>CM051626.1:5889835-7237170 GCA_028020825.1 Podargus strigoides | reverse complement strand
CTCTTTTCCCTTCAAATAGTGCTTAAAAATGACTTAGCACACCCCACAGGTACTCCCCAGCTGTACTTTGCTATCTTGTTGCTTTTCAAATACAATTTTATTAGTTTATGTTAGCACGTAGAAGACTGAAAAATTTGTCTCTCATTGACTTCCACCATTTGTGTTATTTTTCTCTCTATTTGATGGGTAGAAAATATATCCATTATTGTTATGACTTCCTAAACTCTTCTTTGCCAAATAAATGTTTCTGTTCTAAATTCTCTTGGCCTAATTATTTTAACTCAGATTATTTGCTTTTGAATTTACAAATGCATTTGGCAAGCAGCTGCCAGGCACTTTTTTGGGATACTTGTTTAGCACAAGAGATACGAGCTGGTACCTAGGGCTGAACATCTTCCTGATTATTTCCAACTAAGGGAGAATAGTAGTTACTCATAACAATACGTTACACATGGAAATATCAAGGAGTGACTATGAAGAGGTCCTACCACACATCCAGCTCCTTTGGTCACTGTTCAAGGCAAATGAAGGAGAAACAGAAACCCTCATTATTACATGCACAGATGCTACATTTCTCTTGGACAGGACATCTCTGTCCAGTGGGAGTGACACTCTGTGAGTGGAGAGGAAGGTGATCTTCATGAAGACAGAAGGTTCACCAGAAGGTTCTTCTTTCATACAGGTCTCAGTGCTGTGCTAATCACCAGGAACTTCAAGCACCTTCTTGAATCAAAGTGCACAGCATAATTGACAGCTCTGTGGCTCTTGCAATTATTCACTGCTAGGGAGGAAATTGCCATACAATTTAAGATGAACTCTGGAAATTTCAGCACATACATTACTGTGTATTCAGGGGACATTTAAGAGGCAGATGCTAAGCCCTTATTTGAAGATGGTGATTTGTTCTAGTGGGAATTGGCTCCATTTCCTGAAAATGAGCCTAGAAAATGGTCTTCCCACACAAGTAAGCAGTATCCTTGAAGAACAGGACCATGTCTTTATCTGGAAGCTTGATGCTGTCTTTGAAGTCTTTGACTCAGTTCAGCTTTCTATGTGAAGTGGAAGATGAGGCTATCATGTTTGTGGTAGTCTACAGGGCTAGAAACAGTACTAATTCCAATTTCCAAAAGGCTGATGCCCAGGTACTTTTGTGCTGTTCAGTAGCATCTGAGTCCCTGGATCACAATATAAAAGACATCACATAGTATGTTTTATGTGAAATTACATGTCACAGGCTCACAAGAACTCTAATGGGTAGCAAGACAAAGACAATTTTTCTCTGTCTTATCAATGAGCAAAACCATTGTACATTGGTATGAAGTAAGGATGTAGTTCTGTTTCCAAATAGGTTTCATCAGGTCTTATGCAGGTTTTGTGTCCTTCATTCCAGTGACCTTTATGTTCCTCCTAGAGCAAGCATTCTGCAAATTAATTGTTTAAAATAAAAGAGCATATGCAGACCTCTATTTAAAATAAAGTATCAGAGGAAGATAATATACATTATTCCTTGTAGCTGTTACATTCCCATGCTTTGCTATACTTCTGCTTACTAGCCTGACACAGAACACAGCACTAGCTGCTTCTTAATTTTTCTGCATACTTTGCCAGTAATTGCAGTATTGTGTCTTTCAGATACCAAACTGAGCATATTGGCAGGAGTCAGCAGTACTGTTCTGGGGGCTAGTAATAATGAGCGTGGGTATCACACATGTATCATGATTAATCACGTTGCGGTCATTATGAGCTGCCCCTTACAGTTATCAATCTGGACAGTAGATTAATACAAAGCTTCATTGCCTGTATCATTGCCCATGGCATATGTGAACCATCTGAACAATGGTGAGACATGGTTCTTTTCATGAGGGAAAACTGGGAATTAAGTGGGAATACTGTTTGTTCTCTGACAGCAGATTGAGAGCCTTTGGTTCCAGCCTCAGCTGTGTCACTGACTCTTTCTGTAACCACCAGCACCTGAACACTCAAACTCCCTCTGCTTCCATCTCTTCCTTTTGTGACAGGGGTATTAGCTTTGCCAGCTTTTCTTGGGCACTCATGAGTATTCACCATCCCCAAAGCCGTTGGCCCATGAGCCTTCACCATCTATGCTAAATAAAACTCTTGCAATCCTGTTCATTCCCATAGTCAATACAAGCGAGCTTGAGGGTTTAAACAGTGCAAGAGGAGAAGTTAGCAAAGGTGACGTGTTCAGGGTAGTAGATGTGATCTGTACTCTTCAGTACTTGGAGTTTTAACATTGGAGACCTATGCATCAAAAGCAAAAAAAAAAAAGGATTTGGGGTTAAAACAATTCAGTTATTTAATTTGGAAAGCTTAAGTCAGATCAGATTGAAAAACCACGTCTGAACATGTCTCAAATACTCATAATCATGGTCTCAAGGAGCCAGCGGAAGGCTATACAGGACAGACTTGCTGAGATGCATCTGTCTTTAGGTACCATCTAGTGAGTAGAATGATGTGAGAGGTCAGAAGCTGTTCCTTCACTCTGGAGTGAGATAAACTCTGCTATCATCCTAAGGCTGGAGTAGTATGGGAGCAAGTACTTGCTGAACATCTTCTTGAAATGGTATATTTTGATTTTTTAATTGCTAGTTTTACCTTATTATCAAGTAATTCTCCCATGTGAAAATGGGAAATTTCAACAGAAGCCATAAGTACAAACCATAAACAAAAATCAAATCTGTTTTGGAAAGATTTGTCTACCTGGATGTTTTGGTTACATCCAACAAATGAGAGGCTAAATAGCAAGTTTTTGAACTATAGGTCTTGAAGTTTAACTCATACCATAAAGAGAAATGTGGCCACATTTACAGAAAGCATTTTACAGAATGTGTAGCTTGTATACTGGCAGGATTTTGTTGCCTGAAATATAGTAATATTCCAGGTGGACACCTGAAGTAATAGTTCAATACATTTCCTAACACTTTGTGAGGGAAAAGGGTGGAAAAGGAAGGCAAAAAAACAGTGCAGTCTGATTTGTTAAAACCTGTTGGAGATTGTGGGTCGGTTTAGGGTGACTTCACTTTATGGTGAACGCTTTACCTGATGCATTTAAACACACTGCGAGGCTGGGCATCACGATGGCAGACAGCTCTGAACATGGCTAAATGCAAGGTAATGCAAATCATCAGTCATTAGCTGTAGAGTTTGAACAATCTGAAAAGCTCTGACTTTCCAGGAATCTCTGAGGAAAAGGAACCTGCACTAGGAGTCATCAGTGTCTGATTTACCTCAATCTATAGCTGCGGCTTAAATAAAATAAAAAGATTATTTGGATTTATTAAATAGAGATAGAGCAGAATGCCAAAAAACCATCAGGATAACACAGGATTATGCCATAAATCCACATTAACTCTGTGTTGAGTCTTTTTATCCTCTTCTCTCGTGAGGTATACTGCAGAGTTCGAAAATGTTCAAAAAGTGAGAATAAAACTAATCACGGAGCTGCTAGGATTAATACACAAGAGATGGCAAAGTCTAGAATTATTTTGCTGGGAAGGACAAGATGAAAGTGGAGCTGACCGTGGAAGTCAAAATTCTGAAGCTCGTAGCATTGGACTTTCTTTTTATTTCATTACTTGAGAACAATCATCAGGTTAAATTAAAAAGCAGCAAACTTAGAATGAAAAGTAAATGCCCAGACACGTGTCTGTCACCTATGGGAGTTGCCATTGCAGGAGGTTACTGAGGCAAATACCTTGGCTTGATTTTAAAGTGAATTGGACATTGTTAGGATTACCTCATTACACAGGGTTGAAAACAGCAATCATCCTGATTGAATCTTACACCTCAGGCTGAGTACTTATCACACAGAGTGATGCAGAAGCCCATCAGTTTGGGGTTTAGTTTGTTTTTTCTTGAACTGTCAGGAGTGGGCTATTCTGTAATACAGCAGAAAGACTGATGGCAATAGGGTAGGAAAAAAACAGAGCAGTACATTTCAGATAGCAGTTAATTTTAATACTTATTACTATGTAACTTGTGCCTCTGGTAAGAAAAAAAAGTAAGAGTGTGATCAGTGGAAGAGACAAACTGTTTGGCATAACCACATAATAGGGGAAGTGGTAAAGTATTTAATGAAACCGTTTTGTCTTAGGTGTCCCTTCTGTGGGAAAACAGGTTTTAGCTCGAGCTTCAGCATTAGTAGGAAAGGCAAAAGCCTAAGGATTATTGGCTCCAAAATATGCTTCTGCCAAGCAAACAGGCACTTCACCACTAGTTTTGTGCAAGGTTGGGACTCTGGAGGTGGAAAGGTACAAGACATATCTAATATACTGTGAGGCTAAGGGAGCAAGTCATCTTCTGCTGGTACATTACCCAGACTGTGGAGGACAGCTCAACAAGTGATGCTCTGTAAAGCCACCTGTTGAGGTCTGGAGCAGTGGCAAAGGCTTTGGGACTGTGCTTTGTCTTTCCACGGAGCAAGGGCAAGGAGAAAAGAGCAAGAAGAAGAAGAGATCTTTTGTACTGGTGGACTCTAGCAGATCCTTTGACAAAGGAATCTACAAAATTTGGAAACCAAACTCCTTGAGCACCTTTATGGCAGAAGGAGCATTCCACCTCTGGGTGCAAAAAAAGGATGGTTTATTATGTTTTCAAGATGAATTCTAAAATTCATTTTTGCATGAGAGAAGTAATACTGGGCCCATAGTAGTTGCATAATTTGGGCAGTAATATGGCAATAGTACTCTTTTTACCATATCATCCTATTTATGGATATAAAGGGGCTTATACATTGTTATTGTTTTGGTTATTAATTTATATAACAGGGAGATACAAATCTCAATTCAAAGTGTGTTTCTAAAGACTGGGATATTCCAAGGATATTGTTTGGCTATTTCTTTTGCTGGGATGTTTCTCCTATTCAACAACGCAAGAAAAATGAAGTTATATGAATAATACCTAGAATTCCCATATGGGTTTGTGTTCCTGATGGATCAGAGGCTGGGCAAAATGACCGAGTATGCTTTAAGACATTTACAACCTAAACAAAGCTAACTGAATAAGAGAAGAAATAGGGTTTGTTTTATGTTTATAGATGGAAGAAAATGTTTTATTTCACTTTCTAGATGGAAAAAAAGAAGCACAGATGATGTTTTCCTAGTTGTGCCAGAGGGACTGAATGAGATCCTCAGGGCAGTGCTCTAACTCTAAGACCATCCACCAAGAAAAGCAAAAAAATATTCAGGAAACAGAGAGATTATTCAGCAGGGATGCTGAAAAATTGCCAAGGCCCCATTGTTGAGTTCTAAGGTGTCGAAATGATGCTGCCCACTCCCTGCCTTTAGTATGGCACATACAACATCTGTGTGATGTCTAGCTGTGAAGGGCGAATGTTTGGCATGTTCTTGAAGCGCTTACTCAGATCCCCACATACCAGATAAGAGAAGCAGAGCTCCAGTCGTAGCAACCTTTTCCAGTTCAGGAGGATGCACAACTCTGAGGACTCATTCCAAGCTCTTCCACAGATACAGGGTGCAACTGGTGTTATTAAACTGCTCTTGATTTAGACTCCTGCAGGTTAAAGTCAACTCCAATGACTGCTCTGTTAGCAACCTGCCACCTGGTTAGTATGAAGCTGTTCCATGTGGGTTTTTTGGTCTTAGTTTTATCTTTTTGTCTATTACACCTTCATTTCCTCCTCATGAAGAGCAGAATTGGACCTTTCAGTGTCTGTCTCCTCTTATCACGGGAACTAATTCACCACTGCATTGACAGCACCCCTACTACTGTCAGTGGGAATGATGTACTTTGAATGAAGGCGAGTGAGGCCATAACTGTTTAAGAATTATGCTTTTAAGACAGAACAATGTGTTTTATTTTTATATAGAGCGTTACATATGAAGAGTAAAAAAACACTTTGTGGAAAAAAGGGATAATAGAATGTACTTCACAGAGGTGTTTGGAGTGGTGCTCTGGTTGAGAAGGAAAAGGACAAATGACAGTACAGATGTGAAGAGAATAGCAGAAAAGCTGGACCTTCATGGCAATAAAGCAGCCAGCAAGTTTTCTGACAGAACAGACATGGCAAATCCTCATGGAGTAACCCCCCCCCCTCCTCCTCCTGCCAAACACAGGCCAGTGCTTAGCCTTGAGATACGCACCATAGGTCAGTGTCCATTTACATGGAATGTATTTTCTCCCTGTTATCTTATAAGTCCATCTGCTTGCATCATCTCAAGACATGGGATGCATTGGGGCGATGCTGCACGATGCAGCCACCCACAGCACGGGCCACCACAGCACCCTGCCAGCACCGTCTGGGGGGAAGAGCAGGAGGCAGGGCAAGATGACAGCGCAGGACCGTGCGGTCCCATTTGTTCTTGTACAATCTTTCCAGTTAGGGAAGAGCATCACCCACTTGCCCAGATCTGTTGATAATGTTTTATCAGCAGGTTGCTATCGAGTTAGGCTGCAAACGACGGACAGCCACGTGCTGCTCGATGTGAAGAGCTGCTTCCTTATCGATGGAGTGGCGATTGTTGCTGTGTGGGAAGGCACAGGCGATGTCCTTTCAGGCAAATGAATGCCACATCTGGATTTCTTTTCATTTCATTATGTTCCTAACCTTTGTGTACCTCCCTCCCATCCGCTTCCTTTTTAATGGGGTCCATCCAGTTGCCTGCAGTCTGACGGGAATAAAAGGGGAGTGCTTGCTTTGCAGCCATTTCCATGCCTGCAGCTTGTGCAGCGGGATGTGAGCCCGCTTCCAGGCACCTCCAGTCCTGCCAGCAGCGTGGTGGACACAGCACCCTGCTCCGCCCGGGTCAGAGGCCTCAGGAGCTGTGGGGTGCTCATAGCAGTGCTGAGTTTGCCGTATGTGACTACCTGCCATGGGTCCACATACGCTGCAGTTGCTGAAATATAGATGAGCCCAAAGGCTGTCTCTTCCTCTAGGAAGAAGTCTCCAGAGGATCTGGAAATATGGCATGTGCTGCATCTCCTTCCACCCCGCTGCCTCCCAGGCACTGCCTAGCTGCTCTGCAGGGTGGGTGCTAACACTTTTGCTCCAGAGGGTGCTTTGCAGTGAGGTTGAAAGGCTTGCCTGCAGCGGGGCGGGTGGGCCGTGCACAGCCAGCAGCGCGGACCCTGCCAAAGGAGTTTGTAGAGCAGACAAAGCAGCCAAAGAAAACAGTCCAACCCCAAAGCAGTTCATAGAAAGGGCCATACAGACGATTGCCTCAAACATCTCCCTCGCATTGCACTGTGTTAGAAAGCTCAGTATGCTTAGATTAATCCACTGGGATGATTTTGCTGCTGCACCTTCATCTGGAGCTCAGTCATCCAGGACAGCAGGGCTCATTGTCCGAAATGCTGAGAAATGTTTGCACAAAGTTGCTGTTTGATTAATTTGATCTGTAGGGCATGCAGAAAACTTAGAGAAACGTATTTTGCCCAAGTAGATTGGCAATCAGTAATGTCTTCCAGCTTTATTTTTTCCATAGAAGCAGCTTTTGGCATTTTCTATTATCAAATTGCTGTCATCATGTTTACTATGCAACTGCAGTGAGGTAAAGGAAATGTTTATGATCGTCACTTTTGCAGAGGTGAGATGGAGCATGGGCGGGTGAAATGATTTCCCTGAAGTGGCATATTGAACTTGTAGCAGTGCTGGAGTGGAGCCTTGCAGGGCTTTGCTGCTCAGTTCCATGTGTGCAGCACTTCTCTCCTGAAGCTCCAAGGAAAACAGGATAAACAATATAGAAACATTTGAAATAAGTAACGTGAATCATTAAATATATTTGCTAGATGTTGGGATTTCCCTTTCCACCCTCTTTTAAAATAATACTTTAATATAACATCCAGCAAGAATTCTTTTCTGCTATATACAAAATTTAAAGTCTACTATTGAAAAGAAATGCAAAGAAAACATTCAAAGAGTTCCAATACAGCAAAGCACTTAAGTATGTGTTTATCTTTAAACACATCTGGAGCCCCATTGACTCTGACAGGACTACTCATACGCTTAAAGATAAGCCTGCTTTTGTTGGATTATGGCCCTGAGGATGTAAGTGCTGGGGGAATCATTTTCATGCTCTCCAGAAAGGGCTTTAAATCACTTTTGTTTAAGGAGAGCTAACTGGTTGGATGTAAACATACCTAACAAACCAATAGATCAAGATTAACTTTTATGCTGAGCCACTTGACACATCTCTAGAAATTACTTACTGTTGAAGTTTGGTTCTTAAAGAAAATAACGATCCAATTATTTTTTAAATGAAATAGAGCTGTAGGAAAACCTTGATACCTCCGCGTGGGAATTTTGGTCAAAAAAAAAAAAAAGGAGAAGAGAGAGAAAGCCATGTTAAAGGAAATGCAGTGTGCATGTCTGAAGGGCAGGAGAGTTAGGTGGATTATTAGATTTCAGCACTTGAAAGGAGAAGCAATGTGGTACATAATAGGACTTGGATATATCGCCTGCTGTTGGTTTTGCTGTTTTGCTGGTGATGCTCTGAGATCTCAAAACAGACCAGCAGCAGGGCAACGTGGCCCTAAAACATAACAGTTGGCTCTAATACAGTAACTTTCGTTTGTGGATGTTTAAGAATCCAGTCCATAGTCCTTGAAATCAATGGAAATGCTCTCCTTGACTTCCAGGAGCTTTGCCCCAGGCCCTGCACCACTCCTCTTGCCATCTTACACAGGCACATATGTGGGTCTGTTCAGATATGCAGCAAGGTCAGCAGTGTGCATCCCCTTGGAAGGTGCCCAGGCACCCGGATTGGGATCTTACCCTTGCCCTTGGCATACACACCCCTACACTTGAGGAAAAATAATGGAAACAGCACTTCTGTCCCAGAATCTTTGCATGTTTTCATGTCTTACCCGTCCACTGCAGGCCGTGAGGACTCTGCCATACTGGTATGGCCCCCACAGGCAGTGGGGCAGCAGAGCAACCTCCCTCCTCTCCATCAACTCCCCGTGTGCCACTGCTGCCCAGGGCACTGTGGGGTCTCAGGACTGCATTGCAGACACAGCCCATGCACTTCAATTTAATTCCTTCCCAACAGTGCTTGTCATCATAATAATAAAGAGCAGTTGTTGGTGTTGGGTTTTTTAAAGTAAAAAACAGAATTGTTAATACTTCATGAAAATATTGCTTTTTAAACATTGCCACCCTGCTCTGTGAGTCACTGAGAGCCTAGGTCGGAAAAGCAATGGGAAATACAAGATAAGAACACCCTACCATCTAGGCCAAGCACAGCAATATAACATCACTTCAGCAGTAATGACAACGGAGAAGAAACAGAATGCTGTCAGGGGATAACAGTGTCCTGCTGGCAGCTAAATATGAAAGCCAAAGCAGAGACATTTGTAAAATAAACAAGCATCGGGGAAGATGAGACATTTATTACAGCACAGGAAATAGCGATCTTTAACAATGGTCTATTCTGGTTTCTCTCATTGTTATAGAAATACAGTGGTGTAAATGAATGCTTTGTCTCATGTATGTTTTATTGTTTCTCAGGCAATTACCAGACTGTATTCAGTTTTGTGTAGGCAAGGGAATTGCACATCATCTGATCAGAGCACAGTGTATGGGGGCAAGCAGGCCAGGAGGAGACATGCTTGTTCCGTGCCTAAATCTGCGTAGCCTTCTGACCACCAACAAAGGTGACAGGCCAGGCCGTGTCACACCGATGCATGATGTAAATGGCTTCACATGACGACAGAAAGATGCGCTGCAGTGTCGTGATATCCTTGTAGTGGCAGAGGTTAAGCAGTTTCTGCACCCCACTCCCACACATCATCATGCTGTGGCTGCTTCTCCCAGTGGTGCCAGCTATTGCATTAAGCGACTATATAATGAAGCAGATGGAATAAAATAACCCCAGAAAATGGCTGGTTTTACTCCCAGTCAGAGTCCTCTCTGCACAGATAGGGGGTGTGCTGGGGGACCAGTGCTGGGGGGTTACAGTGGGGATGAAGAAAGGGATAGGAGATCCCCAAGTCAGGACTTCTGCCAAGGAGAGGGAAAGTGAGACCATATCCTTAGTCAGAGGGTGAAATGGCATTGAGAATGTGACAGCAAATGCACAATGAAGGGTGGTGAGACACTGGCCCAGGTTTCCCAGGGAAGCTGTGGCTGCCCCCTCCCTGTTCAAGGCCATGTTAGACAGGGCTTTGAGCAACCTGGTCTGGTGGGAGGTGTCCCTACCCATGGCAGGGGGGTTGGAACTAGATGATTTTTGAGGTCACTTCCAACGCAAACCATTTTGTGATTCTGTGATACTGACACAGAAAGCCCCCATATGCTGCCATACCATCCATTTGTTCTCTATGGGGTAACAGTTCTGCGTAAATGCTTCATAGAGAAAACAGCAGTGAATGCAGACTGAGGCCAGCTCAAAGAAAATTCCAACCTCTCCTATCACATCAGTGAAAAACTCTGCAAAAAAAAAAAAAAGCTTCTTGCCATCAATGTGCCAAATGGGGGGAAAAAAAGAGCAAGAATTTGGACATAATTAAGTAGTCAAGTTCCTGTCTGGAATGAGGCCCAAGCTGAACCTGCACTCTTATTAACCTTCTGTAGAGGAAAAAAAAAGACATTAAAAACATAGTAGGGTCATGGTGACAGGTGTACAGATGAAGAGAGAACACATATTTAAGTTGTCAGAGGGATGTGTGACTTAAAGCTATGGGATAAAATAAAACCTAAAGAAAAAGAATACACTTGACCATCAGAAAACATTTTCTAGTGACCCTTTAAAAAAATATTTTCTCTCTTTTCTGAGCTATCTGGTGGTGTAACAGCCTCTCAGGACTGCAGAATAATTCCCATGGATTATTTTTTAAATTTTTAAAGATGGACTGAAAAATGTAAGAAAATAGTACTGAGTGAGGATAGATGAGATAGCCTAATAGACCATTTTCCTCTCTAATTTCCATTAAGGTGATTAGTTGGAATGTTGCTTGCAGCATATTAGTGAAAAACACTGGAAATGCTGTCATATAGTGGATCCAATATCTCAAAATAATGTTTGTAGTAATAACAGTGATATAAAAATCCATCTCAGGTATTTATACAACTCTAATTAGTGCCTGAGTGAATCACAATTTTTAATGTTGCGTCTTGCAACACTCTCCAGGAGAAGAGATTTGTATCAACTGTTTAAAAGAAAAGGAGCAGATCTAAACAGGGATTTGGTTGTCTGGTGTGCAAGGGCAATCAGGAAAATTAATCTGAATTAACTGAAGCATGAATTTAATTTGGAACCTTCTGCCAAGTTACATTTTGCACATAATCCTCATTCAGAAGGAAAGTGTCTTCCATTGAGGGCAGAGTATTTGGCTCTCGCTGCATACCTGTTGACATTGATATCCATTACCAGTTTAGAATGGATTAGTTGCACTGTCCAAGGACTATTAACTAGAGAATGTTTGCATTTTCCTACGCTCACGGTTCGATGGGCAAGCTGCCAAGCATTTCAGAAGGGAAGGGAAGGGAAGGGAAGGGAAGGGAAGGGAAGGGAAGGGAAGGGAAGGGAAGGGAAGGGAAGGGAAGGGAAGGGAAGGGAAGGGAAGGGAAGGGAAGGGAAGGGAAGGGAAGGGAAGGGAAGGGAAGGGAAGGGAAGGGAAGGGAAGGGAAGGGAAGGGAAGGGAAGGGAAGGGAAGGGAAGGGAAGGGAAGGGAAGGGAAGGGAAGGGAAGGGAAGGGAAGGGAAGGGAAGGGAAGGGAAGGGAAGGGAAGGGAAGGGAAGGGAAGGGAAGGGAAGGGAAGGGAAGGGAAGGGAAGGGAAGGGAAGGGAAGGGAAGGGAAGGGAAGGGAAGGGAAGGGAAGGGAAGGGAAGGGAAGGGAAGGGAAGGGAAGGGAAGGGAAGGGAAGGGAAGGGAAGGGAAGGGAAGGGAAGGGAAGGGAAGGGAAGGGAAGGGAAGGGAAGGGAAGGGAAGGGAAGGGAAGGGAAGGGAAGGGAAGGGAAGGGAAGGGAAGGGAAGGGAAGGGAAGGGAAGGGAAGGGAAGGGAAGGGAAGGGAAGGGAAGGGAAGGGAAGGGAAGGGAAGGGAAGGGAAGGGAAGGGAAGGGAAGGGAAGGGAAGCGTCCCCTCCCGCTCGCGGAGCAGCATCCGCAGCGGAGGAAGAGCGGAGGGGCCTCGAGACCCTCCGAGACGCCTTCGCCAGGGCGACGATGTACTCTCCCTCCCACGCGGGACCGGCAGTGGCCCCGCAGTCGCGGGGCAGCTCCTCCTCCGGCCGTGCCCTGCCGGGGAAGAGGCCCCGGCTCGGATCAGCCCGCCCCGACGGTACCCTCCGGGACCCGTTCCCGGGACCGTACCGCGGCGGCAGCGCGGGGGCGGGACGAGCACCGCCAGCCCCTCCCCAAAGGGGATGCCCCTCCCCGTGAGCGCCCGCCCACGCGTGCTCCGCCCCCACTCGCGCTCCACCCGTCCCGTGCTGCCCCTTCCCGCGCGCGTCAGTACATCCCCACGCACGTCCCGCCCGCCTGCGGCCCACGCGTGAACACCCCACGCGTGTTCTGTGACCGGGGAACACGATGTCCCGTCCCCGGGAGCATCCTCCGCCCACCGGTTCCGGGGGGCATCCGAACCCCCCCGCGCCCCTCCGCCTCCTCCTGCCCAGGCGCTCCCGGGGCGGGCGGGGAAGCGCAGAGGTTTCTATTCAGGACACGGACACAATGGGGATAAAAAAACCCATTTATTTTCTTTTTATTCCCGTGCGTGTCACCTCCCACGGCGGAGCGGGATGAGGACTGCGAGTCCCCCGCACAGGCGGTGATGGGCTCATGCCCAGGGCCCCGCACTGCCCCGCACTGTCCCGCAACTCACAGCGCCTTGGAAAAAGCGTGGGTTTGGGTTTTGTTCAGCTGAGAGGAAATTAAGAAAGAAAAAATAAATGTCAGACTGAGTTCTAATTTTTCCTTCAACCCGTTACAGAGTAAAAAGCACGGGTTTTACTATAGGAAAAGAAAAAAAAAATTAAAAAAAAGGAAGAAAAAATAAAATAGTGCGGGAAGGGCGGCAAACACCGCTTTAAAGCGCTGTTTGACATCCAAAACGAATTAATTTATCTCGAGTAAACACACTTTTGGAGAGATTTGCGAAGTCCACAGCACATTTGGTCCATAAGGTGTCCCGCACGTGGAAGCACCACTGAAATCGGTTTAAGTGAGGGTGGTCCGTTCTTGGAAAGCATCGCCTTGTGTCTAAAAACCCGCTTTGACGTTAAACAGCTTAGAAGGACTGAACAATTTAACGGAATGATTTGTTATTATTTATTTTTTAATAAACTAAATCGGACAGTCACCAGTTGCTTTAAAATCCCTCCCCGTAGCGAACAGTCGATTTTTACCTTTACTGAGAGCCGATTTTGCGACATTTACTTCTACCTTCTTGCACAGCCAAGGGCTTCTTTCTGAAAAGTAAAAAACACTGATTTATTTTTTTCCCCACCCCTATTTTGTCCGTAAAATTGGTTTTTTTCTCTATCGCCGACGGTCTGTGGGTACCACAGCCCACGGGGAAGCGCGGCGGGGGATAACTCAACGGAATAACCGAGGAGTTTTCGGGTGAAGGAAGGAAATGCAGTAAATCAAACCGCGCCATCGGATGTTGCATATATTTTATTTGTACCAATTTAAACGTCGAACCGTGCCGGGCCCGGGGGCGGCGGGGATGCTCTGGGACGGTGTGGATGCTCCGCGGCGGCCACGCAGCCGGGGCGCTTCCCCCGCTGAATGCCTGGAAACGGCCTTTTTTTTTTCCCCGCAGGATCTCAGACCGGAGCTTCGCCGACATTATTTGTTATTTTATGGTTGGTTTGGAAACCCCGATGAAAGCGTTGATTCCGCTCCGGAGAGGCGCTGGAGCCACACGCGGCTTCGCGACTCCTTCCACGGGGCAGGCAGTGGTTACAGCGAGACGACCTGCGAGCCACCATCTACATCTGCCCCCCACGCAGGATCTGGCCCCACGCTGCCTTTCCATCTTCGCCACGCCACCGGCGGTGGGGCCGCCGCTTCCCGGCCAGCGGTTGCCGGCCGGGCGGGGGGGAGGCACGGCCAAGAGGAGATTTTGGCTTGGATTTCTGTTATTTATTGTCTCTCCAGGCCCGGGCAGACATCCCGCGGGGGTGCGGGCCCAGCCGGGCACACGTCGGGGCCGGGCGGTGGTGCCCTCGCTGCGCGGGGGGAGCATCCCTCGGTGCCGGTGTCGCCTGAGGCTCCGCGGCTCCGCGGCTCTCCTCGGACACCCCTCGGTAAAACCAGCAGCACACCCACCCTTGCGCCCTTTTCCGGCTTTCTGAGCTAGGAAACTCAAACTGGGGGAACTGTCCTGGGGAACCCCGGCCCTTGCGAGGGATGGAGACACAGCCGCAGCAGCGGGGAGATGGGGGGCAAGCGGCGGCACAGCGTCCCCCGGGGTTACACCCTTTCCCTGTGGCTTTCAGGGATCCTTTGAGACCTGCTTGCTTGGGCACGGCAGTGGTGTTTTATTTCAGCCTTCCCGCACCTCTGCTGGGTTACTGGGAACTCCTAAATGCAGGAAAAACCTCTTTCTCCCCGTTAAATCCACACTGGGGGTGGGGGAAGGAGGCTCTTCCCGGAGGGATGGAGGTCACGGAGCCCAGGGATCCAGCAGAGCCTTTTTGCCCCAGCCAGCCCTCAGCCCCAGCAATTGGGGTACCACCCTGCCCTCCTCCCTGACCAGAGGGATGGATTTGCTCCCTCTCTCCTTGTCACAGAAGTAGCCCCCTCACCCCACCTCCAGCCAGGTTCTGCGTTTTTCTTGCATAGGCCCTAGGCTTGGTAGTTTCATTCCTGTTAAAGTCACAGCCATCTGAGAAATAGAAAGTTTTCTTCATACCTCTCTGGGGGCACTGTGACAGCCTGGAGGAGATGGAGCCCTCACGTCCCCACGCAAGAGGCCACGGAGCTGCAAGCACAGCCACGGGCAGACCTTTCCCACGGCTCGGCAGCTGTGCCCTCTCAGTCCTTCCACCAAGCTTTGCAGGGAAGCAGCAGTTTTCCTCCCAGGAGGAAGCACCACCCTGCCTTGCACATCTCAGCATGGATATGTGTGCATGAAAGAGTTCACCCTCCAAATAACACCCTCCCCCACCTGCCCATCCCCATCCCAGTCGTTGGGATGTCCTGGTGTCTTCCAATCCTTGCTATACTTCTTGCTCTACATTTGCCCAGACAAGCCTGCAAGCTTAGATGCTATTTGGAGGGGAGGAGAAGGCTTTACACCCCCATATCCCAGTGACTTTCCTTGTTGGGTTCCTGGGAAAGGTGTCACCTGCTGTGACTGCCTATTGCTTGGACCTCTGTATCCCAAGTCCCTGTCAGAGATCTCCCAGGCAGAGACCTCCACATAGAATCTCTCAGACACCTTCACTTTATTCCCTGCTAGGAGGGGCAGCTCCCTCCCTCCCTCTCTCCCTTCCCCAGTGGTTTCTGAGCAACAAGGATGAAAGGAGGAATTGGTTAATTTCCCCCTCCCTACCTGTCAAAACATACACAACCCTTCCCAACCCTCCCCACTACCACAACATATCACGATGCTTCACTGCCTGGAGCCGTGCCTGGCTCCAGGAGGAGCCCTCCAGGATTTCATGGCAATCCTGAGTGTGTGCATGGTGATTTCCATGCCCAGCAATTAAGCCACCATGGGCCACCTCACCCAGGAGATGTGAAACCTGGCTGGTGTCATAGGAAAGCCCGTGCCAGGTATTTGTGAGTGCTGTGAGCAGAAAAGTGTTGCTGGAGCTTAAAAGAAGGCTTGGAAGAAAAAATAAGTTTGAGATTGGAGCATGGTTTATGGGCTCAGACAATCATCCACCATGGTAATTTCTTACTGTGAAGCTTTGTACTCTTACAGGTGAGGGAGGATGCTGCAGGTACAGTAACACCACAGAGCTGCAGAGACTTCTAGCTGCTGTTCACACCAGCTTGGCTCAGCATCTCTGCTTTCCTTGCATTTAACACTCATAAAGACAGAGGGAAGAAAAAGGCTTGGAAGGGCACAGAGTTTCATCATGGCTGTGACGGATGACTGCCTTGTTGATACTTAGTTTATATGAAGTCTCTGTACATGGATTCAACCAACCCTACTGCACACACAATGCACCCTACACAGCACCTTCTCACACGGGGTGATGAACCAGAGCTCTCTTGTAAAAGAGGCCAAAATGCAGAAAACATTTCAGGAAAAGGAGACAAGGGACTGAAGGAATTGCCAGTGTGAGAGGGAATTGTTGAGGTGCCATTCCCAGAAGAGCTTGGAGAACAGAGAAACCAAACCCAACCGCCCTTCCCCTCCTCCCAGAAAGCCCATGAGTCCTTGCCAGTCTTACCTAAGGGAAAATTTCTTCCCTACCCCAGCTCTGGTGACCCCACAGGTACCAAGCGTTGGGCATGGGTGTTCTTGGTGTTATCCGTGCTATTAAGCACTCATTCCTAAACACATCCAAAGGAATACAGTCAAGGAGAAGAGAGCCTGATTGGGAGCAAGCTAACCTCCACCTGCTCTGTTAGGCAAACTGGTATTTTTTTACCAAGCATCAACAGGTTAAGAAATAAAATGCATATCAGTGCAGGCTTTAGAGAATTGTATTTAGATTTACAAACAACACTGTAACTGGATCAACAGGCTATAATTAGAATTTAATAATCCAAGTGGAGGAGTAATACACCCGCTGCTTGAAAAATTGGAGCCTTTCTTTTGCAGTTCTGAACATTCAGCTCTGCAGATTGGACTCCAACTTGCTTGACACAATTACTGTCCTAGTGAGGCAAACATATTACAAATAAGAACAATAACATCAACAATAGTCTAAGTCTAATACCATAAACAAAGGGAATAATCATAACACCTCCTGCCCCAGAGCAATCTGCACAACTGGGATAACCAATTAGCGTGGTTATTGGAAAAAAAATGCAAGAAAATGTTATATTTTACAGACTTTCAAAAATACTGTAAGGCTGGAAAATACGCTAAAGACAATCCCGTCAGATGCATCTATGACTATTAGATTCGGTCTTTGTATTTATTTCTAAAGCCTGCCTGGACCAGGGGTGACACTCAGCAGAACTGATGAAAGGGAAGATCTGTACAAACCAGATTCCCCTCACTTCATATTCCAAGTATTTAGTATGAGGTGTGTAATTAAACAAAAGATTAATCCACATGCAGCAAAATGGATCCAGTCCCTGGGACACATTGGTGTCACAACTGGCAGGACGTGGGCACGAAGCAGAACCCTGACAAAGCTCCTGCCACGGGCTCACTGCTGAGCATTGCAGCTCAGGTCAGTTCCCAGTCCCAGGTATTAAAAGGAGAACTCGCCACTCATTTTGCTTGATAAGCACATGTCGAAAGAGATCACCCACCCAGCCTCAGGCAGGTCTTTCCAGTCATTGGCCAAATCTCACTTCCCAACAGAGATGCTGTGGTGCTGCCACCTGTGACATTTGGGGTTCCTCGAGTGCATCTGGAATCTCTTTTGAATGAATTAAATAGTGGCTCAAATGAAAGGGAGTACAAGCAGCTCTGATCCCAGGGTGAGGGGGGTCACTACAGAAAGATCAATAATTCTTAGAAAAAGTTCTCTTTCTCCCTACTTTCTGACACAATAGTAGATATATTTTCTCATTTTACTTAGAACAGATGAGACTTCTATTTTAAAACTCATGCCAAATTGCAGAGAGTAGTTTTGGAGGTGTTATGTCTGTCTGACAGCAAACCATGCACTGTTGGCTTTCATTTCCCACAGATTTATTTCCACAGGTCAGGAATAATGCAGTGCAGGATCTGGCCTGGCCAGAAGGTGATTGTCAGGGATACCCCAAGTCAAAACTTCAGTTGAGAGGATGTGATGGGGTAATCTTTATTGAAACTCTTGACAGAAAATTATATTCTCCAGTCTATTTTAAAAGTAGAACTTGATTTCTTTATGTGAAGTGACTCATATTTGGCTTCTTGAAGTTCTTGGAGATTGCCATGAAAGTAATGATGTTGGCAAGTGTTTGAAGATACTTCAAAGTGAAAGTCCATGAGTGTCCTATTAGCCAGAGGTGACTAAACCAGACAAAGTATGAGGATGGATGTCATCCATCAGTAGGACTCTGAGCCCTTCAAGCGTGTCAGAATCACCCACGCTGTCCCTGAGTGCTGCTCCGTGCCCTTAGCCCACTGAGCTGGCTGAAAGACGTGTAAAAAACAACTGATGTAAAGGAAGCCAATTTCCCCATTTAGGGTGTTTCTGAAGAAATTCAGGTGTGTTGCTTATCCCGGCAAGTACCTGTGACATCCTATAGTTTTGAAATGGGCCTGGGGGTGTGAGACTTTGAGGGGACCAGCTGAGTCTGTTTAGCTCCACCCCCCCACCTCCTGGGGCAGCCAGGGGTATGCCAGTTCTCCGGTGACTTTTAGGAGGCAGGTGTGGTCCAACTCCATTACTTTGTAGAGGAGATCTCTCAGAGCTCATCACCGTTGCATGTGCAGAGCTGAAACCCTCTTCCTCAAAGATGTCCTGGGTTTCACTGTCAGGGGTAAAATAGCAGCATGTTAGAGCAGCTGCCAGCTCCTTTCCCTGCTGAAACAGAAGCAGAGAGGCTCTCCACCACTGCTACTAGTGCAGGGTCTGCACAGCTCTGCATGGCAGGGAGGCAGCGCTGGGGAACATCCTGCGTGACAGGGGGGAGCGCTGGTGAGGAGGACGTGAGAGCAGATGCTCCTAAGCTAGGTGAGGTGAGGTAGAGCTTGTCTAAGCTATTGTGATGTCTCTGTCTCACTTCCATCTCTTACTAGCCTAGACATCAGTTAGGAGTGAGTGAGATACAGATGAGATTCAGGGGAAAGATCAATGTTATCTCAGGTTCTTGGTTTTTAAATGTCATTAAAATGACACTCCTCAAACTCTCTGGATGGCTGCAGGCTGGCTAGGGGCACAGCCGACAAGTATTTGCCATAGTTACACTTGCAAAATGTGATTTCTCAGCTAGGTTAACAGTTGGACTTGATGATATTAGAGGTCTTTTCCAACCAAGGCTATTTTATGACAAGGCAAATGTGTACAGGGAAGTAATACATGGTTGTGTGTATGTTTGTGTGTTTGCTGCCAGGAATTCACCAGCAAATTTGTAGCAAAAACTGCTGAAGTCCCTGCTGCATTTACCGACTTGTTTTCCGAAGAAGGACTTTCACATAAAATCTCAACCAGTGAACATGTGTCTTCATGCAAAAACATGCTACAGAACCTGAGCAAGCTGGGTGTCACCTGCCAAAACTCCCCTGCAAAGATGCTGGCTCACCCCCACCCCAGACTGGCATCCTAACTCTCCCCAGACCAGCTGCTTGGAGCGGATGATGAATTTGGGCTGTCCAGACTCTCGGCAGGGCGGAGGAGGGTTGTGCAGCATCCTCCGGGGGCTGCGGCCGGGGAGGGTCCCTCCTTGCTGCTCTGCCCCCGGAGGGGCGGTGGGTTCCCGCAGCCGGCTGGGCTCCCGGCCCGTGGGCTTTGAGCCCCCTCTTGCGGCAACTCGTGGGTATTTAGGACCGGTTTTATTCCCCGGCAGCCGCCTCTGCTCGATCTCTGCCCGGTCCTGCTCCCAGTCCCAGAGCAGGCATCCCACCCCCCAGCCTTCTGCTCCCAGGAACTGTTGCCTTAGTTTATATGCGATTTCCTTTGCAAACTCCATGAATCTCTCCTGAAAACCAATTTTGAAGGTGGATAAAAGGCCACACCAGCCAATCCCGGCCTGGAGGCAGCTGTTCCTAGCAGATGCTCCCTCTCGATGAACTCCTGTTTCTTTCAAGGGCTTGGAAAGAGTTGAAATGATTTCCTTGTCACAGAGATACCATCTTTGGCTCAGGAAGTCCATGAACTGCAAATTGCTGGAGGCTAAAAGGCTGTTCTGGGAAAATATCACTGCACACTTGCCCTGTTCTCATACCTTTTCCTAAGCAACTGCTGATGGAAGCAGAGGAGGGGTGAAGATACTGGGGTCCATGGATCTTGCTCCTGCCCTTGCATAGATGTTTTCTTGCAGGCTGACAGCTCTTGCAGGTGTGCTGTTTAGGAACTGCTTTGCAATGGGGTTCTGCAGAGGCATTTGTTGCCAGGGTGAGTCTCTTCACACAGTGTTTTTTGGCTGTGAATCCAGTGCTTTTTCTATGCTACAACTCACCCCCTTCTGGGATCCAGTGCAGCTGTTTGCAAAGTCTGCTATAAACCGAGCAAAGTGGGAATGAACGTGTAGAGATGAGAGCATCTTAAACTGACCTGTCTCTTCAGGAACATTCCTCTTAAAGCAGGTGGATGTGCACTGCAGTCTCAGTGGCTCAGCTGCTTACACATCCTATCCTTACAACTCCTAGCAAGGCCACCTTACACTGCTGATCATAACAACCTGCTTTCTCTTGCTTGAGATAGGGAAGTTCAACCAGGTTTCGATGCACAGAAATTCTCTCCAGCACAGTAGGGCCTTACAGACTATTTATTCATTCTTAGCAGAGTCAGTGCTTGCTTGCATGACTATCCTGTGTTTGTATGAATATCCTTTGCTCTGGGAAAGAGTTTGGCTAGGAATGATTTGCTATTGCATGAACAAATCAGATGTCCTGTTCCTGACTGACCTCTTTTCTGAGGGCTGCTTGGTGGTGGTGGTGACCACAACCTCAGCTTGGTCCTCCACGATTTTCCTTCAGGGGTGTCTTACGGTGATGGGAGGAATTGCATGGTCCCAGGAAAAGGTGACGAGTGGTACCCCCAAGGAGAAGCAAGTTGTTTCACTTTTTTCCAGAAGTGTAATCACAGTTTAAACATTCAGACTGAAGTTCTCCATATCATATATCTGCTACAGAAACTGCTTTTGATAAATAGACCTAAAGGTAAAATAAATATTGCATAGATGTTCACAAAGTGAACTGTACCCATTTTGTGTACTGAATGAGGCCATGGTCCCAATGAAGAAATGATGACTTCATGTAAATTAAAGACATTACTCCATGCAAATGCATAAGGGGATGTGCTTAGGTTACAGCCTTAACACAACCTTTATAATTTTGAGTATCCAACTTAGCCATCTTAAATGAGAGTTATCTTAAAACAGAGTATAATTCTGCCCTGGGCTGGGATTTCCCACTGTAATATTGTGTGTTGAGTGTCACACGTTTCTCCTATCAAACAGCAGAGAGCAGCAAGTTCTGGGACAGGGAAAGTAAGAGAGAAGCCAAGCAGGAAGCAGGAGTATGGTCTGAGTGATGAGTCTACAGCTAGAATATCTGCAATGCCTTATTAAAAAAAAAAAAGTTAATTCTGCTTTCACATCCATTAAACTGGGTTACATGAGTTTAAATGAAAGCAGAGCCCGACCAAATTCTGCTACAAATCAGCTATATAAAAGCATTAAGTTGAATGCTTAATTGGTATAAATGGCATATTTCTGCTATTAGTGTTGGACTGCAAACAACCTCACTCTCAAATTAATGAACAAAAATTATCATCATTTCAAAAGGGTGAAAAAGGTCCAAAACTACGCAGGGCACTTCCCAAGATAATTTACTTTTACATATGTAAGCATCTGACCACAAGAAAGGAGAGTGGTTCTCTCTACTGCTGGAACAAAATTTCAGGAAGAAAATTTCAGGTTATCCTTTGGCAACTCTCTTCTCCCACATTTTGGAAACAAAGCTCAGTTATGTCCAAGGCTCCTCATTTTAAGATGCCTCATCCAGCCTGCAACGTTGGGCAGGTTTTAGCAAATCCCTCATTCAGTTTGAAAATATTTTTAAAAACACTGACCTGTAGCACTCCCCTATCCTCTGGATGGGGCACATGGATCACAGCTGTTGGCACTCGGAGTACTGCAAGCCTCAATGTGTCCAGAGATGCTTCTCCACCTTCAGGGCTTGCCAGCAAAGGAAGGTTAGCCACAGGGTGGTAAGAGATAACACCTACAGCTGGGGGGGAAATGGAAGTATGAATTTATGGGTAAAATAAGGGAAAATTGTGGTTTGGGTCAAATCACTTTTTACATGAAACAATCATGCAAACAGAAGAAAAATAGGCATCTGGCAGTCCTGGTCTCCGTAGTCACGGGTGCCACCCCAGTGTCCAGTGCCACTTGGTGCTGTCCAGTGGTGACCTTTGTGCATGAAGCCAACACTGCCCCTCTGCCTCATCTCTGAAATGAGGGCTCTGGCTATGCAGAGCTAAGGGTGAAGATGCCGAGTTCTTTTTTATCCTTTTGGGCTCTGAATGTGGGTTGTGATGCTCCCTCCTCATGTTTCCCACTTTTACACAGACATCCCAACTGCAAGTGTCCCATGACAAGCGCTCGCAGCTGCAGGAGGCATGTTAAGAAAAAAATACAGATCCTTCCTGTTTGGCCCCAGATTTCAGGATTCCTGCTAGAGCCTCTCTGACCTTTTCAACCCAGTTTCTTGCTGGAGTTTTAAAGAACAGCTCCTATAACCCTGCAGGCCTTGCAGCCACTGTGCTGTGGGAGGTTTGATCTAATGACTGATTTCTTAGAGATGGCTGTTTTCTATTAGTTATACCTGAACAAGAAACAAGACATACCATGGTGCTAGAATACACAATTATAGAAAAATTTAGGTTGGAAAGGCTCTCTGGAGGTCTCTAGTCCTAAATGCAAAGGTAGATCAGGCTTCTCATGGCTCTATCCAGCTGAATGTTAAAAGCCTCCAAGGACTGAGAATTTACAGCCTCTCTGGGCCCCTCTTCTGGTCTTTAACCACCAACCTTGTGATTTTTTTCCTTTCTTCTATCTAATAAGCTTTTTTCTTGTTATTGTCTATTGTTCTTTTTCTGTGCAACTCTGAGAAAAATTTGACTCAATCTTTTCTGTAATCCTCTTCAGATGGTTAAAGGCAGCAATTAGATCACCTGTAAAACTTCTTTTCTCTGTGCTAAATCCCCCTGGTTTCTTCAGGGAATCTTCATTTTTGTATGCTTCAGCCACCACACATCTTAGCACACCTCCACTGGACTCTTCCCAAGTTGTTGGTAAGGTATTACATCCATACCAATTTAATGAGTTGTGACATACAGAGCAACTGTAATTTTTTTTCCCCCCTATATACTGTTCTTAAAGACTAGCCCATAGTTTGACTCTTACATTTTGGTTCATGAACCATAAACAGCTGCTGAAATGAGAAGCTGGACAGTAACTGCTCATCGACAGGTAAACAACCTGACTACTAGTTAGAAAATATGAGTGAGAAATTGTTTCTAATCCCAAAATGCAGCTTTTACTGCAGCTGTGTATAGATGAAGAGGTAGATGAGACAGAAATATTCCCAAACATGATTCAATAAAATCCCTACAGAGAGAGAGTTATTTTGGAAGTGGCCTTTAGCAGTGGTGTGGTATTTGGCAGGAAGATTTCCTGAAAGCATAATTACTCATTACCCAAACCAATGGTACTGTAGCCTTGTTGAGCTCTACAGCAGTGGTTTTGCTGGCAAAGAGCATGAATTTTGTTTTGGATTCATCTGCTAATACTGTTATGGTGAAAATATTTTATTGAGGGGACTCCTGTGTGGCAGGTTTTATTGCAGAAGTTATGCTGTGTTTCCAAGCTTTGCATGCAACTGGGACCCATGACATGTTGAAATGGGGTGATGAACTTTGTGCTCTTGCTGTGTACTGCGCCTCTGAGCTATACAAGACGTAGTTCGTCATCCAGAGAAGTTGGTCTGCAGGTATAATGTGATGGGAATCAGGCAAGCATTTCAGCCAGCTGCTAGGGGTGGTCTTTTAATACATTATTGAGTGTTGTAGCCTGATATCTCTTCTCTCAGGGCCTTCTGGGTGCCAGCAGCCTTCAGGAAGGGAAGAGGCTCAGTGGAACAAAGGATCTCTTTGGCCTTTCCTTAAGGACACTGTGATCCAGGGAGAACATACTCAGTTCTGCATACTACTGAAATTTGGTGCCTATGTGTATGCCTCCACAGGGAGAGGTCTTCCGTACTCTGGAGGAAAGTCTTGGCATACAGACCAAGAAGTCCTGGCAGGCTAAAGTGAGCCGATGCCATTCTACTGTTGGGTAGAGATAAGCAGCTGCACAACAGCCTCTTGAAGAGTGCAAAAGAGGGCAGCAGGAGAAGGGCTACTACCATAGTTCTTCTTCCATCAGCAGTTAGCCTGAAAAAATGAGGAAAAGGCAGCAGTATCCACAAGGCAGCTTACCAAGAGTCTTTGCCTTGCTCCATGCTGAGAACTGCTGGCACGTTGAGTTGGGGACACTTGCTTTCCAGCCAGACTCCTGGACTTGGACATACCCCTTGGGTGAAATATGGCTGTTGTGCTCCATACCTCCTTCTCACTTGTAGCATGAGGAGGGCAGTGCAGGAGCAAAGGTGTTTGGTGCTGTAGGATTCAGGATGCTGTGCTTCTCCTCACAGCCAACATCACCACATGCATTACTGTATGGGAGCATGCAGTCACCTTCAGTCCTGCCTCCTCCCTCCTCTGCACGTGCAGGACCTTCAGGGTTCATCTAAAACCCACAAATGTTTCTCTCACCTGTCCAAACTTCCCTTTATGATATTTTTCTTGCGTATTTTGGTTTAGATAAAAGATAAAATCCCCACTTTCCAGTCCAAGCTTGCATGTAGCAAGTGCTCTGCCCTAAAGCCCCATCTCTCAGCATACGATGTAACCAGCTGGCTTTGGCTGCCTGGCAGGATTCAAGCAATAATTTCCTGATTTCAAAAAAATCCCTGAATTTATATTCATCCTGCAGTTGAGCTACTCCACCCATACATCTCAAATTCTCAAGTGGCCGTGGAGAGGGTCAATGCCATTTAGATGGCTTTTTGCACGCAGCCTGAGCGTCGGGCAAGGGGAGCGAGTGTCGCTGGTGATGGGCAGCCTGGGTGCCAGGCAGTCTCGGGAAGAGCCCGCAGTCCCTGGGTGCAGTGTGGTCTTTGTGCATCTGCTGGGTTCATTACACATGGGGCCTTTGGCCCAGATGACTCATTCATAAGTGCTACAACATTTTTTTTTTCTTGAGAAGAGTGGAAGAAAAGGCTTCATTTCACACTCAATTTTTATAAGAAACTCCTCAGAAAAGATGAGCAATTTTGCATGCAGTTCTCAATGCCACATCCCTTTCTAAACCAAAACATTTTGCAGAAGGCACTTTCATAATGCATTCTTATTCATCAGCCCAGGCAAGATTGCATCACCAAGCATGTGAAGCTACACTTGATGGGTCTAGTTTTCCCCACTAAGGTGGTAAAGTGTTGTTTACTGAAACACTAAAAAGCACTTCAGAGCCATTCCCATGACTGCTAAAAACATTTAAAGGGCCAGTGTTACAAAGGGTAAGCTAGTTAATGGTGTATTAGCTGAAATGGGTGAGACAGGGTTTGAAAAGTTCATGTATGCCTGCTCTGAGCTCAGGAAATCAGCAGAACTGAGAGAAACTTGAAGACGAGTGTAAAGACACACCCATCTGTGAAAGTATCTTCCACTCCTTGAATCCGCAATGACTAATGAGTGGTAAGATAATGGAGTTAAAACTATTGTAAGAGTACTTCATACAAAAAAGGGGAAGAGAAATTACTTAGAGTGTCATTATGAAAATTGGGATGAAAATAAGTGATAGAAAATTCAGCCTGAGGTTCAAGAAACTCTGACGCAGTGACATAAATCCATGTGCAGCCCAATTGCCAGTGATGGGAAGTAGAAAGAGGTGTCTGGTTGTTGGCATCCTACAGGCTCCTGCCTGTGGTTTATAAAATGCCGTGGATTCCTGAGGGCAGAAAATACTGTAAGCAGTGTACTTTGGGGATTAATAGTCCTTAATAACCTCAGAGCTGTTCCAAATACAGGTTTGACCTCAATGTTATCAGTAGTATTTGGCCAATACTGCAGGCTGCAAAGGATGACTACTTATCTGTGTTCTGTTTAACTGAGCATGTATACGACATGGGAAATAAGATCAGTAGATGTTTTTTTCATTAGCGTTTCACATGCTGAGAATTAAGAGTGTGTATGCCACTCACAGAGATGGTCTTGGATGCATGCTGGTGGATATTTACACCTAAAAGCTTGTTCCTGTATTTGAGCTTTTAGATTCCCCTCTTTTGAACTGCTTATATACATATGGTGCCATATTAATAATAATAAAGAATAAACAGCATTTGTTTTAAAGAGCAGAGTAGACTTGTCATCTCAAATCTAAGGGTTTTTTGCCAGTTCAAATAGTGTAAAATTGCACTGTTGACATGAATCATGATGCTTAGCTTTTATGCAGCATATAATCTCACATGCTCTAATGTTAATTAAATTCCAAAGAAGCAGTTTTCTGATCTCTCCACAGGGAGCTTGTTTGCCTTAAAATGAAACTACTGGGCTGAGATAGTCTCCACTATACTAGCATTACGTTCACTACATTAACTCAGTAAAGACTTTGGCATAAGACATGTAGCTGAACCTCCATAATCCCCTTTGCTTATCTGGAAACCCAGGGCTCCTGCACCGCGTCTCATTTGCGGCGGGGTCTTACACCGGGGACTCACTGCGATATTAACCTTCCCATTTGTTATAACACCCTGAAGCGTTATCACAGCATTCAAAGGGCCCACACAAATAAATGAGCAACATACACATTGCTGTGAGGTGGCTGGGCTTTGTTTGCAAAGCCTTCTTCAGGCTGATTAAGAATTATTGCGCTTGTGTCTGCCAGTGTTTGATTTTACTCCTCCCTGGCCCTTTAGAAAGGGGCTGGAGGAGTGTTGTCTGTCCAGAAGCAGCTTCCCCTCCCAGTCCTAAATGTATTCTCACTTAGCACATGGTTCAGAGAACAGAATGAGTAGAAGGAGGGAGAAGTGCCTGCCACAGAGCTCTGCTGTGTTGGAAACCTGAGCTTTGCAGCCACCAAACCCTCCACGTATGATTTGCATCCCTGGCTGCTGTGTGCAATTGTATGTGAAGCCCTGGGAGAGAGAAGATGTTGAGGTTACGAGTTACCTAAGGAGGAAGGGGTAATATTTCCCCTATTTTGGGTGCATTTGAGGGAGCAGCTGTGCTCCTTCTAGACTGACACCCCTTAGCCTTCCTCACCAGGTGGGGTGTCTATGTCTGGGGGTCAAAGCTGGTTGCTTGGGTTTGTGGAAAGGGTGAAAGAGGGGCAGGCGAAGTCTTTCTACCCAGGA
Source organism: Podargus strigoides (assembly GCA_028020825.1). Classification (NCBI taxonomy): domain Eukaryota; kingdom Metazoa; phylum Chordata; class Aves; order Caprimulgiformes; family Podargidae; genus Podargus; species Podargus strigoides. The sequence continues at coordinate 7,210,002 of CM051626.1, read as the reverse complement.
AATGATCTGAGGTTGGGGGACAGGGGATGAAGAAGTGGCTGCTTAGCTTGTAAGTGAGTGAAGGCTGGTCCTGTTTAGTCACCTGGCAAAAAAGCCTCTCATCAAAGGTGGTTTTTGACTGTGTGACTTCATCCATGCTAAAAAATGAGGAGGAACAGAGAGTAATATCCAAGCCTTGGCTGCTCCTGGGGCATATGAAGAGTGTTTGCCTCTTGTAGATGAAATTATGGGACCACTTGCTTGGCTGTGGTGTGAACAAAGAATGATATAGGAAATGCTCATATTCAGGGTGAGAGTCCTGGACATCTTTGAATCCACTTAGCATTATATGCAGTGTCAGGATGCTAGTCCTGAGTGCTCTCAAATATTCCCAGAGGTTACAAGCTCAATCACTTGACTCAAGAGAAAGCTGAGACTTTTAAAGATGGATACAAAGCAATATAAACCTTCCTCTGGGGTATCCAATAGACCCTATGCAGCCAATTAGTGCTTTTCTCCATCTCAGCAGTGTGAGGTGTAGGAGGACAGTGGGAAGAACAGGAGAGATCAGAGGAACCCATATCCCAGGGGAATATGGTTGGGAGGAGAAAAACAATCACAGGGTGTCTGAAAGGTGCATGTCACTCATCTGGTAGGATATATATGCTCTGCAGAAATGTCATGTGTCTGTGTTGGGTCTGGGCTTCAACCAGCACTGCTTCTGGGCCCCACTTGTGGGCTGAAATCCCACAGGGACAGGTCTCAAGAACCTGAGGGATGGGAAGCATAAGGGTAAGGTTGTGAGTGGGAGGTGGAAAGAGTGGTCATGGATACTACTGAAACCTCACTGACACCCCTTAGCCTTCCTTACCAGGTGGGGTGTCTATGTCTGGGGGTCAAAGCTAATGTTTGCATGGCCTTGAGTTTGTTTTCTTAATACAACTACCTCTTTGTTGGCTTGGGGTGTTTTGGTTTTTTTTACTTGGGGTTGATATCACCCATTTTCTTGGGGAGCTTAGGTATATGAGTGCATTCTGGAAATACTTTCCAGGGTGCATAGGCTACAGAAATAAATCAAATCCCCCATCATCTCTGCTAACATCCAATCTCAAACTGAACATTTTTAACACTCATTGTCACAAAGTACTGCCAGGCTGGGGTCTTAGTCCTGTATCAAACAATATTCCCATCAGAATCAATTCTGGGTGCAAATAAAAGCAGATAGTCTATTTGTTGCCTTTTTTTTTAATAAGGCACTTGCCACCTTTCAGAAGGAGAAGACATTGCAGTATTGAACATTAGACAGTACAGCACTCTGAATCCTATGGAGTTTCATAGGAGAGAGACAAACACAGCAGGTCTTTTACAACATGGTAGATGACTCAATGCAGGCACAGTTTTATTGATTATTGAAAAACATCTCACTGCCCAAACAACAACCTTCTTGGTTTAAACTTTGTAATCCAGGAACACCAGATAAAGCAGGTATTTTAACATATGTATATTTGTACTGCAATAATTAAACCTTGCATCTGTGGTCACAAACTTTCCTTTCAAGCAGCACCTTCAAAGTGCTCATATTTGCCCTAATCAAAGAAATGGAAGTTGGGAGAAGTGCAGGTTTGCTGTCCATTAATGCAGATAGGAAATGCTATTGCAAAAATCTCTCTCAATACAAATACCAGTAACTCAATTTGGAATAACTTGTGGTTAGTGGGATTTGCTTTTAAGCAACTGAGTTCAAATATGTAATATAGCAATAGTGGAAAATGGTTTAGAATAAGAAAATAATGTAAAAATCATTTCTGGATATATTTTTATTAAATTTTCTCATTGTCACAAGCTCAGAGCCTGATGTTGTAAATGGCTGAGAAGCTCCTGGGAATTGCTAAATACTTTGCAGTCCTCTCATGTATAAGAGGGGGCTGTGAAGATTTTAAAGCACTTTGAAGGAAAGAGGTTTATATCTGAGATGCAGATGAAAAAAATCCTCAGGACAAATTGTGTCAGGATCACCACTCTGGGCAGCAAAAACCTTTTTAAGAAGAACATAAATGTGAGTGTATTGTCCTGACATAGGGCCCATTTGGCCCAGTGCTCTCTTTCACTTTTCCAGCTGCCAACTATTCTCATTGCAGGGGGTTACTGAACCCAGTGTGATCTGTAGTAAATCTTAATGATTGTTCTTCTAAACATCTCTCCACCCTCTTCTTCAATGTGTGAGAACCCAACATCCTTTGACAAGGAATTTTCCAGGTATGTGAGTAACCATCCTGTTTTATTTGTTTTTAACCAGGTTTCTGCTTCTTTCATTTGATGGTCCCTGTCCTGGTTTCCCAGGAACAGACCCATGGGCTGGCCATGAGTAGCCCCAAGTCAGCTGGGAGATCCAATGAAGGCAGCTGACTCACAGGTGTGTCCCATAGCACCTCATCATGCTCATTATAAAAGGAAGGAGTTCACTAGGGGTGGAGCTTCTTTTCATGGGGCTCCTCCCTATTGACCTTCTGCTCCTGTTGCTGAGCCTACGGACCAGGGCGAGTATAAGCTTGTACACTTTATGTTGGTGATTGTATTAGTTTTGTTGTTTCATTAAATCTGTTTCTACTTCAAACCAAAGGGCTTTCCCCTTTTTTCCCCAATTCCCCTTCTCAGCTGGGAAGGGGGCATTGAATGACAGCACGACTGCTACAGTTTAGCCCCAGGTACAGGCTAAATGTAGATAGTCCCCAAATTGACTACAGTTGATCCCTCACATGCTGTCTTCAGACCACCCTTGAGTCAGTTGGTAGACTGCTGCTATATGCTCCTGTAGTTATTGGGTTTTTTTTCCTGGCTAAAGGCACTACACAATCATTCCTCTTATGAAAGCTGTCTATATCTTTACTCATCCTTGTTGCTGTCTGAAATTATCCCTGTTTTAATACAGGAGAGCAGGGCACCAGAACATTTGTTACTCCAGGTACATGCAAACCATGCATTTGTCAGTAGTATCTAGATGTCCAATGTTTGTCTCTTTTTTAACTCCTAGTTCCTGCCATATGCTTTGTATTTTTACTATGTTCAGATGTTGGGCTGATGTGTTTATGGTACTGCTATGTTGTACCCCCAGATCTTGCTGCTGGGTGGTGACGGTCAGCCCAGAGCCCATCACTTTGTATGTGGAGTTAGGATTGCTTGTGCCAGTTCACATGTGTCTGTATCTACGTTGCTTTTATCTGCCATTTTATTGCTAGGTGTCTTCAGGTCTTCCTGCAATTCAATCTGCCCTCAGTCTTACAGCTCTTAACTTCATGCTGTCAGCAACTATTGCCATCTCCCTGCTTATCCTCTTTCCAGGTCACTTATGAACATGTTGAACAGCAGAGCTCCAGAACAGACCTACACATAACTCTACCAGTGAGCTCCCTCTGACTTTTACTCTTGCCCTCTGTTCTTCTCTATTAATAACTTATTTCTTCCTGTGAAGACTTTCTCTCCTATAGCTATCTAATTCCCTCAAAAACCTTTGGAGAGGCACTTTGAACCTTCTTTAGAAATCCAAGTAAATTGTCAGTTTATATATTACTGGTACTCACTCTCTACAAAACTCTCCATGAGAAGCCAGTGTTGTGTTCCAACATGGAACATTTCACTGCCTACAGCCACTTTGCTCTTCCAGCTGCACCTTTGACGTCTTCCTTACCCCTCTGGTAAGGACACCAAACTTAAGTACGTTAGCTCTAAGTATGACCTCTCAGGAAGTTCTGCTTCTTTCAATTAATTATGAATATTATCAGTTTTCAACTTCATGTTTAAGGTCAATGGGGGGGAAAAAAGAATTGGCTGCAATAAGAGGATTTGTAAATCTGTTGTCAAAAAGCACTACTGAGAAAACAAGGCAGATAACCAGAAAAGTAGCAAACACACAGGCTTATTTTTGTCTTAGCTCTGAAAGCCTCTTTGCTATAGCAGAGGCTTTCATATTGATGAGCATATGATATCTCATGATCCAATTTGCTGAGAGTTTGACCCAGAAGAAATCACTGTAACCATGTAGGATTTCATGACTCTACAGACATTTTGCTTGTATATAGCTCAGTAGGCTTTGGCTGCACAAGGCTGTTTCAATTCTTAATGAAAGACTCCTACAGATGAAATATTTAACACCTCTTTTTGTAAAGTCCAGCTCCCCTTACTGCCACTACTAACATTGTAAAGGGCAGTAGTACTGCTCATTGCTCTGTTTTATAGTGATGGATGAAAATAAGTTTTATTTTTGAAGTTAGATATAGTTTGCAAAGATCACAAACCTTGAACTGAATCCCATAGCTCTTACTTACTGAGATCAGTGGGAGTTTCAGTCAACAAGAAGATTTTAATCAAGTAAGAACTGGGCAAAACCTTATTGACTCTTTTTTTTTTGGGGGGGGGGGGGGGGGAATTCCTTTAAAATTCAGAAGAGCCCCTCTACAAAGATTACATGGTATATGTAGAGAGATTCTTTAAGGTGTCTGAAAGAGAAATTAATTGTTCTACAATCTGCCCAGAGGTGACAATAATTAGTGCCAAACCCTTATTTTGATTAATTTTAAATTTACCTGTTGATTTCTGGGAGAAATACTTAAAGAAATCCATCCCTTTGTGTGTGTATTTTCCCTCCTGGGAGTTGGAAATGATTCTACTGTATCAGTGGGAAACGGTAGTTCAGAACAAGAAACTTTAAATGTGAGTTGGCTCCAGTGGAAACTCAGAGAAGCTGGTAATCTGCCTGCATTACAGTACTGGCTGATCAATAGTAATTCAGGGGTAGAGTGGCGTATCGTCAACTGAGAAATATTTCAAGGCTTGATTAGTTGTGATCCTTTTCCATTGGGACCGTAGTGCAATCTTCACTTAAGACATGTGATCCGAAAGCCTGAGGCAGAACTATCCTTGTTTTCACAGGAGAAGCTTTTCTAGGATGCAAAAGCTTTTACATACTCATCCTTGTTTCTGAAAGCTGTGCCTTCTCTGCAAAATTATTTTAAAAAGCGAGCTTAGGATGGCATCACCATCACAGCCTCTGCGAGGTAAAAGGACATGTAAAAAAATATTTTGGGCAGTGTTTCCTCATGCCTGCTTCATTCTATCTCTTGTGATCTATGCTTTTCTTGGGGCTCTCATGTTTTCCCACATTGAAGGTAACCGGAAGGTCAATTTAAGTGAAGAATATAGAAAATTTCTGCAGGATCTGTGGCACATCTCCAGAAATTTATCAGGTATGTACTGGAATTTTAAAATGATTTAACTGTACAAGGAGTTACTCATTCTCTTGCCTTTTGAATGAGATTTTTTTGCTTTTGCAGGCATTCTTCAAAATATTCAAAATATTAACAGCTGCACCTGCAGACAGGGTTTTCCCTCTGCCTAGCTAATGACTGCTGTTTGCTTGTCTTCCTTAGCTGTGATTTTCGACTGCAAGCTTCCCTGGTCCCTGTATTCTTGCCTGAAAAGATTTTTCCTGAGGTGCCTGTGCTTTCTGTTTTGCTCAAGTTATCTAAGATCCTTAAAGAAGGGCTGAGATTCCCATGGTATTTCCCTATAATTGCTGGAGACTGAATCCTCTGTCTCAAAGTCTTTTCCAGCTCCCTCTTCCCAGCTCTGAACCTCCCTACCAGCACTCTGACGATGGGATGCTCAGATGGAAGCAGGTGCTGTACTGTGCCCTGGACCAGGTGGTGCTGGTGGAGGGGGGAGAGAGGAGGAGAAGGGGTAGAAATCCTCCTGGATCTGTGTTGGGGCTTGTACATGGGCTTGGACTTTCACTCAGATAGCTGCACTGACATAGTGATCTGTTTGTGGCAAGCATCCCTGTAGATAATGTGCTTTCAAGCAGAGCTCAGCCATGGGGAGGAAGAATGAGGGGTGCCAGGATTCACAGCAGGGCGCTGGGCAGTGTCACCAAGTAGTTCATATTGGTCACGTACTGACAACCCCACGTTTCTAAGTGTCTTTGGGTCAAAAGAAGACTAAACTCCTGGGGAGTCCACAATGAAATGGGACATTCAGGCTAGGAGCTGAACATTCAGTCTTGCTATACTGCTTATTTTTGTGCCACATTTTGACTTTGTGAGAGTGGAGCTTGTTTATCCCTTGTTTCTTTATTCAACAAAGCCACTGGACCCGCCTGGTGGTTGTTTTGGGGTTGAGGGGGAAGGGGAGGATGAATTCAATACAAGCAAATCTTTATCTGGAGTAAACTTCACTGGACTATCAGGCTGGCTGCTCCCTGAGTGGTGGTCTGCAAACACTCACCACATCTCCTGTTGTTGCTGTAACAGATAACATGACAGAAAATGAGGAGATATTTAAGGAAAAAATCCATGCGCTGCTCAACACAACTGAACAAGACTGGTTTGTCAATCCAAAAGAAAAATGGAGTTTCTTTGGGTCTCTCTTTTTCTGCTGCACAGTATTCACAACTGTGGGTAAGTTCAGAGGTAAAGTAGCCCTCTGCAGAATCAATTGCTATTGCTGCTTTCTCTAATGTATTTCTTCCAGGGAATTAAAGAAAACCAACCACAACAAAAAGCCAAATCCCCTTGAATTTTTCTCCTGAGTATTGATGATGAGTCTGTGAGGGGTTCTGCAAACACATCGCAGAGATATAGCTGAGTCACAGAGGAGAGTCAGAATTTAGTAACTAGTGATGGTACATGCTAATTAGCTGCATTGTTACATGCACACTGCAACATGTACCATGTATGACGTACACAGAACTGTTAAAGTAAAAAGAAGGCTCTCTTTTTCAGTCAAACCTTATCCTTCCCACTATTGTGTTATGTTGGGTAATGTTTTCTTCACTGGAAGAGGTAATTCATTATGCACATATTGTTTTTCAATTGATTCCCTGTTATTTATGTCTAACCCAGCTTTGTAAATGTACATCTCTATAATCATGCTGTTGCTGTTCACACTTCTCTGGGTTAACAGCACACGGCAATGTTTAAGACACCTCTGAAATCTTTTATTCTGACTTCATATTCCAAAGAGGACCTAGATCAAACAGAAACAGCTGCTCTGCTTTTGGCTCCAGCTGCATTGTTCAATACAACTCCTCACACTCATTCCCAAAGCTACTTTTATCCCTTTGCTAATCCTTCTCAAATGCTGGAAAGTACAGACATTGACTATCTAAATTCATCAGAATCAAAACTGGATGGGAAGGAGTCCCACAGCATTGTATCAAATTGCAAAGACATTTCTCTACTGAATTAGGATACTCAAGACCCCAGCACGGGTATGCATCTTATTGCAAAAGAAAAACTGAACATTGAGAGAGTTTATCCTAAACAAGGGTTAGAGTGAGATTTAATGTGTTCACTTGGAGCATGTAGGAGACCCTTGCGTCCTGTCTAAGGTGACTGATGTCTTGGGTGGCTGTTCAAACTCAGCTTCTTGCAGTCCCTAAGTTTGAAGACCATCATTTAGGTTGTCAGAGACACATACTGGAGATGCAGACCTGAATCCTCACCCCAGCGAATATTTCCTAGTACAAACACAACAGCTAGAAACGTTTGAAAGAGGGTGTTCTATCAGAAAGCTTTGACTTCAACAAACTGATGAAAAAACACATTGTTGGAAGCGTCTTGCCTGGGTATACTTACCCATCTCTATTGACATGGGACTTTACAAATGTCCCTGTACACACTGACCCAGCATAGTTATTTCTAATCTGCCATTATTTTTGACCTCCATAGTGCTGAGCATTAACAAAGCTTCCTCAGGCTTTGAGCTGAGTTTTGGGACCAGTAGGAAGCCTGGAATATTTATTGTTAATAGGTGTCTATTTCCATTGTGGTGTGTTTATTTGTGGTATTAGGAACTGATAAATCACTTCAGGTTAGAGTCAACTTAGCTACCTGTAATTATCTTGGAAACAAGGCATCTGACCTGAAGGTTGGTGGTCTGAACTGCTGTCTCTTCACTGCACACAGAGGTTGCCTGATGGCTCTCACCTTCGTTACACTTCTGGATAGATAAATTTAAGCTCAAGATAAGTTTTAACACTTGAAATTGTACTAGGTATTTTTAATGCATGGAAATTGAGAAAAATATGAAAGAAAACCACTCTTTCCAATAACTGTGATAATTAACCTTCCCCAATTGTTTTAGCAGTAAGGATGAGCATTCCTGGTTTAGTCAGTGGGGATCAGAGTGACAGCGAATAAGTAGTTTTTCAGTGCCTCATAGCAAAGGAGGGACCAAGGTTGGATTCAGACCAAAGGTTATGGCAGCCATTAGTGAAAACAAATATGAATGAATAAAAATGAAGGAAACCATGCCTTGGCATACGAGCTAATAATCTTACAGGCTGAGTACCTAGCCTAGAAGATCATCTAGAAAAGAACAATGGTTTTGAAGGGAGATAAGAAATTCTTTGTCTTTTCGAGGATGAGAAGAAAAACAGTTGTTAAAATTTAATACAGTTAAGTATAATGTTGATGTTTTCCCCCACTGTAATAGAAGAGTACTAACTTAAAATTTAAGTTTCATATCCAATATGTTAGAGAAGGAAATATAAATACCCAAATTTAATTTAGGAAAAGGGCACATCTTCTGCTACCATTTTGTGTATCATAATGGCGGTGTGTCTGACAGTATTTGTTGTAATTGATATTTGTAAGCTTTTTTACTCCAGAATAAACATGCATTTCCTCAAGTGATGAACATACACTTCCTCACTTGATCCTTTGTTTTTCTGAGTACATTTAAGAGCCTCTGAAAACTACAAAGTCACTACAAATATGATGTCATAGAATCACTATGGTTGGAAAGGACCTCCAGGATCATCAAGTCCAACCTTTATCCCATTATCTCCCTAACCACTAGACCATGGATGACCTCAAGTGCTTCATCCACTTGTCCATCCAACACCTCCAGGGACGGTGACTCCACCACCTCACTGGGCAGCCTGTGCCAGTGCCTAACCACCCTCTCAGTAAAGAACTTCTTCCTAAAATCCAATCCTGCAACTTGAGGCCATTTCCTCTCATCCTGTCATTAGTAATTTGGGAGAAGAGACCAACACCAGCCTCACTACAACATCCTTTTAGGTAGTTGTAGAGAGCAATAAGGTCTCCTCTCAGTCTCCTCTAGACTACATGTCAGTACAATGTATGCCACTATAACTAGATCCAGTTCTAGGGACAATTTCAAATTCTGTTATTAGCTTACCATCTGTCACAAGTAGTTCTGGCAAAGAAATGGAAGTTTGAGGTGTGGGTTTCATTGTCCCAAGCTGATCCCTAGTGCTGTCCCAGTTTTAAAATTCAGACCATCATCCATCCAGATCTGAATCTTCCCAGAGCTCAGGGAGTTTCATTTCATCCCCAGAAATCACTCAGTTGTACCGTGAGATCCTGGAGGCTGACAAGGAGATGATCCCCCAGTTCCTCATGGACAGTCCATTAGCTTTCCCCAGCATCAGCTGCTGTCTCTCTGAGCTTAGCCCTTGGCTCAGGTTCCCTGTGGAGGGACCCATGGGCCCAAGACCTCTCTTACTGTCTTGTCTTCTAGATTCTTCTTAACCCAGATGCCCAGGCCAGGAAATCTTCCTGATAAGGGTCTCTAGCAGGACAGAGGCTGCATGCCAGTGTTGGACTGGACAAACTTTTGGTTTCTCCTCCATAAATGGCCTCTTGTTTTCAGACAGTTACATCAAACAGCTGATAAGGTGCAGATAAGGTAGGAAGAGTTAATTCAACAGAACCAGTAAACTCCAAAGTTCCAAGAACTTCACGAGGTGGGATGTTTGCATTAATAACCAACATTTGAGACTCAGAAATTTGAACAGATTCAAAGCAAAGCCAAAAAGAACAGTATGCTCTGGACTAAAAATTGACCTTTAAAATTGAGAGCAATAAAAATCTCAGAGGCTGTAAATACCTCATAAATCACAATGTTCTCTCTCTCCCTTTCCCTTCTCTTCTCTTTGTTCAAGGTTATGGTAATACCTATCCTGTGACACGGATTGGAAAATATCTCTGTATGCTGTATGCTTTATTTGGCATCCCTCTGATGTTCTTGGTCCTGACAGACATGGGAGACATCCTTGCAACTGTCTTATCCAAGTCTTACAATGAATTCAGAAAACTACAGTCAAAAATTCTGGCTTCTAAACTCTGTTCTGGATCCACATGTAACAAAGGCGATGAGCTGAAATCCAGTGAGCAGTCAAAAGTAGTTCTCAATGAGCCCTTGACTATTATGGAAGTGCTGAAAAGCCAGCTAGGTGTTAAAACAAAGCCAATCAAATATCGCAATGCTGAAATTTTTGAAATGTTAATTGCCAGAGAAAATGAATACACAAAGCTAGCAAGAAATAAAAGCATCGAGAGATGGAGTTCATGTCCTGAATTAGCTAGGGGAGAAACAGTGTCCAGAGTAATCAAGAATTTTGACAAAATTGGGAAACAGTTAGAAAAATTAGATGTGCCCATTGTATTAATGGTGCTAGTTATCTTTGTGTACATCTCCTGTGCAGCTGCTATTCTTCCAAACTGGGAAACCAGGCTGGATTTTCAGGAAGCCTTTTACTTCTGCTTTATCACCTTGACAACTATTGGATTTGGAGATACACAACTGGAACATCCCAAGTTTTTCTTGTTTTTTTCCCTCTATATTATTATTGGCATGGAAATTGTCTTCATTGCTTTTAAGCTAGGCCAAGACCGGTTAATTTGTTTGTATAAAAATGTGATTTCATTCTGTGGGGAGAAAAAGGTGCCATCAAAAAAGGTTTATCCAAAATAAAAGCAGTCATTTCTCCTTCATTTGTAAGCATTGGCCACTGCAATGAGATGAAACTGTTCCTGTTCATTTCTGCCTTGGGCTGGCAGGAGGCAAATTTTATTCTGATTTCCTCTGAGAATCTGCTGTAAAATGGCTGAACACCTCAGGAGACACTTGGTGAAGGCATCTCCATGGAGTACTTTCCAACAGACTCCCATCTCCTAAATAATAAAAGAAGATGATGCGTGATGAAAAAAACAGAAGGCTCTCCCTACCAGTGCTCCCTAGCATCTTTTGCAAAGCTCTGACTTCCAGCAGCCTTTCTGTCCTCTCTCCCACAGCAAGCTGATTTAAGATATTTTTTTTAGCATTTGTCCAAGCAAGGCCCAGATCACTGTCTTGTCCTGCCACCTTGTCTGCAGCCAGGGACAGCTTGGTTGTGGCTGTCAGTGCTGAACTGTGACAGCATGCTACTGAAATACAATTCATCGTCAGAGATACTTGGGGAGAAGAAGTATGAACCCAGCTGCTCTTCCATCATGACTGCATGTATTGCAAACATTGCACCTTGGTGCAGGCCAGAGAAATTTTAAAATGAAAGGAAGGACACCAAATTTTTACCTCTTTCTCTGGCCTCTGTCCAGAAACTGGTCAGAAAATTGTACATCTGTTCAGCGCTGCAACCTTTTCCATCACGATTTATCATATCCGTACTCAGCCCAGAGTTGATATGTGTCTTATGGTGTCCATCTATAGAAGTGCTTATGGCAAGTTCTGCTCTTGAGATGGCCACCTGGGGGAAGGCACGCAGCAAACCTGAAGGTGACAACAACTGTGGAATGAAGCTCCAACTCTTCCCTGTTAAAGAAGTCTGATGGTTTGTGGACACCGACACCAGAAGTAAAGCCTCAATCCTAATCCAGGTTTCACTCTACACAGACTGCTTGATTTCTGGGAGTTCCTTGACCCACTCATAGAAAGAAAAGCCTACCTGCTTCACTGGGATGTGGTGAGGATCCTGGAGTTATATACCTGCGAAGCACATTAATATGTGAATAATGCTGTTTCTTCAAGATTTTGCTTATATTATTCATAATCTGAATCAAGCTATCAGTGATATAATTTCTTCTGTTAAAACAAATAAAACACGCTCTATAAAAGAAACCGCTGCCTTTTAACTTGTAAATTATATGCATGCCCACTGAATATGAACAGCATCTCTAGATATTAAAGCATGTTTGATTATGACAGGATGTAAATTATCCTCCATAGCAAATTTGCCTTTTGAAGCTGAGATTTTCAGAATATTTACATGGTGTCTTATCTCTGTCACAGTCCATGTGCATGGTAATGTGTATTCAGTCCTTATTAATAATCAGTAGCAATTAAGCACTGATATGCAAAAATATATAATGAATGATTGTACATAGAAAAGTGCTTTATGAGAATAACAATAAAGAATATAGCAGCTGGAAGGAGCTCTGGTTAACTTTTTCATGTTTGCTGTGACTTCGGCTTCACACACGAAGCCCCTCCACTGACTTCTCTCATATTAATTTATTTTATATCTTTGGATTAAAATCAGTGTAGAACTTTGTGAAGGAATTTTGGCTGGACTGCAGTAAAGATTCTGCACCAAATTATTCTAGCTATGGCCAAGGGATGGCAGTAAACAACTTTCCTTCGTATAGAACCCATCAGTTATGGGGGATAAATATGGGTTTTACAGAAGGAGAGAGAACAAATCACATCACCATGACCCTCTATAAAATAACAGTGCACCTGCCTCTTGAATACAATGCACAGCTCTGATCCTTCACCTCCCAAAGGCTACATAAATTGGAAAAAGTTTATAGGCCAGGGAAAGGGATGAACAAAGATAGGCAACAACTTCCATACGAGACATGTAGAGTAGCTCTCTAACCTGGAAAGTGGCGAGAGACTAAAGGAGAGATGTGTAACATTATGGGGGGTGAAGAAGGGAAATAGGGAATGATGGAATGATTATTGAATGTCTTCCATTATGAGAGCTGGGACTGCTAAATGAAATTAGCATGTGGCAGGTTTAAGAAAAGAAACAAAAGGAAGAGAAAATGGTACTTCACACAACATATAATTAAACTGCAGATACTTCTTGGCATGGGAGGACGTGGCGATTAAAAGTTCACATTAGGTCAATGGGACATAAGACAAAATCATGAAAGTAAAACTTGGGAAACAATTAAATACAAAGATAACACTTCTGGCTCAATAATCACCGAGTCCCAAATTGACAGATGAGAAGGAAACATTTCTACAGACTTTCCTGTCCTTGTGTTCCTCCTTTGCAACCTGCTGTCTCTCAGAGACAGGACACTGCTCTGCACAGTCTTGTTCTGACCTGATTTCAGTGCCTGTAATGCATCAGAACAGATTCTTATACAGCTGACAAAATATTCAGTAAATCTGATTTCTGAAGAGATGTTTAGCTTCTCATTTGTGTCGAAGGTAGATAAACCAGCACTCTCTCATTCTACAAAATGTATCACGAAACCAAAGTGATTTAGGCAACACAACCTGCAGCAAATATATCACTGTCATTTGTCTTGTGGTGTGGACCTAAAGGAGGATGGAGAGCCGGACACACACCCAAATGTCAGGGATAAAAAGGCACTCATGTTTTCTCAGGTGCGCTGAAATGTTGCTCCTACACAACCAGGAGTATCTGGTCCTGATTTTCTTACTGTCAGAGTTGGAAGACAATTTCCCACATGGCAGAGAAGCATGCAGCAGCCTCTCACTGACAGCGATAGTGGTGGTTCGGTCTGTTTAGTGGGATCTGAATATAGCTCAGTGAATACAACAACAGAGTTAATGAAAATGAAACAAGTAGTGAGTAGTGCTCATTTATTGAGTCTCAGACATAAATATTTATGACTTGAGTGCTCTTATGGTCTAAATCCAAGAAGAAGTCACAGTCTCTGTCCCCATAAGTTTTTATTAAACAAAATTACCATGGAAATCAGCTTTATTTGCATCAAAGCAGTACAAAATACTGCTTTTCATAACTTTTTCCATCATGTGCTGCAGGACATGGTGGATTAGCCACAAAAGGCTTCATGGAAGAACTTTTCTATCAGGAAAGACGTGACTGATGGGGAAAGAGTTGCTTGATGTGTAACCCACAAAGGATATGAGTTATTACAGACCCAGCAGGAGAGCTTTACAGATCAAATGTGTTTGGCGCTGAAGGATGCTGGATCAATCACTCCTGATTGGGCCAAGATGGAAGCTGTCACGAGCACTTAGGAGAGGAGAGGAGGGTATTCCTGGTGTGGGAATTACAGAGGGAGGGACAGAAGAATGAATGGAAGGGGCAGAAAATAATCTTCGGGTAGAAGGGTTAGAGGGCAGAAAATGACAGCAATGGTAGAAGAAGGAGCCATTTTATGTGTAGACATAAACATGGCAAAGAGACGGTTGAGAGGTACTGAAATTATGGTGAGGATTGGTACTTCTGGCCTGGGGAGGGTTTGTACAGCCAGCCCATGGTCAGAGAGCCCTTCTTAGATCAGCACAGTGGTCATGGTTGTTGGCTTCCAGCACAGGTCTCACTGTCAGCAGCCACAGGGAGGGCAGAAGAGTCTGTGCAAGGAAACCTCTTGAGAGACAGAACAGTGGCAGAAAGAAGATACAGGGACTGGACTGAAAAGACATTAATGAAACTATCAGAAATATTCACCTTATTCTCTGCTTTGTCATTTAAAGAACGACAATCCATTCAGAAGCATCTTTTACATGAGCAATGCATCTGAGGACTCAGGAAATTCTTACTGGGATGTAGGACTTGTCATCTGTGTGCCAGTAGTTCAGATGTAGTCCAGATTTCAGTGGGCTCAACGTTAATAACATCTGATAGCGCTTTGATGGCCTTTATGCTTTTTCAACTCGTTCCAGGTGGAGATGCACCCACATCACAAAAACACTCTCATATAACGAATGTTAACGGGTGGTGGCAGGCTCAGCAGAGGCAAAGGCTGAAACTCCAGCTGAGAGGAGTCCCTGCAGTCCCCTTTGCTTCCAGGTTCCCAGCATACCTTGTGATCCTAATTTCCAGACCACAGAGTGCACCAAATGTAGCATGTGTGGCTATTGCATGCAATATGAGTGTTTTGTGAACCCGGAATTATGGGTCTTATTATTCCCCCTGGCTTCCACAAACTGAACACTTTTATATTTTTTTTCTTAATTATGAGTATGATTATTATTATTATTAATTATAATTAAAAACACCTTCACAGGTTGTACTCAGCTGTTCTACCAGGATATATTATATTCTAAGAGCAACTTAAAAGCATTTAGTTAGGCTACATTTTCCTTTCTTCCTTGCCCATGCTCTATACGTATGGTAGAAAAAATATTTCTCAAGCCATCCAAAACAATATCCTGCATTACACACAGAGCAAGGGAGACCAAGTTGTTCAGGATAAATTTCAATTATCTTTGTTAAAGTACATAGGCAGAGATGGCGACAGAAATACTAGGAATTTGCTCCATCACTCATAGTAATAGCTGCGTGAAGACAACAGATCTCTCATATACGAGGCCAATATTTTTAGGATAGCAGCCCAAGGTCTAAGTGCAAAGCTTCATGGACAACGAAGTCCATGAATGCATCCCTTGTGCGTGCTCATAGCTGGTTGTCTGCACGTGGTACTCATTAGAGAGTTTTAGGAAGTGCTTGGACAAATTTTAGTTGGCTTGCGTGCTCAAGGTTTTGCATGTGAAACTGAGGGTGGTGGGTTTTTTGCTTTGAGTTAAAAATTCAGTCTCTCAGTAGATAAAATCTAGTTCTTTTGAGGTTAGTTCAGACTTTTTCAAGTTGATGAAGCTTTCAGTGTCTTGGCACAGACAGAATCCTTCTGGCACTGAACTTGTGCATAAAACTTTATGTCTGTGCGTTTTCAGGATGTACCAAAGTCCAGAGGAAATGGAAGGAAATGGGCAAGAAGGAAGAGAAAGAAAAGCAAGGAGGAAAGAGTAGAGATTTGACAGTGAAAAATCATAGAATCAGAGAGTCATAGAATGGTTTGGGTTGGAAGAGGCATTTAAGATCATCTCGTTCCCACCCCCCTGCCATGGGCAGGGACACCTCCCACCAGACCAGGTTGCTCCAAGCCCCATCCAACCTGGCCTGGAACACTGCCAGGGAGGGGGCAGCCACAGCTTCTCTGGGCAACCTGTGCCAGTGTCTCACCACCCTCACAAATGAATTGTTGTGTTAAGCATCTAGTGATGAGAAATCAGAGTAATGATGTTGTCTAACAACATTGAGTCATTACGTTATCTGCTTCCACAAAGTCCTGTGTGAACAAGAAAACTGAGAGGGAAGACACCACAAAATCGGCACATAAAACTGCTGATGTACTTGATGCTCTGCTGGAAGAGTTATTTGATCTGCCATGTGATGCAGACTGTCATTATGCTCTCTGATCAGTGCCCTGCAGGGGATAAGCCACCCGTTTGCTGTCTTTTGTCACATGTGACAAAAAGACTTGAGAAGCAGTGTCAGAGCTGGAGGTTGAGGGTCTGACTGTGGATATCAGACACTCAAGTGGCAAGTAATAGAAGCTGTTGCTGCTAAAGAAATTTGGGAGTTTGGGGGATTCAGTGTATGTGTGAAGCCTTCTGCCCACCAGCTTAATATTACACTTGATTTTAGTCTGTTTTTCTCTCATGCAACCTTCCAAAGTCGCAGGAGAACATCAACTGCCTAGATTTCATTGATGCTTAATGGACAGTTTTCCAAGTATACTTGCCAGCCAACAGCACTGTTCTTCCTGGACAATAGAGCTGGCTGATGCCTGGATGAAAACTTCTGATGACACTTAAAGGAAGACTGAAGAAAGCAGAAGTTTGAAATATCATAGAAGCATTTTCACAAAGTGTTTTCAAAGTAAATCTGAATTTGTAGGAGGATTTTTTTTGAACTGTAAAATGATGATCAAAAGAGGACTTTAAAAAATGTTTTAGGAATTTTACCTCCCTGAGATAGACCGTTCATGTAAAAAGGGAAGGACCTGAAAGATAAAACTCATTGTGATCCCCTATAGCTCCAGCTTCTCACATGGAGACAGTGACGTGTCAGATCACTCTGATGATGAAAGAGGACTGGCTTTCTCCAGGGCTGATTCCAAGTTTTTCCATATCTCCCAGGAGAAGAGCAAACTTTGGTATGACCTACTTCAGACAAAGCAATATGTGGCGTTCTTGTTAAAAGATGTTTCTCAAACAGTTTAAATAGTCTTATGTTCAGACAGCTTTGTAGTTACTAGGAAGGAAAAAAAAAGCAAATGAAGACTCATGAACTTTGCTTGGAGCTTAAGAGCAGGACATGATTTGCTGTACTAAGATTTATTGTCTGGGTCTGTAAATAAAAAGTGCGTGCTTGGGTTAACATTTGACAGCCAACAGCACTTCTTTTCTATCTGCAAGAGAAGTTACGCCGCCAAATGATTTTTACAGCAATTCACTATGCCAATGAAACAAATACATTTTGTGCTCAAAGAGATTAAGGCCTGGCATGTATACATGTTTTTAATCTATGGAAAAGCCACTTCAAAATGCTACCTGAGAAGCAGAGGGGTGAATTCTGATCTTCTTGAAATCCATGGCAAAGCTCACAGTGCCTTTAGTGAAATCAGGTTTGGAAACAAGTGACAAATAGAGTATGTGTTGCCATTAATCCCTTTGACCCTGGTTTTAGAAGGGCTGTTTCATGCCTAAACTGCCATTTTATGGAAAGGGTTTTTTTTGGCACACAAACTGGCTAAATTCCTGATGGCTGTTGCTTGTCTTCTCTTTTCCTCATTAAAGGGGTGGCTATTTTATTTTGTTATCAGTAATGACCCACAGTCAGGACATGATCACAGACTCTGGAGACAGGGAAATTTCTCCACGAAATAAACCCAGGTTTTCCTTGGTCAAGAATAGAAAAACATTAAGATGTGTCTTGCACCTACATCAAGCACTCTTGTGGTTATTAATTAGTTTTCCTGTGGCCATGTTTTATCATTGTTTTCAGGCAGAGGCCCCCATGTCAGATCCTGTCAATGGCCCAGCACACCCTCAGGTGCCCAGGCAGAACCCAAGCTGTGTGACATGCTCCCTGGGACACCAACACTCACCTGGTGATGGGCCAGAGGTTCACTTCTGCCTTGGAGAAGCGTGGAGGTTCCTTCTGTTGGCCTTGTTTTCCATTCAAAGAGAACAGGGAAACAGAAGCACCAGTATGAACAATGCGATAAACACAGCAACAAAGGAAGTCATTTAACTCAGTCTCAAGGCAATTTTAAAAGAGATTTTAGGGATGATTTTCAGATAAACACGTTCAGCAACCCTTGAGCTTAACTGAAGCCCAGTGTTTTTAAAGCCAGGTTGGTTTGGGTTGGTTTTTTTTTCATTTATAAGCTTTTACTGACGGGAACAGGAAACCATGTTAGAAACTGTTCTCAGTATTTCTACTGTTTGGAAAAAGGTGTCATAAAAAAACCCACTAGGGAGCCTGTTCCTATAAAATTCTCCAGCCTACCACTTCAGACAGAAGGATTTGAAGTGGCTGACTTTAGTAAAAGCTTCTTTGATCTCAAAATCCCACCTGCTTTTTAGTCTGAATAGTGTCACTGAGGAGCTATACAGACTTTCAGAGTAGCTCAGTTATGAAAAAGGGAGACAAAAGATTTAGGCCCCAATTCTGATTTAACGTGCAACAGATTCAGAGGGAAGCAGTGCTGTCAAAGTCAGCAAAATCATTAAATTATAAACCCAGCATGGGATTAGGGTCAGACTCCTTGAATTCTGTTAATAATTATTATTGCTGGTGTTTATTATTTTTATTATGGCAGTTCCTTGGAGCATCTTAGATAAAGACCTTGAGTCACCATCCTTTCTCTGAGCATCTCTAGCTGCGTGCCTGCTGCAGCATGCCTCTCGCTGGAACTAAAGCAGACCTTATCACTTCCTGCCTCTGCTGGCTAAGCAAGAAAGAAAAAATCTTTCTGGTGAGTGTACAAATATGTGTCACTGGGTGATTGAGTAGATCTGTGAAGCAGCTGCGGTATATTTCAAAAAGGAAGAAACCTAGTGAAATAGGAACCGTGAACACAGAGATCTCATGCAACACAATGAAATTTCATGACAAGGAAAGTGTGTGCATTGCCTGATTGTCCTGTTGCAGCTGGGTCACTTCACCCTACCAGCTCTGGTCCAGTTCATGGGTGTTTGACCCGACCAACCAATCAGTCAAAAACTGACCAATGCACCAGTTTGGGGATTAGTATTTATAAATACGTATTATGATCTCTGCATCTCTCTTGGATCACTCCTCTGACTATTGGGAAAAGCATGAGTTTGTCAGTCTTCAGCTGTTAATGCAGCATTCAGCAACGATCTGGATAGCTCTCCTTTAAGGTCCTTGCAGCTGCCTGGAAAGCTGGAAGAGTGGGGTAATCCAATAGAGCACAGATTCGATCAGCACAAAGCAACTAAAACACTTTTTCCCTCTCTGGAGTGGGGAAAGAGAAATGTGATAAACCTGCAAAACTGCAAATCATCAAGCACATTTTATGAATCTGTACTAGAAGGCATGCATGTAAGAGAAGTGCTTCTATAGAAGTGTTTATAGTCATATGATTACTTTGTCAAGATTATATGATTTGAATCTATATTTATGAGTCCATGAGCATCACTTGTTCACAGCTGAGCATTTCCTTCGAACCAAGTTGGAACAGAGATCAGTCAGGAGAGCAACCACACTTGAATGCCACAAATTACGCATGAGTTCTACACTCTTGTAGAGTTTTAGTCACTATAATATTGGAGGTGTCTTCCCATTATTTATCAGTACACTGTCCTTGTGGGTGCAGGAACTCATGTGTTTGTTTCAGGGAGAGGAAATAGAGGATAGGAGAGAGAAAATGATCTTAGGGTTTGAACCTAAATGTGGTAGGTGTTCATGTTTGGATCTGACAATGTTAGATTAATTCTTCTTTCAGATGAGAGTTCCTTAGCACACATATGATCCTTATTATTTATTTTTTATAAAAAATCCCTCTCCAGCTTTCTTGTAGGCCCAATGGATTAATAAATATTAATAAGTATCTAGAGTCTTCACCTAACAAGTCTGTGCTAGGAACTATTTTTTGGACTTTAGCTTTTCTTTTTGTTCTGTAACCAGAGGACTTTGGTGGAGGCAGTCAGCTAGGTAGGGCAGGCAGGCTCTTTGGGGTACCAGGGACCCCAACACGTTGACAGTATGCTTGTGTTTACAGACAGCACTTCTAGTTTGATGGCTGGTTCCTTGAAACTCATCTACTTGTGGTCATCAAGATGCAAATCTCAGATATTACATCTGCCCCTCTCAAAAAAAAAAAAAAAGTTTTACATTTCTAGTTGTTCTGAGGGGCATAAATTGTTTCCTAATGGATGAAGCTCTACTTTCTATGTATACCATACTGTCTTGATGAAAGAATCATTTGTATTTGAGGAAGTCTATATGCATCCATTAATTATAATCTGAACCTTCACAGCCAAGTACCTCTCTCAATGCTTCCTGGATGCTTTACACACTTGTCCTGTCATTTTAGTTCTACTGCTACAGTCCTGGGAGATGCCTCAGTGCAATTCAAAGACAATACCGTCTGTCATTCAAGCCAAGGGAAGTATTGACTCATTAAGGCCTGTGGAGTCAAGGCCTTTAATTGCCCTCTTCCCTGCAATTGTGTGTGCAGAAGATTCCTGGTGTTTCCCAGCTGTGGGTGCTCCCCACATTCTACCTCAGTGTCTGTTGTAACGTTAATATGGAAAGTCATTCACTGGGAAATAATACGCAACAATACTACTCCATATTGCATACAGAGGATTGAAATAATGCTCTATATTTCATCAGGGTATTTCTGAACTTCCCTCAAAGCTAAGTAGTTGTAATTACTTTATGAAGTGGGGTGAGGAGGGATGTTGAGGAGTGAAGAGGCATGCCTGAGGTCACCCACTTACATGGCTCCTGTAAGCTGCCAGCTCTGGGCTTTCAGTCCTTCACCAGAGATACTTAATCCTACAAAATTTATGTTTTAGTCCTGCTTAGTGCTGGACTCAAGGGCTCTTAGTTAACATTTCTGCTCCCTACCCTAGGCAAGGTTGCAGGAAAGTAAGGACAGGAATGAGAGGTCATCTCACTGAGTTGACTTAAGAGTAACCTGGAGGCACACAGGATGCTGCGAACTAGGCTGCTCTCCTGAGACCAGGGCACTGCTTCAAGCCTTCATCGCTGTCTTCCAAACAGCAGAACCAAACACACTCATGCCTGAGTCTAAGTGTCAGAGAGACTCTCACCATGGGCAGAACAGCTCTGCTCCAGTGCAGGGAGCTTGCTCTCTGCCTTGTCTTGTCTAGGCACAGGTGTGAATCCATGGGAAGTGAGAAGAGAAACAGGGCAGAATTGTCCATGCTGAAGTTTACTCTCTCACTTTGGGTCAGAGATCAAGTTGTGTCTTGCTGCCAAGGACCGATTTTAATAATTTGGCTTTGGGTATCTGCCCCTCTTAGGGCTTGTGTCCCTACCAAATCTACATCTTCACTGCTTCTCTTTGGTAGCACTGGCATGAGCAAGGGGTGAAGCAAGCACTGACGTCAGTAAATACAGAAATTTTCACACTGTGACAACACATTTGGGATGGCAAAATGACCCAGATTTGTGCTAGGCACTTGCTTTTTATATGGTATTACAAGGCTGTGGTGTTACAAGCTGTGCCAACACAAGGGAACATTGATTAGTGTAATGCTCCCAAAACAGCAGCAGACTTTGAAGGAGCAGAGCTGGGAATTTCTAAAATGTCTTGAGGAGACCATGGGAAAGAGCTTTGCCAGCCAGATCATCTCTCCTAATAGTCAGATTTTCAGACAAATTCGTGGCAGGTGTTAAACACCGAAGGGATGAATGGGGTGCTTCTTCCTACCACACTAAAACTCATCTCCTTGGCATAGGGATAGTCCATACTGTATCAGTGGTCCTACTGGTGCCAGGACCTGCTGAATATTGCTGTATTGCTGTGTTTGCCACATGGTCTGCCAGGTCTGAACACAGTTGAAGATGTAGACTTCAGACTATGGAGCTTGCAGAAGTAAGAGTGAAAGACTCGTAGGTATTTACCTCTGGGAATACTTAAGAAAAAAATCTAAGTTATTTGATCCCAACACAAGCTATCCTGGTTTTGGGTTATGTTTTTCAGTATTATGATTGCCACTGAAAAATAGTAGAAAAGTATTTATGGAAAATTATCTTTTTCTTTAAAGTCCCTTTCTTTGCATTCTTCACTCAGTAAGAGCAATAGGATGCTCTCTCTGTAGCATCCCTTTCACAGCTCTATTTCTCTCTGGAGGAAATTAAAGCTGTTCTTAAATGATTGCAAAACGAAGGAAGTATGATAACAATTACGGTCTGACCTCCATAATCTCATCCCTCGGAAGTGCAGTTGGACTGATGCTTCTTTTGGTATTATTGCAGAATAACCTTCCTTTTCATTTGCTTTCTTATGGATTCTGCTTTTTGTGCTTTTACTGATGATAATACGAAATAAAAATTGGGGGGAGAAAAAGTTATTTAAGATTGAAAAACTCTCATTACATCAGTGTAAGTAAGTTTGCTTTTTTGCATTCCCTATGTTCACTTAGAATTACCTGTAACTGCAAATGCCTTGCCTCTATTTTTTTTATTATTCAAGCTCGCTGGTTATTTGGGCTGCTAATAGAAAAACCCTTGAGCTCGGTTACCTGAAGCCACTAGATGGTGCAACCAGACCTCCATCCTTCGGGAGACCAACCACCACCAGATGGCACGGCTGAGAGCTCGGGAGCTGCAGGGAGATGGCTTCAGTCGATCTTCCCAGTCAATCTAATACTGACAGCCGTCTGACATTGCCTGGGGATCTGGTCCTGCACTCCTAGCGCTCATCTGCTTTGGGAACCAGAAGATGACTTAGAAAATTTTATGTGATATTAGGAATGAGTTTCTTTGCATAGGAATAGTGGCATTTGTAAGTGGAGTCTTTAGGAGTAACAGATGAATAAAGTTTAGGAAGGAAAGAACAGCAAAATACTTAAACTTTCCATAGAAAAGTCCCTCTGTTATTAAAGTGAGACCACAAAGATCATTTAGTGTGGTGCCCTACATTTACCTACACAGAGAGCACAGATTTTAGGATGCTCCTCAATCAATTCTTATTTTAACTTTTCTTTTAGACAAAAATACATAGGATGTATCAAAACATCTTACATTTCCTAACCATGGCCATATGAATGGGTAAATTGAGGCACAGAAATCTTAAAGCAATAGGGTCAGTGCCAGAAAGTGGGGCTGCTGACTCTGCAGTGGTGCTGCCCTCCACCCACCCTCCCCAATCCCTCTTCTGTTCCTCAGAAGGCAAAAAAAGGATTACCTCCAGAGGACGTGATGAAGTGCCCATTCCTCAGCCAGACCCACCCAAACCCAAGGAAAACCCAGGCCTTTGCAACCCTCTTTCACGTATGAGGAAGGCCAAGAGGGGTACGGCCACTGCCTGCGTAACTGTGCATGTCCCCAGGGAGGCTGATGGAAAGAGAATGTGATATTGAATGCTGTCCCACACTACTTGTGACACTTCTGCTTCTGCAGCTGAGCTGGGAGCCAGATTAGGGAGCAGATCCAGTTGAACTATGCCTCAAATGCACAAATTTTCTTTTCAGGCAGATCAGTTCCCCCGTTCATTTCACACAATGCCCAAGAAAACAGGTAGGGAGGAGGAAGTTCTCACAATGACCCCTTAAGTTGGAGTCACCACTGAGCACTTCTAAATGTCACATAGCAGCCTGGGGGTGAAATCTATGTCTTCACTCAGATTTCACACTGAAATAACATCCCTGAGATAGTCCCCTCAATGTACACAATGCCTTTTTTTTCCCCTCCTTTGGAGTCCTGGCCTTTGTTGGAAGCCTCCAAACATCATTTTTGCTTTAGAGGTTCTCTCTGAAGCAAACTCAGCCATTTCCATCCCACTGCAAGCACTGATTTTCCTATTCTGCAGCCAGTCAATATTTGAATTGGCAAGAAGGTGGGTGTTTCAAAGGACAGATAATCTTTTGTTTGCTCTCTTCCAACCTTGCTCATACTCAGTCCAGACTTCTGCTTAAATGTCGCCTGTTTCTCCTATTATTACTATTTTTAGTGGAATTTCAGTTGCAATGGTAGAGGCCATAGGGCCTGAGTCATTCCAGCTTATAGTCTTGGTAGCATGGCTGATAATAACTGCACGAGGCAGACCTGATGTAAATACACAAAATGTCAGCTCCTGCGCCGCAGCCCCATCCCAGAATAACACCGACCTTACCAACCCTTTAAATGCTGCTGAACTTTCCCTGCCCTGAATGTAGGAGGAAATATAATGCACAGGGAAACAGAATGGCTGCCAGCAATGGCAATAAATATACATTGTGGATGACTCTGATGAAACTGGGAAGGAAAAAGAGATGTTAACCAGGGGAGACATGCTCCTAAGTGTCATTCCTGGGCCATGGAATACAGCGTGCAACCTTGGGGTACCTTTCTGCAAGGAGGGGGGGAAATGAGTGCAGATCCCTGCCAATGGCCTCATGCTGCCTCTTTTGCCTTCCCTGCAGCCTGCCAGCATGGCACGTTTGCTGGGGTTTCTCTGTGTTTGCTTTTGAAGGGGGGAACCAGGCAGGTGCTGAGCGTGCAGAGCAAACACAGCGGCCACCATGCCCTTCCCCTGCACCCATCCTCCCCACCTGTCTTCTCCCCTCTCCCCCCCGCCTCCCCCCGAGCAAATCTCACATCAGTTCAGGCAGAAATCCAGGCAGATATTAATGTTGCTTAGAGCAGCATGAACTTGCCAGCGGAGGCTTCGGACAGAGAAAGAGAGTGATGGAGATCAGAGTAGCGTGAGCACTGTGCTGGTCAGACTGCTGTGCAGATCCAGGCCTGCACAGAGATGCACAGAAGGGTGAAAACTGACCCAAATTCACCTCCCTGACACAGACACATCACTCTGGGCTTCATCAACATCCTCATTTACGTGTGTGCAAGCTGTATCTGTCACTTTGTGACTTGGAGCTGCAACAGGCCATCTTCTCCCAGGCAGTGGTTATTGTCAGATAAGAGCAAGAGAAAACAGAAGTGCAGTTCATAAACAGAGGGAGATGGGGGCTGTACGTGTACAGAAAATAAGCCCAAATATTAATTTTGTTATCTGCCCAACGAATGTTGCTTGTCTTATTAGAAAGAAGTGGCTGGAATTCATTAATAAAATGCTGAAGAATTATACTGGAGTAAGCAAAGTGTTTTGGTGAATATATGTTAACATTTGTCAATTTGTTTTGGACAAATACAAATTTTAGAAAGAGCAAGATCTGTTCTCTAAAGCTCCCATTTGAACACCTATCATGAAAGCATTGTGCTTTAAATAGTATCATATATCCATAGATAATTCCTGGCAAGGCTTATGTGACCCAGAAAAAAAATGTTTACCATTTAAAACATGTCTTCGTTTCTGTTTATTGATCTCTATACACTTCAGACTCATTTCTCTTTCTGATTCTACAAGTTCTGTATACAGAACTGACAAATAGAAACAGAAGCATGTTATCTGTGTAATCAAATAGAACTAAATCACATAGAAAAGAATTTATAATATTATCAGTGATTTACACTGAATGGCTTGTTGTCTCATACAGAAATTCAAATTAATTACAATATTTGATAAACTCCAAGGTGTGCTCTGCTTGTGCAATAACCACAAGGAGAAGTCCCAACTACAAAATATTGCTTCTGCTTTTGTAAACATTTTAAATACAGCACTGCTGAATGGTTAATAGAAGCGTTGCTTGGACTTGTTCAGCCACGTTCAGTCTGCAATGGAACAAGCTGCTCAGCTCGGTGCTGTCTAATAAAGGGGTGTTTTTAATAACAATGATAAATCCCTATTGATGCAGTAGTATCTGTATGGAGGTAGCTTATAGTCCCAGTGCAGGACGAGAAGCCCTTTATGCTATGCACTGCATAGCTAAATAATATAAACCTAATGCTTGCCCTGAGTAGCTTATAATCTACATCAAACAGAATTGAGGCTGGAGCTGCATTAAGGAGCACAAGGGGAAAAATTACATCATCTAACCATCAAGCAGGCAGCAATTTCTATGTGCCAGCTGTCCATTTGCTTGCCAAGATTTTGGTACTCATCATGGACTGAAGGAGGACATCAAAGTTTTTTTAATTCTTCTTTGGAGAATGCTTTTGTGTGTCCAGAATAACAGGAGAGAAAACACAAGATATTTCTTATAACAAAACCTGAGCATCAGCAGCAGAGTGGAAGCATCCTAGTAGCACAGAAGTGCCCAAGAACACACCTTCAGCCAGGCTCCATGTTTATTTGTAGCAGTAGCGTGGTTCACTTTGTTATTCATGGACACAGCCCCTGCACTTTCCAGCAGGTGCAGTAAATGCAATTAGTTGCTATGGATATTGATCCTGCCTTTAGAGTCTAACTTTGAAGTTGTTTTGGGTTATCTGAAAAACAAAGATGTAGCATAATGCTTTGCCTTAACTATGGTTGCAAATTATTTCTTTTATCCTTGATTTTTCCCTTTGTTACTTTGCTTTCTCTCTTTTATTTATTCTTGTGAAGAGAGTCCATGCAAATATTGTGATTTGAAAATATAGATGATGGAGGCAGCCTGTTGAAAGCTGCTTTCATTTTGATGCAGGTTCTAGCAGAGCTAAATTAGAGGTCATTTGCAAAAAGTGGAAGTTGGAGTACCTTATTATTTTTGACAAAGAGAAAGCACATGGGAAGCAAAACATATAGTCTTTAAAGACAGGTGAAATAAGAGAAATGGTCAAACTACATTTAGATTTAGAGTGAGACTGTGAACAGTCCAGAATTCAGAAGATGTCCAGCATATAACAAAAACAAGTGACATTTACAAATACCTAGATGTGAGTTTTGAATTTCCAGAGCTCCTGAAGTTTACAGGAGCTTGGTTCTCAGATCCTTGGCTTGAGTCACCTCCTTCCAAAAGTACATGGGATCTGCTACAACTTACTTACATGACAATCTTGGAAGATACAGAAAGAAAATAAAGTTTCTAGAATAACAGAGGTGTACTTGTTAGGTTAATGGGAGAGAAGATGCAGTGCCCCATGAGATAATTTGGCATCTGAAAACTGCATGGAACTATCAGGCCTGCATTTGAATGACTGAAATCCAAACAAAATATTATTTCACTATAGCCAGATGGCTGACAGTGTGTTGTTTAATATTTAACACAAAATATAGCAAAAGGATGTGAGGGCTCTTGCAGTTACAACAAGGGAAGGAAATTCCAGTGTTAACCTCAGAACTGATTTATGGTCCTCTAGAAAAAGAGGAAAGGCTCTTCAAGAATTATGCTACTTCAAGTTTCATCTGTTGTAGATCCGTAGTAGACAATTGGTGGTCTTCAGTAGATAGAAAAGTGGACAGGGGAATTCTGAAGATAAAAATAAAGATATGGGCAAAATGTAAACTACATTTTAAAAATCAGCATTTAATTTTGGAAATGTATCAGTTACAGATATACAATGCTGAACAACTATGTTCTGTAATATTTTAGTGCTTCATATTTTGCATCAGAAGCTTTTTCTTATGGTTATTGCACACAATGTATTATTTCAAACATCCTTCATTTCCCAAAAAAGGATTTTTAATGAGACTACTAGGAAAAGTTATTGGGAAACACATCATTACACAGAAGCCAATAAGCACCTTCACCAGTTATTCACCTTTTTTACTGTAGGCAATCTAGATAGTTAATTATAATTACAGTTACAAATACATTTTGCAGCTTTCAGTGGATATATCTAACCTGGATTCCTCATGAAAAAGGCACAGAAAGAGGAGGAAAAAATGAATGAAGATACACACTCCTCTTAAAATCCAGAACCCTTTTTCCCCACATCAGGGACTTAAATAATGAACTAAACCAGACTGGCAGAACAGATATTAATCTTAAGTACAAGTCAGAGTGCTGCTCTGTCCACTTCTATTTAAATCCAGAGTATGCCCTCAAAATTATGCTTTAAATCTGTGTGTAACTTGTGTGTGAAGCACCTGTAGTGCCTGGATTTCATCCCACTAACTGTAGTCGTTTCTGAAAACGCAAAGCCCACTGTCTTTATGTAACAATTTCCTTTGATAAAAAAACCCACAAGCGTAGCCTGTAAACCTGCAAGTGCTTATCCATAAAGCTATTCTTGCCCATAAATTCACATAGATGATGGGACCTCGTAGAAGCTAAAAATCAAGTGTGTGCAAATATTCACCAGTGTAGAGCCATAAAGCTCAGTAAAAGATCTGGAAGTTGACAGGAAGAGGTTATGAAAATGTCTCTCCCTTAATTTAACCGAATGAAGCGAACAAACCTTTGGAAAATGAAAATGAGGAAATCGGATAATGAATAACTATAAAGGCTCATTAGAACTTAGACGTGCTCCCCTCAAATATAATTATGCTTAATACGATTTCATAAAATGTCACCGAAGAGCTGGAAACTCATAATGATGAAACACTTCGCTCCTTCTGCCCGTCAGTGAGAAGGTCTCATCAGGCTTTATAAATATTGACAATGACTGACCCTTCCTGCAGGGAAAGTCTGGTGACTGGAAAATGTGGCTGTTTAATTTAATACATAGCCTGGCCAGCGTCACACGCCGGGTGTGAGATGGAGCCTCCTGGCCCCACGCCACACGGCTCAGCCATGGTGCCTGCGTCCCACACCTCTGCAGAAAGCTGCTGCTGCCTGGCTCGTGCTTCAGCACCCCATGGCAGCCACAGATAGTTTGCAAGTTGTCCTGCCATACCTGGCACATGAAGTCCTGGAGCAGAAGAGGGACAGCGATGCTGCCCCGTGCCTCCAGAAACATGCTGCTGGCACATGCTTAAGCAGGTGGGACCTCTGGTGATGCTCAGAGATGGGGAGGTATGTCATCTCCACTCACATCTCCTGTGTCAGGCTGCTAAACATTTGTCAGGTCTGGATATCCAACTGTGGAACTTCCCTCCTCCAAAACATTTAAACTTTTCAGTGATTAATTAACCTGCACTGAACCAAACATTCCATTGTGGTGAGCTGCCAAGGAAAGTAGAAGAACTAGAGAGATTTATGACCATGGAAGAGCTGGCCCCAAATATTTCATATGGGATTGGATTTGTTCACACAGAAAAACTGAAAGGGAAATTATATAAACCTATATAGGTTATATAAAGTTATATAAATCCAGGATTGTATGACAAAGAAGATACTTCATGTCACAGAATCCTGATTTTACATAACTTCACTCTTCCTTTTTCAGAAAGGTAGAAATGCTATATAGTATAATTTTAATACCCTTGATGTCATGCATAGAAAAATCCCTTCACTCCCTTTGTAGAAACACCGTCCTACTCACAGGCTTGTCCCTGGGTAAAGGTGGATGTACTGCAGGTTTTTACATGCAGCGTTCAGCAAATCTTATTTTTCCATTTCATGGCTTCCAAGGTCTTATCCGTCATGTGGCATCGTGCTATATTAAAGAAAAAAACCTCCAGTTGCCAAACTAAGCCCTTTTGAGGCTTTCAGGCAAAGCTCTGGGCTCAGCTTAGTTTTTACAGTTCATGGTTTCTCAGTTTGAACAAATGCAACTTTTAATTCCATAGTAGCTTCGTTATTTATAGTTATCTTTCCAATGTAGATGGGTGTCCTGGTTCCCCAGGCACAGACCCATGTGCCAGCCATGCAGGCAGCCATGAGCAGCCCCGAGTCAGCTGGGAGATCCAATGAAGGCAGCTCACTCACAGGTGCATCCCATACCACTTCATCATGCTCATTACAAAAGGAGGGAGTTCACCAAGGGTGTGGTGTTTCTCTTCCTGGGGCTTCTCTCCTGGTTGTCTGTTCCTGCTGCTGATCCTAAGGATGAGGTTAAGTAGAATCTTGTTTACCTTATGTTGGTGATTGTATTAGTTTTGTTATTTCATTCAGTCTGTTTCTACTTCAACACACGGGGCTTCTCCATTTTTTTTTCCTGATTCCCCTTCTCAGCCAGGGAGAGGCTATCGGGTGGTAGAACAACTGCTGTAGTTCAGCCCTGGATACAGGCTAAATGTAGACAGGGGACTGAATTGTTCCCTTCCCTGACTCTGTGAAGAAGCTTGGTACTGCTCATTGGCATCTAGCAACTGTGCAGAGTATCATCCAAGAGATGCTGAGAACTCCCTTCTCCATGAGAGAAAGCCATGAGGGCCCTTGCTCTTTTTCCACTTGAGTTAAGGCTAAGAGGATTTTGCTTGCTGATACCACCTGCTTCACACTTGCACACCCTCATTCCCTACATGCCAGCCAAAACTAGTCAAGACTTCATGGCATTATATCTGCTAATTACTGCTTTGTTGACTGTGTGACACCATGCCGGCTTCACTCCTCTGTTAAGTTAGTATCAATATTTGAATACAATGGTGAAAAGGAAGGGATAAAAAAAAAGTACAAGTGTAAGAAAGCATTTTATTGAACTGCTTTCCCCTGGAAGATCCATGGAAATCCTCTAGCCCATGTATCACTGAGAGCTCATTATAGGACTCCTGTGGCCCTGAGAAGCTATCGCTGACAGCACACCTAACACCATGGGAAAGATTTGGCTCTTAAAAGGGGAATCTCACACAAAAACGTGCAGCAAATTGGCCAACAGCTAGAACTTTCTTCACTGCTTGGAGCCTTCTGGCTCACATTTGCTTCTTCTTTTACTGCATGCATTTAACAGCACTTCAGTCAGAATCAGCAAATTCATTAATACTTTTGCTCTTTATGTGCCCATGGAGAACAGTAATAAAGACATCAGGGGAAGCTCAGTCAGATGTGCTGTAATGTAAATGCAATGCAAACATTATGTGAGATTTCACATCTCTCTGTTTAGTAGGGTTGAAAATAAAACTACAGAGCACACTTTACACATATAATGTACACACATATACATATATTTATATACAAGTGACATTACATGTTCACCCTCATGAACCCCTGCAAATACTGCACAAAATCAAATATCATGTTATGTCTGCACAAGACTTGGAAAAGCTCAAAAACTGACAGGGAACAGGAAGCAGTACATCCAATTTTGATGCCTTCTGACATGAAAAAGTAACAGTTGTTTTTCAGTTATGTCAGCATGGACCAGACATAATGCATATGGGCAAACCCTGCTATAGCTAATGGAAATATATTCATTAGTGGCAACAATTTATTATCTTTTCATTTTTTGGGTCTATAAAGCAAAATAAAATAAGAAGCAAAGCAGGCTTTATGCTAAGGGAAATGCAATTTTGAATTTGAATGCATGGAATCAGTTTTGGGCACCGATCAGGAAAGAGTCATCTGCTCAGTGTTTTGGGGGTCATTAGTCTGTAAGATAGCTCAGTGCAATCCAAGACAATCTAAGTTTGCCAGAGATGGTTCTCTTAGAGCATGGAGCTAATTAGCCCCTCTGAAATTTCTGCTTGATCCCTTGTGGATTTCTGTGTGAAAAACCTCAGAAAATCAATATAAAAATTCCTGTTAATGCTTTACGTCTCCATTCACTCTTTATTTTTTAGTGTAGGACCAGGAAGAGCATCACAGTCTTGAAGATTATTCACAGCTTGTTACACTTTTAAACACATACATTATTCTGATCTTTACTATTGCTACCATTAATAAGAAAAAAAAAGTAAAGAGTTTGTCCTCCTTAGATTTTCTGCTTCTAACGTCAGTGCTGAAGGAAAGAGGATGTGTGAGAACCCCAACACTTGTGCCTTCAGGCCCAGGCTTAAGCACCACCAAGCACGTGAACACTAGTGATGAAAACAGCGTGGATTTCAGTGAATCTTCAGGGAAACCAACTGCTCTACTTACCAAAGAGCTGATGGCTGTACACCAGAGTCCTATTTTCTGCTGTTTCCTTCACTTATTGCTTCTTCCCTTCCCCTGTTCACCTCCTATCCTTCCCTGCTTCCAATATCCATTGTTTACTTCTTCTGCCTTAAAGGCTTTCTGGGAACAACCCTCATGAAAATACTCTCTGCCAACTGCAGCCCAGACATGCTGCCTCAGGACCAAGCCTTATACCCGTGTTATAAACTCAGATTCCTACAAGGATTTTCTTAGCAGACTGACAACATGTTTTCTCTTCAGCTGAGCAGGACCGTCAAGCAGCTGCAAAAAATTACAGGCTGTGAAATCTCCCTGTATTGTTCCCTCTGCTAGTGGTAAGGATCTGTTGGAGCTAAGTATCCCTCCAAATGCGTAAACTGTGTTCCCCAGGAATACTTTAGCTGACTCTGCTCTAACCAGCCACTCTTGGGTTATTTCTAGGCATTAAAAAGATTTTCTTTAAACAAACACATTTAGGATTTTCTAATAGCAATTTAAACCTAATCTGAGAATGTCTGGAAGTGGAAAATGACTTCTACATGCTGAGGATAGTGTTCCATTACCAGTAATTTATTGTCTTTAAGAGCATCACTGGAACATTTATTGACACAACAAAACACAGACATTTCTGGCTTATTGTAAAATCTCATTGCGCTCAGCCATTTGTGACTAAGCACAGCAGTGCAATTTATATTCCCAGGCAGGGCTTCCTATTTTTCCAAGTATGTTTAGACTCATATGAATATCATATAATCCAAGGGACAAAAAAAAATCGCCTGTTGAAAATAAATGCAAAACCACAAACACTCTTGGTGGAAGAAATTAGAATGAAATTTTTAAAAAGGAATTTGGCTAAAGAGATTTACTACATCATTTCCAGTAGTGTATGCAGGTATCCAAGAAATTACGACAGATTTGATGAAGTAAAAGATTTCAATCATTCTAGATCTTAAATCATGTTTCTCTGTGTTTAGAATTAAAATCCAACAAGCTCATGTAAGATATGAACTTACTTTGTGTCTATTTACTTACTTGACTCTAGAACAGACACTCCAGAGAAATATAATTTCTATCAAAAGGTTTCACAAAAAGCACTGCTTAGAGAGCAATTATTATTTTTTTAAAAATACTTATTATTATTGCTAGCATGGTCCTGCAAAGCCATATCTTGAAGTCAGGGATTATGTGTGTGAGTAACTTTTAGGACTGTCAAAGTATTAGAGTAGAAATCTTCGAATTTCATCAGTTAGCAATGGGCAAGGGAGTAAGTCCACAGATGGTTTTAAGCTGCTTTAGATGCCCTACAGCAGTCAAGTTTTTCTTCCAGGTGTCTAAGGAGATCCTGAGTGAGTCACACCTGTAGCTGAGAGGTAGCACTCATGCACCCCACAGTTCACTGGTATTTTACTGCTGTTTTGTGACTTGTCCCAAGTCATATGGTTTAGCAGAGTGAGAGGCAGCTGCAGAGGGCAGTTCAGCCTGCAGCAAGGGCAGCCACCCTCTGAGAGAGCCTGTAACCCTTCCCTGAGCTCTCAGGGAGCCAAGAAGGGAAAGAGGTAGATGACACAAACCTCTCCTCTTCTTCTGCCATCTCATCTTTCCCATCTGACCAGGAAATTCTCCTTAAGGCATTGTTCTTCTGCAGAACTGTAGCAATTCACTCCAGGCCAAGCAGTTGACATTTCTCGTTGCCTGCATCTGTATATAACATATTACATACAGGTCTGCAGAGATTTTATTTATGCCAGCAATATAAATAAGGCCAAACAAAAGCTTTTAATCTCCCAGCTAATCTAGTATCTTTGTTCCTGCATTACAGTTGTTTGTTTTCTCACAGGCTCTGAATGTTTCTTTGTGCTCTTATCCCGTAATTATTTCATTAGGATCCATAAGGCTGCTGCATCAGCACAGCACATTCAGCCCAGGTGTTGCTAAAATTATAATCTATGGGAAGCAATCACAGAATGCAGCAGCCTGCAGGTCACGCCTGCTCTGTGTGGGTGGCTTGTTTCTCATTATGAATTTTCCACAGGGTTTAATCCAGGATAATATATTTAGATGTAGGTATGTCTGGCAGGCAATTCAAGGATTTCAAAGTGGATTCACTTTCCACAATGGATGGGATTTGCTCTTAAATATTAATGAAGTAGGCCAACTTTCTGGGGCCACTTCTACTAATCATGGTTGTGTATTTGGGAGATTCTATTATCATAATTCTTAGCAATAGCAAATGAAACCTTGTTTGATTTTATTGACACTGAACTCATCCTTTAGAAAGACAAAGTTACAGCCTGGTTTAACCTTTTTACACAAGCAGAAGCCAGCTGCACTAAAACTGTTAAAGAACAAGGAATGATTCCACAAGAAGTCCCAGGCACCCCACCACTCAATGTGGCAGCCCTGACCTGACTGCTGTGCCCTTGTGATGTGGTATGCCATGAGCTGCCAACAACATCCACCCACCACATGGGAACTGGAGATCCCTTTACAATGGTGCACTGATATGGCTGAGCCAGCCAGCAGGTCCTGAAGCAGTTCATCTTGGTCACGTTGGAGGATTTTGCAGTGAGCAGTATGTCAGGAAAAAAGCAAGCATGAAAATCCTGGACAGGATAATACCAACAACCACCTGGCCAAGAGTTTTCTAAGCCAGGACCCCTGGTATGGTTTTCAGGGTCTTGCAGCACACTGTACTTTATTATGATAGCCCAGCAACTAAACTGAAAGGCAACTAAGAGGTAGAAGTGCTTCTTCGTGTGTTTTACCCGTCTTTCTGTCTTTGCTTGCACGTCCTACTTTGTGCTAAATGAAGGTTTACAGATCTGTGGGAGGTATGGAGCCACCTCTTTACTCCTGGCAATTTCAAAGGCACACAGGAAGAGGAGAGCCTGGCCTGGCTGTCAGCTATTTCCTCCTATTGGAGGAACCCCCTTCACTTGCTCTTGAGTTATGTCTTGAGTATATAGCGATCCTTGGGCTGAGTTCAAGCAGGATATTCCCTATAACTGATTCAGGACCTGGCAAAAGTATTTCCCTGCTCAGCACTCCTGCTTTATATGTTTCCACCTTTGCATTTTTGCGTCATGAGTTTTTTTGGCTTCATGACTGTCACTGTCTCTGAGCATTTCCTTTCTTCTACCAACACCGCAGCTGATGCTGAATGCATGGCATACTTCAAACTTGCCTTACCTCACTTTCAGCATCTCTTTTGCTCACGAGACTCGTGTTCATGCACTCAGCCTTGGCCAGTTCTGCAAAACTAATTGGTGCTAGTGCAGGCAACGTGTTATACGCCAGCAGAAAGAAGAGGCTGAATCCAGTTCCTGATGTAGAGCTATGTTGTGGCAAAGAGCTTACAATGTGCGTGAAAGCTGGCTAATCTTTTAACCAGTTGACAAATGTTAAAGGTGAACAACTACTTAAACCAAATTGACCTTAAAGCTTCCTGTACACTCTGGGTCACTGACAGGCTGACACCTGGGCTGAAAAAGCAGGAAGGTGTTTGCCTCTGAAGCCCAGTCACTGAAGGAAAACCTATTGCTCCTTTTCTCCACAACCTGCTCACCCTCTGCTTTGCCTTCAGACTTCCCAGGGCATGCAGCTTGTGCACCATTACCCAAGTAATTGATGCACAGCAGCATCTTACACACACGCACATATATAAGCAGGTACACGCACACACAACCATTTATGTGCATATGTGTGTGTATAAATACAAACACACACTACATTCTTATTACTAGCCATATTTCTTCATATATGGAGGTCACAGTCTGTGCCTGGAGGGGACTGTGTTTTCTTGCCACCTGAAAGGCCCCAGTTTCAAAAGACGTGTAAATGGTCAATATAAACACAATTTACATGCAATGGCTGGATTCCTCTAAGCTCCAGGGGTAGGAAAGACTTCTTGTCAGGTGCCTTTTAGTTTCAGACAGATTTCTGAAGAAAATAATTAGGTTTGTAAAACTGACGCCAGCATGTCTTCCCATTGTTCATGGAGCTAACAGTGGGCTGCCCTAAGGGTTGTGTTCACTGCAAACAGAATATCAGCTTGGAAAGAACAGACAAACCAAGATGTTATTTAACCTAGTTATTTTCCAGCTTTTAATGTGCTCGGCAGACCCTCTTTTCTTGTCAGACCAATAAAATGTGTCAGAGTTAGACCTGTGGTCAGTGATACCAGAACGGTTAGACAAAGCCTGCCATTGAAAACACTAAAAATAGCTTCCCTGGCAATCTTGCAGTGTGATGACTCTTCTGACAAACCCCGAGGACAGCCTCGTTAAATCCTTAGCATCACACAGCTCTTGCTAAAGTTCGCTCTCTGGAAGAAAAAATATTCTGGATGCAAAAAGCCAGCAGAAAAATGATTATGTTCTGGGGTTTGGAACTGAAGGGGACTGCCCTTCCCTCCTCTCATGTCACAGACAGACAATAGTAATATAGTACTGGAAGATAAGAGAAGAAATCAAGGCCAGTGCTGATCTCTGACCCCTCCTTCATTGGTTTTGGGTTTCTTTAGGTTAAATTTCCAAGCAAGTCTGAAAGGTGAGGATATACACTTGAGGCACATCAGGAAACCATTGCACTGATCAAGCATTACTGGTGTTTATTCTGCCATCACTTTAGCTACGATATCCATATGTAGCTAAATATTTTCCCATGTATAGCTAAATATTATTTTAATGCTATAATATGCTAGCTTAAGTATTACAGGCTATGTGGTTTCGTCAGGGGTTTAGATAGGGAGCAGGGTAAGTGGTGATTTTCTACTCAACCACTTCTCCAACTCCAGAACAGCCAAATGTTTTTTCTAATGTGAATAGCAAAATAGTTTAATAAATGAATTTTAGAGGAGGGATGTTGTGCTGTAGAATAAAATTTCCTAATTCTGAAACACTGAAAATTTCAAGCCTTCGTTGAAACTCTTACACTACTATTTCCCACTCATATCAGCTTTTGGTTTGGTTTTCTTTATTCAGTGTGAATGGTATAGAGAAAACCCAAAGGGACTGCACCTCAGACTGCTGCTGGGTCAAGACTACATGTGAACAGTATTTTAGAATAAGTGCCCTAACTTGAAAAACTTTATTTTTTAACAGATTAAATTATTTACGGCATAAATATAGCCCATGCCATTATGTATTGTGGTCCAGGATTTTCTCCATGACACATCTATATGTCTTCTGACATCTATCACTTCCCATAAACATCACAACAAAGCATCACCCATTTATCTTTGTCTCTCCTTCTACTCCTCTTCCACTACAGCCTTCCTACATCTCTCAAAAATGTTTCTGGGTTCCTGGGGAAATGGCTGCCCTATGTTCCTACATTAAAATTAACATTGTTGTTTCTGTGCAAAGGGGAGCAAGTGATTTTTTACTTCTTTTTAGCAGACAAACGAGCTGTGCAATGTCTCTTTTTCCTCACACACCATTCCTCCACCCTGAGCTTTTCCAGCTTTAAAGATGAACCTCACATAGTCCCAGACCTGGTTATCACACACATAGTTGTTCAGCTAAATCAATGTTTAGCATTATAGATTAATTGATGAGTGATCCTCTCAAAAGCAAAATTTCTGGGTTTTTTCTCTCTCCTCTGAACATTTACATGCCACAGTGAACAGTCATATACACTCACTGTAGACTGTATGGCAGAAGATTAAAATACAATGCATATCCTCAGCGCCTGGAGAAGAGAAGATGCATTATTCAGTGGAACTAACTACCACGCGGTCTTACTACAGAGTAATTAGTAACATGACTGTCAGGCACAAAGGAAAAAAGTCTTGAAAGTGCTACAAAGGTTGAAAAAGCTGACTAAGTATATTACTTGTTATTAGTAAAACATAAGTTGCCAGGTATGTCTTCCAACTTAAATTGAAAAAATTATTTATAGCAGGAATTTTCCCCAGTAGCAATAACTGCAAATGATTAATTCATACAGAGAGCTAAGATAATTATGAATTATTGCAAATTAAACTCCAAGCACTAAAAATAAATGTAAATCTTAAATAGAGACAGCTTTAAAAGTGATTACTTTTCCCAAAGAAGCCAGTAAGGTAGTGCATTTCTCAGCCTGGATGGTGAGAACAAGAAGTGGCTTTTTTCTGAATTTTGGCATTGTAGGCAAACGAGCAAAATGCCACTTCTCCCTGGTGCCTATAACAACACTTCCCATGACAGCATCCAGGACATCTTGTCACGGAGGAATATTCAGCTGAGGTCAAAATTTTGACTACTTATAAGTACTATTCTCCAACATCATTTCCAGACTGGTGATCATCTGCAGTATCATTGCCTGTGTGTTTACAGCTATTTTCTTTGTCTGCCCAGCTCACTTCATGGAATATTCAGAGTTGGAAGGGACCTCCAGAGATCATCTAGTCCAACTCCCCTGCTTAAAAGCAGGATCCCCTAGAGCACATCACTCAGGACTGCATCCAGGCGAGCCTTGAAAATCTCCAGAGAAGAAAACTCCACAACCTCTCTGGGCAGCCTGTGCCAGTGCTTTGGCACCCTCACCCAAAAGAAGTTCTTCCTCATATTTAAATGGAACCTCCTATGTTCCAGCTTACCCCTAGTCCTGTCACCAGCAACCACTGAAAAGAGTCTGGCTCCATCCTCCCTCAACCCACCCTTTAGGTATTTATAAACATTAATTAAATCACCCCTCAGCCTTCTCCTCTCCAGGCTAAAGGGTCCCAGCTCTCTCAGCCTTTCCTCATAGGGGAGATGCTCCAATCCCCCAGTCATAGAATCATAGAATCAAAGAATAATTATGGTTGGAAGGGACCTCCTGCGACCTACTGGCCACACAACTTCCCTGTGCAGCCCAGGGGCACATGCTTGTGGAACTAATTTCAGAGTTTATAATTATTTCTTATTAAAAATTAATAAAAAAATAAAAATATTAAATCTGGGTATAATAAGCATGTGTATACTTTAAAGTTTAGTTGAAGCAAGTAAAAGGTAGACACTTAATAAAAGAGGTGGAGCTGACCAGAAATTTTCAAAGCATGAAATTTTGCTCAACTGTTCTGTTGAGCTCAAGTAACAACTGGAAAAAATTCCATGGCTTTTCTTCCTTCCTTTTTGACCTATCTTAATTAGCAATTATATAATAGTAAAAAGTTCAATAGAGAAACCAAATCATCAACTACTTCCCAAAAGTAATTGCTGATTTGGTTGCAGTCCTATTCCTTTTCTGCTTGTTCTTCAGTGGACACTGATTAAAGATAAATAAATAGCAATAAAGAAATCATTATTTGCCTGAATACAGTTGGCACCTGCAGAGCAGCAAACCTAGCAGGTTCCTGACCTGCTGACTTCCTAGAGGTAACCACAATTTCATCAGCTGGGTAGGTAAAGCACTAGTATCAATGCACAAGTAGGCATCTTCACATGAAAATAAATGTATTTGAATTCTCTCATGCTTATCCGTGTTAACTGTGCAGGCATGATTTGCATACATGTTTTAGCATTGTCTGTCAAACAACCAATTGGCTGAAGGCAAGAGAAACTAGGATGGTAGGAGAGAGGAGTGATGGTAGGAGAGTCCAGCAAACCAGAGTGGTCATCTTGTTCCAACCCCCCCTGCCATGGGCAGGGTGTCCTGGTTCCCCAGGCACAGCCCCACAGCCCACCCATGCAGGCAGGCCATGAGTAGCCCCCAGTCAGCTGGGAGATCCAATGAAGGCAGCTGACTCACAGGTGTGTCCCACACCACCTCATCATGCTCATTATAAAAGGAGGGAGTCCACTGAGGGTGGGGTTTCTCTTCCTGGGCTTTCTTCCTCCTGGTCTTCTGCTTCTGCTGCTGACCCCAAGGACCAGGCTGAGTAGAACCTTGTTTACCTTATGTTGGTGATTGTATTAGTTCTGTTATTTCATTAAATTTGTTTCTACTTCAACCTATGGGGCTTCTCCCTTTTTTCCCTGATTCCCCTTCTCAGCTGGGGAGGGAGCATTGTGTGGCAGAAAAACTGCTACAGTTTAGCCCTGGGTACAGGCTAAATGTAGACACAGGGACACCTCCTACTAAACCAGGTTGCTCCAAGCCCCATCCAACCTGGCCTGCAACACTGCCAGGGAGGGGGCATTCACGACTTCCCTGGACAACCTGTGCCAGTGTCTCACCACCCTCACATTAAAGAATGTCTTCCTAGTATCTAAATCTACCTTCTTTTAGTTTAAAACTGTTACCTCTCATCCCATCACTCCATGCCCTTGCAAAAAGTCCCTCCCCAACTTTCTTGTCAGTCCCTTCAGGTACTGGAAGGTGCTGTAAGGTCTCCTCAGAGCCTTCTCTTCTCCAGGCTGAATAACCCCAACTCCCTCAGCCTGTCCCCATAGCAGAGGTGCTCCAGCCCTCCGATCATCTTCGTGGTTTCCTCTGGCCCTGCTCCAACAGGTCCATGTCCTTCTTGTGTTGTGGGCCCTGGAACTGGACACAACACTCCAGGTGGAGTCTATTTTAAAAAAAATGCAAATCTTTGTTAAAACTTGTTTCTCGATCAATTGAACGCAGTCAACCTGTTTTCTAACATATAGATTAGGAAGAAAAGAAATTCATAATGATGACAAATGCCACAGGCTGGGTACAACACTTGGAATTCTGTGCAGAGCAGACAAGGAAAATGAGCAATTTCAATGCCAAATAGTGTATTTTCCTCATTTTCAGGACAAGAATCTATCAGTGGCAATATTTTGCTTTGGCTCACCAGCTGGGTGAGTTCTGTTTCGCAGAATCCTAGAATAGCCTTGGTTGGGAAAGACCTCTAAGATTATCCGGTCCAACCAGCGGATGAGCAGCGACTTTTTACCCTCTGTACCTGCTCGGGCACATCTTGGTGTGCACAGAGAGGGGTGAGCGTGGCACAGCGCTGGGGACAGGCAGCCCACCCTGCAGCCCCAGGGCACTGCTGCCGGGGAGGGGAGAGGAGTTTCCCACCCCCCGCCACCCTGGGCTGCTTCCAGCCACGGAGGGACCAGAGGTGCCTCCTCCTCCTCCTCCTCCTCCTCCTCCTCATCCTCATCCTCCTCCTCCTCCTCCCCGCTCCTCCCGCAGCGTGCGGCTGGACGGGGACCGGCGGCGGCGCTGGGAGCCGGGTGCGGTGTGGCGGGGGGAGGTGGGCTGGGGGGTTCCAGCATCCTGTCCCGGCGGCCCCTGATGGCCTTTGTCTCTCTGCAGGGACGGGGACGATGGCTTGGGGCGAGCTGAGCCTCCTGCGGTGGCTGCGGGAGGGTCGGCAGTCCAGGAAACTCATCCTGCTGATCGTCTTCATCGCCTTGCTGCTGGACAACATGCTGCTGACCGTAGTCGGTAGGTAGAATGGGGTTTTTTTGGTTTATTTATTTATTTTTTTTTTTCCCTCCCGATTATATACCCGAAATAATCTCCAGTGACAGATGTACTCCCTGAATGCATCATTAATGCTCTCAAACCAAATATTTTCAAGCACTGATTTATTTTGTTTAAACACGAATAATATTCTAGGTATTGCGAACAGTGCCATATGCATCAAAGCCTCACTTAATTAATATATTAGTTGCAGGAAAAGGAATAGTATATAAAGCCCTCCATAATTCTTGTTGGGTTTTGGTTTGTTTTTCTACTAAACACCACTCATACTTCACAGAAGGACAGATAACAATATTTTTAGCTCCTCATCATTTTTTCTCCTGTGGTCATGCAACTGAAACAGCAGGCTAGATAACATTGGAGATGCCTGTTTCCTTGTGATAGTTTCTCTTTCCCCCACATTGGTCTTAAAACGATAGGTTAATAAGAAAACTAACTGGGTTTTAAGAAAAGCACTTCTGTGAGTTGGTTTAATAAAATAACCCAAGTTTTGATCAAAGTCAAAGATGCAACTTTTACTGGTTTTGGTGGCACAGCGTCAAGATTTAGAGATCTGTTCAAATAAAACCCTTGAACATTTTTTCACTGGTGGTTTCAGAAGCCCCCATATTCAAATGTTTATGTGAGTTTAAAGAAAAGGGTTCAGAGAAACTAGTGGTCCATGGATAGGCACACACACACACACACACACAGAGATGCCTTGCTTGGAAGTGGATCAGGCTGTGCAAACCCAGCTCTCAGACGATGCTGCAGTGTCAGCTTCTGAATCAGACTCCTGAATTTCTTGGGGCACTTCAGCTTAAAAGCTGATGTTACAATAGACCTTAACTAAAAACATATATATTTTTAGCAAGTCAATTTCTTTATACTAATATGTTTTCTTAAGAAGTTATTAATTACTGAATAAGTAATTAAATAACATGTATGCTAGAAGCCCCAGAAATTATAGTATTTTGCAGACTTACTGAAAGAGTGGGCTTCTTTAGGAAGAGATGCAAGACAAGGAGGGGTGATTCTGTCACTAGTGTTAAATTGAATGAAACTGACATCTGTTTTTACAAATTCTGAAATGCTAATTTCTGAGATACATATTAAGGCAACTAAATTGCAGCTAAGATCCTAAAGCATATGAAGAAGGTCCCTTCTGGGTCATCTTTTCTATGTAAATTTTTAAAAAATGAGATATGCAAACATCAACACATTAGTTCTGATTACTTAATATAGGAGTGTTACGGGTTTCTTTTCCTTCTTGTGGCTGTTACTTGTCAATATTTTTATGGTTTATTTTAGAAATATGTTTTATTACGTTTTGTACATTTTGGTTTAATAGTAGTTTTAATGCTTTTCTCATCTTTTATGTTTCCACAATCTAATAAATGGATTTGTGTAGTCATGTGCCACAAAGAGACTCTTCGGACATGGGCTTTGGTACTTCCTATATTTTGCTTTCTGAATGATGTCTGTATAGAAAACTTTGTATTTATGAAAACTGGCAGAAAATAAAGACCAAAGTAAAAGAACTTTTTGTTTTAAACTGCACTTCTGAGTTATGAGTGTGTATTTTCCATTGAGCAAACTTCTATTTCAGTTCTGTGCTTTCACTGTTCAAAATCCTTACTGATGTGCTCTGTAGGAAAACCTTGTATTTCCTAATCAATGGCAAAGCAAACAAGAAAATTTGGTGATTCCATTTACAAATAACCTGACAGTAAGATGCCAATTTATTCTATTTGTTTTTCCAGTGCCAATAATTCCCAGTTACCTTTACAGCATCAAACATGAGAAAAACGCCACAGAAATCCAGCCTACTAAGCCTAACGTAGTCTCAAAAACAATGGACAATTTTCAGAGCATCTTTTCCTACTACGACAACTCGACGATGGTTACTGGAAATGAATCTGATAAGACACAACCCAGAGAGCTGCATCATACTCAGACAGAACAAATGATAGTAAATGTGACTCCTTCCCCATCTGACTGCCCGAAGGAAGATAAGGACCTGCTGAATGAAAATGTTCAAGTCGGTCTCTTGTTTGCTTCCAAAGCAACAGTGCAGCTAATCACTAACCCCTTCATAGGGCCACTGACAAACAGGTATGTTATTTCTCCTACAGTACTCAGTTAGGATTTTATTCTGATGTTTTAGTCCAAACTAGTATTTCAATCAAAGTATTTTTAATTCTATCATGGCCCTGGCTTACTGGCCTTCTCACTTCATCTGGAGGAATCTTTTAGTGAAATACATTGGGTGAATGCTTCTAAACTCCTACATCCTTTCCAAAATAAATTGGTAAGCTACACCTGAGCCATCTGATATGTTCAGTATTGTACACTTTTTGACCAGCTCCTGAGAACTCAGGTTTTTATAGAAACTTTTGCTGAAGTGGTGTTGAAACATCTTCAATACAGTTACATGTGACCAAAAGACACTAAACCGTAGTATTTACGAAGCACTGTGAATTGATGGTATATCTGTTACATTAGGCAAACATGATATTGCAACTGTAGGCAGGGTTCAGATCCCTCCCTTGATCTCACAGAGATGCGCAGCTCTTGATGCAATTTGGTATTCAATGATTTGGAGTCAGCTGAGGTAAGAATTGGTGGGAGGTTTGTGTGGACTTCAGTGAAAAATGAACAAGTGTCAGACTTTGCTGATGCCATGTTCATCACCGAGTTCAGTGGATCACAAATTTCCATCAGTGCATGATCTATCCCAGCCTTCAAATTGTTCTCTCTAAGTTCTTGCATATATACGATGTCTTGAGCAAAATATGTTTAAATGGTACTTTATAGAAAGCCTATTTAAGCCGGGATCAAGGGCATAAGCACAGATATCAATGACTTACAACCCCTTCTCAATTCAAGCACTAATGATGTTTACATGGAGATTAAAAAGTATTAATAATATCATTTAAATTTTTGATGTTAATAATTAATTTGATTTTATTGCTAGCATTTTGGGTAGCTGTTCCCCACAGAGGCAGCTGCAGTCCTCCTAGACAGAATATGAGATCAATCTCTGCAGGGAATAAACTCCAAATTGTATTTAGTCAGGTCACTGATTTTCATATTTCTTATTTAAGCAGTTTTTATAAAGAAGAGTTTTTCCTTTGAGCAAATAACATGCGGCAGAAATTTGTCCTTGTAAAACACTTGTTTAAGAAATAAGTGCCTATCATTTGTGACAATACCCAAAGCAACCAACACTTTAATGCTAAATAGGTTTTGAAGCCAAAGCTACATTTTGTAGGTTTAGCATCTTATATATGTATGTATATTGTCTGACTGTTTACTTTCAATCTGATAGAAGAGTATCTGACTGAGGGCTGAGTGGCAGTTTGACTCACAGTGTTATAAATACAAAACCTGTATTCAATCTGTGGAACTGATCTAAACACAAAAGCTTTGAATGAGACAGACAATTTCATTTCCCTCTCATTTCACCTTATCTCCTACTGCATACCACCTACACAGATGTAAGTATGCCATTGCAAAATTACTTTTCCACAAATATTGCTGCAAGTAGAGGAGACAAAGAGAGTTTTGTTAACTGAATTTTCTGCATTGTGTTGTGAGGATGTGATGGCTTATCCACAGACAAAATAATATAATGTCAAATAATATTTTCATAATAGTTCTTTAGGTATTCTTCTAGATTTTTCCTAAATGCCTACTTTATTGCCCTACTGATATTTACTTTTCTCTGTTAGTATCATCATTTCCCCAACCTTTCAAACCAGGAGAATGGCAATATTAGGTTCCATGTTGTCAATGGCTTTTTCAGTAATGAGGTTGCATCATACTGTAGATATGATCTCCGCTCT
Organism: Podargus strigoides; assembly: GCA_028020825.1. NCBI lineage: Eukaryota > Metazoa > Chordata > Aves > Caprimulgiformes > Podargidae > Podargus > Podargus strigoides. The sequence goes on along the minus strand of CM051626.1, from coordinate 7,165,072 downwards.
TGCTTTGGTAGACATCTGCCTAAGAGGATGGGTGTCCCTGCTGATGCCTCTCCGTGTGCCTGTGCATCTCAGGATGGGATCCTGGTGCTGCCTGTGCCAAAGCATGGGGTAACACCTCTCCCCTGGAGCTGGCTGCCAGGACATGTGTGATATATCCTTAGGTTTGGCAATGGGGCAGCAGATGTTCTTGTAGCATCTCCCTTTGCTGTTAAGAGCAGGGTTGGCAACACACCAGGAGGATCTTTCATGCTGTGAGCTGAGATTTCCTCCTGGAAACATCCTACAGGGTTTTTTGCACGGGGCTGGATGTGTGCAATCACAGGGACAAGTTTGCAAGCTCAAATGCCCAACAAGTGCAAGAAGAAAAATAAGGAGCACATCACCCCAGTGTCCTGTGTGACAGACTCTTCTCTCACACAGCAGAAACAAGTGCCTTAGTGGCAAAGTGGCTCAAAATTAGATTTAAAGATTACTGATTTGCTTTCAAGCGTTATTTGTATCTTGGTACCAGTGTCTGCCTTTCTTCTGAGAAATGTTTGGTGGGAAATATCAGTTAACACATTTCTCAATTAACTGTAGAAGTCATTGGTGAAAAAAACCCCTAAAGTAGACATTTCTGATAACAATGTGTATGGTCAGTTAAAAAGCAGTATGAAAATTGTGATTACAATACATGGAACAGAAAATATCTGAGTTATTATAAAGACTCTTCCTTACCACTGATAAGCTGTTAAGTGATAATAGCTATTGCTGCTTTTGCAAAATTTCAGCAAAATAGCACAGTTTAAGGAGAACTGGTTGCTTAGTTTGAGATTAGTGTGCACAGTTTGTTAAGATGCCCAGTAAGTTTCTTTTTCAAATAGGTAGCACACTGTGTTCGTGGGGTTTATTTTTCAATCAAAGATAGTTGTTCAAGAGTGGTTTAGATTTTTAATTGAGTGTTGAGCTCCTGGCGTTCAGTAGGCACTGGCTTTGAGTGCTTGAGTTTGTACAAGATGCAACAGAATGTTCTATTCATATGAGTCTCTGTCAATTATTACTCTATTTGAGGTTTCCTGGAAGTTTTGTAGGCTGTTTTTCCCCTTGTTCTTACAGCTACTGGAGGTACAGGTGTTTAAAAATACATTTCAAAATTGATTTAATTAAAGAAGTAAATTTTGCTAAAAATATTTAAAGCCCATCTCTTTCTGTGGAATACCAGACAAAACCTGGCTTAGTGAACTGGTTTGCAATTGATGACAGAGAATTTACCTTTGGTCTAACAAAGTCCTAGCAAAGGAAATGCAAGGTGATAGATTTGCCATGGGATGTGACCACACACTTCCCACTGTGGCACTGCTTCAGGGCAGAGCTGATGGGAGTTTGTGGCCCAGATGCACATTATGTTTTTCCTTCTAGTGAAATCGGTAAGAAACTATATGAATAGCACAGCACTGGATAAGAGTGAGGAAGATGTATGGGCAATGTGCTTTCTGATATCTGTTGGACAGATCAGGGAATGCAGCTGCAGATTAGACATTTGTGGTAGCACAACTGCCAACTAATTAGTGCTGCTATTTGAGGAGGAGGCAGGGTTTGCTAAGATTATGCAGGAAAAGGCAATCTGTGTATCTTAACTAAATGTCAGCTGGATGGGGGTAAGACTGTCCTCTGAGTGAGAGTAACCACAGCTTCTAAAGGTTCAGCAGGCTCAGGTACCAGAATTGCACATCTCCAAATTGTGGGTGAACATCCAGGCAATTTTTAGCTTTTCAGAAGATTATAATGACTTCTTTAATACAGCACAAAGACATGTCTCATGCTGACCTGTATACCTTTGCATCATCTTGTATGATAGATCACTGGCAATGCAGACTTTGGCTGAAAGGACTAACTGTGCCCACACAGAGTCTAGTTCTGAAATGATTAATTTATGTGTGGAGGAAAATGTATGTGTTTGACCTTGATATTTGTGATAAAGCATCATGGTCTGCTGGGTAGAAAGACTAGAGCCAAGTTCCGCCCTCATCGCCCTCTGTTATGTATTGCTTCACACTTTGCTGTGACTCTGTCCAAGACAAAGGTAAGCTGTCAAACTGGGCATTGGAAGTTGAACTCAATCAGTACTCCTCTGAAAAGCAGTGTCCTTTATTGAAGAATTTGGCCATTAAATAAAACAAAATACATTTAAGATGCAGAATCTTCCAAAAAAAGGAGTTGTGAATAAAGTGTGCTGAATAGAATACACAGACTGTCTTCAGAGTTACCTGGGTGGTGGTTTTGATTCTAGGGTAGATTTTTAATGGTGTGAAAAATAGTATGTTGTGATTTTTTTTTTGTTGAAATTTCATTTTTAGCTGCCAAAAAGATATGTCTACTTTCCAGACAGAAAATCTTTTATTTCCTGGAAACATGAAAATACTTAGAGCAACCAAGCATTTCTAAAGGCTGTTTAGAGTCCTGATGAAGAAAACTTTGATCAGCTCCATTTTTACTCCTAAACCCACGGAAGCAAAAATATTATTCTCAGGCTTTTGGGGATTCTTCCAATGCTCCTGGCTGAGGCAGAACTCCCAACAAAGCTGATGACAAATTTTCCCAGTTAAAAAGCCACTGGTTTGGCTGTATTTCATTATAGCCATTGTCTCATGATGATGGCAACTGATGAGCATTGAAACACTACTGGGATATTTCAAAGCTCGGCATCCTCAGACAAATCTTCCTTTCTCATATTCTTGGCAACCCCATGGAGGCCCAGAGGGGCTTTATTGGGAACAATTATGGTGGAACAAGAACAGGGCAATCAGATTCTAATGAGAAGGATTTCTTCCAGGAATTTCAGATACAAAGTCTGCTGTGCCAGAGGAAAAAGCATTTGTAACATGGACAAATTTGATCACTTGGTGCACAATAAATAGTTCAAAGTCTACAAAGGAGCTACAGGTTGGGTTTTTGTAGTGTGTGATTAAGTCTAACTCAAAAATGAGACAAACCCAGAAATGTGAATGTTCATTTTGTTTTCCAGAATAGGCTACCAGATTCCACTGTTTGCTGGCTTCTGCATCATGTTTGTGTCAACAATCAGTAAGTGTCCACATCTTACTTGGTCTGACCCAGATGCAACTTTTAAACAAATGATCTATAATAATTATCACTATGAACTCTTCTTGTTGATGGAAAAGCACTGATTTCCAAGGAAAATCTAAGGGTGGCTGCTCCATGTGGGTGGTGGTGCTGATGAGATTTGACAAGTACACTTTTGTGAATGTGCTCTAAGGAATTCACCACCTTCCATCCCATCTCGTCAGGTCTCTTCCTTAGCTGAATCTCTCTCTCAGGTTCTTGTAGTTTGAAGTGATGCTCAAACAGTTTTGAACAGATAGCCATGGGAAGGCTATCAGCCATGAGAGGGCTCTCTTGCAGGGTCCTTAACAACTAGCTATTGTAGGGGCTTATCAGAAAGATTGTGAGGCAGCAGTGGCCCATGAGTAGAATATGAGTCAACAGTATCATAGTGTTGCTAAACATTGCTGTGGGATGTGCAAACAGGAGCATAGCCTACAAGTCAGCTGAGGTAATTTGTCTGCTCTAATGGCACTGATAAGGCTTCAGCTGCTGTTGTCTGTTCGGTTTTGACATAGCACTTAAAGTTGCGGCCCAGATGGAAAGAGTACAGAGGAGAACACTGAGGATCATTAGAAGCCTGTGAGGAACGGTGAAAGAACTGAGTTTGCTTCAGAAGGCAGATGCAAGACATATCAGAGTCTATGATGAAAAGGAAAGGAACAGTTTTCCATGTCCAGTGTACATAAGAGAAGGAATAACAAGCTTGAAACTGTATCATCAAGGGGTCTGAAGTGCTGGAGAAGATTACCTGGTCTTAGAGCCACTGACAACTCTGCATTTTAGACAATTTTTTGTTGGGATGGAGATAAGAGTAGTGAGCTTAATTCATGGCAGAGGGGAGTACTGTTGATCTGCTGACATCCTACTTTATTTTTCTTGATTTTTCTCTGTCCATGTGGGTAGGGATTTTTGTAAGACATGATGAAAAGCCCAAGAAGTACAATGCTGCAGGGGGGGTGGGAGAAGTGCATATGAATCTTGTGTTTAATAGCAGCTTCCCCCAGCTATAACTGTCCGGAAAAATTCCTTAGGTGGCCAACAGTGTCATGGTCATGACACTGACCATGACAGAGGATCTACAAGCAGAGATGTGCTTGGGTTCCTGGGACACTCCTACTTTCAAGTGCTGTGGATGGGAATTTAGCTGGACTGGTGAGGCTCTGTCCCAAAAGATAGATAGTGACTGAGAGTGGGGTTAAATCTCTCAGGGAGAGAGAGAGAGGCACCTCCTCAGGTGCAATTTCTCTGGTGCTCTGTTTTTGGGAGGATCGGGAAGGGCTATAGCCCTTGAATGGGTGGAGCTGCACCTCCAGCCAGCAGTGCTGCACATCTGTTGCACAGCTGGCAACACCAGGGTAAAACCTCTCTCCAGCCATTTACTTATTGGAGGAAACATTGATACTTGCAGGTGCAAGTGTGTTAAATCCTGCTTTCCCTGAATGCCTGGAGCTTCAGACTGGGCAGACTTAAATGAAGCAGGGTGGAGAGGCAAGGCTGGAAATAAAGGTCTTGTTACTCCTTCTATGTGCAGCCGAAACAGAGCAGGATGTAATCAAATTCTAAGTAATTAGTTAAAACTGCTTCTGTGCTTGCATTCTGTGTTACCAGGAGGCTTAGACACCTGAGAGCAATTCAACACTGACACATCTAAATGCAATAAGAGAAAATAATGCAGTTAGCATTGAAAGTGGCACAAGTCACTGTAAACACTTGGCTAAATTACATGAAGTTTTTGTGATAGTTTCAAGAAATCTAACTTTTTAACCTAGTTAGAGTTAACCTAATTTTAAAATTTACCTCTGTTTTTTTCTGTAGTGTTTGCCTTCTCTGGAAGCTACACATTACTGTTTATTGCCAGGTCCCTTCAAGGAGTGGGTTCCTCTTGTTCTTCAGTGGCAGGTAAGAGAAGAGACCACAGAGCACAACACACATCACTGATTCTGTCATTTTTAACATTTTTCTGATTTGTATTCTGTCTGCAGTTCCAATAATTAATACAAAAATATTCAATTAAATAAATTTCACAATTTTTTTCTGTCCTTTTCATATAAAGTAGCTCAAAAGCAAAATATCTTTTTAGACTTCCTTGGTATTTGGGTTGTGGTAAGGTAGAGCACTAAATGAACTGCGTTCTCCCTGGGATTTCTGCATGTGCAGCTTCAACATTTTAAATTCATTTTTAGCCGTTTTAAAGGTCATCGGGAACTGATGTTGGTCCTTATTATATGGTAGGGATAGCAGCTTTGTCTGTTACTGAAATTTCTGTTATAAAATGTTGTTTTCAAGGACTTATTGTGCTGTGTACCAGTTTGGACTCAGGTTACATGTACTTAATTTCCAATACAAGGTCATAAGTTTGAAATGAGTAGGTGAAATGGAGCATGGGTTTTCAGCCCAATTTATTCGATCATTTCTGAGACTAGAGAAAATGTGATCTGTTAATGTTAGAACATTCACGATCTTTCCTTTGAAAAATGTCCTATGACAGCAGCAGGAACATAAATTTGGCTTGGGAGCAGGGGTGAAGAGAGCTTTTTGTCAAGAATGTGTCTTTTGGCTTCCTCAGGAAGATTTCCCCTTCCAAACTGGTCTGTAAGCAGGGTTCACATGCGCTCCATAGAAACTTAACAAGAATTTGGCAGCTGCATTTCTCCTAGGTTCCTTTTGCAGGGATTTTGCTCCAGCTCCCATCTGGACAGCGCTGCTTGGGTGATGCAGTGCCCCAGACTGAGCACTGGAACTGGGAGAAGAGGCACCTTATGCTTTAGATAGATTTGAAGCTGCACAACAAGCAGTAGTTAAGCAGAGAGATTTAAGCCTGGGTGAGTAGTGGGAAGAGTGGAGATATGGCTAAGGGGGCAGGCAGGGGCTGGGATGAGGAGCCAGGAATGGGGAAGGCAAAGACAAGCAGGACAGGTAGAGACAAGACAATCCATCTTTTCTCTTTGTACCAGTTAAGGTTACAGGTGAAGTTTTCCAAAGGGAAGACATGCCAGAATCAAAATTATTGTTCAGCTTTAACTCAGTCCCTGTGCTAATTTACACCTTGAGATACAGCTCTTAGAGGAGTACGTGACTTTTTTCACAGACAGCCCACAAAATAGAGCAGAAAAGGCCAAGAGACCATCCAGTCCACCCCTTCCTGAAGGCAGGATCAGCTTCATATCTGTCATTCCCCACGCGTACTTGACAGACGTTCTCAGAAGCCTCCAGAAATGCCCTCGGCAACTAGCTTTGTGCTTAAGTACCTTTACTGTCAGGAAGTTTTTTTCTGATGTCTCATTTAAAGCCTCCTTACTGTCATGTAAACCCATTTCTGCTTCCCATACTTAAGAGAACATGAAGAACAGTTTCGGTATCACTGTGGCTCTTTTTCATATTGCAAGACTGTTACCACATCTCACATTATTTTTATCCTCTCTGGTTTTAAAATGAAAGTCCTGCAGTTGTCCCTCATAGATATTTTTCTGAGGTGCTGCTCCCCCTCATTGTTCTTCTCTGGATAGTCTCCAGTCACCCCCACACCCCCACCTGTGCTGCACCAAGACCAGACCCACCACTCAGAAGCAGCTCTGACTCCTTATAGGGGCCAACGGCAGTGAGAATCACTTCACATATCTCCCAGGCAAAGGAAGTTTTCTGTAGTACTGCTGCCAACCAGTTGTTTACACCCCCCTGTATTTGTGCATGTAATCATTCCTACCTAAGTGTAAAAGTTTACCTTCTTAGTATTGCCTCTTATTTTTTTCCGGAATATCTCTCCAAATCTCACAAAGGCATTATGAATTCTGATGCTGTACTCTAACTTGCTCTTCAGCTGTTCATGCAAACAATTTGATGCCATCCACAATTTTCTAAGCATGTTCATCCGCACAGTTCCTCTGCTCTTTTGGTGTACATGATGGATGGGATTCACTTAATGATCAGTCATGCAATCTCTAGTTTTCTTTTTCTGGCTGACTGTGTAGTGGTGGACCCTGTTTACTGAGTCCTACTTAAACCTTGATTTGAAAACAGAACTATTAATTTCTGTGAGGACTCTTCTGCAGCATTCACCTCTACAGTGACTGAATGCTTCACCGAAAACACAAATAAATTGTGCTTCATATTTCCTTTTATGAAATGAAGGCTCATCATCAAATGCAAAAGTGGAGCATGTGAAGATAAAGGTCAAAAGAATCCTTTAATTTTGGACACTGAACTTGAAATACTCATTTTCAAAGTAATCAGCTCTGCATAATACCCCCCTCCCAGAGCACAGCTGGCACTGACCACAGTTAGGGCTGGCAGTGGTCACCAGACCTTTGTGTCAAGTGCTTGGAGTGTAAATAACAGTGAATACTTGTCAAAAGCTTTGTTTCACCTACTTGAAAATCATCATCTAAAAGCTCTCTGGAAAAGACAGAGACAAAGAATCTAGCAAATGAGGCATCATTAATTTTCCCAAGTAATACTCTATAATTGAACATGGTCTTAGAGACCACTGATGTTTACCAAACCTTTTTGCTTCAAGGTAAGTTCCATGTAAATACAAATATATATATTTATATATTTATAAATATATATTTATATATTATATTATATTATATATAATAAATATATATTTATATATTATATTTTATATATATATATATAAATATATATTATATATATATTTGTATTTAGAGAGAGAGAGATATCAACTGTCACGTCTGTATAATGTTTAGTAGGGCTGGCAAATGATGACCATAAACTATAGTACAAAGCTGCCTAATTTTGTGTTGTGCTTTTTAAAATATATATATTTTTTTTTTTTCTTTAGGGATGGGTATGCTTGCCAGTGTATACACAGATGATGAAGAGAGAGGCAACGCGATGGGAATTGCACTCGGAGGCCTTGCTATGGGAGTATTAGGTCAGTGAGATGGAGGCTCTGCTGGCAAGAGAAACCATCCCCAGCCTTCCCCAAAGAGTGTACATGTGATCTATGCAAGCAGCAGAAGAGTTGCATGGAGTGCAACCTTATCGTGCCGTCTCCAGATTAGATTCACATTGCATGTCAAGAACAGTTTTTCCACAGCAGCACATTTCTTATGCAGATAGACTTCAGGCAATAATCTCTGAGATGTCTGGGGTTTGTTTACATGGAAAAGTATTTTGGGGCGTGAAAAAGAATATGGTTATTGTCATGATCAATTTGCTCTGTGTTTAGAGTGGGTTTTTTTAAATTGAGAATTCAGTCACTGAGTGCCAAGAGCAGGATGCCCAAACTCTTGCAGAGGATGTTTGTTCACAGTCAGATGTGGCTTCACAACTGTGTCCTTTCTTTCTCCCTGGCAGTGGGCCCACCTTTTGGGAGCGTCATGTATGAGTTTGTGGGGAAGAGCTCTCCCTTCCTGGTGCTGGCAGCACTAGCTCTGTTAGATGGAGGTCAGTAAATACCAAGAGTCAATATCACCACATAGCACATCCCTTTCCTATCACTAACTCCCTGCTTGAAGAAACCTTACAGTATTCATTTCTTTTCGCAGCTGTTCAATTATTTGTTCTGCAGCCATCCAGAGCACAAGCAGAAGTAAGTATGAAGGTAAAACACCCTAGGAAATGGATGACACTTTGCCTTTCCTAATCCCAAGCTTTTGTTCCATAGAGTCAGAAGGGGACACCGCTACTGACACTTTTGAAGGACCCATATATCATTATTGCAGCAGGTACCAGATCCTTTGTTTTTTTTCCTTTGAACCATCCACTGGTGTACCTGGCAACCTGGAATGCCTCAGGCTCAGGTGGTTTCACACTATTGTCATCTGCTGGTTTCATTTACATAAAGCTCAAATTAAAAAATAATCTGTTGGTGATACGTGATGAATATACCAGGAGAAACATAACAGGCAGGCAGTTTGAAATGCAGGTGTCTTTCCAGCTGAGAGGACACTAGTGGCTTGTGGTTGCTTGCTGAGGCAATGAATTGCTGCACCGCACAGAGATGTGGCCGTGAAGCTTTCTATGAGGCTGAGGCTTTCAGGGGGAGGGACTGCCAGCGCATCGCTGGCAGGTGCAGGGGAATAACGCTGAAGAGGAGAGGGAGTTTGTTCTCTAGAGCACGGATTATATTTCAGAAAAGGTCTGGGTCGAATGGCGAGCGGTGTTTGGCACTGCGTGTGTCGTTTGTCGAATGAGTCTTTCGGTCTCGAGGGATGTTTGCCTTTTTGCATTGCATTGTTGAGTGTTTATTCTGAAGTCCTGGAATTAAGCCTGGCCTTTTTAAATCTTGATAAAATATCTGGAAACTGATAATTCTTTTCACAGCTTTGTTTCTGAGTCCTAAACCTGCTTGTCCAACAAAGCAATTCTTCCAGGCATTTTTTGGGGTCTCTGTTTCTTGATGATCTTAGGGATTTATCATAGCCTTTACTCTGTGACTAGACACATGGTCAAGCTGTGACTAAAGTTCTACAAACACTTTTGCTTGAGAAATTCTTGGAGGGTTAAAAGACCTTTCCATAGAATGAAAGTACTTGAGGGAGAAGTGTAGCAAAGACAGCTCCTGTCATAAGAGATCAGATCTGTCATTTATCTAACTCGGTACCTTGTCTCTTATGGTGGTTAAAGCAGGTGCTGCAAGGTGAGGGTCATCTAACGTTATTTGTTAGATATTGGCTTTATTTGCAGTCCCTGCCAAGGTCTAATCTGTGACAGAACTTGGTTTACACCTCAAAATATGACAAGGGGACTGATTTTAAGGGGTACTTTGCTTGACTAAGACTTAGCTACTCCTGCCAAATTTATTCTCAGCCAAGGAAGAGGAAAGATACCAAAGACCATGGATCCCACTATTTTGACCTTATCCCATGTCTGCTAAGAACAGGAACGGACTTTGTTCCCATTTTCTAACACAGTTGCATGGCATTCAATTTCTGCAGCTATTCTCTTCTCTGAAGCAGTTTCAGCTGATGTTTTGGGGTTCTGTAAAGCAGTGGGATTATGTAGACCAAATTTCATTTTGTCAGAGCTGTATGCCAAATATCAACTATAAATTTAGCCTTTTATCTGGCTATGATTGCACATCAGTCCAAATGCAGCTTTCTTGATGCACCAGGAATACACTGCTTAGATGTTAATTGCTTCAGTTCTGAAGCTGTTACTTTTTTACAGTGAAACACGTCTGAAAGTTTCATTTGCTCTGCCTTACCCCAACCAGTTTGATATTTTCCTTCCTTTATTTTCTAAGATGGAACTTCTGATCCGATGCTAACAGGGAAGGGTAAGGGGTTGGTGGGATAGCAGAGTTAGCTCCGTGCTCTGACACCTTGGGATAATCAGTCAAGGCACTATGCCACATTTCTCCATATCTAAGACAGGGTAATATGTCTTCTGTTTCACAAGGATGTTGTGAATGTAGATGTCCCACACTGCATATGATGTTCAGATACAACAGTTAGAGAGGAAGAGGATAAAAGTCCGATTGGGTTTGCACTGCTCAAGGAGATTAGAGGTTTTGAATGGCTTTTAAGTCAGTTAACTACCTTGTTAAAAAATTGACTGCATCTCTAGTGGGCCAACTTGTTAACCACAAGGAAAAACCAGGGACATTTTAGGTGTGCTGCAAATGGGCTAACATTTTCCTTGTTTCTTCCACTCTTGATTTAGGTACACTAATTCCATGGTATAAATTCAGAATCAATCTCCTGAGCGTGCGTCATACACTTGAGTCATAATTGTTTGTATTCTCAAAGTACAAGCACTTTCTGACCAATTTGGCTTGTCTACAGCACAATGTTTCTCTTTAACACAAGGTATCTTGAACCCAAGAATGGAGTTCCTCTCTCTTCTTAGCATCTCCGTTAGAAGGGCCCTGCTTCCTCTGGCTGCACTTTGCGTGGCCTGAAATGTTTTTCCAGCATCAAGGAAGCTGCTTGAGCATGGCTGATTTTGACTTGGAAGAGGGCATCCCCGAGGTGTTTAAGTGGGGCTTCTTACAGACACACTAGTGGGAGCTTGCAGCAGAGTGGAAAGGTTTGCTTTAGATCTAACCTTTTGTCTTTAGGGTACAGCAGTGCTGAACTGTTGCTCCTTGCCCCAGGAAGGGAGCGAGCCAGCTAGCCTGCAAGTTCATTTTAGGAATTGTAGATACACAGTCTAATATATTCTGACAGGTTTGAGCAAAGAATGACATCAGTGCTCATTTTGTTTTGAACTGTATGATAAGGAACTTGTTCCAGGAGAAATAATGTTTCTCTGACCTCAGACAAATCAAGCTTTTTTTTCCTTTAGAAAAAGTAAAATTTGGATGGGAAATGACTGTCAGAGTCTAGAATATCTTCCTAAATTTCAGAGATTGTAAAGACTGGGAAGAAAAGTGAGAACACATGTTTATGGTGGTCACTTCTAGCAGTGACTTCCAAACTCCCTTGAAAGCCATTTTGTAAGGGATTAGCAGAGAGGATGTGTCCTGTTGCCCTGCATTAGGCTCTGACTGCCTCAGGGTCCTTTGAATAAGTGGTAAATGCATCTCGAATCCAAAGAAATACCATGGGGTTTAATAATCCCTGCACTAAAGCTGAAGAGTGCTACTGAGGAGAGATGAACTTGACACAAACCCACTGGAGTCTGGATCTGCAGGTGGTGGCATAGGGCAGAGCTGAACCAGCAGGCAAGATTGTGTCAGGACTTCCACTGCTTGTTATGCTCTTGTCTGAGTGACCAAAGGTTCAGAAATTCAGAAGGGATTTGGAAGCATTTGAAATTCATAGGGCTGGGCAAGCTCAGCCAAACCCATGGTTTGCTGCAAAGACTCACTGCCTGCTAGCTATAGGATCTCAACACAAAATTCCCTTTTATCAGAGATAGACATCTCTGTGGTTGTCCTTTGGTATTTTTAGGATCAAAACTTCCACATCTCACCACAGTCATTCTCAGGTGACGGAGGCACAGGGTCAACACCTGTGCCTCTTACACAGCAGGGCTCTGATTTTGCCCCAGGAGACTAGATAAAGACCAAAAGATTGTAGTTTTAGCTAATCATTTGTACAACAGTCAGACCACATGAACTTTCTAAATGTCATCAAGCTCACTGCAAACTTTCACATTGTGGAAATAGCTTAACCTTTATTATAGAATTTCTAGAATAGAAATATATAGAAAGTCTTCAGTGGTTTTACATTCTGTTCTATTTAACAACAATCAACATCTGATGCATGACAAATAGGACTAAAAAGCACAATATTTTATGTAAAAGCATCAATTCTTTGCATGGCTTTTTTTCCACAGTCAAAACAAATAATTACATTTTTTCCCCTCTCCTTTCTCTAAGGATCAATCTGCTTTGCAAACATGGCTATTGCTATGCTTGAACCAGCTTTACCCATCTGGATGATGGAGACCATGTGTTCAAAAAAATGGCAGCTTGGTAATGTACAGTATATTATTTGCATGTCTATAATTTTTCTAATGACTGTCTCAGTACTGATCCTATTAATGATGGTCTTATATGCTTTAGGGTGGTAATTTTTTTTGCTGTCTTTAAGTTGTCAGTGTTATACCTGCACAATTGTAAACATTGGTCTGTAAGAAAAATAGGTAGTGGGTTGATGTTATTGTCATAGAAGCTCCAATATGAGGCAATGCTCACATTGTAAGGAGAAATAGATGCAGGCAGCCATGGTACTGTGCTCATCCCAGCTGCTTTGGGAGCCCCAGCAGCACATCTGGCAGTGAGTGTTGGCTGGGGCAGCTGCAAGATGCCCTGTGAGCCACAGAGCCAGCCCAGTGGGGCAAAAGAATTTGGTTTGAGTTTTTCCCAGAGTGAATCCTTCCTCAGTTCCTAGTTTGAATGGCCAAGAGCCGGCAGCCACAGAAATCTGCAGCAGGGGCAGTATGTCTGGTGCGGGACATGCCCACGCCAACACATACTCTTTCCAGGACTGCTCCTGGCAATGTGTGGGAGAAGGATGGACTTTTCTTAAAATGTAGCCACCAAGAGCATGAGGAGCATTTTCCCTTGAATGTGACAGATTTGACACACTTTCAGTGGTTACTTAGTGATCCCATTCAACAGAAAGCAATGTGAGAGCCCCAACTTGGGCCACCTTATAACCTGCAACAGGGACACAATCTTGGGAAACCAGTTTCCACAGGCAAACTGGGAATCTGTCCCATGTATCGAGTTAGACTAGTGAGTAAAACTGAAGCAGTTACTTTTTCTTCGAGGTGAACAAAGGGGAGGTGGGGAGTAAAATGGACTAACTTCCAGTGACTGTGTGCAAGAGGTTAATGGGAATAATCTTGGGTGCAGGAAAGGGTTACCATTGAAAACACATATTTGGTAATGTTAAAAAATGTTCTGTATTGTGACTTTCATTAGGGTATTTCACTTACTACCTATTTTATTAGGTAACAAGTGACAGGACAACAGGAAATGGCCTCATGTTGTGTCAGGGGAGGTTTAGATTGGACATTAGGAAACATTTCTTCACTGAAAGGGTTATCAAGCACTGGCACAGGCTGCCCAGGGCAGTGGGGGAGTCCCCATCCCTGGAGGGATTTAAGAGATGTGTAGATGAGGTGCTGAGGGACATAGGGTAGTGGTGAGTTGGCAGTATTAGATCAATGGTTGGACTTGATGATCTTAAAGCTCTTTTCAATCAAAATGATTCTATGATCCTATGATTCTATTTTTAATATCAATATATGGCATTTGAAAGAAAAAGAAAAATCCTTCATGGAAATGATGTTCAGCACAGACTAAAATCCCTGCTCTTTGTTAGTGCAGGTGTCCCTACACCATAGAGAAAGCACAAACCTTAATTCTAATTAATGCTGACTTAGACCTAGGGTGGCCATAGCTAGCAGTCTTTAATGTGCTGCTGTACTGTTGAACATGGTAATGACTTCTAGCCTGTAACATAGTGAAATTAATGCACAAACTTTGATATTAGAAACCACATGAAGAAAAAGAAAGATTGCTTATCTACCTCCCTCACTAGAGTTTCATATTACTGGTGCAAAGGAAATGAGATTTACAAATCTCTTACTTGAACAGAGGTTCCTAGAAGGAAAATATCCATTTTAAATTAAGACTAATTTTACCCCTTAATGACATAAGTAATTGACTCCATTATGCTTTGTCTGATTTGACAGCATTAATTAAAGTTTTTAAGCCTCTTAAATTATATCTTGAACTGCAGGGTTTTAAGCAAATGATTATCTTATGCAATTTGGAGATCCAGCTGTTTGAAGCATGATCTGAAGAAGGTATAAAAAAGCCTTGATTCGATCAATTAATGTTACTGTGCATAAAGCTTATTTAGAAAATTACGGTGGTTCTTCAGTATACCACAGCTTACACACCAACCTGCAAGACTGATTTAACAAGCCTTTGCAGGATATATATATATATATTCACAGCTGTCAAGGTCTGCTCTATGTGACCCTGTGGTATAAACAGATAGCTCCAAGCAATACCCAAGTAGCTGTGGTTATACAGGTGAAAACGTTTCCCCAGCACCACCATTGTAACCCACAAGGATTTTAATTACAGGATATTGCTGTGCTAAAAATGACCTCTCGGGTTTTTTTCTTATGAATATCGGAGAGATAGGAAGGAATATGGATAGGCAGGAAATGAGAAAATCTCTGTTGCCTTGGTGAAAGATGGGGAGCATATACACTTAAAAGAAATGGTTCGACTGTGTACCGTAATGTCACGGCTGCTGTTCAAATCTAAATTACCCAATTTAGCAGTAATCAAATGTAAGGCTTGTTATGGCGTGCATTAATGTCAGACTTTCCCAGTTTCGTCAAGTTTCCTAGTTTTATTTTTCTTGAGAAGATACAAAGTTTAACAGGAACAATAGGAAAAATACTGTGTTATTTCTTTCAAGACACATCAACCATTCAAGACCATTGCATGAGGATTCAGCATGAAACACAGCCACCCTATTCCCTTTGCCCCTCAGATATTCTTCATACAGTGCCTTCTCTTTGAGGGTGGTCCCTGCTCTCACACATGCCTGCATCACCCTCCCTCGTGCTCTCCAGGCAGCCGAGGCAATGGCACACCACGCTCTCCGTCAGCATTTCTTCCTTTGAAATTTTCCCTCCAGCTGGGTCCTGCCCTGTGACTTAGGTGTAGGGAGAAGATGAATCCTCAAGTACAGACTGTAATTGGTTTTTAAACCAGAGATATTTCTGGCCACCGTGCAGCCAGCATCTACTCCAGATACAGCCACTGCTGTGGAAACCTGAAGGCTAGAAAATATTGCTGGTCCCAAATCATGTTTTTCCAAATGGATGTGAGGGAGATGGGAGGGTCCAGGTACCCTCTCATCAGGGTCAGAAGGAATTTACTCAGGTGCCCTCATCTGCAAGTCATTACATTAGTTTTTTCAATGTAAACCAATAAATTATTTTTTAAAAAATAATTTTTACTGTAAATATATTGGCTAAACAATTTCAAAAGCACATTTTTAAGGTTTTTCCAGCTATACATTATTGGTATATGCTTGACTTCAGTTGCTACTCGACCAAGGACCATATCATGGCATTACAAACTCACTTGTAACACAAAGCCTCGTGGCATTTACAGGCTTGGAGGGGGACAGTGACTTGCAAAGCTGCAGCAGCAGTCCTGCTGCCCCTTCCTCCAGGCAGGGATTCACCCACACCTGACCGTTCCAGGCTTGCTGCATGTGCTGAGCATATGCTCATAAGCCATGCAACCACAAAAGTGTTGCTTTCCTTGACCTATCCCAAAGCTCATTGTAGTTAGATATAAACTTTTAGCTCTTTGTTGTTCCATCCCCTCTCCCATGCCAGTTCTCGTAGCTGATGCTGAAAAACTCTTTTCAAAGGCATCACATCGCTCCCACATTTCATAGATGGTTTCCTTAGATATCAGGAGAAGGCTGCAACAAACCGGATATTTGATTCCTTGGGCTCTGCACAAAGACTCTATTAGATACGTTCAAATCAAAATTGCAGTGTCTGGAATTTATTAGTTTCTTCTAACACTTCACTAAAATCCTTGCTGATAAAACATCTCATTCATATTTTTCAGGTGTTGCTTTTCTTCCAGCTAGTGTCTCTTATCTCATTGGGACTAATCTTTTTGGGATACTTGCACACAAAATGGGAAGGTATGCTTAATTTTAAAATGCTAATAATCTTCCAGACTGTTCATCTACCATTTCCAGTGTGTCCCAGGACAGTTCATTGATAGTGGGAATTATTAAAGTCTGTTCCATAGTAGCAAAATCACTTTTTTGAACATGATGCTACTTTGGTTGTGTAACTCAGCACTTCAGACTTGACTTTGAAACATTCAAGATCAGCTCTAACATCTCAGTATCACTGATCTCTGAGGGATTTTTCTTCTTTGATAGGTGGCTTTGTGCTTTACTCGGGATGCTAATCGTGGGAATAAGTATTTTATGCGTAAGTAGAAGATCATGTATCTTTCCAAAACTATCTAAATGTCGTGTGTTCATCTTCAAATATGCGCTTTCCCCATGAGATTTTGCTGAAGCTTCTGCTTTATGGTTTGTTTTTAAACAATGTGTAGTTAATGGGTTCCAGATCAGAGTTTTGAGTGCTTTCAAATTTGAGAGCTTCAATAATTTTCAGGAAGAATGGCTCTGAAAGGAGGAAGATGATCCTTTTTTTGAGCTTTCACTCAACAATTTATACTTGCTCATGATAGTAAACATCAGTGGTTTAATGGCACAGTCATCTGAAATGGTAGCCCAGAACAAGGATCAAACTCTAACTCTCACATCTGTACAAAGTGTGCTGTAGCTAATTGGAGAATTTATCTTAGAAAAAGAAAACTAACCTCATTATCATGTGCAGTGTGACATAATTAAATGCCTGAAATTTCCTTTATAGGTACCATTTGCTAAAAACATTTATGGGCTCATAGCACCAAATTTTGGAGTTGGATTTGCCATTGGTAAGAAAAATTACAATGACTTCTTATAGTCTGTTTTTTATGTAAAAATGATGTTGTATGAAGTCACGTGGAAAACTAGTTTTGTTGTCATTGTAATCTGACAGTAGTGAAGCCTGAGCTGTGGCTCCCAAACCAATAAGGATTAAAGGATGGTGCTCCAGCAGTTTGATCCAGGCTGCTGTGAGACAAGCAGGATTCTGAAGTCTGTCCAGAATCGCTCCATTGACACAAACAGCTCTTTCAAAGTGTCCATGGATGTATACATTGTTTTCAGAAATAAAGCCATGTATTGCCCCAAACCCACAGTTTTCCCTGTTGTGGAAAGAATTTATACAGACATTTTCATAGAAAAAAGAAAAAACAGGTTTAAGTTTTTGTTTGTCAAATAGGAATTCCCAAGCCCACATGCTCTCCTTCGAGTAATATGTGTGAACTTTGCTTGTGCTGGGCCACATGGTTGGGCTGGAGGGGGACCATGGCTTGTTTGTCAGCTCTTGGCTGGTCAGCAAATGTTCTGGGGCACCTTCATGCACAAGGGATGTGTCATTAGGAAAGAAGTTACAGACACAACTGCAGATCCCCAGTGTCTCAGCAGTTTTATCAGCTGTCTTGTCCTGCTTCCTGCTAGCAATGAAAGTGTGGTTCAAAAGACCACCATAATAATTTTGATTGACTGAAGGCTAGTGAAGTCTTTTATACCTACAGTAAATATAAGTTCATACAAAATAACTTTCCCCTAAAAGAAAACTGCTTGGCTGGTACTGTGAGATGGGAGCCTTTGCACAGACAGTTGCTGGGAAGTGGTTGGTAGGCTCTAAGCTTGCATCGCTCTTGTCCTCTGGCAAGTGTCACATGTACACATCTATACATGTCCATATGTGACCTCAGACACAGTAAAGACCACAAAAAGCACAGAAAATGCAGTCTATTTTTACACAAATCTTTTGCTTATTTAAGAATAAGCATCCTTTTACTTGCTTTTGCATCCCTTTCTAGCATATAGTTGGCCAAGACGTTAAAAGAAAAAGAAAAAGGCAGTATTTTCTTGAAATATGTTTCCTTCCCTCATGACCAGGAATGGTGGACTCCTCCATGATGCCAATTATGGGCTACCTCGTAGATCTGCGCCATGTGTCAGTCTATGGCAGTGTGTATGCAATAGCTGATGTTGCTTTCTGCATGGGCTTCGCCATAGGTAAGTCAGCCTTTTCCTGTCTATTGTGAACAGTTAAGAAAAGGGAACATGCTATGATGCCAGGGGTGAATCCCAGTGGCATTCACAGGCTTCATGAGCAGGGGTTCTTGTTTTCTATATGAAATCAAAGCAGAGGGAATTGTGTTGGGCATCTGTTCCCCTCCGCTGCCGCAGTGCTGTGTTAGCTGTAAGAGCCTTGAAGGTGTCAGGCCCTGAACATAAGTAGGATTTCCCTAGGAAAGAGGCCTTGGAACACTCAAAACTCACACCACAGCTGTGCTCCTAATAGTCTGTGAGGGGGATAACTCCCCACTGACCCCCTGCTCCTTGAGTGCATGATACAGATGCCCCTAGGAGCATCTCTAATTTCTTCAGTGAACGCGGAGTATGGA
Organism: Podargus strigoides; assembly: GCA_028020825.1. NCBI lineage: Eukaryota > Metazoa > Chordata > Aves > Caprimulgiformes > Podargidae > Podargus > Podargus strigoides. The sequence goes on along the minus strand of CM051626.1, from coordinate 7,146,453 downwards.
GCCAGGGGAAGTTTCTGTTATAATTACAAACATGTCTTTACATGCCTCAAATCAATTTGTGAGGTGGGAGTTTTGTGTACAAAATTACCGTTGTTTAAAGTGACTGCTGCAAATTTTGTGTCTGAGCAATCTTCAGAAAAGGGTTTGTATTTATGCAAGGTCCTTCTGCTGGTGGTGCCATTGCAAAGAGCATTGGATTTCCATGGCTCATGACAATTATAGGGATTGTGGATATCCTCTTCGCTCCTCTGTGCTTTTTCCTTCGAAGTCCACCTGCCAAAGAGGAGAAAATGGTAAGTGTAACATGGTTTCTTTTGGTTTTGGTTTTTTTGGGGTTTTTTTCAGTGAAACAAATGATAACTTATTTCTGCATCTTTGCCTCTAACTTCCCCAAAATGGGACCAGCACAGTTTATTTCGCCCTCATGCATCATCACTGGAATGAACTCCCTCTTCTTTCTTTTTTGTCCAAGATGTATTCCTTTATGTGCCTCAACTTGTTTGTTTTTGTGGGTTTTTTTTTTCCATGGTCCTCCACAGTATATTTTGCATCATATATTTTTCCTCTTCTTCTCTCCTCCATACAGATCACCTGCCCTTACAAATTAATGGCTTTTCTTCTCTCTGTACCATGGGTCTTATCCTGACTCTGTTTTTAATGTAACTTTGCCTGTGACTTAATTTTCTAGAGCAGTCAGTGCTCCCCAGCCACTGTATGGTGTTTAAGAATGACATTTGGCCAAATCAGTGTCTTGCAGTTCCTTGCAGCCTGCAGTGGGTACGAGTCTCAGAGCAGGTAAACGTGTTGTGACACATCCATAAGATTCAGGGCTAAGAGACCTAAGCCAAAAGTAACACTGTGATTAACAGCCTTTAACAGACTTTTTTCCCATTGATGTTCACGTTTGCTCTCAGAGTAAATGTAAAAGTCTGCTTTCCACAAGACCTGGAGTGAGGAGTTCCTCTGCTTATTCCATGAGTTCTGCCCCAGGACACCCACAAATGTGCCCACAGGAATGTTTCACTCCTTCACTCCTATTGTTCACCATTTGCTTAGCCTGTCACCCCCCCAAAAAAAAGATTCCTGCTTTGGTTTTGGTAGTCCTTTTCCTTCATTTCCCCTCCTATACCATTCTCCTCTCTCCCTTCCTTTCCCGTTTCTGTAGCTCTGTTTGCCCTTTCATGTAACATCTCTATCTGCTCCCCTACTCTGCTGTTGCTGTTGCTGCTCCTATAGATTTACACTAGATGAGGTTCAAAAGCCCTCTTACTGCAGGAGGGGATCTATTGCTTTGCCCACTAGGTTTTCCCTGCTCAGCAAGAAGATGGGAAGCTCCCAAAGGAATTACAAGGCACTGTAGCCAGTAGGCAGAACAATCCCTGTTGTGATTCCAGGGCTGGGAAAACCCAGGAAAACAAGTACCAATCTTTGCTGCAACATCTGTCACTGTTTGTAGGTCTAGCTCACCCAGCACTTCATTCTTGGCTGTGCTGAACGAGGTTGTTTTGGGCTGAAAATGTAGTTGCTAGTTGTTTATTTGGGTGAAAATGTAATTTTGCCTGGCCATGGTCTTACTGTGCAGCACCACATCTCTGCAAGGTAAGGACAGGACCTGCTGTGTGTGCTGCTCATGCTTTGTACTGGCATGAGCAGAACAGAAGGTGGAAGAATGAATCTTGTTGAAATAGTGACGTACATGAGGCCACAGACCTTCTGTTTTGCACATATTTGGACAGCAGAATCCCAGAGACTCCAGTTAATCCCTTGTCATGACCTTTGCAGCCTGCATTGATTTATTTATTTATTTTTACGTTGACTAAGGCTGAGGAACAGAAAGGGGGAGGAAAAAAAAAAAAAAAGCTGTTGTTTGCTAAAGATATGAAGTTTATCCTGTGCTTCCCTGGTCACTGACAGGGTTTCACTTGTAACATGGCAGTCACTGAAGGGACAGGATCTCTCCTTCCCATGTCTGGCCCACTCCCCCATACCTTTAAATGCAAAGTGCCTCCTCTTCCCAAAGCAGTTCGTGTCGGTGAACCTCACACAGACCTATGGACTTGATTTACTCCACTTGCAACCCGTTTGGGTTCTGCCTTCAGGAAGGAGAGGTGAACCCCTGGGTGGTGGATGCAGGCAGAGGGCTGCATGGTGGAGTCAAGCACAGCCCTCAGCTGGATGCCAAGCAGAGACACTAACATTCACACTCTGTTTTCTTTTAGGCAATACTCATGGATCACAACTGTCCGGTGAAAACAAAAATGTACACCCAGAACAACATCCAGTCCTACCCCATAGGCGATGAGGAAGAATATGAAAGCGATGAATAAGATGAAAAGCCATATAACGTATTTTGGTGTACAAAATGCAGTGTTTCATGTGAAACATCTCATCCAGAAATAGGTTTTAGTTGTACTGTACATTTAATAGTGAAATGGTCCAAAAAAAACCAAAGGTATATTATTCATTGCCCATGGTTATAAAGCAGACTGCTAACAGCCTTACAAGGAGGGGAAAACTTTTATAGAGGGTTTGTATAGTGTTAATCTTTGTGTATTTAATTTTATTGAATATTACACTATATTTTTGATTATATGTGTAGTATAAATCTATATAAATATGAATTTTCCCTATTTGTTTTTCAAAGTCAGCTCATTGCCACACAATATTTCATATTTTGTTTGGAGTTGTAAGTTACTGTCAAGAGCTTGGGACTTTCTTATCTAATTGGAAATGAAAAAAAAAGAAAACCTCAAAGAAAACCTATCCAATTGGCACCCAGTTGGAGGCTGGAACTGAATGTGGATATCACTATGAGTTTTTTGGTCAACTTGAGGTCATACATTAGTAAAATAAAAGGCACAACTTCATTGCCAGTTTAAAAAATGGGCTCTCCTTGAACCACTCATGAAAGTATTCTAGGCAGCTGAGTGTATTGCTATTAGTCAGTACTATTTAATGAAGTTTTAATTAGTTAACCAGTTGTGCAATATGGAGCCCCCAAAACACACAACAGTGGGTAAACAAGTAAGGATGAATATGCCCTGTTCCTTTCACTTAAAGGGAATAAGAACAGCATGAAGATACTTTTTATGTTTCTATCTTTTGAATCCCTTATTTTTAACGTATGTCAACTTTATTTTACGTGCATCTTAAGTAACTGGTTAAGAAAAGCTGCAGTATCACAGTATTTAGTCTCAGCATGTACTGAAAGTAAGCTGATAACTTAAGCAGTTCAAAAAAACCACCATTTTACGTGCATCTGCGTGCACGTCTAGAAACTCAAGACATATATTTTTTAAATTGAATTAAAATATCAACTTCACTAAAAAAATACAACCAGTTTGTTGCCAATATCTCTTCACATTTGGGTGAAGCACTGTATTAGGCAGTCCCTGCCTACACTGAGAAAAAGCAGACTTGGAAAGAAAGTGTTTTAAACCAATCCCAATGTCCTTATCAACCGTGGTGTATGTTTTCACTTGTAAAATTAAAATCTTTATGTGCCTTCTTTCACGTAATTAATTGCAGATGTTTTATGTACTACAGCATAGATACTATGTTTACATATAGTTTTGTAAAGTGTATATACGATGGTCAGAAAATATGAAAATTATTGTGGATCAAACTTCAAGTATTGCTTTGTCAATAATTATGCATTCAGACCACATTAAAATAAAGCTATCTGAAAGAAGTTCATGATCTAATGTAATAAAGTAAAAAAATAAGAAAAAAAGAAAGAATGCCCCTCATTATTCACATGACAGACTAAGATTTAACTTCTGGGAAACAGAGAAGGCCAAAATGTGCAGTACCAGGGGACACCCCTGTATATTCTTTAAAGAGGGGTGAAGATTCTGATAAAACACCATACGAGGCTTAAAAGGTGTGAAAGGCCAGGAATGCAGCCTATAGTTGATTTGAAAAATCCACTTACAGAATTTTGTAGTGGTATATTTTCAAATGCACTCTTTTGAATATATAAACAGATGGAAATCCTTCCTTCAGAGCTGAGAAGTGTTTGGAGACAGACATTAATACAGCATAAACCAAGAGTCTGTCATACGTTGAGAAAGTACTTCAGTCCCACGGAGCAGTAACAATAGTGCAGAGCAGTGGTTACTTACATTAGGTTCAGATTTTAAACATAGAATCGTTTTGGTTGGAAAAGACTTTCACAATCACCCAGTCCAACCATTAACCCAGCACTGCCAAGTCACCACTGCCCCATGTCCCTCAGCACCTCATCTACACAGCTCTGAAATCCCTCCAGGGATGGGGACTCCCCCACTGCCCTGGGCAGCCTGGGCCAGTGCTGGGGAACCCTTTCTGGGAAGAAATGTTTCCCAGTATCCAATCTAACCCTCCCCTGGCACAACTTGAGGCCATCACCCCTCAACCTGTCACTGTTACCTGGGAGAAGAGACCGACCCCCCCCCCCCCCTACCCCCTCCTTTCAGGGAGCTGCAGAGAGCAATGAGGTCTCCCCTCAGCCTCCTCTGCTCCAGACTGAACCCCCCAGTTCCCTCAGCCACTCCCCATCACACCTGTGCTCCAGACCCTTCCCCAACTCCATTGCCCTTCTCTGGACACACTCCAGCAGGGGACCAAAACTATAAGGCAGAAGAACTTTTCTTGGACAATTTTTTCCCCCTAATGTAACTCTGGAGGCAGTCACTGTCACCAATACTTATTATTTGTGCAGTGCTTGGAGGTCTTGAAAAAAGCCCACAAATATCATTAGCATTCTATAAGATTCTCTATCTACACAATCAATCACCTAGAATCACCATTTTAAAAGAAATCTATGTCTGCTATTAAACTGTGTAAAATAAAAAGAAATGCATACGCAAATAGAACACAGAAAAGCCTGATTCATCCAGCAATCAGTAGTTTTATTTAATGCAAAATGTGTGTTTTTCTCCCAAAGAGCTTTCCTTTAAGTAGTGGCTTTAGGTGATAAAATACTGCAATACAAATGTTTAAAAAATATTAACACAATGCACAAAGAAGTTGATAATTTAGCAAAACTATTTTATTAAAGCTTATTCTCATGATAAAATAATAGCCAACAAAATCATATTAGGCAGATCTTCTGCAAATGTGTGTAGCTGCCACCTATTCAGATATCATTAAGTCAAGATATTCTTGTTTTCTGTGGTATTCTTTATTTTCAGCTATTTACAGTCAAGCATGAAGCAAAGATTACATCAGGAATGTAGTATTACAATTTTCCTCTCGAGATTCACTGCTTATTGTAATTAATGCCAGATAGGAATTCATGTTTTGCTTCTTATCACTAAAATACAACTATTTTGCCCTTTCTCCAATATTTAAAAATATTGCACTACGTTTAATTTATCTCTTACAATCATCGTTAGCAATACTACATGAGGAAAACTATATCCAGCTTTTCTTACCCACAGCATTACACAAGTCAATTTAAAATGAATGTGGTTTTGAAATCAGTATTTGCATTGTTTTCACAGCTCCTTCATGTGTACCAGGGTTTCAATGGAGTACTTGGATATATTTGAAAACCTCTATAGTAGTCCATAAGAGCAAACACTGATGGAGATTGAATGCAGATCACCACCAATGGTAAGCCACTGAGAAAATGGAGTGGGGAAGTCTTAATACGCATCTCAAGCAAGTACAGGTTAAATAAGTTTTAGTCAGTAAGGGAAGCTAATTTTGTGCGATTATTTGCTGAAGCTTAATTTCAGAAGTGTGTCACATGCCTATTTTAGCATGGATAGTGTTTCCCATACATCAACTAGGTAAGTATCAACTGCCCAGAACTCACAAAAAAGTGCAAGTAGTTGCATGAATGGAAGTAACTGTTTTGCTTACAAGTATGCTTTTCCACCTATGAAAACCACTGCGCCTTAATTTTGCCCATCACAAAATAAACTGAGAAGCAAATTTAATGGAGAGGTACATTACAGACCACCTGAACATTTAAATGAGTTATTTTACCATCTCAGATTCAACTCCATTTCCACAAAGGCATTTTTTTCTGCTCCCAGTGATACCGATACCAGTACCTGACGTAGTACCTAAAATAAAGATGATATTTTATACTGCATTTCTATACACAGGTGATGAAACAAAGACACGTTTATAGGAAATCAGTAAGAACAAGGGCCTTAGCCAGGTGATGCTAAAATCAACAATTTACACATAGCACAAGACCAGATAGTTCTTTTCAAAAGCTGCTGGCTGAAATTCTTTCCTCATCTCTACTGGACTCACTTGGACCCAAATAAAACATGTTATATACACTATAGGACATTTTTCTGACAAAGGTGATCCTTCTGCTCAGACTGCCTCTTCTGTCCAGGAAGCTGAATGCAACTTACCACTACATGATTACTCAAAAGAGTTGAGAGAACACATTTAGCTATTTTGTAAAGTATTTTGTACCTTTCTGAAACGATAGAGTCTGCAGCAAAATATTAATTTGGTTTTAAAATTACTGAAACCGTCATTTCATGTTTTATCACGGAATGCTCTTGTGAAGAACAGTTTTCCTTTATCAGGTTATCAGATAATACAATACTTAAACATGTCATTTTTTTTCTGGAAAGCAACCAGCCTCTTATCTCAAAAATATTCCCAATTAAATTATTACAAGACACTGGTATGTACTTTGATATCTAGTATTATTTAATCAGGATATAATAGCCCAAAGTTCTAAGGAGGATTTTTTTTTTTTAGCATAGCATTACTCTATTTCATGTTAATTACAAACTATGAAAAGTTTTTGTACCTAACAAAAATATGGAAAACAAATGATATGCAATGTTAACTTCAGTAAATATTAATAACAGTCAGAATGAAAGACCTTTTCTTTGCTTTTATGATATGTTTGGCAAAAAATATACAACTACTCAGAAGATGTACAATAACTGTGATCAACATTTCAAAGCCTGGTCCCTCAGTGACTTCTGTGTCAGTCATCAGCTTAGGCATGCAACGAGCTTATAACTTTTTCATCATACAATGATAACTAAGCATTTTGAAAATCCTGCCAGTTTCCTGTTGAAAACACTAGCTCAAGGGGGAGGGGGGGAAAAAAAAAAAAAGGAGGGGGCAAGTAATATATTAAGGACACCACACACATTAATGTGAAATGGTAAGGTTACATAATTAGAAAAAATAAAAATAAGTTATTAAAAATAAATTTCCAATATAAACCCCAAAATGTAGTTTTTACCAGCCAGTTTAGCAAAATGATGGTGCTGTAGCTGGAGAAGAACCATTTTTAGCTGTACTCTTACACAGGCAAATAACTGTGGAGAAGCAGGACATGTACATCATACCAGTGTTTTATTTGAACTTGTGTGTGTTTGCAATCGAGTGCAAAGTCAGTCCCTCCCTTCAAAGGCTAAAGATGTAAATATCAGTCTATTGATTGAGGTGGATCCACTGGTTCTTCTGATACGATGCTGAGTGTTGGAGCCTCCGTCAGACTGATATCTTCGTTATCCATTTCCTCCGCTATGCTGGGCTCCTCTGAATCTTTAGTCACTCTTTTGGACTGCCGCTCTAGCGACATGTTCTCCAAAGACTCTATATCCTCAATGCCTGCCCTGTAGTGGATCATCAGCAGCGTAAGGGCCTGCAGTCTTTCACCAGACTTCGCCAGCGCAGCAGAAATCAAGGCTTTTTTCCTTGCATCAGTCGTCTCTTTTTCTTCTTTAACGAGTGAATTATTATTTTCTAGCTCCTGGTCTATTTCATTCTGCAGTTTATCCAACATAAATTCTAATTTCTGAAAACGCTCCTCCGTGGGTAAACTTCTATAGAGATCACGTCCAATTTCTTTAACAGCGATGAAGACGCTGTCATCTAGACCACCTTCCTTTCGGACCAACTTTATCCCAGTGCCTGACCCACGTTTGGAAGGACTGCTTGGCCCACTGACTTCTGTATCACTACTTTCATTATCAGAAGTGTTTGGTGTGTGCTTTGGTGAAGGTTCTACCACCTCTGTTCCTTGCTCAGAAAGGCGAGCTTTGGGGACTTGCCGAAGGTTTAACAAACGGGTGCTTGTATTGATGATATGCCTGGTCAAACCTGTAGTTCTGTTAACAGATTTAGATTCTGAATCAACACGAGAGGGTGCAGCTTGGGGAGCTTCCTGTCCTTCTGCTCTGCAACCTCCCACAGTTCGATCAAGTTGCTTTTCAGCTCCTACACAAAAGGGCATCTCAGTTAGACATTTTTCTTGACATTTCTTATGGCAAACATAAGCACAGAGCATGCACTGCGAAGCCGCTTTAGTCCATACTTTCTTTTTGCAGTAATCACACCAAGTTGGATTCTGAAACTGAGTATCTTGGAAGTTATGCTTGTTCTCCGTAAAAATTATCTGGCCTAAGTAAGGATCCTCTTTCTGAAGCGCACGAGTTTCTTCTTCCAAGTGACATTCCCTTTCTCTCTCCAGGAGTAAGCTTGAATCTTCTATTTCACCTTCTTTTAAATATTTGAAGTGTAAAGTTACGTCACCATAACAAAATTTTTCATTGAATCCTTTGTGGGTTGTCAAATTCCGCAATGCCGTTCTAGTGACTGCTGCTTTAGGTGTAGGAGCATCCAGTTTAAATGTTCTAATATATTCCATTGAGGATGTAGCTATACAATCTAAAGCAATTTCTTCAAGTTTTATGCTTGTATATCCTAAGCAGATAAAACCACCTGCTTTGAAAGGGTCTCTGCACCACAGTGCAACATTAAGGTACTTATGGTATCCTTCTACTTCAAAGAGACAGGAGGACGTTCTTGTCCTTGGCCATCGGCCTTGACGGATTTTGTAAGGAATTTCTGGTGATTCCCATGTTTGATGATCATCTCCACTATCTTTGGAACTACGTGCATTTTCTGAAAGTCCATCTTTTGATGTATCTTGTTTTGGTGCTGTTACTGCTTTTGGTACCGTAGGATCTTCTATCTGATCGTTATTTTTTACTACCTTCTCTGCACACTTATCTCCGTTAATCACAGGTAGAGGTGGCCTCTCTGGTTTTTCAGAAGGTACACCTCCAGTTTCTAACAGATTTTGAGTTTCACTAGTAGATAAAAGAGGCTTACTTTGTGGCCTAGGTGGCACAGGAGGCTTAGTACTGGATCCTTGGGATTGTTTACCCGATTGCTGTGATGCATCTGAACCCTCAGTAGTTTTGGATGTTGCCACTTTAGCTCCATCCTTTTGTTGTGTTTTTGATGCTGTCTGAGAACTCCCTAAATGCAGTTTTCGATTCAGAATCGGAGATATAGTTCCAAGTGGTTTAGCAGCAAGTATTACTACTGAACGTTTTGGACTCAGAGTTGCTGGCAGATCTTCTTTTTGGTCAGGTGATTCACAAGCTAAGTCCTCAAATTCTGAATCAAAATCTCTGTTATCAACATCAGCTGATAAACTAGCTTGGTCATCTTCTGGCTGTGTCAAGAAAGCAGTGTCTTCTAATTGTCCAAATCCATCCTGCAGTGCTGAACTGTGCTGATTATACCCAACAGGCCTTTCATAAAAGACTAAAACTCTGTCCCCAGCCTGTCTAATAAGCTTCAACACTTGGACAGTTGATGTGATTTTAACACCTATTAAAAAAAAAAAAAAAGACAAAAATTGTTAAATTTTAATTATGATAACAAGTTAAATGGCCTAAAATAGTCGATAAACATGTTTAGATCCTTAATAGCAGTAATAAAACTGTTGCTCACTAACAGAGGAAGTCAATTATGACAGAAGAGCTTAATTGAAATGTAACAGATCGATCTGTCCCATTTTATTCATAAAAACATATCACTTCAGAAGATGGAAGAGACACTCACAAATACACCAGTTTGCTGCTTATTATTAATGCTGCAATCTTATAGAGTAATGTTGATTTTATATGCTAACTTTTTTAACTCTAAAGTCTCTACGTAGAGAACCTCACAGCATCAGTATTAGAGCATTTAAAATATATTCACATTCAAATGTTTACTCAACTTTATTTTGGCTTTTACCTAGCAAAGAGTAAATAAATATGCAAGAAAATAAACCAAGTGAATGATAACCTTAAGGATCCATAAATACATAAATATTAGTTTTTATTCTGTGTGCCAAGCATAACTAAGCGTGGAGAACGGCAGTCTAGTTGTGCTGTGTGCAGACATATTTGCCAGATGAACACTTATTTTGAAAGCTGACTATTACTCACTGCCAATTGCTAGAAGTCTGTCTCCCCTCTGTAGATCAGCAGCTGCAGCAGGTGAGTTTGGAGTCACAGTTTCAATGACAACATGCCCTGCATCTTCTTCCTTGGACTGCACAAAACGGAGCGTGAGCCCCACACTTTGCAGATTCCCTTTCACCAGTTCTGCCTAGAGAGAGAAAGAAGTTAAGAGTATGTTGTTAAGCTGACTGCAGGGATTCATGGTTACTAATGATCATTTAAATAAAATTATACAACTGATATTATTTTTAAAATTACATTAGGACATGCATTGACTTCATTAAGCAGATTATCACATAATGTATTAACTGTCTGCCAGTCCAGTTTACACTTTTGGAGAAAGATGGAACCAAATATCAATAGTTCTGAAGAGCCAAATACGCCAACACTAGAGAGCAGTGCAAGGAATTGTCAGGAAAATAAATACAGATATGAATGTGTGTACGCATCTGTGCAATAGTTTATATACAATTAATAACAATACTGAATGAACCTATGCAAATACAAATCAGTAGGAAAGGCAGCACATGGATCATCTTTGCCAAAAGCCCCAGTCCTAACAAAACTACAAATAAACACAACCTCTTCATCCATTTTATTGGGAAGAAGTTTTACCAGAAGGATGTACCATCAAGCAGGGTATCACTTTGAATATACCACATTTATGTTAAAAAATCTGTTACTGTGAGTAGCTCTTCAGTAGTCTATACAAAAAAGAGCTGGGAGTGAGAAAACTTTTATGTACTTACACATTGCAAAAGCATATTTAGAACAAATCTGAATTAACAGTAGCCTAAGAAGTTTCTTCAAAGACTCAGAACCCTTTCTTCATATTTGTCTTGCAAGACAAATACAAGGTAAAATTTAACTTGATAACCTCAAATATCTTATTCTTTAAAAAAAAAAAAAAAAGAGATGACAAAGGTACAATCTCTGTAGAAGGGTTTCATCCCACACTTATGCAGGTATCTCTTATAATTTGGAAGTCCCTAGTGAAGAATTTCTCTAGGTAGTGGTCAATTGTTCACACACCTCTGCCTGAGATCTTTGGAAACTTTTTTCTTGATAAAGACTGTCTTTAATATATGTCCTTCTGGACTGTTACAAATGACTGTCTACTATCATTCCACCAAAGTACATGCTGTCTATTTGAAAGGGGAACTCATAGTCTATGTTTCAGCTCCAAGGACAGCAGTTTAATTTGCTTTTTTGATTCCCAAGAACAGAGAGACAGACATTGTTTGTCAAAAACCTCCATAGGAAATTTTCTATTTGGTTTCAATTTACTGAGTTTAGGTAGACAGTCCTCTCCTCCATCCTTCTGCATTTACTTTGCTGCTATTCAATCCTCGATGTTTGAACTGTCTGGAGTTGTTCCTCTTCTTCTGAGGACGTGTTCGTTTGCTTAGTTTTGTACAATGCCTTTCCACAGATGAAGTGGGTTACTTAACTTCAGTGCATGACTCTCTCCTTGGCTGCACTGCTTTCACTCCTTTCCTATAATCTTAGTAGCACCACATCTTGTTTTTTGTTAACTGTTGTTCAGTTCTTTATAGAAATAAAAATGCTACATTACTTAACAGCTTGCTTAAGAATAGCACTGAGTTTGAAGAAGCAAACTTGAATTAACTTTCTAAGCTTTGTCATTAATTTTGTGCATTTGCCACAGTCACTTAAATATAATGTTTTTTCCTCAAACTTTGTTAACATATATTGTGAATACCCAGCAATGTATGTAAAAATAACAAATATAAGCTTAATTGCAGTTCCAAGATTCAAAGCTCTTCTATAATGAAAACAAGTAGAGTTGCCTACAGGAACAACCGTGGTTGGGTTGGGGTATTTTCTGGGGGGTGGGGGGCGAGGGGGAGTGTTTTGTTTGTTTTGGTGGGAGTTTTATTTTAATTAAGGCCATTCCCATTTACACCAAAGTAACTTTGATACACAATTAAATTTTTAAAAATTAAGTAAGCTCTTAAGTATTAAGAAACAAAGAAAAAACATTAGAAACACGGAAGAAAAAGACCTTATTTTTAAACAAAATAATTACTCTTTAGTACTTTATATATAATATAGCTTTAAGTTAGCAATTCACAAATGTGTGTGCTGTATGGGAACAACATGAATAAACACTACAATTTCAGACAACACTAGTTGAATATTTTAACTGTCAAAACCTCAAGTGACATTAATTTGCTGTGGCAGCATATAAACCTGCAACAAAAACTCCTTCCAAAAGCCACTCCCCTATGCTATGTAGCTCTGTGTATTATTACCAAACAACAAGGAGACCATTATTTCTGAGATTTGCCACAGAGCCCAAATACTCAAATCTCAATTTTCCTCTGACAGTTCCTTTGAAAGTCTTGCTCTAAATGATTAAGGTTGGAAAAAGACTTCCAAATCTTTGAGTCTGAATAGACAGCAAAACTATCATAATGAAGATATATAAAGAAAGTAAACTCCCACTTAAGGAACGCTGACAAACACGAATATTACAAAGGACTGAAAACTATAATCATTCCCCCCCCCCCTAATTTTTGTTAGTCCACTGAAGTATAAAGCTCTTTAGTGAGAGAATTTCAGGAAAGAAATGGATGCTTAGACAGAATGGTGGAGAAAAAAAACCCAACAAAATATGATGATTTTTCCTCTTAACACCAAGTTATTCTGTCCATTTAATTACACTCCTTCAGGGGTACACCTATTTTGATGTCACATAGTTTCTTCTGAAATCTTACATTAGTTCTGGATCTTAGCACCCAGAACTGGAGCAAATTAGTAAGACAAGATGTCATGGATCATGCAAGACAGTCCCCTAGTTTTACATCACTGCAGAAGGAACCTTGCTGTAGGTTTGTCTGCAACATGAGATAACTATTGTGTAAGTAGTCTTTGGGCAGATCAGAAAAACACCCAACTACTAAGGAAGCTGACCATCCTAACACTTCTACAGGAGCTACCTCATGCAAATCTATTTTCTTTTACAGTCAGATACTTTCTCCTCCATTCAAAAGAGGCACAAAGAGGTGATAAGATTTCTAAAGACCCATTCTTCAGAAAGCAACAAGCCTTATTTGAAAGAGAATGTCAGAAGGAAAACAAGAGCTGGTACCATAACATCTAGTGTTTTGAAGAAAATCAGCAATGATCTCTAACCACTGTTAGTACTTGCAGTCATGGCAAACCGTGTGATGAGCAGATAATGGGAAAGGGCATAATTAGACAGTAAAAAGGAAAAAAAAAAAAGTTACCAAAAGTTTTCTTACAGTTTGTCAGTACAAATCCTCATCCTCTTGAGCTTCCTTTGAATCCAAGGACTACTTTGAGCAGATCCCAGTAGTGGATGACTTAATAATGAAAATATTCTCTACTGTAAAAGACTAGAAGGCTCTGAGGTGATTCCCAGCATTTCACTCTTCCCTCTTCCCCCAGGGTGAGACCACATGAAAGAAACCAGGGACAGCTGGGACCAAAGACACTTAGGTATCTCTGAACATCTGGCTCCCATGCAGGGACACCCACCGCAGATCACAGCACGTATGACTCACTGATGGTGAAGAGACTTCCAATATTCTAGCAGTATCTGATGGAAAGCTGTTTTTGGAAGGAGAGCGCCTTTGAACCTAACGAGCAAAGTTCATCTCAACTTTTTATTAACTTTGGCGCAGTCACAAGCTTTCTCACAAAGTTAAACTGGTTTTATTTAATAACCCAAACCGGATGAATTGTTTTCTTGATTTTTCTCTCTGGCAACTCCCATGCTTCTCCAAATGAGAATACCACCAATACCTCAGGCTAGCTACAGTGCAGGTAAACACTGTTTTCAAGCTCTCAAACACCCCCCACCCCAACAAGTACAACTCACAAATACAAGCATCTTCATACACCCAAGCACAGCTCTTTTACGCCTTTCTGCCTCTGCCTACAATTAAAACATTATAATAAATGTGAAGAGTCAAAGATTTACCAGAACATGAAACATCAGAAGGAAAAAAATCAGCTAAACGACACAGAGGTTAGAAGAAAATTGCTCATAATAAAAGGACATTTATTATCAATGAAGCTTACTGCAAGGAAGAAAAATTAACAGCCATGCCTAGGAGAAAGAGAAATTTTAACCAACTAGCAATACCATATTAAAGCAAGTTTATTTTACTTTGATCTAATTAATAACTCTGTTTTACTAGTTCCTGCAAACCTTAGTAGTTACTTAAAAAAGGAGCAAACCAAACCAGATAACACTACATGCTTGTCAGTGATAGGCATACATAATTTATAATTTATATTGATATAATTAATTCAATAATTTATATTGAAAGAGTTGGAGATAAACTGTGTCATGGAACTTAGAAAATGTACTTTTTAAAACTAAAAAAAAATAAAGGCAAACAACTTCCAGATTATTTATGAAATACTTGTTAAGATGCAAGAGAACAGGAATGACAATCCTGGGGAAAAAAATGAAAAGAAGTAATTTCCTTAGTATGTTATCATTCACAAAAAAAACCCCCCAACAACAACAAACACAAACCAGAGGAGGACACAAGATGTCCATCCACTTTAAAATTAATAAAACATTTTGATGTGGGGCTGTGAATGCCTGACTTTTACAGAACAAAGTCTATAAGCATTGATTCCACAGTACAGCTTTAGTTCATTTATATGCACCAGTGTATGAGCCACTGCAGAGCATAACCCCACCGTTACTTTCAGTTCAATATTGAAAGTATGCTCTGAAAATACAATGCAGCAGAAAATAACGTGTCCCATAGCTTTTCCTTGCCTCAGCCTTGTCGTTCTGAAAGCCTAGCAGATGTTGGATGTCAGTGCAAATCAATTTTTCCAACCTTTAACATACTGATACCGAACTACAGAGCTACACAGCGATCATTCAGAAGTGTATAGCTTACTAATATCATTTCAATGGCCAAATATTTACATGAGTGTCAATATAGGATGCAGTTTTATTCTTCAGATGCTTCATTAAATTATCAGTGCAAATGAATTTGCGAATGCAAAGGGATTATAAACATCCCTTCTTACAGGCAACAGACCCAAATGTGATGTCATCTCATTTACTATTTGCTTCCAAAACTCTACCTACAGAGTTATTTTTGAATAGAATGTCAACAATAATATTGTAGTCTCATAACTACAATGTAAGTTAAAATTAGATACAACATTAGATTTCTAAGACAAGACATAATAATGTCCATCAATAAATATGGAGATTACAACATTTGGAACAGTATGTATGACAACCCCTTACTAGTAGCATAAAATCATTCAGCTAAACTTCAAAAACTATTAGAGGCATACAAAAACAAAGAATCACAAAATAAAGCCACAGCATGATAATTAGAGCATAAGACTTTTGCCTTTAAACAAAGTTACTTATGTTCAGGAACTAAAAAGGAAATTGTTTTTTTGAAAGCTTAATTTTACTCTATTTGTAATAAAATAAATCTTTTTTCAAATTTAGTAAGCATATCACATTCTTCTGAACAAACGCTAAGCAAAGCTTGATCACACAAGTACATATAAGCAACTTTATTTCATTGTCTATACATCAGCTAAAGAATAATATTTTTACAAATATTCCTTATTCCATATCAGTGGTATGTAACATGCTCTATGTATCACAAATTGACACCACGTCAGTGCTGTACTGTAGATAAAGATCTTATATTTTTCCAACTCAGAGTTACTAAAGTGGGTCTTTGGTATTTTTGCAAGGTATGGTCTAATGTAGTTTTGGCAAAAAGAAGAGATAATGTCTATAAATGTGCCTGTAAACTATTATGTTCTCCCAACAACCCTGCATGCCGAGAGGAAAGGAAGGAATATTTCATGTCAAAAAAACCCCAACATTAAAGTACAAAACTAGGAAGCAGTTCCTTCTAAAGAGTCAGATATTTATATTATTAAAAAAAGGTTTTTGGCATATATCTTTAAAGTATGGACTTCAGCATTATTACTTTTTTTCAACCCTATTATCGAATACAGTCATTATATAGGACCTGCACAGTGAAGTGATTGGTAGATTATTGATACAGGCTAGAGGAGACAGTGAAAGGAAAGAGGTATCACCAATTGCATGATACGCTCCTTAGTAACACTAGGCTCAAAGGGAGAATAGGAAATTTTTTTCATGTTCTGAGTGGATTTCTATCTATGCTTTAGAGGAGTGTTTCTTTGCTTTGTGACACAATCCCAAAGCCCAAAACTAGAGGGCCAGAGTAGCACAAGCCTTCTTCAACCTATTCCCCATCCCTCCTGTCCACACAGCAGGATAACCCCCAAAGGGTTCTGGGGAAACTCTCAAGAAAACATTCTTGCATAGAAAGTGTCTGATGTAGACCTTGTCCAAGGAATCTGTGATAACAGAAACACTTGAATTTCCCAAGCACAGAGCAAACTCTGAACAACAGAAATAGGAACAAGTTCTCTGAGCATCTGAGAGCAAGCCTTGTTCTTGGGATGCTTAAACAGTTCAGTAGTCAATAACATATGTACAGATTATCAATTATAAATGGTGTTCACTATTACGTCTTGTAATAGTAGGTGTATCGATACATACGTACACTCACACAGTTGCACAGAAATCCATTAAAAATTCAGTTCATAAACGTGTTAACTAGGCTGGGATTCCCAAGAGACTGCCTGGTTAGTTTGCATTCAAATATACTGCAAAAATACATACAAACCCAAAAAGAACAAACCCAGGGATTGGCACCTAAAACTGGACATGTGTCTCCATCTCCTTAATCTTTTTATTTCCTCTAGCAGGATCAGACATGTGAAAACATGCTGACAGAAGATTTATTTAAAAAAAAAAAATAAATCCAAAGCTACATTAGTATTTATACAATAACTAGACTATACGTGACAAACAATGAAAACAAAGGAAATAACCTCTGTAATAAAATTAATTCTACACATAAAATTGACTCTAATATTTATTTTCCTCCCCATTGGAAATAAGCATTAATTACAAACTACTATTAAGAAAAAGGCTAAAGGTAATGCAAAAGATTATACACTGGCTACTTAAAACACCAGTATACATCAGACAGGAGCACTACTGAATTCTATGTAACCATCATATACTAGGAAACACATTTACAAACTAGGACATCAGTTTATTGATTTGTGGATTAATTTTTTCAAATAGTTCATAAAATGTATTTCCTAAAATTGCTTGACTAGAAGTCTGATTTTTGTTTCCATAACTGAAGCTACATCTTAAAAATCTACTGTTCCAAAACCTGTATCGACTTCTGACAAAAATTAACGTACTCTTTCTCTTCCTGTGTATTGCTTCCTCCATACCAACAAAACATACACCTTAATATCAGACTTGGTTGAAAATTTTCATGCATTTTTCCCCCATTCCCAGGCTCACATTGATTCAGTTGATTTCAAACACGTTGATTTGATTCCCCCCCTAAATTTTTTTAATATATTGCCAAAACATATTAGACAAATATGTTGAATTAACATGTATTTGATCTAGATATACTAGAATGGGGCGTAGGTGAAGGATTTTTTTGTTTGTTTTTTTTCAAAATAACTTAATTTATAAATATATTTGAACATGTAAAAAGATATATATGAGAATAAAACTTTCCATAAGAAATTAAAAGGAAAATATCTGCTGCTTATGAAAAAAATTCATGTGTCAAACAGCAATCCTGAAGGTCTAAATTACTGTTCTTGCACAATTCATTTTACAGTACACAACTGAGCAACCACCAAAAAGATATTCTTCTATTTTGCTTGGAAGAAGAAATTTGATAAAACCATTAAAAAAACTCAACATGCAAAACAAAAATAAGTTTGGCAAAGCTAGTAACTGCAGAACGAGCTTTCACCATAAGTAGATACCACCATTAAAAATAAAACTTCATGGCAAACCAGACTGAGTTACACTGAATATAAAAATAAAAAAAGTTTTATCAGAAATCTGTTTCCACGGGATATTATGCAATTTATTTAGGTGCATAACCACATTTTCTTATCTGTCCTACACCACTTGGATTGACAGTTAAACCATTCCGTGCGTCTACTCAATGGTCACTGTAGTGTTTGCAGGGGGTTTCTGCACCAGGGTGATCCTTCAAATTTCAGACAATTTTAATTACTTGCTTTTTGCTCTACCTGGTGTTGTGTTTTCCTCCACTGCAGCTCTTACTCTGCCCTGAAAACTCACAATTCTGAAGAGGTTTGCCATTCATTTGCCTGATCTGTCATCCACTGAGAAAGTCAACCTTTTACACCTTTTACACCTTTCACACCAAGAAACTCTGAACAGTGTATTCTGTCTTGAAAAGAGCCTTCATCAGTAAAACAAAGGAACTGGACAACACTGAAAATCATCTTGAGAATGAATATTCACACAAATTTTCTAGTACAAATATCTGCAATATCAGAAAATACATTCTTCAGCTTGTTTATTCAATATTGTCAGGTTTGCAATCACTGCATTTTTATATATATTTGTGTCCTATATCATATCAGCTGAAAATACTTACAGATTGGAGTACACATAACCAACTGAAACACCAATTACTAACTGGCAAATCAGGTACCAATGCCACTACTGGTCATCCATGTACATAGCTTTATGGGACTGGCTACACATTTGTGCCTTTTTAGGTGTAACTGAACAGGTACTAAAATCATTAGCTTGGGGACTCTTCATGTTTCCTTAGAAGGAATCTTATAACATTACCCACTTCTAATGCAATGGATTGACTCAGGCGTTCATCCACCATCATGAGTATCTCTGCAAGTTTAATGCGACTGTCACAGATTTCTCAAAGGGAGCTCTGACCACTGATTAAAGTAGAGGAATTACATAGCCATTTCAAACGGTAGAGTTTAAGTTCAAACACTGGAAAACAAAGCATTCAGAGAGAAGTCCAGAAAGAAACACTGGAGTCCTAATAGCACTGGACCTTCTAAAGACCTTCTTTAAGCTGTGAAAAACTCTGCTCCAGAAAAAGATTATTTCTTTTAAATTGCAATTACTGTTCTCCCACTCAGCAGATGATACACATGACCTACACATCACTTTCCCATTTCTTCTCCCCTTCCCTAAAAGCAATAAAACCAAACCCAACAAACCAAAACCCCTGACAAATACACACATGAAACACCTTTGCCTTCAAAAGACTTGTTACATTTACTGGCATCTGGAAACAGCCAGTAACTAATGAGTTCTTATTCTCTCCTGTGACTAAACCAGAAATGCATATGCTGACTTTAAACCTGATAGTCTGTATTCTGATGTCAAAGCAGTCAGCACAAGATGAATTAAGTCCACTCTGAGTTTGATGTTGAGACAGCACTAAATCTTCGTACAGATAAGTTGGCACTGCCAAATTATTTCAGGTATATCAATATTACAGAGCTACTCTGCAGTGTGGACCTACCTTCAGTTGTTTTGAGAGTGTCTATCTAAGATTTCCACTATTCTCCATGCATTTTAATCTCCTCTTGTCTATTTCAAGTATCTTAAAGCAGAACATACTATTTTCTCCAAGCTATACTGGAAACAATTTTTAAGGGACAGAATTTCCCATTAATGGGTATGTCACATTTCAGCCACCATAATTAATAAAAAAAATAAAAAATGTTTAAATAGAAAGTGTGTGGCCCACAATATAATACATTATTAATGAAAAAGTCTGAACAGCAAAATGTGTCACAGGAAATCAGAATCATAAGCAATGGACTCACTACCTCTGCTCTCTTAGCAAGGTCTAGAGTAGTCACTAGCTTTACTTTTTGTGGAATATTAGAAACAACAGATTTTTAATTACACTAAAAGTGAAAAAATTGAAGTGGGATATTAAACTTTTTGCTCTTAATTTTTCTAGCTATAGGAACGTGCATGGGGAGACAACTATCTCAGATGAAGGCGGCAGTTTTTGCAGGTTTTTTGTTTTTAGGAAGAAGCATATTTATGGATAAACATCTTGAGATTTTTTACTATTTGTCATATATAGAAAGCTAGTGGGCCCCATTATTTTCTGTCATACGTGCTATCTTTAAAAACAAAAAAAAATATGTTACAAAATATGATAGCAATTTCATTCTGAAGAGACTTACATATTACTTTAAATATGATCTTGATCCAATAATTCATTAAGGCCAAAATACTGCAAGTGTTACGCATGTGTAACTTCACCATCATTCACTCTTTGAAATAAATGTGATAATTCATGGTAGTAAAGTTAAACATCTGTACGTCGGCCTGATGAGCACTAAAACCGTTTGACATCACCCAAATCCAGAACAGGCTAGTTACTGAACAAAATAAGGTGCTGTATCTTAATTTCCTCAGTACTTCTGACACATTGCAGACACTTTTTTTAGTAGTAGCTTAGTCAAAGAGTGCACCTTCCAATTGTAAGGTGAAACAGGTTGTGACATGCAAAAAGTACACAGTTTAGCAATTATCATGAATTGCTGAGGCATTCTTACTGAACAGCAATTACAGGAGCTGAATGGAGGAGTTAAAGACAAACAAGGCAGCAGAAAACCTGCATTTAACTTCAAAGTGTCAGAGGCAGGTAAAATGCAGACCTTCAGTTTTATGTGGAGCTCTTTGGAGAGCAATTTAGTACAAACACCAATGCAGCTCTTTAAGTGCTCTTACTCACTGACATCCTTTTAGTCTTTATTAAACCCAACTGTGATGATTTCCTTTGGCCCTGAAAAAATGGAAAATATTGATTTTTTTTTTCTTTTTTTTCAAATCTCATATCACCATTTATGTCTTTGATAGAAAAAAGGCTTCCTCCAATATTGCTTAAGCATGACTCAGTCATCACATAAATATTTTGTAAAAACCTCAAGCAGTCTAATAGCAAATACTGAATCAAGGTTACTGAAACTGGTTATTAAAAAGAACAGAGAAAGTTCATTAGTAATACCATTTGTGACATCAAAACAGTAAGTTTACCCAGTTAATAGTTTTCTTCACATAAATTTGTTATGAATCACTGCAATGCAAATTACAGATAAAGGAAATTAATGGGAATGCAGGAGTTTATTCACTGTGAATATGTGTGTGATAGAGGTCAACCCAGGGTTTGGTTCATCTCTGAGATAGAAGTTAAAAAGACGAACATTCAAGTGGACACATTAAAAGCAAACTCTCTAAAACAGCTAGTAATTACTTATATTTATCTTGGAAGTGCCTAATTAACAGTGATAAACCAGTTACTATTAATCTTCATGTAATAAATTCAAAATATTAGACTATCAGGCAGAAGTTCTTTATAATGCAAATAACACTCAGTGAAGAGTTTGAGTTTTCCTCTCCACAGAGAAACTGCAGGACAATTCTGACTCTCACATCCAGCAGCATTAACCACATTACTGACACGCATATTGCCATAAAAACTAAAAATATGAAAAGTTATTATCCACTGTACTGACAGCAACATGCATCACAGACACCAGTTTCCACGGAAATAAAATGCACGATACCACTTTCTAATGCATACAAATAGTAACTCTTAGATCTCACTAACGGGCTTAAAAGTCACATTTTTAAAGGGCTTGAAAGTTACATTTCTGAAGGAAAAATGTTGATGGAAAGAATAAGTGCATCATTTATAGGTTGATTTTATTCTGGAGCAGAAGTGTTTTCATTAGAGCAACAGTAATGCTAATTGCACAGTTACACCTGGAGCACAGTGAATCTTTTGAAACAAGCAGGAGCTTCACAAATACTCCTTGCCTGGGAATCTTCAGCAGAACACTGGGATATGAGAGACTGCCCCGAGGAAGAGCAGGGCCAGGAGGGCCAGTGGTCCTGGGAGAGGCTGGAGCAGCAGGCACAGCGCTGGCAGCCAGGGTCACCCCTTGCACCCGCCAACTCCAACAGAATTATCAGATTAAGCTTTGTACCAAAGTTCAGGATATCAAGCAGTGTCATTTGACTTATTGAAGGTGTGACATGTTTAAACAGCTACTTACACAGAAGTACAAAAATATATAAAAGACTACAGTCTTACAAACCAACCATTACAATTTTGGGTAATATAAAGTATCCTCTTATCAATAACACTGTCTAAGCAACAGGAACCTCACGTGTACCTAGAACCAATGTAATTATATAATCTGAAATACCACAGGACTTAAATTAACACAGTTTGTTATTTCTGCACTGCATAAACATGCTATCTTCTTGACAACTGTTAACTTTCCTCATCAATTTTAACAGCCAAATGGCTATTAACAAAAGCACAAGCCTGAATAAGATCTTGCATGACCCAATCATTTTTCAGACTCCTGCATTCCCACAGAACTAGCTAAACCCAAATGAACTAAAGCAGATGTAGTAAAATGATTCGTCATTATAACAGCTCTTCTGAGATTAAAGATCCATCAGTATCAAAATTCAGTTCCAGTTACATACAACCCTCCAACCCCATCCTTTGTGCAGTAAAACCAGAAGATCAGTTTATTCTGAAACTCTACACTGCCAAACCCAGAAAAGATAGTGATTTGTATCTGGCTTATTCCAATTAATTACTGTAAGAAGGCCAAAGTTTTATGTATAATAATCTTTCTGTACATAGAAAGGCAGCCAAACCACATTTTGTTTTCAATTAAGTTCTGGACAAAACACTGCAGTATAAACATACAACTATATAACCAGTAAAGATTTCCACAACCGTACATCTATTTCTGGTTATTTTGTTGAACACATCACATCAAATCAATTTGTTTATGGTTATGGGGCACAAGTCACTGCCAGGCAGTGAAACAGCAGCTCAATGTCACATCTGATTAGTAGCACCAAGACAACAGCACACCTAGAAGCCAGATTTTCATACCGTTACCGGTCATCACTTATAAAAATTGCCACAACTATTAAACTGAAAAAGATCTTTACAAAGTCAAATACTGACAATTCAGCTTGTAAAAGAAATCAATACCCAGCTACATTTGCTTTGCACTTGAAAACTATCCTAGATTTCCCCCCCACCCCCAAACACACATAAAGATCACTTCCCAGTATATCTGAAGAAGAATTTAGGAACTGAACATTAGCTGTAAATTGGAATCAACATGCTATCCAACTTTGCAGCCTAGGTTCTATAAATGTTTCATAAAGATCTGAAAGTCTGATTTTTTCATAGAATGGTTTGGCTTGGAAAGGACCTTCATTCTGCAACTTTCTCTCCATGTAATCAATGTGATCATATAACCAGCTAACAAAAAAAGTAGGATTTTTTTCCCTCTATAGTTAGACATCCAAGTTACAAGAAAACAGAATTGGTACAGCTACTTAGACAAAGAGCTGAATATCCTCCATTTCCAGGCTATGGAAAAGCTTTATTACAATGGGTGCCCAAACAAAACCCGCTTAGCTATGCCACAAAGATTTGTTTAGCATTTGAGACTGGGCTTGTGCATTATCATGAGGCTTAGTCACGATTCTGGCAGAAATCTCTCCCATAATTTACCTCCCCCCATGTATTTCTGGAGGTAGCAGAACATAAGAGTTAGCCAGAAACCCATTTTAGACCCCAAACCATTAACACTGACACATGCAACAGTGCTAAAAGAAATACAGTCTTCCAGAGACAGTTTACTAGGAATCAAAGAAAATATAAGCTGCAGGACACTACCCATAAGTAAAAGTTCATTCATTTTGACTGGTTTTTTGGAAGTATTTTCTGGCTCAGGGAAGTAATGTATACCAATTCCTCATTTCCCTATTGTAAGGTAAGT
Source organism: Podargus strigoides (assembly GCA_028020825.1). Taxonomy (NCBI): domain Eukaryota; kingdom Metazoa; phylum Chordata; class Aves; order Caprimulgiformes; family Podargidae; genus Podargus; species Podargus strigoides. The sequence goes on along the minus strand of CM051626.1, from coordinate 7,122,472 downwards.
GAAAGAATGAATAGGAAATTATGTCAAGCTTAAAAATTTCTTTTACTTCAGCATTCACTATAACTTCATATACTCTTTTTATGCTGTATTATTTTTAAATTAGCAACAGATCTCATTGATAGCTAGTGAAATATATAAGAAAAATACCCAGCAGATTTCATAACACATCTTTCTATTTCCCTTTCCCCCTTCTCTACCACCAGAAACAGGGCTTGCTTGGGACCCCAGCCAATTAACTTAACCGAAGAATTTACGACTCACTCCTCATTTAATGTAAAAATGAACAAAGAATTAGTCAATACGATCAAATGTCCAAGAAATAAATATAATAATAATAATAAAAAAATCATACTGAACAAGGTGTGGGAGGGAAAAGACCATTGGATGCACATGCATGACAGAAGCTGTCCTTAAGCACATTCTACTTTTTTACTTTAAGGTGGCAAATATTTATATATATATTTATATATTTCTTTTTATATATTACAGGGATGGAACCTGGATCAGTTCTGAAACCATGAGTTGTTTGTTCCACTGATTTCTTAAGTATGAATAATTCAGTTTACTTAATAATTTGAATGAGCTTTATCAAACAAAAAAAATAAATGAAAAATTGCATCCAAGAAGTTGATGAAAACATTCTGTGTGATATCATTTGAATACTTGATATCAGGCCATGGTACTATCCTTCCTTGACGATCACTGTAAGGCTGTTGATGGAGCAGCCCAAAGAAGTTACTGTTCATAAACGGCACAATCAACTCCAAGTATTCTAAGCCTGAAGTTTCTCAAAAATTGATACTTTTTAAAATACCTGATTTTAAAACCTATAGATTTAAGAGATTACAGCTCTACAGAAAGCCAAATATGCAATTTGATGAATGATGCAATACCTTACAGTAAAAAAAAGTAAAAAGATGAAATATCTTGTAGCAAAGCTTCAGGACACAGAATTCCTTATTTAATCATTAACTTGCTCCTAATTTGTTATACAGTCACTTAACTCCCACCATAGTTCATGAGAACAAGAAATGTGTTAACTCAAAAAGTATTTCCTTTTATAACTTCTGCAATACCCTAAAAAGCCTAAGAAAAAAGTACCTGAGAAATTATATTCAGAGTTTAGGGGGCAAAAAGGAGGTAAAACCACTGCATATGTAGAGATGGGGAGGGAAAGGAGGATGGAGATAGAAAAAAATTAGATCTGGATCGGAGAACTGCAGTATTCAAGTTCATGGGTGTTGTATCATGGTAAAACACTCCAAATATTCCTGTTCCCATAATACCCGATTATTAAAACTTTACTAATTTACATCAGTTACCAAGAAACCCATAGCTTAAACTCAGATTTTCAACTACCTATTTGTGTACAATGTTATTCTTAGGTAGACACCACCATGCATGTAATTACAATATATTCAGAGAAAGGTATGAAGAGTCGTCTTTTTTGCAAGAATAAAACCCAACAATCTGGGGAGCTAAAAAAAGCAAAACTGTCAGTGCAGTACTTTATTTTTTTACTTTGGAGTCTGTCAGCTTGCAATGCCAGAAGAAAATCACAATGAATAATCATGTGTGTTCATCATGCACAGCTTGCCCTTCTTGATGAACTCTTGAAGTTGACAAAAATAGCCTTTGACTTACATACTTTAATACCATTTGAACAAAAGCATCGCAAGATAATTAAACCTGAGGTAATTCTCCACTGCCAAGTCATGCAAATACCAAAATGAACTGTAATTTAGATATTTTCAGCAGAAGCATCATCGATATTTTTGCCATTTTCATACAAGGACACGTTTCTGAGTTGGATTGGAAACAGCATTTTGTATACAAAGCAATCCAAGGCTAAAAACAACACGCAAGGATCATAACTTGCATATGATGATGAAATCAAGTAATATGTTGCTTGTAACTACTGAAAGAGCTATGGTTTTATTACACAGAGTGAATGTGCTTGCTTCCCTGGAGAATATATATTTTTTTGTAAGGGCCTTTTTCCATGGCAGCTGACAGCACTGTAGTTCACAGGGACAACACAGCCCTGATGGGAACAAGTGGCAAGATCCCTCCCATGCCCAAAGGTGAGTGGAGAGGGACAGGGGTGGTCCCACACAGGTATACAGATACTCATGGGGATATAAAAAAAGACATTCCTAAATTAATTTGAAGATGAGACCCTTTGAATGAGTAATGTGAAATGGGTATCAAACTTATGTCTTCAGACTTAAGGGACACTCACTCAGTTGACGTAACTACCTCAACACAGCCTGGCTAAGTATGATTTTCTGAAATTGTTAAATAAGTACAATATTAACAACCAATTAAAAATTAATTTTTACACTAGATAAGACCCCTAGCTAACAGTCACATTACATCAAGTATTCAAGACAAATGGCAGAGAATGGAACTAAAGATATGTTGGGGAAGGGGTGAAGTGATAGACAGACACACAGCAAAAACCATGTCTGCACGTACAGTGCACTCATTCAAGTTCTGCATATCAGCCATACTCTCCCTCTTAACAGAAGGCATTGCTTTAAAGGGTTTCCTGGACAAGTGATAGTTACTAGCTGCCTGCTCATTCAGCATTCTCAGTTGTTACTCTTCCCTTAATAAATGATATATAGAAATGTATGACACCTATAGACAGATAAAAGGATAAGTTTACGCTTGAAGTTCACAATCTATTTGCAAAATCTCTTTTCAGTAATGGTAGGTTAACCATTGCTCTCCTATTTTGGGTTTATGCTGTTGCCTCAATAGAAATTCAACCTTTTTTTAAAAAAAAAAAAAAATTAAAAAAAAAAAAAAAAAAATCAATCTATTCTACTGACAATAGATTTTATACTCCTGCACTTTATATTTAACAATAAATAACACTTGAAGCTTACCTAGTAATCTGCAGGACTGCTAGGCACCAGCCACCAGGAAGCATGTAGCAAGAAAAAATAAATCTAGCTTCCAGGATGAAGAAGAATTCCTTTCAGAAGTTGGTAAAGTTACTTCCCATAAAATGTAAAAAGAAAAAGGAGTGCCAAGTTTCAATGACAAAGATTTATTTTCTGATATAGATGGAAGAGCAGTAAGAGGAAGGAATTTGCCTGCACCTCTCCTGTTCTACTACAGCTTTGCTGAAAAGGAGACCCAGGATGCAGTCAAGACCCATACAATATCTTCCCCTAAACTGTTCATCCTGCAGCCACAGCAACATCCTTGCGCCTCTACTACTATAGCTTTAAAATATTTATTTCAGCATTTGAAGAGTTATACAGTGGGTTGGGGGTTTGGCAATATCAAGAAAGATCTCTTTGCTCCACTAAATTATTTTTTGAATGTGCAGAAAAGAGTATACTCTGTCCAGAACAAACTTCCAGTGCCTTTATAGGTTTCCACTTCCAGCTGTCAAAACAAATGCAGAAATGAAATTAATCTCTGTAAATCATGTGTTCTTATCTAGAATCAGATTCTTTACTTTCTGGTCAATCTCGTTTACTTTCATTCCAATTATTAGATATGAGAGACTATTGCTTTAATGACCTTTCATAAAATTACTTCCTCCCAGCAGCTATTTTTAAAGCTCAGGAATTAATTACAATTCTTGGTTACCTCAATCACAAGTCACCAAGACTGTGGTTCCTAATGCACTTCACATCAGTTGGCAAGAATCTGAATGCCTTTGTGCACAACGGCGGCCAAAAGTTTGTTCCTAGTTATTACAAACATATTTTTAGAATATATGTTATTTCAGATTCTCTTCCAATAGCTAAAGCTTCAAGAGCTGTAGTGGAAATAGAAACCTTTATCAAACCTGGCAAAAAGCTTTGTTTAAAAAAAGAATTCTTCACTCAAGTACTGTTTGCAAGGAATAAAAATCCATCGTAGATGTTCCCATGTTTTGGCTAAACACCCATCGTAGCCAGACTCCAAAAGTTTAATAAATGAAACAAAAATATTAAATATTTTCTACTTTCTCTCTCCAGCAAGTCTGTAAATTCAGGCATAGCCTTGAAGCAATTTCATTAAAAGTTTTTAAGCTAAAACTGCCTCCTCCCTAGACTGCCTGCAACACAAAGAAATTTTACTCCATCTGAAGTCAAACCTATAGAAATAGTCCTAGACTGGTCTTGAGACAAAAGTAATTCATAAAAAGAGTGATTTAATTTAACTAGTTGAAATGAGTTCACATAGCTCTGCTGCCCTCCCTCCCTGTGTAACAGTATAGTCTGTCACATACTATTTAGTGAGGAAAAAAATAAAATGCAAAGAAAAAGACTTCTTTACCAACTAGTATTGCCTGGCTGCCAGGGCCCCTCTGAACTGGGTCCTGAGCCCCCTTAGGCCTGACCTGGGTGGAACTGTGACCAGATTACTTCCAGAAGTCCCTTCCATTCTAAATTACTCCAACTCTAGTCTAATAACCAAACAGATACCTTGTCCAGATACCATTTAAATCTTATAATAATAATCTTATATGAAGAAATGCTTGCCAATTTTTCTGCTGAAGTCAGCTGTTTAATGTTTTTGATAGCATAGCCACACATTTCCTGGGAGTTTCTATAATCTATAGATAACATACATGAATCATAGAATCATTTTGGTTGGAAAAGACCTTTAAGATCATCAGCCTAGCCCTGCCAAGTCACCACTACCCCATGTCCCCACATCTACATGGCTCTGAAATCCCTCCAGGGATGGGGACTCCACCACCACCCTCGGCAGCCTGTGCCAGTGCCTGATAACCCTTTCTGGGAAGAAATTCTTCCTAATATCCAATCTAAATCTCCCCTGGCACAACTTGAGGCCATCACCCCTCGTCCTGTCACTGTTACCTGGGAGAAGAAACCGACCCCCCCTCACTACCCCCTCCTTTGAGGGAGTTGTAGAGAGCAATGAGGTCTCCCCTCAGCCTCCTCTTCTCCAGCCTGAACCCCCCCAGTTCCCTCAGCTGCTCCCCATCACACCTGTGCTCCAGACCCTTCCCCAGCTCCATTGCCCTTCTTTGAACACACTCCAGGAACTCATACACCAAGTGGGTCACCCTGTCACAGAAGGATATCAGGTTGGTCAAGCAGGACATGCCTTTCATAAACCCATGCTGACTGGGCGTGATTCCCTAGCTGTCTTTGAGTGCTGTGTGACATCACTCTAGATGACCTGCTCCATAACCTATCCCAGCACCGAGGTCAGACTGACAGGACTGTAGTTCCCCAGATCCCCCTTCCGGCCCTTCTTGTAGATGGGTGTCACAGTCCACTGGGACCTCCCTGGTTAGCCAGGACTGCTGATAAACGATGGAAAGTGCCTCGGGTGAGCACTTCTGACAGCTCCCTCAGTACTCTTGGGTGGATCCCATCCAGCCCCAGAGACTTGTGTGTGTCTGAGGGCAGTAGCAGGTCACTAACCATTTCCCCTTGGATTCTGGGGGCTTCAATCTGCTCCCCACCCCTGTCGTCCAACTCAGGAGGCTGGGGACCTGGAGAACAACTGGTCTTCCTGTTAAAGACTGAGGCACAGAAGGGACTAAGTACCTCAGCCTTTTCCTCATCCTTTGTCGCTATGTTTCTCCCTACATCCAATAAAGGATGGAGATTCTCCTTAGTTCTCCTTTTGTTGTTAATGTATTTACAGAAACACATTTTACTGTCTTTTACAGCAATAGCCAGATTAAGTTCATGTTGGGCTTTGGCCCTTCTGATTTTTGCCCTGCATAGCCTCACAACATCTTTGCAGTCTTCCTGAGTGGCCTGCCCCTTCTTCCAAAGGCCAAACTCTCCTTTCCTTCATGAGTTCTAGCAAAAGTTCTCTGTCTAGCCAGGCTGGTCATCTTTCCTGCTAGTTCATCTTCTAGCACATGGGAACAGCCTGCTCCTGTACCTTAAGAAATTTCAGGCACTTGAAAGATTCCACACTAGCCAAATATTTACAGATACTCTAAGCTCCCATGACCTTACTACTCCTATGACTTTGTTGGTAGTATTATTCTTGTCATACATCCTCTGTTCTCTGTTTATGCAGCTGAATTGATGCAGTTATTCATCATCACATCTGGTCTCCTGCACCAAGCTAATACTCATTATTTGCTTTCCCTTACTATTGTGCCTGCTTTCTCCTCTAATAATTAACAGATATTATATCTCTAAGTGCTGCTTAGAGAAGCAGTTTGGTTAAGTAACACAATTCCTAGTACCAAGGGTATTTTCCATACTGGAAGCTTTCAAAGAAATTCTGACTAACTGAACTCTTTGAGTGCCTTATTTTTCCTTGTTGATGCAACTGCTTAAGGCTCTCACCATGGCCTTCCTAAGCTCCCACGCTGAACACAGAGTGCAGTATTTCGCTCCTAACACATCTTATTTACCTGAGTTGAGAGCTTTCTTCAGGTCAAAACTGCATGCCTGCAATTCAGGCATATTCATAACAGCCTTGAAACAACAAAACCAACCCTACCAGTCAAACTCGGCCCTACCTCTCCCTTACTCCCCTGTACTTCAACAGGATAGCACAACTAAGAAAACTCAGGAGCACCCTCAAAATTCTCATCTCATCAATACTCAGCACTAGACTTCAGTCCTCTGAAGTAACATCATCACTACCTGTTTCTTTTCTATTTTGAGCTATTTTACAGGATTTGAGTCATAGATCTATCAGATCAATCCTGTCCTGCCCACAGTTCCCCCCACCCAAATACTTAACATACAAGCAGCAAGAGCCCTCTGGGTTTTTTTTGTCCTATGCCAATATGTGAAATGCTTTCTTTCCACGATCTCTAGCCCTTTACACAAAATGACTTCTGCATCAGCCTCACAACATAATCTAAAGCCATCAACAAGCAATCCAACTCCCTGCCACCCCACAGGAGATAAAGTTTAACTCAGGCTACAACAGCCCCTCAATTACTTCTTTACCATGTCCCCCCATGAACAGAAGAAAAAAAAAAAAGCTTGATGACCTTTTGCAGATAGACCTCTGTGCCACAGGCAAGACAGTGACAAAACAAATTCTGTTGTTTTTTAGCTCGTTCAAGAGATGAAAGAGTAGGAGCAGCAAGCCAGCCAACACCAAAGATGGAATTTGCAATTTAAAAGTTGCTCAAAGCATATGCCTACATTTGCTTTTTAGTTCAGATCAGTTCCATGGACTCCACCTACTGTGCTTTCATTTGCATTATGAAGTGCTCCTGGAACACACAAAGTGCCTTCCCTCCAGACGAAGCTACACCTGACAACGTGTTCCTATCGCTAACCTGTGGTCAGTCCAGGAGGACAGACCAGAAGCAGACCCCAGTAAAACCATGTGAATGATCAGCAATTTATAATTTCAGCCAGTTACCTGTTATACACTTAACTACTTCAATGAAACCATACACATTGTGTATTTTTGTACTTACCCCAAATGTGCATGTGATTTGAGACCAGTGGAAATCGCTGGTTTGAAAGCAGCAGAGATTACTGTGGAGCTGGACCATGTTTGTTTGTGTTATAAAGTTATGAACACTGTAATCCTATGCTCACTTCACATGTAGTTCACATAGTTATGTAAAGTGATTTTGGGTTTAGTTTACAAGCTGCCATACAGCCCATTCTTAATACATTCCAGCAGATCTGTGATATAATACCAAGGAACCTAGAAACGGATTTCTGCAATTGCTGTCATAAACATCACCTTTGTATTTCTTGACTCTTTCATATATTATCAGAGCTGTAAACACTGATGAACTTCAGATAAGCCAAGCTCAATTTCTCAGGGATCATTTATTGTATTTACAAGTATCTACATTTTTTAATGCATGGTCACCTTATTACCCATGAGAGACTTCCATTTAAATTTAACTGAAGAAGAACAACTGATGTTTTTCATTATATATATGTATATATATATATATCTCACACACACAAATCAATATGTATTATGTGTATGCATTCGCATGTATGCACAACTTATACATACATATATAAAGTATATATATATTTATACATTTTTTTAGATGTAAAAAGCTTTATGGTGGATTGTATACTAAAAAAACCCCAAACTCTTCTACATACCCGGCCTCATATTTCTAAGGGCATTTTTCAGTTTTGTTTTCTTCCTTCAGCTAGGGAAAATATATAACTTCAATTAACATCAAATAGATCTGAGGGTGCACAGACATGATACTTGTTCCAAACTAAGCATCTAAAATGGAAACAGATGACGTAAGTATAGATCTGGAGATACTGATTTTTGGTTAAAATATTTGTAAAGACACTCATAGCTCAAAGTATTTATCTTACCAAAACTATAATGGATGCAGCCTTTTAACAGACTGCATTAAGGGAAATGCTCCATTTTCTAATGATGATTCACTACCGATTACTTCCGATATGTTGGTGTCCTTTGCAGAGCATCACTCTGCTATATCTAACCTTAATACACTGGAATGACCTTTTAGTCATTTCATTTGTATGACGGGAATCAGCAATTCCATTTTTGATCCCCAAGGCTTTTCCAGGGCAATTGCTACACTGCCCACTCGTATTACTTTCTCATTTCTATCTGCCATCATGACAGAGCATTTGGAGAACACTTGCATTACAAAATGCTTCCTTATACATTTTATTAATTACAGAAAGTATTTTTAAAATGCTTGGTCACCCTTAAGAAAAAGCAAGAAGAATCACTCATCCTGCACTAATAATTATCTTAACGTGTGCTTTTGAGCATAAAGCAAGATTTTGTTCCTGCTGTTCTCCTGACGTAGAACAGCCACACTATTGTAACTAGTGAAAATTACAGGGACAACGTGTAAATACTCTGAGCACCATTTTCATTCACTCTGTGTTGCCTCCAGGTGTTGAGCTCCACCCTACTAGACCTCGAAGTGACTCATAACACTGAGACAAACATCTAATTTCTGCTTCAGCTTGTGATTGAAGAGGAAGAAAGGAAGAAAAAAAATAGAATACTCATTTTGAAATAATGTTCAGCTAAACAATTACATTCCAGAAAAGACATGAGATGTGTAACAACACTGCATTACCCTGAGTCCAAGAATCTGAACTACTTAACTAATTTGAATTCATAAAAATAGCTACATTACAGAAGAGTGTGCTCAGAATAAGGAATTCCTCCCACAAAACTAAAGGCTTTCCTTGCAGTCACTCAGTAGTTTTTTATGCCTAGGTAAGAAGCCTGAATCACATAGAGAACCAGAGACTCACAATTCTGATTATTTAACATAAATAAATAAATAAAACCCCCAACAACAAAACCCAACAATGTAAACAGCTGCACTTATGCAACTATAAGTGTAAATCACACTAAGTGTACAGCATGTTGCAGGCCAAAGCTGATATGTAAAGCTGATATGTGCCTACAAGCAAGAGCAGCCCTTGCTGACCAGGAGCTCAGGACAGACAGGAACAGAGGCCCTACAGATATTAGCAGATAAGTAAAATACATGCTTCTCCAAACTATGATATGGCCACACCTTTCACAGTGCATTCCTGCTGGCTGCCCATGCTATTCATGATTCTCTTCAGGATCCCTAAAGACTTGCAGAGTAACTGGATACCTTGTGCTATTGTCATATGGTATGAATTCTGAGCGGGGGGAATTGGGAGAAAGATGGGAACACAATGGCACAAACTCTGATCAGCTCTCAGTGTGTCCCTTAACTAAAAGCAAGTGGCTGTTTTGGATACTTTGATGCATCTACAGGCATTAGAAGTGAGCAACAATAGCCAAGCAAACTTCTGTTATAGGAGTGACAGACGACTTGCCAACAAAAGGACATTAGACTGCTGTGTAACTGAATATAACCAATCTGTTTGGGACCCCTTCATTTCATACATCCCTTGAAAGCCTGGTCTTAGCGTTGAAGAACCTGCTCACCAGCTGATAAACACCAGTTAGTGAGTACCAATCCATCTACCTCTCTGCTGTCTCCATCTGCTTCCTCTATTACAGTCTGTGTCACCTAAACCATCTCAGTTTCAGATGGCACAGTTCAGCAGCCAAACATATGCCATTATGTTTCACTCTGACTCTTTCATTTTGCCAAAATGAGCTGCTAAAGAATTTATATTATTCCTAGTCTAGTTATGCCTTGTTCAGACTATCAACGAAAAGCAGAAACTTTCCAGAAGGCCAATTTGCAACAGGTTTACTTCATGAGTACTTCAAGCAATGATCTGCCATAGTTATCCATCATTTTTAATCATTAAGCAGGAGATAAAGACTATGTCAAGTCTCCAAACTCAATCTGCCAAATTGGGTTAAACAAAACAAAACAACAAACTACAACCACAAAAGTCAGAAAAACAAATCAAAGGGAAAAAAAAAGAAAAACCACCACAAAACCGACAAAACAACAATGAATTAACATCATCATCATCAATTTGGGCAAAACCCTATTGAAAATAAGTTAATTCTTCCTCCACATTCATTTGCACAGAAACTCTTCCTACTCCTTCTCCAGTACAGCCCATAGCAGTAACAAACAGTGTAGAGAACAAGGGCAGATAAAACTCAGTAGAGGCATTTGACATACTGCAAGTGAGCAAGGGAAGGTGTCAGACAACCCGTAAAGAGCAAACCCAAAATTAAATGCAAAATCTAACTGCAGACTCTTGATAAATTTCTAGTAAAAAGCTACTGAGTAGCTTTAATTGCCCAGACTTCAAGCAACTAAATACAGCAGTATTCATAAGAGGAATCCTCTCTAGTTATTATTGAACTTCAATGTCTATAAATAGGTAAATTGTTTATACTTGGAACCAAGGGCAAAACCAGATCACTGAAGGCACTAATGGGTCAGAAGTTAAACATCAGCTGTTCTGCCTTAACGACAAGCACTTGCCTGTCCTCTGACAATCTGCAGAAACTACAATGTAATTTTCTCTTCCCTAATTGCAAGATGAACTGCCAAATGATGAACTACTTGTGGGAGTAACTCGCAGAGAAGTTACCACTGAGGAACTTGCAGTCAGAAACGAACACCACTACCTACAACTTTGTCATGTGTCAAACCTCCACATGTCTCTCACAGATTTTAGAAATTAACTGGTTTTAGAAGAGCATAGGAGCACCAAGTGCCAGTTCTTCACTATTTTGTAACAAGTATTTTACTCACAGCCACAGGCCCCTTTTGTGACACTTTCTACTCACCCTCATGCTCTCTGTGTTGTTACAACCTGGAAAACACATTTTTGTTGAGTAATTAAACATTTGAACACAGGCTCCCTCCTTCATTATTCTGGGAGACATAGCCACTCACCAGTGGAAGGAAACAGTTTTTGACATGCCCAAAAGTTTACTTGGTGAGGTCCTGATATAGTAGGGAAACATTACATCATCACTAAAATCCATACAAATGGGTAAATTCATTTCCATCCAATTACTGCCTCCTTAGTAGGAACAGATCCCAATCTCTCAATCCAAAAAGAAAAAACCCGGGATGTTAAGAGGAAGTTAATTTTATAAAGATGCTCTGAGAAAAATAAATTTTAAAAGTAAACTAGAAGACTTTCAGATAAAAAACTACAAACCAATGAGAATGAAAAACACAGATATCCACGGCCACTTTTGGAAAAATATGGTGTTAAGTCAGGCCCTCCTCTTCTACTCCTGCCATCTGCACCAGCCTCCCACCCAAGCTGCTGGCTCATCTGGCCCTACAACTTTGCAATAGGATGTAACAAAATAGTTTAGAAAGTCATTCCAGAAATATACTGAATTACCCAGATACCACTTTGTTTACCCTGGTCAATAAAACACTGTTATCTCTCTTACAATAGGCCATACTGTTTACACAAACAAAGTTAGCTTTCATGCATCAACCATCTATTTATTTAGCAAGATCAGCTATCACCGTAAATCAATTTCTTTGCAAATGAGAAACACAGCTGCTGTAAAACCCACTTAAAACTCTCTCCTGCATCCAATATTTGGACACGCAGCAGAACAGATGACAAGAATAAAAAAAAAAAAATAAAAAACCATCAGCACCATATCTAGTGACACACTAACACAGTGCACCTATCTCAGCTTTTACAAACATTTAAGGAAAAGATATCATTTAGTATTCACTTAATAGATTTATATTTTAAATACAAAGTTGTAAGGTAATCAGTATGAAGAGCTGTTAGTGGGGTTTTGTGGGTTTGTTTTTCAATGTTCAACAGTCTCTGAGCAGTAAAGAACTACAGTGCATTTTCCCAGAAGGTCTCTCATTAAATCACAGAAAAGCTCTCCGAAGCCCCAAGTCAAAAAGCTTAAACGTTTAGGATGAGATCGAAAAAAATCCTGATGGCCTTCAAGTTTATTTGAAAGACGGATTACAGACTGTTATGTAAGGCACAAATCTCAGAACTATTCCCCATTGTATTTACAAATATTATCAAATTTTACAAGATCATGAATTTTTATAAAAAGTGACATTTTCAAAAAGCTTCTCTTGCTTTAATCCTCCTACTTTCTTTTGATAGGATTAAATACTGAAATGGCAGGCTGTTAAATAAGCACACTGAAATGCCAACTGTGAGGCATTTAACTCCATGTATTTACAAATTAACGTTTCACAGTTGCTTTAAATTTTGACATTATAGTTTAGTATCTTCAGGCAACTCATTTCAGAAGGTACTGGATTTGATTTACATTATTTCTCATTTTACATTCATATGTTACAGCACTGGAATACCTTTAAATTTCCCTTAATCCCTGAATAAAGGAAATTTAGTTTTATGAAAGGCTAAGAAATATTGCTTTGTTTTTAAGAACAGGTATGAACCAGCCTGCCTACAGAAATTTCAAAGTTACCATTAAATTTACCTATAAAAGGCCACATCCTTCAAGACAACCTCACCAGAAGAAGTGCAGATCATGGCTTATGTATGTGTATGTACACATATGCACAAATTCAGAGTGCAATACTGAAAGATGGTGTCACTGGTCTTCCCCTTCAGTTACTCCAGTGCTGACCACAATGTTTAGAATGACCTGGAGAAAATGTCAAGCAGAATTCTTAAAAAAGTGGTGGCATGCTTATCTTAATTCTTAAATTCTTTCTATTATTAGGTTACTTCAGAGGATATCTGTGCTCCCGAAACAATTGCTGCAAAAGTTGATGTGGTGTTTTAGATAGAAATTTTTACTTTGCAGAACATGAAATGCAGTTTCTGTATTGCTAAAGCTAGTATTTACAGAAGAGGTTTCCAAAAAAACCCAAACAACCCCACAAAAACGAACCAAACAAAAAAAACCAACCCACACCAGAAAAAAACACTACCTTTAGGAATTACCACCTCAGACAATGTAGTAGTTAAAACCAGAATTTAAAGGTGTTTTCCTCTATTTTTCTTAGACTATCTAACTTGATTATTTTAAAATCAATAATGATTCTCTTGTGCTGCTGAATTTCTATTGTAAAAAGAAAGACTTAAGAGAAAACTTGGAACAGATACATTTTGTTTTGCAGTTGAGCACCTCTCCTCCCATTACTTTACATTCATACAAGCAACGAAAAGCACACATCATTTAGAGTTTGTACGTGCTTCCTGGGTATAAGATTATCAGAAGATACCAATCGATTTCTACAATTTGTAAAAAACTAATTTATCTGTCAGAAAAGTCAGTACTTAAAAAAAGACAACGTGAGTACCAAGATATGCAGAGCAGTTCAGAAAAAACAAGATTTATCAAAACAACAAACTGTATTGTACTGTTGTTTCTGCTGAAAAATTACACCATTCTTTCTCAACACTGTACATGAAGTGTTGGCACAGGTAAAGTCAGCAGCAAGAGTCTCCCCAAGTGTAACAATGCCAGTGGTCCACTCTAAATAGATGTGCCCCGAGGGAAAACAGAACAATCCTTTTTGTTGGTAGAAATCAATCTGGTATTGCTAACTGGCAGTTGAGTGGACGTAACCATTCACATTTATGACACAGCTTCCATTTAATATCTACAAACATATGTCTAATTATTTAGACATACCTAATGATTTAGCCATAGAACACCTGTCTAGCAATCCAATGCGGCTAATGTTAATTACTACATCCTAGCCATACATAATTAAGTTTTACATAGCAATGCAGTGATTATCATTAATTCCAGCAGCATGTACTACTAATTAAGATATTTAAGAATGTTTACACGCATTACATGGGAATGTGCTAGATCACCTCTCTGAAGTCTTATTGGTGTTTCAGATTGATTTGATAAACAGAAGCCTGAGACACCTTTTTATTATCACAGACACTTCAATAATGCTCTAGATATGTTCAATAAGAGAGCATCTTTTTTCAAAAGTGATTTTGACACCTACTAATATTCCATAAACAATAGGATCAGATTAAAGTCTTGCCAAAATTCATTATGAAGTATTAAACCTGTCTAATCTTTTATCACTGCTAGCAACATAACAAAAAGAATGAAAAAGCCAGGAAGTACAGAAAGTTATGAGGATTTTTCTCAGGAGTGTTGTAGAACATAGCCTGAATCAGGGGATGTACTGTCATGCCTATGTGCGACTCTTATAAATTAAGACGCTTTTAAACCAGAACATATCTTTCTACTTTTCACTTCAACTTAGTCTATCATTTCTCCTCCATAGTTTCTGAAGTTTTTATTCAATCTAACAACTTCACCTCAAATAATTATTGCACATGTGAGCAAGAAGGACTTAATATTAGAAATTAAGTATTGCAATCAGCCGCCTTGCGGTTAACATCACATTAGAGCTAAAAATCAGAACTAAGAATACAAGTTAATTTTTTCCTTGGAAAATATCACAACACTTTTTCTTTATAAATTCCTATTGAACTCTCCAGACAGTTAAAATTTCTGAGAAAAATAACAATGTTCCAGTGTTAAGTGCGTTAGGAACACTTATTTTGTCCAGAATCTTCGGCAATACTCTTACTACACAATGAGATATCTTAACATTTTGTAACTTAACTTGCATATTTAACCTGACTTCCTAAGGAAAAGAAACTCCCATGATTTCAGTACATCTGTTGAATATAAGCTGAAAAGCAAAAAGCAGTTTTGCAAGATGCTAATTTTCATTAGTTTCCATATTCTACCATACCAAGATTTCCAAAAGCAGAATCTTAAAATTAGGCTGCCTATCTAGTGGCCTAAAGTTCAAGGTGGTTTAGTACAGTGAGTTCTTCATATTGACAGCAGAGCTAGAGATGCAGAAACTCAGATAAAGTCTCTGCCCTCTGGCAGGCAGTGTTTGAATGATGTTTAACAAAGGACTGCAACATAAATGCACAGAAAACCCTTCTGTACCTTGCAGGCCACATTTCTAAAAGTTAAAGAAGTTTTTAAAACCTGCTATTTCATTTTAGATGCTGAAACATAAGACGAGTTCTTGGGAGTCTCACCCCGAGTACTTTTATGTAGTTTGAAAAAGAAGCCATCCCACCCTCCATCAGTTTAGTCCTACTGCCACCTGCTGTCACAGACACACCAGTGCCAGGCTGTCTGCAGAGTGTTTTTTTCTTTCCTCTTCTGTTCTTAAAAAGAATATATTCCAATATTGCTACTCAAAATTATCTAAAATTAAGCACAAATTCATTTGTCCAGAGAAGCACAATGGTAAATCAGAGTGCACTCCCACCTTCATTGCTGCTGCATCAACCCTGCAGATCTGCACACGTTTTCATACACAGCTTATCCCAACAAAAGGGTCACTCACACGAGTAAGTGTCAGCAGGACTGAGTCCAGATCCTGAAATTGTTTGGGGGTTTTGGTTGGCTGGTTTGGGCTTTGTTTGTTTGGTATTTCTTAGCTGGCTATGTTGCTTGTTTCTTGAAAATTTTGAAATATTTATTCTTATTAGGAAAGGGTTAAAACTATGAACTGGCCAGACTACTAAAGGCTGAATTGCTCCTACCTTATCCTTATGTGATCGTGCAAAGAGGCTTAAGCCTTTAGATTAAAACAAACCAGAAAAAGTTAAACAACAAAATTAAAAACTGCTGCATGAAACAGATTAAACAAAAAGGTCTGAAAACAAATTACTCAGCTCTACCTCCTGCCAAGTGCTTCAATGAAGTCTAGCAACCTCTAGAGTTAAGCAAACTCAGTAATTCCTCTCAGGACCACAGGAACACTTTACATCATCACCTCTAGTGGTGCCATGTTTCAGCAGCTTGAACTCACTGAAGCTGCTGCCATCTCACCCTTCTTTCTCCTTCCCACTGGCACTAGAGCTATCATGCAGCAAGCCAATTCAGGGAGTTGACGTGGCTAACTCACAACCACACAAACACCACTGACCGTGTTAGCAGCAGGTAGAGAGGGGGCCAAGACAGATAGCTCTGGAGAACACAGCCCTGAGCTGCCATCAGATTTTGATGTCTGGCTGCTGAACCACACTCTGGGAAAGTTCCTCGCTGAACTGTCTCAGCAGCTAAGACAACAAGAAGAGCCTTTCTGTATGTTACTCAACTATACACCCTTTTTGGCAAGGCACAATATATAGTAAGTTGAAAACAAGTATCATAGTCTTTGTCACAAGGAGTTTTAAAAACAATGTGAAGAGGAATTTAATTGCAGAAACTGAACAAGATGCTGAAATTCCGGATTCTTGCTGCTCCAGTGGAAAAACAATGTTGGTCTCCAAACAACTCCAGTCCGATATAACAAAGGCACAGGATTTAAGCTAGTTGCGCTCAGACAGCAGAGGGTAAAATGCAGGACATTGATTTTCATTCCAGCGATTTCTTTGCACGAAACCAACTGTTAACATGAAGTCTTTTTAAAGCTTCTGGGTGGATTTTTGGGCATAAGCCAAATTCAATTTGATAACTACCACAATATCACTCTAACGTGAAACTGAAAGGCTCTTTCATAAATTGCACCTCTTATTTGAAGAAAAAACAAGATTATAAAAATGCATATTTTACACTATTTGTTTTAATGGAGATGGACAGTTGACAACATATTCAAACCAGGGGTATTTTCAAGCACAGCTGTGGTAACTGAACACAATGTTATCCACACACATCAATTTGACAGTGAAATACTTTGGATTAAAAAGTAAATAACTGGTCTGTTATGTTTTGTTTTGTTTTTTCTGCTATATCACCTGTTTGTCCAAAGACAAACTCCATCTAGACAACATATTAAGAGCACAAAACATACTGCAATATGCAATGATTATACTCTTTTTTACCGTTTTAATAGAACTTCTTGATTTTTCTTCCCAAACATTACTGCTCAGCTCCATTGTGCAATGAACATTTGTTTCTCTTTCATAGGATCCAAATATAAGTAACCTGAAATAGAAAAGCGTATAGTAAGAACTTCAATATTATTACACATATCCCAGATATCATATTAAACTCACCATCCTTCACTTATACACTCTATTATTATTATTATTATCAGTGTGTGCACACAAAAGATTCCACAGGCACAGCAGTACACCAAAGGAAAGACACTGCCACCCTCTAGTGGAAGAACTCCATAAATATCAGCTATAACCAAATTTTTAGCTAGGGGTTTTTCTGTTGGTGTTTTGTTGTTTGGATTTTTTGTTTGTTGGGGTTTTTGGCTTTTTTTTTTGCTATTGTGTTTCCCTTTTTATTTTCTTTTTTTTTTTTCTTTTAATAGTGTTCAATCAGCAAACTAGTATTTTTCAAAAAAAAACCAAACCCAAACCAACTTTGTTTTTTTAAAAAGCAAAAATAGCCAAAAGATTCTTCCATTCTAGTCCTAAACTTCACAATATACTGCAGCTCTTCTTGGTTCAAGAGGGTGTTACTGCAGATTAGAAGTCACAGTTTACTACTACTTATGTTTCTATTTCACTAAACTGGGATCCTCTCATGCCTGTAATTTTTTGTAACATTCATAACAAATTAAAGAGTGGTTCTTCATGCATGATAATGTATTCCAGAAGGCTATAAAACTTTTCAGGTAGATGTTAGTACTATAAAAGAAAATAAAATAGTAACCCTTAGGCTATAGAACAGCAATAAAGTTGTACAGAGTTTGTCTCACAATAGCTGGAAGCAGTTAAATATTTTGGAATTAAAACTTCAAATAAATCTTACTCTTTCAAATGAACTATTAGATTCTAATTCCCCCCTGAACTTTCTATATCCATTTGACAAGGACAGTTTCTAAGCTTTTATCCAAGCATCACGTTTGTGATTGTCATGTGTTACACAACTCTTCAGACGATACAGGCAAAAGCTGTCAGAAACACATGTCAGTTTCTCTATTTATCTTGATGTTGTTAAATAAAGTCTCTAGGTTAAATATTTATGATCAAGAATTGCCCAGCCTTCCAGATGTGGAGATGTGTAGTAAACATACTTTGAAAATTATGTAAAGCTACTGAAAACAACTTTCACCAACCAACTGGTAAAATTAAGCCAATCCCCATGGAAAACACCTCTGGCTATGACACTTTCTAGCCTGCAGTGCAGCAAGCAGTGTCTCTCTACATAGCATTTGTTTAACTGGTTTTTAGCCGAGTATGTTAATGGATAGGGGAGATGACAGAGGAAGATCACAGTTGGGTTGGTACCCAGCACACTTGCTTCCCAAAGCATCATTCGTTTTTGGTTCAGTTAGTGGCTGTATACTGTAACCCCATCTTCAGAAGGAAAGTTTGCACACTCTAGTGAAACACCGCCAACAGCAGCTATCAACCAAATGAGCTGTCAGGCTCATCTCCAGCTTGACCTTCAGCACTCATTTGTCTAGACACTATTGATTTGATTACTGTAAGCAGAAATCCAGCCTCAGAACCAAATGATTAGGTACTTTGTCTGGGTAAGACTAAGTTTCTTCAAGGTTACTTGAACTGACACACTCAGGCCTTCTTTGCTTATTTTTCAGCCATCCCCAGCAACCTTCTGTGGCTTTTCTGTTCTACTTTTGAGTAACACAGGTTCTCCTCAGGGTCTCATTATATCAGACAGTTCATTAAATCTTTTCCACATCTGATCACGGGCTGCATACGTTTCATCTTGAAAGACATCCTGAAACAAGGTTTATAAACCCATCTATCATTAAATTAATAAAGAAATGTGATTAAATTACTACCTGAGTAATTAGAACATGCACACAGAAAGTTAATTTCTATTTCTTTCCCAACTGTAAATTATCTATGTCTTTACAGTCGTCCAGAAAGGAGGATGAATAACAAGGCTATCAAGTTTCCTGCTTTTTGTAGGAGTACTCATCTGCAAATCTAACAAGAATCTGTGATGGGCAGGCAAAGTACACATCAACCTTTAGTAACACGTTATTTATTACCAGGTACATATAAGAGAGATGAGTTTATTTCCTTTACAATCCTTTCCTAATTTTTTCGTTTCAGCTGTGGCCTTTCTATTTGCAAGTATTTCAGGATCTGAAAAAAGATTATTTTCCAAATATTAAGAATGTCAAAAGCAGATTCAATATTCATATACTTCAAGGTGCCACTGCTGCACAGTGAAGTCCACTTGAAGACAAAAAGAAAAGAATTCATAAAACCCCACATTTGACAAGTCAGTCTCAGGTACTCTCTGTGTTATTTTACTAACTAACTATCTTAAGAAAATTTCCTTATCCACAAAGGTTATCTATTGAAAGAATGCTTATTTAGAAAACCCCCTTGATGGCACAGTTTTGGAATAGTATTCTCACCTAATATAGAGTTCATCAGCTTTAAGACACTTTTGACAATTTATCTTTTTTTTTTTTTTTTTAAAAAAAAAAAAAGAAAGAAAAAGCAAAATTTAATAGCATGTTGCTTTGCTTCACCCTTTTCTGTAAAAATTTAAGGTCATGGCAATTTTTGCAACAATTGATTTACGTGAGGGCATCGCACTTGTACAAGGAAACTGACATTTTCAACAGGTCAGACAAAAATTTGCGAAACATATTCCTTATTATCTACACTAAAATACCCATCCTTTCATTGATTTAATTTTAGAAGTGTGCAACATTTAAATTTTCTTTCAACAGCTTGACAGCAAGGAAATTAATATGGTCAAGTCTGCAATTAGAAAAGAAACAAGTGCAAAAAGTCCATGTATTTGTGTGAAAAATACAATGAAATTAAACTAGACATTTATAACACGCAAAAAGTTTGCTGAATGTTTCTTCACTATAGTTTCACCACTGTATTTCAGACTTAGGCAGGAGAAGTAGCAGAACTCTGTTACCATAATAGATGGAATAGAACATCAGCAGTCAAGAATCGTACTCCAAGTTCTGTACAGAACTCAAAGAATAGCTACTGTACTGAGAGAGAATACAAAAACCTTGTGGGGCACAGAGCAAAACTGAAAAACACACAGAAATGGAAGTGATCTTTCATTTCTGGAACAAGAGTGATTGTCAATAAAAATTTTCAAGTCCCTGTGGCAAACATGAGTGAAAAAGCTCTTTATTTCAGTATGCAGAGCTGTGCTGCAAAAAACCCACGGAGAATGGTCCGAGGCAACCTTCACACCAGCTCTCATACAGTGGTGATGAAAAAGAGAAATTTTGTCATTCTTACTTTCGTATATATTGTCCATTTCTTCTTTAACTACTAAAATCCTCTATGTGCCTTTCAGCTCCTACCTTATCAATATCCTCAGGTGCAAAGTAAGCAAGAATATTTGCTCACAGGGGAGACACTCTGGATAGCAGTCGCAGTTTTAGTTCAAAAAAAGGACAGGACATCTGGAATATCTGAGGAATTACTATGAGACCAAGAGTCAGACATCTAGACTGAGTGGTGTCTGAAGAGATGTAGTTTTCAAGTGTGTGTCAAGACATTCCAAGCTGCATAAAACAGTTGGATTAAGTCAGACCTGCAGCTTAGAAGACCTGACAAGCCAGAATCTGCATCCTTTCCCAGCCATCTGATAAGCATCTGTGACAACTGAAAATACTGAGAGGTCGGATGATGATGTCAAACTGAACAAAATCTGGCTTCTAAATGTAATGTAAAGAAACAACTCCAGTGATATGTTGGCAATGTTACACAGTGTTTCAGATTCAGGAAAGACATAGTACTTAAATTACTTTCCAAACCAAGAACAACTGCACACAACTTAAGGTAGTTATTTTGGGCCCTCTTACAACAAAAATGAATGCACTACTGGACTGAGATTGGAGACTGCCTATAAAGGGAGATAATGAACTCCCTTACTCAGTATGGGAGAAGAGGAAACACCCCTAGCAGTCAAGGAGTGCCCAGTCATTCTTGGATCACTTACAGAAAACATATCAAAAGTAAGGAGACGGATAAGCAGCAATTTTATTATCAAAAAAATATTCACTGCTGTGGCCCACACAATTCTTCGAAGCAGAAGAGCTATTTTCTGGCAATCCATGGCACTGATAAACCACATTAGTACAGCAAATACAGTTCAAAGAGCTGTACGAGGCTATAGAAAAAAAAAAGTGCAAAGAGGAGCTCATATGATAACACAAGCAATGAAAGGAATAGATAAAAGGAAAAAAAGTGTTGGTGCAAACCAGAGTTTAGTTCATAAAGAGCAGAATGGCACAAGACTAGATCAAAGTCCAAGAGCTACTTGGCTAACATCCAACACAAACCAAAAACTAAGAGGTCTGGTAAAAAAAAAAAAAACAAAACCAAAAACCAAAACCCAAAACAAACCAAGAACCCACACCTTTTCTCCAGCTTTAAAGAGAATAGTTCAATGAATGATTTTCTTTCCATTGTTTTGTTCAAGATGAAGACAATAAATAAAGCCTTATAAAAATTATTTGGATTAATCTAAGTATGACTGAGTGAAACAATTATTTCCCTTTGCTTACAACATAATACAATAGGATAATTACAACATTTGTCCTGGAAAGGGATTCATAATTTGGTGTGCCAAACAACAACAAAAAATAACAGGAGGCACAGATTAGCTTGTCACCAGGCAAAATTCAGAAGACAGACAGACGCGTGTACCCACACAAAACACAGAAGTGCCTCAGAAACCTAGTGCAACTTTCATTTGTTCGTTTTTACTTAAAAAAATACATTTCTTGATCAGAGCAGAACTGATTCATGAAGTAGCTGCTTTGGTAGAACAGGCCTACAGCTATAATTACTACACACTGCAGAAACATGGGTACTTGCTTAGTCAAGAATGAGTAAGAGACCACAAAACATACCTTGTACATTCAATTAACGTGACTTTTAGTCGACCTTCTGTCAATAGAAAGTCTTGTATACAGAGGTCTCGATCTTCATACTCATCAGGGGGAAATACTTGAAATGGAAAAAATGGCTTGAACCTGAAAAATATAGGAGACATCTTAATTCAAATGATGTAAATAACACTGACACACAGAAATTAAAAATAAAGGTAACAGGATTACAGTGAAGCTTTAACACTCCTAAGAAGAAAGAGTACCATTCCTACATATTAATTGGTCAAAAGGAACAAGTAGAAGCTATTAAAGCTTTTTGAATGCAGAAAACTGAATATATAAACAAAGACTGTTTCACAGGAACAGACTGAGTTATATCTACTACTGCAGACAATTTTAAGAAAGTGGGAACCTTATCAAGACACAGAATATGTTTATGATTGCAAACATGATTTAACACAAGAGTCCTTTTGCAATAATATCTTACCAGGTCTTTAAGTTCATCTGCATAAATCACCATGCCATTGAAAGGCAAAAATATAATAGAATTCTAAAGTGTAAATTTTTATGACACTGCAGATTGATACATCTCTCAACTTGTGAAAAACATTCAGTTGCTCTTTTCAGCCAGTCTTCTGGAATTAAAATAAAGATACAGGTATTCTAAATATTTGCCCTTGAGCTTTATTTCCGTCATCACAGCATGTGATTCACAGGAAAAGCAGTTCATGCTCAAGATATGAAGTGTTTTACACACGTTATCTCACCACATAATTCTCTCTTTGATTAGACTATGCTGAGTTATAAATACCAATTTCATTTTTAAGTGATAGTACTTCAGTGTCAGACACAGCCATGATCTGAGGGAAGGAAGGAGGGAGAGAAGCTGCATAGCTCCATCACAGCAGACACACAGAGCAACCCCAACAGCAAGGGCCACAACCTCGAAAATAGAAAGACATCAAGGAGTCTACACTAGCATTTATATAAAGTATTTGAAAAAGCACTTGCAGGGAATTCCTTCTTTCTGTTTTTATTTATTGCTCTCATTTCCCAGCACTGCCCCATGACTTGGTTTCCATCCTCTGCCACTGACACAGCCTCCCAGTGAATATTTCTGTTGAGAACTTACAAACAGCAGAACACGAGCACCACTGCCTGCAGGATGTATCTGCCATTTCATGAGAAAGAAGTCTTTCATAAGGCCTGTTTGCTCAACCCTCAGAGGCATCTGCTTGTCACATTCAGAGATCACAATATGTTCAGGAAACAGTCACACGGATCTGAACTGAAGAGTTTCAGAAATTCAAATAAGTAATTAAGCGCCCTTTAATTATCGGCACACTCTTCTGGAGGGACCTCGAGGCTCTGATTCAAGACACTTTGTTTCTGTATGAGCATCAGCCTCATATAGAGCCATGAGAAAGACATTTCTTTTGTTCTCCTTGTGAATAAATACAACTCAACACTTCAGTTGTTTTCCTGGAATCCAATTCAACTTCTAACTTTAATTTGGTTCCAAGTTTCTCCCTCATTAACGCCTTCAGGAAGAAAGGCATTTTGAAATTGTTCAAGCAAAAAAAATAAATAAATCAATTTTAAATACTTCATTATTTTTTTTTAAGTCTGTGCACAAAAAATATGAAGCTATTAAATCACACTGGCCATGGTTTAGGCTTATGAATATACCATAAACAACCAACTCAAAATATGCCTTCTGCATGTACTATCTGGTCTGATATTTTAATCATAATCTTCCTTTATAGTTCTTGAATTATTAAAGAAATAATAAGCATCACAAAGGTAGGGAAAATACCCCAGGACAACCTCACTATTTTCACTCTATGAGACTTACTGCCCCTTCAGGGCCTGGCCACATTCCCCCACCCGGAGTCACCACAGCACACACCACCACACACATTTCTCACTTTAAGCACACACTATTCATTTTAGGAATTACTTTTAGCCCCTCGAAAAGCAGATTTAGCTCAGATTCTGTTAGGCGAAAAAAGAAGTGTTAGGCAAGCACACTGGAAAATAAGGCCAAGTTTTGAGGGAATAAATACTTGTAGGTTTGTGGTTTTTTCAGCACAAATAAACAACTTTTCAGTTAGTACCAGCAACTGCCCATATATCTTCTCCCAAAATCTGTTTTTTAAAAAAAAATTGTTTTCCATGGGAACCTCAAACTATCAGAAGTCTCAGTGAGCTACTGGAACAAGATTTCTGGCAGGAAAGAAAAGACAAGGAAGATTCAACAGGTTACCATGACCTCTTCGAATTTCAGAAAATGCCAGGCTTAAAAGTGCTGGTATTGACAAGGGCTTTCCCATATAGATACACCATAAACCAGCCTGCAGGCTACTTAACAAAAACACAAACCTGGACAAACCTATTTTCAAGACTAAAAGTAAGAACAAAAAGCAGAATAACAGACTAAAACATTCCAGTAGGGGTGCAGGCATATCTAACCTACATATGCAAACCAAAAATATCTCTCAAGTAACTTCAGAACAGAGCGTTACGTACAGAACACACTGCAATCTTTTACTGCAACACAGAACAATGAAACAATCCTCAGAACAAACCATTTGGCTTCGTAGATTCAGATATGTTTGCTCTAATTTTGATTTCTATTTTCAAAATAGACTTTTTTTTAATTAATACAATGAATTAAAGAGGAAAAAATTCTAAAATACCACTGCAGTTATATACAATATGCAAAACGCTTATCAGTGTATGCTGGACTTTGTGCAGCAGTAGTTAAATTTTCTGCAAATACAGGATTAAAAAGCAGTCTCAACATCTTTCATTTACAATAAGCCCTTGTGTGTCACATTCTTACCACTGCAACTAATTTGCAAAAAACCTAACACATTACCTATTTCCATCAGCATTAGTAACGTACAAACAGATAAATATCCCACATTAAATGCATTTTTAACGTTTAAGTGCTGCTGCAAAGCCTTTCAAATTTAAAACACAGCACTTAGCTATTTAAGGTAATTCACTGAGAGTTTGTACATTTCCAAAATTAAACATCAGACAAATTACTATTTCAAGTAGATTTCTATTACATATTAGGTAAGTGAACTGTTGACAGACTATTTAAGTACAAGATAATCCAAATTTATTTGGAAAGACTTTCCTACTGGGAACTGGTGAATCAACACAGACCCAGACAGCGACAGTCAGTAACAGTGAAACTCCGTTCCCTTGCGTTGTAAAACCACATATAGGCAACCTGCAAACCACACATGTAACCAAGTCAGGCAGCACAGGTTATCCCATCTTTTTCCCCTGGGGTAGGGAGAACTTACGAGCTACCCTACTTTTTAAAAACACAGTCACCAATAACAAAGGGCACTTCGAGGAGTGTGTTCTTACAGAGCCATCACTGCTGCAACTTTGTTCGGGCTAGCAGGAGGGCAGCAGAACAGCAGTGGATGTTCCTTCTCTGCAGAGAAGTCAGATTCCCCACCTCTGCAACATTTCGTTTTCCTGCTTGAAAACAATCACGTTGCTAGACAAAATGTAATTGTGAAGTTTGTTTCATAAAGATTTACAGTAGGGACAACAAAACACACTTTTAATATGAAAGCTGTATTTTATCATGTTAAAGTTGCAAGAGTAGGCTTTTAGCTAATAGAGCCAATATCAATTCTGTGAACAAGACATCTGTATTTCCAGACCCTGCAGACTATGGTAACATTTGGTGATTCAGTATCTTCCTGTCCCAAACTTTCCTATTTAAAGGAGAGATAAGCTTCCTATCATCCTGGGTTCTTTATTATACCTTTATTGAATACCCTGTGTAAATAACCTTGCTGTAACTTCTGCAACAGCTTTATGGGTGTATTTTGCTACTTTTCTAACGTTTAGTCCATCTTTAAAGAGCAAAAGCTCACCAATAAATGCCTTAGAGAAATTCATCACACTCATGAAGAAAGAAAAAAGATCAGGTAGCCCACCAGTAAGCCTCTATTCAAAAAGTCTATAAAGAAACCTTGACAGGGAACTAAATGCCCCCGTTAAGCTCAGCTGGTCTCTGCCCTCATCACAACAGTCATCCCAAGATCCAGTCAGTTCTCGGAGGTTGCTCTTGTAAATTCAAGGCTCTCACTCTGCAGACTCTGAACAAGAAAAAAAAAAATTGTTCCTATTTGGCTGTTTGATCTTTAAACACTCATGCATTATTCTCAGCTCCCTTTCTTAACTTTAACCAGTAACCAAACAAATTAGTGGACCTCCATAACAAAGCCCATAACAAATGGTTTGCAATCAGTCCATTCACTGCTGCAGCCTGAGAAAAAGTTTTTAAGCCATGGGAATGGTGTGAGGAAATCTAGAAGTTACTCCTGACAGTACAATAGTTGAGAAAATGTAACCAAAACGTACTTACAAGAAATATAGTACCTTTCTAAAACATTGCTGAGCTGCTACAAGGTTTTCCAAGGCAGATATTCATTGCATCTATATTAGACCCCTTTCAAGTGGGGTCTGATGCTGCCATCTCCTTATTCAGCAAGGTCAAAAAGTAAAATTCATGCTCGTGTCACAAATCCTTGACCTACAAAGCAGCATTACACTGACTCAATCCATATATCCAAAAGCCTCCTTTTCAATTCCAAACCTGTGAAATGACACTAAACAACTATCAGAAGTAAGGCAGATTTTGCAGGGGAGAGATTTTACTGCTTTTAAACCATATCTGTTAAGCCTTTGTAAATTCTTCATCTGCTCCAGAGGAATAAAATAGGCACGTTGTAGCTATACTAGAAAAAAAAAAACCAAACAAAAAGCAACACCTTATGGCCCTGCCCCCAAACCCTGCTTGGATATGGCATGCTATCAAAAAAAGTCTTTACAAGTGCCTTATACTAGATGCCTATAGTGCCATTTCCATTAGCTTTTAAATTAGCAGTCTCCTTCCCCAAATTGATTATCTTATTTGTTCAGAAGGCTAAAATTCAAATAGCACACTTAAGAAAATGTTTAAAAACCACTTTTTAACCTAATAATATGAAGAGGAATATCCACCAAGGAAACTTAATGTGAAATTTTAGCAAAGGAAAAAGAAAACCTGTAAGAGTAATATTTAAAAGAAGCTGTTGAGTAGCAAAAGTGTTTCTTGACAGATAACACAAGACAAAGAGCAAAAAAAGTCATTTTTCACGAGGAATTAGGTCAGATGGTTATACTGAAAGACAAAGTTACTCCATTAATATACAGGATTAAAGTTATACTCTAAAACAGCATAATACTGAGCTCTTCCACACAAAGCACAGCAAAAATGTTTCCAGACACCGCACGCAGTCAGTATGTCTCCTCCATACAAAAAACTTCTACACTCCATTCATGCTGTATTTTAGAGTCACTTCAGTGGCTGATTTGCTCTCATCACCACAACACTTAAAGTCTAGATGAAAACTGCTTTCACTACATGAATCAAGCTTCTTCCCTCCATCTTGGGTGTTTTCAGCCCCTGAATGACACTACTCTTCCTTCCAGTTGCCAGCTCTGTGGAGGAGGAACTCACCTACATGGAATAAGACTGTAATTCAGTGGTTTAGTTTTAGAAATATCTGACCTATATTCCCATTAATTTGTACTCACTATTCTGTGATGATTGTTTTGTGGTCCTTGAGCAAGCTTTTAATAGAGGCCAGGAGTCTTTCACACCTTAGTTCAGTTTAATTAACATACTACCTAAATTAACTGCATTCACCAGTACCTACTGAACTACAGTAATTTTAGTTGCCTGAGGAAATCTACTAAGACGTGGGGAAAAAAACAAATCAATTTATCTGGCCAAAGATAACCAAGCACTTATGTGTTTCTGTTCATTGCATCTGTTAATAATATCCAGAATTATGGTACAAAAATAATTGTTAAAGGCTAAATACAGACAGCAACAAACTGCAAAAGCTCTTAGCAGTCCATTCCCTAACTGGAGAAGCAGAAAGACTTACAGCTTCAATGTAAATGCAGGAGGCAGTGAGGATTTTATAGAGCTTTTGCTACAAAGTGAGAATACTTTTCTAGAATAAGTTCTGAAAAAAGTTTTAAATTATTCTCTGGTTCTATAAAGAAGGCTTGATAGATATCCGATTTTTAGACAACTGCTCTAGATGTTTTAAAACCACAGTAATCAGTCTTACATGAATTCCAGCAGTACTCTACTGCCATAAAATAAGATGAAACATTATCAGGTTTATGAACTTTTAAATCAAGTTACACTAACTGAATATTTAAATCTTAATAAACAAGGCAACAAGACTTTAATTCTCACAAGAGCCCACCAGCTAAAAATGCAAGTATCTTTACAGTAAGGCTACTTTGTATACATTAAAAGTCTTACAATTTCGTTTACCACTCTAAGTAAAAATTTAATCAAAATCTAAAGTCCAACTGTGTTTAGTAAAGCATCAATTTACTTTTGTAAATAGTATTGTATTTGAAGATTCTATCACCTAAAATATTTTTTAAATAATAACTGCTGAATTTATTTTCAGCTTTGGGAGTACTCAAAAGGTTCAACTAACTGCAGAACAGAACTTGGGTTTAGATTGCCTTTTTTATCTGATTCCCAGAAATAAAAGTCATGTGCTTAGAAAGTATAGGAATTTCAAACAGAGCGACTGACACCAGATATTTTAAGTCATTAAAAAGTCTTCTATTCCTACATTGCATGTAATTTAAGATGAAGTTTACTTCTACAAAAATTCCAAAATATTACAATCCACTCCTAAAATGGCATGAACACTTTAATAAGATTTTAAAAGTACTTATCTGCTGACATTTAAGCTCGTTAGGTATTATAAGGCAAACAGCTTATATAATATTTCACATTGAAGATATAAAAATGAAACTCATCCTTATTTTGAAAAAAAAAATAAATCTTTCTTTAAAAAGAAAAGTACCACTACTGTAGGTTTTGCAAAAGCAATTCTCTAGGTTCCACTGATGTCACGAGGAACAGCGCCGAAGTGTGTCAGTATTCAGATACTCTTATTCATCACAGAAATCCACTAATCTCAGCTTTACCCACACCCACAAAAATTTGTCTTACAAACAATCTGAAAAACATTGCAATAAGAGAGCAGGTTTATTTTCTAGGAAATTTTATGGTAAACTGCAGATCAGTTCTAGCACTCCACCCACTGTGTTACAGGATATTCTGCCACAGGCATGTGGGAGGCTCACACACATAAGCTCTCAATATATGAACAGTCAACTTTTTAAATCAAGACCTTAGGATTTTATTATTAGGTTATTTCCTTCAAAGATGTTTCACACATTTCTTACTACAGTCTTTTTTCTTACAGTGACATCAGTACCTCTAAGGTGTAACTCCAATCAGACACTCAAAACAAGCACTTTAAAACTTTAAGATCCAATTGACAAGAACAAATAAAAGAACAAATGTAAACAGTCAAGTAGCTCCTTCCAAAAAGGATAGTGTTGGTTTTGTTGGGTCTTTTTTGTTTTTGTTTTTGTTTTTTTTTTTTTTCCTGTTTATATGACAGAAGTCATCATAAATACAGACAGGAGAGTCTTAAAGACTTGTTATTGCTGTCTGGTAAAAAAACAAATCTTGAATCAGGCTTATCAAAACTACTTTCCTATCAGCACACACAAAATCAATTTGACCACGCACAGACTTTTTGCATTTCAAGAATACTAGTTTCCCGAGTTCTAAATTCAATAAATACTGAAACAGCTTAGTAACTCAATGCAGTCAATGCCTGTTTGATCTCTGAGTTTTCATGTCTTCATTTTTTTGAATTGTATGTGACCTAGCTGAAGCCAACTGTTGGTTCAAATTAAGAGAAAGATCAAAACACTGCTATTTTTCAGTATCTGACAGGACGAAGACAAATTCTCCCTGTCTAACCAGAAAGCCTGAATCATTGTGGCTCTGCTCCAAATGGGACAGAAGATGCAGAATATGCTCTTGTTCACGTAGATCTGGGAAAGAGGCAGGTGTGGTTCAGCAACCACACTAGCAGGCAGCTTTTAGGCATCCAAGGAGAGCAATAGCAGGAAAACTCCCCCAAAAATAAACAAGTCTAAGCCACCTCAAAACTCTACCTTCAGCCAGTTGGATCAGAGATTAATTCCAGTAACTGATGCTAGCTGCTTCTCACTTCAGCAATATATTCTCTTAGAAGGTCTCAAGTCTCTCTACAAATATCATTTCTCTGCAGTCCTGGTCAGAGAAAAACAATGTTCATGTTCTAATAAAAGTCTAAGCACTGCACATGTCCATTGAGCTCAAGTTTTAATTCTCTGCTCTAAACACTAACCTACATCCATACGAAAACTGACAACATCCACTCAGATCACCTTGACAGGAAACAACTGTCTCACTGCTGAAAACAGTCTGACAGCTGTAAACCAAAAGTGAAAAAATATTTGTATCTCTTCTGAATTCTAGACATCAGAGCTTTCCAAGGTTTATCCTCACTCCTCCAGTTAGTTTTTAAAATGCTTGAACTACAGAAGCTTCTCCTCAATCTACATTTATCTAGTCACTTCTGAAGATGGTCCAATTCACACCCTTAAAGTCTTCCAAAGCAGTAGAGAGAGTTTAGCTCAGGATTAGTAACACCATTTCCAAAGCTGAGATGACTGACAGTTCACCTTTAAAATTGCAAACAGCAGTAACTAAGGATTTGTTTTACAGCCAGCTCAGCTATTCAGACTGCAGTGGTGGGGAGGGCACTGACAGGGACCAGGGGACACACCATGGCACATACTTGCCAAACTGTCCCCTAAGCAAAGGTGTCACCATTTGTGAGTGACAGCATTTTATTAGTGGGCCTGTACTATAAACAAACAGGATTAAATAATGCAGAAGCTCAGTCTGAACATGACCTGTGGCATCACTGTTGACAATCAAATACAGGACGTGCTTGTGAGATGAATTAACAAGCAGGATTCCTGCACTTTGCAAATCCTGCATCACTTGTGATATATTTGAAAGAAGCAGCTGCTCAAATTACCATAACCTTCTCTACTATCATCCCCATAATGAATTTGGGTATTTTCTCTAATTTGCCCTTCTTTCAGAGCAATGGGGGGAGGGAGGGGGAAATAAATAAAATCTGAATTTTCGTAGTATTGTTTTAAAACAATACCACTAACATTGCTGTTCCCATCCCCTTGTACTCCACTGGGCTCTTTGCTTGGCAACATTCAAATTTGTTTTGTTTATTTTACCATATTGCATTAAGTTTTTTTAGCAAGTATGCAGAGTTAGTCTTAAAAAAAAATACAAACCATTGAAGTTTTCAGAGTTACACTGCATCATTTCCACTGCTGAATTACTTAGGAATTATTCACCAAGCCAGATCATTCACAGCAGTGATTCAAACACCACGATGAAGCCTTCTGCCATGTCACTGCAAGACTATGTATGATCTTCAATTCCTATTCTTCCTATTTTAGCTCAGGCAAACAGGAATAATGGTTTAAGTCATTTACTACAGAGGTGACATTCATGTGTAAGTCTATTTTAGTTCCTACATGGCTTACATTTAAAATACTATATAAAAAGTATATTTGACAGGATATTTTTTTCAAAGGTTTTATCACCACTTAAAGCACTTTACATATCCGGTATTAGTTATCATAAATATTAGTAACTTCAATTCATTGACAATGGCAAACAACACAATCTTGTACTTAATCCCATTACAAAAGCAGATCATAATGTTTGTACACATTTCCTTCTGAACGGGCATTTTCCATAACTATGTGTCATTTAAAGTGATACAAAAAAAAAATATATTGAAGCTTAGCATTAAGATTAAGTCATGAACAAAGCATCTTAAGTGTTATGATTTCCATTACATATCCACAGATAATTTTAAAATATATATAGCCAGAAATTAAGAAATAATTTTGTAAATTTAAATGTCGAATTGTCCCCGTAAGTTTTACAGTTAAAGCAACATAAAATTGTTTTGAAAATTACTCCCAAATTACTATCCCAATTTAATTTCACGCTAGTCATATCTGGCAATTAATTACTGTCTTTGTGTAACAGTTTGATTAACTCTATCATCAGCTGATCTCTGTAATACACTCCTCATTGCAGACAGATTTTTTATGACATCTGGGACATCTTCAAAAATGTGAAAACTGTACTGCTGTAATAGAATCCCTGTATTTTCCATTATACAGAACAGCTTTAATGGAGTGCGCTGAGAGCACTGCTCCTCATTTCTGCTCAACTATAGCGTAGCTGCAAGCTGAACAGGGGAACTAAGAAATTATAAAGGTAAATTGTTCCCAAGTAGTTTTAAGGCTAAGATGAATTACGACAGCTAGTGGCAAAACATTTAAAAAGTAGTTCTCCAGAGACCCACCCAGAGTTGAAAACAATTTCTGCGTTTCTCTCATCTCACAAAATTAAGGTTTTTCCTCTTTCTTTTCTTTTCTGCTACATCGAGCATCTCCTTGGCAGTTTTCCTAGCTATGTATTGCCACAGACAGGTCTAAAATGCTGCCAGGCTCCAGCTGTGTCCTGCAGTAAACAGATGTGCTCCCACATCCTAAGAGGACTTATTAACCTGAGCAGGACTCCACAAGAGTAACAGTCCTTCCAGAAGGAAGAGAGCTTGGGGAAGCAGATGCACCCAAATGGCTTTGGGCAGGTGTGATGCAGAAATCTGAGCTACCAAACCCAACATAGCATATACCCAACTTGCTGAGTAGAGCAATTCAGGAGCACCCACATCTGTGACGCTGCACACACAACCATTTCACTGTTGGTTGGGCAGCTCAAACATATCTATCAACTGAAGTCATTATCGCAGATTTTGTTCACTAATTTACTACATATGCTGGCTGGGATCATTGAACATCTTGAAGGTCTGAATTCTAGCCTAGATTTAACTGGCTTGTGAAACAACTGCAATTCGTTAAACAGTGAAGGTAAATAATAACAGGAAAAGCTTCCAAAAACTTGTGTGGATCTTAGTCATGCCTATGAATCAAGATGAACACCATGCCAGCAGTAAATTCTTTAGTTTAACCAGAAACTCAGTGACTGCAGCAGAAACTACTCAAAGAAATAATAAACCAATTCTGTCTTTAGCTTGGTGCGTCACAATTAACCTGACAAATGTTTGTGAAATGACTCCCAAATCCCCTGCACACAAACTGGCACCCACACTCATTTCCAAAATGAGAATTTATCCACTGTTAGGAGCAAGTTCTCTTCAACACTCAGACATCAAAACACATTTTCAACAGAGCATTTTTTCTTAATTATATAAAATATTGATATTCATGTATCACACAGGATGGAACCTGCTCAAAAAGCTAATTATTCCCAGATAACATTTATAATATTGGATCATTAGTTTCTTCTGGACAAAAGCACAATTTGTGATCATCAAACAAAGGCTTTTGTAGTTCTGTAATTAATGGATTTCAGCAGACTGGGGTGGCATAAATTATGTATTAAATTAACAAACCACATGTATCTAACATAGGTATGTAACATTGTCTCCAATCTCATTTTAGACAATAAAATTTACTAATCCTAGAAGATGATGTCTTTTACTATTCACTAAAGAATACTAATATCAAGAATAACCAAATGTTGAAATAGTTTTAAATCAAACAAGTGTGAACATGAACTGTAAACACAGAAGCATATCGGGTGACTTCAGGCAATCTCTGCAGGAATGCAGAATAAGCAGTTTCCCATAGAAACGCAGAAACATGAAAGGACTAGCTCCAGCAGGGAAATCGGCAGCCTGAGACTAAGCTTTACCGTGTGGAGCACCACACTGATCACTAAAACCTTCTGTCTTTACCCAGGCTGCTTATTTAAAGAGCTTTCTGAACAAGTATCATTTGCTAATAAAAAGATTAACTATTTCACATGCTTAATATATAAAAAATAAGTTCTATAAGAGACTCATACATTTTGACATCAAATGAGCCACCAAGAGCTGTATTAGCTACCCATTTTAACAGGTAAATCCTGTGCCTCTGTTCCTTGAAGGAAAAACCAGTCTTCAGTTTTGTGTGACAGGTAGGGAGCATTAGTCACACTATCACAGAAACTAAAAATCATAATACAGCCTGTAGAAGGTGATTTAGAACAGCCTAACTCTAGTGCCTGAACATACCTGCCTGCTCCAACAGTGTCAGAGCCAAACTTGGACGTTTGTTAGATGCCTACACTTTGGTAATGTGATTAGCTCCTATATGCCCTACATTTACTTTGAAATAAGTTACCTTTCAAAAAAGAAAAAAATACTACTGCTTATTTCATATTTTATTTTAAAGAACTGAAAGCTATACAAATTCTGACAATTGAGTAAGAAGTATTTGTTCTCACTGAGCAGCAAGATCACCTTAAGTGTCCAAGATCAGAGTTCAGATGAACAGAAATGTGAAGTCTCAATGCTAGTGCACACAAAATACCATGAAGTACCAAATAAATCTTATCAGATCTTTCAGAGCCTTCACGCTCTCTCCACATCAAAGCAGCTCACTGCAGGACTAAGATCAAGCAATTTTTAAATACAAAAGAGCAAAGGTGTTAAATGAGGTAATTTTCATTATAATTGCACAAAGAATCTTTTATATACTGTTTCAAGAGAAGTTGAAGGAG
Organism: Podargus strigoides; assembly: GCA_028020825.1. Classification (NCBI taxonomy): domain Eukaryota; kingdom Metazoa; phylum Chordata; class Aves; order Caprimulgiformes; family Podargidae; genus Podargus; species Podargus strigoides. Next base: position 7,087,733 of record CM051626.1, on the reverse strand, counting down.
GCTTTATTTTCCTGTCAGACCAATTAACCTTAATGCTTATTGGATTGATACCTGCATCAAACACAAACAGTAACCACCAAAACTTATTCTTTCATGTCTCCATCTATCTCTCCCTCCAACTGAGATGATTTTTTTAGTCCTCAACTATACCTCTGGTCTCCCAGTTTCTTCACTAATCCATCTCAAGTCACTGTTGTATTAGTTTCTCACCCTTGCAGGTAAGAAAAGAAAGCATTTGTTGAGTAATCAGGAAAAGGCTTACTCTTAACCTGAAAAGAATGCCACGTGTATACTGGGATATGTTCAATAAGTAGCCAGTCATTCATTAAATCTGACTTTATAATGAACAAGTTTCAAACTGGTATTCGTTCAGAATTAGATCTTTCCAATGTGAAAGCCCATGAAGTGCTGGAGCTGGGGATTAAGACTAAAAGGTTTCATACCCCTAGAACCAACATGATTTGAACTTCATAAGTATATAAGGAGATTTACATACATACTTTGTACCACATACCTTCGTTTAATCTGAAGAAACATGTATTTAGTGACCCTCTAGACACAAGGTATGTCTGAGATAGACCACTCCCCAAATAAAGACAGTGAAAATATCTGCACTACAAAAATCTTCCTTCTACACATATAGTTGAAGAAACTAAAATATTTAATGTTCCAGGGTTTGGTTTTGTTTACTGTATGTCAGGTTGCCTGCAGATCCATTTATCTAACTCCTGTATGAATAAGAAAAGCTACTTGTCCATGCACTACAAAGACAATCTTTCAACCATGAAACTACTGTCTACAGACAGATCTACTGAATCCAATTATCCTCGCTTTGCCATTAGCAGAGCAAGTCTTTGCGCTGGCATCATTGACAGCACTGCCTCTCCAGAACAGTCTGAAAACCCACAAGTATCACAGTGCTGCTTTACCATCAGTTTCTGTAGAGCAGAAAAGGACTCAGATCCTGGTTTGGTTTGGGGTTTTTGGGGGTTTTTTTGGTGGTTTTTTTTTGTTTGGGTTTTTTTGTTGTTGTTGTTTTTTTAAGATTTTTGCACCTAGAATAGGTATGGCATTAAAAAACAAGAAAAAGAAAAACACACCTCCTCTTTCAGCACCAACATGAATGAAAACTTCAAACAGGAATGCCTTACAGATCTGACTAGTAAGGGAGATTCATATCACAACTACAGTAGAAACCCACACAGGAAAAGAATCTCCATAATCTCTCCCTTTGCAGAAGCTGTAGGGAAAATAGGTATCTCTACTGCCTGCAGATTTCTGAAATTAACACAAGCTCACAATACCAATCTCTACGATTATTTATGGTATTTCCGAGTATAACATCATATGAATAATATATAGGTTCTTATAGTTTTTCCAATACATTTATTCCATATTATGAAGTCATTTCTATTATAAAACACACTTCAAGTCAATAGCTACTTACATTACTTCTTAGCTTAAGTTTTGCCAAAAATAAGAAACTGCTGTGTAACTCTCAAATTGCATTCTATAATGGCAAATTAAAATAGGCTTGTCTAATGGTTCTTCCCACTGAAATTCAATATAGCCCCAGCTTCCAAATAAAGCACTGAACTATTTAACATGACTAACTATATTGCAAATGATCAGTTCCAAGGATAATTCATGTTGGAAGGGACCTCAGGAGGTCATCTAAATAGCCAATACAGAAACGTTAGAAGTAATCCTTTGTGAGATTACTTCTGAAGAAGAGAAAGCTATTCCACTCTGTGATAGCATGCATTAAAATAAAGCATAGTTTCCTCAAACAGGCTAGTACAAATACAAAATATTAGCTTCTTTGTAAAGAAGCTGAGAAATCAAGTATTCTTAAAATATACAGAACTGACTCACTGCTTAGGCAATACCTAATCTGCTTAGAATCCAAATGGATGAACTTGCAAGACCTTAAACTTAGGGAGGGGAGGGGGGGGAAGCAGCTGTCAGATTTTTTTTATATCATTGATTAAGAAATACTGCAAATTAAATTCTGGAGAGAGACTAGACTGCAAGTACTTCCTCCTCACCCTTTACATACACACAAAGGGCTGTGTATCTTCATTACAGCAAAATGTATTTTTATTCTCTAGAAAGAGCCCAAAAATCAAAGCTCTCCAAAACCTACAAAACAAGATCACGATCTGTTCAAAATCACAAAACTACAACTGACTGTTAAGAATAGGCCAGATAATACAGCATAATTAGTGTACCTGTATAACTGACATGATGGGGGGGAATATCAAGGTTACCACCAATAAACAGCTTAATAATAGGTTAATGAGCAAGGTACAGCTCATTAGAGAACTAACAAAGACTAACCTATGACCACTGCAACAGCACAAGCAATCAAGGAGATAAGACACCTGAAATAGTCCTTACTACGTGTCTCTACATACTAAGCACGCTATGGCAATGCTAGTAACTATAGCTTAGTGTTAATCACTTTATCCAACTATTAAAAGGACATGATAAAGTTAAAACCAACATGAACAATATCTATAGCACTACTTTTAAAGAACTGTTTGAGTGCATACAATGAAAAACCAAAGCTTGGATTCAGGCCTCTAGATAAACTCCACTTTGTGCTGATAATTAATATGTACCATCCTGCTCTAGTAAAAGAAACCTAGATGAAAAATACAGTGTCAAGTCAAGCTATGCTGACAGGCAAGACTGAGTGAATATGGTTCCCAAAAGTACCAGCAGTCCAGATTTTGGGACAGTAAGACACAGTTGGTGGGTCAGTGGCCATGCTGCAGAACACCAATAGTTGACACCACAACCAACCCACAGGGAAGTCAAGGCTTTCCATGCTCATTCTCAAGCTGGTCAACTTCCCTTAGAACTAAAAAATGGTATAATTTAAACAGTTAATTCAAGTCAAAATAGAGTTATGGAGTATGTAGACCCAAATAAATAATACCTACAATTCTTCATTACCTTACTGAGGTTAGGACTAGTTATATAAAAAAAATAAAATTGATTCAGTCATCTAGTTTCTCATGTATATAGAAGAAAAAAAATAATGTCATTTTACATTTTAGATCTTCCCCACATCTGAACAAGAAACTTCTCTGACAGACCACAATGTTTTCAGGAAATCTGTTTGCATTTCTATTACAAATCAACAACAAATACATTAAGAGTAAAATTAACTATAAACCAGCAGTAACTCTCCCTACTATCAACTGAATTGCACAAATCCTTTATCAATGACAACTTAAAAAAAAAAAGCAAAGCCTACCATTCACTAAACTTGACCTTGCTTCCAGAGATTTAACCAAATTCTGTTATATGAGATAGCAATTGCCATTCAATGCAGAACAGCTTCAAAACAGGGTGTTTTGCCAGACACAAACACATTTCTTGGAACAGAAGAAAAGTGGTAACATGCTATTAGATAACCTGCTATTAGAACAAACACAAATTACTACTTATTTGTTTAGACAAAGTACGCCCCTCCTTTTTTAATTAGTTGACAATTGCTTTTATGGAGAAAATAATACATAAAATGCCTGGCAAACTTTAAAATGCACTTACTAGCCTACATTGCCTCCCCTCATAGATGCTTAAGAGGGCATCAGGAATGGAAGATGCCTTCTTCCACTTTCAAGCTACAGTTACACACATCACACAAAGTCACCCCTAGCAATGGATGACAAAAGATGGTCTTACTGCATAAAATTTTGTACAGAACTGGAAAGAATACAAAAGAGTAGTAATTTGGCTGCAACAACAGCCAGTACATGCACGAAGACATAACACTTTTTTTAAGCAGTATTTTTACAATTAAAAAACAGAGGAGAGGGGGATCTGCTTTACACAAACTTAGTTATAAGATGTTCAAAATCAACTATTGGCAAAAGTTCTCTTCTTATGCCCTTCACTACCACATCTGGAAGTTGCCTAATACAAAAGACAAAGAAAATAGCATATTTGAATTTTTAATGCTACCTAGCATCTTTAAACAAGATATAACTCCTTTGTGGACTTCAGTCTGGAAGCTAGCAGGGTAACAAAGTGCCCCTTTTAACCAGCTGAAAAGAGAATTCCTGGCACGCCAAGTGCTGTTGTTTATGAGGTTGTAATTACTGCTATTCAAAGGTTTATTTATAAAATTACTTGAGCAAGTGGGGAGACATCAAAAAGGTTTTGAACTACACATGGAAGAAAATCCTATATACTTAAACAAAAGGCATATAGGCCATAGGAAAAAAATGTGGAGAGGATAAGCACATTCCCTGTAGATGAGAAATTGTTAAGCTTCAAGTAAGGTAACAGGTTATTAAACACTTGTGAAACTCTCCTGACTCCTTTCTATGCATTCTTTCCTAAGGAATATATTAACATACCATAATCCCAAGCCAATGTATTCTTACGAATTCTACTAAAAATACCAAGTTTTGTGTCTCATCAGCAGGGGACTTGATTTTCCAAGTCAGTTCTCCATACCATCTAAACCATAACACCTCAGTTCTCAACTATGCCACCATGTAAGAGTGTATTGTTACTACCTGGCTGCTACCAAGTTTTGCTGTCTACCTGCATAAACTCATCTGAGACACACTGGTGGAGGATACGTGTTTTCAGTCTGTGTTCCACAAAACCTTGGGCAACTGTGGACAACTAATAGCTCACAGACAGCTAAAGGTTCCCATGCAGGGGTCTGTGTTCCCATTGAAGCATTCAAGGCAAAGTTCTAGACAGTTACGATGCCAGTGACTCAATCTTCCTTCCTTAAGACAATTTCATTAATACGCATTAAGCTTAGTGTCCTGCCTTTCCCCTTCACAACACAGTGGGTCAGAATGACATGTTCAGAGCACAGCATAAAATGTAAAGGTCAAAAGCACCATATACTGGGTTGGGCACTGTTTCACTGAACATCTGCCAGCCCACGCTACCAGCTTACCACCTGGTGTGAAAACCAGCTATGATACTGTATTTCCCTCTCAAACATTCACTAATTCCCAACTCCTTACAACCTAAAGATAATATTTTAAAATAACAGTTCATTCCTCTTAGTTCTATAATAATTTATGCTTCTATATTGTTCTCAGTGTCAGTTACCTTTTATCCTTATACTTCTACTCATTTCTGTCCCAAACACTGTGCTCTGCTTCTTTACTTTCCCCTCCAATGCCTTTAACATGTCAGTGGCTCACACACGCCTCATCCATTCTTTCTGGCACAGAAAGTTTGAGAAATATGTGGAAACTTCATTACCTCTAACTAAATGATGAGAGTACCCTACTGCCCAGGTGCATCTCCCAGAGGAAAAATGATGATGTCCATCTTCTTCTGCTGAAGGGGAAGAAGCACATCATCACAGGTTCCACAGGCACCCTAAAAACTTGCCTAGAGAGTGTAAAGATCATTTGTTCTACGTGCTCTTTCTATGTATGACCAGATTGCTCACTCTGCACCACAACTGTGCTGTCCCAGCCTCTCCTTTGGGCTCTTCTCCACAGTTGACAGCTTCAGTCTTTTTCCAACACAGTAAGAGAATGGAAGCAAACTTGCTCTTGACAGCTTCCCTGCTGCCCAGGGATTGATCTCTTCTGAACAGCAATTCAAAATTTGGAAGGACAACCGCGTTACTCAAGTAAACTACTTATTGCCCTGTTAGGGTTGTCCAAATCTTAGATATTTTACACACTCATTGTCATGACAGCTCTTATAAATTCAATTGCAGAACAACCAGCTGAAAAGGCTTTAAAAATTACATCACTGCAGAGCTAATTACACTTCAAAATTCAAATAGGCATTTTCAGTTACTCATCTCTGATGAATTTCACAGAAAAAGCTTACTGCAGAAGAATGTGGTAAACAAAACAAAACTCCTTTCTTAACAAATAATACAAGCTACAAATAATAAACAAAAGAGAAGGGAAATATGGTATCCTAAGAGTGGCAAGACACATTCACAACAGAAAGGGAACATGGTACCTGAACAGTGGTAAGATATTCAGTAACTTTTAATCAGAAGTGAGGGTGGAATCAAAGTAAAGATGCCACTTCTGCTACAGAAATATCACTGAACATTTCATTATATTCAGAACATAATGCAGTCTGTGCTGCAGTGTGTGTATTTATAAAATAAAACATACTATGTTACCAAAAAAAGACAAAAAACCCCAAATGTCCCCCAAGGTTTTACTTACCACAATAGTGGCAATACTTATCAACCCTTAGATTTCCCCATAGTTACTGAAGAAATGAATCAAACCAGAAGAGGACACTATCTGTCATGGGATCTCAAATCATTCCCTTGAGAGTGTACTTTATCCTTTCTCACATTAAGTAACAACACCTTGCCTGTATCGGTAAGTATAAGCCACAAGCCTTGCCCAGGCGGCTACCAGTGGCAGAAGCTTGGGCAAAGGACACCCCAAACCCACACGCTGTCCATAGAGCCATCCTTCTGCCTTTTCCAAAGAGGGATATCATGGTCCTGTCATCAGACACCTGACAGGATCCCAAAAATATTTGATATCTACTAATTCTGCCATTTAGTTACACATAGTTTGGGGCATGTCACAAACTCACTGTGCACCTACTATAAATGGAAAACGATGCCTACCTTCATGGAAAGCTTTTGATACCAGACATGCAATGTACAAGTACCCCCACTGTTAAGTGTCAACAAACCCCTCTTTTTAACTATTAAGAGCAAACCAGCAATTCTAATGCATGCCACCCAAAGTAACACTGAGGACACAGGACATCTTACCTGATTTTATAATTGGGTAAGGTGTGCTTGCGCTTAATAACTTTCTTGAACTGGTTCACAATGATGGAAGTGAGCTGAGGCATGGGCCTCCCTTCAAACTGAGACTTCACTTCAAACAGTATCACAGGGTCATCCATAAAAGAGAAGGACCAGTGTGTGAAGGGCAGGCGCGTGAAGACCAGCTTCAGCTTCCCCATCACCCGGGAGATCTTGACAAAGAGGTAGGCCGACTTGCCAAACACCAGGTCAGCATCGATGGCCAAGTAGAAGCCACCATTGTATTCCAGGTCCACCTCAAAGCCCAGCTCCTCGGGGCAGCCTTCTTCATTGCAGACCACCGGCCGAATGAGCTTGACAGCTTTGAAGACGGGCAGGACGTTGCCAAGACATACCTCCCTGAGGCTGAGCCCCTCCAGCACCTTCCCTGTCATCTTGGCCTGGAGCAGCTCCTCAAACTCCACCTTGATCTTCTTGGTGACCCAGTTCCTGACCAGGGCCGTGTCCCTGAGCTCCCTGAAGAGGAAGAGGAAGATAGCATTGAGGAAGTGGCACGTCTCCTCGCGGGAGGAGGGGGCCGGAGGGGGCTCTGACTGCTGCGGCAGCTGCTTGGCGCTGGGCTCCGGGCCCGGGGCGGCGGGAGCCGCGCCGGCGGCTGGCGCTGAGGCCGGGGCCGGGCTGGGGGCCGGCTCCGGAGACGCCTGGCTGCCGGTCGGCTCCGAGCTCTGGAAGTAGTCCCTGAGGCTGCTGTCGGCCGCCACGCGCGAGAAGACGAAGCCGTCGGAGGCTCCGGCTGCCCTGATGGGCTCCGGCTTCTTCCTGTACAGGAGCAGGAGCTGGAGCAGGAGCGTGAGGAAGCAGCCGGCCAGCGCCGAGAGCAGGATCACATAGACCGGCAGCATCCTCACCGCGCCCCACACCGCGCCCCGAGCGCGCTCCCCTCACCGTGCGGCCGCCATGGCGGGGGCCGCGCCCGCAGGCCGGCGTTTAACGGCCGGGGCCGCCCGAGGCTGCCTCATCCGGGTCCCCCCACCGCCCTCCGCGGCGGCGGGCAGGGGGCGGGGCGAGGGCGGGGCCAGCCAACCGCGGCGCGGCCCTCTCCTCCGCGCGATTCCATTGGCGGAGCCGAGGTGGCTTCGCCGGGTACGTCACGGCGCTGTGCTGTGTGGCGTCACCGCGCGGCGGGTGCATGCGCGCGGGGGAGCTGCCCCGCCTTCTCCGCGGCGGGCGGGCGGGTGGGCTGGGGCGGGTGAGGACATGAGGGCGGGTTCCCGCCGCTCTCCTCAGCTGCCCGCTCCAGGGGCACTCAGGGGCGCACAGACACACGCGCAGAGCGTGCGAGCCGCCGGAGCGCGCTGCAGAGCCCGTCCCTCGGAAGGGGGGGGGCTGTGAACGCGAGGGCCGTGATTGCGGCTCTGTTCGTTTCGGTACCGGGCCAGAAGGCGGCTGGCCGGTTTAGCAGAGGGCCGTTAGGTGTCAGTCGGGGGGTGTCTGACACGCGGTCGCCCGCAGTGGTAGTTAAGGCTGAGGGGAAAACGTCCCGCCTGTGGGAAGGTGACCGGCTCCCTCGGGGCTTTGTTCCCCAAGGCGTGTACGAGGAGTGATGGGAGAGAAAGGACGTTTAGCCTCTTCAAAAACAGGCAGGAGGATGCTGATTGTTTAAGTAAGAAGGCTCTGGAGAGGGCCAAAGAGACGAAGTTGGTTTTGTGGGAGTTCTGTGACTTCCCAGAACAACTTCTCTTCCTGCCAATGAGAGATGCTTTTAGCAAATATTGAAAATACTACATAGATGACATTTAATAAGTTCTGCTATCATTGGTGATAAGATACAAATCTGTTTCCATCCTCTTCAGCTATTTACTAATGCTTAAAAGCTGTTGTTGAATAAATGCATTAAAAAATCCCAACCGAACATATAGAGGAAAAGAATATGGAGAAAAGAACGCTGAGAACGTCTCACAACGTGATGATATTTCAGCCTGTGATGTACATGAGATCGCTGTTGTCTTGTGTGTGGGACTGAACGACTGTGACAAGCAAGGACAGCGGTTTCCTCTCCGTGCAGAAGCAGAGCCAGTAGCAGATGTTCAAACTGGGGACCAGGAAGAATGGACATTTATAAAAATAGCTTTAAAAGCAATGAACAAGGACAGGAAGAAGAAACATGACATGAGGCAGGGCTACAAAGAGTGGGAAGAACATGTGTGGAGACTCTACGGAGAGTCATTTTGAATATTTTGAGAGAATAACCCAGAAGACCCATTACATTCAAATGCGATTTACAGAAGCGTCATATAAAATAACCATATTTTTACATGAAAATACAACCATACTTCCAAAAATCCAATTATTCTAATCCAACAAACTCATTTAAAGGCCAGATCAAAGCTGTACATACTGCTGGGGAGTCTACTATGACAGCTGCACATTGTTTTTCCAGGTGCTTCCCTGTGTCAGGGATAGTCTTTCATTCTGGAAATAGAAGTGTTACAATTTCTGAAAGACAGCCACAATTAAGACAAAAGTTACTTAAACAATAAAGCTTGTTTTTTACACCTGTTTTCATTTTTAGTTAAATATCTAGCTAAAAGGTTCTTAGATAATGTTATATTTTAATATAATAAAAGAAAATTCAGGCTCACATTGTTGGTTGCTTTTTTTGCCAACCTCCAGAACTACTTAAGAATGCAAACAAGAGAATAAAATGTGAAATTTAAATGCCAGGAAGATAAAAACCCTCTTGCCCCTCCCCCTTCATAAAGTGTGTGGGGTAGGAGGATTGAAAAGCTCTTAATGATGCAGCGCTGTGGTTTGAAACTAGAGATTCAGAGTATGAATTTTTTATAGGTCTTGTGACTGAAAGTTGAAATGCCTGGGTGTTCAACAGAGCATTTCTATAGAAATACCAGAGAGGTCATTAGTCCAACATTTGAACTGCTCTGTTACGGGCCTTTACCGTGGCTAATACAGGCATTTGCAGTAAGAATGGAAAGGTTTTGGATTTGCAACTAAATGGCTTTTCAGATAAGGAATAATATATTCAGAAAGGCAATAGCAGCCTTGGGTTTGGGTCAGGAGGAACAGCAGGAGAAAAAAAAAGTCACACTGCAGATGTCTCAATTGAGTATTTTCTTCTGTTAAACAAGCAGAATAGGAAATCTGGTACATTTTGTGCACCTGATGGCAGCTTAAGAGCCTCTGAAATGTTCAGCTCAGTAATCGCTTTTCTCCTCTCCCAGGAACGTTTTCAACAGGAGCTGTGTAATCTTAAAGAAGCAAGAATCAGGCGTGTTTTAGCATTTTCAGTGAGAATGAAAGAATAAAGAGAAATAGCAGCAAATGCATTAACATTAATACAAGAAGCATGTGCAAAAAATGTTGTATAATATAAAATAGGATTTAAATAAGAGAGAAAATAAAACTATTTAAATTTGTCAGGTAGAGGAGAAAAAAGAGATTCATCTTAATATCATCTAAAAATGGCCTTTAAGAGCATATTTTACTTTGGCTTCAATTTGGAAGTTGCTATTTGCATTTTCTGGAAGTCTGAATAAATAGAATGGTGTATGCAATCTCACCAGTTTCCACTCTGGTTACATAGAGCTTTGTAAAACTATGTAGAATATACTCAGCCATTTGCACTTCAAATAGCTGGAAATTATTAAATAGGATGCAAGACATGGAAAAAAAGCTCTAGAGCCTATAAGTGTATTTGAATTTTTTTTTGAAGTACTGGGGGAGAGTATATTAAAATGGATATTTCACCTATATTTAAACAAGGAAAATTCAGTTTTCTTTTGCAAACCAATTTAGGACAGGATGGCAACAAGCCTGGAAGTGTAGAACTTCAATTTTCAACATTTTGCAGGTGATTGCAACAGTGATAGCGTACCAAGATTGCAAAATATATAGAGCACAGTAATTTAATAGAGAACAAGTAGCATAAATTCACAGAATTCTCCTGTTCTAAGCAGAGTAGTGACACCCTGGGAACATTTGTCCTGATTCACCTCATTCATGATTGATCCAAGGATCTTTGGGTTTAGGAGCATTTTTAGTTAACCCCAGGCAGTAGGACCAGTCGAAGAGGCACACTTGAAAGTTCATGTCATGGTGCTTAGGAAAGAAACATCCATATTGCAAGCTTAGAAAAGCAATTACAGGTGGTTGTTGGGTTTTTTTTTTTTCAAAACTGGAAAGCAGTCTAAATAGATTATTTTTTAAAGCGGGAAGCGCTGGGTTGTTTTGTAATGAGTGGTTTTAGTAATTTTCTTCATCACTGGACTGGAGTCATTGCCTGCTTTTGTAATATGTGTTGGCAAAAATGTTTCATTCTTTCCTGGGCCTCCTATTGTTTTTGTATTACATATCTTAGAGACCCAAATTAGATTATCCTTCTCATGGTGCTGCATGAAACGGGATTTAGAAAGTGATTAGGTAAATGAATGAGGGAAAAAAAATTCCATTGCAGGCTATTCAATACGAAGATTGCTGGAAGTGACACTGGTGACAGGCTGCTGGCAGGGTTGTCCTTTTCTTCTCACTGTCCTTGGGCGTCTACAATTTCAGACAGGGTACACTGTGCAGAGAGCAGCTGATCTGATCCAGTTCTGAAGATATGTTAAAAAAACAAAGAAAAGAACTGCAGGACTGCTCCCAGTTCCAGTTCTGAACTCTGCCAAACACAATGTCATCTTATCAGGTGATCCTGCATTTTATTGGAGTGAAACTCTTCAAAAATAGGCTTTAGATCATGTGAGATTTCTTTTGATGCCACCTAAATTTCCTTTTTTTTTTTTTCAATCTGCCTTTGAAGGAGCAGGTTGCAGTATCAGTCTGCTCCCAGTGCTGGCAAAAGGGGCTCACCCCACCTCCAGCTGGCCCCTGTGAAGACGTCTGTTCATTTCACCTGGAGGAACTTACCTGTCGTGATCCCCTTGAGCCCATTGCTTGCACAAGGGACAGTCCATCTCTCATGGCTCAGTATTCATTGCCAAATCCCTCAAGTACATTTCACTGTCATGAGCTAAGTTTCTTCACTCAGAAATAGAGGAAAAAAATATATTTTAGGTGACTTAATCATACTTAGGCTATATTAGTGCCATAGGGAACCACCAGCAGATCGTTAGCCAGATCAAATTGCTGGATCCATTGAGTTGAATGCGTCCATTTATCCTACTGAAAAATCTGACCCTCCAACTATTAGTTATTTTTAAGGGTGGCAACTAAGAACCTTAGGGGGTTTTATTCCTATCCTAGAAATGACTCGCCATATGAATTCAGAAAAGGAAGCCAGACCCATGTTTTCAGGATTAGATTGCATTTTAAATGCTGCTTTTTTGGTTGGATCCTACCTGAGACTCCTAAACCTCAATTTTCAGAGCTAATGCAAAACTGCAGAGTTTACTTTGGAATTGGAAACACTGTGCAGCAGCAGAAAGAAAACTGTCTGTTGGCTGCCCAAAGATGCAGATGCCCCAAATTGCATTACTTCTGGGGGGAAAAAAAATAAATAAAAGAGGCTTTTAACTTTGTGTCTCAATTTACTGATCTAATATGATCTGTCTCACAACAGGGATGCTCTGGCTGGTTATGAACAGCTTTGCAATCTTACGTGCAACAAGGACAGCACTTGAGTTGGTTAGTGGCTCAGAGCCCAGGCAGTTTGGATCAGAACATGTCAAAACAAAAACAGAGTAAGGATTTGCATCCAAGGTTTAGTTTGGCCCAAATACAAATCCAGTATTTTGACTGAAGCTCATTTTTAATTATCATCAAAAGTCAGTTCTGCTTGTTTAGTCAAGAGCTTAATATTTTAGATGTAAAGGTGCTTTGGATACTTGCTTCAAGAGGCTCATGTTCAAGCTTAAAGTATCCTATCTCTTAATTAGGGGTTCTGTTGCTTTCTCACCCAGACCCTGGCTTTTATTATATCATGAAACAAGATCCTTAGGAACAGTAGGAACAGGAATGCTGAGATAACTTTCCCAAGATCTGAGGTTTTTTACCAAAAAAACACCATTTCAAATGTAAGTATAACAAATTCAGTCTTTTTAGATTGCCGGTATCCAAGGCAAACTGAAGATTTCCTTTATTCCCTGCTTGCTGTAAGTCCATAAACTCTTCTTTAAATTGCAGATTTAAGTGAGGTTTGTCACACATATTTTGCTTCTTACTGCATTTGCTTTGCTGACTTCTGGTATTCGTGCAAATGCCAGCTTGCTTAAGCTTTACAAAGCGATATGTTTAGGATAGTTACTGTCACACTGTCATTTAGTGTTCACTCAAGTACCTTTTCCATACGTACTCTGAAGCAGATTCACCGTCCCTCATAAGAATTACTGGCAGCCTCCCCAAGGCCCTCTTGCACACTCCCAAATCATCTTTCTCAGGGTGCAGATTGTTTTAGCTACTTCCCCTAATACATTTCAAGTGTAATTGCACTATGATCAATATGTTGTAGATGTTCCACAACATCACGTTATTTTTTTTTAATATATGGCTCACTTCCTGGATTAGTCCAAAGCAGCCTCTGGCTGATGAAAAGGCTTCAAGAAACTGCATTAAAAAGCAATTTTGAGTTTGTGTAAGGGTTTAGTGGCTAAAGAGTTAATAAGCACTTCAGGGGTGAACATAATTTTTGAGATGAGGGTCCCTGTGAGGCTTTGTGCCTTGCCTTTAACTTCATTAAAAGTGTGATTCCCTGCATTGGTCAGCAGGTACTTAGTTGCTTTCGTGGCTGGGCTGGGGTTTCTGCCTCGGGTCCCGGCAGCAGCCGGTCACAGAGTGTCTGCTCTGTCTCATTAGCCTCCAGATAAGCTCAGCCAAATCAGGCCACAGCAAGAAGCTTCCTCCCTTCTGCTGGAGGTTACCACCCCTGCAGTAAGGTCAGAGCTGAACACGTGTCCATGCTGCAGCCATTTCGTCGCAGAGCTGAGACTCTTTGTTAGCCTTTATGGCCATGACGAGGGGGGTGAAAGGGCTGCACGCGGGGAGTGGGAAAGAACTGCCTGGCACTTCAGCAATCTGAGCCCGAGATCGCTGTCCTGGTCTCGGGAGAGTGCTTACTTGTGCAAATACTCAGTAATTCGATTTCACCAGCTACAGTCCCAGGATCAGTGGCATGCCGTGGCAGGTCTTGGGTTTCTGTAGCTGCTCACAGCTCCTGTGTATCCCTACACTGACTCAGCTGGAAGGAAAAACTAAGGGGACAGTAGGGGATTTGAAGGAAGCTGCCCCAATTCTCCAAGCCAGAGGGAGTATCTCAGAAATTTTAGCCCAGATCTGTGAGGTTTCTTGTAAAAAAGAAGATTCTGGGATTTCTCCATTATTCACCTTGTCTCTCCGATTGCCTCTAAGTTTCATATGTGGTATCAAGCCTCTAAAAAGGAAAAAAAAGGACTTTGCAGGTCAGCTCATCTCTTTATGGTATGGAGAAGGTGTGGTCTGTGTGTGGTGGCAGGCATGCAGGTGTGTTGCTGCTCTGGAACTCCTCAGGCTTCTTGCTGCTTTTAGGCATCTGCATGGGGCTGCACATAGAAGCTGTCCATCTAAGAGTATGTAAACGTGTTTGTGGAGCTGAACCTTTCACAAAGGCCAGAAGAGATCCATTCATTTCCCCTCTTCTTTGGTCATTCCCCCACTCCTCCAAACATAACAATTTAAACTAAAATGAAAATAACTTGTTTCAGCAGTGAAAGCTAGACCAGGCATTTTGATGTAAATAAATCTAGGGGGAAAAAAATATCTATTTTAGAGATGAGTCTGACAAGCTCTGAGTAAAGAAACTGTTTCCTCAGTCCCCACAGCAAAGCTGGAAGATGGCCATTTCAGCTCCATTCCTTCTATGAACTCAAGACCATTTGAGCATGGAAAAGTAGATTGACTTTTTGTTGTTTGATCTTTTGTATTGGCAAGAAGCTCAGGAAAGGTAAACAGAAATGCTTATTTACACATTCTTGTTTCTGTACCTTCCTACTAACAGGTTTTCAGAACAGTCTTCCCATGTCTGTATTGATGTTTCTGTATTCAGAGAATGAAAAGATGTGTGTGGATTCCCATGGATAATCTTTACACACGTAGTTTTATTCCCTTCACAGCATATTTTTGCACAAACTCAAGTCGCTTTTCTCCAGGAGATGGCCTGAAGACTATGCTTAATGAGAAATAATAATTGCACAGGTATCTGGACTACATGTTGTAATACACATACATATCAATCTGGGCTACATATTTGTACTAACATAAGTTGCTCTGTTCAGCTATGTAAGACAAACAGCGATATTACTGAAATCTCTGTAAATACCATTAGTAACACGTTTCAGCTGAGAAAGCATAACGTTACAATTCCTGCCTTTCTCCCGTTAGAGTTTATTTAATAGTCTGGTTTCGTAGTACGCTGTCTGCACGGCTTCTGTTCGGAGTCTGTTCAGAGCAAGGCAAACACCAGCCACATTTAAATTCACCCAGAAACACTGCCTCATGTTTCACTCTCAAAAAGTGACATTTGAAAGGACAGAAGCAACTCGTAGTTTCACAAGCATTTTGCAAGCTGGAAAACTGTATTACCTCTGTAGTAACAGAGAGACCTGGCCTTATCCTTTGACACTGAGTCTGGGCCATAACTTTTTCACACTTTCTACCTTGTTTGTGCCTAAGATGCCCCAGGGGAATGGGCTAAGTGAACTGCTGACACAGGGAAAGTGTCAAAAATAATTAAGAAAAATAATTAGGAAAAAATATTAGGGGTGTTGTTCTAATGTTTGGATTGTCAGTAAAAATAGATAAGAACCTCTGGCAGAGATGTGATTTAAATCAGGCTTCTTCATGTTCACTTCCAAACTACTGACAGGGAAAAAAATTAAATCCCTCGTAAATGAAGAATAATTTCCTCATTTTTGGTCAAACTGTACTCTTGTAGCTTCATTAAGCCAGAAGGCAAAACTCATGGATATTCATACAGTTTTGGTTCTGTTCAGTTTCCATTCTTTTTTCCCAGGTACTCAATGGTGCTGAGGGTACCAGATTGACTGAGAACAAGAAAATCTAGTCTGCAGGCTAACAGAAGTGAGGAGCTTGTCTGTTGTCCTCACTATCGCAGCAAATTAGGAATTCCTCCCACTACCAACCTACAACCTTTCAGTTATTCCAATAATTTTGGAGGCATGTCTCTAAAACCACAGCTGCCTGAAATGCAGCCTATACACTTCTGTTTGAATTTACTTATTGAGCTCTCCATCTAACAAATGGAAAAACTGAAGTAAATATTTTCAATATGAAATTTAAAACTTCTCTGAAATAAGCCCTAAAGAAGTTTGGCTTCCTGAATAATTTCTGCTACAATTTGTCATCCGTACGAGGTTATTTAATGTGAGTCAATATTAGAAAAAAAAAAAAAGCCAGGAAGATGAAAACTGTCATCTAAAAAGTGAAACTGAAGTTCTATGAGGGCTGCGTTTCCAAATACTGTTATTTTTATTGGAATGGGTAAAGCTTAGAATATGGTAATGAAAACTTGGAGGGTTTTTTGCCAAGATTTTGACTTAACTTCTTTTGATCAGCAAAGTTTTCTCAAAAGCATTTACAAAAAGCAGCCCATGTAACTACATGAGCACCAGCAATACATTTTCTGCCTTCAGTCTGTGACCTAATCAGCTAGGTTTAAAGACAAATAGTCTTTAATGCAGTCAATACAGTTTTTGTTTGAAAGCCGTGTGTTGAAACTACTCAGATTTAACTGAGAGAGCTCCAGATGCATGCAGTGCCAGCCGTATGAATGATAGCCCTTATTTTTATAATAGGATCACTGTGTTTATCACCCCAATTACAATGATCCCAAGCACTTTTGCTTTAGGAAAGGCAGAATGTATTAAACAAGGGATATCTGCAAGGGCAAAAACCTGTTAATGGAATACTAAAACTGCACATTTATAAATTTTTAAGAGTTGAAAAACCGAGTAAACCTCCTCTCTAGCATTGTTTAGTTCCACATACCAGCTACATACCAGCTCGTACAAGTGGGAGTATTGTCAGCTTCTACTAGTCTGAGAGGGAAATGTTACCTATGTGGAATATAATCAGTGCACATCACGTACACTGGCTATAATAAAGGTCTCCGTAGCAACATCAAGAGGAGTTATTTTTAAATGTTCTACCTTGGTCTCACGTTCATGTATTTTTAAATACAACTATTAACCGTTTCCACTGCAGATGCTGCCGTGAGCTAATCATCCAACAAGAGTCCTTTGTCGAGGCTTGAAAAGATGATCCCTGCCTTGTTTTTCCACAGACCACTGAAGGCTTGCTTTCCTTTGCAGTCAGTAGCCACTAAATATTGCATAATTATTTATCAACACGCAGCTGGTCTGGAAAATGAACCTGTAAGAGCTCCCTCTTCTCTTGGGAGGAGGAGGAAGGAGTACAGGAGAAGAAAGGATCTAACACTGAAAAGCTGAGTAGGTTGTGGCCAAAGATCCCCCAAACTGGTAGCACGCAAGCTATGGAAAATGGTAGAAAACAAGAGGCTGAGGAGGCATGTTATGCTCAGGAGCGGGGCTGGTTGAGTCAGAGTTAGCAGGTAAGGTGGTGAGGAGGAGGAGGAAGTGGAAGGCACCTCCCCGAGCCCCCAAGAACACTGCTGCAGGTGCTGCAGTGGCAGAGCTGCTGCAGGAGCAGAGCTTGGTTAAGAGAGGAAGAACAACAGAAACCAGTTGGGTTTATCTCAGGGATCAGGAATGGCTGTTTCTGGAAGAGAAGTAGGAAGGGGGGGTAATATTTTTTCTGAGAAATGAAGCAGCACATGGGTTTTTCTTGCATACCCCTCCTTCAGACCTGTTTTCCCAGAGTTTCATCCCCTGCCCGTTCCAGCATAAAGACCGAGTTAAGGCTGGCGTGGGTTCCCAGACCTCCCCATACCCAGCATTTTTCTTTGTTATCTGAGTAATCCTGTCGCTTTCACCTCATTTCTCACCCCTGCAGAAGGCAAAGCAGGGGGAATGCAGATTTTAGGCAGGTAAAACAGGTAGGTAGAGAGCGAGCTAAGCTCAGCCCTGTGCTTGGCATCTTAGTGGGGCCTCAGTTCTGGAAGGAACAGAAAGGTCTTTTTCATTTTTAACTTCTTAAGAGACAGCTAACAAGGGCCAATAGTAGGAATAATGTATACACTGCCATACACAGGAGCTATATAGGAGTAATAGAGGCATATACTGCAAAACTCCTGGATTTCATTAATAATATATAAATATGCATACTGAGTAAAAAACCCCAAACAATCTCTTAAGTTTGTTGATAGACTTCTGAGATGCTAATGTTTGTTTCATTAGCTTAAATGCTTAAAACATACTCTGGCAATATGATTTGTACCAAGCAGAAATTACCTGCTTTGGAGGGAGCACGAGCCAGGGGGCATGAAAGTGTACTCATCTGTTATCCACTCTATTAATACACACACGCCTCTGCTCGATCTCTGGAGCAGCTTAGGCACAAAGGATGTCAAAGGCAGGGGAAGAGAATCATGGGTAAACTTGTATAAATTACCTGGCAAGCAGGATGGCAGGAAAAAAATGAGTGGGGTTTTGACAACAGGTCTTGTCAAGAACAGGGTATCCATGGATAGGTAAAAGGAGTGAGCTGTATCCTATGCTAAATCTCTTCAAGGGATACGAGAGGTCTGTACAGAAATATGCAAAGAGGTGCATTTGTGCAACAGAATCGCCTGGGGTGAGGGCAGCTGGTGTATTTGGGTGTTCCTCTCTTTCCCTTCTGTTAGGAAAGGAGCACAGATTTCTTCAGCTAATTACGGCTGTGTTCTGGATGGTGATGCCTAGGAAGTTCTCCCTCTTCAGGACTATATCCCTCTTATCCCCTATGCTATTTCACTGGGAAAGCCTGGGAGAGAGCCTGTCAATGGCAATTTGGCTGTGCTGCCCATATCTCTAGGAAAAGGGCAGCCATCAGCAGCTACGTGCATGTTTAATTGGTAGGGCTACTTGCCAAGTGCGTGGGGGAGGAGGAAAGCATCTGAAGATTTAGGACCAACTGCAAGGTCTGTTCAGGTTCCATGCCAAAGAGCAACTGGACAGGCTGCTAGCTGAAGCCTGTTACACCACCGTGGTTCATAACCAAGGTAATTGTCTGGGTTTGAATTTACACAGGAGATTTGTGGGCATTAATACTTCCTCCGCACCAGTTGCTCAGCATATCTGATGCTGTAACATGAGCTTGCCTGCTTTCTTGTTGGCTAAAAGGACACCATCAAGGACATTTTCAAAGTATATGCCAAGTTATTTGTGAAACCCTCTCAGAACAGTGAAAATACTGCTTTACCACAAGACCAAGTCCTTCTTTGCTTCCTACAGTTACTGTTATCAGTGTGACTCTTGCCACAGTAACAGTGCATTTACTGGAGGAGACTGTTCACTTGACACAGAATGGTGCAACTAAGAGCAAGCACAGGTTCACCTTTAGGTGAAGGAGGAGGCCACAGGTGCAAAGAAGATTTAAAACCAAGTTATTGCTGCTCCACCACACACCGACTTTTCCCTTCTGCTTCACCCACTTTTAGTAGCATTAGCAGTAGTATCACAGTCTGTGGTTGGTTTGCATTTTACATTTCATTTTGTTTTGTGTTTTGATTTTTTGACACAAGTTTCGGTCAGAATTCAGCAGCACAGTGCTGACTTCCCTTCCTGCTCATTGTTCTGGCTCAACATTTTGCCCCTGTGTTAGTCTGTGTCTGGGCTCAACTTGTCTCCAGAACGGTTTTGGTTTGGATCTGTCCCGTCCTGACATTCAAGGAGGGTATTGTAATGATTTGGATACCAAACATGGAGAGAAGGACAGCTCTGTTAGATAGCAGTGCCAGGATTCCTGCCCTAACTCTCACCACAGACATCAGCCAAGTCACTTCATACCTTCAGAAGGTATATTGTCATCTGAATCCTGTGAGAAGATGTGGCTTAGCTCTTCAAGCCTTAAAGTCACACCTGTAAGATCAGGATAAATGTGCTTACTAAAATTACAAGCTGTTTAGATAACTTGGTCATGTAGGCACATCTGGGGCAGCTGGAATATATATCTTTAACCTTCATCCACACTAATGATCTGAATGTAGCTCTTGTTGGAGGCCACGGCTGCAGGAAATGGTGTTACGCTCTATCGAAGGACCACAGAGCAAGTGAGGATGCTGCGGTTGCTCAAACTACATTTTCTTTCCCTGTGGCTTGGTGACTCATCTTTCACACTTCCTTATTATCCCATTTACCGACAATACAAACTACCCTTTTCTAATAGAGAAGCATTTAGAAACACTGGGTTTTGGTAAACAATATAAAAATGATTCTTGATAGCCATTAAGAGTTCAAGTTCACAGCTTTTCTGAGGACTGCTTGTCTTCATGCAAGCACATCTCCTTTCCATAGCCCACTGCTATGGACCCAACTGTTAATAGTTTCAGCAATACCACTGGTGTACTTAGAATTTCTCTAGTCCAGAATTCACGATGGATGATGAGAATTTGCAATATCTGATCCTTAGCATCTGCAGATTTCATGCTCAGTAAATCTCATGCATTTATTTTTATTTATTTTTGTCTGAGGGCAAAATATTTTTGTCTGAGGACAAAAATTCCACTGACTTTTGAGATTGCCTCAGTTCATTCTGCTTTAGCTGGGGCCTGTTTCCTGATTAGCTCATCTAAGGAAATTAAAAGTCCTGTGTTGTTCTGGCAGGCAGTGAGTATGTTCTTGTGTGCTGTGATGAAGTAGCAGGTGGAGAACTTGATAACCATAGCCTGTTATTTGTAAATGCAATAAAGATGCTGAGGAATAACTTGCAAAATTTTGCTGGACATGTAAATCCAAACAGGCTATTGCTAAACAGATACTGTAGACCAACACAGCTGAGTGGATGAAAAAGCACATAGAGGATGGTCATAATCAAAGAAAATACATTTTTGTGTAGGTAAGAATGGAGGGAGCCCTCTGTCTTCTCATATTACAGATACTGGAGTTTTTGATTTTATTTTCTAAGGTTTTCTTGTTGGTGGTTTTTGTTTTGTTTATTGGTTTGGTTTGGTTTTGTTTTTTTAGACTAAGCCTGGAATATATTCTTCCAGGACATTACTTAAGTGCCTCAGCAGTTAACCACATATAGAGACTCATAGCTGCATTACTCAGATTTCCTATGGCATTAAAAGCCTCATTGACTAACAAGCACAATAAAAATACATGATGCTTTTTACAGCTTCGCCTGGAGATTGCGGAGTGTTCTCGGCTTGAAGAGACAAAATACAGTCTAAAGCTTCATCCTCACAGGTCTTCAAGGACATGGGGCTCTAAAATGTTCTTTTTAAATAACAAAAGATGCAAAGCCAGCCCATACTTTCTCCAAAAGAGCTCAACATCTGCATGTCAGCCTGTAAAACAGAACAGCAAAGAACATGAGATCATTAGACCTTGCCAAGGTTTGTCCAGTCAGGCTTCCCGTAATGTGATACTAAATCTAGTGATGGAGGAATACTGGAAAACCTAAGTGCAATTCCTTCACAGGCAATAATATGCCATTATACTCTGTCTAAATGGTTGGTTTCACCACTATTTATTGATGTTAACAGGAAAGCTTTGTAGTTGTGTAGGCAAATTCAAGCAATCATTACAAGGAAGAAGACTTTCAACTTCTTCCATTTTTGCCCGTAGGTTGAGCCCCCATTGAGTTAGGATCACTGCAAGGAGGCTTGACCTCATCCATAAAAATATGCAGCATTTCTTTCATCTGTGGCTAATCATGCAGCTGCTACCATCACTAGGGAGTACAACCCACATTTCATAACAATTTTTTAAGAGCTTGAGTACATTTCCCACCACTCAGTTGAGTTCCTTCACCTGTAACTAAGTAAAGCTTCAATGAATTCTTTTCTAGAGAGGTCCTAAGAGGACAGCTGAGAGAAAACAAAAGACAGCCAGCAAATGCTACACTTGTCTGTGTTCTGAAGAGCCTGGGAGAGCTCCACTGGAAATCAGTGTTGAATCCAGTCACCCCTATTCCACTTGGAGGACCCTCTTGTGGTGGCACCACCACTACCAAGCAAGTCACCCAGTTCATGGTTGTCTCAATAGCTAAGACTTTTCTGGACAGATGCACAATATTTTTTAGCTTAAGTTAATAGAGGGGTTTGTACCTTATCAGTAGTCCCTCTGTATTTCTCGTATGTCTTCGCTGGGAGCTGGGTTGGTCCCTTTATGTGGGCTGCAGGACAGACTTAGGGTCAGTGGTATTGGATTTCCAGTGTGTAAAGTGACAGAGCTTTCCAGCACAGGAATGAAGAAATCCTATAGGAGAAAAACAAACAAGAGGTCAGGTATTGTTTCTCCTACAAACACTGTTTTCTTTTTTGGTGGTAGGGTGCATGAGGCAAAGGGTGAGCTCCAGCCTTCCTGAGGTGATTGTATTGCCAGTACTCACACCTACTTTGGCCTGGTACCTGCCTTCCAAGAGCTTGCATGAGACCAGATACCAATAGAGTTTTATCATTTCAACCATGCTCAAGCTGACTTTGTCAATGGATTTGGGCAATGCTATAACATTAATTTACTTTGAGGGGGGGAGAGGTTGTCAGGAAAGAATTAAAACTTGATTTTCCTCCAACAAAACTTACTTTCTAGGAAGCTCAAGGGGTTCCACCTTTATTTCTTGCTACAGGAATTTTTTAAAAAATAATAAATTAATGGAGATACAGCCAACAGTTGCTGGCTATACAAACAAAACAGTTTCCTCTTCTGTACGTAGTAAGGACTAGATCTGTACGCCATCTCCAGCAGCAGGTGGCTGTCGTGGATGCTTCCCCACAATGCTAGCAATTTCAAGTGTTGGAAAAAGACCAAGACACCCACACAGAAAGATGCTGCACTCCAAAACAGTGCAGCACTATATGACCATTCCACATCCCTTTTTCTTTTCAGCCAGCAGCCACACTCCATACATATGACCTCTCCTGCAGGTGGGTCACCTAAGGACTGTATCCCTACCAGGGATTTGAAAGGTTAATAATAATATTAATACTAATACTAATACTAATAATTAGTCCAACCACCCCTTTTAAGGTTTCGTTTCTAGTGGACTGCCAAACCTACAAATCTCAAACCTCTGAGGAAGCAAATCGCACTATTTGCTCTGAATTCAGCCCAGTTTAATCCTGTTACTTTCTATTAACCCCTGCTAGACTTACACTGCCTCATAAAGACTCTGCTGGAGACCAGTATTCTCCCTTAGTCCCTTCTTCCTACCTTTCAACAGACCTGCTCTCTCACCCAGCCTGGTACCAATGACATAAATCTTTCCATTTTTAACTCCTCCCTTGCATCCTAATATTTTTCCCGGATGTTATCCTGACATCTGGTAGTGGTAATCTGTTCACTCTCTCCTGGTTTATAGGATGTTTCACGCCCCATGACAGTGGGGTATCCAGGTAATGGCTTGGACTTGATGGTCTTAGAAGTCTCTTCCAACCAAGGCTATTCTGTGATTCTGTGATCTATGGAAACAGGCACTACTTACTTTCCTCTTCTCTTTCCTTAGCAGGAATCAGACTTCTGGATAATGATGAACTTCTTGGTCTGTTCAGCACGTTAGGAGAGAGCTGGTGATTTTAGTGCTACAGTATTAGTAAGTTCCTTAGATATCTTTTGGGAAGTCATCCCAAAATTTTCTGAAAGGAGCAGAATCTGGATTTTCTGAATATACCCATCTTGGTTAAAAATGAATATGAATGATCCACCATATGATTGTAAGTTCTGGGTGAGTGTAAATAGTTCTATGTGTTTGGTGCTTTACTGTTAAACAGTAGGAGCTTGCTGCCCTCTGTGTCCTGTTTGTAGCCTTATCATCTTTTTATCTCAACAGAGGACTAGGCATGACCGAGTAAGTAAACAGACATTACATGAAATGGAATAAGGAGAGAAACAACAGCTGTCCTGACAATCACAAAACAAAAAGTGACATGCCAGAAATGTCAATCATAATGTCCTTAAGCAACCATCCTAAACAGACAGTTAGGATGTTTTATGAGGCTGCTATCTCAGATAAAGTGTCAGCAGGATCTGAAAGGCTGGCTTATGTGCCTCCGCTTTTTAGTTTCAATACATATGTTTTTAGACTCTGTCCATTTTGTCATTCCTTGAAGCATCCATATTCTAAATACTAACTGGGTAATGAGCAGGTGGTTTACTCCAACACTTCCCATAGCTGTCAGTTAAAGGTTTGGATCTCTGTGCAAAGTTTATTACTCAAGCACCTGAATGTAATACACTGGCTCAAGTGCAGATCAAGTACACCAGTGCCAAAAACCAGGCAAGAGCATTACCAAAGCCCAGGGCTCAAAAATGAGTGATCTCCTGCAGTGTAATAAGGAGTCACTTACTGAGCATCAGTAGAGCCAGATGCTCTCAGCCTGTCACATATTTGAGGAAAAATGTGTTCATTTAAATGTCAGAAAAAAAATATTTAAGATAATGCAATTTTGCTCTGTGTTTGTGAGAGTCTAGAAGTATGTGTGTGGTTGAACCCCCAGCCTCAATGAACATACAGTAACTCTCCGACCAACAGTAACTTGATTATCTCTCCCAACCTTGAACGGAACCACAGCAGTCACTTCAGATTAGAATTGAGCAAGAGGCACGAGGCTGTCAGAGAGGGTGTAAATTTAACTTCTTAAAATTGTGGGTGAGATCAAGTGAGAAACAGTATTTTACTGAGGATTTACTTTATGGAGTCGTAGTGTCAGCACTTTACTAAAGAAAAGCCTATTGTCTCTGAGGGAGAGCTGAGCATTTCCTAGTGCACATTTAGTCAGTAAAAAATATTCCATTCCTGGCTCACGCTGGGCTTTTCTCCTGACCACATGCTGAGCTGGTCAGTATTTTTCTAACACACCGAGAAAGAGAAACAAGTTCTTCTCCAAGTTCCCCAAATCGTACAAACCAGCTGATTCACTCATCGGTGCCTTGGTGT
This sequence comes from Podargus strigoides, assembly GCA_028020825.1. Lineage (NCBI taxonomy): Eukaryota > Metazoa > Chordata > Aves > Caprimulgiformes > Podargidae > Podargus > Podargus strigoides. The sequence goes on along the minus strand of CM051626.1, from coordinate 7,062,979 downwards.
GTATTCCCCACCAGGAGCTAAGTCACTCTGCAACCCTGGAGCAGCGAGGGGTGAAGGAGGGTGGCTGCAATCTAAGACAGTGCTCCTGTGTCTGCTTGCTCAAGGTCAGGTTGATTTTTGGATGCTTGAAGTATGCTCTTTGCTGTATTTAGCACATTGTGGGTTGGAACACCATGATAACATGATAAGAAAAAGATCACAATGTAGAAAAAATCACTCGTGATGTAGGATTGCCAAGTTAGACTTGGACTACCTAGATCTAGTGGCCATTTCTAAATCTCTGGAAATAATGCTATGAAAGTTTTAATTGGTGTCTGTGCTGGGAAAATCTGCATTTCATACACATTTCCCTTAACAACAACATTATTAGCTGTTCCCTCACCCCATCATATACAAACCATGGTATCTGTACAACTCCGAGCCCCTTTGCTCAGACAGCACTGACAGAAGAAGCCTAAGAAGGTGAGCAGATAAATAGAAACCATCCGAGTCTCACAAAGCCCTTTGAAAAAATGATAAAACAAGCTGCCAACCTGCATAGGCAACCCAAGTCCTTCTGTAAGACCTTTACCTTTAACTCACCTAAAAGTACCTTGTTGAGTGAATTAAGCTTCTTCTAAAGACCAGCCCCAATGGGAGGAACATGCTTCAGTACGTGGATCAGAGCAGAGCAAGGACAAGAAGTTGCTGCAGTAGCCCTCGAAAAGATGATCTGGGTGGATATGGTGTTTTTCTTCACTCCCTGGACAGTGATACTTATAAAAACTGTTTGCATTTTTTTTTGCACACAGAACATTTTTAGGACACATAGAACTAGTGGTAAATCCGTACCACTCTATTATAACCCAGAATGATTATCGCTGTCACAGTGTGTGGCCACTGGATGTCACTACTGATCCATTCCAGAGGACCAGCAAGTTTTTATGCAAACAAAACAAAAACCTCTCCTAATTTGGAGAAAATGAAATATTATTTTACTTATTATTATTGTTTATGAGAACTTGTCAGCTCATTTTCCTAAGCCAGCCTAGCACGCCTGTCACCTTGTCTGTAACTGCAAAGGAGCATACGCACAGATTTCCTTGCACTGCCAGTCAACTTCCTCTCATCGGGCAAGAGACCTTGGGGTCAAGGAGAAGAAACCACAGCTTCTACAGTGATGACACCACGTCAAGGCCAGCATGGAGCAGGAGAACCTCCATGCAGTCTGGGCTCACAGCTGGAGGACCCTAGGAGACAAGCAAATGTGGGTGCTAGGACTCCAGCAGGCAAGTAGGGGTAGTGGGACCCTGCTCCATGTTTTCCTGGGGCTGTTGCTAAGTGCTAGCTCATTGCCACCCTCTTTCCCTGCCTCTTCTGTGGAAACAGTACAGATCTGCTTATTTTCCTAGGGATAAAAGATTGATCCCATGTATTAGAAATTTTAAAAAGCAGAAGAGACAAAGCACCTGCCAGGTCACTGAAGATGAGTTTTCTACAGATCCACCCACCGTGTTGGACACTTGTATAGACATCAGGTGAGAAGTGGGTCTGCTTCTGAAGCCTTGTAATGAAAGAGGTAGCAGAGATGAGAGGCCAAAAGATTATTTTCTGTGATATCTTTGCTCTGCTCTGCTGGCATCCCCACAGACAAGAGGGGAGGCAGTCTGATAGGAAGAGATAAAATGGGACACTGGGGAGGGAAAAGAGAAGTTGACATCAAGATTTCAATGAGAATCTGGGGGTTTATGGCAAGGAAAGGGAAGTTAAGGAGATTCTGGAACAATGGCAGAAAACATCATGAAACAGGGAGTCAGCCTCACTTCCCTGAGACCTCAGGGCAGATCACATACATTTACACATGCAATGCAGTGCTCTGGAGGGTCTGACACCACTCACCAGCCTGACCAATGGAGTGCTCTGCCAGTCCACCCTCTACCAGATGAGTCCTGCCTCATACCGAGATGTACAGAGGGTGTACAGAGCAGGTGCTTCCCAAGAGAAGGTCCTATTTCCTATTTGATATAGCTTCACTAAACTTTTGTCATTCAAGCTGAAAAATTCTGTTAGATTTTCTGCCTCAAGCTGAAAACCAAGGGGATAAAACTATTAATCTCTTTTTAAGAAAGAACATTGAAAGAGAAATCATATATACTCAGTAGAGACTTCTAGAGATTATTAATTGGACTCTTCCAAGATTTATCCCCTTTAGTCAGGCAGGAGCCCCCAAGCCATTTAAAGACTGGGTGACAGCCTGGGAGGAGAAAGGAGAACAGACAGCTAGAGGGATGGAGAGTGGATTTTACGAAGTGGAATTAAGTTGTTCGAGGCAACCCAAAATTACTGCCTTTGTGCACCTCCTTGCCACCTTGAAGTATTTTGAGTGCAATTTTTGGAGAGGATATCTTCCCCTTGTGAACCAGTTTGTGGTGGGATGCTGTTCAGGGTGGTTCAGGTATGTTCAAAAGCAGAGAACTTCTGAGCTCCGGGGTTCCCGAGCTCCATTACAGGCCCTTAAGGAGCAGAGCATGGTCTTAGAGACTCCTCACCCAACCCAGGAGTTTGGTCCGATGTGGATTACATCAGCTTGATGAATTCCTTGCAGTGACATAGCCAGATAAAGATAGCAGTGACTAACACCCAGTTATCTAACGGAGCTGTGGATCTAACGGGACTGAGCTGGGGCTCTCCACGTCACCAGGCTCTGCAGCAGCCTCCCAGCCCACTGAGCTCATCGGAAACCTGAGAAACTCCTCTGATTTCTGCTGGGCGGTTCATTTTGATTTAATCAGCCTGGCATTTTGCCAGCGTAAAAATTTCCTCTCTGAAATTTCCAACCCGTTTCAGCGAGAGCTAAAGGATAACCCAAGGAGGTCTTCTGCACAGCTCCTTTTTGACTCCTGTTTCCTTACATGCGGAGCCATGTGAATGCCATGGGGAAATGGCATTACATGCAGAGCTGTATTAATGTTGTGGGAAGTGAACAGCAAGGAGGGTGTACAGAGCAGGTACTTCACTTGACCAGCTGACTTTTCTCAGAAAAAGAAGCAGCAAGGCCATACACATGGGATCGATTCTTTTCCTCTGCTAGTGGAAAAGCTACTTTCTTTTTTTAAGACAGGGTATCCAGTGAAGTACAGCTTATTTTGCCAGTATGGCTGCGAGTTTGGCTGGAGGGAAAAAAACAACCAACCAAACAAAAAACCCGACCAAAAAATCAAAATGCCATTTTAGCCAAAATTGCCCCATCCTTCCAGACCCTGAATTTCTTTACCTACCCTGGGAGAGCTGAGCAGGCAGCAAAGCTCAGCCATTGCACCTCAGTCCCAATACATTGCAGTGCCTTTAACTCTACAGGCTTTTTAATGCAGAAATAAACAAACAAGGTGAATGGATATTTGGAACCAAAGCCAGTGACCTTTACACCATGCTAGTGCGGCTTTCAACTCCACGAGTAGTCCCATTGGATTACTCGCAGAGTAAGAACCCGCTCAGCCTGAGGGAGGGAACCTGATCCCTTGTTTTCAGCTGGAGATGTAAACTTTGGGTCAAGGATCATTTCGATTTTGCAGCAGCTCAGTTTGGCTCTCGCTCAGGCTGGGGGAAAAGGTGACTGTGTTCTGTAAAGCAGCGTATTGCAGGAAAGCCATTCATCAGTCCAAACCAGGTGACTGAATATCAAATTTAAACAGTCTTTTCATCAGCTCCATTTCACAATCACACTATATATTAGGCTAGTAATGTTGAATTTTCCTAACAAGAAAGCAAAGAGGGAAGGAGCTGGCCAGAGCTTTCCGAGACATGTTGGCAGGATCCTTCCCCACTCAATTGCCTGGCACTGACTGCATGCTTTCTCCCTCCTTTCCTGGAAGTGTTGCTTTGTCCTGTGGAAACTCAAATACGTATGCTAATATGTAAGGAGTTCTCACCAGCTCGTTTTATGAGCGTTATGAAAGATGCCAGATGATTATCTGAGGCCTTCCCACCAAACCCACAGCTTCAGGGGGATGCATGGAAGCTGGCAAGATAGGGAAATCCTGTGGCCAAAAGCTTTTGGAGAGAGCAGTTTCTCCTCCCACTTGCAGAGACCACACTTAAATATTTGTGGTATCACAAATATGCCCTTTAGTGTGTGCAGTAATAGACCTCTGGAACACATCTGGGTTTGATGGCTCTGGACCCTCAGGCTTGTGCAAAGCAAGGTAAGAAGTGCCCAGTGTGTGTTTGTGTGCTGGGGGTGCTGGGTGGGTGTCTGCTGGGGCTCTGTCACTGTGTTTGACCCCATCCTGATGCTAATGCAACCTGCCAGCTCTACAGCTGTTGGAGCTTGAAAGTAATATTTTTCTATCCCTAACCTACATGACTAGAGCTTAAAAATTACATACAGGGGGGAAGAGTTACTACCACAGGGCGAAAACTTCGCAAAAGAGACCTCTTGAGCCATGTAGCTTATGCAGCCACTTACAGATGCATGACATGGATATAATATATTCTTGACTTTGATTATATAAACATAGCTGATAATGCCCTGCTTTCCCTCAGTACAGTGATTTTACACTAAGGGGTGTCACTCCTGTAACATGGTGCTAAAGCCTCCATCTGAAGTCTTAATTCCCTTCTTCAAGAATATTAAAACTCCTCCTTTGGGAGGAGAACTTCTCTCCCACCCCATGTCCTTGGTCTCCCATGCTGCTCATGGCTTCAGAGAAGTCTGTTCACTCCCAAAAGCTGAGGTCCTTCCTAAGAAAAGCAAAGTTAAAGACATGCAATAGGCTTTACTTGTAGAGGTTTGGTGTAACAAGACAGCAATCCCTCAGGGGAGAGGGACTGAGGCTGATTTTAATGATTTCCTTCATGTCGAAAGGAAAGTTTAAATAAATTGCTGTGCCCTGAATGTGAGAGCAGAAGAAGTGATTTCTGTTTAAGTAGGTGTTAGGAGGTAGAAAAGAGCGTTGTAATAACAACTTGTCTCATAAGCTGAGGAAGTGAGATGTTGAATCTGTACCCAAACAAAGAGTGAACCTGAGTCACAAGAACATTTTGTATTTATAGGGCAGCGTTCATCGGAGAATTTCAGAGTGTTTTACCAACCCGGAGAGCCAGGGGTAAACATAGGAACTCACACCAAGTCCAGCTTTCCTCATTCATGTCATGGAGCTGGACAGTAAAGGAGCACAGAGCAAAGGACTATTTCAGTATGAATATGAGGAAAGAATGTGGCCCCACATGCTTGAGTTCCATATCTCCCTTCCCTCGTAAAGTAAGCGTTTGTTCCACTTTATAGATGAGTAACTGATGCACAGAGATCTCAGGGAGTTTGTCTAAAGTCACAAATTGAGGAAGTTAATGAAAAAGGACCCAAGAGTTTTGACATTGTGCTCTAACCCCAAGGAAAACTTAATTTGGCACTAGCAGCTGCTTGATCTTTGGGGCTTCTGCATGAACAGGGAGTAGTTTGCTTAATGAAATAATATCCCAGGCACATATGAAGAGCAATTACTTGCTCTCATATAAACTCTCATGTATTCATCTAGAAAAAATGTTCATGACTCAGTCATCTGGGATGGTTCAAGCTACTCACCCTCCAGCATGAGGCGTAGGCATTACAGTGGTGGAGTTAAAAAGGAAGACACATGACCTCAATTACTCACAAGGAGTCAAATTATGATCTCAGATACAGTGGTATAAATCCAGAGTCATTCCCCCCTGAAGTAATTGGCATCATACTGTATTTCTTTAACATACGGGAAGTCAGAACACAGTCTGTAATCTCAGTATGTCTGTGGAGCTTTATTCAGAGAGAGGCTGTGCTCTCCAGCAATGGGTGTTAGTGATGGAGGAAAAGGTTGGAAAATGCACAAGGTAGAAAAATGTGCCAAGCTTCCCTGTAGCAAAAGCAACAAATTATTACCTAGTTTTAACAGTACACTTAATAACGTTTTCACTTTTTTATCAGGTTTTCTCCATTTTTTTTAATAAACAATATAAGTTAACAGATATAGAGGAAGACTTCATAAGGGCCTGTCCCATCAAACTCTATTTAATTCCTCATTTTTGCTCTGGATATCATAAGCCATGAGGAAGGAAGGGTTTGGCTGTTAAGAAAGGTGAAGAAGATTATGAACATACATATTTACAGATGACGTATGACTACAAACAGAAATCCAGAATTAGGGACTTTGCAAGTTGAGAGAAAAGAATGATTAATGTAACAACCACCGTGAACTGTCCCGGTGGGACATCTGAAATTGTAAGAAACTGTTTCCATCAGTGCAGAACAAAGGATCTATGGCTTGAAGAGCAGGGATACTAGATTCAGCACAGCAGGAGACCACATAGCAAAATATTATAAATAGACCCTCCATTTATAGTTTCTGAGCTTTCAGTAACAGTGATATTCTCAGCCTTGTGGTCCCAGTAATTTGAAACTGATAGATGAGGACTTTGCCCCTTTGGGACTACGGAAAACCCAGCAGAAATGAACAGGGAAAGAATTCAGTTTGACTGAATTTGACTGAGGAAACTCATTAAAGGCACCTAACAAGGTTCCAGCACATCAAGCAACCCAGAGTTTTTACAAATATATTTGTTTTTAACATTTTCTAAGCCTACAGAAGCAGTCCAAACACATGTTAAATTATATTATAGGCAAATCATACCAGGAGCATACAGAGGAACACCCAGGAGACCTTCCTTAAAAACTCTGGGTGTGCAGGAGAACTGCTGGGGTGCCACCACAAAGCATCCTGCCTGCTCCCACTGCTGGCACCAGGAGGAACACAACATACAGCTGCAGTGAATATAGCAGTGCTTTATGGGCATATATTGCAATTTCTGGCTTGTCTTCCAGCTGTTACCCAATTCAGATTCCTTCCTGAAAAACCTTGGCACATGCAGCTTGTTGATATAATTTCTAAGTATGCAGAAGACATGTATGTGCACCAGTGGAGCTGCAGATCCTGTAGACTTAGGAAAGTGATACCTAAATTATATGCATGAATGCAAAGTAGGTATATTTACATATGCATAAAATGTAGATATTTTTTAAATATGTCACAACATGTGTGTACTGGAGTGCAGTACAAGTTCCAGGGGTATCATTAGGAGACACTTGAGTGAAGGTCATTAAGAAACTGTTTGCACTGGCACCACTGAAATGCTGGAGCCTTCTGCCTCTTTTCAGAGAGAGGCGTTATAACAACTTGAAATGTTTTTGTGACAGATCCAAGAATAGTAAGCCTTTCCCAGCACCAGCTATGATAGAAATGACAGTTTGCAGTCACTTGCTAGGTGTAATTAACAGCTATCCATATCTGCATCAGTCAAGACTTCTGCTGCGGAACTCCCACATATCTGGTAACCCTGACAGAGAAGGGGAATCAGTGAAGTGGCACCCAAAGCGCACCCAGCCCAGTGTAGCTGAGTGTGGCCAGCTGCTCTGTGACCACAGCTGTGTCCTGGTCTGGTTTAGGCACTGCATATATGCAAATGTGTAGATCAAACAACTAAGTACTTCAGCGACGTATCCTGTGTTACCAAAGAAATGAGTCTTTTTGAAGCCTAGTGCACATACAGTTTTATACAATTTCAGTTCAGGAGTGATTTTTTAGTGAAATAGTAAACCAGCTCATCCCTGAACATCTGCAGTGCATGCAATGTTATCAGCAGAGAAGGTGCTGTACACCAGAACAGTGTACACCAGCCTCCCATGATAAGCTCATCTTCCCTCTGGAGAGGCAGCTCTGCTTTGTGTAAACAAACCAATAATCGGGAATTTTCATGGGAGATTCTCCTTAAGCCTGCCCGTGTTGCTGCTAACTTGTCACAGCAGCTGAGATTGTGTGGCTGAGAGAGCAGCGTACAGCATGCACACAGTTGTGTTAATATTGCTCAGAAAGCTCTGTGGGCTCCTCAGAGCAGCCTCGGGTAGGAGGGAGGTTGCCATCAAGATACTTTCATCTGGATCTGCTTTGAAGGAGATGAGAGGAATTGAAACAAATTACATCAAGTATTTCTACTTAAAAATTTCTGGGTGCAGGGGTGCAAGATGTTTAAGGTGCAGGTCATGACCGAGGAACAGTGTTCCTCTGTGTTACTGAGAAGCTGCCCCATGAGGCTCAAGTGTTGCAGCACTTGGTGGTCATGAGCATCCCTGGAGGGGCGCAAGTGACATAGGGGTGGTCACAGGGTGGGTTTGGGTCCACCATTCCATCCATACAGGGTGAGGCAGGAAGGACAGGTGCATGTTGACAACCGGATGCATGGTTAGATGAATACCTGCAGGCACAGCCTCTCAGGTGCCCCACAAAGTGCTGTTCTTCTGTCCTGGGACCCCAATGAGAAGTCATTGTGGAGATTTGAGTAACCAGCAGCATCCAGGTCTCTGAGCCAGAGAGAGATGGCAGGACACACAGCAGATTTGTGAGGTGAAGGTGACTGTAAGGTGGGAACATCTAAGGGACCCTGAGAAATTAAAATGTACCCTGTGAACACCGAGAGCTTGGTGAGAGGTGGCTTTGCAGCTGGAAGAAAGGCAATATAGGACACACTTCACAAACAGGAGGTTTTGGTCTTTGAGGAGCTTTAAGGAAAAGGTTTCTATCTAGCAGTATAATTTCTGGAGTTGACAAGCCTCCCTTACTTTTACTTCAGCCTCATCATCAGAGACACTCTCCCTTATAGGCTCTGATGGGAGCACAGAGCTGCTTTCCAGCAGCACGATCCCAAGCCCTGGTCAGGGCCAAGTGTGCAAGGCTCTGTTCTGGGAAAGTTAAATCCCTACTGTTGCATGAAGATCACTCTGCAGCCCCATTTTGGTATTGATCTAACTCCTCTCCATCTGAAAGCTATCTAAAACACTTTGGTGAGAGTTGTAGGGCTGTGGCTGAGCACTTTGAACTGCATTTTCCTCATACACTGCGAGCAGAGAAATGCTTAATTGGGTATTTATTTAATGGGCCAGAGCCAGCAGGTGTAGGCAATTTGGAACTGCTGAGGACAAATCACCACGTGTAATGTTAAGACAGTTACTCCAGGGAGGAGGGAGGGAGGGGGAAAATAGCGTATATTAGCATAACTATCTCCTCACACGTCCTTTCTCGTCCTTGCATAATATCCAAGTCCTGTGGGCCCCTGCCAGCAAAATAAAACAATGATCCTGGCCCTGCGGGCCTATTATTATTGATTTATAAAATACAGCTAGTTGTGTTAAATGTGTCCTTCCACTGCGAGAAAGAATTACTGGGCATACAGTGGTGTAAGACTGCAGAGATGTTATTAAGCTGTATGAGTTCCAAATAAAGGCATCATCAAAATGTCTGTTTTTAAGCATTTCAACCACTTTATGGAAAACCATCTGGAAATAAATGTAGCTGGTCTAATGTATGTAATGAATTTAATGTGCCATTCTTCCACATTAAGGAAAAATCTAATAGGATGATTGAGTGGGGCCAAACTTCTGCAGGAAATTCCTTTATAATACATGATTGAATTATTGTTTTTCTATTAGGGCAGCCAAAACATTCAGTGTCCTCGACAATACAGGATGTGTACCGTAACTTTTTTGCCACTAAGCTAGGCATACTGTACCTGGACGTGTGCCCAGCTCTGTGAGTATTTCCATTTGAGTGATTTATTTATTTTCCAAAGAAAGACTACATAAGTTATGCAGAACACAGCAAATTTCTTTTGGTCCATATGACAGAACTGGGTGCCTGGCTGCCAAATGAATGAAATCTAAGGAATCCAGAGGCATTTACAGCAAAGTTGAGATTTTCCTAATGGATGCCTAAAAGTTATGCTTATGAAACTTCTAAACCTTTTCTCAACAGAAATTGGGCAGCTAACTCCCTTTGCAAATCCTCATCTCAAGTCTACATTCAAGCCCCTAAGTATCCTGGTTTTCTAAAGTTTTGGCCTTCCAGCTGCAACCACATGAGTTAGGAGAAGCTGCTGAATGTAGCAGTTGTGAAAATTGGATTATTTATTTATAAGCCTAAATATGATCCATGGAGCCTAACTTTAAATGCCTTGTAAAACCTAGGATCAGTACTTTCACCCATTTAAGTTGCATGGAACAAAGTGTTTTACAAACTTCTCACTAAAGATATGAAGCTATGAGTGCATTGATGTAACATAAGCACATTGAGAAATTGATATAAGATATTCTGAGCTCGTAGTTCAAGGTCCCTCGTCCCTTCCCCACCAAAGCTGCTGCTGTTGTGATACACAGGAGGAGGAAAGCAAATCATTTGAATGTTTTTTCTGGAAAGACCTCATGTATTTGAGACATCTACCTGCTTTCCCAGGGGTTACAGCCATAAAATGTATATAATTATTCCCACAATTATGAGAATATGCTAGTGACTTCGAGATATCCTGGAAACCCATATGTAAGTAGGTATATATACAAGAGGAGATGAGGAGAACTCTGGATTTTTTAAACTGTAACTTGGGGAAAGGTGGTATATATTAGTGTAGCCTCCTAACCTTGTCTACAAGATCTCATGGCTCATTGCCCATAGCAGCAGAGCCTCTTCCCTTCTGTCTTCTAAATAGGGGATGGCAATTATTTTTCTTATGTGAATAAAAGATTTGCCCCCCAAAAGTAGTCCCAGGTCAAATTAGTCATATAGTTGCAGCTGGAAGCTATTTTTGGCCTAGGTTTACAGCACTGCAGAGGATATCCAGATACTTTACCAAATATTTAAGGCATTCAGCCAAGGTGTGGGAGATGCAGGTTCAGACCTCTCTAGGGAAGTGGGTTTGAACCTACCCCCTGGGAGGTAACTGTTATCAGCATCTTGCTGTATAGGGGATGGTGGGGTGAGAGAGAAAGTAGGAATGAGTCAGGCAGCCTGAGGTTTGACCAGCTCCTTGTCTCACTTGAGCTGTGTGTCCTTCCCAAGCTGTGGGTGAGCTAGGATAGGGTACTGAACCAAGCAGGAGGCTTGTTTTGATTTGAGACCTGCCAGTTCTCACAGGCTAAATGAGCCCACTTTTACATCCAGCTACCATGTGTTTCAGCAGTGCAGAGGTGAGGTTGGGCTCACCTTCCCCCCACTCTTCTCCCAGAGGAACCAGCATTTGATTTCCTATTAATCCTCCTTAAACTGAAATTCAGAGGTTATCTACCACCAAGCCAGGGTCCTTACTTATCCTGGCAGAGATCAGGTTCTGACCTCTAGGACATCAAATAAAAGCAAAGAGGAGGGTAATATTTATTGACTTCATTAGTAACACAAAGTGAAAGACACCCAAGTGGGTGAAACTTTGAGTTCCTCAGCACCTGCTCTGCGCACAGAAAAGCTTGACCTCTCCTTGTGGTAACATTTCATTACATGTGCCCTACAGCCTTGCTCCTCAAGTTCATCTTGAGTCAAACAGGTTAACCCATACTTTTTGTGCAGGATTCTGAAGCCAGCCGAGTGTTTATCATCCTTGAGGAATCTAGCCCGTAGAGGTTTTATTAATTTTTTTCGTGCACTCATAAACAGATTCAAGATGTTCTTCTTCAGCCAGAGGATAAAGGTTTCTCCTGCTATCTCAGTTCTCCATCAGGAAAACAGCCAGTCCCGGTGTGCCAAGATTCTCCCAAAGGCGTAATTGCCATCATCTGTGTTTACTAGCGCAGGCTTACAGGCATCCTGAAAAACAAGGACTGTGTCCTTTCCCAGCATGAACTCAGAATTCCAGATAGTTCCAGGCTTGAACTGTTCCTTAAGTGTACCTACAGCCTGGACACTTCTCAGATAAGACCAGAAGATCTCATCCACATTGCAGAAGTAACACTGGTCAGCTTCGATCAGCAGCCCAGCCTCTCAAGGGCAGAAATGTTAAACTCATGATTCCAGTTTGGACAAGTGTGGAGCATGACCTAAATCTCAGTTTCACTCAGTCTTCACTTTCCCTCCTAAGCTGCCAAATCATGTTGTCAGACAGTGCATAACTCCTGGTGTGGTTTTGCACTGTTATTGCCACATGGGGTAGATGCTAAAAAGAGTCGTTATCGTTAGTGAATCTTCATCTACTATTAAAAAAGCACTGCAGCATCATTGAAACCTCATCAGAGGATCGAGCCATATGCTTCCACACAGAGCTCCCCAGGGCATCCCAGACCCACTTCTCCCCCAAGGCAGAGGGCAGGCTGTTTGTCCAGCATGAATCCAACCAAACTAACAGTCTCTAAGTGATTTCACTGATTTTAAATGAAGAAAAGATTATTGGGTCTAGGACTCAAAGAAGTAAAAAATTTCCACCCTTCTACCCTTCCTGCCAAACCCCAAATATTTAAATTGAATGCAACTGCAACTGGACAAAAAGTCCTGAATGTTTTTATTATCTGGGATCTCAGCATTGTTACTGAGAAATCAGGTTACAGAAGATGGGAAAGAAAGTACATCTTAGAAAATCCTTGATCCCAGTGCTACAGCCTTGCCCTTATGACAGGACATGAGGTCATCTTTTCTGCCCAATTCTTTTTTAATTCTTTGTGGGAGCAGGAGGTGCTTGCCTGTACAGTCTACTATAGCCTGCCTATATGGTCTAGTATAGCCTGCCTATACTATATCATTTATGGTCTAATCATCAGCACAGCTGTATTTCAGGCTGACTGCATGTGCATCCAGGTTCAGGATCTCTGCTCCTTTCTTGTTTTTTTCTTCTAATTTGCATGCATGCACATCCACACTTCAGAGATACTCAGTTATATCAGGTTTTGTACTTTCCCCATCACTTGCTATCACAGAGAACTGTGCAAACTAGAATTCTTCCTTCTGAAAGCGTGGAGCTTGTCAAAGCACTCCTTGGTACATCTTTCTACTGATATGCTAGTGATGCTTTGCTGTAAGGATTCTTTCCATTTTTTGGCTCAATAAAAGTTGAAAAAAGTGATTATTCCTGAAATACATAAGCATCCAGTTTACCAAGGACGCAAATACAATTCATTTTAAAGACCAGGAGATGGGTGTTGAATATTATTAACAGATAAGTGATTTCAGAGAGTTTTAGTTATCTAAATAAGAATGTGTTTCTATACTCCAAGCTACCTGGCAGGTCTTCAGTAATCAGCACATTTTGATATGTTTGTCTACACAGTAAGTGTCCCAAACAGAGCTGCAATACTTGCCACGCATTATATTTAATATATACAACTGCAGGTCTTCATTTTTTGTTCCATTTGCTCATTTTTTTATGGAAAGCTGATGGAGGAGACGTGGTGTGTCCCATACCTATAGATGCTACTTTCATGACAAATTAATTCAGTTAACACAGCTACCATGTGTATGCTGGCTGAACACACATTTTAGCAGTTAAAAACAACCAGGGAATATATACCTACTTTTCTTCCATGGAAACCAGATCTAGAGCAAATCTGATCAGGCAGTTGTGAGAGTAAGTCCACCAAAGCTATGCCAGAGAAGGACCTATCCCACTACTAATTAATGTAGAGAAGGTGTATCTGGGAGATGCCACTTGGCTACCAGAGACAGGCTGGTGATGTGTTAAACTTCACAAAAGGCTTAGACTTACGCCCTGAATCTACACTTCATTCAGCCTGATACTTTGGAAGCAAATGGTCTGGAGATAGAGGCAGCCAGGAACCCATCCAGAATTGATCTGGGAGGCAGGATCTGCACAACCCAGCATGCTGAGATAGTGCCAAAAATGCCCTGCTCTGCAAATAGGTGCTCATCCTGCTGGGAAGGGATAAAAGAGGTGCTGTTAACTCCAGGGGCAGAGAGCTTCTCTGCTCACCAGCACCAGAAGAGGTGGTGGTGGGTCCTTAGCAAAGGAAGATCCAGGATGAAGGTACATTTCCCCCACATGAAGAACCGCAAAGTCTGACACAAGGGACGAATTTAGAGCTGATCCTGTTACCATATTTTTAACATGTTTTCATGTTATCAAATTAAATGCCAGAATTTGGGATTCTCTGTAGCATGTGAACAGCTTTCCGGAAGAGTCTGGGGAAGGAGCTTGTTCACTGACTGCTGCAGCTATACAATGTTAATAAATGTCATTTTAAATATATTTGCTTTATTAAGCAAAATAATATGAATTCTTCCTTTATAAATTTTTACAGTAACTCCTCCCTTCACAGTGCTCTAGCTGACGAGGATTGTAGGTCTAATTATTGGAACATGTGCTTTAATGTGTTTTAATGTCATGTTTTCCTTTAATTGTATTATACCATAAGCCTGCTCTAGAAATAACATTATTAAAGTTTCCTTTCAAAACAAAGATCAATCAAAGAGACAAGCAATTATTTCATTATCCTTAAGAAGCTCATAGCATAATGAAAGGAATGTTAAAAATAAACTAAATGGGTGTACTTGATTGAAAGAATAGATCAGTCCCAGCGACTTTTCTCAGAGAGTAAAAAATTATCCAGGATTAAGTTTTCACAGCTTTTAATATATTATGGATTCTCTGTTTCTAATAATAAAATAAGGAAGGCTTTCTTCAATAATGAACTAAGAATGAAATTAGCAACAGTTGTATCTGAATAGAAGCAAACATGCAGGCTTAAAAGCCAAAACTGCAGTTCTGCAGAGCAGGAGGGGTTAGATGATGTTTGGATTGACTGAGCACTCTCCAGCCTGGCTCAGAGGAAGCTCCACATGTGAGATCTTGGCCTGCTGTGCTGGGGATGCCATCCCTGCCAACAGGTCCCAGGCAGCCTCAGCCCTGCAGCTCAACGGCAGGTCAAGACGGCATGGCCTGAAGCTATGTTCAGTTACCACCAGCAGGTCTCTGGACGCCTTCAGCATGGCTTGGGAGGGAGTTTGAGGTGCAACACAAGGGAAGGCTTGCAGTGGAGGAAGACCTGCTGGGATGAGTGCCTTCTGGTTGTGCAGCCAGGGAAGGAGGAATGGACCCTGCCATCGTTAAGGGGACACGTGTCTCTAGGTAATGCCAAGGATGGATGTAGTCCTCCATGTCCTGCAGGACACAGTATCTGTGTCTTTTCAAGAATGAGTGAGTGAGGTTCCCTTCCCAAGGAACCTCTTTGAAGGGAATTTTGCAGAGCTTGGTTTATGGACCGCACTGATTTCTTTTGCAACTTACTGTATTATTGGAGCCTTTTAGAAGCTCACACACTGAGGGAAGAAGCAATGTGGAAGGACATCAGAGAATAACTTTTGTAACAGAAAAGCCCTCCCAAGGAACTGTAAAAATTAAAATCTAGGCAGGTAGGAAATGGATCATGGGAGGAGCTTGTCTCTCCTCTCGGTCCTCTATCCGAATCTGACTTCTCTGGCCTCTAATCTAAAATTGATTCCATCTAGTAACCATGAGGTAGCCTGTTTGCAGAAGGCGAAGGTAGCTTTGCTGAGCTCCTAAAGAATATGTCCCGTGTTGCAGCAGTACCAGACAGACCCTGCAGCACAGAAGCCAACATTTGAAAGAGCCAGAAAGAGCAAACGTCTCATTTCATGGGCAGAGCAGAATGCCTTGCCTCCTGTCTGCCTTCCTCAGTGGAGAAGGAAAACAAGAGGGCAAAGAAGGATCTCAAGTAACCCCCTGAGCCATCAAACAGACCAGGCGAGCTTCATTGCTACCCTCTGCTCCCTGCCCAGCAGCCATCCAGGACCAAGGGAGGACCAGTAATGGTTTGCTGTTGGGTCACTCTGGAGAAGCTGTGCTGAAAGCAGCTGTTTGGATGTCAGCTCTACCTACGTGGCCATTTTTACCAGCATAATGCTCACAGATAGATGAGATTTTTTTCTTGTAGCAGAACTGGGCTGGCAGTGCCTTCCTGCCATTGGTTGGACCTGGGCTTGAAGAGGACTATTTCATCCAGGCAATACTGCTGACATTAAAGAATATTAAATTACAGTATCTCCAGGGATATTTCTTTTTGTAGAATGAGATGTTCCAGACACTGAGATAAGTGCAAGAATAGATGATGGTATGTTACGTATCTCTGGTCATCTCTTACAAGCTGCTCGGGTTTTTTTAGCTCCAGTTGCTCCCAGTTCCCTTAGCGAGATGAGGAGTGGGAGCAGGTGAATGTTTCCACCAGGTGTGGAAACAGACGGCAGACTGGGTACGAGGGCTTCATTCTGCTCGCTGATGGCAATGACAAGGATTTCAGCAGGACTAAACTGGGTCCTGACTTCCAGAAACAAAATCCCACTTGGCATCACTGCATCCCAACATGGCACCATTGTTGGTTTAGCCAGTTTCTCAGTCTATGTAATTAGTTCATCCTGACTGAGGTGTATGCATCAGTATTAATCAAAGTCGACCCTCTTGTGTCTTGTATTTGCCAAAGCAAACTCTCTGCCTGACCCTTTGCACCTTTTTTTTGCTGTTTCTTTCTCTCAAGGAGGCCTTGCTGTGGCAATTTCTTTCACATGTTGAAGCTGCTGTTTTTCTAACACAAAATACTATACGTTTTCAAAAACTTAGTATGGAAGATATATTTCTAAGTCACGTTTCTTGCCAGAGGAGTAGTGAACACTAAATGTTGGCTGTAGACAGTGGTAGACTCGGGATTTGGTAGTTAACCAGTAAAAATATTAAAACAGGCAAAGTCTGTCATCACATAAGAGACAGCTTTCAACTTTACTAAATGTCTTTCTACTTACAAAGTTAATGGAAACCAGTCACAATGATAAAATCTGTGAGTGTCTTAAATAGAAAGAATTCTTGGTTCCTTGTGGTAGAAAGAAGACTGGAATTTAAATTCTTGGGCTTTCGCTCCTCATTTTTAATTTCTTTTGCTTGATTAAAAGAAAGTTTTAAAAATGAACAGCCCAATTCAGAAAGAAAAGAGAAACATACATCTTAGCAAGATAAAACCCCAACCCTTAAAAAAAAAAAATAATACCCGAACCTTGCAATTATGAGAAATCCAACAGCCCCAAACATGCAGACCCAGAGCAGACAGAGAAGGTAAACAAAAGCTTGAGGGGAAAAAAAGGGTGAATGCAGGAATGTTGCTGAAGGACGCCTGATAAAAACACAACAGGAGAAACCACCATGCAAACCACTTGCAGCTCAGGAAAAAGAATAGCAACCAGGCAGAGATGGAAGATAACAACAGTGGGGAAACTTTCTGAGAGAAACTGAGGAGAAAAATAAGGGCAATGTTTGCATAAAGAGAAATCTGAGAGATGCAGATGTGCTGAAAGGCCAGCACAGAGGAAAAAAACATGAAGGAAAGTTGTGAGGACATGGAGTTGAAAAGTTGTGATAGCTCTGGAAAACCTCACCAATTCCTGAGCATTACAAAAGGAGGAAAAACACAGCAGCTCTTCCACCTCACCTCAAACATCTCCACCTGAAGAAGGAGGCTGGACTTACAACATAGTGCTGCTGTTGCAGCCTTAGTACAGGTCAGCTCTGGAAGCACCCTCAGCTCTTACAAGCACTTGAGAGAGATGCTGTCCTTTCAGTTGATTTTGCATGCTGCAGCACGCTGCAGGCTCAGTCCCCTGCCAGGGCTCTGAGACAACTGCAATGGCCCAAACAATTAATATCAGAGTGTAGTCTAAACCTCACAGTGTCAACACTGAATGAACTGACTCTTGTCAACCTAGAAAAGATAATATTGGCCATTGCAAGAAAGCGAAAAAGCAAAGTTGGTACTTCTACTGGCATGTCGTGCAGAGTTTTGCCCTCTGGAATACTCTTTCAGAGTGGTGAAAGGGGAACTAGTATTTTCTACCCTATGAAAACTTCTATTGTAAAAATGATCTGGTCTGGTCTGTGCTAGAATGAAGCCGTGACTCACTGATGCTTTACATGAACAACTAGAGAAAGACTCTCACCACAGCACGTATTAGGCCAGTGTCCGTGACACCTGCCTGTTAAGACCCACTGTTAAGGCCAGCTCTCCTCTGTCTCAAGTGGATCACCACAAGGTTGTCTTCTGGTTGGGGTCTTTTCTTCATTTTGATGACAAATTATATCGTGGACTGAGAAATCTTTCCCAGGCACTGTTAGAACCAGCATGGTCCCCTTACTCTGACAAAAAAAAAAAAAAAAAGTTTTAATTTGGACAACATTAATTTCAGCAGCAAAGCTGGGAAAGGGTCTGGAGCACAAGTGTGATGGGGAGTGGCTGAGGGAACTGGGGGTGTTCAGTCTGGAGGAGGCTGAGGGGAGACCTCATTGCTCTCTACAGCTCCCTGAAAGGAGGGGGTAGCGAGGGGGGGTCGGTCTCTTCTCCCAGGTAACAGTGACAGGACGAGGGGTAATGGCCTCAAGCTGTGCCAGGGGAGGTTTAGATTGGATATTAGGAAGAATTTCTTCTCTGAAAGGGTTCCCCAGCACTGGCACAGGCTGCCCAGGGAAGTGGTGGAGTCACCATCCCCGGAGGGATTTAAAAGACATGTAGACATGGTGCTTAGGGACATGGTTTAGTGGTGGACTTGACAGTGTTAGGTTGACAGTTGGACTCAATGATCTTAAGGGTCTTATCCAGCCTAAATGATTCTATGATTCTATTAAACAGATATGCCAACATTTCTCCAAATCAAAGGGCTTAACTGAAATTTTCCCAGCAAGCTCTACTTCCAAATGCACATGCCCTTGTAGAGTTTCATCCAAACACATTAAAGTCATCTGCATGGATTCTTCTAACCAAACATTAACCATGTGTGACTGGATGTTTAAGCTAAGCAAATCCTTTAGGTTGCTGTTCTGGTCCATGGAGCAAGAGTAACTGTGCGTACTGACTCACCCATTTTAGGTACCTGCATCAGGATGGCATGAATCATTCACTGGAATTTCTCATAGTCTCATTCACTGGAGACTGATTCTCCATGAATGAAAGAAGTCACTTAGTTGGTTACCTACTAGGCACCTAGTTGATAAACTTCACTGTCAAAGGTCATAGAGATTAATTCCAGTCTGTCTTGCCATAAACTGGTTAGACTCAGGATCCTTCAAGTTCCGTTATAAAGAGCCCCTAATATATTAAATTAAGACAGAATAACTGAAAGCTACTGCAGTTATAATTGTTCCTGTTGGAGGAGCCTGAGCTTCATTTGGGAGGCCAAAACATCATCTGAAAGCCATAGATAGATACAGACCCATCAAAGTGGCATTCACTAAACACGCAGCTCGTCCTTGTCTCTCTTCTTCTGCATGCCCTCCTGTACTGACAGACCTGTATCTTAGCAATGTTAATGTTAAAATGTTAAAAAACGCCAGTTACCTGTGCAAAAGTTTACAATTTCATCTAAAAAGGATCTCAGCAAATGGCCAAGTGTAGCAGAGGCACACGGGCATTTATGCTGCAATGTAGCTCTTAAATGATTCCTCTTAAATGTTTAAACTTAGTAATTTCAGTCAATTTTGAGAAATAATGATAGTTTTTTTAGTTTTTAGTAGTAATGGACAGTACATAATTATAAAAAACGTAATATTTTTACACCTGGGCTCTTTTATGATAGTGTTACTCCTGTACAAAATTAAATGTCAGCAAAAGAAGAGTGATTCTAAAATGAAATTTTAAATAAATGTATTATTACGCTGAGGAGGTAGTATGGTGGTTTAACATGGTGACTAGTCACACCTGAATAACTAAAGAGTTTGTTTTTACAAGGAAGCACTAAGTTTACTAAAGTGAAGGGAAAGTATTTTATTAAAAATAGATTATCTTAGTGTTTTCACTCAGTTTGGTGCAAAACTTCATGTGGAAACTGGGACTTGACAGAAGTATAGCTGGGGGGAGGGGGAGAAAGGAAAGGAAAAACAAGTAAGAAGTTATCAGAGCAAGGTCCCTAAATGTGAAATGCTGTGGAAGATGTCCAGAGCTGCCAAGGTCCTTCCTCCACAGCTGTGGGTCTGGGCTGTGCAAAAACACTCCATGGGATCCCACATGTGCTACTGCAGTGGTTGAGCCAGCAGCAGGATCAGGGGTGTCTCGTAGCTCTGCAGGGTGAGATATGCAACTGTTCAGGGCTGGAGCATCTCCCTCTCCACCACTGTCAGGAGTCAAACCCCCGCTGCCAACGGCTGCTCTCCACCCACTATAATTTATAGGACTGGAGAACTAATGATAGCTCATTTTTAATTCTGTTTAACCAATGTACACCAGGTGCTGAAGGGATGCAAAAGAATGCTATATTTTTTCATCTAGACAATTCTGGGAGGAACCTAATTTCTTGACAATGCAAATCCATAAAATCTATTTCATGATTACATGGTTAACCAGAGTTCAGGGCTCTGTAAAGCAGGAGGTCGTTCTTATTTTGTCTGGGAAAGGACTTGTTTTCTTTGTAGATCTTCTTAGAACTGGAAGGCAGGTTTCTCCTCAGACATGTCTAATATGTCCTCCTGGAGGAAGGTGAGAGGTGTGGGAGGCCACCTGGCTGAACTATTGGTAAGGGCCAGAGGATGCTCACCTGCTTTTCTGACTCCAGAGCATAAAGTATCACTAATTTTTTTCCTTTTTTCTTTCTATTTCAGCAGCACAAAAGCTGTGCAAGAGGTATTTGAGAACCTCAGCCCATGAACAGCATAAAGATTCTAAATATCTTTAGAGGAAACAGTGCATTTCCTCTGCTGCCCACTGCCCCCTCAGCTGCTCTTACCTGCATCACTCAGACAGGGATTCAAACTGATAGAAGAAAAGTCTTCATCTTACAGAAAATGTTTCTGCTTTCCCCTGAAATGGCCTCTGTGTTACTTTTTGTAGCTTCCTTAATTTTCCATCAGTGCAATTTCCCTTCTTTGCTGATTTCTTGCATCAGTCTATTCATTAGATAGGAGGATGTAAGAGGGAATTAAAAAATAAAGCAAAAATAAGGATCTGTTCCCAAAGGCAGTGAAAACAATGGGAGTCAAAGAAACTGGCATTGACAAAACATTTTATTTGCCTCAGGAGAGTAAGAATGATCCCAGCCAAAGTTTTATAGAACAAAGATTTCAGTAATACATCTAATGCAGCAAAATGTAAATTGACATCACATTTAGGTTATTCCTTCCTTGCTAATAGTGACGCTCACCTCAAATTATATTTGATGAGTACAGTGACAGTCGTCATTATTGTATTAACTGCATACAGCATGATCTTTAATGTTCCCATGGGACTTTAGGCTGACTACTGTCCATATAGCTTCTGACTGCTGAAAGCTGAGGGTAACCCCTAAAAAAGATACAAACTCTTTTTTTTTTTTTTTAGCTTTGAAAATTACAAACAGAAGAGCCTGTGATGTAGAGACACACACAGAAGGAACTGATCTGAGACAGGAGACTTTAATAAGCTAAATAGGTTCAGCCTAATGTACATTCATGTCTTCATTAAATTAGTGGATGGTTTTCAGCAGAGTGAGCTTCCCAGCCTCTGGTGTAGGCAAAATGCAGCTAAACTCACCCCCTGCTGATTTGCTATGGGTAAAATCATCTAGAAATCACTTAATCTGAAAGCAAAAATCCTCTTAGATATTTTTGCAAAGACTCCCTTGAATAGGCTAAGTGTAGGCAAATCGTATACGGAAGATAATGGTTTAACTGAAGATATTCATGCAGCACCATCCCTGCATTGCTTCTCTTTCCTTCCTCTGCAAACGATGGCTCTCCCTCCTCTAGCTTTGACCGGTCTGAGCCCCAAGTAGCTTACAGCTGGAATTCAGCTTTAATAAATCAAGTTAGAGGAAATCTCATGAGCCGTCACATGGGGTCACATAAATGAAAAAGCAGCTCTCAAGAAGCGGGCATGTCTCGGGATATTGATGCCAAAAAACTGCTCATGAGGAGCTGACTGAATGGCAAGAACATCTCTCTTTCCATCCCGTCTGCTTCACAGCACTCATTCATCAACAGAGAGCCAACCTCTCCCACAGCATGTAGAGTAAGACAGGCAGGGAGTGAATGAGAGCTCCAGCCTAACGCGTCACCCCAGCATCCCGCGCACAGAGGAGGATGCGCTGGAACTGCGGAAGACGATTTAGAGTTGTAAAAAGCTCCTAGGTAAAAAAAAAAAAAACCAACATATTTTAGTATGGCTGAGGAAAATTTAAAGCAAATAACAGTTTTCTCAGATGCTTTTATTTTTTTCTTTAAACTGCTCAAGTTCTGGGAAATAGCTGCCCACCCCTCAGTGTATTAGCTCTAGGGCAGCTGTTGGGTCTGTCCAGAGGCTGTGGTCAGGAAGGTTTCATTTGCAGGTGCTGTACCATAGGTCTGGAGGGAATCCACTAGGTAGGGTGCTTCATTCTCCTTATTATACTTTGAGCATAGAAAATAGACTAAGCCACGTGAATTAACTTAAATAAATAAGGCCTTTTATCTCACTGCTAATCTAAGTGCTACAAACTCTATTGCTTAACACCATATTACCTTCTTTTGGGAAGCCTGGTATCAGAAATGGATTTCAACTTCCCAAGTACCAAATATTGCTCTTACAATTAAACACCCCTTTTTTCCCTTCCTTCCCCCCCCCCGGCCCCTCCAAGGCTGTTTAAAAGATCCACTGATTAAAAGGCATCACATTTCAGTATTGATTACCCACTCAACTTGTAACTGATATTACTATTTTGCTTTGTGGTTTTCATAGTATGCTTGACCTCTGCATTTGGAGACTCACTTAATGCTTTCAATTTTTTATTTGATTGCCATGATCTTTTTACTGAATTCTTATTCACTGAATGTGACCAAGAATTGTTTAACTGTAGTGCTTGCCTACAGTAAGATAAAAATACTTTTCTGTGCAATGCTTGTCCCTATGGTGATCTTTGCTACATGACAGTAAGGCAAAGATCCTTGCTGTGTTCTCATATGGTAATCTGCACAAACAGATTTCTTATTTTAGTCTCAGTTGATCGGGTTAAACCATATTGAGACAGACTTTTTACCCTTTACTGGCTCATTTGCCTCTGGAAACTCTGTGTCTGTTGACAGCAATGTGCCATGGATTGGCTAGTGAATTAGTATTAGGCTTCGGTAGTGAAAGATGAGACACTCCTTCTCCTCTCCCGGTCTTTAAGTGATGTTGCTGGTCCAAGTCCATTAGTGTTTTTGCTACCATCCTCCAGCAATGTGGGAAAACAAAAGACAAAGACTATTCATGTCAACAAGAAATCTGGGAGGAAAAAAAACCCAGGCTTTCGTAATCAGAGAAATGTCTCTGTCCTTACACAGTGTAAAGCAGGAGCAAAAAATGAAACATATTTATGATTCCTCAGCAATAAGCATGCCTGTAGTCTGAAAAACAACTTCAATACACACAAAGATCATTGACATGCCATTTTAACTGTGCATATTTCAATTGAAAAACAAACAGCTTTGAGAACTCACCGAAGAAATCTCCCAATCTGAGGCACACAGAGCATGTGTTCACACTGCCACATGATGGACACATAATGGTTTCCTCCAGACAACCAACCTTAAAATATCTTAGACCTTATTGTGTTATTGGTGTTTATAGTTTCTACTGCAGTCAAGCCCAAGAGCCCTAGGGCCCCAGTTGTGCTCTGCATGGCATAGACAGAGCAAAAAGACATTCCCTGTCCCCCAGGTACTGCAGTCTAAACGAAACCTCCTCTGTCACCTGCTTTTCCCTCTAGCCTATGGGTTGTGTTTTCTTTAGCCTACATCTTCAGTGCATAATCTAGCACTCCTGGTTGGCACTGGCTTTTGAAAGGTTGTTGAATGAATAAACAACACACAGAGCAGAGCTTTATATCTGCCTTTTCTTTCTTTTTTTTTTGAGAATGGACTCCAATGGCTTTTGGAATATTTACACTGAGTTTGTCTTTTGGGAACCCACAGAAGTACAGGCCATAATAACTAACAAATCTTGTTTTCTGTGCTGTTGTGTAATTCCATTGTAATTCTCTGGAATTCTATTGAAATTCTTCTTGGAGTTCCTCTGTCCTTTGCTGGATCTGGCTGAGGAATTGAATGTGGGCTAGTGAGGAACATTAAGATGATGATGGAACGTGTCCATCCACACTATTGT
The DNA here is from genome assembly GCA_028020825.1 of Podargus strigoides. Classification (NCBI taxonomy): domain Eukaryota; kingdom Metazoa; phylum Chordata; class Aves; order Caprimulgiformes; family Podargidae; genus Podargus; species Podargus strigoides. Next base: position 7,039,080 of record CM051626.1, on the reverse strand, counting down.
GATCCCAGGCAGATAGCTTATTTTTCAGTGCCTTTCTTAAAGGCTGTGGCACTGAATGAGCCAGCATTAGAGTCGAGCAGGGCATTAGAAGCCGATATATTTTCTGTTATCTGACTTGCAAAAAACATTTTCTCATGTTTCTTTCTATCACTGTTCATTTTTAAGGAAATAAAGGTCTAGGCAAGTAGCAATCTTACTACTTTGGATCAGTTAAGATTTAAATTTACTCAATCAATTCTAAAAACTATTTTCATTTCCCAGACAGATCCACCTGAAAACTAAATTGTCTGCTGTGTTTTGGCACACACTTTGGATCAAAGTTGTCTCCTCTCTGCTTTGGATCAAAGTTGTCTCCTCTCTGCTTTGCACCTTCTCCAGTAATCTGATAGTGGGTGGTTAGAAATCTCCACCATCCATGGCCTTCCCTGAGTCCCTTCACTTTTACCTGTGCTTTTTCTCTCCTTTCAGCCTCTCACAGCCTGTATTGTCACCTGTATCTTCTTACTAGATTTGCCCAGTGGACATCTTCTCTTGGAGAGTATAATTAGTGATCTGTAATAAAGGTACATCTCCTTCCCTGGGCCAGCCTGGGTGGCATCGCTGTGCCCATGCAACCCCACCTGCCTCCACAAAGCCTCTCTCAGCCCTGCTGTTGCTGGTTATGAGGAGGAGGTTGAGCCTCACCTGTCAGTGGAGGTGTTCACCCAGTTCCCACCACCCCACTTACATCCAGATACTCCAGACAGTGACTACTTAACTCAAAATCTCTCTGCTGCTCCCTGGCCAGGACTGGGAATCCCACCACCACTACTCTCCTCTCAGGGTGGCTCAGGCAGTCAGGTGCTCCAATGAGCTACACTCTTTCAAAATGTCACCTAGATGCATCTTAACCGAATACATGAAAAATCAAGGCACAAGAGAGCCTTCTTACTGACTAAACTGAGGCTAGTGCTTGCATTGCTTGCTAATGGTAAATTGGGTTGCATGTTAGACCCCTTGGATAACCTCTTGCATTAAGTCCTCGCCCTGCTGCTGGCCCCACATCCCAAGATCCCCAAGCCCGATTCGTGGGGCAAACTTCAACCCAAGTACCACTGCCCTGATTTTTGCTACTTGGTTCTGTCCCTGCTCACTCTCTTATACTAAAACTGCCTGTGAGTTGTTCAAACCCACAAAAGTCTGCTTTGTTTCTTCACCCAACCCCATCATGATCAATTGTTTCAGCCACTTTGAGATTTCTGCAGAACGTGTGCCAGTTCTACTTCCAAGAATGCAACATCACCAACATTTTTCAATTATTCAGATAGGTTTTAGCTTGTCATCGTCTCCCTCTCACTGGAAGGAATTACGCACGCTTGCCCTACCTCTGATCTCGCTGACACTAATGTGATGACATTGACTCTGCAGAGGTTACTTCCCATTTCAGCAGGAAGGAGAGGGCAGGATCCATCCCTAGCGTGCTGCCTCTCCTGCCATGTGGAGTGATGCTGAGCTTCTCAGTGCATCTGGTTTCAAAATAAACCCTCTACAACAGACAAATATGTTAAACCTTTGAAAGCCTCATTTCCAGGTTTCAACAACATTCTCTTCAGAAATGAGCACTTAATGGAGTTCATTTAAGGTTGTTTAAGCCACAACTTGCTGTCAGCACTATTTACCACTTCAGTGGCTCGGCTAGAGCCTCAGCTGTTGTAAGCCAGTTCAGTGCTAATAACGGAGTCCTCCTGATTTACATCAGCTGAAAATCTGACCGAGCCTCTGCCAGGCTGACAGCCTTCCTCTGCTGGGTTCCAGTAGCTGTTTATACACTCACTCAGTGCAGACAGTAGTAAAAGCAGTTTTTCTTCTGACACTCCTGTCTGTGCCCTATTTTTAATGTAAGACCAAACAAGTGTGGCAGATGTTCCAGCGTGGTGTCCTCTGTTGACTGGGCACTTCAGCCAGGCAGACGCCAGGATTCACTTTCACAACCCTAGAACACAGCTGGATCAGTTCATCAGTGGTCCCTCGTACTCCTCTTTCAGGGTATTTTCTCCCCAGTCCTGGTGTCTCCTTTGGGAACTAATAGAGACAGATCTCTTCATTGCACTGCATTCCCCCGATCCTTCTGCACTCCTTGGCTTTGCTCATCTTTCTTAACTGGGCTGAGAGAAGGAACCTCCCTTTTTCTTACCATTGCTTTTTAATTCTCTCTTGTTTTTTTCCAGGCAGAACCGCTCAGCTCCTTTACAGCCACTGGGATTTTTACTTGTTGCTGCTGTAATTTCTATTCCTGCCCTTTTTTGACTCCTCTAAACTCAACTCCAACAAACCCAAATTAACTTGAGGGTACTGGTGGATAAAATGCTGGACATGAACTGGCAATGTGCATTTGCTGCCCCGAAAGCAAACTGTATCCTGGGCTGCATCAAAAGAAGCATGGCCAGCAAGTTGAGGGAGGTGATTCTCTGCTCAGCTCTCATGAGACCCCACCTGGAGTACTGCATCCAGATTTGGGGCCCCCAACGTAAGAAGGACATCGAGCTGTTGGAGCAGGCTCAGAGGAAACCACGAAGATGATCAGAGGGCTGGAGCACCTCTGCTATGGGGAGAGGCTGAGAGAGTTGGGGTTGTTCAGCCTGGAGAAGAGAAGGCTCCAGGGAGACCTTATAGCAGCCTTTCAATACTTAAAGAGGGCCTATAAGAAAGATAGGGACAAACTTTTCAGCAGGGCCTGTTGTGATAGGACAAGGGCAATGGTTTTAAACTAAAACAGGGTAGATTCAGGAAGACATTTTTTACAATGAGAGTGGTGAACCACTGGCATAGGTTTCCCAGAGGTGGTAGATGCCTCATCCCTGGAAACATTCAAGGTCAGGTTGGATGAGACTCTGAGCGACCTGATCTAGTTGAAGATGTCCCTGCTCACTGCAGGGGGTTAGACTAGGTGATCTTTAAAGGTCCCTTCCAACCAAAACTATTCTATGATTCTATTCTATGATTCTATGAAATCTCCCCAAAGCCGCAGTGCTGACTCATTTCCAGTTATGCAGGTTAAAATTATCAACATTTTTTACTTCAAGCCATTTATTGTCTTCCTGGTTATTGCTCTATCTAGAGCCCATAGGAACCATACCATCAACTCACGCAGCCAAAGCCCTGCAAAATGGCAGCCGTCTGCTTCATGGTAAACTGGCAACACAACAATAACTTTCAGTAAGCTGAGAAGTGGATGATTATAGCAAATTAAACCACGGCGCCTTCTGTCTTTTATTTCAATAGTAAATTTAATATTACTAGCTATCCCCCAATTTACCACAGAATTTTGCTGAAAGCCATCATGCCTGAATTGCAACATGGGAGGTTTTGAACCTCTGAGTTATTAAGTTGATAAAAATCGCAGTTTTCACCTCCTGCAGAAGCCCAGCTTAACAGTGGGAAATGACCACTTGCAGTCAGATCCATCCTATTTTGAAAGCTGACAAGAGAATGCTAACTTCCATAGCCCATCCTCATTATTTACTACATGGAGATGCCACCATTCTCCAAGTAATAGGAACTGGGCTGGAGCATAGAGCACTGGGAGCTCAGTGGTCCTGGGGACATGTGGAGAGCTGTCATTTGGGAGAGAGAGATAACAACTTGCCTGGAAGTGGAGCAACCAGGATGCAAAGGGGTGCAGGGATGTGTCAATCCACCACATGGCCCCAAGGCCAGATGTTGAGAGGCAATTTTAGACTGCCAGTACTAAAATGTTTTCAAGAGAGAAGAGTCAAGTCCGTAAATGCATGACATTAGCTTATTAATAAAAGCACCATATTTGGGGCTCTGTCTTAATTTCCCTTTTGAACGTGAAAGCTTAGAGTTATTTTTACCATATTTTAAAGATACCTTTTTTAAAAAAAAAAAAAAAGTTTTAAAAACAAAAATATGAAATGTTCTCCTAATTGCATGCTTTCAGCAGCTGGAGCATTAAAGGAAAGTGGCACGAAAAAATCATGAGAGCTGACAAGAAGACATCTTGCTTAAGAGAGCACTGTTCCTACCAGAACATTTGTGATTTCTGAATTTAATCTTAACATACAGATCTCACATTTTTGACTCTTTATGAGGTAATTTTAAAGGGCATATCAGGATATTGTGCTCCAGCACTGTATGTTAATGGTTTCCTGCCTCCCTCCAGGAAAAATGGAATATTTCTTTTCTGAGCTTTTCACACACTCTTCTGCCAAGTCAAAGCAGAAAGGAAAAGCTGTGTACAATATTTTATTAGGCCAAATGTCAATTTGTTTTTCTGAAATCTTTACCAATCTTCCTGGCATTTAATATTCAAACACAGGGGGGGAAAAAAAGGCAGAAAAACAATAAGGCTTTCATTTCATGCAGCAGTGCCTGAGACATCCAACAGGCCATGATACATAGAGCCACATTTCTTTCATACATAGGAAAGGGAGTAGTTAAACACACTAGAGAAGGTGGATAGCATCTGGGTGAAAAGGAAAGGGATGGAATCACTGTATTTGTGCCTGGCTAAAGACAGCATACCTCCCATTTTGTCAGACCTCAGTCTTGCTGACAAAAGACGTGTTTTTTCCACATGTAAAAAATACTTCTGTTGCCACTCCAGTCCACTCAGTGGCCTGGGTATCACAAAGGAATTCAGTTTGGGACCTTAGCCCATGTGAGGGATGTGTCTGAGAAACAGAATTCATATTTCACCTTGAGCATAACACAGATTTTTTTTGTATTAATGCCATGCCCAGAAGAGTGTATTCTCCCCAAAGCCCCATTGGCAATGGGCTATTGGCATTGGCTGCTCTGAAAATACTCTCCTATTACCTACTGAACCTAACTGTCATCTTCTGTTGAACTGTGAATCACTGCTGCTGTAGTAGAAGTTCTTTCCTCTGACCCAGGAAAATGGGACCTTGCTGCTTTGCCTCTTGATACTGATTTCCCCTGCTGTCAAGAGGACATGGAGGTATGTCAGGGACAGCACAAAAAACAGGACAGCAGATAGCATATCTATTCACATGCCCACATGTTACTCCTCACGATGCTTCAAAACATTTTCTCCAGTGAGCTCCAGTCAAATGTCTACAGAACTCTTGCACTGAAATCCCAAACAAACCTGCCCTCAGGGATCATCTTAATTTTTTTGCAGGGCTGTACAAGCAATAACTCATCAGAGGGAAGTAAAAGGTCCTTGAAATTAAGAGATTTGCCTAAAAGTACAGAGTAAGTCAGTAGCAGAGCCCACATGCTGGCTTGAAAGCTCCTTCAACATATTTATTATTTTGATAATATTAAATATATATATTATTAATATAATAATATATATATGCTGATGGTAAAGCTGAGAAGAAGAGCAGCAGGAATGGTGGGAAGCAATAGGCTGTGTCCAAAAAAAAACAGAAACAAATACAGTCCTGGTCAAAGCAGATGTAATTTAGAGTGAGAGGAGCAAAGCTGAGCCCTTTCACACCAAAGTCATTTTGTTGTTGTTGTTGTTGCGTTTGGTTGGTGTCCTGACTTCCTGCCCTGCTGTAGCAAAATGAAGTCTTCAGGCCAAATGTTTATTAATAATACTTATTAATTAATATTAACAGTAATGCTAGTGGAAAATTTCAGGTCCCATACTCACAATTCACTGCCAAGCTAGTCACTTCCCAAACTTTCTTCTAAAATTAGAAACAAACAGACCCCTTGTAAAGGCAATAAACAGCATTTTAATTGGACTAAAACCTATAAATCTGCCAGCAACTACTTACTCAGGCTCCCTCGTGTGATCAGCAACTTTGAATGCCCTTCTGGGTCTTTCCCAGAGAGTAATGATGCAATCTGATGTCATCACAATGAAGGTGTGATGGAACAAGGAGGCATGGCATGGTGGCTCAGTGCTGGGCTGCTGGGGCGTGCTGGAGGCAGAGTGATCCTCCAGCCTGGGATGGGCATCATTAACAGGGCAGGAGGGAGAGACTTGTGCTGCAGACCTGGCACAAAAAGACACCCAATATTAGCATCATGATGCAGGAGATCCCATCCAGAGAACAAGTACTAATGCTCTGATAGCATCTCCTCTGGCAATAACCTGCTTATAGGAAAAAAGAGCAAATGAATAAATACAGTGGTATTTCAGATATGCCCATCGTTTTGAAGGGGAGAGGGGAGTGACAGCCTTGTGGCAAAGAGCAGGACCCATAACTTCAGGATTTTCTCTGGTTCAAGACGAATTAATGCCCTGATCCCTAACAGGGAGTGTGTGATGGACAGAGATGTGTCCCAGGTGACATAGGGCTGCAGCACTCTTGGGCTTAGATGACCTTCTGGGACCCAAGGAACAGAGTGTGCTTCCCTCATGAAGGGGGCATGAACCTCTTGTGGGCAGAGTTCTTGAAACTATGGGAATAATCCCCAGGTCTCAGAGAAACTGCAGATGATCTGCGATTCCATATTATTGTGTGAGACACCTTCATTCACCGTGATGGCAGTAATCTCCTTGGAGACATCTGCCCAGTCCTCCACCACAGTGGTGGGGGCTTATGGGGAGCGTGAGCATCATCACTGCCTTGAGTAGGGAAATCCTACTGGATTTGGGGAACAGGACAAGTATCACCAAGGGCCACTCTCTGGATGCCCAAAGTACCAAGACCTGAGGCACGGATCTCTCTTGTCCCATTCTCTCTCACATGCTGCTGCATAGGACTTAGGAGGTTTCTTGCCCTCAGTAGCAGACGGTGTGGTTGTGTCCCAAATAGTGCAAGCGTTTCACATAAACAGGGGAACATGACGAACGGCAGTTCACGTAGTCATAGCTGTTCAGTGCCACCTAACCTTCCCCAAATAAATATCAGGAATCAGCAATAAATGCACATTAGGAATATATATATATATACACACACACCATACACACACACTCACTAAATAAATATAATGCTATCTCCCCTAAGAAGAAATTGCTGACAAGCTCTCCTTAACTGCTTGTGATAAGCATGTACTGGCTTTCTTGAGGTGTGTGGCACTTTGCAGATACATCCAAGCTGTTCCTGTGGAGTGATTCCTCCTAAAATCCTTCAGACACCTTTCTACCTGGATAAAATATTATGGCAGGCTTCACACACAGAGAGTAGAAAAGGATTGTCAATGCCACCAATGTAAAACAGCTGTGGTGATTTTAGCTGCAGAAATCATGAACTGGCTACTGAAAATAAAAAGTCTGGCTTAAATAATCACAAGATTTAAAAAAAAAAATCATACATTCAAGACTTATTTTTTTGTTGTGGTTCTGATTTTGTACCACTTTTCCTGCTGTGACCATTAGTGCAGTTTCCAGAAGTTCAGAGTTTCCTGAATAAAAAAAATAAAAAAAAAAGAGAGGGTAATATTGTCAAATATTTTCAGTCCCTCCCACCCCTCAACTCTCAGACCTTTATAAAAATATCTTGTATCCATCCCAGGAGGCCTGGGATAAAATCTGGAGCCAGCAACATTGCAGTCTTCCTTTGGATGGCAGCGAGCTTCCCAAGAGAGGAGCTGCTCTAGAGGTAGAAGAGCTCCTCATAGACTGCAAGAGCTCAGGCAGGGGAGACACGTGGGGCTGGCGATTCAGGTGGTGAGGAGAAGAGTAGCCAGGCCATCTCTGTGCCTGGACCTCAGGAAGGGAGGGTGGGGGTGTGTGTCTGTGTGTGGATAAGCTGCCCAGCCTTTCAAACACAGGAGGAGACAGCCTTTTCCGTGCTTCCCAGCAGGCGTGCAGCATCTCTTGTCACGACTCCGGGCTGGGTTGGGAGTGATGGGGTAACCTCCACCAAGCTGTGGGCACTTGCACTGCTGTGAAGCTGAACCTTAACTGCAGATGTGCTCAACGCCTGGCTCAAAAGAAAAATAATAATACATTTCAGCAGCCTGCCTGTGAAAACAGCTGATTCTCTGGGCTGTTAAAATACCCGGTATTTATAAACAAAAGAGGGGTTTAGTTTTTCTTGTCCTATAAAAACACACTGGAACATTTCATCACTGTTTTCTTTCACTTTAATTAGCAAGGAAGGGGGGAATGTCAAAGAGCAATTATACAAAATATATACACTGTGCTGATTAGGGATTTCTTTTCTGTAGTGTGGAGAAGGCAGTCTGAAGTTCACATTAAATCTCTCTCTCCCTCTAACAAGATATGCCTTATCCAACCCAGAAAGATACAATTAACTCAGGAAGGAATGCAGCCACTTTCTCAGGGATAAAAAAAAAAAAAAAATAGGGGGAGGAAGGAAGGATTCATGTTAAAGGTGAAACATGAAGGGCTGATCCAGCAAACCCTGGGTATGAACCCAGCTCAAAAGAAACATCCTGGTCGACTCTAGAGCTTTAAACAAGCCCACAGCCCAACAGTGCCCAGTCTTGGCCCCAAATGCTTGTGGGATCCAGCCTGAAACCACCTCTCTTCCCCCCTGGAAGGGCTGAGCCTATTTGTCTCCCCTTGCCCAGGTGATGGTCATTTTGGGACTGGGAAATCAGGGGATGAGGAACCTCGGGGTGGGGTCAGGGGGGTTTAAGAGCACCCCCAAAGGCCACCCCCACTGTGGGCTCAACAGTGGGGTTGGTCCCAGCTGACCAGCTAGCTCACAGAGTCACAGAACAGCCTTAGTTGGAAGAGACCTCTAAGGTCATCAAGTCCAACCATTAACCCAGCACTGCCAGTTCCCCGCTAAACCATGTCCCTTAGCACCTCATCTACACGTTTCTTAAATACCTCCAGGGATGGTGACAGCTCTGGCTGGACCTTGGCCACCCTACTCCCCACTGGGATGTACACGTTCGACGGCCGCCTGCCTCGCACCACAGCCCGCCCTTACAGCTCATTTATATTACATCAAGAGTGTTTGGGGTTTTTTTTCCTCGACATTTATTATTATTTTTGTTTGAAGAGGCAGGGCATCCCCCTCCTCCCCTTGCCCCCCTCCTGTCTGTGCAGCCTGGGGATGGGCAGAAGGTCCTGCTGAGGATGGCTGTGCCAGAAACGGGCTGGAGTTTGCGCTCCTCTGAATCCCTCCTCAACATATAGCGAGGTCACAGGGAGAAAAAAAAAAGGGGAAAAAAAGCAGCCCAGGAACATAAATTGGACACAGAAGGGCAGATGCAGACTGAACAGGAAGCGCTGGCCCGAGGCGAAATGAAACAGCTGTTGCCATTGTTCTGCCTTTGCAAACTCGGAACAGCTCGGGCTGCGGGAGCAGATGTTAGCAATTACCGCACATGAAAAGAAGGGCACAGGATTAGGCAAGTGACGAAAAAGCGAGGGGACCGCTAGATTTATCACTGGTGGAGCAAGGCAGCCCCTCGCCGGAGCGCGTCGGCAGCCAACGCTGGGATGCCCCTGCCCTGCCACCCCCGACCCACTCCGAAAAGGACCAGGGCCGTCTGGGGATGCTTTTCCCAGGTGGTGTTTTGCAAAGGCAAAGGAGGCGGCGGAGGGGAGTGGATCCCTGCACAGATCTGTCCTTGGGATCTGCTCAGGGCCACAGCAAATAGAATCACAGAATCACAGAATCGCCTTGGTTGGAAGAGACCTCCAAGATCATCCAGTCCAACCATTAACCCAGCACTGCCAAGTCACCACTGCCCCATGTTCCTCAGTGCCACATCTACACGGCTCTGAAATCCCTCCAGGGATGGGGACTCCCCCACTGCCCTGGGCAGCCTGTGCCAGTGCTGGGGAACCCTTTCAGGGAAGACATGTTTCCTTATATCTAACCTAAATCTCCCCTGGCACAACTTAAGGCCATTACCCCTCGTCCTATCACTGTTACCTGGGAGAAGAGACCGACCCTCCCCTCACTACCCCCTCCTTTCAGGGAGCTGTAGAGAGCAATGAGGTCTCCCCTCAGCCCCTCTCCACTGCCCTTCTCTGGACACGCTGCAGCACCTCAGTGTCCTTCTTGTAGTGAGGGGCCCAGAACTGAACACAGTGTTTGGGGTGCGGCCTCACCAGAGCTGAGTACAGGGGGACAATCACCTACCTACTCCTGCTGGCCACACCATTTTTGATACAGACCAGGATGCTGTTGGCCTTCTTGGCCACCTGGGCACACTGCTGGCTCATATTCAGATCTTCACTTCTTGGTGGTGGTGGCTTGGACCCCTCCTGAGGGATCCCACCAGGAGCCAGGGGGAGCCACACTGAACCTACGGACAAATTTCATCTCCTCCTCTCTTTGTACAAGCAGGAAAAAAGTAAGCAAACAAGACATGAGCTTTACATTCCTTGTGAAATTTCTTCATCTCTTCCATATAATCAGAGCTGTAAAATAAAAATAAAATAAAATAAACCCCTCTCAACTTTCTTTTTGCAAGGAGTGGCGAGTATAAGAAAGGTTAGTCAGAAGGTAAAGCATGTGTTTGCCATCTTAGCTCCTGATATGGAAACCATATGCTTAAATACACCACCAAACATACTCAATATAACACTCTTTTTTATTAAAGGTGGTTTTATAAAAGCTATCCACCTTCCGTCCACTGGTGACTCCCAAAGAGGTCACATATTCCTCATTGCAACTATCAATACATATTTGGGGTAAATTAAACTCCAAATAGACTGTTTCTGATTATTATTGCAAAGGGAGCAAGAGGCCATCTTATTTTCCCTCACTGATAAATTAAAAGAACTGTAATGGGTGATTTCTGCAACCTGTAAAAGGGCAAAACCATCTGTGACTCATTTAGTGTCGCTTTAAAGAAAATTTATTTGATTAATTCAGGCAGAGTATAGAAAGAATATAAATTTATTTTTTTTAACTCTACTGCTCAAGAGAAAGAAGCAGCAGAAGAAAACTCTGACCCAGAATAAACATTTTGGGAATGAAAAATGGCTAAATTGTTATTAGACTTGCAAAGGCTGCTGCCTTGCTCTTAAAATAGCTGATTTTTGCCCTGCCAACCAGAAGACCTCAACATCAGATGGCTCTAACAGGGCCCATGTCACAGAAGAAGAAATAGGCCAGAAGCAAAATGTGAAAAAATGCAGACCTGAGGGTTAGGCTGCTGCATTGCTCCTCTCACATGGAGTCCAAAGGAGCCAACGAGCCATCCCACTGGAGTGGTGCTTGCAAAGATGCACACAAGATTATTTCCTTCAGGTTATACAGCCAGGAACAGCATGCTTTTGTCAAATGGGCTGTTAGTTAATGCAGCACCTGAAAACACCAATGTAGAAGAGGAGTGGGGAGAAAGAAGAAGGAGAAAGGACGGCAATTTCCCATCTTTCAAACCACGGGTGATGGTATCAACTGCAACTTTACCACCTTTGTCTGGCCTGACAAGCAGGAAGTGGAGAAAAGATCAAAAGCAAGTGGAAATCAAAAGGATTAAGATATTGAAATTCTTCTGTTTTGCCACAGGCTGTCACCCTAGCTCCACGTATCGCTCGGCCAGACCGGCATACTCTGTGCAAAGAGAAATAGCTCTACGAGCCCAGAGGTTTGCTCCTCCTGAAGTTTAATTGGCCTGCAGGTTACCCACAACCTCAACTCCCTTGCTCACAATTTGGAATAATATTAAACAGTAATGATAATAAATATTAATAGATTAATCTTTGTAAGTCATGCCAAATTCTGCGGGGCCTGGGCTTGGCAAGAGTGGTCTGCCTCAGATGTGGAGTACCTAATGACATCTTTACTGTTGCAGGGTTTGCACGTGGCAGACGGAGACGTCGTTTGCACTTTGACACAGGCTAAGTTACTTATGACTGTTGATATAACCAGAGGCTCACTTTGGGCCAGCCTGGGCCCTGGCCAAACCTTGTTTAAATCAAAGGATTATTTGCCTTAATGTCTCTGGACTGCTTTTCACTCACCCTGGGAAGAGGCAGAAGACAGGCAGTGTTCCAGCCCACTCAGCTGAAGAGTAAAGCACAGGGACTGATCTACTGAAACCATGAAGGACCTTTTCACTGACTTCAGTGAGCCATACAGCAGGACCTTGACAAGCCTGGTGCTCTGCTTGGTTATTTATACTTGATGATCCCATACCATTCTTGTTCCTCTCTTCTGGGCTATCCTGAAGTCACCCGTTTTGTTTTATAGAGGTTGGAGTCTGAGGTCTCTGGTCAGTTCCATAGAGAAGGGTCTTAAAGTGCTTAACCCCTCTGCAATCAGTGGGCATTATATACCTGTACTGCTCCAAGGATCTGGGCCCAATAGAGGTAGGTACCTCTGAGGAGCTGGATCTTCCTTACAAGTTGTGACTCATCCAATTGCATTTACTCACCACTAACATCGAACTGGGGACAATCCCGTGGGACGTTCTCCATCACCCATACCTAGTATGTGCCGTCCCTTCCTCTGCTGAGCTCTTCATGAGTCAGTCGGACTGGATCTCTAAAGATACTCAGGTGGCTTGCTTCCCTTTGAAGATCTTGGACAAAACCACCCTTTCCAGAGGAAAGAGGATATGGAAAGTGCCAGTTTCGTAACCTGCTGCGGAAAACAGAGATGAACCTTCAAGCTGTACATGAGAAGAGAAGAAAATGGGTGAATTTTTTCGAGGCTTTTACAAAGCAGCAAGGATTTCTAAAATACAATAATGCAACGTTTGCTCTTTTGAGAAAAGGGCAGAAACCTGAGAAATACTCATAAGGATATTTTATTGTTGAAGATCTATTTTGTTTAAATACTGCTTGTCAAATATGTTGGTTTTCCTGGTAAATAGTAGTTTAATTTGTGTTTAGTTTACTAACAAATCTCCGGCCTTGCTGTAAATTTGTGCTAAGAAAGATCTGATGATCCCACAGTGCCCTTCAGTTCCATTTGCCACAGAGGAACCCCAGTGTCAGGCCTGAAACTGCCCAAACCATTCTGCTACATTTTTCATACACCAACTGCTCAGGTTAGGTTTGTTTTTCTCACTGGCTCTTCACTCTGAACTGGTCCAGTTTTGTCAAGTGGAAGTTGGGGGCTAGGGAGCTGGGATTATTACTGGATGTATTTCTCTAAACCTGATATTAAAAAAGGAGGTCCATTGGTGCAGGAGAAAACAATACTTTGCATAGTGCTCAGTTAATTAGGCTTTTCCAAAGTAACACTTGAGCTACCAAAAATAAAAAAAAGGTATTAAATTTGACTTTATGGTAAATTGCTTTCATTTGGGCACTGCGTGTTGTTAAGTATGTACATGGTACCAGTACAGGTTTCTGACCTGTAAGACAACTATGATGTATATTTCTTTGTGCTGTTGCATCACAGCACATGCAGGGAAACCTCCTGTCTAATTTTTGCCCAGTGCAACTACCTTTCCAGTAGAACATTACTGATGTCCAAATTTTCAGGGGATGTAGTGGCCTGGGGAATTTCCTTCCTCTTCACCTCCCTTCCCTTCTTCTATTTGCTTTATTTTGTTTTCTGCTATGTGAGCCTTTAGTCAAATATCCCACATACACACTCATCACTTGGAGAGCTTTAAGCACAATACATGGGCATGTCTGGGCACTGCATTAATATATCTTGTTGTCTCCCTGTAGATTATCCTCTGTTACTGTAATTCATAACTCCAGCCCTTTGTGTACATACTTCCATTCTGAAAATGTAATATCACTGCTAATTAAACAGTGTTTTAGAAGTCGGCTGATAGCTCCTCGCAGCATCTAGGAATTAACCTCAAGCTGCTGGTTGAGGCTCAAGTGAAGCTTAGATAAAGGCGGGGAAAGGAAAAGACATCAAAGAACTAGTCACCACCAAAACCTCATCCTCCACAAATTCTAGGTGTGGAAATGTTTTTCAGCCATAGGGATCCTCCCTCCACTGGATTTCTAAATAACTATAATCATCAGAATTCCCTCTTTCACCTCCCCCTGGCCTGATTATCTCATCTTTCTCATTTGAACTTGCTTTTTATGAGCAATACATTCATGTCCTCCACGCTTTATTACCTTGATGCCAAAAAGACTTAATTTGGTTCAGATGGTGCTAATCTAGCACTGCAGGGCCCAGGGACAGCATTGTCCTGGTGGTCTGCTTTCACCTGTGAACAAGGTCTTGCTCCTAATCAGAAAGGTCTCCTTGGGATTTGTTTCATGTGTCCTCTCCTGGAGCTCCATGGGTCGATACTGGTGTGGGCAGAGGACAGAGTTGTCTCGGCAGCTGACCGGTGCTTGAAATTCCTATCAGCTTTGGGAATCTGATGTTCAGCAGCCTCCAATTATTTTTTTCCCACAATTAAGTATGCCTCTTAGCAGAACGCACAGAATAAACAAAGAAATCACAACCCAAATTAGGCTTTCTCTGTGGAGCCTCATGTCAAAATCCAGATACCAAAATCACTAATCATTCAGGCTATAACTTTTAGGATGTTGGCGGAGTGTATATTCTATGATAAAGAGTACAGTATGGATATACAGCTGAGATAAGGAGATGATTTAATTCTGACACAGATAAGAAGGGTAAATTTCAAGGGCTACACAGGGAATTCATCCAGCTCTGAGGGTGGAACAATATCACTCCTGAGTATTATTAATGCACCTCAATTCTTTGTTCTCATTCCTTCTTTTTTTTTTTGGTCCACAAGTTTTAGTAATATGTTTGGAAACTTATTAAACTTACAAATCAAGACTTAGGGTTAAAGGCAACCCTGTCTAACTATCTTATTATTTATAAAAAGATTATCATTAAACATCTTGCAGAGAAATTCTGAACCAGTGCAGAACTGAAAAAAAAAAAAAAGTACAGAAAAAAACGGCTAATGTGTCTACTTCTTAATTAAATGTAAATATAATTTGTAAGGCTTATGGGTTTTAAACAGAGAAAATTTACTTTGCATAATTTCCTTTCTGGTTAACCTTATAGGCAGAAGTGTAAGTAGGGTTATTCAGAAGCATGTTGTAGCTATTGAGCCAGTTACTGCTTCTGGATCCATTGTTGCAGATGACTTCGAAGCATCCAAGGTTTCACCTGGAGTTCCTAATTTACAATGACAACAGAGCGATTTTAAGCATGAAAACAAACCTTGTTAAATGACCTAGTTTGCAGCTTGTTTGGGATGTCAGCAGATTTTTTGTCTTTATTACTGCAGACAGATAGCAAGGCTTTTATCTATGCGTACCTCATCAGAATGGCTCAAACACACAAAAGTGAATTCTTGGTTATTTTAATGTGACAAGTAAATATAAACCAGTTACAAATACAAAGGCAGGATAAATATGCCTGACAATACAGCAATGCCTAAATTACTGCCAGCTTAGTATTAAAAGTTCCGTCGTGGTTTCTGGTTCAAAGAGTCCCATAAAAATCAGAGTTAATTTAAAACTTAGCCATCCATGGGAATATTTATCATTTGCACAATACAGGCTCTCTTGTACAGGTCTGTTTATATGTTTCAGCTATGAAGCAATTTTCAGTTTCAGTTCAAGAAAGTACCCATATTCAGTCCAGAAAAGTAATTAAGCACGTGCTTAGCTATGCACTTTAGTTAGGAATGTGCCCATAACTACTTGTCATTTCACCTGTCGCAGCTTTTTGAGCCAGTTACTTCATTATTTACATTTTTTTAAAAAAGACAACTAATTCCTAACAAGATTGTGATACCAAGTTTCAGTAGATCAAATGTAACTTAGTAAAAAACTACTGATTTTTTTGTACCAGATCATGGTCCAGCCAATATGAGGAGTCCACTAAGCATCACTACCCATTGAAAGTCCTGACCCATCTATGGAAATCTATGGAAATCTTTCCCTAATTTCATCAGGAGATTCACCCACTGGTCCTTAACAGGCAAGAGGAACGAAGGAAGGTATGATACCAGCAGGCTGATGGTCCCCAGCCCTGCAGAGACCCTGTAGGAGATCAAATGCAAAGGATTACCAAGCTGATCTCCAGGTTTGCAGGCTGGTTGTCCGGTGAGCATGAGGATCATCAGCACCCTAGGGACAACATCCTCCAGCATGAGTAATACCCTCTGAACACTGTGCAGCTCCAGTAATGGAAGAGATTCTTTGATCAACGCCATAAGAAGTAAAAGATGCTTTCATCAAATAGAGAGAGTAAAATAGATGTTTCCAACCCATATTCAGTCCTACAATTACTGTCAAAAGGGACCTCCAGAGATCTCCAGTCTAAGTTCCTGTTCAAAGTACAGTCAACACTGAATTTACACCAGGCTGCTCAGGACTTTGTTCATCTGAGTCCTGAGAACCAAGGATGGGGATCTCACAGCCTTTCTAGGGTGCTGTTCCACTGCCCAATTAGTCCAACACCTGTGTGCTGCAGGTTCCACTGTTCTCTTCTAAGAGCAGAGGGACAGATACTGGACCAGCTTTCAGGCTGTTTGGTCCCAGGTTTTGGTTGCCTGTTATTCTACAGCTGCCTGCTGTTGCCATCTACCTTCCCAGCTTTTCCCCAAACGCTGCTGCTGCTGCTTACACATAGCTCCCAGCTCACCCTCCAGAGCCCTGCAGAAGCCAAATAGCTCCTAAGTAGGAACTGCTGGCCCTCCCCTTTCCCACAGCAGAGACCTTTCCTGGCGCGCCGTCATACGGCTAACACATGCTGTGTCTACACTGCCAGCAAGCTGTGATCCAGAGCGCTGCTCCCAGCATGATCCCAGCGGCGGGGAAGTGGCTGGAGTATGTCTTGGATCCCCACAGCCCACCTGACAGGTTTCCTTCCCGCCCCACTGTGGGTTGGGACGGGGCAGAAGGTGTAGGCTTGTGTCTGGCCCCGGTGCAGAGCAGGGATGACTGAGACCAAAGAGCAGGAAAGGTTTTCTACTGTAGCCTCTGTGCCCAGAAAAAGGACAAGGCTGGCACCAGATTAGTCAGAGAAGGAGGAAGGGAGGTCTGGCAGAGATGAATGCTTGTGGCCTTCTCTCTTCTCACCAAATATCTCGTACTGTTCCTTCTCTTAACCTAATGAGCTGGGGCTCCAGACGATGGTTTTGGATGCCTTTCCCTGAAAACAGTGTCTTTCACAACGGGATGTTTCCTCCTCAGCCCCCACACCCTTGTGAGCCGAGTCCTCCAGGCTCAGTGCACCCTTGCCCAACTGGAACTTCACCCATGGGAGGAAAACAGGACTCGCTGGCCCGGTTGAGCTCTCCAAGGGATGTGCTCCATCCCTCCCCACAGCAAGAGGGACTTCCTGATGGGTGCTTTTTCTCTGGACCTCCTTCTACTAGGGGAAGAACAGAAAATCTCTGTCCCAGGTTGCAGCAAATCTTGAAAAAGTCCTTTCCCATATCCTCCCCTCTGAAGGAGGCAAGCAGAAGCGTGCTGTGGGGAGTCACTGATAGCCTCTGTCGGGCTCGTGGAGGCTCTGCTGCAAAAGAAAACACCTTTTCTCTGCAAGGAGCAGGGAGCCAGGACACAGAAAGACATGTTCCCAGCTGCTCATCTGCAGAGACCGGCAGGGCTATTCGGAGGAGGAGGGTGTGAGAGAGACAGAGGCTAGCCTGTGATCTGGGTGTGAAAGAATCCACAGTCGAGCAGGATCAATAAAACAGTGCCGAGGCTTGCAACGAAGGGAGCAGAGAATAGGATGGTGGAGAGTAAAAGAGAAGGAGCCCCCCTACAGCTCCTGAGAAGAGAGGGGTAGGTAAAAGGGGAACTCCGATACCACCAGGCCCACAGGAGACTCAATGGGTTGTCTCATTATTATGGTGAACAGAGAGAGCTCATGAGCTGGGAAAGATAGGAAGCTTTTATTTATTTTTTTTTCTTAAAGAGCGCAGCCTCTAGGAGGGTTTTTGCAGCTCAAACGCTTTTATTTTGTGCCAATTACTTATACAGGGTCTGCATTATTCCCGTAATCAGTCTAAATGAAAGTCAAACATGAAAGATTCCTAACAATGAGCTAATTGGAATGCCATTACCATTTAGATTTAATAAGGTATTTGTAATAATAAACTTGCCTCAGTCTATAGAGTTGTCTTATTCCTGCTCAGATCTTGCAAGAGTGTAAGAGTTGACATTTGTCATTTGTTCCGCAGGACGTTGGATATAACCTTCAAAATGTTTTCGCCGTGCAGCGCTTAGTAAATGTCAGGGACGGAAACGAAATCTACAGCTCACTATTGTTCTGGCTGTGTTGAGCTCAGAGTTAACAGGAATTGTGTTAAAACTCAACAGCAGATTATATCCCACATATCTTTCTTTCTTTGCAGTCCAAACATTTTGTGGTTTAGAATGAGTCACTCAATGTCCTCTTATGTAGCTGCATTCATTATTTGCATTGAGGTCTTGCTGAGGAGCTTCAGTGTGGTTCCAGCACTGCTAGGTACTGCACAAGCACAGAGGGCCTTTGCCCTGCATAGCTTAAGATCTAAGCAATTAAGTCAACTCAAGCTCTATCTCGAAGCCAAGATGTCCTATCTACAGAGGTAAGAGCTCATTAGAGCTCTATGCGTACTTAGTTTTGAGAACAGTTCAGAAAAAAAATAAAAAATCTTGCTTCACCTTTATGGGGGAGCTGCTTTCACATAAAGCATACGTGGGCTCAAAGACCTGGTCTCACTGTGAAGCTAGTAAGGTTTTATTCAACTGTAGATCATACCACAGCAGCGAGGCATAATCTTGGCGGGTATTTCTTCTATTATGAAGGGCAAGAGTTTGGTTTGAGCATTTTGTGCAGTCTGAGGGAATTCCCCTAGGAATAGACTGAAAAGGCAGAGGTGGAGCAGGTATGTGTGTGTAGGAAGCAGAAAGACAAAGCTAAATCAGCCAAAAAGCCAACAAAGACTCGAGGCAGCATGGACGATACAGAAAACAACGTGCTATGGACATTCTTTAAAATCAATATGTTGTTTCTCCCTCCCTCTTCTCACCCCAGAAAGATGCTACAGAAAGTTCTCCTCCTAAAGAGATCCAACAAGCAACCAAAACCACAATGGAACGCTTAATTCTTGTTTTAACTGAAATAAAACCAAAACCCCGCCAAATTTCCTAGTGGCGTATCTCAGCGTGAAGAAGCAGCACCTATCTGATAAACTGTGCTGCCATTAGCTATGGATGAATTATGTCCTGCTGACACTCTGTGGTCCCAGCAGCTAGTCCTGAATGATCTGACTCAACAGAAAACTTTGCACAATAGCTCAAATAAACGTCAAATCATTGGAAACTGGCAAAGATCATGGAAATTTGGAATGTTCCTTTTTTTTTGAGGACAGCCTTTTAATACAATCTGACACTGGGGATTCAGCTGAACATTCGTAACGTCCAGGAAATTCTAGGCACAGTTGGTAAAATGACCAGTTCTCTTATAAACCTACTTTTTTGCTCAAAACTGTATGTACTTCACGCCAAAAGGTTTTTTGGAAACACAGCCAACAATCAATGGCCTTAAGTTAGCCATATGCGTGAGCACTGTGCTGGATTGTTGGAAAAGGGCAAGGAAGCATGAAAATCAATAGTTTCCCTGGATGTTTTCACAGAAGGAAGTTTGTCTAAGAGTTAAAATCTGAGCCTAAAATTCATTCTGGATGGTCTGGTTCAACTACCTCGGTTTTTTCTGATTCACTCACTTCACACATTAGGAAAAAACAATGCTTCTTACTTAGATCACAGCAATGTTGTGAAGCTTAATTTTTTGAGAGGCGTTTTGGGATCCTTGTATGAAAAGAGCTATAAATATATACATTCTTAGTAGTATTTAATTTACTTCCTTTACAATTCTTTTGAGCCAACACATGTTGCCAAAAAAGCAATATTCCCTAAGATGTCTTTTATTCTTATATCTGTCTTATATCCCAGCCTTAGAAAGCATCCGATATGGATGTATCCACATGCAGTGTATATATATAGCTAACACAATCAGATGCTCTCTTTTTCCCTCAGCAGAAACCCAGGCTTGCTCAATGTACAAGATGGACGTGCTTAGCAAATGAGGCAGCTGTTCAATTTTTATTTTTATGCTCATTGTTTGCTGTGCAGCCACATGTCTCATAGAGTGCATACCATCCAACCTTTGTAGTGAATCAGACAAGACTCCACCATAACTCACTCACTTGGAGGATCCAGCTCTGCCTCGCTCCCTGTTTGACATACATATGTGATCACGTCATCAGGGACTGGATCATAAGAAAGTTTTAACTTTGTCATTTCCAAAATTCATTTTCCAGTCTCGGATTTTCTTTCCATGGAAGTTTTTATTGAGAAAATCTAGAGATGTAAAACTTTTTAATAACGACATAATCCCCTGAAGAATTGTGTCATATTGTGCAATTAAACAGCACCACTGTTCTGCAGAAACAAGGACACCCATACCTGAGCACCAGCTGGTCCCTTTTCTTACTGAAAGGATCAACGTACCTCCAGGGCTGCTCTTGTTTTTCTCTTCTGCATTGTGTCATGGAGCACATGCCAAATATACTTTCATTAATTCTCCTAATGAAGTTTGCAGCACATCTGCCTGTGCAGTTCAGTGTTTGATAAGAGCAAGATATGCCTGTTATCACCTGTGCTCCCTCCTCTTTGGGGGAGTTGGGGGGAGATGTATAAAGCAGCACCATTTTTTATATTCCCCAGTTTTTGAAGTGATGGATTTACGTCCATTTTACAAAAGGACTTTGCTCCTTGTTTCTGTCACTCAAGCTAGTATAAACACCTTTTAAATTTGTTAAGTTAGACTGGCTTGTAACTCATTAGTTGAATCTGTCCTGTAGTCTCTAAATAGAATAATCCCAATAGCTTTTACGGGTTAGCCAAGCCATTTGGGACTAGGCTAGAAGAACAGAGAAATTTCAGTTGAGGAGCAGACTGGAGAGGAACAGATAAATTACAGCACTGGATGCAGAGCTCCCTACCTTTGGCGTCTTCAAAGCCAAACACGTACGAGGAGGTGGCAAGAAAACAGCGATTTATGTATAGACAGAACAAAAGGGCAAGGGCTTAATCTTGCAAAGGTTTACACACACTTATCTTTACACTTATGATTAGGCCCAGTAATTTTGGTAGTACCTTGACTTCAGGAGGCTTCTGAGCATGCAATATTAGACTATTGCATTAACACACACTGTGTTAAACTGCTGCAGAGAGCAAACTCCAGGGCAGAGGAGGGGCTGATGCTGGAGAAGAGAGGGGAAAAGAGGGTAAGTGTCTCACAAGTCAAGGCAGGAAAACACCTAGAGAGGTACATCTAATGAGCTGGCTGGGCAAGAATAGCCTGATGAGTTGGAAACCATTGGAGTTAGGCAGTGCTTGTCACAGTACCCCATCTCACCCAAGCATGGGGTTGTCACAAAGTGGAGGACCAGGAGATGCATAGGAGGAGACACTACTTTTGCAAACGTTGCAGCTGCAGGTCCCTTCTCTAAGCTGTAACTGTCACTTTGTGTTTCCTCTGTCATTGTCCCATTGCCATTCCCTGGGATACAGTCTGCTTTTTGACACCCTACTCCTGAGAGGACCGCACATCTCCGTTCACACCCCGTATGGTGCTCCACCACTGTATGCATATTGCATCAAGCAAACACCGTGCTCAGATCTGAAGGATCTGGGTCCTTGACCACAGGCCCTGTGTCATTAGGGTGCCCCTAATTATCTCTCCTTACCATATAAAGCACAATAGGACTCACTATTCTGACTGGGGCCTGTAGGATCTCTTCTAATATAAATAGTAATGACTATAATTATTAATCATTACTGTGATTATATGATTATAATTAATAATCATAATAATGAATCATTATAATTACTCTACTAAATTACAAGCCCTGCTTCCTCCAGCAAGCTTCAGAAGCACAAAGAATAAACTGTTGTGTATATTTAGTGAATCTCAGACACTTCTGTACTTAAAAGCCCAAGCATCTCTGTTTATTTTAAGGACTTCCATATTATATTTCATTTAGAAATCTGCAGCTGCCTTGAATTGTGACCAGTGGAGTGCTGCTACCATATGCAAGGTCCTTTGCTGAAAATCCAGCAGAATCATGAGCAAACAGAGATTGGCAAGGGGAAGGAATGTGCATATGGATATTACTTGAGGGATGGTGAGCCAGGTATGCCTAATACTGCATTCTTCCATCTTAGATTTACAACTGAAAGTAATTCAGTTCATTGAAGAGCATTTTTCAGAAAGCCCAAATAAAACAGCAAATGTAGAGGCTACAGACACTTGAAAGAGAGATGGTTCGTCATGCCCCACCATTTGGCTCTTGGAGTCCTTGGGCATGACTGCTTTGGTGCTGTTAGCTCAGGATAAGGGAAGGGAGTGTTTAAAAAACATTAATCCAATTTTTAAATTGCACTTAAGGTGCAGGAATTTTCTCCCTTGATGATGTGCATGCCCCAAACCCAGGTGGATACGACGTGCTAACTATGAGGCTCAGTATTTTGTATGAAATATCTAAGATCT
The DNA here is from genome assembly GCA_028020825.1 of Podargus strigoides. Lineage (NCBI taxonomy): Eukaryota > Metazoa > Chordata > Aves > Caprimulgiformes > Podargidae > Podargus > Podargus strigoides. The sequence goes on along the minus strand of CM051626.1, from coordinate 7,016,776 downwards.
GGTCAGCAGCACGTGGCTGCTTTGTGACTCCTGGCAGAGGGTGTGGAAAGTGCCCTTGGGGAATCTGCTGGAGTAGCTGTGTATAGTGCATAGTTACCTTTAGTTACAGGCTGGTATGAGTCACCAAACTCCTTCCCAGGCATAAAGAAACTGATCTTGCAGAATGTAAAATCCACCCAGGAGATGTCATTGTTTAGGATTAACATTTCATTCTGGCACACTCAGAAGGGGGACCACACAGGCATAATGACAAAGCAGAGGAATCCTGACAGGTTTTTAAGACAAAATGTTTGCTAAGGGTTAGTTGATGCGATTAGATTCAGTGCTGGTGACTTTAAAATCTTATAAACTATTGCTATAGCTGGGCACGTGTATTTGAGATGATGCATTTCTGAGCTGTTGTAGCAATTACTGTAATAAGAAGGGTGCAGTTAGCAAAAGAGCTGCTATTGCCATTGCCACATTACTGTGTACAATGGTAGTATAGGAAAACTTTTGCACTGCCTTCTATGTTGTTGACCTCTTTGTATTTGTGACGTATTTTAGAAGGAAAGGAATAGGAAAAGAGCCTATCTCTGTTTCTGTATCAGGAATGAGCCTGCACACAGCTCTCCAAAATCAGTTACACTAACAGAAAGTAAGAACATCCGTGCAGCAGCTCCTCTGTACCCAAAGTAAAGAAAGAAAACGAAGCTGAGGATAGTTAAGAACATTTAAAAGCGATCATTTGGGCCACTCATAGTCAACGAAGTCTACTTTAGGTATGCACTGTTTTATGATCAATATGTGGGTCTAGAATTAGGTAAGCAGCAAGATGAAGGATTGATTTTATTTATAATATCTTTGCTGTGTAAATATTGACAGGTTAGACCTTCCTGAGAGTATCACTGTGATACTGAGCAGTCTGATGCTGACCGTAATCTCTTCCCAGTGATAACTGTCCAGTGGCAGGGGCACACTTGTGGGACAGGGTGCAAGTGCATCCTCAGCCACGTTGTGCAGTGGTGCCAACCATTACCCCGTGTGAGGCAGTGCCATTCCTGCTGTTGTTTAGGCCACTTTTCAAAGAAGATAAGAACTTGCAAACTTAGAAAAAGAAACTAAAAATGTAAGTAACTGATATGGTTTAATTATGACAACTACTGTCAGGTCTGAACTTGGAGTAGAATTTAGCCATTATTTACCATATTCCTATTTGCAGTGGTTGATAGGCACTAGATATTGTATGTGAGGAATAGGAAGATGAAGACAGAAATCCTGAAGGTTTTTCAGTGTTTAATTCCATCAGCTGCTGGCTACAGTCGGACACCAAAATAACTGCCTGGGAGTCTCCAGTGAGAAAGCAGTATTCCTTCAGGGAGAGGTCCTGAGAAATCCCGAATCAACAGCCGATAGCAGGGCTGACACCCAATGTCTTCAGGCAGGATGGTTTTTTTACACTGCATGAGTTGGTGGGAGCACAGAGGAGATGGGGCCTAGGGCAATCAGAGCTTCTTCAACCAAATATGTGGATGTATAGATGATTTAATTACCAGACTGTTGAGGAGAATTTCTAATCTCTCTTCAACCACTTATACTGACATCTCTGATGTGTGATACCATTTAGATTGAAAAGAGAATCCATTTAAAGCCTAAATACTCCAATTACTTTTTTAGATGCCTGGGAGCAGCTCGGAGTTCAAGCACATGATGCTCTTAAAACCCTACTAAATTAGAGGCCATGGGGCAGGGGGGAGCGAAAGAATGTTAAAGTACATTATGTTTTGAAGGATGTGGTTTTCAGACTGACATGAACGATTTTTTAACTAGAAGTGTAACCTAATACGGGTCAAGGTTTCCAAACTGAGGTGTGTATCGTGCCAGATACATGCAAGAAAAAAGAAACAACAAACCACTGGGGCAGTTCAGCTCCTATCCTGACCGTGTGACAACCTCCTGGGAACATCTGGCAGTTCCTTGCAGGAACCAGGAGCTCCCAACGCTGCTCCCAGACTCCCTTCGAAGATCAGGCTCACCAAGCACTGTGTGGGATGCTAACCAACACGGAGTGATTTAGCCTGCAATTGCAGCTTGAATAGATTGGGGAGGGGGGAGGGGAAGACTTTCAAACTGATTCTTCCAAATCACTTGAGGCTGCCAGTTAGGTTTTGTGATTCACAAATTTTCTCTCTTGTTATAAATAAACATTTCTTTTCATGGTAGTGTCACAGGGAATGGGCTGGAGAGCCTTGCTAATTTTTTTTTCTTTAATCTTGGCATATCAGTACAGTTGAAAGATGCACACTCTTGCCTCCTTATACTTTTTGCCAAGCCACAACCACAAACCATCCTTACAACCCCAAAGCGCTTTTGGCAGTTGTGACACAGAACGTATGGCTCATGTGGTAAAATGTGCTGGCAAGTTCCCTATAGGCCCCATACAGCCATCACTTATGCGAAGGATCTGATGCCAGATAGCAGCTGTTGTGTTGAGGCTGCTCAGTATCACACTAATCAATCCTGTCTCATCCTTTCTTTCCCCTTCCCTGTCTCCACCTGCTGTTTTCTTTTCCGTTTTATTTTTTTTTTCCCTCTCTCTCTTTTGCATCTTAGGTTAAGACTGAAAGTGCTCTGGGGCAGGGACCATCCTTTTGTTCTGTCTCTAGCTGCGGGGCCTGCTTGCCTGGCACAACAGTAATGCAAACAGCAATGCCAAATACAGCCGGCGCCCAGCGATCTCTGGCGGGTTGTGTAGTGAGTGACCTGAAAACTGACTGCTCTGGGTGAAAAACACAGCTCCAGGGAACTTTTTAATGAACTTTTTGAAGGTAATGTAGTGCTGCTTTACCTAACTAGAAGTATTTGCATAGAAGAGACGTGACTGGTTATTTATTCTGTTTTGGCTGCCTGCGTGTTGTATGTTTTTGTTTGGTAGTTGCTAATGTTTCTGATCTAAATTGCAGAACATGTTTATGGCTCAGGAAAGTTGCCCGACAGCCAGCCTCAAGGGAATGGTTTGCTCAGAAACAATGACAGTCTGTGTCTTCTCCAGAACATGTCTGACAGCAAGAAACGTGCTTGGAGCTGAAGGTGGAGTTCATGGTTGGTTAAGGTGCAGCCTCCAGCCTGATATGACTGAAGAGGAAGGGTAGGTTTGAGGGAGTATGTGTCTGCAAGAACATCACCTTCCCCATTCATTGCAGTGAGCTTCCCTGGCTACTGGCAAGTTTTGATTAAGGTGAAGTAGGAAGCTCTGAGGCCTCAGTTTTCTTCCTTCTCTTTGACCACAGGTACAGGTTATATGGCATCATTGTCAGAAAGGGAATTTGGTAGTAAGCTCCCTCCTCTGAGCTCACATGACCATTTTTTTTGATGACTTGCCAACTCTTTAATTTTTCTAAGTATGAAGGGAGATTTTCTATAGGAAGTATTAACGAAGCACTGTTCATAGTGACGCAGCAGCTCAGAGAGTAGATGTTGCAATGTAATTCCTGAATCACGTATGTGAGACACCTTCACTCTGACTGCATGTCCTCCTTCTATGGCTTGTCCTGTGATCTGCTTTTTGACACCCTTGATGGTTCTGTCTCTATATCAAAGTATGTATAGCACTGCATGATGATACACTTGTTTAAGACTGTAGAAAAAAGCAAGATGAGAAATACTATTTGAGAGCTAAATGTGATCATTAAATCATCATGCAGTTAGGTTTTTTCTTGCACTCTGAGAATGAAGAGACATTTTATCACTGACTTTAGTCAGAGCAGACAGCAGTTCATAATCTGGAGTTAGAAATGTCCACCATTTCTCACCTGTTGCTTACTGTAGTTTTGACACTTTCTCTTTTTGCTTTGTTCAAGACACAGACACTCACTTTGCCCTCTTAATTAATCCCTGCACCAGGGATTGTCATCTGTGTGCTTAAGAGAAACCTGGCATAACTGAGCCCTAATCCTTGACAGGGTCTGCTAAATGTTATTGGAAGGCAAGTGAATAATCCATAACCAAATGTTCCTCCAGGGATGCTTTTAGATGCCAGGGTATCAGAGTTCCATTGAACTGTATATGACTCCAGTGAACAGTGCAGTGGTGGGATTCCTGAGTAGTGGGTCTCCTCCGGGGTCCTGGATGTTCACATGCAGCTCTAAGGTAGAGCGGATATGCAAATGCCTGTAATTCCCTTTTTCCTCCCTCTCTGACCATTTTGGGGTGTCCAAAGCAAGCAAGGACCAGCTCTGGACAAGTCAAGCGCTACATTTTCCAAGTCTTCTTGCTGGCCCCCCTGCAGGGATTTTTTACATCTTCTGCTTCAAACGAGGTCAGCCACAAGTGGGCACTGTCCCGCTGCGGCATCCCTGCAGACCTGGGGATAAGCACAGGCAGGAGCAGGCCAGGGAGCTCAAGGACCTACTCCCAGCGTTAGGAGCAAAGCTCTCCCCAAGAAGGAAACCAAGGCTCGGGGGCGATTCGAGGGTGACCAGCTCCGCTTATACATTACGAAGCATATTTTTATAGGAAATGTTCCGCCCATGATAGCAGCGGCAATGAAAAGGTATTTAAACATAAATGATGCTCATTTCTTTGTCGGCATCAGTTTGAGAAGCAGTTGTTTCTGGATTTGTTTCTCTCAAGCACACACCCTGCGTGCTACGCTGGACGGCTCTGCTTTCATCCTGACTTCCTTCCAAATGCTTATTCCTCGACTGTGCTCATTCCAAGTGTGCCACTCGAAGCTAATGCTTCTGTTGGTTCCTGTCCATATAGGCTATACCATTTACCACTCGTAGGAACTCTCCCATTTACCAAAATTGGAAGACTTTAGCCATTACTAACATTTCTAGCAATTAAAGCTGCCACATAGTTCAGTCAAAGACGTGACTGTGCTGTATGCTGCTGTCTCCCATTAGGAATTTAGTTGCCTAAAACTTTCCGTGCTGTCCAGCAGAGCGGAATGGGCTGTTGACGGCTATGTGCTATTTTTTCAACTGCACTGGGATAGAAATGGGTTTGGTAGAATATTTTCACACTGAATTGCAAATGATCCCATGCAGCTATTCTTTTCTTCTCGGCAAATATTTTCCATCTCTGGTCTCCAAACAGTTAAATGAAAGACAGCCAGTAAAACGGAGATCTCTTTAATCCTGGGATAGGCAATTGCAAACAGAATAGAGGACACCAACCTCCTTTTATTTCCCGTTTAGGACCTGGAGGTGAAAAGCCAATATTCCTCTGTGAGATGCATCGAGCTAAACAGATGCTGAACTGCATGTGCTCGTTTTAGTCCATGCTGCCAGTTTATGGAGAGCAGAAATATTTACACATCAAAATAAGTCTCTCACCCCCTCCAGACCCACGAACTTGACTTCCAGACCAGGCGGCCTCAGTGCAAAGTGTCTGTACCACTGGTTTTAAAGCACGTTTACCTGTCTGTGTGCCTCTCAGTAAAGCAGAGGGTGACCCAAGTCCCACCGCTGCAGGGGACCCCGGCCCCCTCCGTGGCTCTGGGGGTCTGCATGGGGGATCAGTGGCCTGGTCCCGGGGGATGCTGAGGCCGGAAGGGGTGCAAATCACGCTGCCGGGGGAAGAGGTGGGGCAGTGCCGGTGGGGTGTGGAGGTGCAGGGAGGGCACAGGGTAGGAGGAACCAGGAGTAATTTTGCAAAATGGCCTCGCCAGATAGGGAGGGACTGTTGGGGGGGGACCTCTGGTTGAAGGTAATTTGCAAACGGGGTCGGACTGAAAAGAAAGTGGTGGTGGTGTTTCTATATAAGGAGCAGAGCTGAGGGTGCTGGGGAGTTGGGGGGATGACATGGCTTTGCGGTGGGACAGGATCAGCCCCTCGAGGGGGACCCCCTTCCACGTGTGCAGTCCGTCCCGGCTGGGACATGCACCCCCAGCCCCGCAGAGGGGGCTGAGCTCCCAACACGGCCCCCACGGAGCCCCGCAAAGGCTGGAGGCGCCCGCAGCCACCCTGCCACCAGGTCCCTGTCGCGGGGGTGGGACATGGGAGATGCTGTTGGCCTCGGGGACCTGGTGGGGCGGCTCGTAAATCACCGTAGGGACCGTGGCTTCGTAATACCTAAGGTTTTATTCATTATTACTAGTTCTAAGCAGTTGAGCCGCAGCGATTCCCCCGCACAGCCCCGCCGCGGAGTGCGGTGCGCTAACGCCGGCTCCGTGTGATGCCGCTGCCCGGCGGCCTCGGTGAGGGGCACGGGGAACAATGAAACATAGCCGGTCCCTCGCACCGTGGGCTGTTTTCCATCAGTCGTGTAAAAGAACGGTTAGCTGATGGCTTGAAAATTCAATTGAATACCTGCCCGGACATAAGTATAAATATTATTTTTAAAAGAACAATATGCAATTAAAAACTAATATTTAACAACTTAAACGCCTATCCTCTAGGAAATAACAGCCTTTCTTCGCAAAACCTCCAAGATTGACTTCGCTTCCTCCAGTAAAAATGAGGCCAGATTTAATTCTCCAAAGATCAGTGAGATCAAGTATTTCAGCGCTCAATTTACAGCTCCGGGGTATGTGGGACCCTTTCCCAGCGATCTGGGTAGGCTAGGAAATAACTCCGGGAAGGGGAGGGGACGGGGGGGAGAAGGAAGGAGGATGAATTCCCAAACACCGCAGTAACACCTGTAGTATTTCCTTAACGCTGCGGCGGTGGCCGGGAGCGGAGTTAAATTGCAAGCAGGAAAACGGCGCAACTCTTACAAAACAAATAAATAAACGAACTGATAAAAACGTCAGGTTTGATCGTTTATAAGGAACCGCCCTAATTTGGGAAGGTCGCCTCGGGGAGCAATTCGGTCCCATCGTGATGCAAGTAGGGAAGTAAGCGAGGTACCATCTGCCATCCCCGTGAGCATCCTTGCCGGTTGATGCGGGGACTTGTTCACTGGCCTGGAAGGAGCGAACTACGGATAAAATTGTTAGTTTCACTCATGCCGTTAAAAAAAAATTTAAAAATTATACCGACTGCGAGGGTCCTCGCTGCCCCCTCGCAGCAGCTCGCCTTCTCTCTGCAATGTCACCCCGGCTGCAGCCTTCCTCAAACCCTCCTCAAGCTTCTCCTCTTCCTCTCCCTTCTCCTGAAATTACAGCGAAAGGGGGACAAGCCCTCCCATTCTGACCTCCCGGGCCGCTGGGAATCGGAGACCGGGCGGCCGGTTGCCTGCAACGATGCCCCCGCTGCCCGTTTTTAGCCCTACCTATGCGGGGAGCTGCGGGCAGCGCTGCGCGGGGCTCGGCAGCGCTGGGCTGGGGAGAAGCCGCAGAGCAGATTTTCAGCAGCGAGGCTCTGCTGCGGCACTGCGTGTGGAGCACACCCCGCTACTCTCACGCATTTCTTCCTCCAAGGAGGTCCGGGCTTCTGCTCTGCCTTCGCCATCCCTTGCCCATGAGGAGCTCGCCCCCTCCGAGACCCCGGAGCCCGCTGCGCGGCGGGGAGCCTTCCCCTCGCCTGCTCCGCCCAGAGCTCCTCTGCCTTCTCCGACCCGCGATCCAAAAAACTCTTCATCATATTTTTTTCTCTTTTTTTTTATTTTCCTTCCCCCCCCCCTTTTTTCCCTTTTTATTTTTTTTTCCATTTTTTTCTTTTTTTTCTTTTATTTTCTTTTCTTTTTTAAAAAAATATTTCTTCCCTCTGTAACTGCCTGTGGAAAGTGAAAAACAATTGGAGGTAGGCGATTTCTGGAGAGAACCGCCGTGTGCGGACTCTCTTGCCCATATGGAGAAAATTACCACTCGCGTTCAGACTTTTCGTTGGAGTGCAGCATCAAACAGCCCAGACCTAGCAGGAGTCGGGAGAGGGAGGAGGTCACTTTCGGTTCCCGGCTGCAGCTCCTCCGCCTGAACGGCCAGAGAGGGGAGCGCAGAGGACGGCTTCTAGGAGCTGCTGCACCCCACCGGCACGGTCAATGTCCCCTCGCAGCCCGCAGAGCAGAGTGCGGAGGCGTGCGCCCGTTCCTGCGGTGAAAAAAGCGGGGGCCGAGCTGTGACCCCCGGGCGAGACACGTATCTCTGCCCCGGGTACCCCTCAGCTGTGCTCTGCACCGAGGTGAAGTTCACTAAAACTCCGAAACAAGCTTTTTCCTTACATTTTTTTTTCCCTTCCAGAAAAGAAAAAAAATAAGATTAGACTATAAAAGCGTCTTTAGTTCGGAATACTCAGGGGCTGCGTGCAGTTGTTGGATGGGAACATCCAACATAACGTAACAGAGAGGTAGCCCGATGGAGTCGCGCACACAGTTTAAGCAAAAAGCCCCCACCTATATGTTTGCCATACTTTAGGCTTATAGAAAAAGCCACTCCTGGCCTCGGGGGTTTGAAACATCCACGGAGACCGCTGATTTTGCGTTAGGAGTTCTGTTTTATTACACTGTGCGTGTGACTTCCACAGCGCGCATATCACTGCGGGAGCTTGAATGTTTGGGAACACACATCAGCAGGGGAAGGAATTCCGCGTGTCAAAGGGGGATGCTTAAGTTTCTGTTCCAAGATGCCATTGCGAGCAGTTATGTACTTCAAATCCTCGAGGGGAAAAAAAATATGCATTATTTAAAATGAAATACGTGTTAATTAGTATCCTAAGTGACACTTTAATGTGCTAATATTGAATCGTGATACTTCAGAAGCTTGGAGAATTTTTTTGAGTATCGTTCCGGCTCTTTCACTGCAAACTCCTTCTGCCTCATGCGGGATGGATGTCTGGGGTGGACTGAGAAAATTTCCCCAAACGATGGGCGAAAGTGAACACTAAAAAAAAAAAACCCAAAACCCCACGATCTGACCACTGAGCAGAGGAGGGAGAGGGAGCTGACTCCCAGCAGAGCTGACTTTCCTGCGAGAGGCCAGCACGGGAATCCCGCACAGGGCATCGTCTGGTGCATAAAAAGTCCTGGATCCTAAAAGAAAATAGCGGTGATGCTCCGTGTCGCCCAGCAAAACGCTTCGTGAAATGAAAAGCAAACGTGCTTCGGCGGGACCGCAGGATCGGGTCCTCTGGGAGCGCGTTAAAAAAGGAATAATTAACAAAATTGAAGGTCGGAACGAGAAACGAAAAGTATTCCGGTAGGAACAAAAAGTGCCGAACGGAACTAGTGGTAAATAATAGTGTGAATTTTGTATTTTTCCTTAGAAAGAAAGGTTTTGAAGAAACGTTTTAGTTTGTTGGGTGTTTCTTCCCCTCCCCGCGTACCGACAGTGATGCGCTCAGCTGAGGGGAAAGTTGAGCGAAGTTTGTAACTACAGCCCCCTCCTCCCGCTGTCACCTCGGGCCGCTACCGGGGCTCCGGTGTGCGACCTGCGGGACGGGTCCGGTGTGCGACCTGCGGGGCGGGTCCGGTATGGGACCTGCCGGGGGGGGCCGGTATGGGACCTGCCGGGGGTCCAGGCGGCAGCTCCGCGCCTTCTTGCCCGCTGCGTTGCAGAGGAGCGGCACTGATGAGGACCATTAATTGGGGGTCGGTGGAGGAGACCAGAGCCGGTGGGATAAGGCAGCTCCGCGCCGTACCCCCAGGGTTCACTCGTGTCCCTCCCGCCCCACTCGGGACAGTTCACGGCCCAGGTAGAGAGCGAGGGGTTATGTCATGGACGGTGCGTCTCTGTTTTGGGATACATCGTCTTCCACCAAGAAAAACAAGAACCAGGTGCGAGACCTTCCCCCGCACGCTCTTCCCACGCAAACACAACCTCGGCCCCACCGGTGGAGTCTCGGGCACCTTTTCTCTCGCAAACGAGACGATGAACGGTTCCCGTGGGATGTCCGGAGCCCGGACACCTGCAGCCCCTGCGTGCTCTGCAGCTCTGCCTCTGCTTTGGTTTATTTATTTTTTATTTATTTTTTTTTCAGTCTGGCGAGTTTTCAGCCGGGGATAGCCCTCCTGGCAGACATGGCACTCCGAGGCCACGGGAACCCCCACGGGAGCCGGGCGGTCCCAGGAGAGCAGGGAAGGTTTTAAAACGTCTCTTGCCCACGCGCGTCCGCGAGAGGTTGCCATGCAGGGTGTGTAACAAGCCACGCTTTCGAATGAGGTGTGAAAATAAGGGCAGGGGCTGGACCCCCCCCCTTTGGTTCCCCGCAGTTAAGGTTTTTAGACGTGCAACTGGTCCGTCGGGGTGAGGATTTAAAACGCTAGGCTGAAAACATGCTCTGTGCCAACGGGAGGATTTAAAGTGCGTGTCCGTGGACTTGCGTGCATACACACGCATGTGTGTGTGAGTGTAGATGTGTGCACGCACACTGTGCGCCTTTCCCAAACGAGCCCGAAAGCCCTTATGGGCTTAATATACATATAGTATGTATAGTTTTAAGGGTGTCTGTGACTTTTTCCCGGTGTCGGTGAGCGCAGGTGTCCCACGGGCCCTGCGCACAGCCTCGGGACCGGGTGGGGGGGGGGCACACACACTCCCGGCGGCCGGCAGAGGGCGCTGCCGCACCGCAGATGCGCACCGGGACCCGCACCCGCGGCTGCCGCCACCGCGCCCCGCGCAGCGAGCGGGGACCGGGACCCCGGGCAGGGGGACCGCGCAAGGACCGGCAGGAGAGGTGTGCGGGGATGCGCGTTCGGGATGAGCATCCCTGCGAGGTGCGCGGCCGTTCCCGCGCTGCTCCCCGCGCCCGCCCGCAGCTGCGCTATTTCCTCCCCTTTCCTCCGCACGTGTTGACATTTAAAGCGAGCCGGAGCCTGGCACAGATGAGTGCGGATTACGGCTTCGTGTGTAAACGCGGGGGTTTGCTTTTTTTCCTAATGTCCCGCGTCACTTATGTCATTTCGGAACCGCAAGACCGGGACGAAAATAGATGTGCGGAACAAAGCGGTGGCTGCCCGCGGCTGGCGAGCACCGGGCCGGGCTTGTGCAGCCCCCCGCCACCAGCCGGGGGGGGCGCGGGCAGGTGCGGGGATTCGGGAGCGAGGGGGAAGGATGCTCTGAATTAGCATCGAAAAGAAAAACTTAAAGCGACGGTCCCGGATTGCAGTTGCCCGGTCCCCCGCGGCCGCTGCAGCCCCCGTCGCCCGGTGTGACAGGCTCCCGGTGGCACCAGCGCTGGCCCAGGGCCGAAATAGGGGGATGAAGATGTCAGGGCTACTCTCCCCGATGGGAATGCCCCGTGGAAAGCACCCTGCGTGTCCTCTCCCACTCGAGAGTCCTGGCTACATGGGGAGCGAGGCCGTGTTCACGCGCGGCTCCGGGTGCTCGGCGGGAACCAGGGCCGGCAGGGACACCCCCTCGGATGAAAGTCACCTGCTCGGCCAAGGTTCCCGGGGTGCTCCCGGAGCACTGCAGCCCGTCCCGGTTCTGCACCGGGCTGCGCTTCACGGCCCGGGCTCCCGTCCCTCCCGCCACGTATTGCGCTGTTGTGAAGGGCTCGCAGCACGCTTAGACACACTGCCTGGGATTTAGAACGTCCAGAAACGAATTAAATTAGGCATTTCACCCGCTCCTTTCACTCACGCAAGCCCCCGATCCAGACACGACCTGCCTGGGCCACCTCTCTTCCCCGCCGTGGGTACGGATCCCTGGGACCGGAGAGAGAAGGGAGAGACGGATCCCGCCTGGAAAAGAAAGTTAAGGGGAGGCTGAAACTTCTTTTCCCCGCCATCCCCCCAACTCGCGAAAGTTCAGCCCGTAAACAACCGTCTTACCCCGAGGTCTCCCGCATCTGAGGCCTTCCTCGCGTTTTCTTCTTGGCTCGCCTTTTAAAAGATGAGCATTAGTTTGGAAATCCGAAGCTAGTGCCTTTGAGGCCAGCCATGTAATTTGACTGCGAATGTAGCGCACCCCTCCCTCCGAGAGAGGCTGCCTCTAAGTGCGCTTGGAGCAGATCAGGGATTGCTGGGAAGGGAGCCCCTGCCAGATTTTCTCCTTCTAGACGCCAAGAGGACAAGCGAGAGCAGCCTGACAAGGCGCCGAGTAGGAAAAGTTCAAGAGAAGAGCTTTGGGAGATGCTCTCGGGGAGATGCAGCCCGGGCTGGAGCGTAGCGATCCGGCCCGGACAGCGCCGGGTCCGCGCGGGCCGTGGGCTGCGTGGGCTGCCCGTGAGAAACGGCCACGGCGACGGGAGAGCGATACAGAAATATAGGGGGAAGCGGAAAATCCCGGGAAATCCCATCCCGGGTTCCCTTGGTTTACGCTCTGGCTGTCCCCGGCCTATTTTTCCTATGAGAAACCCAGAGAGCGGCGGTGCTCCCCAGGCTCCACTCGCGGTTCCTCTGCCCGTATGTACCCACGCACACATATATACACATAAATATGTATATGTATGCATGTAGGCACGGAGCTGGACTCGGTGCGGGTCCTGCGGCCGGGATCACCCGCTTTCCCGGGAGGAATCGGACTGGGCAGGGAAGAGCTCCCCGCCGAGCTCCAGAGCAACGGGACACCCTTCGGGAAGGGATTTTTAGGCTAGAGGATATTTCCCCGGCGGTACAGAGGGTCGAGGGAAATTTATCGAGCGTTTTTGGAGGGTTATCCCCGTTCTGCGTGTGTGATGGGGTTTGGGATTTTTTTGGTTTTTGTTTTTTTTTTTTTTCCACACAGGTATAATTCCTCCCTCCCCAACTGCTGAATTATTCGGTGCAGTTTTCAAAGGAGCCCTGAGATTATGTCAGGATGTATGGGGTTGTGCGGGGGGGGGGAGGAAAATGAAAAAAAAAAAGGAGTTGAAGTTTTTCCAATTCAGATTCATTCTGCAGTCCCGGAGAAGTGTAAATACACGGCTTTTCCTAGGAGAAGTTCCTCTTTTCTTTTTTCCTGCTTTTCAGTGCTCATGAACCAAGTCCCCTGCCGAATTCAGCACATCACACACCCGTAGTATTTAGGGCGCTTTCTCAGCCTCGCTCATGTCAGTAACTCCAAAATCAGCGAGCAGAGCGTTACCGCCGGTGGAGGGGGAAGAGGTTGCACGAGGGGGAAAAAAAAATAAAAAAAAAAAAAAGAAAGAAAAAAGAAAAAAGAGGCGAGGGGACTTGTAAAAGTTAAAATACTAGAGATTCACGGGGGACACGAGTGGGGCTGGAGGGAAATCCTTTCCTCCGTTCCGCAGCAGGCTGAGCGCAGCGGGGCCAGAGCCCTGCTATGCCCGTGTTCGTGGGCACCCTGTGCCCGGGTGGGTGTCTGTGGGCAGGAGAGGTTTTCCCAAACGTGGGAGAACGGCCCCTCGCTGTAAAATTCCTCCGGAGCCTTCAGTTACACCAACGCGCTTTCCGTCCGAACATCTCCCTCACTTTTGTCTCCGCGATCGCCTGCAACACGTGTGGCTGTGGATGTTCTGTACGGACACAGCCGCCCCGGAGCCTGGAGAACAGATTTACATTTCACACGGAAAAGTGAACTTCTCCCTCCGCAAAGCGCGGACAGCGCGGGGGGGCACAAAGGCAAGCCCCCTCCCCAAACAAAGGCGCACGGACAGCGGCATCCTCGGTTGAGCGACACTCTTTTGTCACGTATATTAAAGTCCGTCGATTTGGTGTTTGTGTGTTAAAAATATCGGCTGGCTGCAAACAGGCGCTTTTAGGGGAGAGCGGAGAGCGTCCAGGTCGCCCTTCACTGGGAAGAAGCGAGGACCGTTTAGACAGCGAATTCTTTTTAGCATATTTTAATGCAGCGGAGTAACGGATTCTTTGTGTATAAAGTGGAAAGAAAATAGAAAACAAACTCCGGGAACGAAGGAAAGAAACGCTAGGCTGGTTTTAAGGCTTTCTCCCCCCCCCCCCCTCGGTTCAACAGAAACATTAATTTACATTAGCAATTCCGCATCTTTAAGATAAATTACACAGCGGCGTAATAGATTTAAAGCACGCCAGATTATTTTTTTTTTTATCATTAATTGTAAATGTGCAAAATACCTGCTGGTACTTCACTTTAGAAGAATGTAATTGGCAAAAATGGGAGGCTGATGAATAGATAATAGATCCTTAACTACCAATAAACAGTAAGCACCAGCCAAGAGTATTAGGATGTGATCATAATTATTCTGCAGGCTCAGCCAATGGGAGGAGGAGAACACAGCCCTAAAATCATCCCCGGACCCAAAGGTAATCGCGAAAATCCGGACAGGGCTGGAACCCGGGACGCGGTCCCCTGTCCCGTCTGCAGCGCCCGGCGTGCCCCGGCTCTGCATCAGCATGCAGCCGCCCCCCGCTTTGTTTTCCGCACCGCGCGGTGCGGGCAGCGCGGAGGAGCCAAGGGGGGAGTAAATAAGTTCGGAGGAGGAGGAGGGCGACCCGTACTCCCACCGGGACGGAACCTTTCCCAAGCGGGGCACCTCTCCCGGACACCCCGGGGCTGATCAAGGTAACCTCGGCGGGCTGAAAGCACCCGAGAGGTGGCAGGGAGAGGGGTGTCACGCTGGCGGAGCAGCCCGGACTCCCTCCACAACCCCTCCAGAGGAGATGCGCTGCCCCCCCCCCCCTCCCCCCCTTGTCTCCCTACCTTGTTCTCCGGGCGGAGCGGGGGAAGGGAGGGCAACGCGGAGGAGCGGAGCGGGGCCGTGCGCGGCGCTGCGCGGGGGCGGAGAAGGCTGCGCGGGGTTCCTCTGCCGCCGCACTCCGATCCGCGCCGCGGCGCGGCTCCATCCCTCCTGATGGCGCTGCCCGGCGCTCGCCTCCCCTCTGACGCACTTTAAAGAGTCTCCCCCTTCAACCTCAAGGCGAGTAATAGCGACCAATCATCAAGCCATTTACCAGGCTTCAGAGGAAGCTGTTTATGTGATCCCAGCACTAATTAGGCTCATGAACTAACAAATCGTTTGCACAACTTGTGAAGGGGCCGATCACATCCATGGATTGTCTTTGGACTTAGGGAGGGAGGCGGGGGGGGTGGGGGGGGGCGACCGCCTTTTCCTTGCAGGAGGGAAACTTCTCCCAGCAACTTTTTTGTGTGTGTGTGTGTGTGTGTGCGTGGTGCGTGTGTGTGTGTCTCCCTTTTGGGTACCGCTGGCTGCCGCTGCCTCCTTTTCCTCCAGCCCCTGTCTATTTATGTGTGTATCTATCCCTCCTCAAGTCACTCCCTGCTGCAAACTTCCCCGGATCGCCTCCCGCGCACCAGAGAGAGCCAGGCAGAGGTTTGGTGCGGGACTCTCGCCGCGGCAGCATGTTTCAGCCCGCACCCAAGCGGTGTTTCACCATCGAGTCGCTGGTGGCCAAAGACAGCCCCTTGCCCGCGTCTCGCTCCGAGGATCCTATCCGGCCGGCGGCGCTCAGCTATGCCAATTCCAGCCCGATGAACCCTTTTCTCAACGGCTTCCACTCCACTGGCAGGGGGGTCTACTCCAACCCGGACTTGGTCTTTGCAGAGGCCGTCTCCCACCCGCCTAACCCGGCCGTGCCGGTCCATCCTGTGCCCCCTCCCCACGCCCTGGCCGCCCACCCTCTGCCCGCTTCGCACTCCACGCACCCGCTCTTCGCCTCGCAGCAAAGGGACCCCTCCACCTTCTACCCCTGGCTAATACATCGCTACCGGTATCTGGGACACAGGTTTCAAGGTACGTGCAACTTTTCTTCTCCCTCCGATCCACCCCTCCATCCCCCGGCGGTCCCCGGGCGGTCCCCGCGGCGCGGACACGGGGGGACGGCGGGCTGGCGCTGCCCGGAGCATCGGACTCAGCTCGGACCAGGGTCTTTTGTGCCTGCCCCCACCCCCGCTCCCAAACCCGAGGAGCTGTCAGAGCCGAGGGCTTTGGTTCGGTTTTGTTTTCCTCCTTTCCCGGTTTGTTTTGGTTTCCCCGGGAGGAAGGGAGCGGGCGGGAAGGCAAGGCCGGCCGGGACTTCCTCGCCCCGAAAGAACCCGGAGTTAAGGAAGGGGGGAGAAAAAAGGTGGATATTTTTTGTTCCGGTGGGTTGAAAGATTCAGAGGAGCCCCCGAGGAAAGCCGCCCCGCAGAGAACCGTGGTGATGTTTGGCGGAGGCGGCCGGGGCCGCGGGGAGCCCCCACCGCCGCCACCCCAAATCCGGCTGCTCCCCTTGTTAGCGGGGACGGGGGTGGGGGGCATGAAACGAACCCCAGAGAAAGGGGAAGAGGGGAAAAAAAAAATAACCCGGAGCAGCGCAGGGAGATGGGGCTGCGGAGCAGAGGCGGCGGAGGGGGCGATGCCCCCGCAGGGGCAGGGAAGGGCTCCCGGCTGCCAAGCGATGGATAACCGGCCGAGGGAAATCGCTAAATCTGATGGCGCAGGATCGATAAAATCCCCCTTGATTAACCCTTTGCAACCGGCAGCGGCTTCTCAGACGGGTGAGCCGATTTCTCCCGTGTTGGGTCCAGCTCCGGCCTCTTTCCTCACACACACAGAAACCTCCACTCGGAAGGAGACATTTGCTTTTTATTTTTATTTATTTTATTTTTTCTTTCGGCATTTTAATTTATTATTTCCGAACAAAAGCCGCACCACCTGCAGTACCCAGCTCCCCGGTCTTCTGCAGCCGGGGGCTGGAAAAGGAGTTGTTGTCTCCGAAGCCAGGCGGACAGAGAGAGACGAAATGGATTATTATCCTCTCAGAATAAAATTACGGGTTTCGCTCACCAAATGACTTGTCGCAGTCATCAGGCGATTGGTAAAGAGCGGCGGATGAAAGGCGGAAATGTCCTGGTGTTGAGCCACAGCCTGATTTCAAACACACCCTCCTCCAACAACGATTTTTAGTGCACTCACAGAGAGAAACCCTCGGTGCCTTTCCCACCTTGGAAGGACCGACCCGGAGGGACAGACCCACCAAAAAGCCCCGGCTGACACCCCCAGACACCCCCCCCCGGTCCCCTCTCGGCGGCAGGCCGGCTGGGATGGCCGCTCCGTGGCATCCTTCAAGTTTGTTTCTCTATTCCCCCCGCCGCCGGAGAGAAGCGGGGCTCGGCCGGGGGAGCGGGCTGGCGGCTCCCGGGGACGGAGTGGGGGCTCGGCCGCTTGGCCGCCCCGGGAGGATGGAAATAACAAACACGGGAAGCTGTGAGGCTGCGGTGGGCGAGGGGAAGGAGAGAGCTGCGGGATGGAGCCGCAGACACCGCAGCCAGGATCTGGCCGGTTCTTTTGCTTTTATTTTTTTTTTTTTTAGTACCGCTCCCATGGTTGTGTTTTAATATTTGAATTTCTCTCAGTCCTTTCCATCCCTTGCTCATTTCCCCCACCTATTTAGGGAAGGAAAATTTAATTAAAAAAAAAAAAGATTCTGAAAATAAATACATTTTAAAAAAGAAACCATAACCAGGTTTCTCATGTGGGTAATGGTGGGAGACAAAAATTCCTGCGCTAAAAAGTCCTCCCGAGTGCGTTTGGGGAAAGGTGCTTTGCTAATTTGTGTTCTCCCCTGTTGCCCAGGGAATGAAACCAGCCCGGAGAGCTTCCTATTGCACAACGCCCTGGCCAGGAAACCCAAACGGATCCGTACAGCGTTCTCCCCATCCCAATTACTGAGACTAGAACATGCCTTTGAGAAGAACCATTATGTAGTGGGAGCAGAGAGAAAACAGCTGGCACACAGCCTCAGTCTCACGGAAACTCAGGTAAGGGGGAAGCAGGGAACTGGGAAAGCGAAAGTACTGGGATCTCCGTGGGAAAACCCACCCAAGCGGCCCGGAGATGCGGGCAAAAATA
Organism: Podargus strigoides; assembly: GCA_028020825.1. Taxonomy (NCBI): domain Eukaryota; kingdom Metazoa; phylum Chordata; class Aves; order Caprimulgiformes; family Podargidae; genus Podargus; species Podargus strigoides. The sequence goes on along the minus strand of CM051626.1, from coordinate 6,999,203 downwards.
TGGGCAAATTTTAGGGGTATTTCAGGCCTCCAGCCCCGTGCCTCTGGAGCGGGGTGAGGGTTCTCGCTTCGCCTGGGTGTTCCTAAAAGCCGTCGGCTGGGCCGGGGGTGGCGGGGCGTGGGAAGCTGTGCGGCTCGGGGGTCAGTTTGGGCATCCCCCCCCGGAGATCCCCACCAGGAGCCCTGTCCCGAGCGTAACCATCTGCAAATCTGCGGTCTTGGGCGTTTTTCTGCGGGACTGGAGTGACCCTCAGGAAGTAGTTGACATTTAAGGGGAAAAGCCCCCAAAAAACAAAAGACGGAGGGGAGAACCCTCCCCCACCCCCCCCACATCACCCTTCCCCCCCCCCCCGTTTGGACCCTATGGCAGAAATAGAGTTTCTTGGATGATTTTTCACTCGTTTCTAACCTTGCGTCTTGCAGAGGGGATATGAGCAGCCGGTTGAGGAGGGGATAAAGATGAAATATAAAAGCAGAGAAATTATTAACTACAAGAAATCGCCCCCCCTCGCCTCCCCCTTGCCCTCCCCCTGGCTGGCTGCGGGCCAGAACCGCACCGCAGACTATTTCGGACGTCTATCTGGAGGGACGATGAGCGATGTTTCTCCTCCGGTTATCCCGGGGTGAGGATCTCGGTGGGTACCGAGGTCGGACACCCGTGGGTGGGCATAGGCTGCCCCCCCCCCTCCCATGGCGGGGACCCACGGCCGGCGGGCCCATTCTCTGCGAGGAATTTTTTCACGCGGTTTTCTCCTCGCCGGAAGAAAAGCTGAAGTTTGGGAGGGTGTGTGTGTGTGTTTTGTGGTTGTTGTTGTGTCGGGCTTTTGTTTTGTGCCCTTCCAGGAGACTGGTGGAGAGAGGGCTCCAGATGGGGATTGTCTCTGCTACAGTATGTGGCACTGTACTTAAAAAAAAAAAAAAAAAAAAGCCAAAATACCCAGCCGTAGCCTGGTTCAAAGTTCCCAGTAAACACAGCGTTCTCTGGGCGGATTAAGTTGTAACACTTTTTTTTTCTTCTTTTTTTTTTTTTTTTCTTTCTTTTTTTTTTTTTTTTTTCCCTAACTCCTTTTCGTGGGGGGAAGCAATAAAGAGGTTGGAGCTTTTGTTTTAAAATGTCTCCGTAACAAAACAATAAAAAGGGATCGCCACTTTTATGAGGTTCTCCGAACAAGAGACCGGTCACAGGCTTATTTCCACTGGAAAGCTGTATTTAAGGTGGTCTTTGTGCTGCTTGATTCCGAAGCTGGTTGGGGTCTTTTGTCCGGATGTCAAACCCCCGGTCCCCTACAAATGAGCTCCCTTTTGGGAGATCAGCGTGCAGAAATGAACCGTCCTCCCCTTCAATTAGCAAACTAAAAGCAAATTAAACTCACCCCTTGTTCCCCGCTCAGCTTTTTAATGGGGGACTTTTGGAGAATATGAAAATGGAGTAGAGATGTGTGTCTGGCCAGGCAGCCCTCTCTTCTGAAGAGGCAGCGAAGCGGGTTAAACCAGCTTATTAAAATGCTCCCGTTCCCTTTCCGCACCCCCCCCACCCCCCCTCGCTGGGGCCTTTATCAGGCACTTTCAGACAGAACCAGAGTTTAAACTGCTTTAAAAAATAAATAAATAAATACATGTTTACCTTTGGCCGCTACGAGGAGCGTGGCCAGCCCTGGAGATAGCTCCCGGATCAATACTATCTGTAATTAAAACACTGAAGTCAGCTGCCGGATGGTTCAATCAGATTTATTCGGCGCTGCACAAATGTAGAGGGATATTTACGGCGGCACTTGCGGGTTTCCCCGCACTGCCATCGCTCCCGGACGGCGCGTCCTGGGGACACGCTGCGGGCACCGAGGGACGCTTTTCATTTCGGGCTTTTTTTTTATACGCGTTTTATTCTCTTTTCCAACCCGCTGCCCCCAGACCCCATCCCGCCGCCCCTTTAGGAAAGACCCGAACCCACGCAGCGGGGCCGCTACACGCGTGGGTGCTCTGGAGGTGCGTGGCGGGTGTGGGTCAGCGTGTTTGTGGCTTTCCCGGGGTGGGGGGATCTGAGTGGCACACGGGTCCCGGCTCCGCTCGCCCCCCTCCCGGCAGGGCAGCGGTGCGGGCAGGCGGCGGAGTAACGCCCGGTGTCTTTCCTCCCCTCCCCCCCGCAGGTAAAAGTATGGTTTCAGAACAGACGGACAAAGTTCAAGCGGCAAAAGTTGGAAGAAGAAGGTTCAGACTCACAACAGAAGAAAAAAGGGACTCATCATATTAACCGGTGGAGAATCGCCACCAAACAAGCCAGTCCGGAGGAAATCGACGTCACGTCGGACGATTAAAAAAAAAAACCAAACTGGCACTTTTGGACTTTTCCAAGCCAGGCACCCCCACCTGAAGAGAAAGTGTTAAAGGCTCCCACCTCCCCCCGGCGTGGCGGTGCGGGGAAGGGGACACGACGGAGATCTTCATCAAAAAATGCGATTCCCGTCGGGGAGGGCCGCTGGGAGCGAGCGAGGGCGACACGGCGAGAGGTCCGAACTGTGGCACTGCCGGCACCGCTCTGGCCAAGGGGGGATCTGTCAGGCAAAGCCAAAACACCGGGACGAGGGGATTGACAGGTATTCCGTTTCTCGCAATCCACTTTTAAAAGCGTAACGTCGGAAAAAAAAAAAAAATGTAAAAAAAGAAAAAAAAAAAGCTTAAAAAGAAAAAAAAAAAAAAAGAAACAACCCCACTCCCCCCAACCAAACCAGAAAAATTACCACCTTACGGGACATTTTGCACTTCACAGTTTTTTCCGTCTTTAAAAGAGAAATTTCCATAAGCAGCCAAAACCTACACCTGTTTCAGAAACTTGAATTGCATGTGGAAAGCAAAAAAAAAAAAAAAAAAAGGAAAAAAAAAAGAAAAAAAAAAAAAGAGGAAAAAAATTACCCCGATTCCTAAAGACAGAAATGAAGTGTAATTTTTTCCCCTTTAAGACAGGTTCTGTGTGCTTTTTAATTTTATTTTACGAGAAATGTGCAGTCTGTAAACATTTTTATGATTAACTTCTGGCGTCAAAGTGTTTGTGAAAGCGAAATGAAGTAGCGGTAACAAAGCATAGTGTTCCTTCCGGATGGACAAACCCGGGGGGGCAGGGGAGGGACGGGAGGGATGAGGGGGTAGGGGAGGGGGGGGGGTGTTTGGGACCGGTCGTAACTTTTACTTCCAAAAAAAAAAAAAATTCAAATCAATTTATTTCTCTCCCCCCCCCCCAATTGTATTCTCATTGCAAAAGCGGATGATGATTATTTTTAAAAATTAATAAAGCGCAAACCAGCCACCAGGTTTGGCGGTGGGGACACCTCCCCGGCTGGGAAAACCCAGAGAAAAGGGACTTAAAATCGCGGATCGATTTTTTTTTTTTTTTTTTTTTTCTAATGGCCATTTTCATTGGGGCAATTTTTAAGCACTGACCTTATAATATTCCGAGATCATAGAGCTACTTAAAAAAAAAGAAAAAAAAAACAACAAAAAAAAGTGACAAATGTTTCCTTCATGTCTTCTATACCAGAATGTAAATATTTTTGTGTTTTGTGTTTAATTTGTTAGAATTCTAACACACTATATACTTCCAAGAAGTATGTCATTGTCAATATTTTGTCAATAAAGATTTATCAATATGCCCTAAATTTTTTAGCAATATATTTTCCCCCCTCTCCTCCCCAAATTTGCGGAAAACTGGTTGTTGCCGCCCCCTTGTTTTTGGCTGCTGAACCCTTGGGGTCGGAGCCTGCGCTCCCCCCGGCCGCTCATTCCTGCGGCCATAGGTGCCTTTTCCTTCAGGAATTCACTGGCTGGGAAATAAACCTCTAAAAATAAGCCGCGGAGAGGCACTTGCTGTAAATAAATACTTTGGAAAAAAAAGGAAAAAAAAAAAAAAAAGGAAAAAAAAAAGAAGAAACCAATAAGCCCCAACAAACCCAATCCCTTCCCTGGTTAGAAACTGAAGTGCGAACCGGTTTGTTAGGGGAGGGTGAAACTGGTCCGCAGTGCTCAGCTGAGAGGGGCATTCCTTGGCAGAAAAATATGTATTTTATTGATAGGAAGAGGAATTTTTTATTTATTCCCTCCCCCCTCGTGTTTTACATTCCCTGGCCAGGTCGCTGCGGTGAGACCTGCTGCTCCCTCTCCCCGCCGCTCGGAGGGAGCGATCCTGGGCACAGGGTGAAACCCTGCCATTAAATACGTGAAGGGGAAAAAAAATGATTAAAAAAAATAATAATAAAGTTTCTCTAGGTCCTTGAGGAAACTAGCTGGTTTTCTGGGGGTACACAGTTGTTTTTTCATGCTTCATTTGCTCCTTAGCCTGATAGACTGCATTAATCAGTTTTATTTCCATTGATAGAGAAACCTCGTCTGCTCTGTTCGAGCTACAAAGAATCCTGCGAGCTTTTGTGAAAGTGCAAATCAGTTTAGGCAATTATCATACCAGGAATATGAAGGGGAAAGAGGAGGCATTGCCCAGTGGTCTCCTTTAATCTCTTAATCCGTGGATCCAGGGGGGCTAGTTGGACATAATTTAGGACAATCTGACTACCCTTTACACTGTGATAAGGCGAAGTTACAATGCATCGCGAAAACATGAGCTTTGTTAAACATCCTGCCTTGAAAAGTTAAGATTAGACATTCTGTGCACGTGTTGGCTCTGTCGGGTACTATGTAAATTTATTTATTTATTATTATTATTATTTTAAACCGGATCTTATTATCTTTTTGCTCCTTACACCATCCCGGTGAGTTTCCATTCACCAGCGCTGCAGACCCGGGAGAGGCCCGGGCAGGGTTAGATGTCGCAATGCAGTCCCTTCCATTACAACCTGGGCTAATGATTTAGGAGAGCTATTCCCAAGGTAAATTTCTCGTTGAGTTCCCCCAGCCCCCTCCCACCTCGGACACAGCTGCTGGGGCAGATCCTGAGGCCAGGCAGGGCCCACATTTCACCTGAGCTCTCCCAAACTGGCTTGCGCTCCACTCCAAAGCCACGCAAATGGGCGGACATGAAACGGAACGCGGCTGAACAGCAGATTTGGGCCTTGCTGGAAATTGTTTCCCATCTTGATAAAAGGCTTATTTCTGCAGGAACCATATACTTTTTCCCTTTTCTTTTTAAAAATTTTTTTTTTTAAAACGGTGAGGGAAGAGAGGGAAAAAAAATTAAGCGTCCTATGTAGCGTAACAGCAATAAAATCTTCAGAGAATGCCATTAGCTTTGAAAAAAACCCCTAAAAGCTTTATTACAAACCGAGCTTTGAAAATAGGGGGGATTAGGAGTCTGAAAGGGTCCCACAATGGTTAGAAGAAAAGGTTTCATGCTAATGAGGTTAATGCCCTTTGTATCTCAGGACTCCACAACTTCATTACTCCCTATCTCCGGCTGCACCAAGCGGCTCAGAACACTGCAATCCACTCCAGCTCTCCCCTGCCTTGCCTAGAGAAGGATTTGATAGCAGCTCTGTTCAAACTAGATAATTATATCTTTTCAAGTCGGAATTAAGATAAAGAAAGTGAAGCAAAGGCGGCTAGCCTTGATCCACTGCAAACAAATTTGGCGCACTTTCTCGTCTCTCTCCCCCTGCCTCAATAGGCAGGACAGTCAGCTTATTAGACCCTCATTTGCTTTATTAATTCATCTATTTAAAGTGGCAGGATTAGAGAGAGGGAGAGAGAGGCAGAGTCTAATGTGGGACAGTGGATGCCAGGCAACGTGGAAATATAAATATTGGCGAGATGCTATCCGAGCGGGTGTTTAAAAATACATTTTATATTAAATAACGGAGGGGGGGAGGGTGTATTTCGGGTGGTGAATCGCAGACTCGGGTGGATTTTTACTGCTCTTTCGAAGGAAATCTGCTCCTCCCCACCCCCGCCCCGCCTCGGGATGCGGAGGGCCCCGCGGAAAACCCGCTGTTCTCCGCACCTCGCTGGGGATTTGGCCAGGTGGTCACACGGGCTGGGCAGAGCGGTGACCTCGCCACCTCCCCCGGCCCTGCCCTCCAGCAGGGCTGCGCGGGCGCGGAGCGGTGCGCACTCCCCCACCCACGGGCGCTGGCAAAGTGACCGCAAACGGGACCGGCTGATTCTGCGCCGCCTTCCTCCTCCATCCCTTTACTCTGTGTATGGGCCAAGGGCGGTGCAATCCCCCCCTCCGTTTCTCTCCCCCCCATTCCTCCCACACCCCCTCCCGACTCTCCTCAGACGTGCCAACGCCAAGCAGCGGTCCCGAGGACCGGGGGCTGCCGCCGGTGCTCCCCCCGCCGGTGGGGAGGCAAGAGACAGTGGGGGACTCCGCACCCTGACCTCCCTGCCGGCCCCCACCTACAGGATCTGGCCCCTCCGCCTGTGGATTTTTAACCCTTTCCCTTCGAACAAAGCCAGCGGCCCCCAGCCCCTCCGTGGCCACTTCCCACTGCCTCCCACGGTGTGTGATCTGCACCCCCCCACCCCCACGCAGGAGCAAACACGCACCCCTCTCTGCCACTCGACCCGGGTGAGGGCAGAGCCCTTCGGGGTCCTCTCTTTGTGTGTTTCCAAACACTGCTTACCCCCCCGCCCCCCCCTTTGATGCTATTTCTTAGGGTTTGACGGAAATTAGCGGGTCCCCCCTAATTAACACACATCCTCTCTGCGTGCCCCGTAAGGAAATAGGCAAAGCAGCTCCGGCCAGAGCGGATTCCCCGATGAAGAGGGTTCTCCCGGTCCCCGTTCCTGTGCCCATCAGCAGCCCGTAAGCGCTGGGAGCTAATGCGGCAATTGATTTACTCCTCCAAAGGGTCCCGCTGCGAGGGGGACGCGGGAGTTTAGAGAACCTCCTGACCCCGAACCGTCACCTCTCTCCTCGCCATCCCTTCCCCTGGTGGGACATTCTCTCAGCCGGGAAAGCCCAGGCCCTGGTCCACGCTTTGAAAGCGAAAGGACCGTTAATCACCTTCCCTCGTTCTCTTTTAGTGGGCCTTTTTGCAATTAACGCCTGTTGCGGGGAAGGTGACCCGTCGGCTGCGAGTGAACCCCGCCGGTAGCTCCCTCTTCCCTCGGGGTGTGGGGGTGGTGGCTGCCCCATCTCCGCAGTGCCCGGGCTCTGCCGCCTCCTCCTCCCGCCGTGGAGGATCCCTGCTGCCTCGGGAGCCCCTTCTCCCCGGCCCTGGATGCCCGGGATGCTGTGGGGGGCTCCGGGCGAGCATTTATAGACCCGCTCCCCATCGCCCACGGCTGGACCTGACGTCAGGAAGAACTTGATCTCGCCCGCTTTGCTCCTGCTTCTGAAACTGATCCTTGAAATGAGAGAACAGACTCTACACAATTCCCATGGCCTTGACATAAGGTACAGCGATAAATATACACCACTAATGAGCAATTACCATATAATCACCTTCCAATTAGCTCGCATAATGATGAATTAAACATTCTAGCCTGCTGGATTAGGTTTCTTACTTTGTATATTATTTACGAAGGCTAGCTTCTGCTGAGCACCAAATATCAAATTAGATAGGGAATTTTCACTTGGGGGTAATTACGCATTCAGTGCATGCCCGGAGTTTTTGTCACCAGCTAACTAAAGTGTATTGGCAGGTAGTGTCCATCCTTTTCTTTTTGATGTCTTAAAACAAAGTCCACGCTTTGCCACCAGTGCTCTGCACGTCGTCTCCCCCGTATTAATCCCTCTTCCTTCCCTAAGGCTGGGCAGACAGCAAAACTGACCGATTTTTTTTTTTTTTTTTTTTCTCTGGGACAGTTGAATAATGAGGAGCAGGGAGAGGCAGGAGCTGGGGAAGGCAAAGGACCTCTCGGGTACACGCTCCTCTCGCCCATGGTTGCACCATCCCTGGGAGATGGGAAGAAACCCGGCCCGTGTTCCCGGACAGGTAGAAACACCCTGGTCCTCCTCTCGGGGTGGCGGGGACCGGCCGGGCTGAGGCAGGGACATCACCCCACACCTCCCTGCGATGCTCTCCACACAGATCCGATGACACTTTTTCGCCTGGGTGCCTGTTTTCTTTGCCATTCTGCGGAGGATGCTCCATAAAAACATCGAGTCCCGGCTGAGTTTGGCCCAGGGCAGGGGAGGCTTTGGGTGTTGGATCCTCCCTGGAAAGAGAGAAGCAGCCGGGACCCTTTGAGAGGAGGCTGAGAAGGGCTCGGAGGAGGTCAGGCACTCGGGCGGTCCCCGGTTCAGGAGGGGATGGAGGGACGGCGGCTCCGGGCGGGGAGGGGGTCCCGCAGCCGCTGTGTGCAAGTAGGAACCCGGCTTGGAGCTGCCTGGCTTTGATGGTTTAAGCTGGACACTTAATGTTTTCTTAATTAACTGTTTGAATGCGAGGAAACCTCCGCAAAGCGTTTACAACCTGGTTATAAAGTGGGAGCGGGGAATCTCCTGCCTCCTGCACATCGCCTGAAACCATCCACCGGGGACTTGGAGGGGGGCAGAAAGCCGCCCCATAGCTCCACCAGGAAACCACGGCCTCAGCCAGCCTCTTGCTTGGGATTAGCTTTTCAAAAGGGGAGGGCAGGAGAGGACAAACTGTTGGCCCCTTCTTTCCCTGCTCCGCTCTTCCCCATCTGACACACGGAGCTCTGGAAAGTCTCAGCCATTCCCAGGCAGGAGAACAGCCCAAGAGAACAGCGATTCTCGGCTGCACTGGCTCTTCTATTATTTTTTTTAATTATTATTTTCTCTATACAATTATGGTTTTTATTCAATTTTTTTTTTTTTTAAAAAAAGCTGGAGGAATTCAAACCAACTTCAGTCCCCGAGTGAAAGCGTTGGCTGAAGGAGTGCGGGTGACCTGGCCCCGACCAAACTCAGCTCACATGGGAAAACTCATCTGTCGGGTCCCGCACGTCTGGCAGCAGCAGCTGATCCAAACCTCTAAGTAGTACGAAGTTGCCGAACTCCCGTGTTTTTGTGGGTTTCACTCATAGCTTTATCAGTATTTGAAGAAGCTTTTTGTGGTTTGCTGTGTTCACAGAGGTCCTGACTCTCTCCATAGGGCCGGAGAACACAGCCACGGCTGTGATTTTATCTCTGGATCAGCAGGCTGGTATCAGAGACACGGAAGAAAGTGCATTCTTGTGGGCTGCGAGAGTGAGATATTCCCAGATAAACTCTCCTGTGATCTCATTCATAATCCACACCATCACGGCTATTTTATTTGGCATCTGTGCGTCGAGAGGAGACGTTTGCCGTGATGGGATGTTTAGGATCCAAATACGATTATAGAGCCTTTTCCAGAGAGTTATCTCCCGTGTCACCCTCCTCGGCCCGGCAAGCACGGTTCTGTGAGCCCGAACCGTGGCTGCTCCCCGGTGAGCTGCCGAGTGTCACTGCCTGGAGTCAGGGGAAAGGGTCGAGAGAGGAAGAGGGGATTTGGAAGAGTAACCGCTGTTCAAATAAAACGTGAGAAGGTCTTTTCATAACAATAATGTTATTTTATTTTAATTCCCCGGGAATGCAGCAGAATAGGAAGCCAGATCGTCGCTAAGGCGCTGACTGAAGTCTGGACGGGAGACAGAGAGAGGAAAAGGAGGAGGAAAAGAAATAAAGAGGGAAAGAATGAGAGAGGTGGAAAAGTGAGAAAAGTGAGAGAGAGAGGAAAAGGGAAGGAAGGAAGGAAGGAAGGAAGGAAGGAAGGAAGGAAGGAAGGAAGGAAGGAAGGAAGGAAGGAAGGGAGGGAGGGAGGGAGGGAGGGAGGGAAATGTCATGTGTAGAAGCAGAAGTCAAGGTCGCAGTGTGGGACCACATGGAAGCGTGTCAGGAACGTTGTCAGAGGGAGTTCGGGGAAGGGTGGTGAGTGCAGTGTCAGACCTGCTGGGAAATTCACCCCACTTTGCCTTTGGGACAGTCAAGGGCTTTCGGATATCCGCTTCCTTCCCATCATTGTGGCCAGGTCCGGAGAGGCTGGGGTCGGTCTGTTCTGTCGGTTTTCCCTGGCAAATCGAGGCGACCCCCAAAGAGTCCCGCTCCGCACAGCAGCGTGTGGCAGTGCGGGGGGACCCCGTCCTCTCTCCGGTGGGTCCTTCCCTTGCTCAGGATCCCGATCCTGGGCTCGGGAGTGCAGGGAGGGAGGTGGCGGGGTGCCCGAGGTGGGCATCAGTGTCCTCCGTGGCGGGGACCACCCTCCCGCTGCCACCCCGCGCATTGCCATGGAAACGGCTGCAGCTGCAGATCAAAGTTTCCCGGCGGCTCAGCCCCGGGTGCCCCGGCAGGGACCTGCCAGCCGTCCCCCCCCCTGCCCCGCAGCTGCCGGGAGAAAGGTGCAGCCCCCCTCTCTGGGCACGAGGGTAAAAGATGGGCGAGGGGGTGGCCCTGAGCAAACAGGGGAGGGACACCGGCCGCCAACCCTCTCTCGTCCCCACCTCGCTGAGGGTTCCGCGAGGAAAGGATGGGGATGCGCGGGGCAGGACGCGGGGCCGGCAGATGCCGGAGCAGAGCGTGTCCTACTCCTCAGCCGCTGTCCACTGCCCTCTGCCACCCCAGGACCTTCGCCCGTCCCGGCCATCGGCTCCCGCATCATCCCGAGCTCCCTGTCCCTGCCCGGCCGGGTCCCTCCTCCCGCGGGACGGGGCCGCTGCTTCTTTTTCGGGTATAAGGGTAAAACTCGGGCAGTTTCCCCACTCGTCCCCGTTCCTTAAATGAAAAAGAAGTTAAAACGCAACGTTTACACCAGTTTAATTAAGGAGGGCTCTTGTACCTTCGGGGGGATCTCATCATTTAACATGAAATATTCATACAGGAGGTTTCCCGAGCCGCTCCGTTTAATCATTCCAGCGAAGGGCTCTGTCTCTATACATGTATGTAATTTGATTTTAATGTCGCCGCTTTTCCATCTGCACATGTCCGGAAGGTAGGTCCTGGCTAGGAGACACTGCGCATCCCGGCCGGGGACACGCGGGTGCGGGGAGAGCCGCGACCTGGCCGGCGATGCACCGGCTGGCCCGGAGGCGCACGGCGACCGTCCCACCGCCCCTTCTCAGTGGAGTCCAGTGCCCTCCGCACCTGCGGAGCCCTCCGCAGTCTCCCGCGGAAGATGGGGAACAGCTGCGGCCAGCCCGCGGGTGCGCAGCTCAGCCCCTCCAGCCGTGCCCTCGGCTTCTTTCTCTGCCCCGCTCCCCCCACCCCGAGCTGTTTCGCATTCAGCCGGGTGAATTACTGCAATTATATATTCCTGTTTAAAAGAGGGGAAAAAAAAAAAAAAAGGCAGAAAACAAAACACACAGGAGGAAAAGAATGTGGCGTCGATTAATTTAAACCAGTTCAAGTGGAAGGGCTGTCAATTCTTTAAGTAAATGATGCTGTGTTGATTCAGATGTTTCTCGCCATAATTGCTGTCTGAGCGGGAACAGCAGAGGCTCAAACTCAGCAACTCGCAGCCCTGCTCCTCCCCTCTCTCCCCAGCAAACAGTCTTTGCAGGCTCCTGGTCCTCTCTGGATGGGGAAGAAGCTAAAAGGAAGAGGAGAGGACATTCACCTCTGAAATCATGAGCCCCACTTCCCCCTGGATGTACCCAGGCAGAGTTATCTATCAATCACGCTTTTTATTGGGTGTCACCAGCTGGGGTGTCAGGAGAGAAGTGCATGTTAAATGATGCCATTAGGCTGTAGTGCACCAAGCAAAGACGAGGTAATTGGCAGCAATACTCAGACCCAGTCCGGTGACCTGTTAATCTGTTGCCACCAGCACTCAGCCAGGGGAAAAAAATAAAAAAAAAAAAAGCTGCAGGGTGGAGAAAAAGTCTTTGACTTATCTCAGACCTGGTCAGCTCGTTAATGTTCAACCAGTCAAGAAAGAAGGGTTTCTGGGGGAACACTGTCTCCATGCAATCAGACTGTTACTCCATTTGCTGAGTGTAATATATCACCCGTGGTTTAACTTGTTCTCTCAGGCTTTTTGGATTTTTTTCTTCCTTTCCTTCATTTGGATCACATAAGATTTGGCACCAGAGTGCTGGAAGGGCTAACCAGAGGGTCACTGCAGAGCAGGGATCCTCATTCAGCAGCTCTGCGTTAGCAGCTGAGTGATAGGGAAAGTTTGGGAGGTCCATGCGGGCCTTCACCCCTCCAGAAACTTGGCTCACATAAACCTCCCTCCTTCATTCATAGTAAAGTGGGGAAGGAGCTGCTGTCCCCTTTATGCAGGCGGGACTGTTTGGGTGGAAAGCTTCGCACAGCCCTTGGATCCTGGATCAAACATTCACAGTGGCTGGAAGTGTAAAAAGGAAATTTAAAACAGGCTGAAACCAAGTGTTTAAAAACAATTCCTTCTCAAGGTTACTTTGTGTCTGAAAGAAGAGCTAGGCCCTTGGGTGGCTTGCAGGGAAACAGATTTTTATCAGGTGGCTTGGAGTCAGCGGGGTTTTGAAGAGCTCAGGGTAGAAACCAAAATAAAATTGTTTTACAAAAAGTGGCAATTAGATGGGACCCACAGAACTACCATCACAATGTGGTTTTTTTCATCAATAAGCAGGGGACCATCAATAAGCTTTATTTTATTGCAGCTTTCCAGCCTTTCTTAAAAAAAAATGCTTATGTGATCTTACTACAAATATAGGGCTGAGACTGGTGGCCCTTACTCAACAGTAAACCACTTCTGAAATGACTGCTGGGTCTCACACCAGGAGATTCAGGGTATTTTCCATTATTCATAAACATTTCAAGCAGGTAAGTTTAAGATTTTTTCGCTGCTGCTGAGCTATTCTCTGTCTCACACACATGCACACAGACAAGAGCTACTCAGCACACTTGGATTCAAGTCCAAATGAATGAATAAATTACACAGATGGGTTTCATTGCTTCTATATTTGCTGCATATAACAAATCAGTAAAACTGTTCAGCTCATTAGTAGGGACAATACAATGTTGGAGGGGTCAAAAGTGAGAATGAAAGAAGTGTTCATTTTTCCCTGTAATGTGACTGATGACTGGCTGAACGGCCGTGGTTTATACCAGACCTTTCCCTTAATATAACATACTTCTGTGAATCTTGTGAGAAAGCCCAAAACATTAACACATAACAGAATTAAAAATAACTCCCTTAAAAAACCTAAATTGCCTGTTTTGGAAAGTTCCAGCTATGTGCAGCTCATGACACTCTTTTAATGCTGAATTGTCTCCTTTTACAAGAAATAACTGCATTCCAGTAGCAGCCAAGCCATTCCAGTGGGTATGTGTAGCATATTTGGGCCATACGTTATGGACCAGCAATTCTACATGCTCAAAAAGAAAGGTTTTACATTTTATCTTACAAATGAAGATCAGTAAATTATGAGAGTTGTGTGTACAATTATAGCCCTTATTCCACACTGGCACTTTTTCTTATCTTTTTAGAGTGGCACAAAATATCTGTCTTTTCCTGCCTATGCATTGTCACTGCAGAGTTATTAATTCAAGGTAAGATTGCCCTTCTGAATGGAGCCATCAGGTCAAATGTTTGAAACCTTTCCACTTCTGGTCCAGGGATGAGGTGTGATTGAAAGGTAGCGAGTGAGCTTTGCTTGGAAAAGGATGCAGAAATTTGTGCAAAGCTTTTAGCTGTCGTGCTGAGACTGGTAGGAGAAGTCACTTTTTAAATTATTTTTCAATAAACAGGACTTACACATTTTGATAAATGAGGCTGCCTTGTGTCACGACTGGTGTCAGAAGCCTTTATGTTCGCTACTGGGATGCCCTGCAGGTGATCCTGTAGTGAGAGCCCTTTCAGCTAATGGCACAGCAGACATGCCACTAGTGAGTTTAAGGTGCTCAGGGTGCAAGTCTGTCCTCCTGATTCTACATTTCTATGGCTATTCAAGTTTAGATCACTTAATTTTTGTTCTGCTGACTGATATGGACTCTGTGATCCATACATGGCCCAGAAAATCTTCTGTATACCATGAAGACTGTTACCAATTATGCATCTCTTGGACCATTTCCATTTAAGGAGAACCTTTTCCAGAGATACTGATCCACTGCTGATTTGTATAGCTGGTGATTTACCCATGTAAAGGTTGGTGTGGCTACTTTGTTTCTCTATACATGACCATTCCTAAAGCTTGTCACTGTCTCAACAACACATGCTCACTCAGGTGCATTGCTTTTGCAGGAGAGAGACTGATACTGAACTCATTTCCTTAGCGCGTGCAAAACTTCTATCAGGAGTATTTGAAGGAGGAGAACATGAGCACCAGTCCCCGTGTGTGGGGTGTGTTTCGTTGTGGCCTGTGATACGGATCTGAGTGGCAGCTGAAGTCCCACCACAGCACTGAGCCCTGCTGGGGGTGATGCTTTCGAGGACTGCTACTGAGCTGGCCAAATCCCCAGCTGCCAGCCTCAGTCTGGTTGGGAAATTTGGATTTTGCCAGCTGAAAATTTGGCCCCAGGGTATAAAAACTGGGAATATGAGCTTCAGAGTTAGAATATCTCTTAATACATACCTTAATGAATACCTCTTTAGCCTCTGAGAAGAGGGGACCAAACAGACCACCCTGCTAACGCCTGCCCTCTGGTACACTCTGGCAGAGAGTGTTGCTCTCTCAGTCAAGTAAGATAAGTAAAGGAGATGAATATCTGCTCACAGGTATTTTCAAGCTAGTTTGGCAAACCAGAAAGGCAAATCCTTTTGCTCTGTATTTGTGCAGCACCAAGCACAGCAAAACCCTGGTCCATTACCAGAGCTGCCAGAGCCTTCTACAGTACAAATAACAAGTACATAATGCATCTGCTAGAGAGCTCACAAACCTTTCATGTTATTTATGTACTAATCTGAACAACGTGGGCCAGATTTTGATCTTAGTTATTCTGGACTAAATGAGATATGGGTTTGGCCTTACATCCATAAGATCTATAGTCAATCAGTGTTTCTAATGTGCTCATCATGGAAATATCTTGGCATTGTGCGGCTGGCCCACTTCAGTGTGACTAGAATAGCAAAGCATTATATTAAGCAAACAGAACAGTTTGATTTATAGATTTGTGGTAAGAATAGTTCAGTTTTCCAGGGTGTTCAATTTAATTAACATTCTCCAGGGAAAAAACTGCTATTGTTTCCCTAACCACATGCCTTCCAGTACAAAATAAACTCTTGCTGGTGTGTATGTGCTGCTTAATTATCCTAAATGGTTCCTTTTGAAAGTTGTCTATTGACCTGCTTCTACACTTCACAAGTGAAGCATATCCTATTCACTCAAGAGTGTGTATCTACCTGCACTTAGCAAGAAAGAGATACCAGATGAATTTGAACACTGCTAAAACGAGAATACAACCTGCTGCACGCAGCATTCCCAAGTGGTACGAGTGAATAAGGCTGCGAGGAGAATCTATAAAGCCAAGTAAATTGCAACAATACCTGTAGGTCCTAATTCCAGCCACAGTTAGATGTTTGCAGATGTCTGGGGGGTAAATCTAGAGTGAGAGGCTGTGCCTGGATGCTGCTGGAGCACAGGCACAGGAGGGTAGGGGACAGTCTATTGTTTGGCCCATTAGAAACCAAATCCTGCTGCCAATATTCGCTTTGAGCTACTCCAGGGTTTTGGTGTGCTGGTTTTCAGAGGGGCAAGCTGCAGTAAAAGCCTATCCTGGGCACTCAGATCAGCTCTTGCTCACAGGGCTGTGCAAATCACACTGCCTTTCCCATCAACGCAGTGTCTGACCCGCCGTCTCCTTCTTCCAGGCGCTCAAGTTGCTTTTCAAGAGTGCTGGGACTCAGAAGAAGGAGATGGTGGAGCTGTCTTGACTCCATTTATTCCAACACTTAAGTGGAAACAGAACTGGGCCCAGTGAGCATTGCAGTGTGGGATGACAGGAGGGCGAGTTTTCGTGTAGTTGAGTCAGTAGTGAGAGCTGGCTGTAGCCGGCTCCGACTGAACACAATAAACAATTCCACTTGCAACATACTGTACTATTTAAGGGCTCATAGATGCCAGTGGGAGTTTTGCCTGAATAGCAGGCAAATAACAGGTCCTTATTCTCTATCATGTCTCATGAAATGTCACAGCCCCACATGTGTTGCAGAGGCAGATAACGAAGTGGTGGCAGTAATAGGGAGTTGGGGAAGTGAGCAGTGCCACTGCCTTCCTGCTACTGGGGTGCTGGTCCCCCTCCTGTGGGCGAGTTACCCTCCCATGGGTGAGTTCCTCTCCTATGGGCGAGTTCCCCTCCGTGCTGGGGCCATCTGGAAGATGCTCTATGGCCAGCATTGCGTGAGCCAGGGAAACTATGCAATTAGGCTCTAGAAACTATGGATTAACTCTGTAAAGTAAATGACATGATTACAACGATTCTCTTTAGATTTAACATCTATCCATCTCTGCCACTGCCTCTCCATTAGTTTTGCTTTCTGATGACACCATCCTAAAAAAAGGAATTCAAATTTTATGGAAAGGTTAGAAATAATTTTCTGTGCTGTGCAATGTGTAAGAAATTTGTTGAATGGTCTCAGAAGACAAGCTGCATTGCTTTCCTCCTGCAGTAGCAGCATTGATTCAAAGATGAGGCAACAGGTTAAAATATATTCATATGCTCATTCATAAGATACTAAAAAATAAAACTTGTCAAAACAAGCGGCAGATTTCTTCCTAATATTATTGTATATAGTTTTCATAAATGTGGAGGCAGCTTTTCTGAGAAGTGTATTTTAAACACATCTAAATTATATTAAGAGTCAAGGCCCAATTTGGTAACAAGCTGTGAGACATCAAGGGTTCTTTTAATGAAGAATTCACGCTGGAAAAATGTATGTCACAAGACATATGAATAGATGCCTCCATGATTACTAACCCATTGCTGCCCGTGCATCGATTTACGGTTAAATGCACATCCACAGCAAATGGTTCAGATGAAGCCCTTGACTCCAAATAGCCATTTGGGTCTCTTCATGAGTACACAGCGCTCCGAAACAAAGCGGCATCAACAAAGATGCCTGAGGTTTGATTTGAATTTTGCTCTAGTTGACTGATACTATTTATACCCTGGGCTAATCAGAACCAGTGCTGTTTCATCATACTAAATGTCAGGAAAAATATATCATGTGCATCAAGGGAGAAATCTTGGCCCCACTGAAGTCAATGGCAAAACTCCCATTGATTTCATTGGGGCCAGGATTTCACCCTGAATAAAAACTCATGTTTTAGACACAGTTTAAATGGCAATGGGTTTATCTATGAGTGTTTTTAAGAATTGTTTTGGATAAAAACATATTACTGAATTGCAATTACGTTTTTATTTAGACTTTACAGAACAACTGATGTTTTCATAAGAGACGTAAAGACTTTTAAGTGGAGTACCTCAGGCCTGAATACGTATGATATGCAATTGGGCAACTACTAGAAGACGTAACCAAATGTGATTCAACGTCTTCAAACACAATTTCACTAATAAACTCTTGGGTTTGCATCTGGATGATCCAAATGTGAATATTTTTCCTTCCGGATGACGTAATAACTCACCAGGACTCCAGTGCAACGGATGTAACATATTTGATTTGATGAGCCTGTTGGACATGAGAAGGAGCTTGCAGTTGTCTCTCTGTCTTGCTTCCACACTAATTGAACACAGCCCCATGGCCTGCCAAGGCTCGTTGGGCTTGAACCGCCATGGAGACGACCTGCTGTCTTTGGTAATGTCCTCGGCACAGGAGGTGGACAGAGTGTCATTGCGGGCTTTGAGCATCATCAGAAAGGCCTGGCAAAGCCCTCAGCTCTGAACTTATTCTTCTTTTAAATCAAAGGATTCTTGTCTTCCCTTGTTAGCATTGAAAATGAGCGAAGAGTTAGGATTTATTAGCTTGCATATCTGTAGAAGTCATATTCTGCCGAGACAATTCACAAGCAGAAAAATGGTCTTGTTTTCACTGGCTGGTTAGCTCATGGTGCATACTTCTTCAGCTGTGTACTTAATACTTTGAAAAGTATCATGGGATCAAGAAATGAGCTTTGCATTTCAATTAAAAGAAGAGCCAAAAAAAAAAGGAAAAAAAAAAAGGAAAAAAAAGGCCTATGTGAAAAACATTCAGGAGTGGGAAGCACCATGTCCCCACTTAGAAGTGCTTTGAAAAGATATGTTTTAGTCAATGAATCTCACTTCTAAGCGAAACCATAAATCTGGTGTACAAAATGTTCCCTCATTTTGACTGGATCTATTCAAGCTGATAAATTTTTCACAGTTTTGTCTGAAAACCACACTGTGGTATTGCTTCAGCACTAACTGCCCATCTCTCACAGACACCATTGGTTCCTGAAATACTTAGGTTTCCTGTGAGTTTAGAATGGGTCCCTTCCAAGTATTCACTTAGTCTGATCTTGTTTAAATTATTTGAAAGGACAAAATTATAGCCTTTGATGTTATGTTGTGAAAACATTTAATCTATTTTGTTTTTAGCTTCCCTTTGACTGGTACAAGAAACAAAGCATGGGAAAATAGGCAAATCATGACTTATGGGTGAGTGGCTAGTCACATTTGGAGCTAATTTGTTTTCCAAACATTTATACTTCCTAAGAAACAGTTTCTCCAAAAGAATAGCTCCTGGAAGTGGGTTCAGTACTGGTCAGAGAAGAGGAAAACATAACATTTGATGCAGTTGCCCTGATTAAGGTCCTGTCCAATTAGGTTTAACAAGACAGGGTTAGAGAACTGTCCTAAAACATCCTGAGGAGAGGAAAATATTAAAGAACAAAGAAGTCTCTGGTCTCAGAGGACCAGGGAAAAGAATTTCAAACCATCTTGATGAATCAGTATAACCATAGCTTGATGGAGTGACAAAAATGGGATAACTCTGGCTCTGAGGATTGACGTTGAGATGAAAAAAGCAAACAAAAAAAATAAATCCTTTCACTTCTGGACTACTAATTCAACTCCACGAACCAGTTAGTCATGATCATCTGATAGTTACTGAACATGTCCTTTCTGGAACAAACTGGTGGTCTCAATACCAGTTGTAGGGGGCATATGACAATATTCAAACAAAATAACTATTTTCTGCTTGGAGGGAGTGTTGGCCATCTCCATAGGAGGGCCAAAGGACTGATGGAGCAAGCAATGAACTACAGTAAAAAAGTCCAACAGAAGTTAATGTTTTTTATTGTTATTATTAATTCACAAGAGGAAATTATACAATTGTGTGAGGATGATAGCAATTATATAGCCAAATGGGATTCCTGTAAAACAGGGCTGAGGTACAGGATGCAGGCTGTGGCTGGATTAGGAAAGCATCTGTGGCCACTGCTAACTTGGCTAACAGAGCAGAGACTGAACTAGGGCTGTCAGTCCTCTGAGCTAAAAGCACCAGCTACTATTGCTTGAACCAAAAGAGCCCTACCTTTGTAGGCAGGGGCTGTGGCAGCTCCCACCCTGCCTGGAGATTCACTGTGGTGGGGAGCACTGGTGACACGCTCACCCATGGGTTGTGTCCTTCCTTCTGGCTTGCCCCCAGCAATTGATATCCCTTTTGCATGATGACTCCTCCAGAGGATGACACACCAGCTAGGAAACTGGTGTCTTTCCCAGGCAAAACCATGAGTTACACTAAGGATGAGCAAACACTGTGTAGCTGGCAGCGGTCACAGCTCCTCCCCTCTTGCCTGGTCCTGGCAGGGGCTGATAAAACACCCTCACTAGCACCCTACTTCTGCACCAGGTCTGCTTTTGCTTTCCTGTCTTCTCTGGATGAGCAAAATGAAACCATGGCAAAGTCCATCACTCCTAACTCCCTTGTGATCACTTCACCAATGTTTAAACGGAGGATTGTCACCAAATCCATGGTAAGTGTTGGAACATAACACTTCATCATTCCTATGTTGGCCCTAAAGTGGTAATTTAAATGAGTTTTGTATTCTGTGCTGATTTATGGTGGCTAAATTAATGTAATAAAACTTCCCAGGCCCTTTTCATGTGTATTATTGATAAAAACACTCACTAAAAGAAACGTGAAAATCCATCTTTGTGAGCTTTAATACTTGATGGTGGCATCTGTTTTTCATTTAGCAAGATGACTGAAATGAATGTAACTACAAAAAAACTCAAACAGCCAAATGTGTACATATCATTGCGCAAAAACGGCAATTTCATCACTCACTGATAATCAGCCCTGATTTATTTGGTCTGACTTCGCTTCTCACCCAGGGCTTGAGTTCAGCAGGAGTTTTCCTTAGGCAAGGTCTTCAAGATCTGACCTGGACATATCCATTTGCAACAACACTCAGTGGAAAGGGCTTTGTACACTGTAATAGCAGAGTGAATCAGAAGAATTTAAGTTTCCATTCAGTCACAGTCTTCTGTGCTTTGACATACCTTTAGGACATTTACTGAGTATGAATATCTTTTGCACTATCTTTTGGTAAAGTGACCTGTTTTCAGAATGAGACCTTTTATGGATATGGAAAAACTACCTTTTATCATACATCATGTGTAAAGATTGCATAAAAGATTAAAGAATGAAGATATCTGAAACCAAGACAGGGTGTAGTGCATTATTCAGCACCACAGAAATACAGTGTGGAGAAGAAAAGGAGAGTCTCTGGATACTGATTTGATTGTTAGTATCACTAAGAACAATTGAGGCATGGTGCTTGAAGCTGGCAAGACCAGTGTCTGTGCTCAGGAAGGGCTTACAGGAGATGCTGCACTGACCAGGTGCTGCACATGGCTTTGGATGTGAACTCATCACTGACACACAAATAGGACAGCACAAGTGTATGGTAAATTATCTCTCTCTGTGCATAGTTATGGAATACTTACAGTTCAACAAGGAGCAAATCCAGCTTGTTACCTCCTCAGATACAGAGATTCTGAGAAAAAGAACTGGTGCAGTTCTGCTGTGCCAGGTAGAGATCAGATTTAAAGCATGGGCAGGTAAGGGCAAGGCAAATACGACTGCTACCACTTTTTCCCAGGCACAGCACTCCAGGTATGCTATAGCTTGAGCTGAGACATTGCCCTTGCATTGATTTCCCTTTGATCTCCTTCACAGTCATTGAAATTTCCTCTAGAGTGATGGGATACATCAGCAGCTTTCCAGCATAAACCCACCTAAGTGCCCAAGAACATGGGCTGAACGCTTTCATGGAACAATTCCTCGGTGCAATTTGTGCACAAAATTGTGCTGACTTTGTACTCATGAACAATCGGACAACCACAACAGTGCAACCAGGACAAACTTCATGCCAAATTCCTGTCAGGCAATGGCAGTAACACCATGTCTGGGTGCTGCAGTGACAGCTGTTCACCATCTCAAAACAGGGCTTGGAAGCCTGGGCCAAGGACTAAGGCATTTGGTTAGGATGCGCCCCTCAGTGATTCCTCAGCTACTCAGCAGCTTTTCCTAATGATGTCTCTTTCCAATTCTGCTTAATGTGCAAAATCACAGCTGTAAGGCTGTGGAACGCAGTAAGGTCAGATCTTTAGGAATTTTCGACCTGCAGCCTTCAATGAGCCTTGGGGGAGTTATCCAGGCTCAGAAGACATCCATCAGATTCTTACCCCCCAAAAATCCTCCACCATCTGCCTCATTGCACAGCCTCTGAAGCCAGTGGGAGTCCTACCAGATAATTCAACAGAAATTGGCCCAGGACTCACCTAAAAATGTACCTGTTCCTTAACGCATAAAGTGATAAGCTACAGAGGTTTGGTTTTTTTTTTTTAATTGGACACTTAATACCAGCTTTGGCAGGTGATTAAACTGTGATTTACTTCCAAGGGAGATAAGAATTAAATTTCTAAGGAATTCTGGATAGGTGGTTTAACAGTATGGTAATTATAGAGACATTTTGGGAAGAACTGGGCAAGTAAAGGGAGAATCAGACATAAATAAAGGAGATATTTTTCTTCCTACACTCAGAAGACTACAGAAGATTAGAAAATGTCAAAAAATTAGAGCAGTGTTCAAGTAGTTAGAAAATAAGAGATTCTGAGCAGACAAAAATTGCCTAACAAATCTTTAATAAGAAGCCAAAAAAGAATGTATTTCCACGCTGACTGAAATAGAAGTAGCCAGTGCTATCAGAACATCAATGTATACAAATCAAAAAATACAGCTTAACTATCTCCCATGGGTAAAATAAAGAGGCATGAAGTAGGGACTTGTCAGTCATTGAGACCTTTATTAATAACAACTGCAGTTTAAAGAGCATGGGTTGTAGTACTTGCAAACAGGAAGCTGCAGCACTCCAATAAGACAACAAACATTTCATTGCATGTAAAGCAAGATCATAATTCAGAGGGGAAAAAAATAAATTACAAAACCCCAATCAAACTAGACAACTGCAATGAGATCTGGGACATTAATGAAGCATTTTTACATTTTACATATAAAAATATAATATTCTCAAGTATTGTATTAGCACTGCCTAACTGGTATTGGGGCAAGTATGCAATGGGGAAAGAGAACAGCTGACTGGTCAAAGAATGGGTTTCACCTGCCACACCTCCCTGGCTTCACAACAAGTTTTTGGTACTTTTCAAAGACAAATTAAATTAATTTTTCAGCTATGTGCTTCTGTTTGACTGAAAGGGATTATTTTAGGCCTCCTTGTGTTGATGTCAATCATAGTTCTCTATGCAGAAGGCATTTTAAGTACTTGGGTTTGGATAACTCTATGAAGACAAGATAGAGAGGAGAATCATTTATCCTCAGCGTCCAGACGTGGACTGTAGGTACTGCTTTGGGCATATGTAAAAGTGTCTGAATGTGGCTGCTGTTTTGGGTTAGACTGTCTCCACTGAACCTTCCTTTTCCTCTAGTTTGCTTGTGTTTCCACGAATCACACAGGAAAGATCTGCTCTGCACTGTACACCATCAGAGAATGGAAGACAGTGGTCTTGTTGAGCCCCATCCTCTCAACCCTCCTCTGTTGTGTATGTGTTCCATCAGAGCTCACAGACAGTAGAGAGTTTTGTCAGCCTGTGAGTCTGCTACCACTTCAAGCAATTCTTTTGTCATCCCGTGGTCTGATGAGTTTAATGGTAATTGGATGATTTCTATTGTGTTTTTTGCGATTGTTCTCCACTGCTAACATGAGTGTTCACTAGAGTTACAAAGTTCATACAATCTCAGACACAACTCAAAGGGGTTTTGTACCTGTCTCCTGGTGGTTCTAAGCTAACCATTTTTTTCAGGTGAAAAATAAATATTTCTTCTTTGTCCTTTCCTTGGAAATACTGAAAAGAGCAGCATCCTGTATATTTTGTGTAACTAGGTCAAAAGCTGTAGTAATTATATAATAATGGCTTTGAAAAGCAGTATTTCAGGACAAGGTGTTTCAAGGCAACAACTTCAGTGGTAAGAATGACAATGGTATTTATTGCAGGAAATCCCTTGCAAGAAAAATATCTGCCTTTTACAGACAGCAATAAAGTAAAAATTTTGCCTTAAGCATATTTCTTCCTAAGGCAGATCAGTAAATATCTGAGCTACAGAAACATTAAAATACCTGTAAGTAGTAAGAATTTACAGTTCCACAAAAACATTGTCAACAATGTGCATAGGTGCTTTAGAGATAAGTAGGTATTTACCAAAGATTTATGGATTATGGTATTCTGTGACATCATAAAATGTGGGGAATCTGAGTGCATAACTGTTTGGCTGGTCAGCAAAAGACTCTTCTCAGGCTATTAGGCTGTGCCATACATCATTCCTAAGGTTATTTCCTTGAAAGGTCTTGGAAAAGGTGTTGTATATCACAAGTAGCCTATGACCTCAGAAGTCAGACTGGGTGCACCTTCTACTCCATTAGCAGCTGAAGCTAATACCATTTGTTTTTTTCAAAACAAAGTAATTATCTTGAGGTTTGAAATACTTTTTCCAGATTGAAGCCATGACCTCAAGATTATGATAATGTTGGTGTTGGTAATCAACCTTATTTGTGAGACTGATGATTCATCATGCACTCAGTATATGTGGTTTTCTTGTGCATTGGTACAACATATTAAAAGCAAATGGAGTTACATATACTCATTTAAACTGGTTTGAGAGGAAAGTCAGCCACACTCATCTGCTGCTTTCATGCAATGTGCTGCTACTGTTCGTGGACCTTGCTGAAGTCAGGATTTTACCTCTAAATTTCATAGCTATGTAAGATACAGTGATATTAAATGGGCACATGGGGACACTGGTATAGTGGAGCTCATGTCAGCTGCCTTTATATATTGCATTGTCCTGAAAGCACATTAGACTCAATGGCCCAAGATCAGAAAGGCCAGAAATAGCAGTGGAAATTATATATAGATTAAGTACAGTAAGGTAATTAGGACTTCTGCCTCTGGAGGTGAGCTCTCCATTCTTAAGTTCTTCTGTGCTTTCCCCATTTCCTCTCCTTTCCCCTTCTCCTTCCTAAGGGATCTGGCCTGGCTGTAACTGTCATTTTGCAAAGCTCGAGTGGAAACTGGGACATGGATCTCCTGGTGGAACCACAAACAGGACAGATTGCCCAGGAGCTTTGCCCTGGGTGGGATGAAGGGACAGGGAAGATGAAAAGGGAACGGAAGAGGAAGTTACTGGAGAGACCAATCTGTGTGGAGATTTCAGCGTGGTTTCTCTCTTTTTTAAATGGAAAAGGACATCAGAAGCAAAGAAATGTCTTTATTGCTGGAAAACGCCTGAAAAATGAAGCAGCAGAGAAACCAATTGGCACAGAGGAATTGCAGCAGCCAACGAGAATAGAGGGATTTGCATATCGAGAGTGAAGCTGCTGGGAAAGAGCTGCAAAGGGATTATGCAAATCCCTGATTGGGTGAGCAGTGGCTGATTGCCAGAGCAGGGGGATGCAGACACTGCTCTGTACCTGGGCAATGATTATGCAAATTACACACCCACAGCCAGAGTGCAGGGCAATTGGCTAAATGAGAAAAACCCTGGTTATGCATCAGTAAATGTGCAGTGTTCAGCACTCAGACGATGGCACCTTGCTCTGGTACAGAATAAACATGAGCACACGCCTCTGCCATCCCTTGCACAGCTCCACAGGATCCATCTAACGTTTGGCTGCTGGGGTGGCAACCAAACATCCCTATCAAGTAGAAGTGAATGTTTGGATGCTCGTTTTTATTTACTGTGAGTCTGACATCACAGGAATAAGAAAATGGAAGCTTGAACGAAAACTTCTCCACGTTGCCTGCAGTTTTTCAGTCCCAGGGAAATTCTACTGATTGTCAAAGAAAGGATGCACCTGCAGAGCAGATGGGCTCAACCTTTGACTTTGCAGTATGCATGGCAAAGATCTGGAGGGATGGGAGATGTAATTCAGTTGTCTGTTTTTTAATATTTATGCCATACTTTTTTAGGGGTTCAATGACATCTAGATTTGGAAGAAGATAAAGACATTGCCCTGACATGCTTACAAAGTTTAATATTCAGAAATTTCTTTTTATTAATTTTTATTCCAGTGTGTACAATTATATGCCTATATGTGTGCAATCCCTCATCAGTTCTCAAATCCAGCATAATAATATCTCACTATAATTTTGCTCTGAACAGTCTTTAATATTTTCAGGAGCTTCTCACAAAGGGATTCTCATTCCCATGGACACCTAATCCTGAAACACCTCTATAATTCTCACTGAAGAATTTTGGAAAGCCATGACACAGAAATCGTGGAAAATACACTAATTATATTGTACAACTAATTGCAGGGTGGCATTATCACTCTGCAGTTTCCAGAGCTTACTGACTGATGGGTGATTCAGATTCCAAGGTGATCGGGCCAGTTTAAAAACAGAATATAACAGGAATAGCTGGCCATATAGGAAGAAAAAGAGAAAATTGTTCATCTCATATTGTGGCACAGCACAAGATCCCACTGAACTCTTTGGCAATGAGTTCAAATGCACAGTGACAGCCATTCGGTCATATGAATCAGTTCATCACTATGTCAGGACTATAAGCCAATTTCCTAGTAGAGCCCATGTCAAGCATGAAAAGAGTGAACAAACCTCTGTAAAGTTTTCCCAACTGAATCTCCTCCCTAATTATTCCCCTGGGTGGGCAGAATCCTCTTCTGTATGTAACAGGTTATTGGGGATATCGACAAATGTTGTTAGCCCTAGGGGACCAATTAAATTTAACAGAGGCTCCCCTGAAAATCAAGGAATGAGGTCAAATATTATTCCAGTGAAAATCAGCGAGTGATTACACCTGGGAAAAAGAAATGGGAAATACATAAACATATGAGGCAGAAAGGGAAATGTAAGCGTGGTCTGTAGGTAGGATTGGATGCATAAGCATGGCTGGGGGAAGCCCAAGATTCGTTAGTCCCTCCACTCATAAACCAACTAGTTTGTTTTGCCATACTTACTTTCACAATCAGCTACCCCCTGACAAAAAAATGGATTTCTGAAACAGAAGGATAAGATGTTGGCCGTCATACCCAGTCACCACAGGGTACTGTTAGTGATGCAACATGGGGAGAGTAGAAGCTTACAGGAGATATTTTCTGATTAATGCTCTGCTCTCTTCTTACTAAGTGAAGAAACATTTGAAGAATGGTAAATTACAATAATTGGTAACTCTTAGAATATATCTAGACCACTATTGTGGAGGTATAGAATAAACACTACTTAAATAACTTGCATCTGGCACGACAGTTCTTCTGTACAGAAGCAAGATTTGAAGAGAAATGGGTATGAGTTGTATTTCATTTATGAATTCACTTCTTAAAGAAGTTGCCACCTCAAATACTATATAATCACATGCATGCATACATAAATATGCATTATCTGTTGATACCAGAGTTGGTTAAAAAATTTTACTTTTCTGAAAGCCTGAGTGAGATTTCCCCCAGACATTTTACATTTTTAGTTAGTTAATTCCCTCTTTTTGTTTTTCTTTTTTCTTTCCTGATGTCTTTCTCAAATATTTTTTGTTGACAAAGCAAACAAAAACCAAAAAAAAAAAGCCTCAGGAACACTGAAAAAAGAAACAGCTAGTGAAGGGGAAGAAAAAAAAAATCTTACTTGCAGTCACAAAAAAAAAAAGAAAAATAAAGAAAAAAAAAGAAAAAGGGAATATTTTCATAGAAAAAAATTTAAATGTTGAGAACTTTGTAAAAAATACTTCAGATTCAGACAATTCAAAAGTGGAGGTATTTGGAAACACTGTAGACTACATGTTTTCTCTACACAACACAAGAATTACATAGTGACTTGTGGTTTCTTGTCAAGGGATCTCAAAGTGTTCTCTCAATCTGTGCAATTATGAGACCATTTTCTCCACTGCTGACATCCACCTAGGTGTGGGCTGAAAGGAATTCTGCAAATCTAACCTCCTATGGCACTGCTATGCCATGTGTAAGGACAGAAAGTTGAGGGTAGTTTTAAATGTAGGAAATTTTTTCTAAGATCAATTCATTTTTGGAGGTCAGAATGAGAGTATGACGTTGGAAAAGGTACCTGGCTTCTGTAGGAAACACAGAAGGCTGAGCAGGAAGGGCTCAGCATGTTGTTTCTCAAGGCACTGTGGATGGTGTTAACTACCAGCCTGCTGTGTAGCTGGGGACCAGCCATGGAACTGGGCTGGCCTTGCTGACTTATGGGGCTTTTTTTCTAAAAAATGTAATTCTGCAGTGCGTAGAAAGGCTAATGTATGGTGATGGGAAGGGCATCACCTACTCCTTGCTATATGAAGTGGTGGTGGGCAGTAAGTATTTTTTAAGGATGTTTCAGTCTAAATAATTTGACCTTGTCATCATGAAAGCCTAAAAAGCTTGAGGCAAAAAGCCAGATGTTTCACTTGTTGCAGAACTTGTTTTTTACCTGTTTTTTCACAGAAGTCTTTTTTTTTTCTTCTTCTTTTTCACAAGCTTGGTCTATCCTTGTTGCATTGCATTGTAAGCAGCAGCTATCAATAAAGAATTGATTCTTGTCAGTTTGCAAAGGAGAAAATAGAGAAAGTCAGCCCTGCTGCAAGAGAGAGGTCATGGAAAGAGGAAAAGACCGCAGCAGAACTGAGCCTTCCCTTCTGGTCAAACTCAGTTCTCATCCCACTCATGTTGGTAATGAGTGAAATTTGTGATGAGTCAACACTACTTCATCACCTGTGAAATTATTTATATACTGGAGCATCACAGACAAGTGCTGCACCTTCTCAGCTGGTGATCTCTGTTCAGCTCCTCGTGGGCAGGTGTCCCAGTCACATAAACCACCACGACAATTGACATTAATTGGCACCCTTGTTGAAGTCTCCAAGGGGAGGCTGAAGATTTAATGGGCACTGAGAGTGAATTATTCCCATATGCCTCAAGGTGGTCCCTCCAGAGCTGTGCCGAGACACACAGGCAGGCCAGTACTAGACGTCTGAACTGCCACCACTGGTGATGGATTTGCTTTACTGGCATTTTTAAAGAGGACAAAGACGAAAGGGAGAAATTAGAAACCTAGAATAACAGGGTAAGTAAAAGAAAAGCATGCTGTTTCACAAGATATCCTGGAATTGAAACAAATATTTTTTTCTTGGGTGAATGCGAGGCAAAATTGGTGAATTCTTCACATATGTAAATTGGTGAATGTCTTGCCTTCATGAAAGTAAACAGTTCATGAAAATGTACAGCTTATTACTAAATACTGCCATTTTGGAGAGCTGAATGATTTTACCAACTGTTTATCAATGTGATACAGATTTTATTGTCACCTTAAATAGGCAAGTATTAAACATCTGTATTATTTTTAGATGGAACCTGTTTAAAGTCAAAGTAACAAAATGTTCCACAGAGGAACAGTTTAGTTTTGAAATTCCCTGTCTCCCTTTTCTTTGCATTTATTATGATTTATCCTAAGTGTGAATAACATGCATTTTTTCTTGTGGGCTGCAGGATTTTAGGAATAATAAAATAATGCTTTGGAAATGTGTCATCTCTTCACAGTTATAACTCAACAGCTCAGGAGGCAAGATTTCCCAGTGCTAACTGCTCTCATGTTAGCTATCTATCTTTATGTCTGGAACAATTTGTTTTCAGATTGACTATAAAAGCAAGGCATCACATAATTGTCTGGCTATAAAGTATGTAAATTATTGCACTACTGGGGCTCATTAGCAAAAGCATGGATGCTTTTTAGTAATCCATAAGGTGATACTCGTTAATGAATGCTGTAAATTATTCTACTAACTACCTGAAGATTAATAATAGATACGTCTGCTGCAACAAACAAGTCTCAAATCTCTGGAGAGAGCTAGAGAAAGTGGGTGACAATTAGAATAAGAGCACAACAGATATTCTTATATTTGCAGTTTTGATCCTGTCAGCTAAATGGTAGTTATGGTTTGTGCTATGTCTGTTGTAAACAGACTCCTCTTGGAGTAATCTTCTAGGCTAAGAATACTGCACACAGCTTGGTTTATGGACAGGAAGTGAAAGTGATTTTAACTTTTACTCGTCTCTGACCTAGGCTCGCTCCAAAGCTCATTGAATCCATGGGAACTCTCTCAATTGACTCCTTTAAGCCTTGGATCAGTTTTCTCCCCTGGCAAACGAGGGCCTGGCAATTGTCAAGCCCCTGCAAAGACTGCCAAATGGCATGTAATTCTGCCAAAACCTATGGTGATTTTTGGAGAGGAGGAGGTTCTCTACAAAGAGGAACCTCGCAGTTTTGTTTTGCCTTCAGATGCAAGAAGGCGAATGTCACAAGGCTCCTGAGATGCCTTCTGCTGCTCCACCTGTCCTTCAGCAACGATTAAAAGTACTTTGTTCATGGCAATCCAGTACAGCACAATGATCTCCAGTTGCAGATAAAACTATTCAAAGACCAATGATTTATAACTTTGTCTAGTATACAGAACAAGCAAAAAGGCAATTTAATTTGAACATGTAAGCACACACCAGTCCCTGCACAGTATCCCTCCAAATGGATAAGTTCTCTATTAGTTTCTGCTTATATTAAAAAGAATTCCCAGATGGTCCTGTTTAAACAATGTCTAAATAAATACTTTCCTGATCATTTCATAAATTGCTATAGTGCCTCAAGAAACTCAGTGAGCAGGCTCATGAATGTAAGTCTGGAAATTAACGGTGCAATTGTTATAACACAGCGTTGTGCTGATCCTCCTGCATTTGGAGCTTCTGTTGGTCAAAAAGATGTGTTGATTCCACATTCAGAAATGAGTGTTTTGTCTGCTTCCTGAATGGGGGCTGTGGAGTCTGAGGCCCTGATAATTTATTTTTCAGGCAGCCTGACCTACTGGATGTAGCACCGGCTGCCTCACAGAGACCTGCCACTGTCCTGCTGGATAACCTGGGATACATCTGACCCCATCCTCCACACCTTGATTTCTCCATCTGTCGAATTAGGGCACGAGATGTAGATTCCTGTTGTAAAACCCCGAGGTCTGTAGAGGAGAGGATCTCCATGATGCTAGATAGCTGCTGTTACACATAAATCATCGTTGCACATCCTCTAACCCATTGTTTGCCTTGGATGGTCATGTAGAAAAGCAATGTCAAACCCTTTGGATTTGACCCTGAACTGCTGGTTCAAGTGACTCAGCATATTAGATATTCCTCAACACTAGTTAAAAACATACAACCTACTTTCTTTTATTAATCCTGATGAAAACTTGATTTCTAAAGGAAAATTCCCTATCCTGACAAGGCTCTTGGGAACTTCACAGGATAAAACGACGTAATAAAACTCAAAGTCAAACCCAAATATGAACATTTACCAGAAGTTCAAAAACATTTAAATTATAAGAATTCAGTGGTTAAAACCATAGGGAGCTTACTGTTCACACACAAAATAAAATAAAAAGGGCACTTCTTTATTTGAAAATGTGAGTACTTGTTATTTTTAAGTAGGATTAAGTATCTGGACTTCCAATTACACAATGGAAAATCCCTTTTTTATTGGTAAGATTTTAATTAAGTACCTTGATTTCTATAAATGAGAGCTTCATTTGACACTTGTGGCCAACTTTGAATAAGTGCTAACAGGAACTGAGTAAATTCTGCTGAACTACATAATGCTGAGTGCTGTTCAAAGAAAAGGATGCCTCCAATTTAAATTCCTTTAGCGAAAATCTGAAAAAAAGCACATTCAGGTCAATGTTGCATGGGTAGAAATTAGGGTGAGACATGAGCCATGCCTAGGTGTACATTAGTTTGTGCACAGTATTGAGATATTGTATTGGAGGATACTATAGAAATGTACACAAAAATGAAAATATTTTAAAATCCTGTTATATACAGATGACTTGTAAAGGAGTAAAGCTGTGAAAGACTTTCCTCCTATGCAGTTTTTTAGTTATGTATCTTCCCTTCTGACAAGAAACCCTATTGGGGAAAATAAATACATTGCCACTTGCACAGCACAAAAAAAGAAATCATCTTATATATCTACCTTTAGAGGTGGTTTATTGCCTTAGATTTGTAAACTCCAGTTTTTCTTTTCTTATCTCTGTGTTTTAAGCATCAGGTACATACGTTGATACATTTATTTTGTTAAATTATCCTGATGATGTAACTTGGATGCATTGACACATTAACCTAATGAGAGATTCTTACTGTGTCTTCATTAGACAAAAATGTGTAGTGGATATTTAGAGAACATTGACTCTTATGCATCTAGTAAAGGATGACATATACCTCTGGGGTAGATGGTTTTTAATGTTTTTATGTTAGATATTATAACTGAAAGACATAACTAAAGAAGCATTTAATAAATCCTGAAACTTTGTTAACTATTATAATTTTAAATTACATTAAAGGATAATTCACAGTATCAAGAGTTTTCACTTGTTTATTCCCTCTTACTTATTTCTCCTCTGAGTTTGATGGAACATGCACACACATGGGGTAAAGTTCCTCTCACCTGGTTTTAGCTGCTTGAAATGCAGACATCTTCATCTGAGCTGTTTGGATGGAGTCTGGACTGAAGAATAAGGTGCAATCCATATGATTGTTTTAGATAGGATGGATTGCCCTTGCAGTGCCTATTTTTTTCCCCCTAATTATGAAGAAAAATTAGATGATTCACTTGCATCTAGATGTCTACTTTTAACTACCTGCTTTATGTGGTTGCTTGGCTTATTTGCAAAATATGTATTCTAGTTCATATTAATTACTACTTTACTTTCAAGAAGTCCCATGGACTTTAATGGAAGGAATTGTTCAACTTAATTTAAAGGCTAATGTATGCCTTTGTAATAATTTATATTTTCCCAGTACTTAACTTGCATTCCATATGCCACTTTCATGCTTTTTCATCCCTCCCCCACCATACACATCCTATGTATTCCACATCCATCCTCCTTCTATGTATTGTAGCAGCATCCTTTCCCTCCCAGATGGCTCTTCATCATGTACACAGCTTTAATGAACTATATCCTAAGGTGGCTTGGAGGAAGATTTCTCATGAGGTTGTGAAAAAAAAGTAAGAGATAAGAAAAGTTCTTCTAGAAACTGGTAGCTCACAAATTTCACTGGGCACATGTGCTATTCTATCACAACAAAAATTGCAGTGGGGATCCTTAGAAATAAGTTATTTACTGCTGCAGCAGTTGTAAAGGGTACTTGATAGTTCCAAATTATACACTGAGGGAAAAGTGCAAATGATAATAAAAGCAGGTCGCTCATATAATAAGGGTACTGTTGGTGCTATCTGCTGAATAATATATGTTTGATGAAGAAAGCAGGTGACATCATGTTATTCATAATGAATTACTTGGTGAAATTTGCCTTTTTCCTGCTTTCTGACTGTCTCCTGGCAGACTTAAAAAAAAAATCCCATTTCCTTCATAAGAGCTTTTGTGCTGCTTTCCTTTTTTGGTGAAAAGCTTTCACTGAAATGATTTGATAGTCAATGTCTGAGTTATGTGATTAGTTACCTATATTATACAGTTTTTAATCCCTGAAAGAATAAATTTTCCTCTTGGGATCGGGAGGAGAAACTCTCTGGGGACTGAGATATCATTGCTAGGCAGGAAACAAATAAGAAGGAACCAGAACATTTTAGGAAACTGTGCCAAATCAATCTTTTATCTAATGAGTATCTCTAGCAATACTTAGTTGTGCAGATTAAATTTATTTTTTCCTGTGACCTTTACACAAAATAACTGAGTGTATGTGGCCCTAGTGTGCAGGAACAGCGAAAGATGGAAAACATTCTGCCTAGTGTTCGCTAAGAAGATCTTTTCTCGAGTCCTTGTGCACTGGAGGGAGGGAAGTGTGGTACAGAGATGCTTGGGATTGCCTCCTTGGGATTTAGACATGATGAAATTGATTAATCAGTGCAAATGGAATTGAAAATCCACGGACTGTGAGATACTAGTGCTGTCTGCAGCACTCACGAACCTGTCCTAATCAAAAGTCAGACTGAGGGAAGACAAACCAGATGTGCACTAAAGTGAAAGACAAACCCCCACTCTTTCTAAGCAATAATCCACCCTGATGAAACCAGAGTGATCGTATGAATAAAGCGTGTGTACTAGGGTGAGCTCACTCCAGTGAGCTAAATGGAGTGCAGTTGTCTCCAGTGGTCATGATAGCTTTTCATTGCATATTAGCCTTCATTTCTATCACAGATGCATTTAGAGCTTTGGGCAGGTATTGACAAAAATCTGAATATATTGCACCTGTGCTGCCTAATTACAGTGGTGACAGCAGAAGACAAAGGATATACATGAGATCTGAGCAAGGTGTTAAATCTTAATAACATGTGTTCACACCATGCCCCATTCCTATATATGGTACGACAAAATCCCGCTAATTAAGGTTACTTTGTTAGACTGATAGGTAATTACTAGAGCAAAACTTGTAACCTCCTGGCCCTTAGCAGCAAAAGGTTGAAAATAATGGTGTAGTCCTTTATAAATCTAAGAAGAATAGCAAAGGAATACCACGTAACTTAACGCAGAGGAATTTTAAGTTTCTATACACGCTCTTTAATGCTTCTTAAAGAGCGCTGCTTAGATTCATATTTCTTTCAGCTTACAGGACATTCTGAATTTAATCTCCCTCTAGCTACTAGTCTACAATGATTTCAGCTGTGGGTCACAAAAGTTAAACCTGATAACCGCTCCATTGCAGCCTTTCTGCTTTAGAGGTCAATGAAAAGTTTCTCAGAAGGCTTCATTCAAAAATAATATCTACTTTTACATGAGAGATTTAAGTTAGAGTTTGATTTCCTCCCTCCTTTGACTTAGAGACTTTTCTTTGATTGGAATGAAGAGGAGTACTAAACGCTGAAAACCCACTGGAGAACACGTCTCTCTTAAAGAGCCACCATCACTGCAGAGCTCATGTCTCTAACATGAACCAGGATTTTTTTGGTCCAACAAGAAATAAACATTGCAGACAACTGCTAGGAAAAACTGGTGACATTAGGGGGCCTATTAACACGCCGTCAAATTAACAATATATTTCTAATTCCCTTGAGCGTCATATGTGTTTTTCTTATGATATTGGCTGATTCTCTCCTGCATTAATGAGGTGGACAGCTGCCAAAAATATGCAAATGGAAATCCAGTGGACCTGCCTTTGTGAATTCAGATATCTAGGAATTCGCACTTAAATAAGAGTTGAAAAACCCTCAACCCAAACCAAACAGTCATTTGGTAGCAAATCCTGTTCTGTCAGATTGCTTGTACCAGTGCTGGAAAACATCAATATGTAAATACCCTTGAACTCTAAACTCCTGAAGTCTGTATTATCTGAGTTTTTACAGTGGAGATGTCAGGTCCCCTTTAGACTCTCTCCCACATTTAAATATAGATCTGCAATCAAATTATAGAGCTTTCCCTAGGAAACAGCAAGTCATGTATTTCCCAGATAATGTAGACAAACAATTCACATTTCCTTGGCTCTTCCACCCCTTCTGAATCTGAAAATTATTTCTGAAGCTGAAAACCATGCCTTAAAGCAGGAGAGAAACACACGCATCTCTATGCACGTACAAAACCCGTATTTAATATAGTAACACATTGTAATTCTCCTTAGAAACAAAACAAAGCAACAATAATGCTACACAAAGCACTGGCAAACACCGCACAAACCCGCTCAGTGGCCCCTGCTAAATCTGGGGTTAGGCATTATGACACAGGGTATTGGAAACAACCCCATCCCTACCTCTCCACAGCCCGTTTTCCATATGTTCCTTATTTCTGGTTACCTTCCAGCCGCCAGATGTTCTTTCCCACTACCACCATCCTGGACCTGCAGAACCTTTTTCTGGGCAGAAATAATAGCATGCAGATTTCAGGAATATTTGCCTTTATTTGATGCTATTCTTGTCCCACCCTTGCCATGGCTCCAGTCTCTCTGAAAATTACACGGTAGATGATCTTCATTTGGAAGTGGCTATATTGGACATATATGCATGGATTTTAAGGCCGTTAGGGACCAATATCCCTATTTACTCTGGATTTCTGTGTGAGAATATTGTAGATATTAGTCAGTGATGCTGGTGTTGAGTCCAATAGGCAAGAACGTACCTTCTAGCCCTGTACTCCTGATTGTATGCAGGATAATGGGCAAACTGGTTCAAATGGATCAGCTCTAAAATTTAACCTTTCTCCCGTTAGAATCTTGGATATTTTATTAGATGGGAGCAGAGAGGGCCCCTGACCAGCTCACTCCCTATAACTCCACCTCCCCAAACTGATACAGATCCCCACCTTTTTTCTGTTACTCCCAACAGCTACCTTAGTATTCTTAACATATGAAAAGGGGGGAGAAAATTTCAAATAATAATAATGCAGTTCTCAGTTAGATAAAAAAGGCTCCAGTTTCTGGAGACTATAATTTACTTTTTGCTGCTCTTATGCAGTAGGATCCAAATCACGCTCATTTTTAATGAAAGGTTAATGTAAATCATATGAAAAGTCATGCAGTGTTTCCCTGAAGTGTACATGCTAAATTGCCATTCAGGAATTCATACCTTTCAGCAGAAAAAACCTCCACGTTTCATTCCTATTTGAGACAAGTGGTTGTGATATAAACCCAAACCAAGGAATATAAAATAAAAAAATGGGGGAAAAAAAGTTATATTTTAACCCATTTAGGTACTCAAGCTGCAGTTAAATGTGTAATAGAGTTTAGAAAATCATGGGAATGATAATCTATGTATGACTTTAGGAGTGAAAATGCTTTAAAAATTGCCTCATAGTGGTGGTTCTCCTTTAAAAGGATTGCAAACCTTGTCCAAGTGCTCACTGTGTTCTGCATTTCTGAAGGCTCCAAAACACAACCACTGGAGCAGTTTTATCAAGGCTTACATAACTTCATGTTTTCAGTAAATAGATATATGGGACCCAGCTGGGTCTGGGGTATATCTTTACATGATATTTTTTTTTTTTTTTTTTTAATTTATAAAATGCAAACTCCACAACAAAAGTAAGAAATACTGTTTGAGGAAGGAAAATCTTCTAGAAAGTGAAATAGCCAGTTAGATGAGATCCAGTTTAGGTCAGATGGATATCAATTGCGCAACTGCAGATTGTAAAACCAAATTGATTTATTGTGCAATACCTGATTTCAGTGGCTTTACTTGAAGGATGCATTTACAGACAGTGCGTTTTATGTTCAAGAACACTGAGAAAATCTTGTGTTTGTCGCATGCCTGGCCATAAGCCAGCCCTGACCTTGTCTTACAGAAACTCACCAGAAATCCATAAAGCAGCAAAAATGCAACTGTTGGGGTAGAATCTCACGGAGGAGTTGAACTCCATCTAACAACAAAATTTAGACCATGTGTTTCCTGTATGACAAGAATCTGGTAACTACTTTTCTGACTGCTTTGAGTGAGATTCAGATATCCATTATATGAGTTTTCAGGGTGTTATTTTAGACATCTTCCCTCTGTGAATAGAAATCTTTTTTTCTGTTTGATTGTATTAAGATACACCTCAAATGACCTCTCTACCTGTCTTGACTACTGTAACCATTGAGTACTTGCAAGCAGGTACCCAGACCTCTTCAACCCTTTAAATATATTCTATAATGAACCTTAAGCCATGACACTTGCAGTTATTTTTTAAACATTTTTAGATAATTGTCACTAACTTTTGAAGGCATTTAGTCTGAAATAAGAGCTTTTCCTTCCTGACTCATCTCCTCGTGTTCTGCCCGCTGGATACTCCAGAAGGAGTGTAATGGCCGTGTGTGCCTGAAGGTGATGAAACCCATCGTAATGGCTTTTGAATGATGATTAAACTGTTCAAACCACGAGAAGATAATACTGGCTCTTGAGGAGGGACCATTATAGATCCTCAAGCAGCTGAAGTGAAACCAAAAGGGAGCAGAGAAAATTACTTGCAAAAAAACGGTTTTCTGCTGTGCAAATACCCATTTCCCCACCTGGTTTGCTTCAGTCTGCCTGTCCCCTGTGCAAGGGACTCCACTTGCTAGAGAAGCTGATACCTGAGTTTCTCCTTGAAGGCAGCACAGCAGAGGCCCCTAAAAGCTGCTCCTGAAGGAGACAACAGTGGGATACAAGAAGCCAGGTGCTTCCTTCCCCTTCCTTCATTATCTCATGGCTGTGGGGGGATTTGGGAATGTAAAGGCAGAAAAGAAAATATGATATTTGTTATATCTTTGAAAGAATTCACTCTCTGAATTTTTTCTTTTGATGTGGATCCAGTGCCTTGGCCATATTGCTCATGTTTAATTGTTGTGTCGGCCCATAATGACATAGAAAAAAAATTATAAAATGGTATCTGTTTACAACCTGAAACACAAAAAATACATGCTTGTAGAGAAGAAAGTAAGTTTCCTGTAGATGTCAAGTCTGTTCCTACCTGCATAGTGCTGCATAGCTGCTAAACTCCAGAGCTTTCAGGCATTCTAGTGCTGTGCCAGTGTAACAGGGTAAGAGATAATGCAAAGGAGCAGACTGATTTTGAGCAAAGGATCATAGGCAGTCAGGGTTTTTGACACTGAGGTCCTTCAGCAACAAGTAGTTGTTGGAAAGCAAGAAGTTAACTGAACTGTGGGGAAAGGAGGGAGTGCAGTGCTGGGGAAAATGAGACCATGGATCCTTGAGGGGTTGTGGAGAAGTTTGGGTGGAGTGGTGGTGCCACCTCTCACAGACAATGAGACATGTCTCATTTTCACAATCACAAGGGAGGAATCTGGAAAGAAAGATTTTTGCATGCATGTGCATACGTATGCTTGTCATAAGTGTCACATCGTTTCAGTAAAGTCCCCTAAATATAGAGAGGAGCTAAAAAGAAAATCAAGAATTCTTGTCAATCTGTTTTTTTCCTTTCTTTATGTGATTGTGGGGACCAGATCATGGCTCACATACCTCTGAGCTACCTCTGTGCTTCACGACTTCTCAGTATGTTCAAGGCATCACCTGGCTCCTGGAGTAACAGCAGCTTCAAGACCACTTTGAAGTTCTATTTGATCCCTAAGAACTGTGGAAAATAGAGAATATAAATAGTACAAGCCATGCTATCCACAGTCCTGATCCCTCTCCCTGTCCCTAGTCTGTCCAGTGATGGAGCAGGAGCGCTACTCAACTCTCAAAGGTATCCCAAAGAACTAAAATGGTCATTGCACAACATGCCTTTTGAGCTTTTGAGTCTCTTGTATGCTGCTGGCCTTGAGCAAAATGGCTACACTGAAACAGATTATACTATAATTATATAATATCATCTCATGGATACGTGTGCAACTATATAAATATACCAGATTAGCATACAAGATTACATTAAGAACTAAATATTGGAAATAAAACAAAAGCAAACACATCCTGAATTAGTACAGTGGTATCAGGACCTGATATTGTGCCTTTGTTTAATACTGTAAATTAAACAGGAAATGTAGTTTAATTTTGTATATGCTTTTAAATAAAGAATATGTAGATTTCATAATGCTCATTTGATGGAAAATTACTCCACTTAATTGGTTTTATTTTTTATTTTTTTTTTGTTACAAGAGCTTATGATACCAAATCTTCTGTTTATCTCAGTGATTTTTTTTCTGAACTTAAAAAAAACCCCATATTGTGCAGCCTAACATCCATATCTCTGATTCTGTGAGCATCCCTTTTGTTTGCTGCACACAACATGGTTGTAACAAAGACTTTTATGCTTTTGGAATCTGAAGCATGAAGTTGTTCTAAATCTGTGCCCACAGGTAACAATTATTTCACTCATTAATAGATCTCCCCAGTCTCTCATAAGACAACTTTGAAAAGGTCTCTTGGGACAGAGTCGGGAAGTGGGGTTTATGATCATTAATATCATACTACCTTGGAAATACCTAGG
This sequence comes from Podargus strigoides, assembly GCA_028020825.1. Taxonomy (NCBI): domain Eukaryota; kingdom Metazoa; phylum Chordata; class Aves; order Caprimulgiformes; family Podargidae; genus Podargus; species Podargus strigoides. Next base: position 6,960,040 of record CM051626.1, on the reverse strand, counting down.
CCAGCTCTTTTAGCCCCAGAGCTAAATTATTTGCGCAAACCCAGCAGGTTGCAATGACAGGGAGTGGACTAAAGCCAGCCCCAGTGGGTCCTCTTCATGCACAGGAGGACTGAATCACATTTTATTCCTTGGCATCAGCAAGTCATAACTAAGAAAAAGGGACACAGCAAGGCTAGAAATGAATAATTTATGTAGGGCATTCAACAGGATATGAGAAATAAAAGATCAAAATGTAAAAACCTCATGGCAATTTTGTGTGTACATGTATTCAGGAAATTTGCAAATTATTGTTTTAGCTAAAAACAGTCATTAAGATAATTTATTAATAACAGTTCATATTCAAGGCTGGCAGTGAAATGCAGCAGTAACATCAGGAGGTAGGTCTTCACTGAAGTATGTACGGTTTGGCTTACTTTCATCAGTGATGAATTTTGCTCTCTGGATCTGTTGTACTACAGTTAAGTACTCTTTTCATAAATAATTGATAAATTTGTATAAAGATCTTTGGATTGCTAAAGACAATGCTGCAGAATGAAAAATGTCCCGCAGGGAGATCTAGATGATTAACCAAACTATACGACCACTTCACATGGTAGTCAGTTTATAAAAAATGCAGGACTGCTGATCAGTCTACAATGGGTTATGATAAAAGCCTTAAACACAAATGTCCAAGGTCTGTGAAAATGGAGCCTGTCCTTTGGATCCCATGGGTACCAAAGTTTACTCCATGCCAGTTAAAACTTGCCATTCCTTCTTGTGTAAAACCAACCCAGATATTCTCAAAATGTTGCTAAAACGGTGTTTCTCACACAAACTGGGGTGCTGTGGAAGGTCTACTGTCCTTTCAAAGTAGAGAGAAGAAAAATACTGGTTGCACAGACCAGGATTTTCTCAAGGTGCCCAGACTTTTGCTGGGACTTGGCCATGAAAATTCCTGAGGAAACATATGTCATCAAGGAATGTGAGGGAAAATTCATGATAAAGAAGGTAGCTGTCTGCTCCCGAGGACAAGAAGGGATGGCTTGCCCACAGACTGCTGTACTTAGGGGTGTGCTAAAGTGGAACTAGAAACACTCCAGTACCAAAGAATTTACAATTAATTTAAGGTAGAATGCAACAAGTGGGTATGTGAGACAATGTTTAAGGTGAAAGCATCAGAGAGGTAACCAGCAGCAGCAACATGTGGTCACATTGATTAGCTCCCAGAGCCTAGTGGTTTAGTCAGCTGCATTTTTTTTTTTTAAATACTGAGATATAAACAAATAAAATAGATACAATCTTGATTTAGAGCTTAGGCTGTCACCTTCTTTAAAAAATCTGAGATATGTGGCTTGAAAAACTCATCAGTTATATTTACCAAAGTGTTAGCTGAATTCTTCCTCTTAGGAAAACATGTGGCTGAGGCTGGGAAAGCTCAAAGGGCTCTTGGACCATCTGATAAACTGCTGCAGGGCAGCACTGCTCAGGCTAATAAGATTCTTCTTGTTAACAGCTCTGTAAGATCCTCTTCTCTCAGGGAGGCTTGGGTAAAAGTTTGGACCCATGGAAATACAGTCTAGAAGGATAAAAGTCTTAAAACCAGTGAAGCTTAGTGAGAAACATTAGTATAAATCACATTGTTGTAGCCCTATCCAAAATTAAATGTTTGATTTTTCTCCCTCTGGCAATGGGGCCAAAACTTCTACTGACCTGCATGGTGTAGGACCAAGATCTTTGTCTGCTCAAGTGATGTCACACCTATATTCTTTCTCAGTGGTAATTTAAGTCACATCAGACAAGGAATAGACCTTAGGCCAGTGTAAACCGGCACGGAGCTAGGATAGTTGAGACCATCTGCAGATTTGCAAAGGAGAAATTTTCTCACTGATTGAATGGGAATGGGGATGGATAATACCACAGAAAGAGAAAACAAAGGATGGTGAAGGCACATGTTTGCAATATCCCATCTGCAAGGGAAATGACACATTAGTTTTTCGTTTTCAGATAGGTGTCTTATCCTGTGGTGATCAAGAGACATTATTTGGACATGATGGAAAAGTGAGACAAGCTCTGAGACAATATGGCCCCATGGAACGCACTAAAACTAAGAAAAGTGATCTGCAAGAAACTGGAAGACGAAACTGTATTTATGTCTGCCACTCAATATAATTTAATGTAGCAAATAGCAAATACTCAGACTGAATATATGAGAGTAGAAACAGTGCAGGTATTAATATATCTGCTCTTCCCACAGATTGGCAAGCAGCCTAAATCCACTGCTACCTGAAATTATGCCAACCTGCTCAGCACATCTGAATTTAAAACTAATCTCTTATTTACAATCAAAGCATCTACAAAGCTGGTGCTTGTAATGGGTTTTATTATACTGCATTAAAGATTGTTGTTGAAATTTGCATTTCCAATGACCAATTAGTATATTTATTTATTAGAATTTAGTCATGCTGTTTCTAGTAAATGAAATGTAGTGCATAAGAACATAAATAGGATTATTAGCTACATTCCTCCCTTTCCTCTTTTATGGGCTTCATTATTTTTGCACAAATGCCAGGATTTTTTTTCTGTGAAAAATTAAGTTTGCGTGAAGACTTGCCCACTCTCAAAAGCTGTGATGACATTCAGTGTGATTGCAAGTTATACCACATTAAAAAAGACGTTTCTCTGAGAGCAGTGGTTAAAACCCAGACGCCTACATTTATTTACATTTGCAATGCTTGTGCCATGTGTATAGTGATACAGTGAACTGCTAACTTTTGGAATGAAAATAACTTGTGTCTGTGTTAAATGTTACAGGAAATTGTAGCACTGATTAATAAGTAAAGAATACATAATTAGGAAAAAAAAGTTGCTCCTTGTAAAACTGCTGTGTGTGTTTAAATTCTCATTCATTTTTTCAAAGAAAGAGCAGATTAAAATAAATAGATGGATCACGTAATGAAATTTGCTCTCCTCCTTAACGTCAGTGTTCAGGTTTCAGGATAACATTGTTCCCTAACAACTTATTTAAAACAAGAGACAGAATGTTTCCATCGTTACCTGGTTTATTAAGCTTCCAAATATGAAGAAAAAATGTTTTGCTTCAAAATTACAGTTAATATGAATGAAATGACAGCCTGACTAGAGAGTAGAAGCTTTTAATTAAAGTTTTGGAAAGTATTTCTTCATATTTTCATTGGTTAGGGGTCTGCAAATAACAAAAGTTGGGGTAAAAACCTGAAAGAGATGAGAATCATGAGGTCCTGCTCCAGACTAGAGAATTCTCAAAGTTTAAGACTTTTGTTTCAGCTCCCTGTTTCTCTTACCTCTTGCAGCATCCTTCCCTGGTGCTTTACATGTGAAGGTGTTGGTGTGCTTTTCAAAAATAAAATGTGACAATATGTAAAGATGAGACTGATTAGATCCTTTTCTCAGATGGATATACTTGGGCTAATGGCTTAATCTTCATAAGCTAAAAAAATCAGTGTTATCATGGAAGCTTTGTGAGCCTTGATGCTGTTCAGAAGTTCTTTTAATAAAGCCTTCAAAACGAATGGACCTATTCCAGGATAAGTTCTACATCAGACAAAAGTTTTTTTGAACCTTTAGTGTTTTGTAATTCCTTAGACATGGAATCTGGAGATTGTAATGTACATGTAATGAACTATTTTATCTAGAAATGGTTAAACTTGTTGTTAAAACAAAGGTGAAACTGATACACTTATAATTTGAGATGGCCGAGATCGCTTTCTGGCAGAAAGTGAGAGAAGGTTTGATAGCATGGATGGTAGTTTTAACCAGAGATCTCTTTCTACATCTATTTTATAATGACAGTGTATTTTCACTAACACTATGCTGAAAACCAACTTCACAGAAGTCTACAGCTGTGAGTGACTTCAGGAATATAATGTACTCTCTGCAAGTCAGGTTCTCTTTCTTCCTTTTTTACTGTAATCAGGTAAGAGGGCCTTGCTTTGAATTCAAGCACTAGGTCACCTTTGCTGGGTAATTCAAGTAGCTGCTTGTTTCTCTGTAGCAGCCAGGTTGCAACCAGAGCAGCACTGCCATTTCTTATCTAATCACTCTCTTTGCTCACTTCAGGGTAGTATTAGAGAAAATGACATTTGAACACTAAGAAGTGCTCCTCTGCTTCACTTTCTATACCACTATGAGCCAAAAAATGATGAAGGTTAATTCTTATTTACATTCAAAATGGATTTTTTTAATGACATTTCAGTTTTAGTATGCATATTCAATGCCATTAGTTTCTTTACTTGCAAAAGTAAGCTGAAATAATTTACTCATGAAAACAACCAGAGAGAATACAAACCAGAAAAGCCAAGCTTAGATTTCAAGATGGTGTTCAAATGGATCATCATGAAAGAAAATTTTGGAGTTCAAAGGACTAAGCAAGTGCTTTGCTCTTGACCTCCACGGCTCACAAGTTTGCCAATCATTTCATTACACAGATCTGAAAATAGATGTGACTCTACTGGCAAAGCTCTGATAAAATCATCAAGGATGTTTATCATATTGACTGCCAGAGCTTCCAAGTGACTACTATGACATTTCCAGTGGTCATTCTGAGTTGCTTTGGAGAAGCGTCCTGTCAAATAAGCAAACTTCTTGTCATTGCATGTGCAATATCTACGTAAACCTTGATGTACTTTCCACACCACACAATTTCCTTGTAACTTCAAGTGTGGTCTGACCACTGACACCTTGGTAAGCAGTGACAACACAAAACATCTTCCAGCACCTCACTTTGAAATGCTTATCACATATACAAGCAACTTGGTGACAGCAACAGTGACAGTAGACTTGTCTCACTGCAAGGTAGAAGCTTATTTTGAACATCTTGATCTACTTTCTGAGTCCAGTGAGAGTAGAGTTGTTGGAGGGAGGTATTAAATCAGGTTTTTTGCCTGACTTCCCATTCAGTTTTGCTGACAGGCTGTTTTTCCTTGCAGGTACAAGCAAGACTTCCATGACAAAGCAAAGTTTTCTGGCTTCAGCAGTACCATAACTCAAATGAGAAGACACTTCAAAGATTACAGATTCACTTAAGTGGCCAAATAGATACCTTCCTTTTCCATTGTCAGCTCACTGACTTGATACTCTTTTCTCTTTGAAATGATTCAAGCGAGTAAGGATAATAATCAGATTATAGGAAGACTTTGTAACACGGGGCACAAAATTGTTAACAACTTAATCTGAATTAATTTCACCTGAACTTGGGCTATAACCTGTCTCTTTTCCAAGTCTGTTACAGGTTTGCTTTTAGTTTCCCTCTGGGAGAGCAAGCTGTACAGACATCACCTGCCTATCTATATTCAGTATATGTTGGCAATTTATCATTGTTGAATGATACTAAAGCATTTTTTTTGCCTTGCAACTGTGTTTGAGCTCAGGCTTCACACTTTCCATCTAAAGCTACAGACCCACTGCCATGCCTGAAATAGCAGCAGTCTGGAAGAGTAAACACATGACTGGTGGAAAACTGGTAATACTATTGTAAAACGTAATTATGCAATGGCCAATACAACATCTGTGCAGAGGGAATATCCTGTTCTTCCCCACGCCACATTGGTGCCAGCCTGAAAACAGTGTGAATGGCCAGAGTTAATAGAATTTAAGGGAAATAAGCACCCAGATGCTCCATATGCATCTGAAATGAGAGGACAGCAACAGAAGCAGGAAGCCACTAATGCACTCGCATCTGGCCTTGCTTTGCTTGGCTCCCCACCCAGCTGAGAATTTGATGCAGCTTTTGGAAATGTTTGGAAACTTTCAGGCAAAAGACTTCTGTGTAGCCTAGGAGCTTGCCAGTGACATAGAATTTCTTTAGGTATGGAATATTTTGGACCATTCAACACTGAGCTGTCTCTGTGGAAAGTATATTTCTTAGTCACCTTCGTCAAACCCTTTGGCACTAGTCCCTTCAACTCTTAGAGAACTCAGGTGAAAAGCCATGGAGCACAGATCCTTGTTACTCATGTGGAATTGCTGTGGTTTTAGGTAGACCCCTTTGGATCTAATTGTGAGGCTTTCTTGTTTAGCTGGGCTGAAGGAGCTGGTGTTGTGAAGTATGAAAAAATGATAGGGGACATCTCTGCTGGTACTGACCCACCAGCCTCTCTCATGCTTTCATCTCTAGACTATGCTTCTTTCCTCCCTGAAATTTCCTGACAGCTCCTCCTGGAGCTGGGGACCTGATTGAAGATATTCCCAGTGATGAGCACAAGGATACTTATGTGCAACCTGCATGGTTGCTGCATCCCATACTGCATTCACACAACATTCAATCTGCTTCTGGGCTTTCTGTGGGCAAGGCACTCATCCAGAGATTTCATTTCCATCGACAGGTCTTACAGTATTACTGACATGGCTCATGATACTGGCAAGAATCTCAGCAGAGAGAAGACACTGACCCGATTTAGCTACTTTACAATTTTTCCTGTCCCTTGCCCAGACCACCTGCCTGCTCCTGGATGTGATTTCCTTCCTTACCTTCAGGGATTTGCCTACTATGTTTCTGGTCATGGCAGTATCAATTTAGTAAGAAGCTAAGGTTTTATACATTTTAGGAGACTGGTGTAAACGGGTGCATTAGCGAGGAGAAAGGTAACTCTTCTAAAATAGGGTGCTTTAGGGCTTGGAGGCAAGAGAACTGAAAAACATTGGATTTGGGGCTGAGAGAAGTTTTGGGATCTCAGTGCTGGGTCACACTGTCGGGGAGCTAGAGGAGGCTCAGGATGTGAGGGGCTCAGAATCAGCAGAAGTTGTGATTGTCTCTGGCATCCTCCCCTTATGGGTATTTTTAACTCAGACTCCAGGTCCAGAACACACACACATGCACATAAAATTGCACTTCATTTTCTCTGCTTTTGTCAGAAATAAGGTCCTATCTCTAATTACTTCTTGGCCAACTTGTAACATAACCCTCATCCCTAAAGATAGAGCAGTTTCCCCTTATTTCAGTCCATTCTGTCAATGAACATTTGCATTCATTTAACACACTGGTGTATCTGATTTGGACAGGAATGTTGGCCCAAAGGTGGGAGAGGTTTAATTTTGCCAGAAAATATCTCACTTCAGTTCATGTTAGCAAGATCCCATAAGATTTTTTTTTTTTTTTTAAGTGGCAGCTATTTAGCTGACAGTAATTTCATAAAATTCAAAAGAACTGTATTAAAAACAGATAATTTTCCAGTTCAGGGTAGGTCCTTCAGATGGAGCTGTCAATTTTACTGTAGACAGACGCCAGTTGAAAACTGAAGGAAACAGACACAATTCTCAAACTCTTCCATACCTCCCTTTGGACAGTTGTGCATATTCTTTGTAGAAACCACTCTGTTGCAAAAAAAAAAAAAAAGAGGGATAAAAGCTACTTATTTCTTTCAATGTGATTTAAAAAATACTATGAATATGATTCTATACACCTTGCATAAAGTAAAACCACAGAGACTGCTTACATGGACTGTTAAGACAAAACTTCTCATCCTGTAGATTTTGAAGTCTAAGCTAAAGTTTATGCAGTGCATGAACTTTTGAATATCCCCCACACAGGTATTATTGATGTACAACTACAAATCTGAAGAGATTAAGTAGTCACAGGCATAACTTCATTATTGTTGTCCTTTTTTTGTCTAGTTCCTTCTGTATGATTGTTAGAGAGAATGCATTCAATAGTATGTCTCAACATATTTTAGGTGGTATAGAGGTTTCCAGAGTTATGAAAAATGATTTTACAACAACATGTGCTTCCTCAAGTAGAGTTAAAAACCTGTGGAGTTACTTCAGAGCATAGAGTTCATCATCTGAAATGTTATATGGAAAGAACAACTATCTACCTTATTTTGAACAAAGTATCTAAGACTGTTGTATCTTCAAAGGTTGGGACACTCAATTTTAACCTCTTTATTTCTAAACAATAGGTCTGGACTGCAACAGTCAAATTTTTTACCAGTTATCTAAAAATACTAACAAAAACTATAACTACATCCTTATTTCCCTTTATATCAAGAATGGGCTTTAATCTACACCTTATATTCACACAGGAAATGTTGAGATGCTTATTTTTAACTGGGATATATACTTTGAGTCTGGTGCCACCTCTGCTCATACTTTTATAATGTATTATTACAGAAGTTTTGAAATATTTTATTCTTGTTAACACTGATTATGACTGCAAACCAAATAAAAATCATGTTAGACTTTATTCAAAGACAGAGGAGCAGACAGTCCTGCTCCAAAGAATTTGCAAACAAATTAAGTTCAAGGCGCAGTCAAGAAAACTTGGTTCTCTGTATTAGCATTTACAAATAATTGTATGAAATGATGTTGACCGAGTTTCTGTATTTTGTCAAATTTTGCTGGTTCACCATCAGATTTCAGGTATACAGCTGCTGATTTATTCCATTTCAAAGCAAGCTATTTACTATTTCTTTCCTGATATCAGGTGAGCTATAATAGCCCATAAATCTCCAACTTTCCTGGCTTTTTATGAAGAATAGACATCATATGGTGACTTCCTAGTACTCATAAAAGGTTGTTGTATTTTAAAATGTTGGTTTGTAGGGAACCTTCTCTGTCACATTCTTCTAATCATAGAATTCCAGTTAATAAATTGTGTCAGTACAGAGAACAGTTCTTCCAGATGAATTAGAAAATGAAGACCATTGAGGGAATAGCTTGTTTCTGTGGAATTTACCAAAAGTCTTGTTGAAGACCATATTCAAACTCATGGTAGATTAGATCTCACTTTTCTGCATCTATTTCTTCTTTGTAAGCCAAGCTTTGGAGACATTTTATAGCTTTGAAACTATATGAACTTTCAAGGAAATAATTTATTTAGCAATGCTTGTTACCCATCCTATATAGAGAGATAATTTGTGGTGAAGTCAGAGGAAGCTCCAAACAGAAATCCCAATGCTAAACTCGGAGAAAAAAAAGTAAATCTATCTTCTGCAGCTGTCTGTCAAAAATTGTGAAACTGTAACCTTGGAATATTTCAAAACATCTAGGTTGAGACTTGACACTCTAGTTCCTCCTGATTTTAATCATGCTGGGTCCTTCATGGAAATTTAAAGTTACTCTACAACAACCATTGCTAATATATATTCTCACATGAATTTCTAGAATATTTCTTTAATTATCAATACAAATCGTCTCATATCTTTGGATTAAAAGCAGCAATGTTCTTATATCATCCCATGTTTATGTGTTTCATTGTTTATAAGTAGCAATAATTCTTTTTATAATGAAATCCAGCAAACAAGTGTTAGAACTACTCTTGCAGAAGTGATTGATTTAATGGTCATAGTGCAATACAGGTGGCTGCCATAAAATACTGTGTGTTTTTTTTTGTAAAATTGATGTTCAGAAAGAAACTTTCTGGCGAAAAATAAGACATGAGGAAGTGTAACTGGCAGTGGATTGTGTGAATTTGGAATCCGTTTCATGCAGAGTCAAATGGTTGTTGGTTTTTTTTACTCCCCGACCCCCACTCCAAATGTGCTTTCTAAAATGTATATTTACCTTTATTTTCTCTTAAAACATGACTTTTCAAATGTCATCATTTTATTATGTTAACCTCTACTGTGACTTCAAGCCTAATCATGCAGAGGCAGTGCCATCTTTGGAATCCTTTGAATCTCACCTGCCATAATTTGCCATAGATAACTAAATGATGGCAATTTATGCCAGATAAGCATTTCTATCAAGGTTTGTTTCTTTCTGTTATTTAAGATAAAATCAAAACTATCAGCCTTTTTTTAATACATATAAAGACAAGGTGTTTTGAAAAGAAATATTTATGTCATCTAGGAATTGCCTCTTCTAAACATAGGAAGATACACCGTTCAGTGTACGAATATACATAAAATTCTCTGGACTTTCAGAGTTTGACAGTTCGCTTCATGTACATTAATGCTCATAATTCCTTATTTTGTTCTCTTTTTGGATGTTAATGACGTGCACATGTCATTATTTTCATTACATTACCTAGGATGTGTAAACAAGCAGTTTCCATAGCAAGAGTTTTTCAGCTCTATCACACTTGGTAGTTTCTTTGCATTGTTTAACTTCCCTTCACTGTCAGCAGTCTAAATTTTTTTTTTTGTGTGTATAATTTATCTCTGGAAATTAGCATAACCTTCTGTTTTTTAATGGCCAGCCACTTCTTTGAGATACCACTTTGACCTCCTCTTGACAAGCTTGGCACTGTAAGTAACACAATACTCACAGGATTGCAACTGCCTTATGGCAGCCATAGCTAAGCTCATGACTGTGTGTGATGACTGTTTTGGACCTACTCAGCTAGCAGGATGGTATTAAGGAAAGATAGTATTTCGACCAGTCAGCTGTACAAGAAAGACTCCGTGAGATTACCAAAATTTATGAATCTTTGTAAAATGTGGGTTTTAAAGTATTTATTTCTTAAGGGTTTGACTGTGTATTAGTTTTATGGTAGTAATATTGATACACATGTGCACATACAACACACACATCCTGACAATTGCTTAATCAATTGCTATCATTTCATTTTTACACCTGCAAAGAGTTGGAGTGAGGAAGCCATGAATTAAAGGTGTTAAGTTTCCTATATAAAACTTTTACAAAAGGATTTTTACTGAACCCCTCACATAAATTTTAGGCAACAGGATACACTAGTGCCATGTCAGTTGGCAGGTTGATCTACAATATCCAAAGGTTTTGGAAAAAGAAAAAAAAATCTCTTAGGCATATGAGCCCCAAATTATAAAATAATTTTGCTTCAGATGTAAAAGCCAGATTAACTCATGGCAGCTGGCTTGTAAATGTATTAAATGGACAGAGGCATAGTGAATGTCCTTCAAGATGAATTTCTTGTCATCTTTTCTTGTGAAAAGAGGTTTATCCCATCCCTTCAAAATCTGTAGGGTATCCTACTTTTTTAGTCTCAAAAATATATTTGGTTTTCTTTGAAGATGAATAAAACTGAGATGGTATTATATTCAGTTCCTACTTTGCAGCATCCAGAAATTCCTTTGCTATTAATATGCCAGAGAAACAGATTTCTTTGATTTTTTTTCAGTTTAGAAGATCAAAAGCTGTCAGAAATTGTTTCAAAAGCAAAATAAATCTTTGAGAAGTTGGATTTGAAATAATGAGTCTCCAGAATGTTGCATATACGGTATTTAGAACTGTTTAATGGAAGATGCTGCTATAATTGTGGGGTTTGGGGTTTGCCTCTTTACAAGTATCACTCACCTAGAAGATATTTCAGTATTAGTTTTGCTTTTCCTTAAAGCAATTATTAGAAAATTGGATATTAATGGCATTCCTTTTGTAACTTATTTCAAATATTTAATCAAGTAAAAGGAAAAAGAAACACATGTTTAGACTAAGAGGAAAAAGTCTTAAAAACAATTTGGAAGCCTGCACAGACTTTTGTCTTCATGTAAAAGCCTTTCTTTTTTTCATTAATATTTTTGTATTTAGGGAAACTGATCACTATGCAGATATGAAATAGCACTTTGTTGTTGTGGTATTTGCTATGGAAGCACTGCCTAGTGTAGTTTGTGGATATCAGTCTTGGTACTAACCACCCATCAGATAGGACTGCAACAGCTCTAATGTATGCACAAAGGCCTTGCTGTGTCAGAGAATCATATAGATGTCAAAACTTGGAAGCCTTGGTTTGTATTAACATCATCAAGAAACCAAGCCTGATTTGGTTTGTATCAATAACATCAAGAACCATGGTGTGAAGATACCTGTCCTGTAAGGGCTGAAAGAGCAAGTAGTAAAAAAGGAGATGAAACAAGATGATTAAATATTGATAAACACTAGACCTATTTGGAAATAGCCTTGAACACGTACAGCCTTGCCCGCAGCTAAAGATTAAGATGTCATCGTGGCTTTCAACTTTTTCATCAGTAAAGCTCTAAATCAATTCTAAACCTATAACCAATCTCTATTATTCTACATTTACCACAGCCTATTGGGAACAGTATACACCGATTCATCACCGAGAAAATGTCAAATGATTGTGCTGGCAAATAAATAAGTCAAACATGCTTTTTTGGAAGGGGAGTGAATATACTTTTACTTTCAAATTAAAATATTTAGTGCTTTATAAAGCAGTTGCTATTTAAACTGCCAATAATGTTTAACATGAATTTACTCACCACTGCCTATCCTCATACTGTATAATTTATAACACTAAGCCCTTTCAATACTCCAAAATGCCAGATAAACTTTTCTCATTTGCTCTTAATTTGGTCACGCAGGATAATACCAACATCTGAAGGCTCTTTAAACTGCTTTTTAAAATGCATTCCTGAAAGCACCACCAATGCCACCTCTGCTCCTTGTCATCTTCCATAATTATTTCCAATCCAAAGCGGTCCTTAATGCGCTTATTAATCTGGCATTCTCCTCAGTGTGAAGCACATTCAGCTCTATTAATTTTTAAAAACCCTTTTTTATGGGGGACTGCAGATGCTTGGCTATTACTGAAAAGCTATTAGAAGTTAACACCTTTCTCTCCCCAGGGACTGGCATCATCCTATGCTTCCAAATGCCACCCTATTTTACATTATCAGCTGCTAAGACTAAGTATTAGAGACTTTTTTTTTTTTTTTTTAACTTCTGAACTGTTAATGCTATTATTAGCTAATGGCAGAGTTCTGTATAGCGTATAGATACATAAACTCTCTCAATGTCTACAGTGTATGGGGCTTTATTTATCTGCCTGTGAACAATGAGGCTTTTCATTCCTGCCATCCATTAGAAGAAAACTTGCAGGTAAACAACCACTAATCTTATTCCCAGGGGTTGAGATTATTTTTGCCTTTTCTTGACTTGGATATTATGATCAGGCCAATATTTAGAAGAAAAAATGTGTAAGAAATGAAGCCATCATCCAGCAAACCACAAACTGGCTTCCTTTGTGGGGAACCCTTTCCCTTTTAGAGTGTCTTTGTCTGCGAAACACAAACCTTTCTTGAAGGACTGGAAGCTAAAAGCACTGAAAAAAAATATTACAGAATGCTATTTCTGAGCTGGTAGCAAATATTAGAATTGACAGGGGTTTTAATTTTCTGAAAGAGCTTTAAGTCCCAGCTATTCATCTCAGGATCTGGCTGCTGTTGTGAAAACAAGACAGAGCTCAGTCTCAAGGATGGGCTCTTCTGTTCATGGTTACCAGGAGTTTTTAAGAAGCAAAGCACTAAGATACAATGAAGAGCTGGGTAAGTTTGTGTCTGTATTCCATGAATACATCATTTGCAATGAAATTCACCGTCCTGCAGAATCTCAGCTTTTAACTAAGTAATGCACAAGGGGTAGAAACAAGTCCAGCATTGACTCTGACCATTTTGAGCTGTGATGATTAAAGACAACAAACTAACACACTGTGGCTTGAAAATGTTCATATTGTGTATACTAAACCCAATGTACTATCAAAAAAAAAATAGTACAGAGATTATGATACTGTTTTATTACTAAATATTCTGTATTAAATCTAGTAAAAATCTGTATTGAAAATTGTCCAAAGCTGTGGAATAAGCATCTCCAGAAAACTGCAGAATTTCTGACAGAAACTTAAAATTTAGGTCTAACTTGCCATGGGAGATAGAAGAGCCAGAAAATGAACCTGGATATTTGCACAGCAATTCATGTTGTTTCTTGTTGCAAAGTCAGGACATTGTAAAGGTGGGAGCAGACAGAGGGTCTTTCCAAAATTCCGGCAAGTGTTGTGAAAGGAGTTTCTTGCCAAAATTCTGAAAATATTTGAGCTTTAGCTATCATCTATTAATATTTTTACTCATTAGCACCTGAAGGACTCAGTGAAGATCAGAACAGCGGTTCATAGATGCTGAAGACATAGAAGAAAGTTATTTCCCAGAAAACTTTGTACTTTGTCTTCATATAAATATGTATAATACACAGAGAACAGACCAGTTTGGTCTGTTGGTTAGATGTTGGTTAATTAACCTACTCCTGCCATTTTTCACCTTGGCAGCTTTTTGGTTGGACTCAGTAGACACAGCTGAACACAGTGGAAAAGTATCTCAGAAGCACCTTCCCCCTCTTCTGCATGAAGGACCAAGTCACCAGAGTGGTGCTCCTGGTCTGCAAGACAGCCATCTGGACACTCCTGGTGAGAAAGGAAATAACTTTAAGGATAGACCTGCCTTGCTACAAATCACAATGGCCGTTCTTTAAATAGCTGCCAAGAAGTCCTAATGTATCCTTCTTCAACACTTGCTGCGTGTGTGCCTGGGCTTTTGATTACTTTAACCTTTTCCTTTGTCATTTTATAAGACATTTGTGCAAAATCCAAGCTGCCAATTTCTGTCCTTCCAGATTTATGGAAGCACGTCACTGTGTTCTAATAACAATGCTGGAAAATAAAGTGGAAACAATGACACTAGAGAAAATTATAATTGAATTATGCTTTAAAACACACAATGACAAAGCTGGGACACTCCGACCTGAGCTAGCGTCAGCCTAAAAAAAAACCTGTGAGGAGCGGTGACCGCTTTAACTGGGAATTTGCTGGCAGTTTTTTGTTTCCCTAACAAAAGTAAACCTGATGCTGAGCCGTTGAAGCATCTCAGGCAGGACTGTGGATATTTAAGAAACCTGGAATGGAGATGTTGGTACTACTTCAATTTTTCAACCAAAAAAAGATATAATTTTTTTTAAAGAGAAGTCTTTCAGAAAAAAGAGATGTTAGAAAATTAAAAAAAAAGTACAAGACTTGGCTCTGCCTTAAATGTGTGTCCTCTTTCACTGTGCAACATGATTAATGTTGCAAAGACCAGAAAGCTCTTTGGAAGATGAGGAAGAGATGTCATCAGTTGGGCCTCTTAAATGCACATTATATGCTCAATAGACCTGAACTGCTTCCATTGTGTCACTTAGCCCATTCCACAATTGCCTTATTAGTTCATGTGCTTTTCCATTAATGAAGTGGTTTCCCTTGATTATTTTGTTGAACCATATACACTTCTAGGAATCTGGAACTGTGTATAAAAAGTTGCAATCCCACTCGGTAACTCAGCTTGGGCTGTCCTGTTGTTGTTTTTAATGGTCCATGCAACCCCAGAGCAAAGCACAGACTGAGCCTCTGGTCCAGCCTAGGGTAACTGGCAAAAGGAGAGCATTTGAGAGCTGGCCTAAACCTTGTGAGGTTTGGAGCTGTCCCCGCACAACCCTGTCTTTTGGTCTGAGCCCAGGTGCTCATGCTGTTCATGGGGTAAGCTGTGTACAGCCACAGCAGTGGGCTGTGCATGCTCAGCTCCCACTTTCCCTGACCCATCCCAGTGTCCACAAGGGCTTGAACACTTTGGTGCTTTGCTTTTCTGAAAAGACTTCAGGCCATACCAATGTCCAAGTACGTGATTCTTTGCAAACATAACATCACACAAGCTATTGGCCTAAATTACATTAGCCTCAAGCCTGCTTATTCAGCTGGCCATGTTTCCAAGGGGCTGCAACAGCAGCTGGGCATTTGCAAGGCGCAGGACCATATCCCAGTGATTTCCTCCCCTTGAAAAGCAGCCTGGAGGGAGATGGATGTCAGAGACATTCCTGCCCAGGGACCCTGCTTCCCAAGGGAATAGTAAAGATGTTCAAGTTCTGACTTGAAAAAATTCATTAACTCCAACAAATTTGGTGTGGCTTTGTGCTGATTAAATTATTTGCCTGGTCCTATTGAATACTGAATAAATGTAGTCATTCAAATGTTGGATAGTTAGTACAGGCACTTTTTCCTCTCTAAAGGTGTAATTCTTTTGCATGAGATTTAGAGAGCAGATATTGACAGAAGAATAGATAATAGATAATTGATGTCAAAGGCTGAATAAGAAAGTTGTCGATCAGCCAGAATATAAGTTATCTCTCTATGTAAAGTAATATAAAGTAATGATGATTTATTGCTTGAAAAAGTTGCTAGATTGAAAAAATTCTTTGGAATTGCTGGTGAATGCAGATTGATTTTTCTAAAGAACTCTACCCAGACCCATTTCTCTTCCAGAAGAATACTGCTGGTTCTAATTATATGTATTTTACAGAATTGCATTTCTAAAAAGTTATACTGTCAAAACACCAAACATCACATTTTTAATACTCACGGAAAGAAGAATCTTTTCAGTTGTCTAATTTGATACAGTGAAGAGATAAGAAAAGATGTGATTTGGCTTTACAATATCCTTCAGGTGCACTGCATTACACAACCTGTAGCAGCTTCACCTATTAAACCTCAAGGAAATATGATAAAATGATTGGTAAAAATAGCAATAGTCTCTATGGCATGCTTCTCTGAGGTAAAGATTAGCATTGGAGGGGTAAAAGATTAGTATTGGAGGAAAGGTGAACCGTTTAAAAGGTATTTCCTTAATATCAGGAGAGCATCCAGTTTGGAAGTGCTTCCCTCATGTTTCATTTAGACACCTCTCAAACTGGAAATCTGCTTTGAGTCCAGCAAATAACCTCATGCTCTTTCCAGAGTCCCCTTGGAAATCCATTCCACACAAACCAGCGGGGGTATAGGTTACACTTCACAGGGATCCATCTATGTAGAAAAGAAAGCTCAATATATTCCTCAGCTTAGGTTCTGGATGTTTTCCAGAGTCATAAAAATGGCATCCCATCATCTGTGCCTTTACTGCTCCTTTTCTAATTTTTTTCCTGTTATCCTTATGAAAAAAAGACCTTCTCAGCAATGGTGACATCTTTCTATCCTGAACTCTATGAGATCCATTCCTGACTGAAACACCTTTCATGTCTTACTAGATTCTTATGCCGTTTTCACAGACTGTATTTACAACTCCTAATATTGTTTAGTTTATGATACCCTTGAATTTCATATATACATCCAAAGGTGCTTGAAAGAAAGCACAGCACCTAAAATAGCTTGCGCCGTTGCCCTAAAATATTAATCACTAGTGTAACTCCATAAGAGTTACATCAGGCATGAGTTTAACCCTACTTTTTGTTTTAAATCAAAAGAAATTGATTTCTTTAGCAAACACACCCTAAACCACAGGATCAAAGGCAGCTGAAGCACTATAAAACTGCTTATTTCTTCCCCCCTCCACCTTCCCCAAAAGCTATAGGGCAGCCTGTAAACTGCCTTTTTAAGCACATCAATTTTAAAGCAGCTGATGCTGCTAACAGCAGCTGTTAGCAGTGATGTCACTGGTTAACACTTCACAGCCCACAAACTGCCCCGCTGCTTTATCTTCTCGCAGTCTTTCTCCAGATCAAGCAAACTCCTAGCAGATCTTCACAGAAGTTAATGAACTTACAGGGAGGTGTTTGTGGCTCAGCATATATCTAGGAGAAATGTATTGTTTTCAATAAGATTGAGTTAAACTTGCATTCATGTTACTGGTTCTAAAGAGAAAAATAAAATAGAAATAAGGGTGTTTTCTTGAAAATAAAAGATTCTTCATGGATAAATAATTAATGGAATACATCTTGGTATCCCAATGTATTTTCAAGAAACAGGTCATAAAACATTGCATAAGGAAATATTGTATGGACAGAGGTGAAGGTTAGTGATTTTGGAGACAGATTGCATTCAGATTGAACTTGTGATATTTAATGTTTTATAATATTGCATAAGTAATTCCAAATCCCAAGATTTCCAGGGAATATTGCTTTAAAGTTTCCATGCATATTCTTATGCTACATCACACACATCTTTGTGGCTGAGAAATGTGTTTCCATGGTTAGGAGGTGTGTTGTCATGGAATTTTTGTTTTCAAATTTTCATTAAAAACTTTATTCTAATATAATAGTATTAGACTTGTAGTAGAGTAGAGACTTGGAAAGTGTAGACATCAACACTTTAACAGATACAGAAGATACACAGACTTTTGAATCAACAGTAGCCATTAAAAAATTCAGAAGCTTAAAATGAGTAGTGCAATGGTGTAAAAACAAAATCAGCAAGAGTCAAGAGTGTCTATATTTTGATGCTATGCAAATGCTCACACTTGTTTACAGCTCTGGGTTGTTTACAGACAGTCAGTGTCCTCTGCCAGAGCTCAGAGCTGGCAGATACCTGATCTGAGAGCTATGCAGCTATGCTGGCACGGTGCTGGCCCCTAACTAATAGTGTCTGCCCTTTCCTACCACCCCTGATGAGTGAAGCAGGGGAAACAACATGTAGCTAACCTGCTGTGCAGCTACAGGACCATAGCTGTGGGCTCTACCAGACGTGGCAAGACTCACCTCTTTCCATGGCCTGAGCACAGCCATGGCCTGCCTGCATGGCATTACCTTTTTGATGAGGTAGAGTAAGAAAGAACTCGGTGCTGTTGTAAGATGGATGCTACCAGCTCACTGCATTCTTCATTTTCCTTCCCCGAAGTTGCCTTGTTCATTTTAGCTGCCTTTAGGTTTCTGCTGAGCTCTGTGTGGTTAGCTCCAAGGTGAGGATTTGGAGGGTCAGGCTTGTGTCCTGTGTCCTGCACAGCATCCCCTGTTCCCTCACCCATTTGCCAGGCAGGGGGAGGCTGGTGTAGATCCCAGCTCTGAATTCTTATCAGCTGAGGTACAGAGGTTCTAGGAGGTCACTAGCGAGACTGATGGTCTTTGCTTGCTTTCCTTTGCTTAAAAGAAACAAGATGTTTTCTCTCCTCAAGCGTGAGGTGTCCTCACCATGGCTGGTGGTGCCAGGGAGAGTGGAGACTGTACACTTTCTCATTTTGCCTTCAATGCATCTCTCTGTGCACTCTCCCAGGGCTTTCTGGCTGGTGGTGAAGGATTAGAGATTTACTGTGTGTTCTCAGTTGCTCATGTTTGCAGGGGCAGGTTACAAGCCCCACATTTCTCCTTTTCAAACAGCTCTTATCTCTGAAGATCTGCCATTGTTCTGTGAGCAGTTTCAGCAGAGAGAGTTTACTGTGAGTTAATTTAAAAAGGCAAAAAGAAATCTAGCAAGACACTTGGTAGTGTCACACACAGAAACATTGCTGTGCTGTGTGATCCACAGGGCATTGACACCTTTGCTAGAATGAACAAAGTAGCTCTGCCTTGTTATGTTGGAGTCATAGTGAAGCCCTTTCTTGGATTTCAATTCCATTTTATATCCCCTGTGGTTGTACACAAATTCCGCAGTTGAATAAATAGACTTTGGCGATGATTACTTGGAACCTTAGGAGTTAACAGTGTTCTTAGCCTTTTCACTAATTGTTGTTTACTCTCTTGATGCCTTTCCATCTGCATGCTATAAAACATTCACCAGAAAAAGTTTTGCCTATTGCCAAGCTGTTATGTTTTGCAGTAGATGAAATTCCTTGACAGAAAACTATGAAATGCACCTGTTGTAGTGCTGTGATAAAACTCTCTGAAACAATATACCAGCTGCAGAGGGAAGACACCAGGCAGTCAAATGTTCTTCACTACCTGTCCTGCATCCTACGTGCTCAAAGAGAGCCCTGCTCAAGCTGCAAGGCAAATGCATTTGAGTCACGTCTAGATTCCACAGAAGATTTTAGCAATTGAGTCTACAGCACTGAAAGGAGATCTTCAATGGGAAGAGCTGGCCTGGATATAGAGGGCAGTGGGGAAAAGGCAGGGACAGAACTGAAATTTTGCATTTCTGTGCTATGTCATGAATGTGAAGAGGTGGACTGTGGAGAACACAGAACAACTACCAATTTACTTCTACCTGAGATGACTGAATCAGTTCCAAATAAAAACCTTCCCATGTTTTAGAATCATAAAATCATAGTATCATTTTGGTTGGAAAAGACCTTTAAGATCATCAAGTCCAACCATTAACCCAGCACTGCCAAGTCCACCACTAAACCATGTCCCTAAGCACCACATCTGCATGTCTTTTAAATACCTCCAGGGATTTACCTCCAGGGATACAGACACAAATAACAGCTCAGATCCCCACAGAAGTGAGGCTATAAATTCATGCTGGTATTTCTGCAGCTTGCGTCTCTTGTGCTGAGAAGAGATCTTGGCTTCCAAGAGATATCTCCTCCCCTCTAAGTCATTGATACTGAGATCGGTAACATTTTTAATGCTCTCTGTACCCTCCTTAACAAAACTGGACTCTGATCTGGTTGTAGAAGTCAAAACCCAATCCTGATTCTCACAGCATGGAAGGACGTGGCTTTGCTGAGTGTCTTAGCTGTGGCCAACAGCTCTTGATGAGCACCTCTGGGATCCTCTGCCTGCACTTAGACATTAAGGAGGTCCAAAACCAGTGTAGAGATCTGGACAGATAAATAATGCCTAACTTTAGTGTTGTAAAGCTATTGAACAAGGAGGCTTTCTTCAAGAGTTTGCAGTTAAAAATGGCCTGAACTTGTCTGCTTCCCAGCTTTCAGAAAAAATGGCAATGATTCAGTTGGTAAGGTCCTAGACAATGCACACAGAAGGAGACCACTTGGTTCTCTCAGGAGGAGAAGCATTATGGAGTGTCAATTGGAAGGTGACCACACTAGCTGTGAAATAGAGACTTCCCTCCCCACCCCCCCATCAAATTAGCCTGTGCTAACTTATTGCACTGTGAACTTGAATCTAAAATTCAGGAACAGAAGAGGCATTGTCTGGCTGCATAATTCTCTTCAAATGTACAGGTGCAAGATATTTCTGTGGAAATAAAACGATTGCTTACAGGCTAAAAAACTATGTAAGGAGGAAAATATATTTATGTATTTATGATTTATTCAATGATAATTTTATACTGTGATCATATTCAAATGTAGGCACACACATAGTCTGTCAATCTACTTCATGTTGCCCATTATAACTGATGTAACCCATTCACAGACTGCCTCCTTTCATGTTAAACCCCTCCTCTAACTTCCATGTTACAATCACCCCTTCCTGCTCTGAGTGCTCTTATAATTTAAAGGAACACAGGTTTAACTGAGCTTCAAGACTTACATTAATCAGAGAGAAAGGAATCAAAGATTTAACAAATGTGCATTGTCTCAAGCTTAAGAATATGCTCTAAACAAGATTGATTGAATATTTTCCAACGAGGCTTTTTTTGACAGAAAAAATGTCTGGATTTCCTTGAATTATGTTCCTTTGACTTCTCCATCCCTTCTGCCCCCAGCAATGTCTGCTTTCCAGGGGATTTTGCCTTGTTGAAAAATCGAACATGCCTTCATTCTCCATATCTGAAATCTGTTTAACAATGACATACCGTCAGTTCTAGTTGTCACTGGGAGCTTTGTTCTGTTGTTTACTCTTTGTCTGTGGGCTCCTAGCTAGTTTCATTATCCTCCACACTGGGGGCACTCCTTGGAGTCCCTACTAGGTCAGCAAGAGGCAGAAGTCCAGAGCATGGAAGGAAATAATTTCACTCTTCCTTTTTCTTGCTTCTACCTTCACTCCTTCTCTCCAGCTTCTGACCCCTTGCCTTTTATATCCCAGTTTTGCTCCCTGTTTTCTCATCTCTCACATCTCACAGTGGTGGTTTCCCTCTCAAGCACTGGGGAGATCACCAAGAAGATAACTGTTTTCTTGGCTTGCTGGCAACTCCAAAACAAACAAGCCAAATTCATTGTTTAAATAAAGTAATATTCTGAGGTTTTGTTTCTGAAATTCTGAAAGATTGAAAAAGCAAACTCTTCGTGGATAAAAATATTTCACTCGGCCGGAAGGAACAAAATTATTCTGGATGCACATGAGGTTTTTAAAACTGAATTTCAACACTTATTTTTCAATAAAAGTGAAGGAAATTTTGCAATTAAAAATGAATTCAAGCAGAAAAACATCTGAAGATGAACATTTTGAAGATGTTACAATAAATTTGGCTTTTCCAAATATATTTTTTCACAAGAAGACTTCAGTGAAAGAGGACAAAATTTTAGATGTCTCTGTCCATGCTTCTTAACCTTGAATAATAAAGCAAAGCTTCAGAAAACCTTATTTATTCTGGCTTTATTGTTATACAAGTGATAGGCAGGCTCCTTGTGCTTAATTCCAGTGCTTGGTGTCATGGTGGACATAGCAGGGAAGGTGAAAAAGAGAAGGAGAGTCTGCTAAGGACAGGCAGGAGATGCTATCAGAGCCACAGGAACTTGGAAGATAGTACACAGGGGTGGTCTATTGTATACCAGTCTACACACTGGGCAGCTTAGGGCCCTGGGGCTGCAAAGGTTTGAAGCCCTTTCCCTTAAGTTTCATGTGTTGTTTTGCACTTCTTGTAGGTGCAGTGCAAGACCCTGCCTACTTGGTTTAAAATATAAATAGTTGGGGCCCAATCCAAATACTACTGAAATTAACAGTGAGGCCTTTGCTGACATGTATGTGTTTTGGCTAAGGCTTTCAGAAAGTGGCCAGGTAATCATTGTGGTGAATTAGGTCTCATATAAATCCAACAAATAAGCAAAGGTGTTGTACAGACAGCATCTCTCACCTGGAGGTCCAGCTTTGCCTCAGGAGCAATGTCAACTTTGTGATGGAGACATCTATTCTGTAAGGGGCTAATTCAGGCTCCTGGAAAGTCTCTATTTTCTCTAACATCAGGTAATTGGATAAATATATAGCTGTTAGAAAGCAGAATGAGATGGCACATTTAATTAATATAGAGGTTAGTGTGACGTGTTGTTTGAGTATGTGAGTTTACTTGGTTTCAAATCTCGGATTATGTCATGTATCCAAAATGTGAAAGAATGAAGGAATTGGATGACAGGAGCTTAGGTTATGCTTCAGCTGGTGGATCAACAGTATACATTCTGCATGGTTAAAAGTGGAGTATGGACAGCTTTTGACATTTGGATCTCAGTGTACATTCCTAATGTCTTTCATTCTAGTGGTACTTGAGTCTGGGACTAAATCCCCGTCTCTTTGAAGTCAATGGGAATTTTGATGAAACTCATCTTTAGCTGAACTGATTTGCAAGGTTCACCATTGCCCTTACTTCACAGTCACAAGCCCACAGCCCAGCCATGCAGGCAGGCCGTGAGTAGCCCCGAGTCAGCTGGGAGTCTCTGTCAGGGCAGCTGCCCCAAGCTGACTCACAGGTGTATCCCACAGCACTGACATCAAGCTCATTATAAAAGGAAGGAGCTTAGTAAGGGTGAGGATTTCCTCTCTCTGAGGTTCTTCCATCTCAGTCTCCTGCTTCTTCTGCTGATCCTAAGGACTAAGCTGAGTATAAGCTTTTATACATTATGTTGGTGTTTGCATTAGTTTTGTTATTTCATTATATCCATTTAAATTTCAACCCATGAGGCTTCTCCCTTTTCCCCCCATTCTCCTTCTCAGTTGGGGAGGGGTCATTGGGTGGTAGAACAACTGCTACAGTTTAGCCCAGGGTACTGGCTAAACGTAGACAGGCATCAAAACCTTTAGCCCATGATTTCAAGTTACTATAAATGGATATTTAAAAAAGACAAGTGAAAATGAATAGATCTTTGTTGGTTGTCAAACTTGCCTCATAGTACAGACTTCCAGGCTAGACCAGAGATTTTGAGGAATGGAGACTGATCATTTATATGTCTTCACGTTTCATACAGAAATGTTGTAATTTTGTTATGTATTGATTTGGTTGCTATTTTTTGGAAGGAAACTTTAATGACTCTTTGGAGGCTTGGCACTTTTGTCTCAAGTATCAGTTTGCATTAGGGACTTCCCTAAGGTATTACCAAAATTTACAGCTAACCTAAAACATTCAGTCATAACCCCTTAAAAGGATGGCTCCTATTTAAGAATATGGCTGCATTGTGATTTTTACCAGGATGAAATGAAAGATGTTAAGCTGTTCCAGGGTGGATTTCATAATTGCATCTCTTTATATCAGGCTAGTGATTTTCATTATCTTAATAAAAAGATATTTTAGCACTTGAATACTTTCCAGAAACTGTTTAACGGATTATCAAAAGCAGCTCAATTATGGCAAAACCAATGGCAAGATTCAATATAAACATCAAATGAACCTGATCTTATATTGCTAGGAATCAAATTCCTGGAGGAGCAGTACCACAAGTATGTTAGTCACTATAGCGATGCCCAAATTCCACATGATGATATGCATATGTTCCATTGTGAAGAAAAATTTAACTTTAGTCTTGAATACTTCTCCATGGCCATGCTTAAAGCACATTGAATTACAGGTTGACCCACAGGCATGTTAAAAAGAGGAATTATTTTAAAGAAAAAAGGCTGTAATACACAGGTCAGGTTCTTAAAATGTGGCAGAGATAAGATTTGTATAAATCTAGTCCTCTCTACAGTCTGACTTCATAAGAAAGAGGAAATGCACTCAATATAGAATGGAAAGCTGGAAACCTTAAATGTCCTCCAGGACTGTCTGTTCTGGACATGCTTTTTGGAGCTCTGTCCAGGGCTGGTCTCCCACTTGTCCTGATCCAGAACATCCACTGGAGTTTGCTGAAGCTCCCTGTGCATGAATTTCTCCAAAATGAATGGCAAGCCCAAGTTTTATTTGCCGCACAGCGCACAACAGTGGGGCCAGGCTGCTGAGTGTGAGCACAACCATGTAGCGTGGGCACAACCGAACTGGCAGGTAGTAAATGCTGTGCTAAATGGATTACGTGGCAATGTTCTCATTAACTTCAACGGAGGCCGGGATTTTATCCAAGAATTGTTTTCCCTGAAGTAGGCACTCTTTTTTTAAAACTACCACAGCAGACCCAGCCTCCAAGACCATTTGATCATCTGGCCTAAGGCTGTTGATTAATGTAATTCAATATTCTTCCACTAGATATCTGATTGAGAAGGATAAAATTTGTATATATTCTGCCCAAAAGAGAACTGAACTGCCCTTCTGCCACTACTAATACATACAGTACTTTAAATACAGGGCACTACTGTTTTAAAGGTGTGACTCTCATTTTCTCATGCTCTTTCAAAGAGTTATTCAAAGATAGCCCCCAGATGTTCAGTCCTGGGACAGACACTTATTGTGGTGATATCACTGATCTATCACTGATTGACATTTCTGATAAAAATGATTTTCCTATATCTCATCAGCATGGCAAATTTCCCATTTGCTGTAAATCACAAAGATTTACACATTAACCGATCTTGTATTCCTGAATTTGTCATGAGAGGAGTTTTACATGTCTTGGACTTGATCTTAGGTGCAGGAATACATTTTTCACTAGCCTTGTTTTATGTTTTCTGGATGAGCCACATGGTGCAGCAGCTATTTAAGGTGTGACTAAATGGTGAGAATAGAAATGCACAAACTATGACTCACTTTCAAAAAAATATTTGATATCTGGCATATGACCTCAAATGTGCCCAAATAATTTCCTGGCCAGAGGCCATATATGCCATCTTTGAAGCTGAAAATATTTTATTGTGATTTGTAGCAGTGGGAGTGCAAGCCTGGATTTATAATGGAAACAATCCTAACCACAGTTATGGTAGAGCTGACACTGTCCCATTACAAACTGCCATTTTTTTCCATGCTAATTTTTGCTTTTCTTTTTGAACTCTGTATTCATTGGAGAAAATAACATCTGCTTCAATTGTGTAAATATTTCAATAAGCTAAGTTTCTTTCTATCAATTTAATTTGGGTTTCCTGCAGTGCCCATCTCCATAATGTGTAAGCCTTGGGTGCCACAACAAAATATCCTAAAACTGCTCCTGTGAGGTAGCTCTTGCTGTCTCCTGAATGGGTGATATATAATGCACAAGGAGAGTATAATAATTATTCTGTCACATTTTGTTTCCCTGTCTCTTCAGGGAGAACGGGATGTGTACAGAAAACAATGTGTAATTTGTGAAAACCCTTATTTTACCATGTATAGCAGGTTGAAGGTCTGATTTTTCATCCAGACTGACTGGGTATTTTCTTCAAGACATATTTAGAATCTTCCCAGTAATTTGATTTCCAAAAGATGCAACTGCTGTGTTTATTAAAGTTGAGGTTTTATAGTTACTCTAAAGAACGTGATTGCTGTATTTGGGTGGAGCCACCTGGTCTGCCATCAAATCAACATGCAGTGCTCAAGGGGCCAGGATGATCATACTGGAGCAATGACTCTCCTGACATATGTATATGTTCTTGCAGAGGAAATTTGCAGAACCTCTCTTTATCAGCCTCCAAGGAGATGTCTTTTGGCTGAATACATTTCCAAATTAGACACACAAAACCTCCACGCATGCCTCTTCCTTCGTTTTGTGGTTCTGATGCATGTTACCTCAAACCAAACCCCCCAAATGTGAGTTGTACAGTTTTAGAGAAATTTATCGACATCATTTTATAACAACCACATGTATAATCACGGCAGAGGCAGAGCTGCGTTAACTGTTTTATGTCATTTAGCCTGTATCTTATTGGAACTTAGAGGATTCTGTGTTCCATTAGAAGCGGAACTATTCTGGTAAGTGCAGGTAGAGATGGATAGTATGTCATTCTTTGACCATATGTTAAGAAACGTGCATCAACAATTAATACAGTTAAATTCTTTAAGTACTAAACCACTAACGTTATTTTCTACACAATGTAATTTTCTTGCAATAAAAATGAAAAATTTTAACTTTTCTTCTCCACCCACATAGTTGGCCAGATGTTATATCACCATTGTGATGTTCACCGATATGTAGTTCATATATATTTTTCTTCAGTTGTCCTTTCAACTCTAATGCCTTTCTTGTGAATTTTCTCTCTTCAGGTAGAAAACTTGTTAACATTGTACCGTTTGTGTCTCATTTGTCTCAGAGCAAAGTTAGCATCTCACAAGTCACAGCAGAATTCCTCTACAACCTCCATAATCCTTTAATTTGGTCCAGCTCCATTTTAGTCTCAGTTCTCTTGATTTCTGTCACAAAAATGTGCCATATCATAATAGCATGAGATAATCCCGTAATCTTAAAATATTTCTCCTCTCCACACCTCTGGAGTACTACTTGCTCTAGCGAGTACTGTTGTCCCAGTTTCACAGGTGGGAAACTAAGGTTGTATTTAAGCTTCCCATTCAAGTTGCTAGAGTAAGCATCAAGGCTTCTTTCTGTTGATGACAGAAACAGAACTTGGCAGTATTGGAGAATGGGTAGTCTAAATAGCTCATTGCTATCTTGACCTGAGCTAAATGCCTAAGACTGCTGCAAACTGATTAGGGGTTACAGAGATGGAATATTTGTCTTCATACTAAACACTGAAAACCCAAACACTTAAATGTAGTGAGACTTCTAAATTCAGTTGTCCATCATGCCAGAAAGTTTGAGATAGATGGTATTACTGCATCCTTATTCCTGTTAACCATTGCAGCTTAACCATTAAGCTTAAGAGCAGCCAAGCTGTTCTACTATCAGAGACATCTCTTCAGTGAAGATGCCATTAAAATGAGCTATCCAAGGCCTCTGAAGGCATCCATGGAAGAAAAAGAAATTGATTCAGGGATACACAAGTCTCAAGGTGGTATCATAGATGTTGCACCAACTCTTTACACAGCAAAACCACTTCCCAGTGCTGAAATACAGTGACCGATTCGTCTTCCCTCCGCCTCAGTGGCCTGTTGGACATGAAAACAATCCTCTCATTCTTCTGGCCTGTTTGTTTACCTGCTTGCCCTTACTAGTGTGTTCCCACTGTACCAAGTCTTCAGAGTCTTGGAACTTCCAGCTCTAGAGAAAAGACAGTACAGGCGTGGGGAATGCATATGTATATCTACTGGACTAGTACGTGCAGATATGTTGGAGTACCAGTAGAGCTTAGAGCTTCACCCACACCCAGTCTGGTGTCTGTAGCTATCCTAGTACACTGCGACAGCTTAAGAAAGTCTACATGACTTCCAGACCAGGAGTGGGTATTCCCGTGCTGAGTACCTGGCCAGCTCTGACTGTATCAATGTGCTCCACAGGGCAGTATGCAGGGCCCAAACACATCCTTCTCCTTGCTTCCCACCCACATCTGACCTGGCTAGGCCGTCCATGTGGTAGAGTGAAAGCCACATGATGGGATGTTTTTTTCATACGGTTCGTTGTGCGTGCTGCTGTGGACTGCAGTCCCTGCCCAAACTGCATCTCATCCTAATTTTGCAGCCACTTTCCTGAATATCTTCCTTGAATGCCTGTTTAGATTGTTCCAGATTCCTCTAGGTAATTCACTCCAGGACTATTATCATGGACGAAAGAAAGTATTCAGGGAAAACTGGAGGAATATAGTTCAGTCAGTTTAAATATGTGATGTACGCAGATAATGAAATACTGTGGGTATCCTTGAGTGAGAGCAGATCAATGACAGTATCCTTCAGGAGAAGAGAGCTTAGGAGAATCAAAGCCCAGGCTGTGCACAGAGCTTTGCTGGGTTTTAAGACGTGCAGTCCCACCCCAGTTCTGAATGTGTTGTGGGGGTAAAACCCTTGTCTTTAACAGTGTGCTGTTTCTCAGTCCCAAGTTACGATAAAGGCTTAGTTTAGCAGATTCAGAAATGGAATTGTTGAAATCTGTAGAGGTGCTGCACTGTTTTGTACACATATGCCTGCACTTTGCCAGCACTTTCTATATAAATGATTCCCAGATTTCCAATTGTATTTTGTTTATAGACACGTTTTGCTTATTGTAAATTGCATATGGTTTTACCTCTAACCTTGGGTCTGATCATTTCACAAAGAATTTGGCCAAGGAAAAGAGTAGATGATCCACTATTTGTTAGCAGTTCATTATATATGTATGTATGTGAACAGATATAGATATATATCCATGGGACTGATACTGGGAGGTGCTGAGCTCTCTTAATCTCTTGTGAAGTCAACAGGAATCGAGGGCACTCAGCACTTCCCAAAGGTGGTCAGAAAATATCAGTTTGGGGCAACTTCTTGCTTGAGTTTTTGCTATCTAAAGTACGAAAAAAAAAAGAGAAGAATATAAGCTTCCTAAAGCCTTCCTTAAATGCTGGCACCTTGGGATTGTAACTATTTATGTTTTACCACTTTTTCACATGCAAAATGTGTTGCATGTTTTTTTTTTGTCGGAGTTTTAAGGATCAGTTTGATGAAGGAGAGTTCAGAGCCAGACGTACAGTATAAGAGACAAAGGTTTAGTAATGAGTTCAAAATTTACAAAACACAGAAGCAAATATGGCTTTAATACATGATGTGACCCTTTATAAGGCTTGAAATTACTCTTCAAAAATCATTCTGGCTTGACTTCAGAGCCGAGTGGATTGTGGGATACCACAGATTGACTTTGAGTAGTGGGTTGGTATTGCAGGAATTTTTTAATTTCCTGTAACTCACAACAATTTTCTTCCAGTTAGACCTTATCCTGCTGCAGTGTATTTGCTGAACAATTTAGTACAGTGTATAAGCCAGATCAGAGGCACATGCATGCACTCATACACATATACACTCACACATATAGAGTGAGAAAAATTAAAGTATTAATAGCAACATTTAAAATTATTAAAAGAGACAGGATCAGTGTGTTGATGTTTACATTTTTACATGCATAATATATTTAATATCTAACTAGTAATGTAAAGGGGAAGAAGAAACTTTGGGCTGAAACATATTTTTTCTATTTTCAAGCAAATAAAAATGGTTCAAGTTGCATTAATAAATGGAAAATAATTTGGCAAATACTAGTTATTGTTGTTTGTAACAATCTTTTTATTAGTTCTTCAAACACATTTTCAAAACCTCCCCAAAGTTACCCAATTTGCATGATTTAAAAAAATAAAAAAATTCCTTAAACTGACAAATCTGCTTATGTATTTATTACAGTAAAACAGCACTGAAAGGATCCCTGCAGTTCAAGGGGAGAAATATTTCATGCCACGGAACTCCATGTGCTCATTTCATTTCTGTTGTCTCCCAGGTACTGCAGGGCAATTATTATAACATATTTGAATGTAAAAAATACAACCTAGAAGGTCTGTTATAATAGAATTCAACAAAACCCCCTGATATGAATGATAGCAGGGTATTTGGGTCATTGGAGCTATAGACACAGATTTATATCTACTATTGATTTTAAAAAGCCTGTTGGTGTCAACGGGCTATTGCAACATATATACATACATACATATAATGTTAAAAGGAGCATATCACGATAGTAGTGTACGTTTACCAAGAAACCTAACATTGTTTACAAGTGATTTATATAGACACACATACACAATGCATATGTATATGAATTTATGGCATGTTTTTATTCCTTATCTAAAATCTACTAATGTCTGAGGAAAGCCTTTGCAAGAATTGTGATTGGGTTTGTACTGGGCCTTGAAGAAATGGGAAGTGAAGAGTGAATGAAACATCTGTATGTTGTGATTAAAATGTGATTATATCACCTTAATATTGGAAGGAGAATGTTTGATTGAAAATGAAGAAAAAATGCCTTCTTAAAATTGGTGTATAAATGAAAAATCAAAAGGTAGAAAAAGAAAAGTCTAAGATTCCCCCAAATGAAATAATTACATGTTTCTTTAACTTCTGGATGACAAATAAGAAGAGATCATAACCTGAAGCATCTTAGAAAGCAGGATGTATGATGGGATTTATTAGTAGATACAGAGTAAATAATGCTTATTAAATTTCAAGGTAACTTTATTTTCTCTTACCTACCGATGGAAAAGTCTCTTTTGAAATAACACTCATTAGAAATTGAAGGTTATACTGGCAAAACAGACTTGAATCCTTCAAAAATAGCCCCTAGTAAAAGTCATAGAAAGATCTGAAGCTAAGCCTATGACGAAAAAAATGAAACTTAATATGCAGGCAAACTTTTTAATATGTGAGCCAGACACAGAAATATTGGTACTCTTTGAAATGAGCAAGAATTTGATGAAACACTAAAGGGTTTCCTATATCTTATTTTATTGGACAGCAACAAGTAACTCAATGAAAGAATATCCTGTAATAGCAGAATGGTTCTCAGTGTCAGCTCAGTACTTTAACAAGCATATTTCCCTACAATACAGAAACGTTCCTGAGTGACATGAATTGTGTGTAAATTGCACCCTCAGTTCTTCACCTAAGCCCCAGCTGGAGTTCTTCTATTGACTTAACGGGGCTTTGGATCAGGCTCCAAAATAATGAAGGGACAAATCCATTGAAGTCTTTATTTATGTCTAGATTGTTTTCTCTCATCAAAGATTCCCCCGAGGCTCTTCCTTCTGCATTCTCTTGTGGAGAGTTTGTGCCTCCCCGTAAATCAAGCTACATCCCCGCTCACTGGAATCTCATAGATGAAACTGGGATTTGGCTCTTTCCTGGTCCCATGGACTCCCTCACAGCTGCTCAGATTCCTCTTAGTTCTTAGAGGTGCTCAATTAAAGTGGAGTCTTGACTGTTGCAAGCATTGCCATAACTAAAATATCAGAGTGTCTATGGGGAATCAGCAGATTCAGAAAAAAAACGTCTTTAAGCCTCAGTAGTGCCAAACAAAATGGGGAAAATGTCTGAAGGGCTGTTTCTGCCTCCTTTGGGACATAGATAACATCCAAGTAGAGTGAAGTCTCTGAAACTGTCTTGGCTTCTCTCTAAACTTGGATGAACAGATGTCTTCACTTCCCAAGACAAGTGCTGTTTCATCATTAAAGTATGAAAAAAATGATGTCCTACCTACCTGGCCATACGTATTTGTTGCATCCAGGCTGGATTACAGTCTTTGCATGTGCATTAAGTGGGTATTTATCCTGCTCCAGGCTATGATCCCTATGCCCCTTCACAAGTACAAGGTCACTGTCCAGTGGATTCCAGTTTTAGGTTGTGGTCCTTACCTCTTAAGGTCCTAACAAATCAACCCACAATCATGTAGAATGTAAGGTGAATACATATCTAGGAATCATTCTGACAAATGTACCCCTTTGGAAACAAAATAAATCACAAAGTACCTGAGATACAGAAACAGTGCTTTCTAAGGGGTCAAATTTATAGGACATATTAATGAAAAAAAAAAAAAAATCTGAATTTTAAGCATTTTTGGAAAATATTTCAGGACTTTCTTCTCTCAGAAGATATTTTTATTGTAAATGGTTGGCACAGTACAGAATCTCCCTTTAATTCTTCCAAAAAAGATTGAGTTTGCCTCTCTTTCTCCACATTGTTGCTGTATTTGGTCAAGGAGGAGGAAATGTACGAAAGGTATAGTTATTAATTCTGCAGGGAGAGCACTATGATACCCCAGAGGTATGTAATATATGTTTTGGGAATTTCTCAGAACTAGCTTTCTTTTGGTCTTGCTTAGATATATTCTGAGTGAGCTGCTCTTTTTCCACAAATGAGTTTCCTATGGGCAGTCTCATATTAATCTACTCCTAAAGTACAGTCTGTGTTTACATT
Organism: Podargus strigoides; assembly: GCA_028020825.1. Lineage (NCBI taxonomy): Eukaryota > Metazoa > Chordata > Aves > Caprimulgiformes > Podargidae > Podargus > Podargus strigoides. The sequence continues at coordinate 6,927,828 of CM051626.1, read as the reverse complement.
TTACCTATGTGATATTACATATATGCAACACAGGTTTTAAAATATCATATCTGGCAAAATCTTGTGTGCTGTGATTTTAGCAATCTTCGCATGAGCAACTCGGCGCATCCGAAAGACAAATGAGAACAAGGGAAAGGACTGTCAAATAGAGAAAGACCAGAATGTCAAGCTTCAAAAGAGGGGCTGGTCTTGTGCATAAGGCCCTGCATAAGCAATCAGGCAATCTGGATTCAATTCCCAGCCTTTCCACAAATCTTCGGCGAAAGTACAAATAATGTATTTTTTTTTTTTTTTCTGATGCTCTTCCTAAGACATTCACAGGCACGTGTGATGTTCCCTGCTCTTCCCTAGAGGTGGAAATGCAGGAGTATTATCAGCCATGCTAACAAGTCCATTTGACAGGTCGCTGTTGGATGAATATGCTGCTCCTGACGACAAGTGCACCAGCTCGCTTATGATTGAGGAGCTCTTGGAGGGTTCACTCAGCAGAGCATTTGGTTACAATCATTTCCTTTGAGTTACTTAATCAGTATCTCCTGTCTACTGAGGCTGCAGTGCCAGGGCAGGAAAATGAAAGGATGGAGAAATAGATGACCGAAAGAGATGACAATTCGCACTTATCAAGCTGCGTATTTAGTTCTGAGGAGTCCCCAAGACAGGGGAGGGTCAGCGCTGTAATCGCACTAGAGCTGTGTTGTGAGTTTGGTATTTTAAGCAAACTCTTTCAGCCGGTGGCAGGTTCACAGTCAGGGAACAATGGGAGCAGGAGCTGCTTCACATTTCTTACATACCAGTGATGCCAATTTATGAATTCTTCTATAAATCTCTGGAGATGCAAACCATCTGTAAAGAATAAAAAGACAACAACATTTATGCATTCGGTTACACATAAGTGGAGTGAATACGTTTTGTTTAGACAGTTCCCATGAATTCCAGTCTCAAGAATCACTGACAGTGCGTCTTGTTTATGAGCTTTAAAGAATGACGGCAAAGCAGAGTTCCCAGATAGCTACACAAAAACATAGATTAATAAGTGACTGCCTTCCAGTTTGTTTTTGTAACTGTGCCTTTTAAAGGGACAACTTAACACCCTATTTGAATACGCTAGTGGCTGAGCAGAAATAAGAACTTACTGGCTAATTTAATTTTATCTCCTAAATCAAAATCAGTTATTAAAGGAGCATTGGTTAAGTCATAATGATATGTTTTTGCTTCTTGAAACTGCTTTATTAAAGAAGGAATAAACAATGATGTATGCAATGGACTAAGGGTATTTTCCAGGTCTTTTATCTTCCTTTGACCTTGGTGGTTATGTGTACAAAATATATCACAGGATTAGGCCTGAGAAAATCAGGATTTGTCATTTTTAGTGGTACTTACAAGAATTTTCCAATATATGGGTAGTATTTTTCAATGCTTTGCCAGGTTTCAGGGACATAACCTATCTTCTGCTTCTCAGAATGACCTATGACCATGTCTAAGCAGAAAAAGATAGCCTGTCACCTGACCGACAAGGTATCATGGTCTTTTCTTAAACCCAGAAAGACATAAAAAGAAAGAGGAGGGAAACTAAAACTTTTATGCTGAGGTTAAAATGACTTGTAGTGAATATGCTTCTAGAGCAGTGTTTTCTTACCTTGAGCTGGAGCAGAAGTTCTGAATTCCTTCAGTGATATCAATGTACTTTAAAAGAAATCCTTTTATAGGAAAGCTTCATTTGGTGCACAGCAAAATTTCTCTCTTCTCAGGGCAAGTTCCTCCTTGCCTGGCTTGCAGGAGTGCACCCCTCGGCCTTGCTACACAGAAAAGAAGACACCACTACTTCTCTGAAAGTAAAGAGGGCTGACGCGCTATCACACCTCTGCTACTTCTAATAATGAATGACGAGCCTGAGTTCTTTGGCTTCACAGTTATTTTCCCATATTTTTCATCTACATTCAATACTTTTTTGTCCTTATACCAACAGCTTGCAACTATATGGCTGCATTAGTGGTAGCACCACTGTGATTTCTACCAGATTGTGCTGCCATGCAGGTGAAGATACTTGAAGCAAGGCATTTTTTTTTTTAAACTTTGCCTTAGCTATATATACAACCACTGTGATTACTCTCTGCAAATTATACTGTCTTCCTGCAAAGGAAAAAGACCTATTATTTATCCTGCCATGAGCTCAAAAAGACAGGGAATAAGCTCAGGGATGAGAGTATACGATCAGACGTAAACCTTGAAGGCTCTATGTACACTTCAGCTTTTTGTGGTGTGTAGGGTAAATTCCCACTAATCCGTAAAGCTGTGTGGCTTGCAGTTTGGTAGCTTTCTGATCTTTTTGGTCAAGCAGCACTTAGGTCTACATCACTCTGGAGACTGATCTCATGACTTAGCCAAGTACAATTAAAAACACTGATGTGAAGATAGACTGTGAAGGCGAGGATATCCACTGGGGTATAGGTGTCACGCCATGAGAAAAGCAGCAGAATGGAGTTTTTTGCTGTAAGGAATGACCTGAAAATCCAAGGCCATTAATATGAATTTGAGATCAGCTTTCCACGGCTCTACTGAGGAAGGCTATAAAAAGGACAAAGCGCTCCAGGCCACATAAGAGTGCAGATGTTAATGAAAACAAAAATCAGAAGTTGAAGCATAACCAATTTAATGCCTGTCCGAACTTGTACATGAGATATCCACTTGCAAGGCATGTGGCGAGAGCCTGTGACCTCATTTCCCCTGGCATGCGGGTAGAAAGTGTTATATTCTCGTGCCATCACGCAGTAACCGGAAGCTTTTCTTTCCAAGTGATAACTTTCACAGATGCAAGTTATTTCCCAGTAATGCAGACAGTAACATGTGTTGCCACTGCAGTTTGAAATGTCCATTAATTTAACAGTAAATCCCTTATCCCTGTAAAATGAAAACACCATACTCTACATGGACAGAGAAGAGCGTATAACTCTGCTTTTCAGATGTTAGAGCCTCCAGTGGACAATTGTTCACTGATTTCAATTTACACAGCTGGTGTCTCATCCTGAAAAGATGCCTTAGGACTGAAAAAGCATGGAAAGTAAATTACCATCTCATTCCAAACAACATCATTTCCCTCTCCCCCAGGCTAAAATTGAGGTATGTTAATGCAACAATGTTAGGAAGTCAGCCCTGCTTCTGTTGGCACAACATTTGACCTACGTAAATAGGCCAAAATTTTCTAAATCTCTAGAAATGAAGTTTTGTAGATACCAGATACTTATTTGTCTTACCCGAGGATGATTATGAGGAAGGGACTGAGGTACACAAAGCAATGAAAGGTTTCATTGCCATTGGAGTAAAAATTAAAACAACTCTGCAAGAGTTCAAGCAAACAAACAAAACTCTAAATGGTTTCTGCTTTACATTGAAAAAATCGAGCACATTGAGGATTCTGCTCTCACGTAGTGCCAATTTTTCTCATCCATGTAATACAGCAGTGGGAAACACTAAGTGCCAGACAGTCCAAATCTATTTCTGACATTATCAACAACTCCAAGGGAATAATCTGACTCAGCAAGCTCATTATCACTAAGAACACTTGAACATGCTGAGTTTATAAATTTGATAATGCTTGGTTTATGAGTTTGATTACTGAGTAAAATTATAGCTCACAATAATTAGCCCAATTAATGGTCACTCTACTACTGCACTGAAAATACTAACAAAACACACAGCTAAATGCTATGACCCACATAAAACAGCAAGAGGGAGATGGGAGCTGTGGCAGAACTGCCTCCCCCCTCAGGCCAACATTATTTTTCATCCTTACTTCACTTATTTCTGTTATAATGTTTTAACGTTTGTGAATTGTTTTCCAGAGTGATGGCACAATGGCAAGGAGTCTGGAATTGATATAGTCTGAAGAAATACTGTAAAGTAATATGACTTTCTCTTAAAGTTTGATGCTTAACAAAACTTCAGAATCCATTTAGAATTATGTTTTTCTAAATGATCAGAATTGTTTTCCTTCTTCCTGAAAGGGGCATGAGTCAATTAAACAATCCCAAAGAGGATGCTATTCCAAGAGGCGTGTTAGAAGCTAGCCCTCACATCCTATCAAAAGTTCAATGCTATTGGGAGGCTAACTGCCCTCTGCCTTTGAAAATCTCCTCCTAAATTTGTATCTTGAGGCATAAAATCAGCTGTATTACCACAGCCTAATAGGTCTCAATTCTCAAGCAGACTTTACCAGAAGTGAAAGGACTTTTATTTTTGTGGAGTTGTGTAAACAGAGGTTAGGTGATGGCTGCACAGATAAGTGCAATTGAATACAGTCTCCTCAGGTGTGGGAATTAACATCCATCCATCCCCCAAAGTGCTCTCCCTGTCCACCTATAGGCTGAGCTGGGGCTGCCAGGGCAGAACCATGCAGAAAGATATTATTAATTAATTTTGTCAGGATGAGGCAGAGAGGGCATGATTAGCTGGACTAGGGCAGAGAACATCTCTCCTGGGAGGGACAGAAATTTTGGTTCTGCCCTCAGTCCTCATGGTTTATGGTAAGGTTTAACAGAATGCAATTTATGAGAAATCCTAGGAGCAGGACCTAGGAATCTGCCCTGCTCCTGCCCTCTCTAACCATCAGGCTACTGTACAAAAAGCTGGTGTGGGGAGGTAGCAGACACAGCCATCGTAAATGCAAGGGGTCACAGTGCTATTTTGCAGCCATATCTGGGTTCAACCTGGGCCACAGAGGCTGTGGAGAAGTTCTGGGGGTGCACAGAGCTACAACTCAGAGCATGTGCAAAGGCTGAGTTCAAATGCAAGGCAACTCAAGAGTTCAGGTTCTTCCAGGATGAGACAGGCACTGGATACTCATATTTCTAATCACAATTTTGGACTTTGATGTCTCTCTTGTACCTAGGTCCCGCTGTGAACACATCAGCTGTGTGGCTGATGTTCATAATTCCTGCAGAATGCATGAGTGAATGCCTCTCCCATTCAGCTATGATCGTCCTCTTCCTCTCCCAGCCTCCCATGAAAGCGTGAAAAGTGCAGTTATTCATGCACAATAAGGCGTGATCGTTATCATGATTTGTTTCTGCAAATGTTGTTAAAACAAGGCAGTATCTGAAGCACCACAAAAGATGTGCCTTTCTCATGCAAAGCATAACATTCCTAGCGAGTCAAATGCTGTGTCAGAACTGGGTAAGCCAGAATATTCCCAACATTTTAATGCATGTGCACACTCCTCCAGTATGAGACGTATGTTTATTAGCCAAGGAGAACACCACCAACCAAATTCAATAGCTAGTGTGGTTTACCGTCATCCTTCTTGCAAATGAGGTATTCATTTAAAAACTGTCATTAGCTATAAAAAAGTTGAATTTATATTGCTTTTTGCTTATATTTAAACCACCTCCTCTGTAAGGAATTTATCTTTAGTCAGCTGCAAAACCTTGCCCACATTTGTATTGGTATGTAAATAACATTATAACAAGCACAACCCTGTAACCGAAGTCTGAGGCTTAAACAAAAGAAGGCACCAGAATTATGTGACATGTTTGGTGCCCAAAGCACAGCTCCTCTTTATGCCAGCTCCAAATAAGTGTGCTCTGAAGTATTGCAGGTTGGGCTTGGTCCCATCTTGGGCCCCCAGAAAATGAAGAATCATGCACAGTGACCACTTTTGACAACTGAAGCTCAGTTGTCAAGTATCTGATGGGGATGCTGTGAAGGACAGCAAGGACAGCATGCCGTTCTCCTGGGTACCTCATCTGTGTTAAGTCTAAGACCATTGCTCCTCTTCCCACCTTCTTCCTTGCCCTGCAACCACAGACATTCCCCTTTCCTTCACCAACAGGTGAGGGGATGTTCTGCTCTGTGGTGGGATGGAAGACACCTTGCACAAATGGAACACTTAGCTGTTAAAAACTAAATGTGCAGTAAAAGCCTTTTTGAAGCCTTAAAACTTGTCCCAGATAGGCACGTCTTTTTTCAAAAAAAAAAAAAGAAAGCAAACCTAAAACAGAGTTTCTTACATTAGGAATGGCCAGGCTGACTAAACAAGAGGTGACTACTCAAACCACAGTGTCAGAATATACATGTATATAGTATTATAGGGATAAATACTGTCAAGCCATTATCAGTGTACAATGAATGAAATTTAATAAAGTCAAATGAACCCATCCATCTATCCTTGCAGATTTCCAAATTTCATACACTCATTTCTATGTTCCTCTTTGACACTGGATTTTTAGGAGGAGAATTAATTCAGAGAAATGGCTTTTAATATAAAATTTAATCATAGCTTTTTCTGTAAGTGTGTAATTTTTAAAAAGAAATAAAATGTGATGTGATCTACATTTTTGATTAAACAGAGAAAATGCTTATAGGCTTCATCCTGATAGAGCCTTGATTCCTTAAGCAACACATTATGAGATGTTAATTAAATGACAGTAACGTGTAACATAGCTCCCGTTTTTAATTTATTCAGGCTTCATATTTTCCACACTGAAGGGATATTCTCACCTTAAGAGCAAAGCAGCTCTGTGAGCGTGGTGCTGATGAAACCTGGTTTGCTCTCAGATTTTTGACCATGGGCTGATCTTGGAGCATCCATGGGGAAGGTGCACCCACTGCAGCCTTCCCTGACAGCGCAGGGCACTGACAGCAGAGTGGGGATTTATTGAGACAGTGCTAAGGGTGCTTTGGCTCTGCTGTTTGGGGAACTGTGTTTGTTGAGGGTTTCTGGACACCTAGAAATGCCTAATCTTGCTGAATAGGTTCAGATCAGATACACACAAGATGTACAGAAGGTCTGACCTGCTCTGGTCTCAGGGACTTAGTAGATCTTCAGGGCATTTAACACACTGTGACTGGCAGATGCATGTCACAGCAGAACATGTCTATTTTACTGGATACAAATGCAGGAGAAGAACCCCCAGCCACTTCCTGATGGTGCTCTTCTCATGATTTCCTCTAATATTTCCTACATGGCAAGAGGGGAGCCCTACTAGCAGACTCTTCCACGAAGCACAGCCCTGGTGTTCAGGCTGGTCTGCATCCCACCACGTACAGTTTGCATCCTCTGGATCCCTCAGCTTGCAGGACAGACTTTGTGGTGTGTCATCACGAAGAGCTGTGCTGATGTTCAGTGGTGCTCACCATAATCCACTGCAGTGAGGACCTGAGCAGGTGGTGGTCTCTGACCATAGCTTGGATGAAATGTGGAGCTCCATCTGCTTGAGTTCTTTCCCATGCCCATAACAGGGGAAGAAAAAAAGCAAAACCAAACAGTCCTGCTGTCCTCCCAGGTGTAAACACCAAGAAAGGCAAACTGTCATGTCTGGACCTACTTTTAAAACAATGTTGGAAACTTAATTTATTTTGTAGATTTGAAGGGTAATATTTAAGGGAATGCTGCATCCACCAGTTTCACAAACTGCAGACCTGCCTACATTGCATGCTGAAGTCGTCCTTTTAAAAATTGTTCCCAGCACGGGGAACAGTGTTTAGGCAAGTGTCTTAAAAAGGGGCTGAACACAACACGAAAATGAGAGCGTGCTGCTGAGCAGATCAAGTGATAAGTTTAACACAGTGAAATATGCTCTCAGTGGTATATGGAACAGAAATCAGACAGAAACCAAAATGAAATCTTTGGGTAGTCCATGGCCATTTAAAAGAAATGTTCTCTTCTTGGAAGCAGTGCCATGTATTATGTTGGTTGTTAATCTAAATTTAAATGTCCTTAATTATGCTAATTTTCTTTTCCTGGCAGATAATTAAAAGGAAGATTTTTAATGAGTTAGATGTCTTAAGATCCTAGAGAGAAGGAAATAAAGGGAGAGAGAGCTGGTAGAAAAGCTAAATAAAACAAAACTCAGACCTAAGATGCATTCAGTTCCACGTTCCCCCTGCCATCTAGTAGGCAGCTTAATTTCCTTGTATTGTCCTTTGACGACGTTTCCTGACTATGTGCACCCATTGTCATTTTCTTGTGCTTTTGACTACGAGCTGTTTGGGGCAGAGACAATCTTTTTTCCTCTGCATGCAGAACAAGGGAGTCCCGGGGTAGAGCTCACCCATTAGTACTCTACAGGAGAAATAATGCCAGAGACTTGTTCCTGCAGACGAAATCCTGACCCACTTTGGAACTGATCACTCGACAGTACTTTTATCCTTCCTCGCCAACGTTGTTTTTAAAAGATTTGGTCTCTGACCTATTTTCACACTGATTTCCCTGTTAGTGAGGCTTTTATCCTTTAAATTGTTGGAGACTTGTTTATGTAAATACAGCACAAATTTTGCTAACCAAACAAGATTCAGTGTTTTTATTGGCAAGAGACTGTTTTTGTGTTGGAAACTGAGGTGCATGTAATAGAAATATTAAATTCATTTTAAGTCTAATATACCTTTCTGCGTTTTTCTTGCAGCTGGGACTGAAATGGAGATACTGAAACTAAGGAAAAATGTATTTACAGCCTGGGAAATAGCAAACTGACATGAGAAAACAACCTCCTGTAGGGTCTCTAAGGCACAATTTAGGCAAAATATTCAATCACAGATACAAGTGGAGGAGAAATTTTAGGGCAGGGTTTTGGGTCATGGTTTTACTTCAGCCAGTTCTGGAGAGAGCAGACAGAAATTTCCAGTGAAACTGTCCAAAACACTGGGATAAGCATATCCTGAGCACCCCAAGAACTGGACACATGCCTTCTCAACCCAGTTCTCATCAATCAGATAATCCTCCTTACAAGAGCTGATACCTTAACAGGTGCTGGTAGCCCCTGCTGTCTTCTTCGTTAGGGGGCCAAAGACTATGTGATTATGAAAACTAAACACTCACTTATCCCTAGGTGAAGTTCAACTTGGTTACAACGGCAAAGGGCGGCTGGCGGAGGAGTCATCACTGTTGTACTTGCTCTCCGGACTTCATCCTGCAGTACTGTTAACCCAGCACTTTTCACAGCAATAATCCCTAATTCAGCAAAATGCTGAAGCCCCTGCTCAGCTCCAAAGCTTGGCTGAACTGGGACCTGGATTCATTTTGAGAGGAGGGAGAGTGAGAGAAAAAATAAAGCTATGAAAGATATTGAACATTTTCAGAATTGTTAGGCACTGAATTTCTGCATGTAAATAAATGTATTGCTTATACAGCTGATTACCAGTCAGCTAATTGTGCATATATGCATATACATATATACATGCACGCACATATATATATTCCCATCCCAAACATAAATCGTATTTAAGTTGCTCAGAGATCTCCTTACATGCAAGTTCTCTGCAGGTTACCTTAGCTATAAATTAAAAGGACCGCTAAATAAATAAATAAATGGCTTTGTTCAGTTGTATCTCCAGCAGGGATATGACTGTTCATTATGAATAGGGGCTGAAGGCTTCACTGCTCTGTAGTTTATAAATACTAATGAGTGACATATTGAGAAAAATTGTACCTACAAAAGCAAAGTCTTCTGCCATGCAAATCAGGCCCCAATTCCCCACAGATAAGGATCTTTTTGATGGAACACATGCAAAATCTACAGCTCTTAATTCTTTCATTAGTATTCCAGGCAGACGATTGCCAAATAACAGGGAAAACTGTCTGAATTGCTGTGTCTGAAACCTAATATTGATTTGTTTAATAGTGTCAGGAAGTCAAAATTCACAAATCTCCTGTCGATTGTTTATGAGGCAGTTAGCACAGAATTGGATGCCCCTGCTTAATTAATAACTCATTACTGAAATTTGATTATATGCTTGAATGGTTTAAATGGGCTCTAATTCAGTATCTGCAAAGCAGTGTTGCAACAAAGTAAAATGGATCTAAAAGCTTGTTTTTTAACACTATTGCTGTCTGTATTTCATGATCTCCATTGGTGAAGAATATGTTGACATAGTTGCCAGGGCAGACCTCGTAGTACATTAATAATTGACATAAAAATGTGTTGTTCTAATGATGTTATGAACTGAATCCCAGCTAAATCAGAGGGGTACTTTAGGAGAAATGACACTGATTTGAAAAAAAGGAACCCTAAATGTAATTTTTTTAGCATGTAATTAATTTATCTGCAATAGAAACAGGGAGAACAAAGATATTTATACCATGGACCTTTATTCAGAAGCATCTTAGGGTTTGTATGACCAGGGGATTGAGTTTCTCAGTGATTTAGATGCTCTTGAAACTCCCATCCACCATATTTTATGCTGTTCCTGGCACTTTCTCATGTCTGGCACTAATGAAGAGAAGAAACATTCCACATGCAATTTTGAAGTTCCGAACTTCATTTAATGAACCTTTCCCCTTCTTCAGCATCTGACTAAAATAAAATTTCTCCATTGGGGATTCCTTCCTCCCCTTTCTTGTCTTCAAGAAACCAGAAAAAAATACATTAAAAAATACAGATCTGTGCATGTTTTTGAGAAAAAAAAGAACTAGAATGAGCTGTGTCTAAGGATTGGGTAAGCAGGATGCTTGTTTTCAGCAACACTAGAAATCCCCAATTTTCATTAACTATAAAAGAATTATTATTTTGTTGGAATATTGAAAGTGGGTTTGTCTTTGTCTGCTGTTAACTTATTTGTTAAAAGAAAATCAGCCCATGGGTGTGGTCTTTGCTGTGAGAAGGACTCAAACATGTGCTTAAATGTGTTGCTGAATGGTGATCTGGGGGTCTGCTGCAGAAGCAGGAGCTGTAGCTCATCATTTTAGGTAATGCTCCCAGTGCAGCATCTTTTTCCCCACTCCTGGTATTACCTTCAGTGCATGTAATGGTCACCAACAGAGATTTGGTGCTCAAGTTCTCATGTACATTCCTCACAGCTGACGCACTGTGGGGTTATTGGGGCTGCAGGGCATTTCCTTACTTGCAAGATGAATTCCACCAAATATCACTGAGCTCGTGCTGAAGACGATGCTTGCTCCCTGTGGGACGGACACAGACTCCAGGGTGGCTAGTGTATATGTCATGAATATTGATTAGCAAATAATTGTAAGTGAAGAGTTCACAGGAAACCCATTTTAGAGCAACCTGGAAGGGGAACTCTGAGCTGGTCAAAACTGACCCTGGAGGGAAGAACTTGACCCACAGTGGTAAGAAATGGTGTCATTTCTCTGAAGCTAAGCATTTCAGATCAGATCCTCAAAGCAACTTAATCCTTCAATCAATAAAATATACTCTTCTAAATATCCCCGAGGAACTGGACCTTGGAACTTGGACCCTGATCCACGTGATGTGTTAACGCTTGCATTTTTGAATACTTCTATAAATCTTCCTAGGACTTGCAAACTGTTGCAGCTGGGCTGAGTATCTCTCAGATCAATAAACAGACTTGCTTGATGAGCAAATACAAATGTCTTGAAATATATATACATATAAAACCAGAAACCAAGTGGCAAATCTAATTGAAATAAAATTGACTGAAGTATGTAAGTGCAAAATATTACTCAATACATTAACTGAATTTTAATATTTGGGCACTTTGAGGGAAAAAAAAAAAGGCAGCAAAGGATGTCAAGTTAGCCTAGAGCTGCCCATAGTCCTGTGCAGATGAATAAACAGTGAGGAAGCAGTCCAGGTATTGTGTGGGCAGTGAATGTGTCTTGGCATAGTGGCTGAACGCCCAGGTATAAACTGCAGTTACATTTTATGTCAAAGCCTCATGTATCCATCTCTGAAAATGTGAACTACAGTATGTCCTACATTATAAAACTGTAAAATATTTATTAAGCTCTTCTTCTCTCGCAGCCTTTCCTGCACATCTTGTGTGGACAGGGGAAGGGACTTCTGATGCCTTTGTTTAGAGAAGGTATCAACCCTTGCAGATTTAGCAAAAATGCTTTAAAAAAGCAGGGGGAAAAATATATCTGAGTTTTACCCCTTTCATGTGGTCCTTCTAGATTGTGATTGGGAAATGCTGCAGGGTTAACCTCCCATACTGTCACAGGGCACTGTATTCTGCTCCTGATCAGCTTTCTTCCAGCAAGATACTAATGCTACTTCAGGTTATCTGAAGCCTTTGAAAATGGTTGTGTATTTATCATAAGTAGAACCTGTCGCCATTGAATCAACAGATGTGCTTTTTTAAAAACCATCTTTACACTCTCCATATGTTAGATTTTTTTAAAAGGCTGTGACTTTTCTGCCTTTTACTGACAGCTTTTGGTGACATCCCATATAGACTTTTTCCATTTGAGTTTCAGATAACTAGAACATCATTATAATTGTTTAGCATGTAGATTGCTTAAGCAATTTAAGATGAAGATTATTTTAAATTTCCTCTCTTACATAACTGAGCATATTATCAGTGTTAAACTGTGAAATAGTTATTAATGATAACTAACAATAACTAAGGCCATCATGAGTTCATTTCTCAAGCAAAAAGGAGTTGCTCTACACTTTCATGCATGCAGCCATTAACAATGCTGTAGTTCACAGGTTTGCTAACTTTTTTCCAGTGATGGGTAACTTTTACAATTAATTTGAGTTAAATAATTAAGCCTGGGCAACTAAGAACATTTTTGAACCATCGTTAAAGAAAAAAAACAACCCCTTTTAAGCAATGTTTTAACTTGTGCTAAGCAGCAGTCTCAGGAAGAATGCTGGTTTCTTTCTGCTGTGGGACGATTTGTCAAACTGCTATTAAGAATTTTCAGTTATAAAAAAAAAAAAATATGGAGTGGACCTTTATTTTTTTCCTCTAATTTATTACGCTTGATTACGCAGCTGGAATGGGAAGGTAGCTGCTGTTTGTAGTTAAATAACTCCTCACAATTTCTTAAAGAAATGATCTTCAAAGCTTTAATGGGTCAGTGGCTCAAGTACAAAGGAAAGATTGATTTTCATACTCCCACTCTTTGTTCCCAAAGTTTAAAACAGACACGTTCTGGTAAATTAGTTTGTCTATGTTATTAATGGAAGAACTTATTAAACTCCCATAAATACATGGTGGTATCTTACTTAAAACACAGAATGCATTTGCTTTGAAAAAAAAATACATGTCTAAAAGTAAACAGGGGTGTAATATTTTCATTTGATTTCATAAATGCCTCAAAAGGCAGCAAGCAGGAGAATTGGGGGTTTGCAAAATATATTAGGTATGCATAATGATGAATGGCACAAAGAGCGTAGGCTTGAGTCGACAGAAAATATGTTATTTGCGTTTAATGAAAAGCATTCACATACTGGGTAAGTGGCAATGCTGTGGGGAGAACGACTACGGTAAGCAAGAAATATTGTCTGGGTGAAATACTTCTTTTATGTAAGGCTCATGTGCACGTTCCTTGGCTGAGTGGAGGGAGGTTACACTGCTGGTGCAGGAATGATCTTGGGGTCAGAGCAGGCTTCAATATTGGTAGAAAAGAGAGTTGCTGTGGGAAAGATTATTCAGATCCATGCAGGGAACAGCACTGCTGCTACATGAGGGGGATGAGGGGAGTGTTCCTTGGCTGATGTAAACTGCCAGAGCTCCTTTTGCATCAGCTGAAGGTCTGCCCCAGGTCCCTGTCTTCTCCTACACAAGAGGAGACACTTCTGATATATTCTCATGGCCTCTGAGGTCACCGAATTTCCCCTGATGATCTGCCTGTCTGTGGAAGGATGTCTTACCACACTTAATCACCTTTTCTTTCACTCACCCAACAGTGTTTAGTTCTCCCTGAGAATAAATCCCCCACACCTCAGCAGTTCACAGGGGAGGACAGACCCTCACAAATGTTCCCGGTTGACCCCATCAACAGCTATAGGGGTTACTGTATCAGGTGGGCTCTAGTTAACTAGAAATTCACTACTGAGGCTGGTATCAGTGGGAAAAACACCCTTTGAACCCAAGCTCATCCATTACTGCCTGCTAATGAGGGGCAAGCTGCCTGTAGCAGGCTATGGGTGTATTACCAGTGGGTCAATGAGCTACACAGGGCTGGTCTGTGTGCTCCCTGCTCCCACTGGAGGTAGTGGAACTTCAGCTCCTGCTGCTGTTCTGCCTACTCCTAGTCCTGCTGATGGCTCTCCCTGTAAGCTTTACTCTGAATGTCAGGGTAAATTATAGGGTTAATTGTGGGAAGATGTGTACCTGGACAATGATGCTCAGTGGATGGTCAATGCAACATGAACTGCAGGGTCATCTTTCTTTCCCTGTCATTTTTTTTTACTTCACCAGGCAAATTTGACATGGCCCCCAGTACAAATTGAGGGGCTACCAAACAATTGTATTTCCTTGATACAGCATGGTCTTGGAGGTGCAGGGTGTGATCAGGGTCCTGCCAGCATCATCCATATTGATGCCAGAGGCAGGGACCACCCCATGTAGAAACACACTCCTGGTAGAGCACGCTGGGGTAGGAGAGGGTCCGAGGTAACATTTTTCTGTCACAGTAGGCTGTTTCCTTCAAACGTAAAAGCTTCACAGAAATGGTTTACACAACCGCTGTGAAATATCAGATCGAAGCATCCCTAGAAAGCCTTTTGGGCTCAGAAGTATTTTGATTTTCTAAAAGACATTTTATTTCAACCACTGTGTATTATGCATTCAAATTAAAAAAAAAAAAAAAAAGTCAAAATTCTAACAAATGTGATGAACTAATCAAAATGTTTGTGTCTTCTACTCCCTGTGTACTCATTCCTCCCTCTCCCTTCATGTTTGTGGAAAATTTCCAATGTTTTGAATTGGTTCTGGAGCAGAAATGAAAACAAGGCTTCCCCTACTTCTTTAGTAGTATAATCTTGCGGTTCTCTGGCATGATTATCCTGCCCAGTCCCAGTGAGATGGTTTTTGCAGAGACATGATGATTTCTCACTCTGCTAACCAGCAGTTGTCCCTACCAGTAAAAATCTGAGAGGGGGATTGTCTCTTGCTTCAAGAATGGGGAAATAAATCACACTGTGTGCTCCATTTCAGCTCAGGGGAGAGCATGTAAGCTGAGATGTCTACCTCTAGTGCTGGTCACAGGGTACTCATCAAACCAACTTTTCTTCTCTTTACTTATATATGACCTTTATAAATCGTTCTCTACAGGGAAACACGTCCTGTATACTGGGGATCAAGTGTTTCATTGCCTTCCAGTGCATTAAAGCTCAGTGTTGAAAGTGATTGCATTTCTTAGCAGCCAATGGATTGGAGACTGCTACAGGGTCTTGCTCCTTTTGGAGCTAGGTACATTCCAATTCTAAGCCTCCACTTATTTATTTGTGACCATTTTTATACTAATTTCTTCATCTTTAAACATTGTCATCTAGCTCATGCTGCAGTACTTCAGGCAACAGTCATATACCCTCAACCTCATTTTTTTCAAAGGTGGGAAAGTAAGAAAATTGTCATCTTCTATCGTAAGACAAGCTCCATATCAGCAAATAATTTTAGTAATCCTTCTCTGACCCATTCCTGCTTGAATTGGTGTTTCTTAGACAAGGTGCCCAAATGGCCCCATCTCTGCCCATTCATTACATAGAAGCTGTTCTTTAAATAGGAATAGGTTTGGCTGGATAAGGGTGCTGTGACAGCAGAGGTGAGTAGGCCACTGAAAATACTACCCACTTGAGTTAATTTTAGCAATGGATCTGAACAAAACCCCAGGGACTTTGACAAGAGAAAATACAGACTCCAAACTTTTCTCTACAATGGGCCAATTATAGAACTTCACATCAATGGGCTGGAGGGATCTGAGATCTTATCTCTGTCCAGGCTAATTTCTAGTTAACATGAATTATACCAAGAGCTACACTTTCATGATAAAGAGGAAGGAAAACCTACATGGAAAAAATAGTTGGCTGCAAATATCACCAAAAAAAGTTTCTAAAATGATAGCAACCACCTGCACTAAGGATACTGAAATAAAATGCACAAGCTCAGCATTGTATTGTAAAATATGTGCAATTAAAAATGTCTCATGGCTGCTTGTTAGGACAGTCAGAAGGAGAAATTTGCAGGCATAGTTATCAAGCAATCTTTCACCATATCGTTGATTGTAAAAGCTCATAAATGGAAATTGGAGCTCATTTCATTTCACACAATCATGTGACAGCAAGTAGATTCCTATACCTGCTTGGGACCATAGGCTGGGGAGGACCACGCTGCTTTCTGAAGGAGTGATGACAAGATGCTTCATGCCATTCGTTTTTAGTGGAATTCCCCATTGGAATGACTCTATTGCAATCAGTGATGAGGACGTGACAAACAAACATCTCTTTCATGCCCTAGCAGATACATGGAGTAGCTCATGCATACCTTCTGTTTTATTCAGCCCTCTAGACAACACCAGTACATCACAAGGGCAAGTGCAGAGCTGGTACGTGACATGCTCGCATATAATTGTACAAGCAATCCTCTGCCAGGTGGTTCCTGCTAGCAAGGAGGACTGGTTTAAGTGTGGCACAAGTTTTACTTGACTAGTAACTAAATTGGCTCCAGCCTTTGCCCTGAAACCTGGGTGCACCAAATCCCCCACCCTCAGGTGGCCTTCTCAGGCTGAACTTCCTTATTTTCAAGCACTCAGGATTGTCTACAAGCAAGGGAAGGCAACGACATGCTCAGGGGGAACTGCAATAGAAAGAGGTGTAGAAAGCAGTTCAGATAGTCTGCTCTTCCAGTAACTTCAGCTTTCAGTGTCTTTTATCAGGCTGTCCCAGCACAGCCACCCCAGGAAAACCCTCACCACGCCACTCCCGACCACTGAGCTCTGCTCGCCACTCTGGTGAGTCCAGGGGGACGTTTTCATGAGCTGTCTGTTTAGTTTCACTGACCATTTTCAGCATCTGCTTTGTCTCTGCTAACATGCAGAGCTGGCAGGGTCTGAGGGGAGCCCCCTCTGCAGTGGTGCAGCTCCTGGGGTGAACAGTCCCCTTGTCACTGAGGCTCTCCCAGGCAAATCTGGGCAGGACAGGGACCAAGAGAGAGTCTGTGCCTTCAGCTCCCATGTGCTTAGTTGTAAAATAGAGTGTATTTCCCAGCTCTGACACTCAGAGGAATGCACTTTGCTATTGCACAAACGCTGGGCACTGTCTAAGGGAGCTGTGGGCAGACAGAAGAGAGGAAAATGTTTCTGGAGCATTTTCGCCTTTTTACCAACAGAGGGATTTGAGAGCCTTTCTCCATCTGCAGGCTCTGGCAAGGATGTAGTCATAGGGAGCTCAGGATGTGTGTGTATAGTAAAAATGGCCCTGTGGATGCTGTGTAGTGTTCAGCCAGTGGTTTTACATACGGCACATTTTCCAGAACAGGCTCACTGAAACACAGGCTGAGAAATCTCTTCCAAGAGAGCAGAGATGGATCTACTGCTGGAACGGAGCGATCATCTGCTTAACAGCTCAGAGCTACATGCACACCAATGTGGGTCAGGAAGTCAAAAATAACATAACACCATATTGAATTTAAATTGCATGGGGGTTAGAAGTAAGTAGAATGCTATTGTGGTGCCTGGGTTAATATTTTCCTCTTTTGGAAAGCACCATGAGATCATTAATGTATATAAGTGGTTAGGCAGGCGTTAGTTTTATATCTCATCTGTAAGGAAAAGCTTCCAGAAAGGCATTGGCTTTTAACTGCGGGCTCTACAGAGAGATAAGATGCCAGTTACGGATGAACCAGCCCTGTTCTTCCAGCAAAGGAGGTTTCCCCCACTGACTGCCCATCCAAGCCTCCTCCAGCCCATGTTTCTGATCTGACCCACCGTAGTGCTCACTTCTAATCAGTTCTTTTGTCCTAATATCTGTTTATTGCCTCCCAAGTATTTGAAAATGGCCATAATCACACAGCTTGCTTGCTTGCTTTCAACCGTGCTGGGGAAATGGCTTTATTAATGCTGTGACTGTAATGCTGTGTGTGTGAGCACGCCTATGCATGTGTGCTGAGCTCTGACAAGATTACAGCCGGAGATGGTCTGTCTACAGCCTACATCCTATTTAGGCTTCTGCAAAGATTAGAAAGAGAAATCTCCCTTTTGTCTTTGAAGCATGAATGGATGCTGAGCTTTCAGCAGTCTGTAAACTGCCGCAGTCCCTCTGAAAAATAACAGCAACTTTTAAATTAATGATTTACTGTTAAAACAAGAGATAAAAAAAAATAAATGTCACTATCTGCACACCCTCTCCCCCTTCACCCAGCTGAACTGTACATGGATATTGGATCTCTTTTGTTGGCAGAAATTCTAGTAATCTCTGAAGGACGTGCTTTTTTCTGCCTTCTCAGGCTACCTCACTGAAGAGAATTCCAAAGATTTCTGGAAAAGCTTTTTAATGTAGGCAGCAGAGCTCCCCTCCTCATACCCCTTCCTTCCAGTATTACTATAATTTACAGGATTCAAATGACCATGTAACTGCTTTGTGATTATATGGAAAATACCTTACAAATATATAAAAATTACAAGTTCATGCAGATTACTTAGTAAATACATTTGAAGTAAGAAAATAGTTCAAAGAGTAATTATCCCTTAACTCACAGTATTTAAATTCTTTTCCTCCAAATGTACAAATATATTTGTAGTGACTTCAAGGCTGGCGGAGAAGGGGTTATGATGGTTCTGATCTGAGAGAAAAAAATGAAATTTGACAGGCATGGATTATTTAAAGCATGCAGACATGAGCCATATAGCCATTACACTTTGATGCAAATCATAGAGGAAAGCACAGGAGGGATGGCCTGTACAGAGAAGTAGTGGACAAAGTTAGGATTTCCTGCCATCGACTTGAAATTTAAACAAATAATCATTTAATGGCAGTGCAGCATTACATTCCTTGTTGCATGCATTAATGTCAGCATCTGGGACCAACATTTTGACAATTCTATTAAAATGCTTCACCATTCCCTATCTAACACCTGTTAGCTCTAATTTTCTTTCCTGAGACGTACATCAGTAGACAGTGTAGATTCCAAATCATTTATCACTTTTAAAGTGCTTCCATATGAGCTTTTTGGGGGGCTTATCTTGGCCTTAGGAAAACCTTTTCTGAATGTATTAAAATTCAGTACTTAGAGGGGGAAAAAAGTGTAGACATCAATGTTTCATAGCATTCATGTCTGGTAATTATTAGCCTAAATTATGGCTCACACATGACTTGACAAAGTGGACCATGCATTTAAAAAAGCTGCTCACTAGACATGCACGGCTCAATATGTTCCAAGTTATTGAGATGTCAGTCAGTAATCATAAAGCAAACACCCCTCACTGAAAGGACCCTGCTAAGAGGGCTATGAGGCCTGGGGGACTACCTAAAAATGTCAGAAATGTTTCAGTCTAAATGAATGACATCAGCAAGAGAACATGTGTTTAAAAACATGTGCAATTAGCTAATACAATAAAATGCAAATCCTGGAACATGACAGACCTGAGGAGCAGTACCTGGGAAGGAGCATTTAAAACCAAAACCAAGTAATCAGCTCTGGAGAACGAGAAAACATTCACAAGTATATTTAAAAATATGGGAAATGTGAAAAACGATCATGTTGGTGTTTTTATAGCTGTGCATTGTGGAAAGAGGAAGAAATGCGTTATATCCTTTATCTACCCACACATAATAGGCTTGCTTATCATTATGTATGTTAAATCGCTCCCTGCGTTGCTCCTATCATGCAAAACAAGGTGTACTGTGAATTAATGCAGTGTTGGTAATCTCTCACCTTTTACCATGCTGACCATAAGTTAATCAGCTTGCAGAGGGACGAGTGTTATGTACAGTATTTTAGAAGTATTTTCCTTTGCAATGCAATATCCTTATATGAGAGATAAGGTCTCACCTGTGCCCACTGAAATATGTGGGAATTTTGCTGATGATGTGGGTGGGTAACATAGGGGGGCCACATGCAGTATCTACCCTGAGGGTCTCTGCTGTGACGGTGCGATGTGGTGTGATGAAAGATGACGTCCAGAAAAGCAAACACGGGCACTTCAGTCTGGACTGTGCTTTTTTCTCTTCTTTTCTCTTTTAATATAAATTTTGCTTTTAATATAAATTTTGCTTCTATTGTCTGAATCTGAAATGTGAGCCACAAAAAAACTTCTAATCACCTTTGGAGCCTTTTGAAAAACTGGACATCATCTCTCTGCGTTTTTCAAAGGCACGTGCAAAATACATGCAAACAAATAGCAGAAAACAAAGCACATAAAGCAGCTGGCAGCAACTAGAAATATATACATCCATGGACAGTTTAAAAATGTCCATCAGCACACAGAGACGCACCTTTACTTTCACACATCTGCTGTTTACTAAATAACATTTCAGCATAGTTTTCATCTTATAAGGAAAGTGTTTGAAACTTGGAATAAGTGCACTTAATTAAAGGAAGGCTGTGAAAATGTGCACTAATCTGATATGACTAATAGCAAAGTGCATGAAATTGCTAATTAGAATTTCATTAAAGGTGCTGCTTTATCAGGCTGCGAATATCACAACCTTTAAAATTCTTTCAGGAAAGCTTAATTCCTTTTCAAACAGAAATATTCTTTAAAGACATTTGATTTGTTCTGAAGGAATTTGTAGCTTAGGCTGAAACATAAAATGTTGCCAATATTCCTCGGGAGTAATATTTGAATAAAAATACGTATCAGGTACTTTCTTTCATCAGGTAGATGAATAATTTTTTTTTAAAAAATATTATTGTTCAAATAATACAATCAGCTAAGAAAAAGAAAGTTTAATCTTTAGACTATTTCAAACACGATTTGTTTTTATGCCTATGCTGTAATATTTGATATGTTTTTGTTTTAAAAGAGGAAAGAAATAAAAAGCTTGCTTCAAAAGTAATGTATGAACAATAAAAAATACGGCTATGAATGTAATTTTATATAAATACATAAGGTTTTGGATGTCCAGAAAGAGGAAATTAATTGTCTACCTTGATTTTAAAAAAATACATCAAAAAGTAATATTCTTTTTGAAGCATTGTCTAAAATCTTAAACAGAAAAAAAAAAAAATCTGTATTTTTACAGCACTGTTAGAGAAACCCCCGAACTTTGCACAAACGCCCGTATTTCTGTACTTAGCTAAAATTAAGTCATTTAGCCTCTTTTTCCCTCCTTGCTCAGTCTTAAAGCTTACTGCTTTTTATTTATTTTGTTGCCCCTCACCTCTCTTGTTTGTTGACAGAGTTTCTCTTCTCAGCTTTGTTGTTAATTTTGGAAACACACTCTGCTGTCGGTGACTTTATTTGCAGCTGAACACCTACCTTTTGCCTGGCCATCCCCTAGGTTTGCATTCCTTTCCTTGTGAATGACGGGGCTTCGGCAAGGCACTTCATTGCAGCGAAGCCACTGTCATCCTGCAAGGATGCAGCAGTAAAGCTCACCTTGCTTTCAGGTTCACTTTTGTTGGGGGAAGAGCTAACCCCCATCAATTTTTGGCCTTTGATGCTTAGGAAATGCCCTTCTCTACATAGAGCTGGATCCTTCCTCAGCCAGAGCAGGTTCCCAGTGCCAGCAAAAGGCTTTCAATCATCAGGTCCATAGTGAATTTGTCCTCACAGATTGTACTTTTGACAAAATTCTCATTTGCTCGTGTGTCACACTGCAATTTTTGGCCTAGCAACCAGCAGTTTTCCTTGCATAAGCAGAGCAGGATTGGGACTTAAACAGCTTTGTTCCTTTTTCCCTTGAAATGAAAGTTTACCAGCAGAGATAACTAATGCAAGGCTTTCAGTGAAACTAAAGATCATGGAAGCAGCTGAAGTTTATGTGTATTAAAAAAAATCCATCAATGCTCCACATTAGTGGACTGCAATTATTGTTACTAATACTAGCAAAAAAAAAAAAGATGTACTTTTGCTGGAATTAAGTATTCAGAGCACATTTTTAGAAACTCAAATTAAAAACTAATCAATGCAAATTTACATGACAAAAAGATTCTTGGAAATGGATAAAGAGTGAACAGAAGAATCTTTACTTAGGAGATAGTATATTATTACTTTGAGCATTTTTTAAAATCACATGTCAATTACAGTTTGGTGTGATTTCAGCTCTTGTTATAGGTATTTTCATGCCAGTAGGTATTTTATCAGTTGGACAAAGCGACACATAAAAGTCATTTCAGCTTTCTTCATAAATACGCCAACTTTCTTTATGTACATTTGCTTTCTACAATAAATACATTGATAAAAAATCAGTCTAGACTCAAATAAATGAAAATTATGCTTATTAAATCTAATGTCTGGTGTCAAAAGTGAGGTGTCAATCTTACCTATCTTACTTCTAAGCAAGGCAAACAAAGCTGCTAATTATAATATTTAAGTTTAAATATAGAATTATTCTTCAAATATAGAAAACAATAGTGTGGTTGTTCTTTCTACGGCTATATGATTAAGACTACTTATGTCTCATTTTATGCAAAATAAATGACACATGATTGTGATTTAATTCATACTAAGTAAATGTCTATGGGGATCTGTGACAAGAAAAGCAATAACAATCCATACCTTGTTACCTGTCAATAACTGCATTGAGAACAGTTGGGAGTTCTGAAAAATAAATAATTGCTCAGAAAAACCCACACATAGGTGAAAGGAGTAGCGTGCAATAATTTACATCATGTTAATCTAAGGCTGCTGGTTGTAATACAGCGGGTGTTATAAATTAATGTAATCCTGTACTTTTCTGCCTTGTTTTATTCTCCCTTATATAAAGCTACACAGCCTCGATCCCCATTGCTGGCAACAAGATTAACGTGCTCCATAAACATGACGAGCTGCGTTTAGTAAACTGTTTGCTGAGCAAAGATAAGACGCTGACATTTACAATTTTGTTCTTAAGAAATTATAAGAGGAATATGTTTTGGTCTCAAAGGAAAACAAGAGGCTCTGGTCCTTCCCTCTCCTGTGGCGTGCGTGGTTTCCAGCCAGCAGCCAGTGCCAGCTGGGGATCGGTGAGAGTGGAGTTGGGGGCTGGCATCCTACATGGTCACATGGGCAGGGGGTGTCCCCACCACCTTTCAGGTTTTGACCATATAAAGTAATAATGGGAAAGTCTCAATTCATCTGGTTTAATGGGGATTCAGCTACTCAGCAGGAGGTAGGCAGCTGCCACCAGCATGCCATGGGGATCCATGGGATCCCCGAGCACCTTGCCTGGCACACCACATGGCCAGTGTAAATGCAAACGACTGATTTCTTGCGGTGAGATTAAAAGCCGTAGAGTTTCTTGGCTGGATTGTTCATCCTCTGTTGATTGTGGAGCATGATATGAGGCTCTTTCCAGATTTAAAAGAAGAATTTGTTTGAAGCTTGGCTTTAGTGGGTTGTAGGTGCAGGAATGATGCTGAATCTGGCTCGGGGTAAAGAAGTCAGATTTTTGCAGGGTTTACAGAGTTTGCATTGGTCTGACAGAAAGTTCTCTGCTTAACTACAAGGAATATGTGCACTCATGCTGCAGCCAGGATACTGATTTCTGCACTCAGCAGTATCGAGGAGTTTTGTTTCTTTGCCGTATTTATTTAGTGTTTGGTCTGATAGACAAAAATAACAAAATAATGTATCTGGTTGTGCCAGGTAATACCTTTTCATTACCCAACTTCTCACTAGACATTGCTGGACCCAGCAGCTCATTACAGGGAAGCCACATTCCTAGAGGGACATACACTCTCCTGTGTATGTAATCTTGAGATACATACTGTATGATGATTTAAAAATGGTGACCACCTCAAGGTCCAAGCAAGCCCCACTCGACTGGGCTTCATCTCTTTAAATAAATGCAAGTGTGGATTTTAATGGAAGCTACACACCTTCTGAAGGCCTGACATTTCATTCCTATTCTCTGCTAAAAGGCCAGTCAGAAAAGACCAGAGATTTCTGGTTCTTCCCCACAGCAGCAGAAGCACTAAATCTGCTAATTATTTTTATAGTGAGCCAATATTCCTTCGTCTTTTGTTAGAAGTAATGGCCAGTAGCACAGAACTAGTGAAGCAGTGAGAAAGAACAAATAAGCAGGAACAAACATAGGCTTTGTGAGGTCTTGTGGGTTATTATCAGTTCCTTTGAAAATTTTGCTTTGTTTTTTCCTTTATCTTATATTTTCTTTTTCAGACTCTCTCTGCACCTTGTCTTAGATTTGCTCTTTTGTATCTTCTCCCTCTGTGCTTCTTTCCCTCTTGCTTTTATACTTTCTTCCACATCATCCTGTTTATCATCCACTACCTTTGTTTGACTCTATCTCAGGTCTGATGGTTTCTTCCTGTGCAAATCTAATGTGCTTTGTTTTCTCCTCTTCCTCATTCCTTACTGTATTTAAGACTTTCCTATTCTCTTCCTCACATAAACATCTCACTGCATGAATACCTGCTAAAACTCATAAAAATATTGATGCTGCTCAAGTTCACTGAATGAGTCACTTCCTCTGTTGCCTTTGGACATCTCAATACAAACCTCTTTTGCTAGTTTGTGCGTAACAAGTAAAGCAGCCTAGTGTTTTTAGAAGAAAGGCTAAAAGAAGACAACTTCTTTTCCCCACCTTTTGCTGCATATAGCTTGAAACTCCAGCTCTGCACACAAATTTCCAGAATCTGGATTTTTTTTTCTTAACCTTTACTGGTAATCCCAAAAGCCTAACTAATCAATTGAAGATCATAAAATATTAGACTTAATACTGCAAAGTGCTGCTTTATAATTCACATAACAAGCTCCTAAATAATTCAAATAGCAAACATATCCTGCTGCTCAGTGATGGTAGGTTGTTTAGATCAGTCGGAGAATGTCAACACATGCTGCATCTCATGGATCTACTACATTTCAGTAACCCTATTAAGTTAATTGGTGGTTTCTGACAGCAGAGAGCATGCTGGGAGCAGGGTGATCTTTAACAGCATTTTGGGCATTTACAAACATCAGCCAATTTACCCCTACCTACTTGTATATATACCAGGCACAACATGGAGAATGTAAATCAAATTGTGAGACAATAACTGGTGTTGGCACCACCTTTGCATTGGATTCATTTGTGAATTAAAATAAAGGTTCTAATGTCAACTGTTTTGCTTGTTAGATTTATGTATAATACCATATACGTGTATATATATTGTAGAAGTCTAATAAGAACGATCAAGCAATTACATCACTTTGCACTGCATGTGTAATATACATGAAAAGGTAATCAAACTGTGGTGCCTCACATCTTCCTGATGGAAATACTTTGAAGGCTATAAATAGGCAAGAACCTTCAGAGTAAATTAGCAACAAAATATAATTTTCATTAGGTACCTGCCTTGTAGTATTAATGTGCACAGGTGCTCTTTGTTCTTATATATGTTTTAGACTAATGTTTTGATTTTTAAATACCCCAAACACGATTTTGTTCTTAATTTTCATTTTCTGGCTCCATTTTTTTACCTATCTAGTTATTTCAAAGGGTCCTAGGAAAAAAAGAGGAGGGGGAATAAGAAACAGTCTCTAAAATAATTTGAGATGAATTTCTACCCATCCATTCCTGGCCAGATCCAAGCCCTCTTGAAGTAATTTAAGAGTTTTGAAGATATTTTTGTGGTCTTTGGCTCACACGTGTAGCTCTATTAATTCTACATACTATGGACCACGTAGTTTTCAGCTGGTGTGTGAGCTTCAGTGTAATCATTCTAGCTAAAGAGCTTATTCAGATACAAATATATAGGGAAGTGAAATTATTTAGCTATAAAAATCAGTAAATACTTCTATTATCCCTAAAACTGTATCCTTTAATCACAGAATCAGCTTGTCAAACAGTGTGTAGATAAAAAGAACAGTTGCATTCAACAGTGTTGTAAATATGATGTAAAACTCAGTTACTTTTCAAAAATCAGCTAGTGTAAAAAGAAAAAAAAGCAATATTTAAAAAGTTAGTTCACTATAGGTATGGAGAAGTATCTCTTTTGCCTGCTCTGGACTCATCATAAATTCACAGTTTAATTTTTGTAGGAGTCCTTGGAGCATTGTATTTCATGGCTTATCTCTTCATTAGCCACCACAACAGCGGCCAGTGTTGTTGCATAAATATTACAAACTCATTTCCCAGGCATAGCTGATATTCTTTGGAGTCAGTACTACACATCTGAGGTGTATGAAAAAACTCTAAATTACATTTGATAACTTCCAAATCGACTTGTTTAATTTAATTAAAAAAAGCCATTTTAAGAGTGAGCCAATTCACCAAAAACATAGGACTCCTCTTTTGTGTGCACGTGTGTATAAATATATATAAGTATGTATATGTGTATATATATATATGCACATCTGGATGAGCATGTGTTCTATATCGCTCTGAAAGATGCTAAGTGTGGAAACTGTAAAAGGCTAACTGAATTCTGCAGCTCTCTGAAGATAGGGCTGTTGTGAAGATAGGACCAGTATGTTCTGCTACTTCTGATACTTTTGAAAACAATTTTTTCACATCATAGCATAAAACAGAATACAAGTCTTATCCCTCCAATTATGCCAAAATATAGTATTTTTGTAATGCTCATAGTGTGTGTGAACCCATGTGGCTAAGACCTTTCCAATCACTAGAAACAGGAATATAGAAGTGTTACTGCTCTATCACCAGGCACTGAATAAACACAAAGGTGCTGGCATCCCAACAGCTATCTCTCAAGTCCCTTGACACATCAATCTAAGGCATATTTTACTAATTGAAATCTTTTCATACCGACATTGTAGTTGAAAGGTACTATAATAATACTCTATTTGGAAATATCCCTCTAAAAACTAAAATTCATCAAGTACTTTCATGTCTCTGAGTGGGTACTCGAGAACTAAGCAGTAGATGTAAAATCTACACTGAAGTGCCTCTCTCAGGGACTGGACATGTATGAAATGGCTAAAATGTATTATAAGCCCTCTGTAGCAGTGAGCCAGTAAGACGTCAAAGGCTTCCAGCCTGCTGCCATTCAAAAGGGAGGTGTCAAGGTAAAATCTTGTCTGTTCCTTTCTGCAGTTTCTTTATCCACTGTAGACAACATAAAAAAAATCAGTCTAGCAACACGCATGAACTGCAGCCATATTTGATGTCTCGTGAAGGATTCAACTGTGCATATTTTGCTGGAGGAAAAATGTGTGTTATTTATCAAAGATGCTTGTCTCCTTTCCAGGACTGCCAACAATATTGTTACACAATGTTACAGAGCAAGATGACAGATCGCTGGGTCTCATGCCAATAAGTGATCTCTGATGATGCTGAGAACTAAATATAAAATCAGGAACTGGAGAGATGCAGACATTATGCATCTTTTGGACTGTTTCAGAGTTTACTAGAAAGTAGAGAGTTCTTTGGCTTTAAGAAATCATGGGCTTTGGAATCTAAAATATTAGGCACCCAGCAGAGGTTTTATACAGTAGTTTCCCCTAATCTCAGAAACATCTGTTCATTTTTAAAAGTAAATCTGTACACAGTTTACATTTCAAGGAGGGTCAGATTCCATTCTTCAATTTCCTTTCTGTGTGTGCGTGTGTGTATCATTTATTGTATTCGCAATCAGTGCGGGGTTTATTCCCGCTTTCTTTTTCCTCCTGGTGTTGCCTTTCCCATTGAAACAAAACTGGCTGATTTTCCAATCAAGTCGTGTAAATGAAAATGATTCTACAAGTGTCAGCATGTGATATTCCCCTCTTTGTGCAAAACTGGGAGCACCCCGAGCAATGCAAAAACCAAAATACTTTCTGGAGACAAGGGAAGGGATTTTCCTTGTACTTGGAAGCTGCAGGACTTCCAGGGCACATCAGCTGGTTGATTATCCATTCAGTCTACTTTGTTTTCTTTAATAGCACAAATAAGATTTATGACAAGAGCTGAGATGAAGTTTTGAAGCTTCATTTGATTTTTTGGCTTCAAAGAAGGAAGGCCTCCACAACAGAGGCCCTGGGTTCTTACCACACAGAATTGATTTTTCTGGAGGCAGCTCTTCCATTCACCAACTTGACTGGAGGCCCTTTTTCTAGGAATGCCTTCCCAGTAATTCAAGGGTTGGCAGTGAGCACAAGGAGACATTGCCTCCTAAGTTTATTTATTTTCTCCTAACCATTGGTGTTGGTGTCCAGATTTCCCAAGGCATGGAGGATTTGTTTTTAAACAATTTTTCAAAGCAATCAGTCTGGCTGTGTGACAGCTGTAGAAGGGTTGGCTCTCTCCATTTCAGTTTAAGCTACAACAAAAAAACAAACAAACAAAAATGCTGGACATTCATATGTTTCGTTGATAATTAAAATGCATTTTCCTTGTGGTAACACAGCAGCTCAACATAGCAGAGAGAAAAGAACCTGTTTACATAAGCAATCTGTCATGCACTTAATGAGTGATGCTGTAGAATTACTGCTGGTCCAGGCACCCAGACCCAAGCATCCCAAGCATGTAAAGAGAAGAATAGAAACAAAATCTTTGTTAGTTTTGGTTTTTTTCAGATTTTTACTTGGTCACTACTTTCTGGTAAGTCTGTTGTCATGGAAGCTAATGGCTTCACGAAGAATTAAGGGCAGGTCATTTTGGATAGAAAGACAGAACCTTAAACTGGACTGCTCTGTGCATCTGGTATGGAGAGCTGACCTGTCTTGTTAAGCAAAAAGATTGCTGAATAATAGTTCATACCTGCATTTGTGGCTTTATTCCTCTTTACAAATTATAGCAATATTGGCTGGAGCTCATCAGCTTCTGAATCACTATGGCTAGGTCCAAGTCTACTAGAGTTGATTACGCCCTTTGGGGCTGGTGCAGGCAGACGCAGTTGATTTTGGTCATCACTGTTATGTTTGGCTCTACAAGCAAGTGTGTGTCTGTAAAGTACATTGAAAGTACGTCAATACTGACTTTGCAGTTTAAGGTCCTTTCTGGTTCCCCTAAAGGAACCAAGCCTCATCAAGCACACCCTCTTCTGACTGTCAGCCAGTGTATTCCAGTAGATGTGAATCCACATTTGTTGCAGCTAAGCATTGACAAATCTCTAAGATGTTGTATTGGATAGCACGAAGAAGTACAAGCAGGTATAATCTTCTCAATGCTGGCATTTCAAACCACTATGTCTTTCTTGTTCTTCTAGTGGCCTCCTTGTTGAGCAATATCACGCAAAGGACAAAGCTTGTAAATCTTTACCTACAGGAACTTTAGAGATGTAGGAACAAATGCTAAGAATGCTCAGGCTTTAGGGAAAGGCCTGAGGTCCTTCAGGACTTTAACTTTTATCCCCAGGAGTTTTTTGGAGACAAGACAAAAATATTTGGCAGTATTAAGTGAATCAGATATAGCAAAGCAGCCCAGAAAGATGAGTGTTGGTTTACCTGTTTCTCCCTGAAGAGAAGGGGGGGCACACAAGGGAAATGAGATTGTTGTTTTTCTTGATCAAAGGCCATAGTGAATGACTGCAGAAAAATGTATCAACTTTCATTTTTTGTGTAGCCGCTGCAATGCTTGATGAGAAATGTAGAGGTTTAGTGGTTCTTTGACAGCTCTGGGACCTTGGAATCATGTTCATGAGGAACCACTGCAATGGTAACCAGAAACTGTCAATTTAGAAAAACTTAATCTCACGTGATCTTTTTTTCCTGTTGATTGGACTATTGCATATTTCAGAGCAGATAACTGATTCTCTTATGCAAGAAGGTGTTCCTAGCAGAGGTCTTCCGTGATCAATCTTTCATCACATTGGAAGAGGAAAAAAAAAAGAGTCAAAATAACATATCTTGGTTGTGTCCTGTATGATTAAAATGAAAATATTTTATTTATTATCCCCTAAACTCACTCCAGATATAGAAAAGATTAAAATCATGGACATGAAAAACAAAATACAGATGCACTCCTGAATCTTGAAAATGACCTTGGTTTTATTAAAAGTATTCATATTGGTTGAAATACTAAAAAAAAACAAACTGCAAAGCAAAAGAGGGCCTTGTCTAATGCTTAAGTTTTCCTTGGGCAAAGATAACTTTGGGAGACATTTTCTCATGAACAGATCTAAATGAAACATTTCTACTTACAACTATCAAACCCTTGTCATGGACACACCGTACTGTCAATGAAAAAAAAAAATTGTCAGTTTTCTAGACGAAAGCTAGAAGAAAATATTACTTTAAAAAAAAGTCTCTTAATTTCAAACTTTTCTAAGAATCCCTCGTGGTTTTGTAGGCTGGATAAGGAGAGATCTGGATTAAGACCAGTTTTACAAAACCAAATCCAGATTAAGAAGGTTGATGAGAGCAATGTAAAACCACCCCAGTTTGCTCAAAACTTTTATCTGTTTCCCCCTTCAACTCTAAACTTTTGCGGATGAGATAAAATAGAAACTGAATCCAAACGAGCTGGTTTTGCAAAAGCTCCTCAGCTCTTCTCTAAAAATAAGATTAAAGAAATCCTCTAGGCTGCAGGAGATGACTTTATCTTGTTACATTGCAAACCTCATTCCCTTACTTTAAATCTTCTTCTCTCTTACTAAAGATAACTAATAGGGATGCTGAGAACCATTGTATTCTGTTGACATCTTTAAACATAAAGCAAGCTATCAATATCTGGCTTTTGAGGGGTCTCTCTGCTACCGTTCTCAAATACAAAAGTTTATAGTCATATCATTATGAGAAAGACGTATTTCTACACATACTAATGGAATTTACTTTTGTGAATCTTATTGAGGAACCCGGGACACCAAGGACATTAATGTGCTATGATTTACGCTGGTATAACATCCTTGACTTCAGCAGAACTACGATTTTCTCTATCCTGTCCTAAAGCAGACAAGGGTACAGAGACATTAGGGTAGGATATGGACAGGGAACAAAATTCTGTGCCTTTTTAAGGTAATTTACACTAATTAAATACGTTTGTTGAAATCACATTCTATTATGAAAGAAAATTATGATATGATGATTTTCCTAAAGCTGTGTTCACTTCTGTGTGAGGTGAACTTAGTGTGGTCGGTGTAGGCATTTTCCTGGACGTATCCTGCATTTTTTTAATAAGAATTCTTGTTTTTAAAATAGTACTGATGGTGACAGTTTGCATAGAGCTGTCAATATGCAGGATACTTGGTAAAGAAGTATCCGGCAGGGAAGGAGGAGGCAAATTCTTTTTTAATTTGTCCCAGTCAGAAGTTAATGGAATTACTCTAGATTTGTAAATACCTCAGATCAGACTCTTGCTCAGTATCCCTTCCACAGCTAGAACTTACTGAAAATGCTGACTGACACAATCACTTAATAAGGATCAACTAAAATCATCTAAGTCTCTGAGTACTTTCCCTGACAATGTTTTTCTTTGCTTTTATGTAGCACTGTGTGATGAGTCCATTTCACTATCTGACACCCTGTGGGCCAAGTGCATCCCTGTTGTAACACGATCTCCTGTATTTAGAGAATTACTTTGGGATGAATGTGGTCTCTTGTGTTTCCACTAAGTATAATACAGACACTAAACTGTGGATTATCATTTCCTAGTGGGAGATCTGTGTCTTGTGATGAGATTAAGCAGGATGCAGCTGCGAATGGGACCAGTTTGGCTAAGTTGCCTTAAAAATTTAACTGGAGTAACTTTGGGTTGTGAAAAAACAGCTATGTGCTATGTTCAAGAATAAGCTTCCACATAAAATCCTTGCAAAGCATGTGCAAATCTCCTTTGTGGTAAAACAGAGCTGTTTTGAGTAGCCATATATGTTTCCTGTGTAAATCCGCCACATCCTGGTCTATAGCTCACTTGCATATCAAGTTTTCATGTGAGTCAGATTCCCAAGGCATCTTTGCAGAATAATAAAGTCATACATGACCATGTAAATGATACTCCTGCAAAAGCCCCTTAGTCTTCTTTTCAAAGTTATTTCCAAAAGCAGATTCACAAATTCCAGTTTCAAAAGCTGCTCAGATAATTACCAAAACAAGAGCACTCTGCTACACTCATCTCTAATTAGTAAAATCTGACTTTTGTCTTCCTGTGACAATAGCTTTGTGTGTCTCTGAGAAAAGTGGAGATTTATAGGATACTGATGATATTTATTTCGAGATGGCATTTTTTCATCATTCTAATGTAACTAAATTAAAGGCAGTATTTCTATTCATTTAAATCATAATTTGTGCATTCCTTTTATCATCACAATTCCTGAGAATGTGGAAGATACAAAATCAGTATAACACATTAGCAATAGATAATGCAGTCTAAATAAACATAATAAGCTTTCCTATATGTCTCTAGACCAAACCTTATCTAAAAATACCCTAATGAAGCTGAACCATCCAATTACTTGTTTCTTGGAGGAACCCCTTATTAATGACATTGCAGTGAGGGAAAAACAGTAATTATTGGACACAGTGGGATCTTTTACATTCTGTCTAGTCTGGACAGCACCAATTAATACAACAATAATTATCAGCTACCGTGGCAGGTTGGCTGAGCAGAGCTCCTATCTGCTGATTGGGTGGGGAATGTGGGACAGCTCTCAGGCTGTGCAGCTTGTTCAGACTTAGACCTCTTTTATTTTTTGCATTGCTATGTGAAAACTGAATCCTACGGATATTAAAGCAGGTGGATTACTCTGCTGAGGCAGGGACTCCTCCTCTGAGAAGGAAAGCACAGGTGCCATCATGTGAGAAATGCCATTTTCTCCTTCATCTCCCACCCACTGGCTGTCTGACTTTCTGTCGGTTGAGATTTAACATGATCGCTCTTTCGATAAGGTGAGTATGACGGTGCAGGCTTTTAAAGCTGTCTGTTTGCTTGCTCCCTTGTCTTCTCTCCAGCTATCTTAAAATGACAGTTTACAAATGCAGGAGCAAATGTTGACATGATTTATTGCTGGCACTGCTGCTACAGTCTGGAGAGCGGA
Source organism: Podargus strigoides (assembly GCA_028020825.1). Taxonomy (NCBI): domain Eukaryota; kingdom Metazoa; phylum Chordata; class Aves; order Caprimulgiformes; family Podargidae; genus Podargus; species Podargus strigoides. The sequence continues at coordinate 6,895,137 of CM051626.1, read as the reverse complement.
ATACCTATTCTCAATCAAATTCAACCTGAGGCAAGCACCGAGTATGGGAAACTTCAGCTCGAAAGGTTAAAGTCTGCAAAAGTTATAAGCAAGTGACTAGAGGGGGAACAATGGAAAGTGTTAGACAACCTGAATAACAGGCGTTACTGCTCCGCTGCCTATAATAATAATAATTCACCTTTTATCCATTGAAGATAAAAGGACACAATGTGGGAAAATTAAACTGTATAGACATCTTGGGGATATCTCATCTGAGATCACACACCACTTCTTTCTTGTGGTTATCATGATTTTATCAGAGTCACTTTGAAGTCTATATAGCCTTATATCTCAGTTATCTACATTTCATCCTGTATGTATTTATTGCAGATGGGCCTAAGCTGCTAAATTCAGATCCAAATCCAGATTCTGATTTTGAACTCCCTAAGGTCCGTAGCTAGCTTGAAGCTAGGGCTTTGGTTTGGAATCATCTCTATTTATGGGTAAGAAAAGGGGGTTTAATATATGCTCTCCCAGACTGCATAGCTCTATATACGTGCACATCGAGTTACTCTCATTCATGCATAAATCTAGGAAAACCAGAACATGTCTATGTAATTAAAAGCTGCCTACACTGCTATTCATATTTTAAAGAAGGATGAATTTATAAATGAGCCTTAGCTTTGACATTTCATGATTTCTGAGTGCTTTCCTTTACAACCCTAACAAGCTTTTAACCACGCTTTAACATCTGGAGCTCCAGCACAGAGACAGACACCCTCAGCTCTCCCTTGCATAAGGGTTAAAACTATGGACAAGAATTGTATTTTACAAGTCTTTGTGCATCAGGGTCTGTTTTCCTGTGTTATCTGTAGCCTTGACTCCAGCAGCAAGCAAATGATGACACAGATGTAAATAAGGTTATGGAAAAATAGACTGCCACTTTATTTAAAACTCAAGAGGAATTCCCAAGAGGAATGAGTGTCCCGTTCACAGGGAGGGGACACAAACCAAGTACACCAGGAACAAAATTCCCTTGTTCTGAGACAAGACTGTCCAGGATAAGCAAGGCCTCTGTGTCTAAAGAGAACCATAAATGCTTCTACCTTTTGCATAATACTGATGTGCTAATTAGGGCACTGATATCCTCAGAGGGCAAGCTCAAATCTGATAATATGTACAAAACACACACTCTGCTCTCTCTCTCTCTCACACACAGAGGCAAAACTTAATCAGACAGACAGTGGAAGAAGAAATCAAGAAAAACAACTGCAGAAATTGTGTCCGAGAGATCAGGTGGCGTTCCTTTGTCAGAAAGCTGACTGGTTATACGGAGTCACTCTTCCATCAAAACAATATCATTTGCATTGTGAATGGCAACATGTTAATCATACAGCAACTTAGAGACAGACTTTACAGGAGTGGTGTCAGTATATTATCAGTTTCAGCCTTTCCCTGTTGTTTTGTGATTTGAAGCATTTTGTACTAACATCTTTTTCTCCCACTCTTCTCCATCACCTGGGCTTCCTAAACCTAACGAGGTGATAAAACGCTCTCCACTAGGGATAATCCATTTCCCCAATATAACTTAATTCCTTAAAGCTTCACATCTGGAAGAGACTTCCAGAAACTACATCTCAGCACGAGGGAGCTGGCATTTCCAGCTCTGAAATATCATTCCTTGGAAATAAAACCCCTTTGTCTGACTAAAGACACATTGTGTCTGGAAATGTTGAGGAAAAGGCATTTCCACAGCAAATGTTTATTTCTGATTATAAATATCCTGCTAAAATTAATGAGTACTAATAAAATGTCAGTGAAACTGGATAGGCATCATTATATGCTAGAACCAAATATGTATTTCTGCCTTCCATAAAACCTGGAGCTTCTAATTTAGCATAGTAAATATGATGTAATACTTCTGTCTGCAATAAACTGTAAGAAGGGATAGTTTTTAAATGATCCTTGAGTCTTGTTGCCACACATTTCATCATCTACAAAACACAGGAATGCCACAGAGAGACAGTCAGTTTATCAGGAAATCTTAAAAAGAAATATTTGCTGGTAGCATTGTCCCACCGTTCCACGAAGACTCTGCAAAACTTCTCTTGTGGTGCACCATCACCTCTAAGTGGCTGAGAGGTCAGCTCCTGAAATCCCCTAATTAACCAGCACACAGGGTACCCCTTAATTTGCAGAAACCAGTCACTGCTCTCAGGGTAAGACATGCTGTTGGATCATGGACAGATGCATCAGGGGCCAAATGATGGTACATACAAGTGTAGGACCACTAATCCAAACCAGTTTGTTGCTCCAGGTTTTTTAAAAAATCAGCCAATCTATCTGCACACTTCATTCTTCCTATCAAAATGTTGTAAACCAATGGTCCTTAAGGTTTTTAATCCATGTCATGCTTTAATCAATGGAGGACATCATGCTTCAGAGGAGAGAGGGAGGGATGGGAAGGGAGGGGAAGGAGGAAGGAGGGATCACAGGGAAAGCAGAACAAGGGTGGATGAAAGGAGGGAACGGTGTCATACCTCATTTGTTGGTCACAGTGCAGCAGGGGTTGGAAAGGACAAATAGAAGTTATCCCTAAATATATGCAGACTGTAAAAGCCATAAAAAGAGTGTGTTGGGGGCACCGTTTAGTGGCATCATCACATGGGATGATACAATACTTCAGGGTTTCTTAATACATATTCTGCCAGCTCCATTAACCTGCCATGCCAAGATAATGAAGATAACCCACGTTCACATACTTTCCTGTGGTCCACAGTTCGAAATGAGATTCTTTGACGGTCCGGAAACGCTGTTCTGATAAGCATCCACATTTTTTTAATTATCTTCCTTTGATCTCCCAAGCAATCCAACGTGTTCCCAAAGATCCCCTGTTAGAACTCTAGCTCCCACACAACTGTTATTTCCAACAATCCATTAAAAAGAGGGGAAAAAAGAGCTCCTACAAGAAATAAGTCAAGAATATAATCTGGAAAATAAATAACATTCTAAAGAATTATTTTAAATTTCAGAGGAGAAAGTTTTTGTCAAACTTTTTCTGAAAGATAGAAAATGGATTGATACAAACATCTTAATGAAAAAAATTCTATTATTTGTAAAATATTGGGCTTTTCAAATATATGCAGCTTTTTAATTTTCAGACTATTTATTTACCTCAGATACCTAGTAACCTGTCTCGTGGATGGCACTGTAGCTTCATTACCAGTTCTGAAGCAGAGGTAGTTGAGAGAGAAATCAACTTACAGAAAAAACAGATTCTGAGACAGGGACTGAAATGAAGAAATTGGCTTTGTCTGGTTCACTGCAACTATTTTTAAAGACACAAAACACGAATGAGTTTTTATTCCTATAAAGAGAAATATTTTCATTAAAGCTGAAATGTACTGAAAAGGCCATCAAATATAAAGATAATTTAATGGGTGACAAAATCTGACCCAAAATTTCTTAAATTCTAGTTGTCTAATTTTAGTAATGAGCCACACTATAACCAACAGCAGCAATTAATTTGTTTTCTTTTAAGAAGGCTCATGCTGTACGTAAAAGACTGTTGTTCTGTCTAGTTAAACACTCATGCATTAAACTGCTAATAATTAAACTGTTACGACTGACTAATGAACTCTGCCAACTATAAATGATGGTCTTGTTAGATTCACTGCACAGCAAGGCTTCCTTTGTACTGAAAAAGTTAAAGGTTAAAGAGCTCTTGAAAACAGCAAGCAGCATCTAGAAGCAATTACATTTTTTTCCTGGAGACTAATAGTTGTACAATAATGTTTCAATTCGCACTCTGAAAAAAAAATATTACTATGAGCTCCATTCATCAGAGCAAATCTGCAGCTTTCTACACCATGGCAGGTTGTTAATTTGGCTTCTGCATCCAGCCTACTCAGCCTATAATCTAGTGTTTTGTAGAACCTTTTATTGATCCTGCTCATGGAAACTAAAAGGGCAGTCTCAAGCTTGACTTGTGATACCTGTTGAGTAGCACTCACTCATGTCAGAAAAACATGATGAGATTGAATTTCAAAAGGCTTATGTGGCAGATTTACTCAGATAGAGTGTTTGTTCACTAGTTGTCCCTGCACATTGACTTCCAGACAATACAGTCTTGGGTAAACGAATGAAGCAGAGCTGGAACTTGAACTGTATGCCTGTAAGGAAGCCTACTTGATTACAACTGTGTATGCCTGTAAGAAAGCCTACTTGATTACATCTGTGACCACAGCTACACTTCTTGACACTCCTTCACCTCCCGGGTGAGGAGACAAGGGATTCCAGTGTGATCACTCAATGAAACTGTGAGTTTCAGAATCAAGACTTTCCTGTAAACATTATGTTCCTGGAAATTAAATAGAAACCCTAATTATTTTCCTCTTTTAAAAATTACTCGATCTTGGATTAATCATTAAAAAAGAGTTTATTTGAATCTTAGATGAATGAAACATGATTGAGCACATACAAAAGTGCTAAGGCTCAGAAAAATAAACCCTAAGTGTGGGCTTGTATTCATCCAGCAATTTCATATCTAAACACTATTATTAATTTGGTTACGCACTGAAGAGAAGCTTCTTCAAACCCATGGTAACTACCTGCCTAGCCACATTATACTAGGTCCCTAGATGTGATTTAAGCAAGTGCTTCTGAATGAACTGCATGCAATCAACAGCTCAGTTCTGACACTGCAGCTGTGCCATAGGAACCTCTGGCTGGGGACCAGAAGGTGACAAGGGTGGTAACTTCTCTGTGTTATCTCTTGTGGTACCTTTGCTTTGTGGTGGGCTTGATTGACAACTTGGTCCTCCCAGAGGCAACCCCATTCATCGCTGTAGTTGCATAAGGATATAGCTGGATTTACAGCCCTCATGGATTTTCAGCACAAAAATATTGTAAGAGATATAAAGTAGGTGTTAATGCTCAAATGATCCAATAAGACACTTTTTAAAGGTGTGCTAAGAATATATGGATCCGGCTCTTAGCTTGGCACTAGATTGATAGCACTGCGCTCCAGGAGCAATCTCCTCAAAACCAACAAGTCTTTCCAGAGGAAAGTATCCTCACATGTGAGTAATTGCAAACAGTTCTGGTCGGGAGTTGCAGAGCTAGCTCTGATCATGGGCAGTTTTTGGGCTGCAACGTGTTCAGATAAAGAGTACTTGGAGTCATCGACAAAGCCCTCAGCTATCTGTTGTGCACATCCTGAGTCACGGCAGATGCAGCTGCAGGGTTCAGGTGATGTACCTGCAAGGTGACTACTGCCAAACCTCTTTCTTTGGATGGCCATCTCTCCTGAAAGATACTTGTCTTGTTACAGGAGTCACAGTCATGAAGATCTGCCTGCTGCACCTGATTTGCTGGTGTATGTGCTAAAACCATATTCCTAACACTAGTCCAACAGCAGAGTCTTTGGTACTCTTGCCTTTACACTGTTCTGTCCATCAATTCAGTTACGTGCTATAAGAAAGCAGCTAAAGATTTCCCTTGGCTTTTTTTGTATTTGCTGTATTTGAGTTATTGAGAGATCCGTGCATTACAGGAACACTCAGCCAAGTGGATTGCTACTGAAATAACCTTTACTTCCACACAAGATGGGCTGTTGCTTAGATGTCACCTCAGCAGCTCATACGGTCAACATACTGGTTATTGGGAAAAATGTCAGAAAGAGATTTTACAAAATGTCCCAAATGTGACAAACTGCCTTCAGTGTGCCAAAAACTCTTTCCAGAAGCAGACTTGTTATACCCCCTGATGTGTTTACTTTTCTATACACATTTGCTTTTGAATACTGCTGTGTAGTTATGAAAACACAAATATACATATAGATGTATTGCTGAGATTCAGGAAAGGGCCAGCATGCTAAGTCATGAAAAGTGCAAATAATTATGTTGTTCTACCTCCTTTATAGTAGGGCACACCTCAACATGCAAGGGAAGAAGTTGTGTGCAGCATTGAGACAGTAACTCTGGGAGCCAAACACTCAAATGCTCAACCCTATACAGTCAATACAGGGGCAAAGGAATATACTTCCTCTCAATATTACACAAAAAAACTTATAGTATTGATACAAAATAGGCACGTGAGAGATGATTGTGAATGGGTTACCAGTGTGAATTATCTTAGGAACTGGCTGTTCTGTTTTGGAATTGAACCTTGTGAACTTGTCTCTTTTCTGTGCAATACTGAAAAGCATGAAGGACATGGACAGTGATTTTTCTGCTCAGGAGATGGTCACGTTACCCTTCTGAGACTTAGAGACGCTCTCGTTCGTATGATCCTCTTGATGGATTCTCGGGGCAGGGAACTGGGAAGCTGGCTCAGAGAGCTGGGAATACATGGAATGTCTGAGTAACCCTCTCTTAAATCTTATTTTCATCTCTACAGGTTTTCCACTGTGGTCTGGGACACACAGTACAGTTGACAAACTACTGTAAATAAAAGGTCTTCCCTCAAAATGTTTGCAGCTCACAGGAGAGAGGAAACATACAGAATCTACGTGGTCAGCATTTTGTTGTCAGATTTCTGGCACAATGTTGTAAAGTCCATGGAACAGGGTAATTTGGATTTGCCTTATTATACAATAGTAGGGTTAAGACAAGCCTCTGAAAGGCAGCTCAGCAAACAATATCTTTTGAGCTCTTCCCTGATCTATAATGCTGGCAACCTGAAATGAACAATAGTGTTGTGAGGACCTCAGTGTGGATATTAAATCAAAAAGAGATTCATTAAATGTCAGATACACTGAATAAAGGAGAAATATATGATACCAAATTACAAACTCACTGGAACCCCTTAGTTTTGAAAATTGGCTTGATTGCTATTGGGCTTGGTTTTGCCTAGAAGAGAAACTGGGGGGAAAAAGAACATAAAGAAGCTTTGACAATAGAAATACGTGAGCAAGGAGGTAGTAAGGATGAAGAGAATACTTGCAGGGAGAAAAATTATACAGACATTGCTGTCTGAGACCTAGCATGTTGGCATGATGGAGAAGAGAAAATACTTCAGGATGCAGATAGCTACGGTATAAAATGTATTTCACTTCTTTCTATTGCCCAGCTTCCATAGAGCTCTCCTCATTTTGATATCTAACATGACAACAGATACATCAGCTACGATGCAGATCATGAAAACAGCAACAGTAAAAATAATCAACTTTTATAGAAAAAAAAAGAGCATTATAAGTACTAGGGAAAAGTTTTGTGAATTCAGGCTAGCTTTTCAAACATTCAGACCACCCCTAAAATAGCAGCTACAGTTCACAGGGGCCAGAGCTACACAAATTCCAGCTCTCCCTATGTGGTAAGTCTAATACTTTCTTTTTTTATGCTTTAAGGACTTCAAATAGGGTTTGTGCATTTGACTCCTTTTATCTCTTTCATAGAGTTCTCTCTGCTTTTAAATCCCTAAGTATCTCTGTCCTCCCCCTGCCATTCCTTAACAGATCCAGGACAGCACAAATAATGCCTCTTGGCTTTGAACACATCATGGCAAATTTCACTGACAGAGGAAAGATGTACGAGCAGTTATCTGGGATAGTTTTACACCAATCCATCTATTGTACGCTATGTTCACAATCTTGGGCTGGAATGAATTTCAGGCAAAGTGCATCCCTCGCAGACCACTTAAAAACAGAATAGGTTCTGTCTGAGGGCCCAGTCCTATCTGATGCTAAGCACCTTACAGCATCAGGACCTCTCTGAGAAATAGTTCCCTTAAATTTCTCCAGGGCTGCACAGGGCTTTGTCTCTTGACAATGAAAAGATGACAGGAAGAAGGCAACAGTTTAGGTGCCTAAAATTCTACACAATTCTAGGAAAAAATTACCCCATCTGCATAAAAGGATATCAAGTCAATATGCAGAAATGAAGAAGGAAATATTCAAAAGGAAGGGGAAAAAAATCTTCTTGAAAGATGACCCGCAGGTTTCTCTCTTACTTCTGTTATCAGTATCTACATGCAAGTTTTTCTGGAAAGCAATACATGAAGGGACTCACTTGAACAAAGGTGCACAATTTCAACCTACATCTGCAGGACTGGGGCTTTTGTGAGATATCCATGACAGAGGCTTGTATTTCTTTTGTATGGTGCCTGTCATTCTTTGGAGCATAGTATAAAACAAGTACTAATAATTAAAATTCTAGTATAGAAATCCAGTAATTTTCATTTTCTAGGTATTCTGTTTAATCAGTGCATTACGACATAGACTATTTGGTGTCTCCATAGTACAGTACTTGCATACTTTGCCATAAATTTTAGCCCTTGATGGGAAAAACAATGGTTACAGAAAAATAGGATCTGCTCTGCTATTGTATTACAATTCCAAATGCAGGAATTCTGTGTTTCAGCTAAGACATATTTGCATAATTTTAAAGCTTGAATTGCGAAAAATGTTAAATGCCTGCAGTTTATACTCTGAAGCATTTGAAAAGTAAAGCAGACATCCACAAACATTTCTGTAACAATGTATTTTTAAACATGAAATTCATTAGTGAAGAAAACACAGCTTGTGTAATGAGGGTTCACTATAAGTAGATTTAATAAATTTTAGCATTTAAATATTATTGTTGATCATAAAAGATTAAATGCCCTTTGGTTTCAATCCTCTTATTAAAACCAGCAAATTTATTTTTTGTTGAGTGTGGCAAGTAAGTTTGAACCAAAATGTAAATGCTTAACAGACTCTGTGCATATGTGCACACAGGCGTGTGATGAAGGGTTGGGGCATTTTCCCCAAAGCTTCAGTTTCAACTTGCTCATTTGTTATCATTGTTCATTAACTATGTGGTTGACCTAAGACGAGCCTGAAGGATTACAGAATATTTGTCTAACTATTTAACAGAAGCTTATAAAATAATAGTATTTGTTAAACACCTCAGGTTTCCCTCCCACCGCCACTGTAATCTGAAGACATGAAAGGATGGGATGGGATGAAAGCAGACACAGTGATGCTCGGTTGGGTCAGATGTGTCAGTTCAGCTTGGTTTGAATAGGTAACCCAGTCCTCAGTGTAACTACATTAAAGAGAGTTTCTGAGAAACCACTGTCAACTGTCTGATTTCATGCTGATTTGTTTCTGGATGGGAGCTGCTGTTTTTCATTGGGTGGTTGAATAGCTGGGATAATCAAATTCATGTCACCTGCAAGCAAGGGTAGACTGAAAAGCATGACTAAATGGGGAGGAAAGCAAGGATAGTGTTTCATCGTCACCTATGTCCTTAAAATACTGCTTACGCTTGCTGTCACAATTGCTGTCACTGTAGTTTCTCATGGGAACACTGACAACTGAAGGCTCACAAAAGCAAAGCCAGCAAAAGCTATGCTGAGAGCAGAGTCCTGATGTACCATTACCTTGCTTGATCATCACCAGTTGAGAGCATGCTTCAGTAAGGGGGGACTGTGTGTCATCCTTCCTCACACTCAGCAGCCCAAACCCCAGTGATTTTTGGTGTGTAGCCCTCTTAGGACAGAAGCAGTGTTGCAGCCCTGACTCTGGCTATAGAGTGTTCTTTACCACTGCTTCCCAATGACTTTGCACTATCTGCTGCTGTCACACCTTAAAGAAAGAGATAACCTAATTTCTACCATTAGATTAAAAAAAGAGTCTCATATCTTAAAAGAAAAGAGAGGTCCAAAAATTTGACACTCAGAGCCTGTTAGAATAGGATCATACCATATGTAAATTATCTGCATTGCTTCTGTTAGAATCTAGTGGACGTGCTTAGGTTAACAGGCTTGCCTGCTCAGGCTCCTCTGTTTTCACTTTCCCTCTTTCCCTGTTAGCTGAGCCTGAACACAAACTACTTTTTCCCTGCCACGCTGTAAGATATTGTTGCACCAGCCTGTAACACTGAGGTGGGAATTCAGAGCCAGTCCCAAAGTTTCCTGCTATCGTGGATCTGGTCTCTCTTTCCAGATTTGAACCAGGCTGGAAGTCCATGTAAGCTTGCTCCTTCAAGAGCACAACTGGACACATCACTGAGCTTACTGGTAGGGTCTGCCAGACAGAAAGACATTTCTGAGACAGTGGCAAAAGTGGAGACCAAATTCCCCGCTTATAGTTTCAACATAAGCTTTAAAAGACAGTCTTACAGATCTTATCTGTGTTGGGACTGAACTCAAAACTTACCCAACCTGGCTAACATAAGAGAACAGCGCAGGACATATGTCTGCCCAGAAACAGACTTTTAGACCTTTTTGAATATAATTCTTTGGTAGTTGAGCGTTCCTTGCTAGTTAAAGAGGTACTTCCTTTCTAAGTCCCTTTATGAGTTTCCAAAAAAATAAAAAAAATTACTCCTTTAGGCTGATACTTTTGTAGCTTTTGGAAAGTTTGGTAAAAATCCATATGGTTGGTTTTGAGCATGCTTAAAGAATTGTTTCAGATGTTTAACTTGTGCTTTGGTAACTGAAAACAGTTCAAACTTGGCATGTAGTCTCCAGTGAGAAATGTGGGCTTGGATAAGTTGGAAAAAAAATTGGTTCAGAAAGAAAGGAGTTATAAACAAGTGGAAATAGTATGCTTCAGTTAGCCAGATGTATGCCAGGCAAGCATAGACGTCTGGATATCCACATGCTGAAATAAATGCATCTGTATTTATTTAAATGTGTGATGTAATGTTCATGTGCAAACATCTCAGTAAATGGTAGGCATGTTAATTTTTCCCATCTCACAAAATAAATATAGACAATACATGAGATATACATACATGTACAGCTTTAAAGTGTCTGGGTGACCAAGAGAATGACCTGGAGCACTTGGACGTCAGTGAAAAGACTGATCCTGAATGTAATGGAATGTAGATCAGAGTCCAATGGCCTACAATCCTGTTCATGTATTAAAAAATAGAAAGGGTAAATACACATGTAAAATGTTAGAAACCTCATCAATCCTTAAAAGTTTCCATTACACTATCTCAGATAATACTCGGTGCCAACTGTGATGAATTAAACGTTTCCACAGCCAGCAAAAGCTATTCAAAACCCAAAGTGTAATATATGATTTTCTTGATTCAGAATTTCAAAACACAACCTTTTAAGCAGAGGTTCAATCATCAAATCCACAGGAGAAGTAGCTCTGGGTTTTCTTGCTGAAAATCCAAATTACTTGGGTGCCAAATCTTCATATGCCTAAAACTGGTGTGGCTCCATTGACTTCAATGGAGCTATGCTGATTTACACCAGCTGCACGGCTGGCCTATAAATATTTTCAGTTGATCTGGATTATTTTATATATTATATGAATTTTCTTTATGGATTACATGGCAAAACATTTGTTCTCAGCTTCCATAATGTCAGGCTCTGTGAATTTATTTTAATGTGGGACCATTCGTGTGGTTCTATTATTGCACAACTGAATACATTTGTGCTCATAACATGATTTCACTGCACATCTTCCCATCTACACACTCACAGACATGCTAACAGAAGAATTACTATCGCTCTATCTATCCATAGGAAGTCATATATTGGTGTGAAAGGGTGAAGCTGCAGCTGCTGTGGGAAACATAACACTGAATGTCAAGCTGTTGGTCATGTAAAAATTTCCACCATAACGCGAGGGTAAGTGCAGTTCTTTGCATGTAGTTACGTTAGTGGGGTTTTAAAGTTAATCATTCATGTTATTATTCAGCAGGGAGTTTGTGCTGGACACTTCACTTAGCACTTTGACACAAAGGTAGATAGATCCCACGGATGCCGAGAAGTGGGATAATGAAATTTTATTAAATCTGTGATCTTCCCCTCTTGTAATCGCAGTTACTGCAGGTCCCCTTTTCTGTGCAGTATTTTGTTTGCAATAGCACTGTCTCCTAAGTACGATGGGTTTATTATGGGGTTAGTGAGTACACTCAGGCCTTTCATCACTAAGCCCCTGGGACGTGGTAGGCAGGTGTACAGCCATCTCCACAGAGCCTGTTCAGAGCAGGACTGACACCATGCAGCCGGCTTGGCACACGGTGGCTAGAGATGCAGGCAGGGAAATATCCTCTCAGCAGCCCAGGAAAATACAATCCATCCTTCCAGCTACAAAATCTCATTTAGGGTGCAAGAAAATACAACATATTTACATCTGCTTAAAACCATCCTGCTGCTTTCTCCTGCTTTTTCTCTGACTACGTAGAGCTTATAACATTCTGGTCCATAGCATGTTTAGCTTGTGTTAGTCATTTATTAAGCCCTAACAAACTATTTGTCGGTTAAATGTTAAAATAAAGCACAATCAAAGGAAGGATAGCAAACTTGCATGAGAAAGACACTACTGGTTCAACTCTCAAAACCCATGCAATTGTCTGATAAAATCCTCCTGAATCCAAATTCAAGTAGTAACAGACTGAGATTGAGGTATATGGTCTGGTAAATTGGCAGAGCCTGAGAGCAGTTACCAGCACCTGCCCAGATGGTACCTATCTTTGATTTTATAAGCCCTACTTTCATTTACAGTTTTCTAGAAGAGAAAGTTCAAAGCAGCTACAACTATTTAATATGTGTAGAGTTTCCTTTATATGCCAGAGAAATTAATACTAAAGAAATTTCCTCAGTCTTAGTCTGCAAGTGCCATTTAAGAATCCAGCCGGACTATCAGCTTTGTTTCCTTAATACCTGCAGGCTTCGTGACGTTAAACACATGTAACACCCCATGAGGCAAGAGGCATCACTGCTCCCACAGCACATGGGGAAACTGAGGCAGAGGAGGCTGAACAACACAGCTAAAGCCACACGAGCTAGTTGCACTTCGCTCTACAAGTGCCCAGGTCAGCCTGGTTCCCAGGGACTGCTTGTGCCAGCTGGCTGGACTTTCCTCTCCTGGCCTGCAATATCTGCTGGGGCACAAACAACGCAGAGGGCAGCTTACCTGCCTGCTCTTCCATTGCTGCATTAAAATAAAGGCAAAGCTTGCAAGGGTTAAAGGCTTTGAAACTCGACATTAAACAGCCCAACAGTTCCAGCAAGGGTTAAGACAAGCCTGTGACACCAGGAGACACAACGGGACTCTCCTTCTGTGCGACATATGTAGATGGGTATTAAGGACATGCATCTCCCCTCATCTAAAATCATGAATTTTTATGAAGTAAGCCCTGCTTTCCCATAATTCAGTAGGGTGCACTTTGCAGACCCTAAAGTGCTGTCACTACAGAAGGTTTCATTGCTTGCACCTGCTAAAACATTTGAGGTATTTGAGAGGCAGTGAAACACATTTGCTTTTCATTTTATCTGACTTTGAAAATCTTTGAAGTGTTTAATAGTAGTCCAGAAAAGATTTCTGCCTCTTAATCATTTACTTGTAGGGCACATTCTCCACTAGTAGCCTGTCAGGCAGAAAACGAGTTTAGCCCAGTTTTATTAAGTGCCACATGCCGAGTCAGTGTTCATTAAAGGTGTTTTAAGGTTTGAATTATGTAATTTATGAGAAAAAGAAATACAAAATTCCATTGTTTTATTAATATGCAGCACAGGATATACTGCTAATAACATACTTTTTAAACAGAAGTTTTATTAAAAAGAATGCTTTTATAGGGGGCTACAGATAGGCTTTTAAAAATCTCTTTTTCCCTGTTCAATAAAATTCAAACATTTTAATTCAATCAACATAGATTTGAAAAAAGGAACTATTCTTAACCTCTCCTTTCGGTCACTTTTCTTTACACACATTGTAGACAAAGGAGGAAAATAAAAAAAAAGTCCGATTTTTTTTTTTTTCCCCTTTTTAATAGAAGTGACAGTGTACAGTATTAAAAGCAAGCTGATGCTGAAGCCTGCAGTCAGATGTAAATTCCTTTTTAAACAGAATAAAAAAAAAAAATAAATGGTAAAGGAAAAAAGAAAAAGGATATAAAACCTCCACATTATAACCCCAGGAAACACCATTTTCAAGAATTATTTTAAATTGCCCCCCACAGATTCACAGCTAATGGGATATTTTTAACTAGATGAGGGCTTAGCTAAGTCTTTTGGTAGCCCACTAACCTATTTTTATGGTCTACGTTGTTTTAATATTGTAAATAGGTTTTTTTAAGCATATGCGTAAAACACAACTTATGAAATACAAGGGGGAGTACATTTTTCCTCCCAACCTCTCTGGCTCAAGTTACCTGACCCCAGTCCTGGAGACCAAAGGTAGGACTGATCCTTCATTGGGCTCTAGCATGGAAATTCCCTGTCCCCTGAGATGGGATGGCATCTGTCAAGGACCCTCCTTAACCCCTCTTGGTGTCAAAACTCCCACCACGATCCCATAGTTTTGCTTGAAAAAGAGATTGTGTGAGGCCTGAGGAACCAAGACCAGTTGAGTTTAATATGCACTTTTATTGCCATGGGAAAGTCTTAGTCATCCAAACTTATACCAAACTGGAATTCATTAACCCCTTCAAGGCAGGCCAGGCTGCAGTGCCTGCACTGGTGGGTTTGTTTTGTTTTATTTTCTTCTGTTTTATTTACTTCGTTAGTTTATTACTTACTCTGATGCTCTGACAAGTCCTGGGAACAGAGAAACACTGATGTTTTGGGGTGGATATGCCATGTCTGTGAGGCTGAGCTGCTGGATAGCTCAGATTGTATAAAATGGAAAGAGCTGATGCCTGCAATCAGTGTTACCGGAAAGCTTAAGAAAAAGTAAACATTGCAGATGAGATGCAAGTCATTAATTTTGGAGTCCCATGTAACTAATCCTGCTCATATTTTGGTAATGTGATGATCATATGGAGTCTCATCACAGTTTATGGAGAGGGAGGTATTAGGATCAGACCTTTGAGATTTGGCTGTGTCCAGCAAACAAACTCTGCATGTACCTCATACATAGATGACATAGAGCAGTGATGCTCCATGAAAGGGACACTAAGAGTCATACATTGCCAAAAGGCTGCAAAATATGAAGTTGCTGACACTGAATGATTGGTCATAACAAATTGTACAGAGAATACAGATGTGGTAGCAAAACATCTTGAATAGGAATAGCAATTATACTTGAACACAACCATTAATTTTTAAATTGAAGTTAAGGGGAACAAACTCATAACTATATTAAGGATTTGTTCATTTGATTCAGAGCAACATTTTTAATGAATTCTCTCTGGAAGCATGAGCCAAGGACTGTCAAAATACTTGCCCTGCAGAAAATACACTTTTAAAAATCTACTTGCTCTGAAGTAAACGTTATTTTTACAGTGAGTCCTCAGTTTATGACAGACACATGCTTGTAAAAGCTGCCATCATTTGTGTGGAAAGTGAAAGTAAAAAAACCCCAAACACCACAGAGGGAAAAATTGCCAGACACTTTACCTTAGAACAGAATCAAGGAATGGTAGGGGTTGGAAGGAACCTCTGAAGAACATCTAGTCCAACCCCTCTGCTAGAGCAGGGTCCTGGAGTAGATCACACAGGAACACGTCCAGATGGGTTTTAAATGTCTCCAGAGATGGAGACTCCACAGCCTCTCTGAGCAGCCTGTGCCAGTGCTGTCACCTTCACAGTAAAGAAGTGTTTCCTTATGTTAAGATTGAACATTCTGTGTTACAGTTTGTGCCCAGTGCCCCTTGTCCTGTCACTGGACACCACCCAGAAGAGTCTGGCACCGTCTTCCTGACACCCACCCATGAGACATTTATAAGCATTAATAAGATTCCCCCTCAGCCTCCTCTTCTTCAATCCATAGGAACATCCTATCCATTTTTAGGATGGTGTCTCCAGCCCTGACTCCAGTAAGGAGTCACTGGCACAAGAAACCTCACTGACTGCAGTAAGCATATAAGGACCTCAGGCTGCAGTACTTGGCAAATTTTGGGGCCAGAGCAAGGTACCAAATTTTGCTCCAGCTCTTAATTAGAGCTTTCAAAGATGATCTCTTTAATCGCTGAGGCGGGCTCCTTTTGGGAGGAGGGAAATACAGCAAGGTGGCAGCTGTACTGCCACAACTTACTGCAGCCCACTGGGGACGTGGAGGTGGGAGGAAGGAAGACAGAGTCTGCTGCTTCTTCTTGTGAGACTTGCAGAGTGGTCTATGTGCTGTGTCCATGTCCACACCTGGCTGGAAAAGATTCCTTCATTGGGCACATGCGTAAGGAGCAGACGACTTATCGCTGGGGCACCTCACCTCATCCCCAGAAGATGGAAGCATGCCTTACCTCTCTGAAGTGGTAGGGAGAGAGTGTTTTTAATTCAAGTGGAGGAACTAGCTGCTTCAGTTTTATTACAGAATCATGCTAGTAATACATCCAGATTACTGAAGCTCACAGTAAGGAAGTCAATTTATAATGACTTTGCCATTGTCCTGTTGCTAATGTGCCACATTTGATTCTCCTCAGCTGGCTTTGAAGGGTCCCTTTGAGGAAGGAGGAGACAGCACCCTTGCTTATGAAAAAGGCAAATTACACCCAGGGGCAACATTGCTCCACAACAGGAAAAGGCCAGCCTCCTCCCAGGAGACATGGCCCCAAATTAAATGCAAGTAATTTCCTGACTAACCTGTGATTTCTATCTGGTTGTGGCTTCTGGCATACAGCTAAGTCTCCGGTTCTGCTGTTCTGTTCAGCAGGTCTCACATGTGCTTTCACTTTCATTTCCAAACTTTAATACAGAACAGCCCATCCACAACCTGCTTCTGAGGCAGTGGAGGCCATGGATGCTGGCTCTGGGTTGTGCAGCCATGGGCAGGAGGAAGGACTCTCTGCCTGGGGGACAACCCACAAGAGAGGTCCCTCAGCCACAACGGTAAAGTGCCAGCATAGAAGCTGGGAGCAGGGAGAAGAGCAGCACACTCCTGCAAATGGTTCCTCTGCATCCCATATGCCTCCCAACAGGGTTTTGGGTCTGGCTGCTCCCTTCCATCTCACCAACCCAGAACTGATGAAACTACCATAGGCATCGGGCTGGAAGAACCTATGCCAGTAACTTTCTTCTCTACAGCGGGCAGATCTCCATCTTGAAAATCACTGGTATTAGGTCAAGGTGACTTCTTTACAGCACCAACAAAGTATTTAGTGACAGATCAGAAGGGTGAAAGCCCCTTAGCTGTCCTGTGGCTGGACAGACACTGTCTAGGGAGGAGATGCCTTGGGAAGGGGATGAGTGGTAGCGGGCTCTATGGAGTGTGTGACACAAGGAGAGAGCCTTTGAGAATAACTTAAATCACATTCAGCCTTTTCTATGGTTATTTCTAGGAGGAAGCACTGCCTGGAATGAAGGACAGGAGACTCAACAGCCTGCAAGCTCAGCTGGACGAGCGATGACAGATTTACTTTACTAAAAGTACTCTACTGTGATTTATCCCAAATACCTGTCTCCCTCTGGTACTTTTACAGCATTTGGGGATAATTTCCATGGACAATGTAGCACTTTTGTATTGGGATCACCTGCGCACAGGCTACAGACATCACTGAAATAAAGTACAGAGAATTAGGATGAATCAAATGGCTGACCCTCTTTTAAGTAATCAGTATGGTGAGTGAAAAGTCTGTGATAATAAATGCAGTGACATGCCAGAAACATCTCTAGAAAATATCTAAAGCTTAAACTAATGTGTGGGTATGGCAAAACAAGACAGCAGCTCCCTTACAGCTCCTTGATATCAGCAATTATGGTGAGTTACCATGAATTTAATTATCTTTTCTTAAGGAATTAAAACTTTAAGGTACTATATGCTCAAAAAGCATTAGAGGAGCTCTAATATTTTACTCAGATCAAGCTGGAGAAAGAAGCAACATCAGCCTTTTAAAATTTAAGGCCCAGATTAAAATAATTTTTAATGCTGGTGTTACAATTTCATTTGGGAGTATTGTTTTGCCACAGTTCATTTTTTGAACCTGAATAGTTAATCTCTAATGTGCTTTCAGCCATATCAGCAAAAGTCTTCTTTCCATTGGTAATGGTAGAATTTTTACTGGTGTAAGTAAATTCATACTGGTTACCACATTAAAAAAAAAAAGGCTTTAACTTAAAGAGACTACATGATTTTTATCATGCTGATATAATCAAAATAATAAAACCTGTGTGTGTAAATGATAAGGGATATTAGTGCCATGTTGTTGAGAAATTGGCACAGGAACAACAGTGAATGAAACACATCTGGGAATAAGAATCTAATTCATATAGTAAATAATAGGTTGCACAAATTAAATCACTTGGAGAACTATTACATGCATAAGTAGATACTCCGTGTGTGTGTGGGAACTTACATTTGATTCACAGGACTTAAATATCAGTCTGCTCTGGATTTTGTTGTGAAAATGCCTGTCTGTTTCAAGTCAAGGTGGTTTTCAGGCTGGGGAATTCATTTTAATTTCTGAAATAACTGGTCTATATCAAAAAGCACAGATTCTGATTTAGATTTTGACTTACTGCCATTCAAAGCATAGGAGGTTTCCTTCTGAACATCTCTATCTTAGGCCCAAATGAACCCCAAAGTCCAAGTAGAGAGAGGTAATGTTGCCAATTTAATCCTCATTTCTGATTAAAACCATGTGAGAAACAATCAGTTTAGGCAAGGTTTCTTCATGGGATTAAAAATAGATACCAACCTGGTAAAGAAATTCAGAAATATTTCAGTGCCTCCAGGCAGTGCTTTTTGTTTATAAGAAACCAAACAATAAATCAGATTTTCATAGGAAACTTTTGCAAAAAACTCTTTCACATTCGTTTTGTGAGGAACACGCCTCAGGTTTTTCAGTCGTTGCTAATATTTTGCTACAAAAAAATTTTAGTATGTTACAAGACATACGTAGCTTGAGATAAAAAAAAAGACCTCTTGAAAAAAGAAAAAAAAAATTCTTAGCTTTTTCTGATTCTTGGACTTGAACTTTGTCTGGGGTTAACTTCTTTCTTGGTGAAATGTCCCTGTTTACAATAGGAACCCTAGATGTTTAATTTTTTCCCCAAGTATTGCTCCTGAGGAAATGCCATAACATCGTATTTACAAGATACCCTGAACTGTCAGTTTCCTTGAAACACAATGTATTTAATACAAAGCCATTAAGCCTTGTAAAACTGTCAAAAATGTAAATGACACTTGTAATAAAACCTTGTCGTGTGACCAGCTCTAGCTAATCAGGGTTGATGATATCACTGCAGCTGATCACGGCTGGTGCTATGTACATTTCGACAGCTTTATGACCTGCATGGATTTGTGTTATTAAAATTGTACAGTTTTGTAAGGAATCTGGGATTTAATAAAGCAGCAGAGAAACTACAAAAGGGACAATATATCCCACTAAAAGTGAGCCAGGCTTTAAAAAAATAATATAAACAGAGTGCATGAGCGTGTGTGTGTGCGTGGGTGCATGTGAACAGGGAAACCAGGAGAGGTTCTCCTTCCCTAACTCAGGTGGGGTACGGGCTGCTCGTATAAACCACTTTTATGTATTTATAGCTCAGCAAATACCTTGCATCTGCGAGACCATAAAACAAATTACAATGTCTCCAATTACTTCAAGGTGGCGAATTGTGCTTAAACTTAATGACTTGTACAGATTATAGGAGAAAGAGCATTACCTGTTTAATGTCTTTTTTAATAAGTAATTCCCAAACAAGTGTAGTAAACGGGAGGCTGGGGTTTTGTTTTGGTTTACTTTGTATTCTTTGATTTTTCCCTGAGATTTAAATGGAGGGGGCCTTCACCCTTGCAAAGGCAAGGTAACTCACTGTTTTATTTACTTTGCAATGCTTGGGAGTGCTCCCCGGAGTACAAACATGTCAGAAAAGGAGAGACGAGGATACATATTCTCCCAATAATCTATAAATTCAACCTAATGGGGCAGATATCAGAAAAATGTGTTGGATTGAAGGCGCATAAATCACCCCTGGTTTCCTGGCATGAGCTGGCACTGTGTGCCTTATATTTCAGCCAAATTATTCCATTTGTTTCTGAAGATATTTTAATCCCTCGTGACCTCAAACTTCCCGTGAACCAGGGCCTGAACAAAAGGCCGCCCACTGTCTTCGCAGTAAATCTGTTGTCTCCCTTCTCAGCCCGCAACCTGGGATCATAGATCACCCCTGCACTGCATCTTGCTTCAATTTACTCAATTAACTCGAGTAAAGCGCTTGTAAGTTTGCAGATGTTGCTTTATTATCGAGGCCTAAAACGTACACGAGGGTTCAGGAGCCCGAGGTTACGGGGAGGTTGTGGGGGGGGGAGGGCGGCGCAAGGCACAGGCATCCCAGCATCTTCCTCCGGGCGGGTGGGCATGGACCCTGCGCCCCGGCCAGCTCCGCTGAGCCCCAAGAGGCATCTCCCCTTGTGGATCCGGGGCTAGCTGATGTTATCTCGCAGGAAGATAGGGTAGGAGAAGTAGGTATTCCACCTCGAGATGAGATAACGTCGTGATTAACAGATGTTTAATTGGGCCATTCGTCAAACGAAGAACCTGCCTCAAAGTCAGCAAGGCTAAGTAAATTATTTCCAACCCTGCAGGTGTTGGACTGGCAGCTCTATTACTCTTCTGGAAATGGGCTTTAGAAGATTTTTATATGAAAAGTTAATTTATTTCTGTGGGGTATTATATTGTGCCTTTATTTATGTAATATGCTTTCAGGTTTGAGACCAGTCCTCCTTTATCTTGCGCACGGGAATGAACTGCGGAGGGGCAGGAGGAAAACCAGTCACCCTCTCACCATATCATCCGGATAAAGTCTGGTGTCACATTATTTAATAACTTCCCAGCAGCCCATACCCATGAGGCAGAGGACAAATAGGTGACAAAATCTTTCAAAACTAACTAGGTTAGTCAATACACCCAAAACCCGTCAGCGATGCAAAGGCACAGGTGGTACAAAGGCAGAGGGGCTCAAGTGCTGCCAGCATTTCTCTGTCTGCTGGTCCGAGGTTATGATCTGGATTCACACCTGGTCATACCTGCATTTTTATTTTTGGGTTCATGTGGTTTCCCCTCCTCCTAAGCTTCCACTTTGATTCTTATGTTCAAATGAGCCCTAAGTCTCAATTAAAAAATATCTGGGAAGTACGAAAGGTTTCAGGTGAAAACCACAATGAAAGGGGTAGGTTTTCAGTGAGTTTACAGCAGAATTGTAGATCTGCCAGACTGTGTTATGGACAAGGTACATGTTCTTTTAAAAGACCTGAAACTTGGAAATTTTTTTAACTAATCTTAGGCCCAACCTTTAGCAGGGATGAGTGGTCAGAGGCCCATTTACTTAATGGAAATGACATCTGTTTATATTAGCTGACAGTTTGACCCAGAAACAGAACCTCAACACATCGTGAAATCAGTTATTGAGTTCAGTGTCATTGCAGATTTCACAGCAAGTTTCATTCAGATGTAATTATAAACTGTGATTTTTAAAGAAGCTCAACTTAATAACTATTTAGCCTGTATTCATTCTCCTCTTCACCTCCTAACTAATTTAAGGGTGCTTTTGTGATGGGTACAAAAATACCTACCTGTAATTTCTGTGGACCATTTTCTTCCAGCTGCAGCTTTTTCCTGTTGGTCTACAGTTGCTGCAGCAGAGGAGAAGTCTTTGGAGCTGCTGTGATGCCCATTTCAGCAGTGCACAGGGGGAGTGAGGAAACTCCTGAGCAGCCTCTTCATCTTTTCCATTAATCTCCATCTAAAAATAGGCCTTTTCCCTTGGGCAAATTTATTCTACAGGACATGGCTAGAATTACTGGGGGCTTTCTTGCGTATTCTCCAGAATATCCTAAGCCTATATTGCACTTACACTGAGGAGCAGATAGGGCTTTTTGTGTGCAACAAAATGCTTGCTAGGAAAGAATAACAGGAGTAGCAACACCAACACCTACAGCTATCAGAATTTACCTTGCCTGTAGTCTAGCTCCATGATCACAAGGCAGTTGATAGGATATTTCATGCTAATGCTTTTTGTGATCTTCATGCCACTTACAGATCTCTGGAACAGCAAGAACAGAAAAGTGAAACAAACCTGTGTTCCTGGAAATCTTTTGTCCTTTATGGCATTCAGCCTAAGCACAGTATGCTGATAGTTTTAGAGTTTTTGAGCTCTGCAGGCATCTTTATCAGACTATTGGGCTTAAAGACTTTTGGCATATGAAGTCCTTCCTAATGGTGACAGTAATTGAGCAGACTGGAATGAGTTAAGTGAGGTCCGATTCTGTCTATTTCTTCTGCATCATCTAAACTGAAGCTTGGGTTTGATAGCAAGCCAAATTTTTAGTCCTCAGTTTTCAGTATCTGTAATGTTTTAAACAGAGGAGCCAAACTAAATCTCAAGGGGAGTCACATGGCTCACAAATGTGGATGTAAACGGGCTCATGTAATTTTTGTGCAATATTTTGTGTGTGAAATCCTCTCAAACTCTTCTTGGCTTTTAACTTTCATAAGAGAGTCTTTAATTACTCTTTGAATATGCCATTACATTTATGTTTTTTACTCACAGCATTTTTTTAAAATAGTGGTCTGTTTTGTTTCTATATATAATGGAAGTTAATAAAATATGTGCCAGAAGCCAAAAATATGATGAGCTACAAGGCATACTCCAGACCGTAAGGAAAAAGAAGAAAGAGCTGGCCTCTAATTCCACAGTCTATCAGTATTTCTCAGAATAGATATTACTCTTGGTCTGTTTCCCCCAAAATATCTGGCCTGAATCTAAATAATTCGTCCCCTTTCTAAATCTGTGGCTCACCAATTTGTGCTCATTCAAGTCTATCCTATGTGCCAAAAACTGGCTACCATGTAAGTCCAAAGCCTAATTCTGAACTAGGGGTTCCCTGTGTCTTTTTCTCAGACAGGATCATCAGTGTACCTAGGTTGGATGAGTTCTGTTGAGTTAAGACAGCTGGGGAAGGAATCTCAGCAACGCGCTACAGATCCATAAATTTATTCAGTTTTATTGCTGCAGTAGGAAGGAGCAGGTCTATGAAAGCATCAGCTTGCTGTTCCTGCATCTCTCAGTGGCCACTGGGGCTCACTCCTCCTAGATTTAGACCCTTAAACACCTCTGTTAAGAAGGTGGTTACCTGAGCTGCCTCCCTGTCTCTGCTCCATAGACGGAGCTTGGTGACAGGACTCTTGAGATGCTGAGATCCGGTTTATGAACATTGACTGTTTGTCATAAGAAATAAATTTGTCCATCAATGAACCCATTGGACTGAGTATCCCCCAAACAGTTGGAACTTGTCTTGGAAGCAGTTCTGCATGTCACTGCATCGACCCATTTGGCATAACTACCTCATCTGAACTGTGCTGAATGTTTTGTCTGATACTCTGCTGTCTGGAGACGGTTAGCAGCCTCTCAGGAGCACAAGACTCAGTCCCAGCAGTTATCATATATACGGGTATATTTGTGACAAATGTCTGATCATCCCCTCCCTGCAAAACTCAGCTAATTACATTCACAAATAATTGGGCCATCTTTGATGCTTTTGGAAGGGACATGCCATTAGCAAGTGACGTGCTGGGAGTGACCACTGTGTCTTTATAAAAATGTGCAAGTGGCACTAATGTACTTTACATAAAAAAACATATAAAACTCTCCTCGGCAACTGACATAAATTGAACTTGCTGCTCTCCTCTCTATACTCCTGTCTTCTAGTAGAGAGAATGCCTGCTGGCTTAGAGTCCGTGTTGCAGTGGATACAACCTATGCAGGGTGAAGCAGCAGTGGCTGAGCTCATCTAACTCATCATTTTGTCTCACCCTTCTGCCTTCCACTGCATTCCCAGCCTGATGAGTCTCCCCATCCCTGCACTAATTTTTTTCAGGCCTTTGCTGGCCTTATGCAACCTGCTTACCTGGCAGAAAGACCAGCAAGGCTGGAGCAGCACAAGGTACATGGAGGAGCTTGGAGCCAGGAGCAGGCAAGGTAGAGATGGGATTTCGCTCTTTAGTTATGGTGAACTGAGACATTGGCTACTTCACTGGCAGACATACCTAAGCAATGAGATGGTTTTGGGGCATGCTAGCCCTATAGCTCCATGTGAATTAGATGTCTGCATTGTCATCTAGCAGCTGGCATGTGAGAAGCTGTCATTGCTCAGCTCCTTTCTATCAATACAGCAGCTGTCAGCTATTGATAAGCTGCTATCAAAACCTGTTAGCTAAAAGCTCATTTGAGTGTAAGTATTCCAGCTCTAGCTGCTGTGATGTTGGTGCTCTTTTCAACAACTTACAATCAGGACACAACCATTGACTTCAAAGGGAGCCTGTAAAACACAGGAGCATCATCTCCAGCATGGCAAGGTCTGTGGGGAAGCAGTATCCTCTGCTGGTACAGTTACTGTAGAAAAAACAGTAACATCTACAAGGCATGTGACCTTCCTTCAGGTTTCTAACATGACTTTCTTCGCAGTCCTCACAGCTCAGGAATGCTGGGTGGAAAGAGTTCATGGCTATACCTTGCCACCACCTCTTCCCTTCCAAACCCCAGTTTGGAAACTATTCTGGAACAATCTCCTGCACATGATAAGGTAAATCTTGTTCTGTTGTTTCTTTGGGACCTTGTACTTGGGACTGTGGATGAAATAAAAGTCGCTTATTACTCTGTATTTCATATTTGCCAGTTACTTTTATAAAACTACATTGCCCTACAATAATCAAAAGGCATTTATTTAAATAACGAGTGTGGATGATTCATTCTCAGGCATTTTAGAGATGAATAGGCAAAGTGTGATGCTGTGAACTTGTATGTTGAAATGTCTGTGTGCTTATTCCAGCTGTCTCTACTGGACTTTCCCAGTTCTCTCTCCCTACCTATCAAATCCTGTTCTTAAACCTGCTAAAGCAGCCTCTCTATGCACTAGCACTGCTGCTGGGGCCTGGGAACATTTTCAGCTGATTAGACCATTCAGCATTGTTGCACTCTGGTTCTCACCAGCATGTCTTCTTCACTTTGTCCCATATGTTTGGGCTAACCTTCTTTTCCCCTTACAAATCATCCCTCTGTGAACTACTAGCATCTCTACCCACATATTTTTGTATGCACCTCAGTAGGAAATGTATGAAATCAACATACCTTAAAGAGCATTGCAAGCAGGTCAAGCTTTATATTCCTAATGAAAAGTCTTAACAACGTTCCTTCAGTCTCAGCTGCCGTTCTGCCTCTCACTTTTTTCCTTCTAAACATGATTTTATTTGGTATCCTAAAAGCAAGTTCCAGGAAATTCCATCTGTTCTTGTTGTGAATCATAAGCCTACTGTGTCTCTTCTCTGAATACTGGCTTGGCTTTGCACAAATCTACATAGAAAATGGGCAGAATAAAAACTTGCATTGGATTCACTGGAAGAAGTTGAGATTTTTTTTTTTTTTAGTTTGTTGTCGGTATGAAAAGTTGAATGAAAATATTTTGTCAAAATAAAAAAAATATGTTTGGGAGATGTGTGTGGATTGAAATGATAATTAAAATCACAATTTTGTTTCAACAGAATTGAAAGTTTGATTCCAACTTGCATATTTCAAATAGATTCTTTTATTTTTAAAATAAAATTTAAGAGGATTGTCATCAAAGATAGTTTTAACCTGGAGAATGGATGTGTTCTTTTTTAAACTCACATCCTACCACTCCATTTCAATCAACTGATGAAGAAAATAACAGAAACTAATGAAAGTTTTTGGTATTTAATCTTTATTTTTTCTCAAGAAAAGTAGGAAACAGCTTTGTGCAAATAGTAAAGGCAATGTAAAGGCCATCCAGCACTCCTAGGAAGCTGGACTGTGCCTGAATACTCAGTGACTTTGAAATAAGTGAGTAACTTTTTCTCTATTTGCAATATTAATAGCACAATGCCCATCAGAGATGGGGACTGGGACTATCCCAATGAAAGATATTTTGGATGCCTGTTTTTTTTTTCACCATTGAAAGTCATGAGATCCTGTCAGTTACACTCAAGGCAGTTTTGTTGGCAGTGATTGAGTTTTTTTCTTTTTTTATATAAGCAAATTTTAATAATATGCAGCAAATTGAATGACAGATACAATTTTGAAGGCTAAAAACCTAAAACCTTTAAGCAGTGATTTAAAAGCTAATTATTATGGGTATAGCCATTCAACATTCATTTCTTCATATTGTTCCCTCAAGAAATAGTGATTTAGTCAACCAATTATTTTATCTCTTTTAGGGATACTTTCTTAATTGCAAAACAATCTAAAAATATAATCAGCATGCTAAATACATGTGGTATCTTGTTTAGAATGCCATGTTGGAGGAAGAATGCAATTAAACTGTCAAAATGTAATTGTTTCTCATATTTAATTTAAAGAGGCTGATTCACATTTGCTTTTCATGTTTAGGAGTTAAAAAACAAAGCAAGCTACTAGTACAACCACTAGTTTTTAATAAAGACAACATAAGCTTGAAGTATTGACGAAAGCTGCCTCTGTCATGAGATATTGTTATCAAAAGATAGGCAAATATTCACACTTTTTCATTCCTCACATAACTGCAGTTCAGAATGCAGAGTTTCAGTATTTGAGACAATATTTGTAATTTCAGGTGCAACTCTAACATGGGGTGACATGTAAACTGCATAATCTCCATCTGTCTCCTTGCCTTTGGAGCCACTGCTCCTCAGAGATGTCTTTCACTCATGACTGTTTCTGCCTTGCTACTGGAGGAATTTTGGAGGAAGGGAACCTTGAGCTGAGATCCATCACATTCAACTTTCCTTCCCATCATTCCTGCCCTGGAGGAAGGGAGATATATAGACCTGCAGTGACTTTCCTCTTGTATACCTGCATCTAAAACCACCTGCCTAGTGATAGTTAGTCCAGATTTGCTTCTTTAACCATTCCACACTGAGTGATAATGTAAAAAACAGAGCAGTGCAGTCCTGGGGCTGCTGTTTCACAGGATACAAACCTTCAGTGTAGTGGAAGGAAATTCTAGACCCATTTAGGCAGGTGCATTATCTTCAAAGACAGTTTAAGCAGAGAATTCTCCTACTTATGCAGATGGATGCAGTTATTTTCACCGTGATGCCTTAACAACCAGCTTTTGCTTCCACAGCAGAATAAGTATGTTTTTCTCCTTTTCTTTTAAATGTCATGTTAGTACAGCAATTCTGTGCACCTTTTTTGGTACAACTTAAAAGTTGTATGACATGCAGTTAAAGGAAATCTTTGAGTGAAATTAAACCAAGTCTTCTGGGCCCATGTCAGCCTGTCACGAGCTTTCAAAGACCACCTTTCTCCTGAGCAAAAGACAGAAGCCCTGTGGAATCAGTAGCACTGGGATGTCACTTCACATCTTAGATGGGGCAGAAATATTCTAGTGAGCACAACACTGAATTTAATTTTGTCATAATAAGCACAGTATCACAAATTATTCCAGCCAACTCACCTGAACACCTTACAGTTGGGTATTGGTGCCTTAATTGGTACATATTCTGGTGAATAGGCATGAAACACACATACAAATGTGCAACAAAAAAAATGCCATGGTTGTACACACATTTACAGAAGTGCATGTCTGCTTTGCCTTGGATATGTTGTCTAACAGTTTATTTGGGGAATTGTATGTCATCAAAATGCTCCAATTTAAGTACTGTTTAAGTGATAATATAGATTACTGGGATTTTTTTTGTAATTGTGTTGTTTCTTCTGTATTATTTGTATCCTATAGATATTATAGGTACTATACAGAGTGGTTTTTTTTTTAATTTTAGATTATATGTTTTTGTCAATTCTGTAAATAAAACAATAAATAGCACTAGTACCTTATTATCCCATTTATGGTTCAGCCTTTAGTGAGGACTGAGACATCAGCAGGTGGGTTTCCCACCTATTTGCTGCCAGCAGAGTAGATCTGCAGATTTATTCCTACATACACAGGCAGGATCTAGCAGAAAGATGGTTAAAGATCAGCTAGCAAGCTCCAGGATAAAGAGAAGCAATGTAGATGCTGCTTTCCCATCTCTGTGTTATCACTGCCTTTTGCAGCATGCTTCTGACCTGAAACCAGGGCAAATGTGGGCTATGGATGCCGTGTTTATGTCTGCTGCCTCCTAACTGAGGAAGAGCCCTATATCTACAGCCAGCAGTGTGGGAGGGGGGTGCACTTCAACAGCTTGATCCTGCAAATCCTCAAGTCCTGCCCCAATTCTCAGTGGCTCCACCAAGGCTCCAGCAGACACAGAAGCAGATTAAAAACCTCACTGTCATCCATACCCTCCTACAGCCATCCTCACATGAAAAACTGATTTGCATGTGCCAGGCCAGGCCTTGACTTGACTCCGGGAATTTCGTACAGATTTGTATCCCGTAAGAAAAGGCATTAGGGTTGCCAGTTTGAAATATGACAAAACCCAGCCGCCTCAGACAAATGGCTGCTACCCACGCTCGGCTTCGTCCGCACATGTGCGGTGCTTGGGATAACAACTGCCAAGTCTGTAGTAAAAGAGGCCAGGCAGGAAGCCAGCCACATGGCAACTCTAAATGATATTAATAAGACTTTATAAAAAGTTAAAAGCACAATGTAGCTTTTCAAAGTGTTTCTTAGAGATCTCTACATATGCATAGGTGTTTCATGTCTATGAGATAGAGGCTTGGGGTAAATTTAATGCAGTATACTTTTCTGCCTAAACTTTTTATTTTTTTTTTTTTTCTCCTGAAAGCTGTTGATATAAACTGGGACTCATTAAAAACACTTTGTATTTTGTTTTTAGAAATCTTGAATTTATGTCATTCCCTGGATCATTAGAAAGTGATGTAGCATCAGCAACTGTTCTGAAGGAGCCCCGTCTTGCAAGGAACATAATATTCTTGCCACAATCAATGGCAGTAAAAGGGTGCTTAGCACCTTTCAGGAGATGCTGAGCATCTCTCCCAGGCCTAAGTCCAGAGATAGCATTCCCAAAGGACAGATACAAGGATATTAAAAAAGACTTTGATCAAAGAAATATTGCTTCTTT
This sequence comes from Podargus strigoides, assembly GCA_028020825.1. Taxonomy (NCBI): domain Eukaryota; kingdom Metazoa; phylum Chordata; class Aves; order Caprimulgiformes; family Podargidae; genus Podargus; species Podargus strigoides. The sequence goes on along the minus strand of CM051626.1, from coordinate 6,866,311 downwards.
CCTCCTTTCACTAAGCAGATGTGCAACGTGTCTTGGGAAAGAAATAGAAAAATTCCTGAGTGATTTATTTGATGAACCTAGTTTTAACCCAGGTTATTGCATGCCTGATACGGTGATGCTGGTTATTAGTTTCCAGTTGAAAATGACCAGATAGAGGACATATTCACTTCATCAATATAATACATTTATTGGTTGTCAAGAGAGTCACATCACACAGATATGTAAATCTGTCACTTTGTCTTAAAAGTGTATTTCTCTATTACAACGTTGCTTGATGTATGTTTTAAGGCAGTAAGGCCTTTTAAATATTAAAAAAAAACAAGACAAGGGGGAAGATTTGTCTATTCAATCACAAGATTTAAGACATTAAAAGCAGATGCATCATTTATAAAAGTAGGATTTTATCAAATGCCATTGTAAATGAAAGAATCATATCTACCACATGTAGATATGTGAATTAAAGAAACCTTCTTTCCCAGGAAAATTAACAAACTCTTTTTCAAGCATTAAGATGGATTAGTCCTTGAAGCTGGTTACTAGTTGACCACAAATCTTGATTTGCTGTGTCAAAACTAAAATAGAATAGAGTCAATTTACATTATATAAAAAATAAATGTTTTTCATTCTCTTTATATGTCCACTGAAGAAATCCTAGCTTTGAAAAAAATGCATTCAACATTGGAACTAAAGGAACTCAAAGAAGTTTAGTTGTGATTTAATTCTTCTCTTTACCATTCAAAACCGAGAACTAGCAATAGCAATAAATATTAAAAATAGCGAGAAACTTACTAACCTGTATTTTTCTCTTCAAAATGTGCAAAACTGGCTTTTTGGAAATGTGATGACATTCTATACTTCAAAACAAAAGAAATATGCCTAGCATCATGACATATTATGGTACTAATCCTTCACAAGGGCCCAATGCTGCCATGGTGGCATGTGTTTGTTAACAACTCTCCCTGCTCTGTGTAGAGTAAGATATTGCTCAAGCACTTTGGAGTGATGAACTAGAGCCACATACTTTTCTGTTGACCATATTTTTTTTGTGATGGGGCAGAGCAACATGGCACATGACTCACTTGAGTTGACATGAAACCTGACGACAGTTACAGTGAGATTTGTATCAGGCTCTTAGGAAGGAACTTAAGACAACAGTTTTGCTCTAAGCTAGAAATGATGTTAAATGAGAACAAACACTATTTATTTTGATCATGCAATAGTGAGTCATTGTGTGTGAGCATTAGCTATCTTAGTACAACTGCAGAGGAACTGCAGGACTAAATATGAGATCTCTATCTGCCAACAAAAAGCAATTATCACTGTCTTTGAGCAGATACCACACTCTGGACCTAATTCAGCAGATCCCCATATGTAAAACTGCCACTGAACTTAAAACCTTCTATGTTTGCAGTGCCTCTGAAATCAGTGCTATATCACCCTGGTTAAAACACATGGTAGTTTACCAGCTGGGTGTCCTTGCTGAAAACGATGTTGCTCGTGCAGATAGGAACATGATAATTAATCCATATGCAACCAATTTAAAATGAGCAGAGGTAAGCATGATAGGGGGAATTACATAGCATGTCAGAAAGAAAACAAAAAGACATGGCAGACCACATAATTAAGACACAGATTTTTAACCTGATTTGTTGAAGGGCTATAGATACACAGAACTGTAAGGAAGGAGATCTTTCAGTCTAGTCTAAGAGGTTCTAACCTAAAATTTTAACAGAGTTCATGACAGAGATTTGAAGAAGATGAGAAGTGTGGGTCTGGGTTTCAGCACAGAAATATAGGGTTGTTGACAGCCAGATCTTTGGCTCAAGTTCATCTCCAGTGAATACTCACCTAAGTCTAACATAACCAGCCTTCAGTTCATCAGTTTACATTATAGAGTCTAAATCATCGCAGCCCATCACTTTGCAAAACATAATTCATTATCAGGAGAAAAGAATACTAAGACTAAAAAGACACCAAGGTTGATCGTAGCCTGAGCAGCTTCACTGGTGTGCAGTGTTCTTAGCTGGCTGCCTGGGCTTCGTGTCACTGCTTTGAGCAGAATGGCAACTTCAGGAAAGAGAAGATGCAATCCTAAAAACAACTGGCTAATTTGATCATGCTAGGAGAACCTGCTGTATAGTAAATTCATGGCTAATGCTTCTCAAATACTCCTAAGAAAACCATTAGACTATGAGACTGCGTGTGGAAGTGCCTAGTACATCATGACGGGGTTACCAGGAGAATTTCGTGGTGTGGATTTGGGATGGTGACATTACTCAGATGTGTTGAAGTCAATGGTGAACCTAAATGTAGTGGTGCTGAGACTGCCATGAAGCATAGCAGTTGTGCATGGTGCATGTGCTACATTCATAAGCAGAGAACATTACTGACTTCCTTTTAGGATTTAAAAAACTCCACATTGTTGAGACTGTTTTTATGTCTGTTTTCCTGTTCTCCTGGCTTCAGTTGCAAGGACAGAAGTTTCTGGGCTCAGAACCTATTAAAATGGTCAAAATGAGTTATTCAAGACCTTAAAAACGGAGGTGGGAGAATGGAAGTGTTTTGCTATTGTTTTAAAAAATTGTTAACAGCAGTTTCTGCACTGAAATAAAATAAATACTGATGCCTCCATTTTTTTTCATGCAGTTGAACTTCTACTTTCCAGCCAAACTATCTAAGGGTCTTGAAATTTTAGTGCAGCATGTACCCATGTACACAGGTTTTTCCTGCATCTCTCCACCCTGTAGAGAGGGGTTGCACAGCTCAGCTCCAGAATTCTGGATGTAGCAGCAGTCACACAATCTTTTCATCTTCCCAGAAGAAGGAATACATCCTGGGAACTAATTTGATTTTTATGGTAGTGCAGTTCCCTGATGGGCTGCCTTGAGGGAGAGGGAGATGAGGCTCTGATGGGATGAAGGAGTTTGCAGGTACCGAATAGCCAGGAAAGGGTGGCAGATATGGCTCAGAAGAAGAGGTCCTGACCCTGCCTGCCAGCATCCCATTCTCAACGGCACCTGCCTCTCCCTTTTCACCTCAGCCACCACCACTGCTGGCTTGTTATCTCCTACCTGGCTCCTGCCTTGGTCCTTTGTCCTTTCCCTCCTCCTTCTGCCCCCCGAGTGCCCTGGTTTTCCCTTGGCTCCTACCCATACGTACACACATCTGCCTGCATGCACCGAACATAGTAGTAGTAGTAGTTTTATTACTCTCAGTTCTTTATTAATGCCACATGTGCTGTTGTAAGGTTAAGTTATTAAGTGATATCCAATAATTGTCTCTGCTCTAAAGTGGACATTTCATTTAACTATACTCATGTGGATCTGTTTCAGTACCATTTATCATGACCACATTTTAAGAACCATTTCAATAGGCCATTTCTCTCTTTCTTTAACATAACTAGACCTAAAAGGTCCCGGTCAAAAATTAAATACAATTACCTTTGAAACAGCATAAGGGAACGTGGGGTTTGCATGTGCTTTGGAAGTTAAAATATATATTTTACTGGGCTATCATCTCAGCAGCAGAGTTAATTTTACTGTATTTGTGCACTTGCTGGAAATGCTTACATGAAGGCATACAATGACCTGTTTAGTTTGCAGGAGAAAATTGTGTCATTTGCAAGCAAGCTTTCAGCTGTGATATTTTATAATTGTTTAGATGAAAACCTGATAATCCTCTACTCCTTCACATAAACTGCAATCCATCTTTAAAATTGCGATAATTCATAAAACCTGCAGCTTAATAAACTAACAAACCCCAGGCCCATGTTATTTTAAGGGAAGTCAATCTTTGATCAGTCAAGCTGAAATGGGTCTGATAAGTGGAAGCCTTACTCACAGGGAGCAGCACTCCAGTTTGTTATTGCTATTTGCTCATCATCCTCAAGTGCAAAATAAGCAGAAGTCTTTCCGAGCTTCTTATCTCTTTTCACTTTCTTCTCTAGATCTCTGTCGCTTTAATCCAGCATGTCTGCTGCTGGTTAACAAGGAAATCCTGTGTCAATTATCGCCAACAACTTCCTGCTGTGAAGCTGTGGGGAATCAAAGCTTTTGAGAGCCTTTTTCACACCAGAGAGTAGTGCAGGGCCTAATTAAATGGCCCTCATATCCTGCAGCATACTGGTGGCCAAATGATAGAGAGCTAATGAATGATAACCTAATTTTTTCCAAGAATTGTTTTGATTCTTCTGGTCAGTTGTGCTTATTGAGTCGTGGCTCATTGTTTGTGCCTAGGGCTGAGGAGGGTGTCAAAAGGTAAAACTTGGGGAAGATACTGATCTGCTTGGTTTATTGTGTGCAGACTTTCCATTATATAAATATATATATTGCATATCGGGAAGGATATTTGTTAAAAATTGCTTTGCTGAAATGTGTTGCCCTCTTTCCTCGATATGAATTGCTTTGGTGACTCTTATACACATGTGGGCTTCAAAATTGTCCTATAAATCCCCCTCATAAATGCTATCGCTACAATATTATTTTTACAGAATCACAGAATAAGGTATCTGCCATCGCTCGTGCACAGCTGCCCCAGTTCCCCCTCCTCTTCTTTCTTCTCCTCTTTTTTTTTTTTTTCTCCTTCTAAAACTGTTCTACCAAGAACTTGATCTCCTGCCTGAACAAAACTGCAGCTCTTGTACTTTTGCTGCTTGAGCAGCTGTAACTAACCTTATGCTAAAGTTACACATAAAAGAAATACAAATATATGCAGCTCTGCTGCTTTTAAGTTTAGATGAGCACCTGAATAGCTGTCTGCCTCTGCCTGAGCACTGATGCTGTTCTGTGAGCACTCAGTCATTGCAGTCCCATGCTGAGCACCATTTGCATCAGTACAGCACTAAAGCAAGGTTACTAGCAACAAACCACCTTAGGAATAAATAAAATACCTAAGCAGATAGCAAGATATTTGCATTTACCCCAACTGTTCATTTCTGAGGGTCCTATCATAGTGCCTGTGTATGAGGTGACAGACTTAAAGGTACCATGGGAGCCCTAACTCTGAATTTCCTGACTTTTATGGTTTTACATTACAACTTTAATGTTCCATTAGCATAGTTTTTTGTAGTTAATTTCCTTGGGGAGATCGGGAGAGTTCAGGTTGGTTTTGTTTTTTTTTTTTTAAATAAAAGTAAGGGGTTGGAGAAAGATAGTCAAATATGTCCAGCTGCTTTGAAACATTTAAAAGGATTTAATAGGATTTTTTTTTTTTTTTTTTCTGGAGAGTAGCAAATCCAAAATGCCAGCCAGAAGTATGCACACCTGCTTTTAAATGCTGAAAAGCTTTGTGTCCATCCTGCCTCATTCCTTACCCAGAGTTCTTGATGAGGCTGACTGCCATAAGATCCTGTGTAAGATTTTTTTTTTTAAAGTGGTTCGGGCTTTTTGTTGTTGTTGTTGTTTTATTATTTTTAAAGGCACAGGCAACCTGCTTTTGGCAACAAAGCTTATAAGCTTGAAAAGCCTCACCTTAACTAAGCTTTCTTCCTTTTACCACATTTAAATTTACAGTGCCAAGCTCTACAGTGCTTGGTGCCTCTCTCGCATCCAGACAGCACTTGCATCTAGGGGCTTGCAATCTAAGGTGAAAACAGAAGTTATAGGGAAGAAAAACACCATGACAATTTGACAGACAATTTGATGTGCTTTAGGTTGCATGGCAGAAAGCTGTTGTTCGTCTCAGCAAAAGAAAAAGTTCAGTGAGATACTGAAAGGTGCAGAGGCAAGGCATCAATTTGGGATAACTTCTTTTCACCATGGTCATCTTAAATAAATGAAGGACCCATCTTGCTCTTCATATCTCAGCTTTTCAGGGTGAAAGGAGGAACTTGGCTGTGGTGGTGCAGAGATGTTCAGCCAGTGCTGGGCAGGAGGAAAAGAGGCAGCAGGGCAGGCGAGCTGTGGAAAGAAGACTTTTCAAAGGTGGGTTGCATGCTTTTGCAGTTGGTATTTTTTGGCTGCTGCAGCTCACATATTTGGGCTTTGACTGTGCTCTCTTGGGTCAGGTCAGTATGAGTGCACCGTGCATTTAAAAAGAGTCCTCTCCTTTGGACTATGAACATTATGAGTCAGGCCCTTGATATTTTTTTTAATAATAAATTCAGGAATTTTTTATTTTGTTTTTCTGTGCTTGATGCTTTTAATGTCCAAAATTCTAGCTCTGCTGGTTGCAGAGAAAGTTAAGCTTCAATAAAACTGGGAAGTCTCCCATAATCGCATGACCCAGGGGCTGTGGATTCAAGAAAAACACCTGTGAAACGCTGCGATTAAAGTTATCAAGAGCCAAGCAACAGTTTCCTTCCTTAGATAATGAATGATAAAGTTGCTCTGAGAATATGGATGAGGCAAACATTTTTTTCCCTTTCCTCCTTTCCCTGCTAACCCCGATCCCTGGCCGTCCTTCCCAAACAAGACAGCGTTGGCTGTGGATTATATTTTCCCCGGTATAAATGATTCACTTGTATCCCTGCTCTGTCTCCAGCAGCCAGCAGAAGTCCTGCCATAAGTTAAAAAATGCTCCAGGATTTAAGCAGCAGAAGAAGTAACTTTTAAGGGCCCGAGTCAGCAAAGCATCTTAGCAGATGTGTGTTAAGCATATAAGTGTCCCCCTCCTGGCCCTCACTTTTATGCTTAAAATTACAAATGGGTTTATAAATCTTGCTTAGATGAAGAGTTCAGCCAATATCTCACCGCTCAGGTACTGCCTCTGTTCTTCTTGACATTTGTTGACACAATGAGCATTTGTTACCTCACAGAGTGAAAATTTTTTTTGCTAGTTTTGGAGCTAGTTAAATAGTTTCATAGTTAAGTTAAGGATCCTGCCCATATCAGTACATTGGCACATGACATCTCGCTATACAGGTGATGCAATTAATTCTTATGCATATTCTTATATTTTTCACATGGATATATATTTCCCTTCAGATAGGTTTAAAAACCCCAGGACCACTAATTACAGTTTACATCAGCTCTGAAAGCATTGTTTTTGTGGATTTTTAACCCCCTCAGAAACAAAGTCTTGAAATGTATATTTCCCTTAGCTATTAATAGGGCTAGTGCATATTTGCTAACAGATGACATACAGTGATGAGACAAAAAGGATATAGATTTTAAACAGTCCTTCTTCACTTCCTCCCAAAGTGCCAAAAATGTTTTAGGGTTTACAAACCATGGACCTTATTTTACTTCCAGCTCCAACAGTATAAATTTAATGCTCTGCATAAACCAGAATTTGATCCATGCTTTTTAAACTTCCAAATATATTTCTTAATAACAAAATAAATAAATACACTTTCAAATCCCATGGGGAGCTTTACCTGAGAATGTAATGGGCTAAACAGCTTCAAGGATTTGATAACAATTCACTACAAGAATATTTCAACTAGTTGTATTTGTTTTTTCTTCCCAGGCCTAACTTATTTCTTTTATTGAAAATGATAAAGACTTGATCCTGCTTCCATTTTAAGCATCACTGCACCAGGTCTGATACAAATTTATTACATTTTTTTGGTTTTTTTATCCTGGTCTGCTTCTCAGATGGAAACAGAGAATATTTGCTTCTATTCACACCATACACCAAACTATGAATATTATTTCAGTTATGATTTCCTATGTGTCTGTACTAAGGAAAGAGTGGAAATAAAGGACAAAACCAATAAAGATTGAAAACCAAAAGCATATGTATGAGAGAGTAATACACAAAACAAAACAGGGGCTGTTAAACAGATGACTCCACTGAAATGTAAAATATTCCACAAGTTTTGGCAACATTGAAATGCTACACTTTCTACATTTCATCTATTAATTATTTGAAGGGACTTTTTCAGTTAGCCAAAAGACAAAGTATTCCCTAACTGCTTTACTGATTGTGTCCATATAACTCCAGCTGTAATTACGTCGGCAAATATGATGAAAAAACAAGTGGCAATAAATCAGAAATGATCAGTGACCAATGAGCATCAGACAAAAATGACAGATTGTTAGGCAAATGGCAATAAACTAGACTATAAAAATCAGGAAACAGACTGGCTGAGTGTCTAGAATATGTTAGGAATGAAAAGAAAAGACAATTCTGATGGAAAGTTTTCAGACAAAAATTAATTGCTTCACCACTGGAATAAGCCAAATAATGAAAAGTTTAAAAAAAAAAAAAAGAATAAAAAGTCCACAATAGACAAATCCCTGTAGATCAGCAGCAGACAAACCTTCCAACACCAAATAAAACACTGTTCCCACTTAGCCTCCATATTATCACCTTCCTCTGGGAGGGTTCAATAATTGACATAGTCAGTTATTCCAATTAAAAGAAGAATAATAAGGAAAAGAATCTGCATATTAAATAACACAGTTGTAGGCTAAACATAAAAGTCAGTAAAAGAACAGTAAAAATACCTTTGCTCATAGCAATATGCTATTCATTTAGTTGCCTGGAGAGTATCACTCATGAGTCCTTTAAGTACTGTCACAACAAATCATTGGAAACTGATGAATACACAATCCAGGATCCCAAACAACAAACTATTACAAACTATCTATGTGTGAAAAGACTGCTGGAAATTCCTCTAAGCCTCTGTAAATAGCTTTGAGTGAGGCTGGTTGAGGGCCAGACGCCCACCAGAGGCAAATCCTTCCTGATTTTTGACTTCAGTATAGCTGTGCATTTTATACACTGTAAAAGCTATTCCCTTCTGAAAATGTGAGACTTCATTTTTTCTCTGGACTAAGACAATAATGCCTCTTGATCCAAACAGCATATATGCAAAAAGGTAATAATACTATAAATATGATGTGAAGTTTTAATAACTGGATAAAATTTAGTAGTTCTTCCTAGGTCACTCTTACGGAAGCAGAGCATCAAAATGAAAAGTTATATAAATGGCTAGGCAATATGATCTCACCACAAAGTTTACATTTAAAATTTATGTTCCTCTGTAGAGGCTTATATTTTATGCAGAGTATCTCCAATAACACCACAATAGCAGCAGAAGAGCCAATACAGTTATATGTGTATTACAAACACATGGCACTTGCCTGGCTTTCTCCGGCTGGAGATACATCCCAAGGTGTATGGTGGAAAAAAAGAAAGATACTTGAAATCATAAAAGGGTACGTTTTCACATTTATTTAGGTATTTCAGAATGTGCTGTGCCATGCCAAACTACTTTATCTGTAAACTCTCCACTTAAAGTTATTTAATTTACTTGTAATCATTAATTAAACTATTGAGCAGAAGGGATATTCAGATTAAGAACAAACAAACAAAACTGGTCTTTAAGTATTCTGTTATTTTAACCTTTTTTGGAATGCTGATGCTTAGCACATTAAAGTACCAGGACTATGGCAGTCAAATTTGGTAAAGTTGCTACACAGAAATGGGGAGAAAGGTGGCTGAGTTCCAGGAATGTGTCTGACCCAGTGAAATAGAGATTTCTGATCATTAAAAATACTTTAGGAAAACAGATAGGCACAGGTAAGGGATTGCTTTCATGGTGAAGGCATGTGGGTGAATAGTGATAACCTTACTCACAATGGAGCTCAATGCACTGAACTGAGCAGAACTACTCATTTGGGTAATGTAGGCAAAATACGGCTCTTTGAAAGCAATTTCCATCCATAGGGCAGGGTGACTCAACACAATGTGCTAAAAAATTCGAGGATGTGGGTCTTTTCCTCTGATTTGCAGCGTATTTCCTTATTATACTTTGGCTTGTCCCCTCACCCAGCAGGTGATAGACTGTAGCTTTCCATAAGAACCTGACTCTCTTTACATGGTGGACACTGTAGGAATATAATGAAATCCCTCTCTGTTTTATTTTTATTAATTTTAATTTTAATTTTTATAATTTTTATTTTAAACTAAAAATCAGAAATATAAACATGAGGATATTATTAGGGAAATCTCAGGATTCTGAAAACATGCAGAGCATTTGAACTTACAGCAGTAGGGAATATCTCAGGCTGAGGTTCTTCGTGATTCTTTACCCTTCTCCTGTCTTTTTTTCCTGTCTCATCTGAAAGAAACTGATTATCAAAGCTCGGTCAGTGAGCCTAATGCTTTACAGTGTGTGAGAGACACTAAACTCAATAGACACTCCGCTCAGTTAGCTGCAAACATCAAATCTTTCTTTTCAGGAATAACAGTTCCAAATGTCAATAGCTGTTTTAGCCATGTTTGATAGGTAAAGTAATGTCTGAGATCGTGCTTCTCAGTCCTTAGCTATAAATGAGGATTACCAACAATTTTTATTCATTTTGTTATAAACTGAAACCGACTGTGAAGTGACACTAACATGTACCAGCAAAAAACCTACAAAAATCAAATACTTTTCTATGCCAATTGTGCACAAAGAGTTGGATCTAAGCATTATTGTAGCAGAGCCTTTCATGTTCCTATAGCCATGCTTGTGTTTGCATTTCCATAATAAAACCTATTTTCAGGGGGTTTATAACTCGGCTGTAAGAAATTTACTCTGTGCTCCAACTTGGCATAACAAGGTATCAGTGGAGAGCTGCAGCCCTCGAGCCTTAACATTCCCTCTCTGCTGCAGGAAGAAATGGTTTGTTTGCTTGCTTGTAGGTGTTCACTGAAATTCATTCTGCAAAGCCAACATAGGCACACGTAGGGGATCTGATGATCCCAGATGTGGTGCACCAGAGTCTAGGTCCAAATCTCTATCTGTCTGTAGATGCCCTGGTGAGGAGTAACCAGGGCACTGAGCACAGGGTTGGGTACCAGGAGATGTGTGTGCCAGGCATTTTTCTGACAAACAACCCCAAACCCACCCTTTGGTGTTCATTCCTTCACAGGCTAGGTGAGAAATTACTTGTTATAACACAAAAATGTGCATTTTGCAGGTCTGTGTGTTGGAGGAAAAAGTGGGAGAAATCAAGCAGAAAAATCTGAAGAAAGAAATTAGTTTCGCAGAGAGCTGACAGTGGGGGGAGCAGCCTGGTTTCTCACAAAACGGAGTTTCAAACTGTAGGTCCGGTGCAACGTGCTCTCCAAGCACGGGGACCACAGGGAAAAACAGCTGCTGTGCAAGTGCGTGGTGGGAGAGGGAGAAAGATTTCTTTTTGTTAGCTCCTTTTCAGACAGCTGGAGCATGAGAAGTTGCAAAATGGATGCATTAAACTGGAGCCTGTGCTTAGTGCACGCCACTGCAGAGGTTGGTACAGCAGGTAATGGGCTCCAAGGGACCCTCTGCTTAGTAGCTGCACTGTGTTTCCCACTGGAGCTTTTCCAAGATGCATGGCTTTATTCTTGAGCGACTGCAGGTAAACCAAGGAGTCAGGAAGTCATAAAATCTCATTATTACTATTTATCATTAGCAGACATTTATGCAGTGGTAATGTCTGAAGGTACTGGCTGTTTCTCCATCGCTCGTTGTCTCAGCTGAGCCCCTCAATGACTGAACATCAGGAACACGGAACTTCTGGATGTCTGGACTTCCCTACATCTTCCCATGGCCTGATCCTTTGTTAGGACTGGTGCTAGAGCTCACCATTGGGAGGATGTGGTCTCGTACTCAGTCTTGCTGCAGGACCTGGCACACTGAACTCTTTGGTGCGTTTCCCAGTACCTATAACATGAATGGACTTCTCCCAATCACTGATTTAAGGAGAGAGTGGGAGAGCAGACAAATCTTTACAAGCTGCAAAGTTACTATATCTACAAGGCACAGACAGAGCCAGAACCATGGGGAACACAGGATGGAAACAATCTGCAGAGCAGATTTGCCTGGAGCTGTGCTGCCTTTGAAAGGAGTGATACTGCTGGCAGTGTGGGGGGGGGATGGCAGAGATGCAGGGTTACACCTGTGAGGTGTGTACCACCACTGCTTCCTGCACCACCCCTCTCTGGCCTCTGCTCTTAACAGGGTGGGATTCATACCAGAGAGGACCAGGGTTAAGGTATTCCTGGTCCTCCCTAGACCTGATAGTCCCAAAGGAGCTTTTGGAGGAGTACAGGGATTTGTTTGTGCCACCAAGGTTGGATAACTTCCTCCCTTCACCTGTCAGCAATCAGGTGATTCCTCTAATCCTTTCCATTCCTCAACAAATCTGGGTGGGGAAGAGGGTCAGGAGGTGGTGGTGGGTTTGAGATGCTGAAAATGTTCCTCCCAGGCAGGAGGAGAAAGATGTCCTGCTACCCCTGGGCTGTCCAGCCAGGCCCTGGGATGCTGGAGGATGCACAGAGCCATGGGTGGGTACAGAAGTACCATGAGAAATTGGTACCAAGGGATGGCAGCTGTAAAGGTGGTGTTATCGCTCCTTCTCCCTGCAATTTCTCATGCCACTTTAAATACACTTTTAAACACCATCACCCATCCATCACATTGCCTCAGGGCTGTGCTGTGCTCCTCAGCACAGGGAGCTGAATCTCCTGCACTAAGGCAAAGCAATGCCTCCCTCCCTCCCACCCTCCTTGGGAGAGGACTAATTCCAGGCTAAATATCCTGAAATACTTTCAAAACAATTCTAATTGTCTTTAAATGTGTGTTCCTTAGTTTATCTTTATTTTTAAGCTACAGAATCATTTGGTATTTGTATATTTTGCAAATGTAATTTGAAAATCTCCCACATCAGATAAATTTCCCTAACAAGATGTGATAGGGAATTCATGTCAGGCATAACAGGCTATCAAAGGAAACACTACATTTGGATCTTTTGTGCTGTATGTATGAAATGTACAAAGTAATTGTAAATCCTACAGCATCAAAATTGTCCATTTATGAGATGAATGCTGCTAAAAAAAGGCTTCTGATATTCTGATTGTATTAAGAATAGCTTAAACCCTCCTAGGCTTAACTTAGTCCTGGAATAACTTAGTTTAAACAAGGAGCATACATTTATCCTCTGTTTTTAAATATTTTCTATATTGTAAATAATACTCAGGTAAATATATATCCAGTGACTATTCCCTAAGGCAGCTTTAAAAAATTAACCAAACATTTAATTTGGTTCCAACTCATATTTTAGTTGTTACTTTGGCTTACATTTATTCAGCTTTTAACTAAAATTTAGAATTTATGGCAAGATGAGATTTAATGTAAATCCATTTTAAGAGTAAAAAATTAACAGACTTGTTCCCCAGAGAGCAAAGTAATCATGGTAGATACATTTATTGCAATGAGCTTGAAGCACATTTACCCTACTTCTAGGACTCTTTTATAGAATATTTTGTTGTTTTTTAATTGGTGCATATCACTTTTGATTTTCAGTGAAGATTTCTTAGGGTATTAACAATGCTTCCTTAAAAATTCTGAAAGGGACCTTTGACTCCTTTTGGGCTTTATTTACACTGAGAAACAAATCGTATTAGAAAATGAATTAACTAACTAGCAGGGGTGACGTCACAGTACACTAAATATGGCTTTCCTTTGAATGAATAAGGTTTGTTAGCAGTGTTGTGAGATACAAAAAGTATTTTTAAACATGACATATCCGTGTCTACATTAAGGGCTGAACCATGTGAAACATTGCTTGGATTAAAACATATTACTTTCAGACAGGAGATGTTCTCTGGTAGATGCATCCCTCTTCTCTACTTGCCTGGGTTAAATTCTTCTTGAATAACCAGGAAAAAAAAAGCATCTCCTTTTCATCTTCCCATTCCCATGAGCAATCTTCTGCTTTTATTATTCACCAGCCCTGAGCTCCACTTGTGCGCTGGTGAGTGTAATGGAAGAGCTATCATGACGGGCAGAGTTTCCTTCCACATTTTTCCTTTCCCTACCAAACAAACAGCATGGAAGAGGCTGGATTCCACCTTCCGCCTTTGCTCATACGTGGATCTCTCTCCTCGGAAGATAGGTTTCACAGTATGCATAACCTTTGCCAAACTGTCATAGCAACAACCATAAAACGGCTACATCTGTGTTTAAATGGGTTTGCTATGACTTATGGGATATTATTTTTTTTTCCCCCCATGTGAAAATGTACTTCCCAGGAAAAAGAAATGAAAACCTGCAAGGAAAGGCAATGTGAGTTAACACTTACCAGCTGGAAAAGGGAGAGAGTGAGAGCAAATAGCAGCAAGTTCATTCAAAAGCTGTATCAGCTTGTTTCTGTGAAATTAAAAGGATCAGTCCCAAAAAGGCATACTGGGGGAAAAATCTGTGAGAGGACAACTTATTCCAGAGAGAGTTAATAGAGACCAGACAAAGAGGAAGGCACTCTCTGACCTCAGACACTTTGCTGCAGAATGAAAAGGCAGTACTGGCTGTACGAAGGAAGATAGTATCTGACCAAGTTGAAATAATCCTGTAATATTTTATATTTTGCAACCATTCAAGAGCAATTCAAGAACTCAGACTAATTACAAGTCTGGTTCATAACAGCCAAATTATAAATGAAATGCATGAATCACTAAAGCGGAAAATGATGTTACTTGTGTTTAGTAGCAATGTGTACTTTAATATGGTATGATAGCAAGTATGTCATGAAAGGGGTTACAGCCACATTCCACCTCACACACCCAGTTTGCAGTCACACTGAGCGTTTGATCATCCTAGCACATGTCCTCCTCCTGCATCCCCAAGGCCAGTGTGGGCAGAGCCTGTTCACCCCAAGGGGCTGTGTGGATGCCAGAGGGGGCTCCCTTCAGCAGCTCTTGGAGTTGAAGCAGTTACAGCTGGTACCAGTTACAGCTGGTACTAATTAATACACCTAAAAGATGCCCAAAAGGATAACAGAGCCCTCCTTAACAGATGCACCGTGAGAGGAGATTACTCTGCCGGAAATAGTTTTAATCCATCATCAATAATATGTTGATTTATCCAGTTTTTCATTTGATCTTAAAGCTGTGGTGTGTGTGTGCATTTCTAAAAAATCGTGACAGGCAACAACAATAGTAAAAAATACACCCAAGTTCCAAAATTAAAATGAAAACAATAACCTCAGAGACTGAGAGTCCTGTGTGCCCTCCTGGGAAGTGAAATCCTCAGCCCTGATCGGAAAGGAAACCCGGGAGGCAATGATAGTGGGAGCTGGTTGCAGCCCCAGGTCCCATCTCCCCATGGGGTGCTGGATGCAGGTAACGAGCTGCACCCCAGGGCAGCATGTCCCAGGCCAGTGCTGTCCCTGTTAGAGTCCCTTCCTTTGCCATTGTGCAGGGCAGCCTTAAATCCACAGGCAAGTCACAGTCCCCCCAAAATCCCCCAAGCATCAATGGTACCCCTGTCTCTGGTGTGAGCTAGGCATGAACTCCAGTGAGCATCAGCACAGTTCAGCAAGGCTTGTCCAACAGAAAGAGTGATATCACATAATTCTTTGCTCCTGTTGTTATTCTGAAGATTAAGGATGCAACGTTTGGATATGTTTTTGTGTCAGCTCTAAAATATAAGGAAATGTCAATCTTCCTTGTTAACTTGTCATGAGCACACAGAGGATATGAATGAGGACAGAGTTTCCATTCAGGTCAGGGTTTTTTTGCTACTCATGTTTTGAAAGTTTCTGTGTAAATAGATCATCAGGCACAATTAAAAATTTGGAATTCAAACTAGTCAATGTTGAAAGACATACATTGATTTGCAGCATGGGAATGTATTTCTTTGGCAAGTTTGGGAAAATGTTTATTTGCTGAGGGTCAGATATGCCCTTCAGACACTTTTGGAAGGCCACAGGTTACCATGAATCTTCCCGTTATCCAGCAAAAAGGCAGAAAACCAACTTCATCTTATATGGCTGAATCATGAGTTTCCTTCCTCTGTTATCGAAGTGCTGGGGTCTGAACCCCAAGCCCTGAATTAAGGTTGACATATGGGTGGGCCCCATGGTCCTTTAAGAGGAGAGGATGAGTTTGCCTTTTGGCTTTCCTCCAAGGTGTGGCCAGCCTTGCAGGGAAAGCCCTTGGGTAAACAAGCCCCAGGTGCCCTGCATTGGGTAAATGAGTGCCAGGTGTCCTGCTTTGGGCATAAAAGCTGGGACCACTTGCAGGAAGGGTGGAGGTGGATGCACTTTGCAGAGTTTCCTGTTGGGGAAGGACCTCCTGACTCTTCATGCAACTGGGCCCCAATCAGGTCTGGCACTTACAAACGTGGGCTTTGTGGGGAGGCAACATGGGGCTACTTCTGTCGTACATGATCAGCCTGTTGACTTGTTTGTCTCCCATTTTTCCTATGGGATACCTTGTATCTTTGTTTGTTCCATCTATTATGGGTCGTGCTATGTCATTCCTGGGGTTGATGTCTATTATTTGTGATCTGACTCGTTTGTACCCCCAGCGATCCCCTATATACAGACTCCTCTACGTGCAATACAATCTGCTTACTGGATTGTTTTTCTGCTGTCTGTGTCTTTTGTACTAGGCCTAGTAATTGGCAAAACAGTTATACATGAGTATTAATATAAGGATTTGACGGAATGTGGTAAATTTTCTTTTCCTGTGCTTGGCCAAAAGCTGCTAAACAGGCTGATTCCTATTCCTCTCACGTCTCTATCTGTTATGGCAAAGACTGAAAATACCCACGTGAAACCACTATAGCCAGTGTCCTTTCAGCTTCTGTACTTAAACCTGTAGGGGGGGTTTGAAATAGCAGAAACCAGCAAGGCAGCATGGAAGGAAGGTTCAAGCACTGGGTTCTGCTACATGAGAGTGAATGACACAATGGCCAATGGAGTAATTTGAAATTTCAGGTGTATTTACTTACACAACCTTTGTACTCACTTTCTGTTATTTTCTTTTTCTTGTTTTGTGCAAATGTTTAAGAAATATTCCAGCAGAATAATTCTTTCCAGCAGAATATATCTGTGATATGGATACTGAAAGGTGATTCAGTGTTAAAGATGTTGGTTGTACCAGGAGGGAGCAGCACGAGATCCAGTGTCCTACCAAAAGGGTTCTCCAAATTTTTAATTTTTGAAACAAGCTACAGTGCATGATTCCCAGACCAGCTAGCAGCAGCAGGGATGAGAAATGTCCTGAAGAATGTCTGGTTACCCCATACCCTCTCTCCCATCAGTATTTCCTCATGCTTAACAAGGGTTGTACCTCTTCAGCATTTTTGCTCTGATGTGTACTCTGAGGGGCAGACAAAGCTGGAAGCCTGTATGCTGATTTACACTTCTACTGATGGGACAATGGGACTGGCATGGAGCTGTTGCTCAGAAGTGCTCCTTGCAAAGCTTCAGAGAGGGTTTTATGCTCAGTAGAGGACAGCTTTTCATGAACTTTCTCATGTGTGTGCTCTGCTCAGTTCTCCCTTCAACATGCAGAGGAGACCATGGACAAACCCGTCATGAGGGGATGGTTGCAACAGAGATGATGATACCAAAGGCAATGCTCTGTATAGTTATTATCCACAAAAGTCCTTTACAAGATCAGTTAGGGTATGTCTGAGAAATGTTTGCACCAGCAAAAAGCCTCTGGTGATTTAAGGATTGGTTCTCCATCATCTTGGTCTGAATTTCACTCACACTAAGATTCCCTTTAAGCTGCTCTGTTTGACAGCAGATGTACATTTATATAAATAAAAACCCTGCAGCTTTAAATAACTGAATCACTGCTGTTGAATATGCATCTCATAACACACACAAACACTCCCACACGAGTAAAATAGCTAGAGCAAAGAATTAATCATATAACTGGTTAAGTTAACCATGGCCTTATTTGCCTTATTTAACTTATTCACCCTCCTTGTGCTATTCATTAAACATGTACAATGGAAGATTGAAATGAGAAGTGAAGGAACAAATCTATCCTAATGGCTTCTTTTTTTTTTTTTTTTTTTTTTTTAAGTGTGCCCATTTAAATGGCTAATCCTTCTCTGTGGTAGCTGGGTTTTTGGGGAAGACATTTTAACATGGCCGAGCTATTCCTTTTCATGCTTGGCCTTTTTTTGGCATTGGATTTGTTTTCATTGTTTGGAGAGATGGGAAAAGAAGGTGCTTAAAAAAGTTCTGAAAATATATTCATGGTAAAAGTCAAAAAATAGATGAAACAAAGCTGTATACGTTAGTGGAGGGCAGCACCAACCTCCTGGCAATTTGAGCTGTGATAAGCAGCTGTATAAGTTTCTGTTTCACAAATACTTTATTAACATTAACAAAGATGAAGCAAAGCCCAACCAAACTCAATAAATAAATAAACATCCCCTTCCTTGGCCAACGACTGACACTTGCTGTGGAGTTCATGTTGTTAATGAGTTTGTGGGATAGGAATAAACACAACACAGTTGTGTTTACAAATAAACTGTGTGGTAGGAATAAACTTACCAGCACCAAGGTTCAGGGCAAACACACAGCACAGTACTAAGTGCTAAGAAAGACAAGTAAATACAGGAGGCTGTTCCTAAATGCACAGCTAACTAACTGGGTGACTAACTGGGGGTAATCAAATCTGTTGTTAATCAGAAATAACCCTGGAATAACATGCAGGGGAATGTGAGGGAGTGTCAATATGGCCCTGAACACTGTAGCTGAAATTCTGAGTGCAGTTGGTATCAGAAAATGGATGTTCCATGGCTCCTCCAGATCAACTGCTGAAAATGTAGGGGAAACTGGGCACCAAAATCCTAAAGCCCAAGGGTATTTGGCAAATGGGGGTCACATCTTCCGCCGTACCTTGGCTGGAGGGTCTCGTGCCGGCATCCTCTTAGACCTACCTGCACACGTCTCCATTCCTCTCCTTGATGTCAACAGGAGTTCCCTGCATGTGGGGAAGAGCTGAATATTACTGTCAAGATCTGCCGTGCAGATCTGAGAGAAGAATTTTTGTCCTTAAGTGTTGAAAATGTAATGATCTATTTGATAGTGAGAAAAAAAGACAGAAACAGTATGAAGATTTTTAAAAGAAAACACACACACACACAGTCCAAGCAGCCTTTGAAGTCGATGGCTTTGAAATAAAAAGCAGCCACTTTACCAGCCACGTGAAACGTATTTTCTTAACATCCTAGGTGTTGTATTTAAAACTGAGTTGGCCAAATTTTGCCGTCAGAGGCTTGAATATAACTGGAAGCAGAGATCATATCTGTGAGTCTCAGGATATTATCAGTTTTAAATGTAACTAATGTATGATAGCACGCCAGGAGATCTCACGAGGCCATTCCAGAAGGAAGGTGTTTTGGGAGTCACTTTATTTTCTGTTCTGGTAAGCCAGCAGCCGCTGAACCCCTTGCTTTATAGGACATATTTGATCCTTCAGCATGAATCAATGCTGGGATTTCCAAAGGGATTTAAGATTGATGAGGCACCAAGCACAACTGTCCTTTGAAGGGATTTGGGAGCGTAACTGATTTATTCTCCTTTAAAAGCCAATTTGTTGCTGGTTATTTTGAGTACTGCAGGTAAAGGGCACTAATGATGATGACCTGAAAAGAAAAAATTACATCCCAGGAAAAAGACAAGTCTCTAGTAGGTTTACTAATCCCAACATGGTATAGAGACCACCTCATTTTAACTGATGTATTGAAATGTGGAGATTAGTCTCCCTATGCGGTAGATAAATTGCATTAACATGATTAAAAAAAACCCTAAACTGAGGCTCCTTTTATAGCTAATAGAGGGTCAGACTTCATTAGTTCTTCAGTGAAAGCAGACCTGTTCATTTAGGGAAGTGGAAACTTGCCATCCTCTAAAATTGCAGGAATCTGTGTGCACAAATTGAATCTCACGTTTTCCCTCATCCTTATGGGTGGGATTTTAGATGTTTTTTTTTTTCAAAATGGAAGGGTTTGGAACAATGCTGTGGAAATGAAGGATACTTGCTAAAAATATGTCTACTTTGATGCTTTTGCTAATTATATCCCTTGTGAGAGAAGTCTGGCTCACAGCAAGAAAGGGAAATATAAATATCCCACAAAACCCTTATGAACTTATCATATGGACTATTTGTTGGGAAAAAAGATAGCCCCATATACACATGTGTATGTTCCATTCACACAAGTGGAGAATCTCTGCATGGGTACAGGGAGAAAATGAGTTGCTTTCTTAGTAACTTTTTTCTTCAATGGAACTATAACAAAACTGCTGCTGGCAGTTTTGGAGTAACACCTTTTTTAGTTGCTATCATGCCTC
This sequence comes from Podargus strigoides, assembly GCA_028020825.1. Classification (NCBI taxonomy): domain Eukaryota; kingdom Metazoa; phylum Chordata; class Aves; order Caprimulgiformes; family Podargidae; genus Podargus; species Podargus strigoides. The sequence continues at coordinate 6,846,296 of CM051626.1, read as the reverse complement.
TTAGGAATTGTTTGCAGGGTGGACTTCATACTTCACAGCATTTTAAATCAAGTACATCATACTAATTGTCTCTTTTTTCCCACCCCAAAATTCACATATCTTTTAAATTCATACAAGAAAAATAGAGCCTACCAGTTCTTGCAACTTTTCATTTACACTGAAAATGATGAATGTCATTCCTTGGAGAGGACTTGCTAGAATACTAATTCGTTTTTTTTTCTTTTTAAAAAAAAAAACCAAAGCAAGATTTATGAGAGAACAGATTCACTTCCAAGATGAAACAGAAAAAACATCTGCAAGATGAGAATTTACTTGCATTATTAGTGCTATTCTTTCTGCACTGATGAGTGGTACCGATAATCCCATTCATTATAGGCATCTGTAACTTTGCTAGCAAATATTTTAACTCTTTAAAGATGCCAGCATAGATCCTGCATCACAACCACAACTTTCAGTCAAAAATACAATGGAAACTAGAAAATACACTTCACGACAACACTTGGTGTAGTTCATAGGGCATTGCTGTCAGGGATCTGTTCTGATCATATTAATAGCACCTAGATATGGATGTAATTAAGGGCTTCTTCATGGAAGTAGGCAAGATTTAAACTGGTCAAAGGGAAATAGAAGCACTTGAAATGAACAGGTTATCACAGTGGGTCTGGGCATATCAGAAAAAAACCCACTTCTTAGTCGTGCATGTTTTTCAGCACTGTGCACCCAAGAATTCAGTAACATTTGCTGATATTTTTTTTTCAGAGTGACTTTGTTATCATAAAATGCTGGCTATTTTTCAGAGATGTCTTGATTTTAATAAAACCAGGTTCACATTCAAGAGGAATGTTTCACTAGCCATTCTGGTTTTGTTTTGATTCAAGTCATTTTTTTCAGAGAAATTTTAAAATGTGTCTGCTTTTATTGTAATGTTCTGACATTCCATAATCAAAATGGAATGTTTTAAAATGGCCATTTTATTATCTTAAAAATAAAACATTTAAAAAAATTGAATTCCTGAATCTATCTCAGTTTTTACCTTTGTCCCTATTGAAAGTGAAAACCATTTCCACACATCATACACCTACAGGAACATGCACCTGACTGCTTGCAGATGATGAGGTCCCTGCCTCGCTGGACTGGTACATTTTCAGGAAGAGAATAAACCACAGTTAAAGCTATCATGCATATAGAAACCATTTATAGATGAGAAACATACATGTTGAGAAACACCTTCTACTTGGAGAAAAACAGTCCACAATACAATACTTAAGAGATAAATGAATTTAAGAATCTGGAGTGAACTTTTTTATTCCTTGAGATCAGGATGAAGACACTGGCATGGCCTGGATCCAGGCTGCTGCCACTGCTCCTTCTGTTGACACATGGCAAGGTACCATGTTATGTGTTAGAAGAAGAGCATAGTGAGCCTCCTGGTTGGTGACAATAGAGAAAACTGGCTTTCAAAGGTAGGTCTATGATCACATGAGAGGGGGACTTTTAAAAAGGCAGCAACAACAAACCCAAAGAATATGATTTCAGACCAGTGACATGCATTGTTACTCAACTCTCAACTCTGTTTTCTTTACAGGTGTTCTGATGAGGTCAGGGTAACAGGTGAGAAGTATGACTTGTCCCTCATCATGTCTAGTAATATTTATTAACAGGTTATGTAAATCCTTGAGGATTTTGTAAACAAAATATCAGAATGTTTTTGTAGAGATGGATATTAAAATTGCAATTTTGAGAAGCACAAGAACGAATATTATTCTTGGAAGCATTATACAACCTCAAAATTGAGCAGACTTGTGACCTAACAGAGCAAATGTCACCAAGTGCTGTAAGTAAATGGAAACCTACATGGCACTACCATAATAATATGTCATCAGAAATAAACATTTTGCCATTCCTAGTAGCAAGAGGCCATTTTTGTGTTCTGTAATTATTAGTGGTTAAGTCTGAATGAAATGCCTTGGGGCTGTTTTAAACCTGCTGTGTATTCCAGAGCTGTGTTCACTGGAGAGGACCTCTCTTCTCCACCTGCCCATGCAGTGCCAGGAGCAGCAGAGCTGCGAAGCAAAATTAAGGCGATGAGGCTGACGAGACCCTCTGCACGGCTCTGCTCCTCTGTAAAATTTATTGAGATTTTCAAAGAGGTTAAGTGGACTCATGGGCCTGACTCCCACTGAAATTTGGGTGTCTGCCTCTCCGTGGCTTGTCTGAAAATCCCAGGCTAATACGTTAAGAAATATTCTGACTTCAAAAGAGGAGGATATGCAACCATAACCACTCAGGGGTTCTGATGCTGATAATACAGTACTTAGAGGGGGCTGCTCATGCTATCCAGTATGATAATACTAGAATTCACAAGAAAGAGCTGTGAGCCTCTAGCACTTACCAGCTGTAATACTGAACAGATTACACAGAAAAATCAGGCAAAAAAAAGTAATATGCTTTCACCTCACAGCAAGAAACGCTGAAGTTCAGGAAGAGGAAATGTGTATTAAGAGAGCAGGTTAAAAATCTACATTATCCCAGACTTTCATGAAATCAAAATGATAGGCACGATGCTAAGTTATTATAATGTATTTATTACCGGAATTGCTTTCATATTTAACTGATTTGGCCCATCTTGAGACCTGTTTTAAAATGCACCACCTTGTCCACCTTTCCATTTTCATATGAAAAACAGGAAAGCAAAAACTAATTTACTCAGGGAGACACATCGACTGTTTGCCCGTTTATCTCTTACAGACCACCCCTCAGTCCAATGTTGACAGTACATGATATTCCATTAATCTGCCTAATGAAAATTTAACCAGTGTTATAAACAAATAATTGGCTATTATCCTCTCAAAGATCCCGAATAAATTACTTCTGCTTATTTTTTTTCCCTCTTCTCTCTCTCTGCCTCTTCCCCCCCTCCTGCCCCCGTGCAAAAGCTGGCTCTTTCTGACTGATGTCGCAGCAGAAGAAAAAAAAATATCTATAGCTGCCACTCTGCTTCTGCAGGCAGTGAGACCTGGGCTGAGCTTAAGGGGGTGCTTAAGGAGCAATCCTGCACTTGCTCGGCTTTGGCTTTGGTTATTTGAAGAGGAGCTGCATCCCTGCTCCTACCCCACCCCTGCCCACTCTCTGGGAATCCTCCAGTGCCTGATCTGCCTCCAGTTCCATTCCCATCTCCTCCAGCTCTCTGAAGTTGCACAAGTCACAGCTGCCTCTCCCTCACAGAATCACAGAACAGCCTTGCTTGGAAAAGACCTCTAAAATCATCAAGTCCAACCACTAACCCAACACTGCCAAGTCACCACTACCCCATGTCCCTCAGCGCCACATCTACACAGCTCTGAAATCCCTCCAGGGATGGGGACTCCTCCACTGCCCTGGGCAGCCTGTGCCAGTGCTGGGGAACCCTTCCAGTGAAATCACTTGCCCTGGCCTCCTTTTTTTTCCAGTCATGTGTGAGTAGGGGCAGGGTAGGTTTTTTTCCCTTTAGCATCTAAGTGGCATGAAAACTCTCTTCCTTTAGAGCGATCAAAGCTGAGAGGGACTCTAACATAAGGAATCAGCCAGGGAATTATTTACAGCCCTGTCTCTGGCAAAGCATCTGCAGGACATCTTCCAGGTGCCGACAGGATCCCTGTGCCAGGGGTGGCACGGCTTGGTTGAGGGGTGGGAGGTCCTGTGCCCACCCTCCCACTCGCTGGGCAGTGCAAAGCCCCGTATAAGCCATAAGGGATGGGAATAATCTATGCTGCTCTCCCGCCTCACCAAACCTAGCCCCATGCCTTTACCCAAGAAATGAGGACAATACTATTTAAGAGGCAGTATCTTTGCAATTTGCACAGTATTTCTTCACTGATGTACTATCTATGAGAGCAAATAAGAAGAGTGAGCACCTCATCTTTTCAGACAGATCCTGAGCAATTTTAGGATGTTGTTCATTGCTAAAATGCACCTCAACCTTCACAGACACTTTAATATAGCGCTGAACAAATAATTAATTTTATTTTCCACCTGATAGTCGTACAGGGGAAAAAAAAGGTCTAAATAAAAACTTCCACAATATTTGGCAAACCTAAATAATTAATTTCAGTTCTGGGCTTTTTTTTTTAAAAAAAAAAAAAGAAAGCAAGACACTAGTTTCCTAAAAGAACTAAAGTATCATTCAAAAATCCAGCAAGGAGGAGCAATTACCTCCTGTCATGTTGCCCTTTGTCCATGTGCCCCCATTATAGGAACTCATAAAGTTGCTGAGAAGTTCATCAGAACCTCTGCACAGGGAGCCCATCTTACGGAGCACTTCAGCTTCTCTCCAGAAGTTATTGCCACCACAGCAAGAGCAGCAGCTATCCTCCACATCAAGAAGCTCTTCTTTATTGACCTACTTTGGTTAGCAGCCCAGAATATTAAATTTTGGGTTTAATTTAGTATATATCCAGGTCATAAATGACGAAGGTCCATACATGGTCCAACATTCCTGCTATTCCATCATCCTGCAGCACGGTGCTGGAGGGGAGAAGAGGCATTAATCTCTCCAGCTGTGCCAGCCCAGTTCCTGAGCCAGTGTCTCCACTCCAGAGGAAGAAAACAGGAGATGATGAAACAAAACTTTCAACTTTATTTGCCTGAAACTTTAAATGCACTTGAGTATCAGAGCTGGTGTGGATGTAGAAACAATTTCTTCTTCAAGCCTTAAGGAAATCGCTTTGGGGAAGGAGGCTGTGGGGTTTCTGTTTGGTTGCTTTTTATTTTTGAAATTAAAAGTCTGAAAAAAAGAGTTTCCAGCCATCTTTAGGACCAATGGCATCTGCTGGTTGGTGCTGCCCGGGAAAGGTCTCACACCAGTGGCTCCCTGGAGAGACAGGGATCAGCAGGCACTGAAGAAAAGCAAACTGGAATGTGTGCACCTCAGGTTGCAGGAGCTGCTTCTCTTTGTTAGAGGGTAAGCCCCCCAGTGAGGTTTCAGCTCCCAGGTGTTTGGGACTGCACGTTGTGGGATTTTTCCTGCATTCCAGGAAAAACAGTCTTTCCAGGAAGGAGCTTGACAAACCACTCAGTCAGTCCACGAGCCTTCATCCTCTTGGCGTGAGAGGAAGAGGAACTACAGGAGATGTGAGCTGCAGCCCCCTGCACAACCAATCCCTCCTCAAACAGGGATGGAAAGTCAGAAGAAAGCATGGGACCAGCCTAGGGAGCCATACTGTCCAGCAAAGAGCCATGCTCTCCCATTCTGAGAAGGAAAGCGAGAGTAAAACCAGCACTGCATTTATCTGTAAGTGCTCAAATTAAGAGTAGAAATAAGATTTTAGCTATAATGACAAATTAATTCTTTCTTTCATAATTTTATTAAAATACGCATCTTCTATCTTTTAACTAGACCTGACATATGCTTACATAGATACAACACACCCTGTAACCTAATCTGCTAGCAATCTTGAAGCAATTAACTCCTTCTAATCTTTAGCTAACAAAGCCCACCATGCAAAAGGTCCCTGGAGAACAACACTCCAAAGGCTGCCGTAAGCTCCCTCTGACTATTTCTCTATTACTCGGTGCGTTGGAGCTCATTGGAGTGCTCTGAGAGCAGGGATTCGTTTGAAACAACAAAGATGAATCATCACAGATCATAAGATCTTCATTAACTCCTTATTTCTCTACTAATTAACACAAAAGGAATGACTTGAATGGTTGACAGGCAGCGAATGACCCACAGCTCAGTGGTTAATAGGATGCAAATGATGCCTAATGAGGGTCTCTAGCTGCAGTCTGGGCATCTGGCCTACTATTTTTGTTGGGGATTCAGAGTGGGTTTGAGATGAAAACAGTTTAACCAATAACATAGGCTGCAGCTGAGTTCATACTGAAATCTATGAGTTTATGAGTCCAGCACACATAAGAATTAGCTTAAACCACTCATCAACAGGTTTGTATCCACATAAAGCATTTCATAGGCAAGAAGCCTTGCCTTCCATGATAAGCAGCAAAAAGAATTAAGTATTTTATGGTTTGGGGTTTTTTGTTTGGGTTTTTTGTTTTGGTTTGGTTTTTTTGTTTGCTTGTTTGTTTGGAGTTTTTTAAGTGCAATAAAAATGATTTACAAGTTCCTAATGACCTCTCAATTTACAAGGGAGACAGATGCCCAAATAACTGTAATATTAGCCTTTAAAATAGTTCACTCAACTCTGTGTCTCATTTCTAATAGAAAACAAAGTTGGGGTGATCAATACTTTTTTTTTCCAGAAACTATTTCTGGCTGAGTCTTTACGATTAGTTAACAGGTTTTCAATGAAGAGACATAGTACTACCAAAACTTCCACAAGTCCCCTCCTCACTCCCAGAAACTTTTAGAGTGGCTTCAGGTCGAGCTTTTGGTTCCACTGCTTCAGTAGGGTCCTTTTCCCTCTGCTTCTTCTGTGTACACACTAAAGTGAGGGCTGGTGTAAGAGTGAAATACAGTGATTTCCTCTGTGTGTACACATCCCCCTGTGGCTGCAGGGTGGGCTAAATTTCCCTATGTGTCACCACTCTCCAGCCAGAGGTTATCAACCTTTCTGATATAGTGGTACAGTCACTCACCTAATTGCTTTGATTATCGACTGCGTGAGTCCAGCTGGTTAAATAGGTTCAAACAGGTTAAACAGCAGAGCTTTGCTACCACATTTTGAGTGAGGGGTAGAGAGCACTCGCACTGCTCCGTTTCAGCAAGCATGGTCACCCAGCTGCCAAAGGCACTCCTGATGCTTCTTGGATCTGCTTGGGAAAAGAGATGCAGAGATGTATAGGAGGACTCATCCATGGGCTGGGATAGCCCTGACTGCTGGGGTAGACTTGTACCAGCCTCTTGAGGCTGTTCCTCAACCACTTGTGCTACCAAGCTCACTTTCCTGGCCAGCTTCTCTGCCACCCACACTGCACAATGAGGCACTCCTCCAGTGATGCTGCAGTGACAGAGAATAGGGATAACAACAGTGGAGCACTTGCATCTCTCAAAATTCTTGTATAAGTTTAGTTTTCTTTTTTTTTTTTTTTAATTCCTGTTTGTGTTAAACCAAAGAGAATAGACTTGCTATTTAGTTGCTTGTTTTTCTTAAAATGTTGAAATACTGCCTTTCATGCTTCAAACCAGCCACTGTACAGGACCATGAAATGAAATAGATCTTAAAGACTTGAAATGAAAAGTGAAATCTGTTTTCATTTTGTAGGTGGATTAATATGTAAAAAACAAATGGAGTTCTTTGTTTAAAACCAAAAAATTCTAATGTGATAATTTTCTCTCAAAAGTCTGTGAACTATAAATGGCAGTGGGGTACACAGAAGGTTTCACACAGGCAAATTCTGTTTCAAGTGCCCAAAATCTGTATGAGTTTTCAACCACATCTGCTGTACTTCATCTGACAAATCTTGTTGTGTTTGTATTCTTTAACAATCACAGCTATAAAAGATACAGTAATCAATACACTTCTTCCAAATATACACAGTAAAAGTCCTGTGACAAAGGCAAACATTTAATATCTTCTTGGGTTCTGTTTTTAAAAATAATAGTTTCAATTTTTTTATGTGTAAAAAAACCAGTTGACCAGAAAATACCTTTTCTTTGCTGTAAACTCTGTGAAGAACTCAAGCACTGCAGCAGTAGAGAGCTGGCTCTGCAAAGCCCTGATGTTTCCTGTTATTGTCAGTGTGCATCCAGGAAGCGTCAGTCTAAGACCATTCAGCCATATATCATTCCCACTCCATCTTTTCATTGGATGTCTTCCATCCAGAGAAGAGAAGTAGAGCACACAAGGCACTGAGGGTGCTCGGGTGATGTGCAATAGGATTGCAAAAGCTGGTGTAACATCACCTTTGCTGGACATGGACTGCTCATCCTGAGGCACTTAAGGGATTAATGAAATGAAATTGTTTTTGGACTTGCTGCACTCTCTCTTATCTTTCAAATCCATAATGTCCCACAGAAGGCAAAATGTAGTAATTTTAGTCAGCAGCCTCTCATTAATTTTCTACCTTTGGGGGAACGTACATTTACAGAAAGAGGGACTATATGGAGGCTAAGCTCATCACATTGCTTTTCACTTAAAGAGCTCAGCATGGCACAGCAGAGACAGAAGCGTAACATGCTTCAAATTAAAGCATTCTTTCAGAGGGGATGCACGTCTCAGCTGTGTCTGCAGATATACACATCTTTATATATGTATTTTTATACATGTGTGTTTATACACACATATATACAAACCTATGGAGTCATCAGTTTTGAAGATAATCTTTTAGGTTAAGTATTTTCCCACATTAAACTGATAATTATCCCCTCCTTTTCTTCCTCTGTCCCCAGACACCAAACAAGCTGGATTTTTGCTTCATGTATTATTTATGGAATAGAATTAATATGCAGATTCACAAAAACTTAAAAACTCATAATTATTCATAAAGGGCTTTAAGGTTATTTAGTACATATTTATGAAACTTTATGTTTGCTAGGAACTGTGTTTGAAAGTGCTATGGAAGGGTATTGACTGAGGTTAATTACTAGCATGGAGAGTAATCTGAAAATGATCAAACTCTTTGAATGAAAATATTTGTCAGTATTTCTGATCTATATTTAAGTGAAGTAATGGACATCAATAGCCTTGCAAATATATTCGGGAATGGCTCTGAAAGAAAGAAGATTTGCATATCTAATGCAAACAACCAATGAGGAAAAATGTCTAGTTGGACACCTTTGATCGCTAGGCAAATGTAATAAACGATAGAGATTTGTCCTGTTTGTTGTCCATCTGTGTTGAGTTATGTTATGTTCTTAGACAAATATACTCCAGTCTAGAAAATGTTAGCAGCTATTTTAGGTAGCCAGAATCCTCCAGTCTTTTCTGGACTAAGATCCAGAAATGAGGTGCGAGCTCCTCGTGACAGCCAAGATTTCTCTAGAAGTCACTTAGGGTAAGAAACGGCTGTATGTAAATAATACATTATATTAGTTTTATATTTACATAAATCTTTCTATCTTATGCATAATTAACCTCCTTTCTAATCCATTGTTCTCAAAGGTTGGAAACCTATAAAATATATTACGGGTTACATTATGTCAAACAAGCTGCAGTGGCAGCAATTCAGGAAGGTAGGAAGCACCCAAAATATTATTACAGCGCTAATCCTACTAACAGCTATAAAGATGTTTCATTTTATGACCTTGACTAGTTCAGTGAAACCAATGGAGGTCCAGTGCCCATGAGTCAGTCTGTAAGCCCTGTGAGAGAGCAAGCATTTTGGAGAGGCTATCATGGCTACAGAGTGCAGTGGCTCTGGAGTATGGCACACAGGAATGGCACAGGTTGCCCATGGCAGTGGTGGAGTCCCCGTCCTTGGAGGTATTTAAGAGATGTGTAGATGTGGTGCTGAGCTACATGGTTTAGTGTTGAATTGGCAGTGTTGGGTTAATGGTTGGACTTGATGATCTTAGAGGTCTTTTCCAACCAAATCTATTCTATGATTCTATGATTGTTAATCTCATACATGTGCAGTTTACTTAACCCATGCTTTTCTTAAGACATGTATCAACCGATCAGCCTATTACCCAGAATCTATTGCATATAAATAAATACAGTGCATACAGTTATTTATTTGAGCATACCATATTAAACCTGTGAGAAATACTAGAAAGCTCTAGATAAGGATTAAACAGCAGCAAATGATACCTTAGTGGCAGTAGTCACTTTTCAGCATGGGATGCTTGGCAAGCTGCTCTAGAGACATGTCAGATACTGGTCACATTCATCCTTTTGATTTTGGAAGCAGAGGGTTCACTTACAGTTCAGGACCTGAACAGTGTTTTGCACTTGCTTAACAATGGATAGAGTCCTCACTTACTCCCTCACAGGTAAATATGGTTGTATCACCAGTGACATCTGCAACCACCATCGTGCTGTGATTGAGAAGAGTCAATCATGTTTTGGGTGGATTGCACCTCTGCTGTGAAGGGGAATCTCTAAGAGACTCCTCCAGTTGATCGAGGTAAGGAAATCTGGCACTGCTGAAGGGACCAGTTTTGGCATGCTTGGATTCCTCCATCAGACCCCTGTATCCCTCAGCTTCTCTGCAGCTTCCCACTGACTGTGTCTTGGGGGCTGACTCTGTATCTCTGTTTGGCTATGGGCTAAAATTAAGTTGCAAAAATAAAATAACCAGGCCAGGGTGTATCAGGCTCTTCCACTTCTGCTCTGGCCTTGCTCTGCATCTACAGAGTGAGGTTATCTGGATGGGGCTGGGAGGGAAAAGGGGACAGCAGAGCCCTCTGCCACACAGAAGGGCAGATCATGAGACAGTCTTTTTTAAACCGTTCGTGGAAGAGAAGTCATTGCCAAAGATATTTTGAAATAAATGGAACAATAATATAGCCATAATAGTTGCCCTAAGTGCAAAGACTATAGCCTCAAAAGATTTGTAATCTCTTTTAATAAATACATTAAACTATTTGAAATAATGTCCTATTTGCCAACAGCTTATTCCATAAATATATATGGAATATAAAATAGGAGAGATTCCCTGACATAATTAAAATTGTACAGCCAAGAAGGAGGCAGGGAATAGTGTTATCTTTTCAGCTGCAAACTATTTTACAGAAATTTTTCTCACACACAAACCTTCTATTTACCTTTAGGGATGGTATAATTGCATATTGAAAGCAGTGCAGCTCTGAGGCAGTGGTGGCTGTTGCCTCCACCTTCTACCCCCTACTGCAATGGGAGCTCAGTCAAATAAACTACAGCTCCCTTCTTACCAGACATTCACACAGAGACAACCCCAAATGCTACTTTAAGATCTTGTTTATCTTGCAACAAATACACTCCTTTGCCATCATGGAGGGGTAGCCTGGACACTCACCTTTCTCTGTGGCAAGGGGTCAAATGCCACAGAAGATGTGCAGGAGTTCAGCAGGACTTGAGGTGCTCAGAAGGGGACCTGGGGGCTGGTGGCTCATACTCATCATCTCCAGAAGTTTCAGAAGCAGAGATGTCTGGCACTTGAGCAAAGGATATGAAGGTTACAGCCGTGGGTTTTTATATTTTGTGCAGACTTGGTGTTAGACCAGTTGTTCAAATGCCTTAAAGACATTACTTCAAAGGATTAAGTCTGCATTACAAAACCTATCAATAATGTAGTAGAGTATTGATTAGAACTATTCTTAACTTCTAATGCATTGTGTTTGGACCACTGGTGATTTATATCATGGAATATTCAGAGTTGGAAGGAACCTCCAGAGATCATCTAGTCCAACTCCCCTGCTTAAAAGCAGGATCCCCTAGAGCACATCACTCAGGACTGCATCCAGGCGAGCCTTGAAAACCTCCAGAGAAGGAGACTCCACCTCTCTCTGGGCAGCCTGTGCCAGTGCTCTGGCACCCTCACTGAAAAGAAGTTCTTCCTCATATTTAAATGGAACCTCCTATGTTCCAGCTTGTGCCCGTTACCCCTAGTCCTGTCACTGGGAACCACTGAAAAGAGTCTGGCTCCATCCTCCCTCAACCCACCCTTTAGGTATTTATAAACATTAATTAAATCACCCCTCAGCCTTCTCCTCTCCAGGCTAAAGAGTCCCAGCTCTCTCAGCCTTTCCTCACAGGGGAGATGCTCCACTCCCCCAGTCATCCTTGTTGCCCTCCCTTGGACTCTCTCCAGTAGGTCCCTGTCTCTCTTCAACTGGGGAGCCCAGAACTGGATGCAGTATTCCAGTTGCAGCCTCTCCAGGGCAGAGCAGAGGGGGAGAATGACCTCCCTCCCCATACTGGCCACACTGCCCTCTGCAGCCCAGGGTGGCATTGGCCTTCTTGGCAGCAAGGGCACATTGCCAGCTCATGGATAATTTACTGTCTACCAGGACGCCCAGATCCTTGTCCTCAGAACTGCTTTCCAGGAGGTCCCCCCCTAACCTATCCTGGTGCCTGGCATTCTTTTTCCCCAGGTGCAGCACCCTACACTTGCCCTTATTGAACCTCATGAGGTTCTTCTCTGCCCAGCTCTCCAGCCTGTCCAGGTCACACTGGATGGCAGCGCAGCCCTCTGGCGTGTCACCACCCCTCCCAGCTTGGTATCATCAGCGAACTTGCTGAGAATACACTCTGTCCCCTTGTCCAGGTCATTGATGAATATGTTGAACAAGACCGGACCAAGTATTGACCCCTGGGGGACACCACTGGTTGTAGGTCTCCAACTCGACTCTGCTCCATTGATCACCACCCTCTGTGATCTGTCACACAGCCAGCTCTCGATCCACCTCACCATCCCCTCGTCTAACCCACACTTCCTGAGTTTCCTAATGAGGATGTTATGGGAGACAGTGTCAAAAGACTTGATGAAGTCAAGATGGCATCTGCTGGTCTCTCCTCATCCAGCCAACCAGTTATAACATCACAGAATGTGGAGATTACATCACCCCACCTAGAAATCCTGTTTAGAATAAGGACTCTCTACTGTATCATAGCAAATTCACTTTGAGAAACTGAGTCTTTGCACCTTGAACTATTATGTCAGACTCTCAAGTTAAAGATTGCCACCAAAAAACCAGATAACTGAAAACAACAGAAGTTTCCAGACTCATATGATTTTAGAAGTCCTTCTGATCCATTTGCTCAGTTGCATTTTAAATATATTTATTTGGACTGAGACCAATATACGAGTTATATGTGGGCAACTCCCATGTAACTCCTGGGTATTCCATGGAATCAGGCAGACAAAACTAGCTTCAAGCAATGACTCACTGATGGTAAAGAAACCCTCCACTCATCCATACCCCTGTTTTCTAGGCTTTCTGCTTAAAAAGGCAGGTGAGGCGGGGTTATAAATTCTGTGTAACTAACTGATGTGATGTTACTGAAGACTTCTGTACAAAATGGTAATTACCTTTCTGTAGTGTAGATTAGTGTCTCTACACCAAACCCTTGGGTGCCCACTGACATACTCAGCTTTGCAACTGCTGCCTACAGAATGTTCTTTAATCTGGACTGAAAGTGTCCGCACAAAGCAGCCAACATGCTGTAAACTCACACCATCTCTGCATGCTTACTCCCCTGTGAAAGCCTTTGCAGAATAAAAACATGAGGTTAGAAGGCAGGTACAATGACACAAGCAAGGGCTGATGGGAACAACAGTGTGTACATAGTGTAAGTGATATGTAGGGAGAGGAGAAGCCAATGCAAATCTTTGCTGAAGAGGTCACTTACTGGGATTTTCATAGTCTCCTCTGGGTGCAGGAAAGACTGCAGTTGGTTCCACAGCCAGACACTCTCTGAGGAGGCTGAGTTATATTTTCAGCTGCTTTTCATGACCGTGCAGTGGCTTCAAGGCGATGTGATTCCTTCAGGATTGTTGATTTCTAAAAGAGGAAAACAAACAAGATGGTGACTTCCTGCTGTGTCCCCTTTCTTGCAGGACTTTAAGTGATCCCACTTAGGGTCACCGATCCCCTCTCCCCACCAGAGCACGAATCACCTGACACCAAACTGATAACTTCCACATTTCCTCCTGTGCACCAGAATCACAACAAACAGGCTCTAAATGCATCAGGCAGTGGGTTAAATTCACACAAAACTTAAATATCCTTCAATGACATCGTGCCAGCCCTGTATACAAACTGTGTGCATAGAAAAATTCAAGATATAGTGTAGCTGTATGTGTGTGCACGTACGTGGAGAGACCATGCCTTACGACGCCACATCTATGCAGTTGCACAGGTAGGACACATGCTCCTGCCTACATTTCCACACCTCTATACCTATACAGCATGTACTCATATAGTTCTATGCATAAAATATAGTGTATTATATTCTCTCATTGCCTTCAGTGGGTTTTGGATCTGGTTCTTCTCACCAACACATTGGGTTGTACTTCTCACACGCAAATGGTATTTATGTAGATACCACATAAATATACATCCTATCTTTGATGGAGGAATGGCTGAATTAATTTATCAAAGCAGTGTTTATTTTTGCTGATAGCAAAAAGAATTTCTCAGCTATTACCCTGGATTCTTTTCTGCTTTTTTTTCATTTGTTTGTTTATGAAGCAGACAGTGCACATTTTGGGGAACTGTAAATACATAATCCAAATCATATAATTTTTTGGACCAAACACCATTTGCTAGGAGATGTTGCAAAAACTAAACTGTGGTTGCCTACAGAATACAGGATGACTATGAGAGTTAGAGAACTGTGTAAAATAAAACAACCCAAATGTCTACTGAGAAGAATTGTTACATTTGCATGTACTAAATTATAGTTTAAAAATGTTGCCTGAAGTTGTGCTGGAGGGAGACAGAAATGAAATCATATTTAAACACTGAATTTAATGAAATTGCTAAATAAGAAAAGTATCTATTCATCAGTCAATCCAGATTCTTGAACATCAATTCTAATACCCACTATCATTCACTAGGAAGCATGTTTAAAACACAGTAACTTCTTGACATTTCTTAAATTCAGATTTAATGAGGAGTGAAGCTGCTCCTATTCCCTCCTCACCCTGTTAGGCATCATTTTACATCATATTGTGCCTATTAGTTGGATTTCTATTATCAATACATGAGCGACGCCCTTGACCTCTGTCAGCTCCTGTATTCTGCCTTCATGATCAGAGGCAGTCCTGTAGAGCATGGAGCTGATCTCAGAATCAGCCAAAACCAATAGAAAGGCTCCCAGTGGTTTCAGTGGACTTTGGCTCCATCCCATATCACAGGCACATTGGGTTGCATTCTATACACATGTGGATTGCGAGCCTGTATATTATTAGATCAGGTCTGCTTTCTGTGAGTTACCAGATGCACTGCTGTCTTTTCACCCTGGTGTATTCAGCAGATAAAAGATCCAACTGTGAAGAGCTGCTCCATTCAGAATGCAGACCTGAACTTCATCAAACACAACATTGCAGTGCTAGGGTTGAGTTTGAGACCATTACACATATAGGAAGCAGCTGGGAAGTTTGGATTTGTGTCTCAGATTCAGCAAAGCACAAAGGGGTCAGGGGATTAAGGTCATTTGCAGCATGCATGGCTTAGCAACAAAATTCTTCCAAGTAGGATAATTTGTAGGTGCTCTGCTAGTCTTACACCTATTATGTTCATAAATAATCTGAGAAGTGGAGAATTTGACTGAATATCTCTTAGTGATTTCATAACAAAATCAAAGTTTCATGTTTTACTCTTAGTTCAGCCTGTGGCATCTGGGGCAAAATACAAACAAATGCAATACGACCTACATCAGGCAGTGTGTCACTGTGCCTGGCTTGAGTTTTCAGACAAGATGGTCATTTGTACTGCTATTTTTAAGAAGGTAATTTAATCTCCTCTACCCCTGATGCCCCCCAGTCCAGCTCCGTGAGCTTTTATGAGCAGGACCTTCTTCTCTGCATGCTGCCCAGCATGGAGTTGTACAGATGAAGAAAGATCCACAGACTGTAATCTCTATGGTTCAGAACCTCTGCACCAAAGCTAAAAAAATAAAGAAAATCAAGGACAGAAAGGACCATAATCAGAAAATACAGAGTGCCTGGATCGGGGCTGAAGGAAAATGCTGCTTCAGTTCCTCAATAAATTATGCTATTCTGACACAGAAGCTGAGGCTTTGAAATTAAGCAAAGATGCCAAATATTAAAAAGAAACTTCCAACATGAAAACTGTGGTCAGTCTTTGAACTCATACATATAACAGACACTGGAGTATTAAAACAACAGAGGCACTCATATCAGCTCGGGAACTCCAGTATAATTTAGTCTGAAGTTATTCACAAACATTATCAATATTTCTGAGTTTACACTCGCACCTTTGACTGTTGACTTAAAGCATCTAGTCTGGTTCATGCTACTGGTAATGTTTACACTCTGGAATCTATTATGCATAGAAAAATTAGGGATTATCTTTGACCTGGGTCCCACATATTTTTATGCAAAACTAAATAATAGGGTTATTTATTCATTTAATCAATTCCATATATTTGCCATAAGCAGGCCTGATTTCTTCTGAGGTCGCAATCAACATCACACTTCTAGGAGGATATATGGTTTGACTATTAACACAGACATCCTAGTCAGCATTCAAACAATCCTGAGTTCTCATATTGTTTCTTAGGTTAGGAGCACTACATATTAATATAGGTTAATCGTTATATGGAAACATCAAAAGGAAAGTCATTATTGGGGTAGTCCAGGTACGTTTAACTCTTAAATGGGGAGGGATGGGTGTATTTGTTAGGGAGGGAAAAGGAAAACTACAAAATGTCCTACACTCAAACATAACAAAAGGACTTCATGCGATGGATGTCTGCAGGACCTCTTGCTGTAGGCTCTCTCTGACCATAATGTGACTGGACAAAAGCTGTATAAAAGGTAACTCACTTTGGAGTGCAGAAGTAGAAGGATGCAGAAGACCACCTTGACAGTCTCTAGAGTTGACAACCATAATTCTCATACCCAGTATTATGCCATATAGTAGTACAGCTGCCTAAAGCTAAGCACCAAGCATTGCCTCAGTTTTTGTTAAAGATCTGTGTGTTACTAAAATTCTACTTTTCCATACACTTACATATTTCCAAGATTCATCCTGCTACCACATTAAGAGATGTGTTTATTTTCTATGGTATCTGCTTCGGAGAACATCATCCGTAGCTTTAAAAATTAATGATTGCTAATGACCTGCAGTGCAAGAATCAGAAGCTTAGAGAACTTCATGAATATCTTGGGATAATGAATTAATTCTCTTTTTCACAGTCTGTTTGGCATTGCTGCCAAAAGAGAAATGGAAAGGCACAGAATGTCAAATACATTCATCCACTTAAATCTAACTAACTGGCTTTAAGGAAAATGAAGGCATCTTATTTCTTTTTAGAAGAATAAGAGTAGATTTGACCTGAAAACAAGAGATTTCCCTTCCAATGAGGGACAGTTGATCAGTAAATCCCAGAAGTTATTGCATTTAAAAATTTGAATATGATACTAGGAAAAAAGTTGTTTACTCCATTCAAGAAAAGTGCAATGAAGACATATTTTACTGAGCTTGCAAGTCATGTTGGTATCAACATCTTAATAAAATGAGCAGTAATTTTATTCTTAGCAAATACCTGGGTGTTAGTGGGTGAAAAGGCACCTCCAAGAGTGAGGAGGAAAAGTAACAGTTAACAAAACAGATACCTACCACAAACAACAGAGATCATCAACATTTAATGACTGGAGTAACCATATCCTCCTTCAGATGATGGTGGCTGTATAGAAGCAGATGGAGTAAAATGCTAACACTATGTACCAAGTGTAATAGGAGATATGAAAGCTCATCAGGATTATGCCATTGTGAGACTAATTGCCAGGGCGCCTGGAAGTTTTAACAAGCGTGTTTCCTCCCCCCAGTCCTTCTCTCTTTTGACGAGTGGTTATATTTTATTTATTTATTTATGTTTTAACACCTTCTCTTGTGATTTGGTGGCAAGAGGAATTAGTTTCAGTATCAGTACAATGCCTCACGCAACGCTCTAGCTGAACATCTGTTTGACAGAAGGCTGATGGGAGCTACATGCCAGTTCTGAGACTCTTTCTCATAGTTTGTGTGGCAGAAGTATTTAAAGTATTTAAGGACTCATGGGACACATCAGAGAACAGGGATCTGTGAAGATGCATAAGCTGCCTGTAGAGAATCTCCACCAACATTGATGTAGCCTGGTGAGACCAGCCAAAGGCTTGTGCACAGCAGGGGTGCTGGCCTGGCCTCAGGACAGCTTACAGCCTTCAGACGATGCTGCCGGCTGTGCTTGCTGCACAAGACATGCAGAAGAGCTGGACAGGTGTCTTCTAAAGATCATAGAATTATAGAAACATAGAAGAGCCTTGGCTGAAAAAGACCTCTAAGATCATCAAGTCCAACCATTAATCCAGCACTGCCAAGGTTTTTGAAATTTGTGCCTAGCAATTAAAACTTTAGTGTAGAGATTGTCTGAAAGAAATGGAACATCTGGAGGAGGAGAAGGTTGCTCCTCTGGAAAGAGAGAGGCGGTGTTTGATGGAAGAGACGTGTATAAGAAAAAGGGAGAAGCTAGGAACAAAAAGGGCGTGGGAAGCTAACATCTTTGGCCATAAGGAGAACAGTATTGCTGAAGAAAGCTCCCAAGAACTGGGCACTGTGTGGTAGGAGGCTGCCCTGTGAATCAGCTTTAAAATAAAAGTCAGTACAGCAGCTACACCCTGCAGGCCTGGTGTCCTCAGCAGGTCAGTTAGAGGTTGCATTTTCTCTACCTCTCGGTGGTTGGCAATGGAGGTTTCACGGTGAAACACAGAATTTTGGCATGTTATGTGCAGGGATTCTGGCACTTAATCTTCATCTGAAACAGGGAAAAAAATAAAGTTGATATGTATTTTCTAGAAATAAATTGCAGGTGGATACTAATTCCCAGGTGCAGGAGAAACTCCTCTGAGATCTGCAGGAGAGTCACAGGCTATTGAGTAGCAGAACAAATACTGGCAGAAAAATTACAGAAGCTGATGGAATAGTGCGGAGGGGAAGGGAGGGATGAACTCTGCTCCTTGTCACAGGGTCCTGTGTGGCTACTCCAAAAACAAAGCCAAGAGCAGGTGCAAGAAGAATATCTAGCAGTCAGAAGGTGTTATCCATAATAACGCACTTTTCAATCAGAATCAGAAAAGGAAGTTGGAGAACAGGAATGGTCTCACGGGGAAAATGAAAAAGAAATGTCAGAGGAAAATACTCCTAAGCTGGAAACTGATGCAGATGGATAGTTACAAATAAAAACCATCACAATATAATAAGGATATCTCAATTTATAGCTTCAAAGACTTAAAGTTGTATTTCCTCTTCTCCCTATCTCTGTTAGAAGATTCAGGTTTTCACCCTGCCGGTACTGGATTGTGCTTATCTGCAGCTCAATGCTTTATGTCTCAGAGCCAGCAGTCAAATATCTAAACGTAACTTCATATTTAACCAAGGAAAAAATAAACCAGGACTCAAAAGAAAACCTTCCCAGTTAAGATCAGGCAGTGAGAAAGACCGCGATCCTGTCACCAGCTGAGGCAGAGGTGTTACTTCTGGAGGGAACTGGGGGGCAAGGATCAAGGCTGGGGGTCCTGAGGCAGTGGAGCAACAAGCTTAAACCCTCCTGGTGTCTTCTGGAGACACAATTAATTCGCTATGTTTGTTGCATTGGTGTCCAATGGCACCTAGCAGCTTTGGGCAAAGCCAAGGAGCAAGTACTCAATTCCTATCTAAGGGAGGGAGAATTCCCACATCGCCAAGCAGGGGACCGAGCCCCGTCCTGGTCATGACTCAGCCCCTGGCTGCAGAGCTGCCTTTGGCCTTGATTTTGAAAACCAGTTGTAATGCATGAGGTTGTGTGCTTGCAGGCAATTGTGAACACAAAGGTAGGACTTCTTAGTGTACTTAACTGAAATTTTTGCATTTTTGATGGCTTTATCTTTTATGTGTTCCCGCAAGTGATGGAGAAGCATATAACTGCACTTACAACTTTAATTTTCTCTCAAACAGACTTCTAAATATTTAGTTCAGAGAGTTCACCATCTGTAAAAACAGGTAAGTTCTGGCGTTGAGCCCTTGGAGGTTTCTTCAAAATAATGTAGTCTCAATCCATTTTCCAGCTTACTGAACTTTTAGAAACAGACTCAGTTGTCCTCCTGCAGCTGTTTGCGTAGTCCATGAAATGATTTGTGCACATATGTGTCAACAAACAAATATTCTAATGCCTTTTCAATAACAAATAGGCTGTGATAACAAATGTACATCTACTGGTCAAAGTACATGACACTGATGCTTGCTATAGAGTGTTATAAGAGCCAAACTCTGTCCTGTACAAAACCCAGTAAAAAACTTCATCTTCAGAGTTACCTTTCCAAGCTAAACTAAGAAAAATTAATGAATGTAGTTCCATGACCAGGATTTAACACACAATAGGATTTTTTTAAAATACCCAGGAGTCTTCAGGCTGATGCGATATTATGCTTTTGCTGGCCTTAATATTATTGTTTCTGTCTCATTTTAGGTTACTCTCCAGTGTTTATTATTAATTCAAATTCTCACTATTAAAAGGAAGATATTATCCATATGGTTGACGTGCTGCTCAGTATGTTCATAAGTTCTCCAAC
Organism: Podargus strigoides; assembly: GCA_028020825.1. Taxonomy (NCBI): domain Eukaryota; kingdom Metazoa; phylum Chordata; class Aves; order Caprimulgiformes; family Podargidae; genus Podargus; species Podargus strigoides. The sequence goes on along the minus strand of CM051626.1, from coordinate 6,826,163 downwards.
GTTTTGATTAACACTGACAGAAAACCCTTTGAAAACATATGGCCCTATATACATCCTGTCATTTCTAATAATAGGGTACATTCTTCAGTACATTTTCTTAAGAAGATGAATTCAGTCATATTTTAGAAACATGCTAATACTTTGTTAATTAGTCCTTTGAGGTCAGGAGGAAAGAGAAGACTGAATGAAAATAAACTTTTCCTTGAGCAGACACCATGAACACTGTAGATAATTTGTGCCACAGAAAAACGTGATATCTATGAGTAATAGTCTCTATATACAGCCAGATTTCTTAAACCAATTAGCTTCTGGCATATTCCTGAAGATATTCATGCTCTATTTGATATGCCAGACCCTTAAAGCTTTAGCATGAAGACTGATTTTGATGCTCATTTCACTGATTAGGTCAGTATTTTGTTTCTAGTGTTGAGTTTCTATATTTATACCAATAGTTGCCCTTTTCTAACACCTCTGGGATATCACCGGATCTCAGCGCTCTTCTCCTTTACACAGGCAGGTCTGATACCAAATCTAGGGGAGATATTGTTGAGTTAAATTCACTTTGGCTTTGCAGTAACATGACATATTTATATGTTCGAATTTGTCCTCAGAGACTATGTCCACAATGCCGGCTCTTCTGGGATTTTCATCCATTCCTTTCACTGGGATGATGGAAATTCCCACTGCCATTGTCTCTTTTAGCCATCTTTTTCCTCACATAGCTGCTTCTACTACCCATCCTCAGACTCCACTAGCTCCATATTTGTTCAGAGAGAAGCTACTCAGCCACATGTTCTTTAACATGATAATTCAGGATGTGACTATGCAAGAATTAGTCACTTAATCTACTTGAAAACTATGCAGCACAATAACACAAGTATATTTTTAAAAGATGATATATCAATGTTGTACTTTATAGACCTGAATGTTGTCATAGATCTCAAACATGTTCAAAATATACCTACTCAAATTCTTTCGCCCCAAGAGATATCATTACTGTTAATGCTGATAAATAATGATGCTAAAATTGCAAAATTGTTATTATAATGATTTCAGCTAGCATCTTACTTTCATTTCTTACTTTCTTCCTCTCCTCCTTGAGGAAAACCCAGAGTCATACTATTTGTTCTCAAAAAATTCAAAAAGGACTAGATTCTTTTTTTTCTCCTTTTCTTCTCTATCTCCTCCCCCTTTGTTTGCTCCTGCTCTTTTTTCCCTTGGGAAAAGTCCCTGTCTGGGCTATATCAGTGAAGCATTTCTGGGCAAAAAGCCATCAGTCCTTATGAAACTCCATCTCTGACTATTACTACAGATAGGTTTCTCTGAGCCCATCAAATCTCTCAAAGAAAATACCTAGGAAAACTTGTGGTCTTTGTCTGTAGGGAGGTAGGTAGGAGCAGCCTGCTGTGTCTGGGAGATCTTTGGAAGCTGCAGAATGAGGTTATCAGCACTCCCCCTCCTTAAGGACAAGGGTACTGATCAAACCTTACCCATACTGCAGAGAGCAGCTACCTCCACTTCTTGTCTCGTGAAGGACCAGTCAAGACAAAGGAAATAAATACCGTATAAACCCGACATATTTTCCATTCCAGGTGTAAAGCACATTTCTTTGATTTTACCTACTCTAACACGCATGTGAACAGCATTCATATAAATAATGATACCCAACCAAACACCTTCTGGAAAATGGAACATCATCTTGCATATGTAATATCCTTTTTAGGACCTAATGGGAGAAAGAATGAAACACCTCTAACAGAGGTTAGCAGAGTCATTCAGAGCTCATCTACAATAAAAAGGAAGGTAAGATCATAGGGAGAGTAGTGCAAGAACAGGAATAGACTGGAAGCCTCCACCACTGATGGAAAAATCAAAACAACTAAAAAGCCCAACAAACAAAAGCGTACTTACGGTTTTGTTACCAAAATGATGTACATTTTCAATGACATTTTTTGCCCTGTCATACTGAGTTTCAAGAGCACTACAAGTTTTGTTTACTGTCTGTCAATTCAGATAAAATATGATCTTTTACACTTTACTTTGCACTGATAATTTGTACCTGACTTTTTGGAGCTGCCCATCGTCCTGCCCTGGTTTTTCAGAAATTGAGAGGCATAAAGTGCCTTCAGAACAGTAACATACGGCAGCCTTGAAGATAACTACTTACCACTAATAAAACCATGCCTGTGCTATGCTGTTTATCTCATGATACTCCTTAAATTACAATACTGTTATTTCACTTTTTTTTTTTTTTTCTCCTTTGGTTCTACATTATTTAAACTGCTGCACATGATACTGAAAACTTGAAGACTGTTATCAGTTTAGGAAAAGGGTTTTAAATGGAAAAGATTAAGCTTTTGGCCTGAATCCAGCAAGCACTTAAATGCATGAGTAACTTTACTCCCATGAGTAGTGTCTTTGAAGCCAATGGGACCAGCCATGCATGGAGGAGCACACATTTGTATAGACACTGGGGAGAGCAGGCTCTGCTGCAAGAGGTCCAGGTTCAAAACTTGGGCCTGCATTTAGCAATGTGTGTGTGCTCAAATTCATAAGACATTAATGTGCTATACATGCTCACTACACTTTTCCCAAACATCATAGCTTTATTGCTATGTTATCATTTTCCCCCCTCTCTAAAATAGGCAGCTGTTCTTCATTTCTTCTTACCTACACGCCAGATTTATAAAGAGTCAGGTTACGGGTTTTCGAAGAAAATAAAACAAATCAATGTTTCGAAAACACAGAATACTTATTTTGTTATAAGACATAGAGCTTGGAAATGCCTAACCAGGTTCTCTTCAGACTGACAGAAAATAGGAAATAGGCCTAAAAAGTCAGTGCTGTACTGTAACAACTTTCATTCCCCCACAGAAAAGTCACTCTGCTTTTTCACATCTGCATCTTTCTTGCCCCAGTGTTGGCTACTGTTCTCCACCATTTCTAGCTTCTGTAAAAGACAGCCTTTAGGTCTGCACGAACTTATTTTATATTTACACCTTTTGCTTCAAGGTTTTTGCCAGCACCACTGAGAGACAGAGAGAAGTCAGGTACAAAAAAATATTGTCCTGTGAAAGACACCACAGTTAACCTTCACTGCGTCTCAAATAAGGAATAATAACTTGTAATAAATCATTTAATGGAAAACGTGTAAAACCTCTTAATTAGGAAGCATCAAAACTTCATTTTAGCATTTCTAACAAAATAATTGTCATTGCAGCATTACAGAATCTAAACTTTTAATTTTTGTTTGTTGTGGAAAAATACTGATAAAAGAAGTACCTCAGTGTTCCATGGAAATAGGGGCTCAGCAGACACTTACATGCCTGTTCTTTACTACCAAGAAGATGCATCCCTGTGGGGACAAAACCAAACAGGCCTCTCAAAGAAATTACCTTACAAAGGAAAATGGGATCATGAGATACCTGAATTAAAATTTCTAAAACCTGACATAAGTCAGTATAGCATGCTGTCGGCACAAAACCCCTACTGTCAATGTTAGCAGTGATGAAAAAGGTCATGCATGTACTAAAATCCCCTGTCAGGCTGGCCTTACCCCACGGGGACGTCAGGAAAACTTGCTGGGAACCCATGATATCCTGCAAATAAGGCATCATGCACAGCCTGTGTCACTGGGGCCATGCAAAACGAAACAGAATGATGAATGGCTAAATGAGGTAGATTGACTCTCTCACACCGTATCCCTCTCACAAAACACCAATATATTGCAGTTTGTTGTTCGTTTTTTTTTTTTTTTAATAAACTAGTTACTTCCTACACTGAAACTTACTACTTGTTCATGCAGCACAGACCACTAAATAGACTTTCCTATGATAACACATTAGTGAGGTGAAGCCTTATATCTAGCTGTCTGATTCAGGAGAAAAAAAAATCAGTGCACCTGCAAAAGGGTGATGAAGCTCTCTGCTACAGATTGCAGCACCTAATTTGCCAGATATTTGTTTTCTAGCTATTATTGCTTGCTGAATATTTTAAATCCATTGTAATTCAATATTCAGGCCAAGTCTAAAATAAACCCTCTACTTCCCCCTCACCCCCCCTCTTTGATTATTTTCGTTTAAGATATTTTTGTCTTCAATCTTCCATTTCAATCTTGGCCTTTTAAAAGGCCATCTTCAACTTTAAAAGCAGCCTTAATTACTAGACATTTTGTCTCCTACTTGGCAACATAATACATGATGAGGAAACTGGATGCAGAGTCTAATAAATTCATAGCACCATCCAGAAGAGGCAATGGGATGCTACATTCAGTTAAAAAAGCAGAAAACTGTTTATATCAAAGCCCAGTAACAGATTTTCATGCCCCGTTCCTCAGGCGTAAAAGTGCTTGCTCACGCTTTCTAAAAGGTGGCTAAAGACAGAAATGTATTGTCTAATTTTTAAACAGTAGTCAATAGACTTTCTGCTTTATTCTGATAAGAGGATTTTGAAGGAGTTTAGATTTTGTACAAATACTTCTGGGGTAAGAGCTGCATACTTCTGTCTGTATCTTTAGAGCAATTAGCTACCTTTGGGGGGAAAAAAAATGGCCTTTTCATTAGCTCGTGATAAAAGTATAAGAAATTTAAATACAATATAATTCTGTCATTAGAGAATGATACTAACTCTCTTCCCACAACTTAAGTCCTACATAAAGCTTTAAAAAGGTCAGTGGAACTGGAATTTCTAGAGTTATGGACCAGGTTCTATTTATAGAAATACTACATGCTTTCAAATACAAGCAAAAAATTGATGAATCGTTTCAAGAAAAAAAAAAAAAAAAGGAGGCTTTTTTTTTTTTAACATCTGTGAATAGTGAAAAAGATGGAAAGAAAGCTGGTGAGAAAGGACTGAAGGCAGCAAATATGCAAGCAGTAATATCTTCCTGCACTCCTGAAGTGCACTAATACTTAAAAATGGGATGGGATTCAGTTCTGCTGTGTCACAGGTTCCTCTTCTCTGTGCCCGATTCCAGGAGGACGGGAGAGACAGGGCTTTTACAACTGTAACAGGATTCCCTCCTTAACAACACCTATTTAGCTACCAAATCTTGCTGTTTCTTAAAGCAGTTACTGACTTAAAGGAATTATTTAACTTTTTGCTCTGCTTCACAATATTAAAGCTTTTTTTTTTTCTCAGCCCATGGGGTGACAGAGAAGTACATACATTGTAGTACATACTGACCTGGGTGAGAAAAAGCTCTCATGGTTGTTTTTAGGAAAATGTGTAAGAAATTGTAATATATTATCTTATTCCTTTCTTGGGGTTTAGCTGGCTTTAGGGATTTGGGGGTGGATTTAAACAAAGCTTTCAAAATGAATGTTCAAAATTTTAAAGCACTGAGGTGTGAGCTACGCTGGTGGCCATAAGCTACTGAGAAAACAGTGAATATCACTGCAGTACTCTGCTGTGCATCACATTTTGAAATGTACTTACTTTTTCAGGTCAAGAGGTGGTTAGGGAAAACAAGAGACAGCAATAACTGTATTTATACAGCCCATGTAATCACTACTGCCTGTGGCAGTAGTGGGCACTCGAAAAATACATTTTTCTCATGTTTTTTTTTAATTACAGACATGGTGTGTCACCACATCTTCACACTTCTAATTTTTTTTACTGCACAATACCTACCTTGATTGCTTTAATATCTTTTTATTAAATCAGTGTCAACTTCAGTTCAATCAAGGGACAACAGAGTGGTAAGGTTTTCCTTAACATCTGTGCAAACTTTTTTATACCGAGATAACACCTAAGAGAGATGCACTGCATGTGATCTGCATCTGCCTATTATGGCAGTGATGCAAAAATGGCATTTAGATGCCATACTTCCCAAGGGTCACAGAAGACATGGCAGAAAGAGACAGTGAGGACTCCAGGAAAGGCAGTGGAGAAGGAGGAGGAGGAGCTGCGTAGCCTATAGGTGCCAATGGTGTTTTCAGCTCCAGAGATGTGCATAATTTTTGTGGGTGTTCCTTTTTTTTTTAAAAAAGCACTGTCCCTTGATTTTTCTTCATTAGTCATGACCCCACACATGTACCCAGGGAGGAGGAAGGGAGAAGGGGGGGGGAGAAGAGTGGAGAAGAGGTATTCACACACCCCACTTTAAGCATCTAATTTACTTTCTGCTCAGCAGACATGCAGCTTTATCTAATCGCTGAAGAGAGATTTGCTGCTCCAAAGGGCAACTCAGAGCAGCTGTAGTAGGTCCTTGAGCTGAATTGCCCCCTGAATGACAGCTGTCAAGTGATTTGTCACCAACACCAGCAAGCCCATAATGTTCCCAAATATCTATTGAACAGAAAGTCTTCTAGCAGAACAGCTTTAATGAGGGAAGAAAGATTTGATTTGGCTTCTATATTAGGTCCATGATAGTGTTAATCCCATAAAAATAGAAAACATCCAGAATTTCTCTCTAATAATTGTAAACACTGCTTCCTTTGTCAACTTTTTGATTTATTGGAACTTATAATAGAGCTAGACTTTATTGTATTTGCTTATGATACCACAGTAATCTTTTCCCAGGCTTTCACTTTATTTTGTTACATTTATCTAGCAAGCCAGATTCACACTCCCACAGTAACCATATGGAGAAAAGCCACAAAAGCTGTTAAGTACATTTAATTACTGTTTTGATGAGCTCATTTTTTAATTATGTTTATTGATTCTGTGTGTGTTGAAATAGTTTTAGCATTTCAAGGAAAAAAAATGGAATCAATATACTGTAATTACTGGGCATTTTTAAATTTTTCTGTGTAATTAAAACTTTCATATAATATTTTTAACACTTTTTACTAATCCTTCAGCTGTCATTGGCTGCATTTCCTTCTATGTTTAGGTGAGCTTTAATTTCCATTCTTCTACAATTTGAAGCTAAGTTCAGGACTAAACATAATTCCCATCAAATACCTTCCTACCCCTTAGACCTTCTTAGAAAATAACATGCATATGGTATTTACCAATACAATACCTGTGATACATAGGTACATCTGCCACTTTGAGCTATCATGATGGCACTGGCTAGCACTGTAGCAACAGCTTCATGGATAAGACAGCTAAGAAGGAGGTCCTCTTGACATCTCTGTCCCTGTCTTATTTCATTACAATAGTTGGCATTTTATCTAAAATGGTAAAATATATCCTTTGACTTTAAAATATCTACATGCTTCTATTAAAGTAGAAAATTATTTAAGGCTGTTCTTGAACTTTTAAATGAAATTTTACCTTGGATAGTTCTAAACTTTTGAATTATTTAAAATGGCAAGGCAGATGTCAAGGTATGGGGACCTGATCCTCTAGTGGAATAACTGGCAAAAGTCCTTTTGTTTGCATGGAGCACAATTTTGTATTTCATGGTGGAAGAAAATGGCTCTGGACACAAAGTTTGGCTGAAAGCAAGTACAGCCACACATTTTGGCTGTAGAATGGCAGGGAACCATGTAAACTGCCAGGGTTTTAAAGCTGTTGCATGTCATGATGAAGAGAAACATGTTTTTCTCTGTGGGTTATCCTTTATGAGACAAATAATATTTTTTTTGCGTATGGGTAAATTAGATACTATTGATTTATAAATCACAGATACTGCTCTCATCACTCAATCACCTTACTTGCCTGTTGATCTACATGAAAGGACTTGATACATAGGTCTTGTATATAGGAAAAAGAGTTAGCTTTGACAGAATGGGCATTTTTAACAGAGGGCCCTGAACAAACATTGCCAAGACCAGACAAGAATTTCAGTGATGCGACTGAGTTTTGAAATTTCAGGATGAAAATTCCATCCTCAAGGGAGCTCTGATGTTTGTAGACATGAGATGGTGAGCTTCAGACCTCTCTCTTTTACTTTATCTCTAGGTTTTAATTTCAGCAGTATTAAAAGCAAGAAGTAGTGTCATACCATTCAGACATCAAGCTCAGCTTTCATTTATTTGCACCCTTGCATGCCACATGGACAGCAAATTAAAGAAAAACCAAATCAACAGTTTGTATTTTAATACTCTGCTTGTAGACACATCATCTTCACCCTTTCAGTATATTTTTGAATCTCTGACAAAATGCTAGAAGGTTACTCTGTGCTCCTGACAGTCAAACCGGATTTGTTACATGGAGAGCTATTCTTGAAGTATTGTACCCTTGGCTCTCAATCTCAATCTTAAATTACCAAAGAGAAAGAAGTATCTTTTCTGTGGAACTCATCTTAACTTGACCTCAGGCATATAATGTTAGCTGGACTGAAAACTAGGTGCTGGCTGAAGAAAGAGAAAGGACTTAATCCATTTTAGTACTGTATATTACCTGAGGGTCATGAGATTACTGTGAGAAGGGGCAGAATGTATGACTCTGGTAACAAAGAGGTATCAAGAACTGAAAGAGAATATTTATGGGAAAAAAAAACACGTGATAGCAACAAATAGAGCTACCTGAAAGAAAAGTAGAAAGGATAGATAGGAAGAATAGAGAAACAACACATAACTGCCCATTTGGAATGAGATAGCCCATGATTAGGGAAGCTTCGGGTGTCATCTTGATGCCTAGAGAAGTCAGTTAGGAGAGGAGGGAACAAGGAAATACCACGGATGCACAGAAAGGTGGGATTCTCATTTTCTCCTCTTTGGAGCACTTACCAGAAGGGTCAACTTCAGTTCAGGCCAACTGCCCCTGCTACAGACCAGGAGAGGCCCACAGATGTTACCAGGAGTCGGAGCAGTAGGATCCACAGAAGTTGCTCCAGAGCCTCGTCCATCTGTCACAAAATAGATACCACTGAGTTTTCAAACTGGGCTGGAGAATCCTGCCACAGCAGCACTGACACAGCCAGAGGGATGGGGAGGGAGGTCGCCGAGTGGAGCCAGTGTCCTCACTGCTTGTACCTACCACTGAACCTGGAGGGTTTGGAGTGGTTTCCACAGGCACCAAGGTGCAAGATCCCCATCCTGATCACCTTTTGGAGTCTGCAAAACAAGTATCAACTTCAGTGTTCGCCAAAGTCAACGTGAAAAACTTCCTTTGATATTAGTTTCCTTTGTTTCTGACACTAGTTCTCTTCTACCATCCTTTAATAATGTAGTTTTCTCTGAACATAAAACACATGCTGCATACTTAAATATGAAAAACTGATCAAACAGATCCACCTGGGAAAATGAAATGGGAGAAGAGTTAAGCAGTCCTAGTTATTTCTTACCACAATGCAGAACTTTCCATTTCAAGATAAAAGGCCAAAATCTGTGCAAATACACCACTATAAAACCCAGCTAATTCTCTTGAAGTTGGAAGAACTATTTATGGTTTCTGCCATGGAGAAGCCAATCTTTCCCCAGGATGTCTGTTGACTTCTACAGGAGTGGAGAGGACATGCAGGAGGATTTGCCAGTGTAACATGTCTGATTAGTTTAATCACACATCACTCACTGAACTGAAATATTTCAGATAATTGAGATGGTAGTGGTAAAATGGTTGATTAGGCCAAGAGCACATGAATTAGGATCAGTTGCAGTCTGAATTTCCTGGCTTTAGTATGTGTGACAACTTTATTGTTGTTTCAAGATAATTTCTTGTTTTCCAAGAAAAAAAATATGAAGGATAATAAAAATAATCTACTTCAGAAAGGCTGCTTTGCTCTCCTGGGCATATACATGCAAAGAGTTTTCAAACAGCTTGTTATTCACCCATTAGGCTGGTAGAGCTCCTTCTCTTTCCACCTAATGGAAAAATATCCATTTATAAACTTCTACAATTTACCTGACAGGCCAAAAAGGCTTCTGGAGATATGTTACAACTCCAGACTACCATGTAGATAATTTTCAAGAGAGCAGCTACGTATTAGAAAAATCTTTTGAACATTGGTAAATGTGTAAGTACAGCACATATGTTTCTCAGCGTAGTAACTCAGCTGTTTCATTTCTGTCTTTCACTCAATATTCAGACCCTTGAGAGTTTCAACCCTGGCTCCAGTTTGGCAGCTTCACACACATAAAAGTCTTGTTCGTGCAAGTTTTGTGAGACACCAGACAAAAACAAGATTATTTTTTTTCTGACTTCTTTGCACTGCATCTCTAAATCAGAAAAACACAATTGTTCATGAGAAACATAATCAGGCTCCCTTTATTTTAATCAGCAGCATAGTTGCTGCTAATTGTCTGTCCATGGTCTTTGTCATTAGATCAAAATGCGGTAAAGACTACAGATGAATTAATCATCTACTAGGACAATGAGATGACTGACCCACACTTACATGAAATGGGACCAGGATTTGAAACCCAGGTACTTCTCTTGCTGTGAAACAATGGACAGAAGCACCACCAGGAGAGCTGTAGCCCAGTGTTTTGCCAATTACTAGGCCTAGCAGCCAGCAGCAAAACAATCCAGTAAGCAGATTCTATTGTACATATAAAAGTCAGTACATGGGAGATCACTGGGAGTACAAACAAGTCTAACAGATCACACATAACAGACATCAACCCCAGGAATGACACAGCACGACCAATAATAGGTGGAATAAACAAAGAAACAAAATCTCCCATAGAAGAGATGGGAGACAACCAAGTCAATAGACTGATCATATAGGATAGAAGTAGCCACATATTGTCTCCCCACAAAGACCACATTTGTAAGTGCCAGACCTGACTGGGGCCCAGTTGCATGAAGAGTCAGGAGGTCCTTCCCCAACAGGAAACTCTGCAAAGTGCATCCACCTCACAGACAGACACTCCTCCCTTCCTGCAAGTGGTCCCAGCTTTTATCCCCAAAGCAGGACACCTGGCACTCATTTACCCAATGCAGGGCACCTGGGGCTTGTTTACCCAAGGGCTTTCCTTACAAGGCTGGCCACACCTTGGAGGAAAGCCAAAAGGCAAACTCATCCCCTCCTCTTAAAGGACCATGGGAACCACCCATATGTCAACCTTAATTCAGGGCTCAGGGTTCAGATCCCAGCACTTCACCCAGCAGCACCCAGGAGGTAAATTTAAGACCTCTCTTCCCTTAACATATCTCCCCCTTGCACTGTTGAAAACCAGAACTCTCCACCCTCCAGATTTGATCTGGAGCTCATCAGTTCTATCATTAATGTGATGAAACATGTTAAATTTGAAATCATTCCTCTGTACGCCTCCAGCTGCAATTATGAGAGACTGAGGTCTTGACAATTCAAGGTCATTCAGAACTAACAAGTTTAATAATTTCATCACATCTAACACCTTTTTCGTGGAAACACTGAAGTCAAAGACTTCAGGAAAATTTCTACTTTAGCAGTAACTTTTAAGACCTGCTGAATATTTCCAAATTTTTCTGTTTTAAGTAGTGTTTTAAGATCTCTTCCAAGCACTGCTCAGACTAGCTTTCATTTCTTGTTCGCTTTTGCATATTCATTGTTGTTGACAGAGTGATTCAAATTTACTGATTAACACATTTAAACTCAGTCCTGCTGCAGATCAGTTTTTTCTTGCCTATGAGCCGAGATCCTAAATTTTGCTTTGTAAAAGACTAAGAGTCACAAGCCATCACATCTCATTACTTCTTCAAATAAGAAGTCAAGAGCCCAAACTGAATGACAACCTGATTCTTTATGTCTGTAAACCTGATGATTTGCTTGCTGAGTGTTTGCTAGTTGAGGACCATTGCTGGGCAGAATCTCTTTTCTTCACTTGGTTTATCCACAGAAATCACAGGAGGTTAAAAACAAACAAACAAACAAACAACAACAACAAAAAAGAAAATAAAAGAAAGCAAACCAATCAACCCCAGTTATCAGAAATGATAGCAGGAGTCTGTCAGAGAGACTTCTGTGAGGTCTTATGTATGGACAAATCTGTACATTTCAGAGGACGAGAAGGAAAGATGTAGCAAAACTGCTGGTCTTGTTGGCATCAGATGCTGCCCAAAAGAGATCCTCATGTAGATATTCATGTTAATAAATACAGAATCTCACAAGGAACTGCACAGCTGCAGTGAATAGAAATTTATCTAGCAATAAGACTGCAAATGGTGTAAACTTCATTTTTATCATCAGCCTCTCTGCAACAGCTATGAGACATACCCATACCCTGCTCCCTGCACGCTTCACTTAAGTGTCAGTACATGTGAAGGCTCATCTCTGTACTGTGCATATCCATGCAACATCACTCACATGCCCTTCTCCACTTTCAGGAATACACTCTTCTAAAAGAAGGTTGAGAATGAGGGTTGTGTATTGTCCTCAGTGCATCTGCCTACGGGAATCAGAGACCTGTTTTGTCAAATCCTTCCTTCAGCCTACAGAGAATTTTATTTCCTGAAAAAAACCAATCCCAAAACCACAACAAACCAATACAGGCCCCAGTTCCTGCCACATCAAATTTCACTGCAAGTGTAGGAGCACAAGAACTGTGTAAGAGCAGCATTAAGTACCGGATTTCATTTGGCTCCGCGGGAGATTTATCTCTGTTGATACGTGCAATGCATTGAAAAAATTCATGTACCACAGACTACCTTCAAAAGAATAGTGTAAAAGGGAAGGATAATTCAAACTAACAGAACCATTGCTAGGGAAGAAGTGGTTGAACACTTTTTCTGCCCATTAATAAGTTGTCAGCTGGCACAAATAACGATTGCCCTTGCCTGGGGGTCACTTTCCTCTGTACCTCTCCTTCCCCCGTTTCCCCATCAGCTCCGAGCAGGTCACTGGGGATGGGGAAATCAGAGTGTTCCCCATCATAGGGAGAAATCAGAGAGGGTACAAAGTTTCACTTTGCTTTAGATTAGTCTAAATTAAATAGAGTGGCCTGGGGAGGGGTCTCAGCCTGTGGGGCAACCTGATAGTGAAGCTAGAATCTGAGTCTATCTATGTTCTAAATTGATGGCAATGAAAATAATACTCCCCAGACACAAAAGTACACTTGTTTTCAGATTAATGCATCCTGAATGTGAGCTTTTCATCTCCTTTCTGAATGAGTTAACGTGTGCTCATTCGCCTTGGCCAGAAACTGAACTGCAGATTCATTATTTGGAAAATTATTTGTGCTGAAGTCCATAAGGCCAGTGGCTTGGGAAGATGAAAACAGCTTTCCACAGGCTCTCATTTTGGGAAAAGCTGGTTGCCCAGGGCTGCCAAATGCATTCCCAATGAACTCCTCCATTTGCATGTTCTATTTGGGCTGAAACTGAGACAGCGAATACCTAACTGCTCTCAGGCCTGATTCAGGGATCTCCAACAGTTCTTTGTGAGGGCAAATGATGCATTTAGAAAACAATTCATACTACTCACCAAGGAGCCCAAGAATGCTGTCATCTTGCACTAGCACTGCATGTTCCCTTTTCTCAGAGAAGAGCATCGCTATCTGCCATACGTGCCAGATCCCATGCTCATATCAATTAATTACCAGAGTGCGCTGTCAATATGTGTAATGGATGATAAATTCACAAATGTTCCACATTAATTTTGTGCTTTCTAAATTGTTATTAGTACAGAATGATTCTCTTATTAATACAGCACTACATTTTTTGGTGCTTTCAGATATTGTCTTTCAATGGTACGACTCTGCGTATTTTTCATACTTATCTGTGGATAGAAGATGTAAGATAGAAGACAGTTGTAAAATACATCTGTCAAGATAAGCTTATAACTACTGTTCTTTCTGTAACTGGAGAAAAATTACACTAATTTAGACACATATGTTTTGTTACACTTAGCTTCAGTTCAACTTCCAATGGAACAGAATACTGAAAAAAAGATAATTTAAAAGTTGGATCAAAAAAACAAAACGGCATCAACAGTTCATTCCAAATGATATATTTTGATATTGTCAAGACATTTCAGACATTCTGGCAACATCTGACTTTGCAAAGTATTTCAGTTCTGACAAATGATGTGTTCTGATAGAGAGTATATTGTACATGGTCTCTTCAAAGTTCCTCCAGTCTGATGTCATTGTATATTTCTCTTTAACAATAGAATATTGAAATTAATGGGACTTATTTGTAATATGCTTTTCGCTGCTATTATAATTCTGCACAAACAACTGCCCTTGGTCTCAGCTGATAGGAACTCTCTAAGCGCAACCCATATCAACACTGTTAAATCAGATGTACCATCCTTGGTCTAGTTCATTCACATACCTTGATCAAATCTCCTTTTTCCAAGCATTAGTTCATTATCTCCCTGCTATCTGTGCCTATGACTGTAACTTCATCCCAGAGAATACTTATTCCACATACAGAGAGCAAAAGAAAAGCCTCACAACTGCTTGTTCTAGAGTCCTTGACAGTTGATTCATTGAATCTACCCTACCTAAAATCTTCCTTGTACTTTCATATTGACACTGCAAATGCTACTCCTGGACATGCAATATTGCTGTGCACTCATACGTGTCTGCTTGCTATTTCTACAACTGGCTGTGTTTTGAAAAGACCTGAAGATGAAATCCCCATGTCACAAAAACCTGACTTTGTAAACTCATAAAGCCACTTTGATGCCTGGAAGCAAGCTGATAAATGATCATTTTTTTTCCTGTGATGCATACAGTGATAATATGTATGGGATAAACTGAAGAACCAAGAAAAACCTCTTTCTCAGCTCTGGAATTCCCCCTCATGCAGTGGCATTGCTGTTCAGTCCAGGAAAAACTGTATCTGGGTTTGCATCAGTGAAAGTCCCAGCCAGAAATAAGAACATCATGCTACAGGACAGGAATATAAAGGCACAATTCAAATTCCTTTACTGGTAAATCACAGAATATCTTACTTCAAGATCTTCACAAATATATGAGCTGAGGATATTTTAAGAGGTTTCTGTAAACTGTTACTCCATTGTGGTCTATTTAGTGATTGCCCTGTGTTATAGGGTGCATTTCACAGTTGTCTTGACTACAGACAAATCATGAAAAATAGCCAGGCATATTTTTATGCATTCATAAACAGAACAGATCTAAATTTAACTTAATAATAATAGAAGTCTATTCAAGTACTAAAATACGTAGAATGAAACACTTATAATGTAATAATCATATAAAACATGAGACTTTAGGTTGCCTAGGCATGTGTCTGATTTAATGGCTCACATTTGATTTTGCACACACAGGTAAGCTCACCCTTCCTCATCTGTGTCACTAAAACCCTCTGATCAGAATATGCAATCACATCCAAAGCCAAGGTTCTTGTATTAACAGCAAAATATATTCTACAAAATAAGCCAAAATTGGTGAAAATGCCCCAAACCACAGTATAATTTCCAATGGTATTTTAGCTCTGATTTGGGGAAGATGCATATACGTATGTAAGTATCTCCTTCTCTTCATGGGGTTTTCGTCTGCATTCCAGTGTGTTGGTGAACCGCTGTGAACTGAATGATCTTATCCAGTTAATTCTTTTAGGCTTCATTTTAACAAAGCTTAAAATTTAAATTACTCTCACAAATAAAAATGTTAAGGCATTTGAACTCACTGGAGCTTTTGAACACTGGATAAATTTTAAAGTCTATGCTGGTTAAACATGAATTATCATTTTACTTATGTAGTACTTTTAAAAAATATTACAATATAGAAGAACTGTAGAATTACACAGACACCCACTAAAGAGAGAATATAAATTCCCCAATCTAATAGTTATTTGACTGAGCTAATATTGAAACACTTAATAGCATTTAAACAAAAAATGTTCTTATTTCTTTTAAAAGTAGTACTCTGATCATGAGATTTAAATTATCATATTCATTAGAGAAATCCCGTGCTAGAAGTGAAACTCTAACACTGTAGTGAACCAAATTGACACACAGAAATATATTTGCCTTAAAAAGAAGATAGATGTTAATGTGGGATATATTGGCACATGGAAATATTCTTTGCCAGGGCAACTGTATTTTCCCCAGAGCAAGTTATCATTTAACTTTCCCCATTTTTCTATTAAAAAGACAATCAATATTTTGAAGGAATAAATTAACGGTAGTTTCAAAACATGACAGGAGCAGGCAGAAAAGACACGGTCATATGTCTTCATTTCCATTCTAAATATAAATGAAAACACGAGTGTTTATTTTTAAGCCTTTAGACCAAAGCATCTAATTGATCCCACTTGGGAGACGGGGGCTGAATAAAGGGCCATTATGTTTTGATGAGATACGCAATTGCCTTGAACTTGCCAGGAGTTCAGGTGTGGGTATATCTGTACCCCGAGCGCTCGCAGGAATGTGGGTTTCCGCGCACTCCTGCTCAAGCATCTGCCTCGTGTAGCCCTTGTAGGGACCGGCTCTATTTCACTAGAATAACTTCGCTATTCATGAACAATAAGGTTCAAATTGTACTTTTCTTTAACACAACATTAACTCTCAAAGAGCTGGAAATTCAGTATTCTGTTCCCTAAGCTTAGATTCCAAATCAGTCACTGAGAACATTATATGAGCAGTAATCCCATTAAATATATCATCTTGCAAATATCTAAATCCAGTTAATTAACTTGTATTGCAAAAGAACTCCAAGATATAGTTTGCAGTGAGCAAACTTACATTTTAGGTTTCTAATTATGTCAGAAATGAGTTTCATATCTCTTTTTTATTTAAAAATTAGAGTAAAATCACCAAAAAAATCTATAAGCATCAATAAAATAGGTGTTATAGACATACAGAAATAAAAAAAATTCTGAGTGTTCTTTATTAAACTCTTACCTTGCAGAGAGATTATACACAATGGAGGCTCCATAAATGTTGAAAAAGAGTAACATTATCTGCAGAAAGTTGTAAAATATTTTCCACTTACTAACTAAACCGGAACAAACGACTGGACAGGTAATAATTGAAGTAATTTTGCAGCTCATGAAGAATGCAGTATTACAATTCCTGTACTGGGAAATTAGTTGACTAAAGGCTAGCCCTGGTGAGAGCGTAAGAAAAAATATTATTAAAAAATTCTTTGCAGCCTGAAGTGATTAAAAAAAATGGATAAGAAAAGATTTTCATGAGATATGAACTAAGCCGTTTTATTACGGCTGCAGTTAAGGGTGAGGCACTCTTCCAGTGAGGATATGTTTAAAGTAAACTGCGAATTTATGTCTTCATATGAGTTCACTTTACTAACAAATATAAAAATAAAGGTAACAAAAGGCCACCTCAGGCTATCTGAGGGTGCTGCTCATCAGGCAGTACTCACCTACTATTTCCCTTCCTTTTCCAAGGGCAGCAATGCCTCGTAAGTCACCACGACAGCAGCTTTATTCCAGAGCAGGATCCACTTCCATCAGCAGGGAGCGGAGGGGAGGGGGGGCAGAGGGGACCAAGAAAACCTTGGTGTGTTACAGGACTGGATTCTGCACAGGGAGAAGATGGAGATAAATGAATGGTGACTTTTCAGGGCTGCCCATAACCATTTACTTTGCTTTCAGAAGGAACAGAAGTTGGTAAGTGAAAATATTTTACAACAACTTGACACCACTCCCACTTTAAAAGCAAAAGCTGGTTCTAAAAGGCCTTCTAAAAGTATTGTCTGACACTGTGCAAAAAATAAGTGGTGTGGCCTGAGAACCTCACCTTATGGGCCTTTATAAAGACATATGTTCAACTGTAAAGCTCAGCTGCCAATGTGTATCTCCCCAGGGTTCCAGTGCAGTAGAGGACAGAGGCTTCATTAGACCCAGTTAGAGGGTGGGTTAGCCCTAGACTAACTAATTCAGAAAGTACTCTACACGATAACCACCCATTCTTCCCTCTGCTCCTAACCCAAGGGCTGTGCAGTGTGGGGTTATATTGGACACTGTCTCTCATGGTAAAAATAAAGCTATTTTTTATTGCACCTAGATATGTTTGGTTGCAACATGTTCTCATCCAGCTGCACAGCCTTGTGCTCCTCAGAGACCTGGCCATTACCAGTCCTTTGGGTTTGCAGGCTCAGCTGCTCCTGTGCTAACTGGAAGTGTTCCTCATCATCACATTAAAGCCTGGAGTAAGTTTCTCAGGCTGTGAAAAGGTCTCCTTTCCACACATGCCAGGCAGTGTTGCAATGTCACTTGAATCAGTACAACTCCATGGATGTACATCACACTTGTGATTTTAGGTAAGACTCCCACCAGTTTCAGGAATAAAGGACTGGGCTCTTTGTTTTCAAATTATGGATAAGACCAGAGACTGAAAAATATGGCAGAAGGGATAAATCCTGCTGTCTCTCTAAAAGACTGACCACAACAGACAATACATTTGCCTATTAAAGTAGAAGAGAGAATATTTTAGAAATGAATCAGCCACAGTATGTGGTTTGGTGTTTTATTAATTGAATTCTGCCCATATTAACAAGTGTTATTACTTTTTTTCTTCAAATTATTCCAATTATGATTTCTCTTATGAAAATAATGATTCATGTTTTAGATTGAATTCTGTGAACATGAAACAAAAGCAGTATGGAGTAAAACTGAAAAGAATTTTGAATTATTTCCCTCCAGTTTATCAGTACTTCAGGTCACAGTCCACTCACCAATTATCCAAATGGTACTTGGTCTCAAAAGAGCTAATAACTACTTAGTCATCAAAGAGAAGCTTCTGGGATTCACAAAACCTCCATAGTCACGTCTTCACTTTAAACTGCCATGAGCTGTATTGTGGTACTGCAGTGCCACTGGTTGAGCATCACAAAAAAGCCATTCCCTCAAAATACAGGGACACAGGAATACCATTATTCCCCCCACCCCCCTTTGTGGAAATGTCTCTCTTTCTTCCGAGCTGCCCTTTCTCCTTTTGCCCTTATGTATTTGCCTGTTGTGGTATCTGTTACTCTGATCTACCTGCCTTGCTCGATTTCTTCCACTGAAAGACTGTCATTTCATCCCAACATTCACGCTGTCTGCCTCAGGCACAGCTGAGTGCTCCAAGACTCCTTCCTCTAGGCGTCTCTCCCTCTTCTTTGGCCATAGGCTTCTAATTTTGGATCTCCAACACACACTGAAGATATATGCCTGAAGCAGCCCCTGCCTGGGGGCACCCCCACCAAGTTAGGGAGTCCTGATGGGAGAGCTGTAGCCTACTTAATGCTCTACTAACACTGTACATGTGGAACCCAGAAGGTTCAAGTTCTCTGCTCTTAAAAGGTTGAAGATTACCTGATTTTGTTCCACACTGCCAGAAGAGGCTATGGTCCCACCGTCTGCTCCTGAAGAACAAAATATGAGCTAGACTCCATCTAGAACAGTAATAAAATACACTTTTTGCACTGGACAGAGCAAGGAAATGATGTTCCCCTCCAGGTCAGTTTTAGACAAGGGCGGTGGGTTAGCTCAGACCTATGATCCAAAGTCTAGGAACACATAAGCACTAGGTAGGAGATGTCTTATGACAGCATCTAATAGTATATAGTTTTTTACACCTGGGGCTTAGCTTCAAGCATGCTTGTGATTTTGGATCCATTTCAGATCCAAGAGATGAATGTCCAGGCCTCCAAACTAAAGAAACAGCCTTGTAGTTATGTTATAGAATCATCTGCAGCTTGAAAGTTATTAAAAAATGGAAGTATTTTTCACTTCATAGATTAAACAGCTGCTTCATGAGTTAAAAGTGACCTTGAACAATGCTGTTGTCTGCAGCCCAGTGCATTATCTGCAATTGACTCATTTTCAATGGTTTGGACAACAACTTAATGCCAGAAACTTCACCTCCCATTTTGCAGTCAGGCAACAATTAGATCAACAATAAAGCACATTCTTTCCCTTTTGTCTGTCTTGAGAAACATACATCATCATTTCTCTGTCTTTGGCCTCTGGCAAGGATACATAGTGGCCAGGTAATTTACTCTTCAGTATTGTTTACTAATCAAATTTTAAAAAAAATACCATGTGAATTTTCCAGAAGCCTAAAAAATATTACAGCTTGACTTTAAAATAAACTGTGTTCTCTTATCTTGCCTAAATCTTCAGCTTTATTTCCTATGCAAGGGTTAAACCCTGTATTTTACCCTTTTTTTGGATCAAGTTGTTGACAGCGGGAGAGTTTCACGCACCATCGGAACCTGCAGTAGTACCCTAATGACAGTATAATTAGAAGTATCATTGTGGTAATGATTCTTTTCATCTGGCAAAAGGCTTTAACAGAAAAGATCTCTTATTCAGTTAGTTTCACCTGCACACTTCTTACCTCTGCAACGCTCCTTTTCTAGGTCAGCATCAGAAGTTAATACTGGGTGTTTGACAAGGCTTCAGACTTTGTGCTCATCAAACTAATTAAAGAGAAACACATCCAAAGCCTAGTGAATTATTTTACTTTTTAAAAATGCTGCCCATTCATCTTGTTTAAAGATTTACCTGGCTCAGTGGATTTGATTAATGAAAAGGACAATAGGGCTCTTGTCGGCGCAACCTACAGTCGCTTGGTTCAGGGTCAGCAGGTTGAGAGAGAGGCCTCCATGTCTATATTTAGTCTCTCTCTACTTTAAAAATCCAAAGGATTGAAACGTTACTGATTTTATCAGCCTGCCGTGGCTTGGAGGAAAAGACAAGAACTGTCTTAATCTCTAACTTCATTCAGCTCTTTTTGGTTTAAGTTCAATAGCACACAGCAGAGCCCACATGGTTGTCCTGGATGTAGATAGGTAGGATGGCTTTACGTTAACATTAAAAGTGGGGTATGAACTTTGAGTAAGCTTAAAATGTAGACTCTTGTAAATTGCTACCAGGGAAAATGTACAGTAATATACATGTTTGCATAAACTCTGAAAAGACCAAAAGAAGGAGCGATATGATGCGTATTAAATACCAGTGAGCTTATAAAATTATCATAAATGCCTTGATCCTGAAAATACTTTTGCATAGAATTAGCTATCCTATCACAAATGCTCTTATTGAATTGGAGTTTTGACTCTGCCATAAGTTTGAAACAAGATAAAAAAACACATTCATATAATTCCAAAAACAGCAATAAATCAGAATTCTACTACAAGTCAGTATGGTGCAGAGCTCCCCTTTGTTTCAACAGAAGGATGCAACCTCCTCTAGACTTGCTGAACTTGAACTACTTCTCTGTGTCTTCTCTCTCAGCTCTGCTGCTGGCTGGGTTGGGGACTGCTGAGTGTTGGCTCCCTCCACTCCCCACCCCACCTGCCTCCCCCTGCCCCCATGCCAGCCAGCAAGCTGCTGAGAGCCTGTGCCTCCTTGTGACACAGGCAGCAAGCAGGAAAGTACCCAGCACGGATTATAATCTGCCCTCTAGTGATTAATACAGTTAACATTTGGCAGCATCATTAACATTATTTATGCATTACATAATTACATATTCATTACATAATTATTTCCTTATGCAACAGTGATAATGCCTATGCTTTACACCTTTTTAAGAGGCTCTTTAATATAATCAATGGATGGAGCATCTAGCAGCTTCCTGATAATTATGGGTTATGATCACTAATAACTCCTTCTACTGATATGTTTATAGCCATACAAGATGCAAATCATGCCTATCATCCCAGGACAGCTACTGTTGCACAAAGCCATCTGCAAGCACATACTGAGATTGTGCAAAACAACCATCTAGTTGCTTCACTTCAGTGCTTAGGGCCAATGCTTTCAGTTGTGTGAGTTATTAAGCAATAATGCCAGGATCCTTTCCTGTGAGACTGAATAAGACTTTCTTACTGATTTTTATGACATAGAAACAGGAGCAGCATGACAAAATGTTGTTTGTGATTTGGAGGGAAGGGCATGGTCCCTAATGTTTAGTCCTGTAAGCAGCCTTTGACAAGTAAAAAGCTTTGTTATATGTTACTGTACCTTGATTTTAAGACAACCCTTGAGATTCTTTATCAAGAATTAATTGCATTGTACCAGAATAACTCAACAGTGCATCATGGCAGTGCTCCACTGCCCTGTGACAAGCTCTGCTTCAGGAATTGGGAACAGCTTCCACAGTTGCCAAGCCTTTAAGGCAGGCACCAAACCCCCACAGTTATCCTGCTACTTCAGCTGGGCAAAAACTAGAGAGAAGGTGAGTCTTGGTCCTAAGCTTTGTCTGTGATGTACACTAGTCCCACTGTAGAAATGAGAGAAGTCCTACAAGGACTGACCACGCCTGCATTGGGGCACAACCAAATGGAACGTGTCCCCCTCTCATCTGCACTCAGCTCCTGTGTCTGTGCATACTCTGTCGTCGTGTTTCAACCCCCCCAGTCAGCACTGACTACAGCTGCTGGCTCACACAGCTGTGGAAACCCACCCTCATTCAACAGTCACTTCATTCTTGCAAATAAAATACTTACGGGCTCGATCATTTTATCTACCCTGTCATCTAGGAAATGCATTTGGATAAAAGGACATTTATTGAACAGCCTTTTATCACACAAGTATTTCTACTAAAGAAAGATTTCCATGATTTGACTCAGTGTATTTAAAATGCAAAATTCAAAGAAGTTTTATTGCCAGACTTTCACTTTTCAATAATTATGTCTTAATTGTTACATGAGTGTGCGTTACAACTTGTCATACATTCGAGGAATTAGCATAGAGGAAAATCCACCTTCCTTCTGCTTAATAAATCAAGAAGTTGTATTTTTAATGCTGCTTTTTAAATGCAGCCATGAACTAGCATTCTCCCCAGATTTTTAAATAGGTAAATACTACACTGGGATGTTTGCAAGGAAAAAAAAGAAAATATTAACGAGAGATGAGATCGTTGGGGGTAAGAAAAGTGTCATCTTTTCCACATAGCAAGTTAGATAGCAAACATAGTCAGCTAAGAGAAAAGGAGATCAGACACTGCACTCAATTTTTATTGTATTAAATCTGAAATACCACATTTCTTCATTCCCATGAGAGAATTTTATGTAAACTTTCACACTGTACTTCTGCAAGAGCCATTTGCAACTGTGCTGCCTATGGTTTTTCAAAGCCTAAGTTTCTAATACAGGGAGGTAAATTTTTTTAGTATATGGTGCATCCACCCACTGAAGGTCTGAAGATTTCCTGCAGTGGCTTTGAGAGAAAGGTTTCCTGATATCTGCAAGAAAAATATTGATTATGAATGAGAAATTCTGGTGCCTGATATTCCAGGCAGCACTAGGTGTGAGATCTTCTTTCCTGACATCATTACACGTTTCCAGGTGTTAGGTATTTCATTATTTAAGAGTAGGTAGTAAAACCAGACAATAAGTATTCATAAAATGCCAGACATTCTCCAAAGGGCTGTTTGAGTTAATACAGGCTATAAAGCTCTCACTTTTATTGGGCTTGAAAATGATAGTTATTTGAAGGAAATTATGTCACTACTTAAAATATTTTACCAGAAGAAACTGCTTAACACCATATCTTTAAACCACCAAGAAAGAAACTCCAGAGAGTTTCCACTCCATTATAGCTTCCTGACAGCTCTTGCTTGCATTGCAAAGCTCTACAGGTGAAAAAAGGAACAATCTTCCTATCCTGGGTCAAGAACATCAAGGCCATGAACACTATTTTTGCCCAGGACCTGTTTCAAATTGCATGCCCTGCTTGGTGATTGACCTGGTTTCGGCTGGGATAGAGTTAATTTTCTTCCTAGCAGCTGGTACAGTGTTGTGTTTGGGATTATGTATGAGAATAATGTTGATAACACACTGCTGTTTTAGGTGTTGCTAAGTAGTGCTTAGTCTAAGTCAAGGACTTTTCAGCTTCCCATGCTCTGCCAGCGAGGAGGTGCACAAGAAGCTGGGAGGGAGCACAGCCAGGACAGCTGACCCAACCTGACCAAAGGGATGTTCCATGCCATATGAGCCACACTCAGTATATAAACTGAGGGGACTTGGCCAGGGGAGATCAATCACTCCCCAGGGACAGCCTGGGCATCAGTCAGTGGGTGGTGAGCAATTGCATTTTGCATCACTTGTCTACCTTAGGTTTTATTTATCTCTCTTTTTTTTAAAAATCTTCCATTTCATACTATTATTATTATTATTATAATTATTGCTAGTAGCATTAGTATTATTTTAGTTTTATTTCATTTCAATTATTGAACTGTTCTTACCTCAACCCATGTGTTTTACTTTTTTTTCAAATCTCCTCCTCATCCCACGTGGCGGAAGAGCGAGTGAGTGGCTCTGTGGTGCTTAGTTCCCAGTTGGGATTAAACCATGACAGTGACTAACCATGCCATCAGATTTCTAAGTGAAGCCCTTTGCAACCCTTCATCTGCATCCAGAATTCTTTGGGGTACCTGAATTGACACAGGGTCAGCTGAAGGCCAGCTCACTTCTGAAACACGTATGTAGTTGGGTGCAGACAAAAACTCAGTTTAAGAGCAGAATTAAGAGCTAAAAGGCAATATATAACGGCTCCTGACACTACCCTGCAGCTGAAACAGTACTTGAGATCTTAGTTGTTACCTTGCAGCTACAGCAGATGCTTGCCTGCGTGCTGACAGGAGCAGAGGAGCAGCAAGCTGAGAGGCTTCTATAATAAGAGCGTGCCAAAGACTTACCTGCAGAGTGGTTCTCTTCAGCTTCATATTCATCCCTGTGTAGGACTGGAGTAGCCAGTTTGTTCAGCTGGGGCAGGTCCCTGGAGTCAGTCACGGGCACCTCACCACTGTCCCCTTACAGCAAAGGGCTTAGGTGGCTCTGAGAGGGGTAGGGACATTCTGCAAGAAGACGACGCACATGAAAGGTGACTTAAGATTAAATAAACAGTGAGGATCAGGTAAGCAGAAGCCATGTTAAATAGGTTCCTGCTATTGGCAAAGGGGGGATATAAAAAGAGAAGCAAAATATCTGGGTTTGGACATACAATGGACTCCAGCTCCAGCTAGACTTTTGGGTCTGTGACAGATACTTACATCGCATATTTGTTTGAAATCTGCAGACCAAAGTCAGTGCATAAACCATGCTGTTGCTTATACCTTTACAAAACTCCCCCAATACTGAAAAACCTGCACAGCCAATGCAAAATGGAGAGGAGTAACTCTCTGAGACAGCTGAAAACTATGGATGTACTTAAGGCTTTCACACTACATAAATAGATATAATTTACCTGTACAGCTTTACAACACTAGCAAGAGTTGTTCATCTCTTGGTGAAGGATTCTTATTTGTATGCATACATTTTAAACAGGATGAACAAATGAGAAGTGCCACAGTATCCCATTGCTATCCATGTTTCTGACCTCCCAGGATAGGGTCAGAAATCAGCTATGCTGCAGAGCACATTAGCTAATTAAGAGGGATGAGAAAGGACATTCACACTGCATAGTACATATTTTCTGAACAGGGGAAATCTAACAGAGTATCTTTATCTGTTATTATAAAATACTCCAAATTAGCAAATAAAGCCTGCAGCAGAGAACCTTTTTGGCATGTCTGTTCAAGTATGCCATCAAAATTGCTGGTGACACACTGGTTGTGATACAGCTGCTGGTTTGCCTTTGTGACTCTTGCTGGATCCTTCAATACAGTCCTTCTGAAGGTCCCAGATGTTCAGTCTAACAACTCACAAGCCTTATTTGTGTTACAAGCCCCCCACTCCTCAGTACGGCTGTGCTTATTCCTGTAACAACAAAGTAGGTATTTCTTTCAATAACATTCACTTGTCATTAGAAAAATATCCTAATTATGAATTCAAAAGTGACAGATTGTGAGATTCGGTTTGCAAAGATGATGTCACTGGTGGGGAATTGGTGGGTAACCTGCAATTACCTCTTTGAATAAAGACATCAGTGTTGTATCTCGAGAAATAATGGCTAATGATATGTCTTCCAAAAGGAAATAGCGTTATTAATTACCTTACTGTGAACACACTACTTATTGACAGCTTTGAAGGCCATTCATCCAATTAAGTATAATGACTAAAGGCTTCATTTGGCCTTCATGGTTATACAGATGGGCTAAGAACAGAGAGCAAGATCCTGATTTCATTTATAACCTTCATAAATATTCAGAGAAAGTCACAAACACCCATGGAGCTGCCCTGGTTTCTATTGCTGTGATTAGAGTCAGGCTGTGGCAGGTAATGATGGTATAGAAAGCGTTGTAAATTGATACCTCTAATACCTTGAAGACTTATTGTTGTGTAATAATACAATCTGTCATCTCTTCTGATTGTTACTAAGCACTTTGCTTCCAAGCACTTTCCTATCAACATTTAGGGGGGTTTTCTTTCCACAACTATCACCCAGGTCTGCATACATTCCAGTGACAGATGATTTAGTTGCAACCACAGTCAGTAAGTTATTTCTTACCAACAAAACTAAGTTTTGCAATATTTCACAGTTTCCTTTTCTTTTTTTGCTCTCACAGATGAATCTAACAATTATTCTAAAAATAATTTGTATACATTGTACTTTGCCTCAGTTTTGTGGATCTGCTTCTGGTTTTATTCCCACATTACTGTAAGAAGAATAATGCAAGTGAAGTCAAAAGAATTTCCTTGGATTTTCCTTTTTGTAACTGAGAACAGAATCTGGCCTGAGGCATAAAGGATCATTTTTATGGACCCATCTACGCATCTCTGGACTCCTCATTAACATGCTTTTTTGGCTGATTAATTATTTTAATGGATGGCAAGACAAATCCTAATGCACAGCACAGCTCACCTAACATGTTTCCAGGATAACATTGTGGCTATTAGCATTGCTTCTGCCATCACTGGCTTTTATCTCTGCACAACAACAGGTTGCTAATGATATGTGGTTATCGTTTTCACGTTTTGGAACATCAAAAATGCTGACAGACTAAGGTGGCAACAGTTTGTAAGCACTCAGGTAGAACATCAAAGACCTTACTAAAGGTTTAGTACACACTAGCAGTAGCAACAATTTTAGATCTACCTGTACCACTGGTCTAATCACTCAGAAATCTGATACTGATGCTCATATGACATCCAAGAAATGCTTTTTTTTTTTTTTTTTTTAAAAATAGAAAGCAACATTACAGCCAAATGGCAAAGGAACTGCAAGTGCTTTGTTTCTGCACAACACTGAAGAGCCAAGAAACTCACAACCTTGTAACAGCTGACATTGTAGAATAACAGTGCTGCCAACAGGTCTTGAGAGAATGCAGAATTATATGTAAATATATCAAGTAAATGTTTTTAAGTGATAGGTCTTCACCCTGTGCAAACAAGTTGCAACAGCAGTATTTATCAAAAGGGTGCCTGATGCAAAGAAGTCAGATTAATTGTTTATGTAGAGGCATTCAGTCTGCATTGCAATGAGTGCAAACACAGAAATGTTTCTAGAAACCACCTCCTTCACGGGGCTGACTGTGAATGAACTAACCACCAGTGGCAGAAATTTTAAGCATGATTTTAATACCTTCTGCCACTTTGCATTGGCTGTGTTTGCAATGCTTGAGTATATTTTGAGTTGATATGAAGTAGCTGTTACTGAGCAGGCCAGAACTGTGATTTATAGACGAGCCTCAAACATGAGAATACTGAACTGTGGAAAAACACACTCCTGCCTGAGGATGCCTGGACACCCATCATCCCGGGGACAAAGTGATTTTTTTGGACTTGAAGCGAGTTGATATTGAGCTCTTCTTGCTGCATTACCATATTTCTATTACTGTAATTAAGGTCTGATAATGTGGCAGGCAATGCTTCCTGCAAGATGGGCAGGGATCCCAGGGACTGGTCTGCTTTACTTTTCCTGGGTGCTCTTTAGAAGTTACATCTCGCCCCATATTTTCCAAAGGAGGGCAACCATTTCTGCTACTAGGGAAGAGGGATGTGGGAACAACCAAATTAAAGATAAAGCACAAGTGGAGAGTCTGGATCTTGCACAGAGTTACCTGGTACAAGCTTTGTAGCTGTGCAGTGTCTCAGGGTCAGCTCCACAGTAGGGCTTTGCAACCTGGTCAGGCTGGATGGAGACTCAGATCCAGCTGTGGCACTGGAATTCATGTTTGTTTTGTCTTGTCTGGGACATCTTAATTTCATTTATGAAAGCAGGAGTGAAAGTCCTCCCTGAAACATTCTCTACAGCTTTGAAACTAATTAAACAGGACTGACAAGTGACTTCACCCATATTATGTGCCAAACATCAGTGAAGCACAGTGATTGCACAATGGTGGCAATACATCCTCCAGCCCTATGTGGATCTCCATAATGGATCTTACACACCAAAACCAGACAAGGAAGAGTAAGATATTGCATTTTCTTAGGGTTACAGATTGTTGAAACTGAAAGCTGAAAAATGATTCTAATCAGCATGACTGGGCCCCCCAAGGCAAACAGAAGCGTCATGACCTCCCCATGTATTATTTGCTACCCTCAACTCTTTCCACTCAAGGGCATCAGAGAAAACTGAGGAAGGCAGCAATGACACAGTTTCTTTGAGATCCCTTCACTAATACTTTGCCACCTTCAGTGGCACACTTCTCTGGTTGTCTGTTTGGCCCATAGCAAAACAATAACAATCTCCCCATTCCCCCCAGTTTCTCATATTAAATATCATTGGATTGCAAAGTTCACACCAGAACTGGCAGCAGTTGGGAGATGCAAATTCTGGGCATCTAGGTGAAAAATTGAAGAGGGCAAGGTCACCGTGCTTCGTAACATGTACCATAAGCAAAACTATCTTCTGATCTTGCAGTTGGTTGCATGTCAGTAGCTACACATAAAGAGGAAAAAGATTCAAAAGTCTTATAAAATCGTTAGGGGAACTGTTTTAAATTGATGATGTCATTTTGTAATGAAGCTCATGCAGAAGTCATACAGAAATACCAAAACTTCTTCCCAAGAAGTAAACAAAAAATATTTTCCAATTAAAGCATTTAATTTTAACCACCATGATGAGTAAAATAAAAGAACATTACCAATGAAAATCTACTTTCTCTATAGCATCCTAATTCATGACCTCATTTTCCAAACCTGTTCTTTAATAGCAAAAATAGCAGCACTGATTTCATGTGTTCTTTTTTGTTATGAAAGGTAATGATGAATACAAACATTTTCAGGAGTGGAATTTAAAGTTAGCAAACCTATGATAAAATTTAGGACCATATCCACAGTACAAAAAGAAAAGAGTGCAATAACTTTCTGCCTTCTAGAGGCCACAATATTAAGGCAAGGTTTAGGCAAGCTTTCAATTTCTTAAAACCAAGCTGCTGTCAAAGTCCCTTTGTAGCAAAAAAGGGGTGAATATCTGAAGTTAACAGAAAATGTTGTAAGTGCCAATGTGAACCAAGAAAAACTCATCGATAACAGCAATCCTGCCATCCAAAAACTACTCAACTCAGTGCCTATGCACAAAGACTGCCATAATAAATAAAGTTAGAAGCAAAGCACAGGAGGAAGAATCACATTTCATGATACACTGGCACACAGCTTATTATACACCTGTGATGCAAACACCTGCCCCACATTAAATTGTGTGTTCCTTACTGGCCACAATAATACTGTTAACGTCCTATTAACTTTGTGTACCATTAAGTAATTTGTGGCTGACAATGTTTTAGGAAGTCTAATGCAATACTTGCACTTCCATAATTTACACCAGTAGCCAGGCTGTCTATTTATCATCCATGGCAGGTGTTAAAGTGGGACTGAAACAATAGTTTAGAAACAATATCCCAATAAATTATCTCTGCTGCATCACTGAGACAGGAATGAAAATTCAAAGAGAGATATAATATTAAAAAATTTGTCAGAAGCACATTAAAAATAAAATAAAATCGGTGTTCTGTTTAATGTTCTTGCCATGAGAAAATTTCCCGGTGGAGTCAATGAGAGATTATCTTGGGCAGGGAGTACTGAGCTGGCCTTAACACATTAAAAGATAAATCATATATAGCTGATGCAAGTCAAGGGGGAAAAAAGTGTTACGGGAAATGTTTATCTTCTCCAAATCTTTCTTGAGGGCAGTGTTAAAAAAAGGTTGATGTGATTGAAGCATAATGTCATTACTTGCCAGGGGAAATACGGGATGTTAAGAGGCTGATTAACCTGCCTTCACAGTGCAAGCATGTCGGCCCTAAATTTATATCATATTAACTTTTTATCTTCTGAAGTTCTCCAACTGCAAACGCACAGGTAAACTCCAAAGGTACGTTCACTGCAGTTAGAGTGTGACACGGGAGCTGCGTGCCACGGTTAAAGTCAGAGCTCATCCGAACTGTTTGCAAATCTGAGGCGGGTCAGCTCCAAGGATTTAGTTTAGATCCACACTTAGCTAAAGGTAATTGAGGGCATATTATGACCCCTTCAGTCAGAGGAACTACAGAGCAGTGCTGCTTTTGTCAGTGTTGCTTGGGCTTGCACAGAATTTCTTGATGTTAAGAACAGGATTTATTTAAAACATGAAAGTTAATAACCCACACTCTTTATGAACTCTATGTTTATTTCTTTTATGCTCCAGGATAGACCTACTGCTAAACAAATATTTTTTCCATGGCCTCCCCAAGCTTAGTAACACTTTTCTTTGATTTACAAAACAAAGTTCTCACCTTTGGTTGTTAGGAGTTGCTATTTCAGGCTGGGGCATCACTCCTGGAATGCAGCAGAGCATGACTGGGTGCTGCACCTTCACCCTGCACAGGGAAGAGTCTCCCAGGAGCAGGACCTGGAGGTTTGAGGAGAGCCCGACAAAGAGCACCAACTGCTCCAGCAGAAATTCCTGCAGGCAAATAGATGCATGAGATGCATGCCAGCTCATGTCTCTTAAAACGGTAAGAACAGGCTATTCAGGAGCATACATCTTGAGATCTCCAACCTTGCTGACACCTCGATGGCTGCTGGAACACCAAGGAACAGCATCATTACTCTTAAATTCATCAATAATGTCACTTACTCTCGAGTGACTCTCCAAAGGTGTAAGCTTATTCACCTGCACTGGAGTGAGTTCATAACTTCTCCCAGTGTCAGTAGAAACTAGCCTTATGTTTAAATTATATCAAACTATAGAATAAGAAATGTTAGGAATAAAAGTTTATTAAAGCCAAATGCTCCAAAGCTGAGAAATAACAGGATTAGGATTACCTTATAATTTACATCTAATTTTTTCCACAGGATGTATAGTGCTCACGTTAAGAGCTGAAATTATACCTCTTGCTCTCTCCCTGTCCCCTCTCAATTAATGAGTGGAGACAAGCTGTAAGACTTAATTTTTGAGACTTTTATAGGCCCTCAATAGTCTTGTGTCTTATATGTTTCATATTTGTTAACTGATTATTTTACAACGTGAGAATGAGACGAACTGTCCCTCACGCCCCACATCTGGATGGATGCATCTGTGGATGCACAGAGCCCACAGTTGGTTCTGACTGATGGACGAACAAAGCAGAGATTTTGCAGGAAAAGGAAAAGTGTCTGACACAGAACTGAAGGCTCTGTCATACTGTGGAGTATGACTCTTGAGGCAGGTGACTAAGATAGTGGAGCATATCTCCATTGTTTTTTGACTTCCACCAGCCTGTGTGGATGTAACCACACCAGGACAGATGTCTGTGTCCTTACAGGCTTCTCTGCTCTGTTGGACTTGTGGTTTTTTACCTTACTGGGTCACACCAGTGGGTCCTAATTAAGGCTTCTAGACTTCTCCATTGTGGACCGCCTAGGATCTGCCGTGGAGAGATAACTTGCAAAAAAACCTGATCCTCTTCATAAGGGATCATCCAGAACAGAACAGCAGGGCCAGAGGATGATTTACTGATTATATCACTAGCCTGAAAGAAGGGTGGCTTTGGTTCAGGTTCCTTCTCCATTACAGCTTTCTGCACAATTTGTGGCAAATGGCCAAAGACACCACCTGCCAAAGGACTCAAGCACAAAAAAAAAAAAAAGACAAGAATAAAATGTAGGCACTCAGGTACAGAAGTATGACTCCTCAGGTCTTATATGCATCTACACTTTCATCAGTAAAAGTTCCTCAGCGTTTATAGCCCAGCACCACCAAAATCCTCCAAGGGTTCAGTGCCTTGCTTTACTATTGTGACTAAATGTGAGCAGCATCGCCTTTAACACTGAGTGTTCATCAACAGCTCTTGTAGCTTTAAGGCACCAAATACTATGGTTACAGAATTCTGCTTCCTTCCTTTCCCAGCTCCATCCTTTGTGTGCTTTCTGCAAGGCTGGCAAAGCTTCAGCTACAGAGGTGGAGTGTCCTTGTGCCCAGGACTACGATAGACAGAGGCAAAAGCATCTTCCTGGAAAGCAGATGGTTTGGACCCCAATACATTCATGCAGAAGAGGACAGAGAACCTGAATTTCTTACAGTTTGGTCAAGCCCTCTAATCACTAATGTGCCCCTTATCCCACTCACACCTCTCTTTCCCTTCATTAAAATAAAATTTTAAAATTTATCACTTCTATTGTTAAAAGTAACTACATAAGCATCTTAATTACAGAAAAGAGTCTAGCTCAGTGGAGTCTACACATGATTTTGGCCCAGTCAGTCAAAATGACAGCTCAATACTGTCCTTAGATTCGCTTGCATCAATTAATAATCTGCAGCGTATTGCAAAAAACTTTTCCACATATGCCAGTGAACGTAAAAACCCTCTATAACCATATACAAAGTGTGTGGTGCCAATCAAATACTTTTAAAGTGAATCTAGAGAAATAGAAGTGGTGTAATTTACATGCTACAGTGAGCATATACATTACTTGATTATCAAAACCTTTATTCCATTTGCTGTAACAAAGGTTCCAAAATTTGAGCACACCCATGGGACGACGTTTACAAGGTTCATTCAGAGATGTATCAACAGTTTGAGCACACGAGGTACAGGAGAACATTGTAGAACATTCACAGTTCATAAACCCTAATAAAACTACTGCCAAACCCTATAATATCTTGCTTTCAGAAGAACAATTCACCCCTTTATACATCAAACAGCAATTTTCTTAACTGCAGCAATTTTGTATGTGATGATAAATTTGGGTGGAAATTAGCCTGATAGTTTCTCAGGAAGAGTAATGCAAAGAAACTCCCTAAACTTACTGGTGCATCTTTTTCAGTATTCATGTATGCTTTAAATACTTACATATACTTGCATTTCTTTGGCAAAATTGGATACCTGTGTGCTCTTGATACTTGCATGGGTCTTTCTCTCCCAGGATTAGTCTCACTGTAGTTTGCAGGATTTACCATGACTACTTATAATCACTGGTTGAAAAATTGTCAGGCAAGGTATTTTTCCCAAGAAAAGTACTTTGTAAGGCTTAAGAAACAGATATCTTGGTAATTGAATTCAGAAAGGGAATGCACATACATGTAAAGAAAGGTCATTGTTAGCTGAAGTGTGACAGATCTAGTCTGTATTAATCTATACTGACTTGATGAAAATCCATGACTTCACTGAATTTTGGACTGACTCCTAACAATTGCAGATCCCAGCCAAATACAACAAGCTCTTACTCCAGTGATTTTCAGATTGACCCATTTGGGATAATACGCTTCATAAAAACCTACTCTGTAAAACTTATGAGTTCTTTCTAGCTTAAACAGCTCCAAGGAACTAGACCAGTTGCAATTTGAACTCTGGTTTGCATAAGCCTTTATGATATCTTGAAGCATCATAATAAATCCTCAATTTTTAAATTATTGTACATTAAGTATCCTAAGTCTCCCTCAAACAAAAAGCATAAGTCCAGGAAACCCAAATGATAAAGTCTTTTTGTTTCGCCTGTGTGAAAACGTTGTGCCTTTTTGAACCACGAGTTGTGCTTCAGCGCAGTGACTTGGGTTTTCAAACCTAAGTCACATGTCACAGCCTAAGCCTGTGTCAGCTTACTTTAGGGGAGTTCAACAATGATAAATGCATGGTAAAATGTGAGGATTAAAAATAATTTCTGTTTTATGAGCATCAGTACTGTGGCTGAATTCCACTCTTTTAAACCAAGACAAAACACTTTTTACTTATTTTCATTCAGTAATAATAAAACCATGATTTTTCTTATATGGAAATCAGAGCACAGTTCAAGTCCACCTCCTGCTTGGTTTATATCTATCCTCATGTAGCTTTTGTTGTGCTGGATCTGGTTTCAGCTTGAGCAGACTTTGCACTGGGCTCTAACAATTGAAGAAGTCTCCAACAACTGGATTAGGTACCTTAAATTTCATATTTTGTGTTTTGTTTCCCACTTATCCACTATAAACTGGGGCAACTAACAGAAACAATTTTTAAAAGTCAGATTTTTAAAAATCTTTCCAAAAAATTTGCATTTCCATAAATTCAAAATAATTTGTTAGTTCTAATCTTACTGTAATCTATTCAACTATTAAAAATTAAGAAACATTCAGACAGATTTTCTCTAAATTTTGAAGAAAGTCAAGTACTGAGTTAGTGGAAGCCCTGGTTAAACATCTGTATCAGTTTGTTGAAGTCTTAAACCAGGTTTTGACAACACTATTCTATTGTATAAGAACACATTTTTGCCTCAGTTTATCCCCCTAGTTCTGATTAGTAATTAGTTCATCCACAGCTGAAAAAAAATCAAACAGGAATTGAAAAATGGAAGAGATATTATTCTCTTCTTTCTGTCTGTGTATAACAACACAGTGTAAGAGGAAGAGATCTATCATCTCTAAAATTATGAAGGATAAGGATGAATGTAAGTAAATTGATTCAATTTAATAATTCAATTAAATACAATATCCCTTTTGTTCAATAATTGAATTTAGATGAATTTATATTGTTTTCTTATATAGCCAGACTACTTAGGGTAATTTATTTCAGTAGCATCCACAAGATTAATTCCTAGATTTTTTTATCCATTGGAATTATAATTTCTACACAAATGAGGATGCAATCATTATCCAACCTATAATAAATGCAAATATAAAAAATATCTATACAAGTGTTTAAATAATATATACTAGATATGTTATGCTGTACGTATTAGCAAACTTAATACAAAATTATAGCAGTCTTACAGGTGTTCTGTTTGTTTATTAATATTACTTAAATTACATTTTTACTATTTTGGTTTAAATCAGCCCAACTTGGCTCACAGAAGCATTTTTTTACCTGTAGCTTGTAGCTTTGGTTTAATGTTACGGTAGGTATTCGCTGACCTTTATTGGTAACCTCAAAACATTTTAAATTCTTTGCCAAGTTCCCGATCACTATCATTTTTCTCTCTCTAATATCAGTAGATAAATCAATAGACTGAATATTCTGTGTTTTATTCCACATTTAACTATGTTTGTAAGCCCCATGTGATTTTTAACTTTTTCTCTCTCATTGTCAATGGGAACCTTATTTGACAGTATACGTAGATACAGTTTTATCCTTTTTACAAGCTGACACTTTCTAATATGACCCTTGGAGAACATTCAATCTTACAGTATTATAACATTTTTTTTTTTATAAAGCTTGTGGTTTTTCTTATTGCTTCAGTAATAATTTTGCTGCTAATATAGTTTGGGAAAGAAAGCTGGAGAGGAACTTTTTACAAGAGCATGTAGTGATAGGACAAGGGGTAATGGTTTTAAATTGTAAGAACGTAGATTTAGATTAGATATTAGGAAGAAATTCTTTACTGTGAGGGTGGTGAGACACTGGAACAGGGTGGTGAGACACTGGAACAGGTTGCCCAGGGAAGTTGAGGATGCTCCCTCCCTGGCACTGTTCCAGGCCAGGCTGGATGGGGCTTTGAGCACCCTGGTCTGGTGGGAGGTGTCCCTGCCCATGGCAGGGGGGTTGGAACGAGGTGATCTTTAAGATCCCTTCCAACCCAAACCATTCTGTGATTCTATAATATTATCTCTTATTATAGTCCATAGTAGTGTGAATAAAAGGTTCCTCTTGGACTACTGGAAGTAATACTCACTTTTAAAGTCAGCATAGAGACAACACTTACCTTTACACATCTCTGGGGAGCTCTGCAAAGTCAGTTTGGATTCATTATTATCAGACCATCTGACTAGGAGATGACCCATACCCATTACGCACAAATGTAGTCCTGTTAACATAAATAGCACAATATAGAAGAATAATGGATTGCAAGGGGTTTGGTTTGGTTTTGTTTTGATATCTTAACAGATGTCACCCAGTTCAATTCTGCACTTTGAGATACAAAACCATGAGAGTTGGCTACCTTCCTGTGAGGAAACTATTTAAATAGCATGGATTTCCTGAAAAGGTGATGTTGCCTGAAGATATGGGAAGCTGGACTAGATAATCCAGTCTGAGGTCCCTTCCAACCCGAGTTATTCTATGACAAAAATGCTCCTAAAGCACTTGGTGAAAAGAGATGTCCCATCACAGTGAGTCATTAGATATTTGAAAAATAGACTGGGAATTTCGTTCCTGCTAGCGCTTGGGTCAGGAAGAAATAATCCAGCCTTCTTTGTTAGACTTGCTAATGGCCTTATTGCACAGCCTATAGCTTCCAGAGTGGACATGAGGAAGGTAGATAAATGTTTGAATTCAATCTTTTCTCCTCTCTAAGGCTGTGTCACTATCTTCTCAATGACAGATTTTCCTAACGCCTCACCAGACGGTCTCCGGACTCCACATGGGCACTGACTGCTGAGCAGGTAGCAGAGGTAAGTGCTGTTGATGTGGCAGATCCCGGAGGGGAAGGAAAAGCTACTGATGGGAGGAAGAACTTAAAACGGGATTTCACCTGCAAGCTGTGGAAGGCAGAAGAGATGTCTTGGGGGCTAAACAACATCAAAGGATGAGAGCAGATCCCGGAGGGTGACAGAAGTAGTTAGGGTTTAGAATTTACTTCCTTTGTCAATGACTCAATGGAATTTGAGTAGTATTTACAAATACATACACTTTCCTCACATAAGAAAATAAAAGGCTGTTTGGCTCAGTAGAACTGTTACAGATTTAATTGGACAGCAAATTCCCAGCTAATTACACAGAGAAATGCATAAGACTCCTTCCAGGTGCCTTAGTCCTGTAGGAAGCGTCACTGTCAAAAACATTTGAACAATTGTCATAGTAAATTTGTCAGTTTAGAAACTCAGTTTCTGGGCTGCTTGAAAGAGAAATGCTTTGCAAAAGCAACATGTGTTTTTTTCCCTCCTATTACGAGAAGATATTTACAATAACTTAACATTTGTTCAAATGGTGAAAAATCCCTTTTAATTATATAAATTTTCTGAAAAGCTTCATAGCTACAAGTGTTTTATGAGTCATTTATTAGAAAAGATTGAGGTTTGTAAGAGGATCCAGCTGTAACTTGCCCTGAGCACTGTACAAATTCTTTAGTAAGTACTGATGACATTTTTTGTGTCTGTGTGACTGAAAAAAATATCCAGTAGTTTTGTTTATCGATGCAAAAACTTGTTTAAACATATTCAGAACTGTGTTTCTGTTTTTATTGAACATGATCTGTCTGTTTCTTTTATTGAGAATGCTTTCATAAAAACGATCCAAATTATGAAACCATATACCTCAGATTCATGCAGAAGTTGAAAAAATGTAATGGTGGTAAGTTTTGATGTTCTCTGAAGTGGGAAGACTACAAAATATCTCTGTGTTTTGGCTTGGGGATAAGTCCTTTAAAAGCATAGCACATGATGTTTTCCTTTAACCCAGAAAAGAGATTTACTTTTTTTTTTGCAAATTAATTATCCTAACTTCTGCATAAATCATTCAAGTAAACTGGGTCTGAGCTCTACATTCCAGCCTTTCTGGGAGCGAGCATTTGGCACCACCATGTGCTTCTGCTTTCCAATTATCTGAGGGAAAGAATAAACTAAGGATAAGTTAAGATCTTGGAAGCAAAACACTTAGATGCGTTGGTGTTTGGTCTAAATATTAAGAATATAACCACTAAAATCTGCTCTGCCTTAGTGCTGTCCCTTGACTGATTTATTTATGGATTCAGAGGTGTTGCCTGAATGTTCCACCTGTGCAAACTAATAAAATGTGACAAGGTGCCAAATGCCTCCAAAGTCTCACACTGGGTCCACTGCCCTCGCCGAAATGATGCGCCTACTACGCACTCCTGGAGTAAGAGTTTTCCTTTCGAGGTACTGATCTAAAAACAATGAGTACTGCCAGAATTGCATCATTCTCTGTCAAGATTGGGAGAAACAAAAGAAAACCCCTCCTGAAATTCCTCTGATATTTTTACCTAGGCAACTTCAGAGATCCCAACGGAGACTTGAGGCTGTAACTCAACACACGATTTTGCATAATTGGACACATCTTAAATTGCAGCAGCCTTCTCGTGTTGCTCACCCTAGAGTCTGACCTTGGCTTTAATTTTTAAAAGTTTACTTTGCTGAAGTTTCTCCTTCTCGACTTCAGTGATATTCGAAACAATGACAGAGCAGCTAATAACTACAAAGTGGGCAAATAACAGAGTGCTCATCAAACTTTTTTGTACTTGGATACCATTTTAAACACGAGCGATACTAGGAACAGAGCATGATTTAAATGTGCTTTGACATGGGAGATGATACTGGGGAAGATAAATGTTTTAAATCAAACTCTATTTAAGATAAGCGTGGCATACAAAGTAGCTACTTGACTCTTGAATTTAAAAGTGCAGTTACTCAGATACATACTTAAATATACTGAACTGTATCTGGAAAAAACGTTCAATGAGCAATTATATTAGTAAAGAAAATACAACATGCTCGGGCAGCATGCCATTTTATTTATTATTATTCTTCAACTAATTTTTACAGCTTGCCAAAGTGCACGCTCTATACTGATTTGAAGCCAAATTGCAAGTACAGGTGCACCAACATGTGAGAAAGTGTTTCAATAGCTGAAGAAAAAAGCTTATATTCAGAACTGAAGCTGTGTAAATCAATGTCTTCAACTGCTTAGCTGTGTGCCAGATGAAGAAAAGGTCTCAGAAAGACACAGACTGATGCTACCACTGTCTCGCAAAACTCCTGGGCTACAAACACACAATTTTCTGTGTAACTTTACCATAAGACAAGCCAAAATATTTCTTTCCTAGGGACCAGGATTTATACTCAGCTCTAAATTTTCCTCTGTGTCAGCAAAGCTAATAGTGACTTTGAAAATAGGTGTGGTAATGGTCTGCTGCCCTGGATCTAAGATAAGCATCAAAACCGCTGCAAAGTGAGAATAACTTTAAATATTGAAATTTAATGGACTTAAAAGCTCATTTTGACCTGGTATAATGCCAAATTTTGACATTAATGTCAAAGTAAAAAAAAATAAAATTACACTAATTGGGAATTGCATCACTTTCTACTTAGTAAGGGATTAGAGACAAAAAAGAGGGAAAAAAGTTTTAAGCAGGAGCAAGCCTCCTGAGTTTTGCTGCTCATGAGAAGTGGTACAAGAACATGAGATTCATGGTTGCTAGCACATATGCTGCCAGCCTTTCTCACAGGCAGCAACAGACAGGGTAAATTCCAGGGCCACATCTAAAACAAACACATTTTATACCTGTGGGGAGCAGGAAGGTTCAGTTTTCCAATAGTCTCAATAATTAATATCCAGCAGTTGAGAGATACAAGCTGATATAATATTAGGTGGTTCCATTGGGCACTGGAGCAAAAGGATGACAATAATGCACGTCATGCTGAGATCTGCTACCATGCAAACTGCAAGGGCTACAACCAACTTGCTCAAAGGTTTTCAGACACCGACTCAGGTCGTCCTAGGTTAGCCATGAGAAACAGATAAATTCCTGGAAATTTGATAATAAGTCATGATCTTATCCCTCTTTTCCCTAGGGGTTGTAATTCAAACAACTTATTTTGGGGGAAAACTTGTGTACTTTTTTCCAGGTATGAGGAAAATCTGAGTGATATTACTATTTGTGCTCACAGCATCTAGCACACTCCTAAACTGTGATGCTTACTGTAGGTAATCAGTTATTGTCTCTAGTAAGGAATCAGTTATTGCTTCTCATGCCTATCACAGGAACTCAACAAGCTCATTCTTTACCTTTTATACGCCAAGGGAGATGCTGTTCCCTCCTACAGCCACCTTATGTACTAGCATTTGTTCAATGTGACCATCTAAAAACTGTCTTCCTCTCTTTCTAAAATTCACAGTTCACTTTTTACCTAAACTCATATCTCCCAATTGCTAAAGACCATCATTGCTGAATGGTTTTCTCTTACTTCTTTATTTCTGTACACCTTAAAATATTGGGACTTAGAGAGACACTGTGATTGTGAGAGAGGCTTTGGTTATGTTTTTCACAGAACTCCCTTTTCTTCAATGCCAGCATTTTTTAACACACATTCAATCACAAAGTACAGCTATCTTCTGACTCAGTTACAGCCACTGTCTTCTGCAAGTCTACATGTTTCTTAGAGGGACATGGGGAAAAATGCTGTCTCCTCTTTATTCAGATGAACTGGCTGAAACTCATGAATCGAAGCTGAACATTCTCATATTTTAGTTAAATGAGAAAGACACTGAATGTATTTAACAGAAACCATCTCCAAAGCTGGCAACTTTTCAAACAAGTTAATGATGTCCCACAGGACATCATCAACAAATGCTACCTTTTATTCTGAATGCTCTTTAGCTAACACACTTGTCTGTAATAAGCCCAAACAGGAACTGCCAAGCTTTGTGGCCTTGCAGATGAAGAACAACCTGATTGATATGCATTTGGAAATTCATCTGCTTATTTGCTTCCTTTCTCCTTTTTCTCTTTTCCTTTTAGGGACACACCCTCCCCCTGCCCGCCCCCATATTCAAGAACACCATTTCCACCTTGAGGTTTATTTTGCTATTTTTTTCTTCTGTTTAGACTGCGGCTTTGAGTCATCCTTCCGAAATTCAAGATAGTTTTCCAATGAGCCCTTCAGAAACTTGCTTTGATCCCAGTTTTGGCAGTCAGCTCTCGTCACATATTTCATTTGTTACTTTAGACGTAAGTCCCCATCCAACACAGTCCAAGAGCAAAGAAGAGGAACAGCCTCCAAATATGGTGAGAGCTGAGCTGGTTTCTGGAGTAGTTTAGCACATCGGCGTGCATAAGAATGCAAAGAACTGGAACAAGTTTTAAATAATGCTCTAAATAGACTGTGGTGAAATGTTCAGAACTTAGAACTACACAGAAAATCCTGAAACAGATAAAAGAATAACTAAAGCCCCATTAGTAAATATAACTGTCATGATCAACTCCAGCAATAAAATGCTGCTTCAACTCTGAAAATATGTCTGATGAAACAAAGGTTAAGCACAAGCCCTTAACTTAGTATTTGGTTTATAAAGAGTTATTAAAGTTTATACCAACAAACATGAAAGATGAGGGTTTTTTCCAAGGCAATTATACAGGACAGTTATAATAAAAATGCTTTCCAGAAAAAACACTCTTCAGTATTCACCAACTGAATCATAATTCAGATCACACAATTCTTTTGCTTTTAATTAGGATTATTCTGTTTCTTCCCACTACTGTTGCATGATCCTTTCATTTACTCTCTCAACTTAAAATTCACAATATTTCACACTATTCTGTGTGTGGACTATGAGGAGGCCAATTACAAGAGGGTCTCAAACAGCAGTAATGTTAATCAAGTGAACTGTTACATATATTGTAGCCAACAATAAACTGGCCCTTAACAATAAACAGTTATTTATACAAGCTTTTACATGTGAAAATATAAGAAACAGGAAGTTTTCTATATCTGATCCTAGAAACACATAAACCTGATATTCACACTCAAAATAGTTGACACACACCAAAAAGTCAAGACCACATCTCACAAAGCATCAACATTTTTTCCCTTGGTCCATGAGAGCAGTACCTAGCACCTGTTGTAAACAGATCCCTGTTCTCTTGTCCTCCAGTTATAAAGAAGTTTTAACTTCTACAATGCAAAAAAAGAGCATATCAGATACTTTGGTTCTGTATATTTTGGAAAAGAATAATGTGAGATCTCACAATGTTACCTAACAACTTAGCTCCTGAATCATAACTATAAAACATTGGAGCACATATCTATGTAGGAATTAAAACTGTAAACTGCATGAACACTTTAAATTGTTTCTTGCTATACATGTTCAATGATTTAGTTTAAAACAGCATGTAAAAGCTCCTTAAAAATAGCATATTGAAAATTGCTATGCATGCAGTAAGACTTTTCTCTTAAAAAACCCTGACATTCTGAATTTTGTGCTTCAGTGTTCCTTAAAAATATTAAGTAATCTACAATTATCAAAATATAATTCATAGCTTAAATATGCTTACAAGTTAATGAAATAAGCTGCTTTAATGGGGAAAACATTTTAACAGGAAATAGAAAATACTCATAGCTGGAGAGTCAGCAGCTGCTTTTAAAGGATACCATTAAGCTGCCATTATTTTGACAAAATTCTGGCCCCAAAGAGGCAGATTTTTTTGTATGCATTGTAGAAGTCCTTGGCAAATTATATAATATTCATGAAATTTAAATGGAGACCCTTGATGTCTCCTGTAAAGATGTCCCAGGGAGTCAATTTTCAAGGAATTCATAATGTA
Organism: Podargus strigoides; assembly: GCA_028020825.1. Taxonomy (NCBI): domain Eukaryota; kingdom Metazoa; phylum Chordata; class Aves; order Caprimulgiformes; family Podargidae; genus Podargus; species Podargus strigoides. The sequence goes on along the minus strand of CM051626.1, from coordinate 6,783,897 downwards.
AGCTGCAAGTTATCGGAGAAGGAGACATTCATCACTTAAGAAGGCCCTGAATAAATCATTTAGAGAAGGAGGTGATATGACACAATTTGGTGGTTTATTTGTTAGACACCACGAGACCCAGAGCCAGACACTTACTTCAAGCAACAGCAGTGGCAATCTGGCCGGCCATGTGCTGCACACACCACATTGCCTCAGACACTTCCTGACGTTCCTAGGAAAGCAGTTGGTTTAATCTCTGAAGTTAATAATACAATGTCAGAGGGAGTAAAAAAGCAGAGGTGACAGCTGGCTAAAGCACCGTGCTTCTGCCTGACATCTGCCTCACACCTAACACCTTGGGAACTAATCTTTCTGATAAACTCCCACTTTTTGTTGAGTTTTCACCCTGACACTGATCCTCCTAGTGAAGGATGCTGTGTTAACTTTTCCTGCTACCAAAAAGCTGGCACTTGCTGGGCAAATAAATCCCTTAAAACATGAATCCCAGTCTTACTAACTTTTTGTTGGTGTTTTTTTTGGAATCTCCCCAGTGCTGCTTTTACTCATTCCCTCTGTGTCACACAGTAGATACTGTTAAGGCTGAAAGAGATGATCATCCCAGGAAGTTTGTCCCCTTTTTAGTATTTGGCTTCATGTAAATGCTGCATGTCCCCAAAACCTTTTTAAACTGCTTGCTTTCAAAATACAAACATGTCAGTATTTAGCCACGGAGAGTACTTTTCTGTCCTAAATCCCCATTCATTTATCAAAGACTGATTGATCTATGTTGCTAAATGCTGTAAAACACATTATAAATACATTGTAAGAATCTCCATGTAATAGTCATTGGCTTCCAGCATTGAACATATTGATATTTATATAAACATTACATGGACAATGCCACACCATTTTCAAATGGGGCTGTACTTAGTGTGGCAGCCTGCTATCATCATTACTTGGTAAGTTTTACCTACAAGACGAAACAGCTTCCTTTAGCAGAGAGTCTTATTCCTATCTCATAAAATGGCACTATTACAAAGTAATCCAACAAAATAATACAATATTTAATTTCCTAATGCAGAATAAGAAGGGATTTGGTTCTCATCATCATTATTTATAACTTTGCTAACGTGCCCAGTGTTACACAAAAGGGTGATGCATCCCAAGTGAGCTGCAGCCAGAGCTTGCACAACACTCCCATAAAAAAGAAATTAAGTAACTTAAAATATGGAAATGAAGTCCTGATTTTTACTCTGTATGGTTCCACAAAGAATTAACTTTAATATTGTAACAGGAGAGAGAATTGTTCTTAATGATCCTTCTAGTTTACTTCTAAATATTTCAATAGCTCTTTAACTGCTGAACTATATTTAAAATATCCTTCAAAACCTTTATTAGGGGGTTGAGACATTAAATAATGAAAACTCAAAAACCAACTTCATGCTGGGCAAACTGGAAGCTATTTAATCAAGCTGGGCTCTTCCGTTGTCAATAGAATTACAGTTGGTATCAACTAACAAACATTATGCCTCTCAAGTAGGGAAATTGCACTGGCTCCATTTTCAAATGGGCATAGAAACTGAGATTTAAGTTACCAGATGTGAATTACAGATGGAAACTGGTATTTAATATGCATCATGGTGATTTCAAAAACCTGCTTTCCTCTTCTGTCCTCACTCCTCATCTACTCACCCATCGGGACAGCTGCAAAGTGAGAGAGACATGGGGTGAAAGAGCATGTGTAAGTACATGTACATCTCAAAAACTGACCGATTTCCCGTAACCACCATGTTTCATGGATACCTCAAAGAGAAGAACCCTTTCTAAGCCTCATATCCACAGGATGGACGTAGGATCTCATCACAGAGCCAATTAACTGCAAGGAAAGGAATCGCATCCCAGTGAAATTCAAGTAACTGGGTAAACTACTCACAACGTTCTTCTCCTGAGCCAGGACCATTTTTCATATCTCCCCAGCATCCGGAAAACCTACTATCATGCGAGGACAGACTTTGCTGTCTTGCTGCCTCAAGGAGGAGGAAAAGAAGACAGGCAAAGGTATGGTTTTTTTTCCAGAGAAAAAACTTGTGGGGGCATTAAAAAAAAAACCAACGATGGGGCAGGGAGGTGGGGGAGGAGGTTCCGGTTTTCTGTCATTCTGGCTGAGTTTTATTCTCTCAAGTAGGAAGAGAAATATGCATCACGTTTTCCATATCAAAATTTGCAGGGTTTGCCCTGATGCTGAACGTCTTTCTGGCCTGCAGTGCCAAAGATCTCCCAGTAATATCTGCACAACCACAGAATCAGAGGAATGGTGCATCTAAAGAGACTGCAGCTGTCATATAAAAAAGACATACATATTAGCACATTAAGAACATGCCATTTTTTTCACTAATTACAAGTTGTGGACCCTACTGAAGATATTTCCCCTAGCTGGCTACCCTGCAAACAGCTGGGATATTCATTTAGAGCTGCCCTTAAGGAAATACCTCTCTGTGGTCAGAGAGTCTTAACAGCATTGTTCTTACAAACACGTACTGAAGCGGAGCTTAGGAGTTACACGCCTTGCATCAGACAGATTAATATCACAATTCAAGAAATACTGTGGTAGTGCATTGTGGTGCTTTATTAGTGTTAGACATGCAATATTTATTTAATGAACAGAAATTAAAATATTAAGGTAACATTTTAATCAAATTAAAGGAGTTGAAGTTGCAATAATGGAACAAAAATAAAGTTTTTCATGCATACTAAGTTTATAGTTCTCACATGTGCATACAGTTGTGATTCTGTACCATTATTAAATGTACACAAACTACCATTGATTGCACGAGACGAAATCAACCCTTAAGTTATAAGTAATGTTCATATCTTTTACAGACTTCCTATGTAACCTGGATCTTCAGCTTTTTATAGTACATTGTAATACAAGACATCTGGAAGCTTCTAAGATGAACAGGAATGGCTCTACCATACAGTGGCTTCTTCAACGTACAAATTATGAAAGATAAAGCAAATGCCCACCATGCTTTAGGAGACCACAACTTTTTCAACAGAAACAAATCTCAAAACCCTTCATAAACAGATTAAAGTGCTACCTATTGCATATTAAATACTTCCAGCGGCTGCATCTACATTTAGAAGTTATAAATCCCTGAAAATAGGGTTTCATACCGAAAGTGCTGACAGACCCTTAAATCTAGCATCATCAACACAGCAGCACTATAATCCTTCACCATGTACTTCAAAGAGAGGAAGTTACTCAACATGCTTTAAATATCACCAGCTAACGCCTTTATCATATCTACAACAGTAACGGAGGCATAAAGAGCTAAAAAGCATGAGCTTACTTTACATACTTCATGTAAGACAACAACTTTTCTTTAAAGCTGGAAGTGTAAATAAACCTCCAGTGCAGCAGTAAACATATTAAGACAGCAGTTCTGTTTGTATTAAGATGCATCTAAGAAAGGACATCCCGTACAGAAAGAAATGCAGACTACTACCTAATGAGCATGACTTTCATTAGGTCCCCACGTCATGAGACCTTTCTAAATGCAAGGCAACATTTTCACAGCTGGAAAATTACAAATAATTCTTGATATAGAGCCAACAGCAATAAACGTAGTTATGTATAATCTAGGGAGAATGCTACATTCATTAGTAGGTAGAAAACCAAGCTAAACGTAAAATATAGCAGCAAGAGGTAACATATATAAATATTAAATATCCTTCTTGAATGGCAGAAAGCTTAAATTTGTTACTTACAACATTAAAGTACGGCCTAAATATTTGTTCTTTAAAGGAAGTAAAGTACATGGCTATGAGCAGAAGATATGTTTCAAAGGATAATTTCAAAGTATAGTGTGTGCATGGATGAACTCTTATGCTAATTTTTGAGAGAAAAATTCAAAATAATGTGGAGATGTCCAAAATTTTCATCGCTACATTCTAGAGGGTAAGAAAGACTGATCCTAAGTGGCAGGTTATTATGGCTTTAAAATGATCCGCAAGAAAGTTTACAATTTTATCCTATGGGAGAAACAGAACTTTCTTTGATTGCAACATATAAATTACTCTGCATGAAATGTTTTCATTTGAAAGCTGCATGGTTCAAATAATACATGTGGGGTAAAGATGCTTTTCAAAACTAATCTCAAAATATAGAAAAAATGTTAAAATTTTCTTTCTAAGCAGAAAATGACGTGTATATAATCTTTACAGAACTGCTCCTAAAGCAGCCTATATCTTCAGCTATAAGAACTCTATAAAAATACTTTCATAGTTGTAAGTGTCCCATTCTGCCTCTCTTAGCAACTTTACCTTTTCCTAAATTGCATTTGTCGTTCTCCCCTCTTCCTTGATAAACTGTTAGAAACAAAAGGTGCTTTTATTCACTTACAGATCAGATAAAGACGAGATAGCACATTCAAAGCTTCACTAAATTTCTTCACTAATGCACAAAAATTGATCTTTTCGCTACCTTTAATCTGCTTATCGTTCTCGGTATGCAAATATGTCAAATGATCTGCTTTTAGTCAATTATGCAGTTTGATATTCTACATTTACATTCTAAAAGAAGTGATTTCAGAGGTGCTAAATATAGTGGAGCTTCATTTTAATAATTATAAGTTGGCTTGCAAGTGAAAAGTCATTGGAGCATGTTCTCCGGTTAGTTTGTTAAACCCTGTTGGTGTGTATGATTTAATCATTGTAGATACTTCAGATGGTCTCACACCAGTTAGTTTGAAAATGACTGTGAAATTCGAAACAATTGCACAACACTTCCCCATTAACAATATGAGAAACCCATTTGCTTTGGCCAAACATTTGAAAATGTTTAAGAACTTTTATGGAAATACTGAGTAACTGAAACACATCTTGGTGTAATTAGGAAATTAAAATCTAATTGAGTGCAAAACTTAACTTCCAACATTAAGCGTACCATAACTTAGTACATAACCTTTGGCACTTCAAATATATTACAACAAATTTACAGTCATTTAGATCTTAAGCGGGTCAAAAGAACATTCATGTGGTTTATGAGGTACCGAACTTGAGAAATCCTTAGGTCGTCAAAAGAGAGACTACCTGATGGTTTCTGTGCTACAGACATCTAAATGCAGAGCACTACAATCAGGTAGGGCTTGAATCACTCAGGCTCCATCCAGGCACAATGTTCTATGCTAAGGGGTCCCAATGTCAGGTTGGGAACACTCAAACTGCACAAATTTTAGGGACGTGGTGCTAGGGGGATAGGAGGTAGTTCCTAAAAAAGAAGCAAATAAAAAGATGACAGACAGACAGAAAGATAGACAAGACAGAAAGAGAGGCAGACAGAAAGAGAGGCAGACAGAAAGACAAAAAGAAAGAAGAAGAAGCAGCAAAAAAGTAGCAAACTAAATCTGAGAACAAAGCAATATGTTTTTCTAATAATTCTGTACTGTCACACAATACCAACATTGTCAAAAGCATTCAGATAATAGAACTATTTCAGCTTTTCCAGACCATACTTATTCAAGAGAATACTAATTTTTGCAGTTTAAAAAATGAAAACATATTTAGATCCTTTACAGAAACAACAAAAAAATGGAATTTAATTTCAAACTTTTTTTCCTCCTCAACAACAGCCATTACATGGTGCTGTAAGAAAAAAAAAACAACCAACAGATCAGGCGTAGAAAAAGAGGAGGAGGAGGAGAAGACAGTTTTCTTCAACCAAAATCTAAAATATTCTCTGTACTCTTTTTTTAAAATATTACCTTACTGTTTCACAGCAACAAACAATCCAACTGAGACTCTTATGAAGGAAATTAAAATTAAAATATATTTATGTTAATATTGCAAGATTCTTCTCCTACAGTATTTCCCCATTATATGTTCATTACTATATTTTGCCAATTTATTGAATAACTGACACCTTTTTCATATGGCATTTTATAAAAAAATATTAAATGATCAGGAAGATATTTACTACATTCTTCTTTCATCTGCCTCAATGCAAACTGACTTTACAAGTACTTAACAAGGAATACAGGGTTTTTTTAAATGAAAAGCCTTTCTAAGTACTCTCTGTGTTTAAGCAATAGAGTCTATTTCTAAAGGCATATTCTTTGTTGTCATAAGATTTAAAAAACCTAAGACATATATATCATGTAAAACTCAACCTTAAATTGAGTCAGTTCTCTATTTTTTGAATTAAAATGTCTATTTAAGTCAGTCTGTTCATTTCTCCTACTTTTTCACTGTAGTAGACTTTGACTGAACAAAGTATTCATATCTTTATTCCGTACTTTACTCCAGCCCTACTTCCAACTCTATTAACACTGTTCAAAGTACTTCAACATATAAAAAGGCATGCAATAACTTCATACAAAAAGATTCTCAAAACAACCTTATGTCATGAGCTCACTACCAAAGTTCAATCATTATACATAAAATTCAGCACTTAAGTGCAAAATAACTGTTTCCAGCATGTGCCATTACTGAAATGGCACGGTATTTTTTACATTGTTATACAAAAAGCATATTGTGTAGAATACAGCATTTACTCTGCAAAGATTGTGCATCACAGTTTTCCTCTAATGTATGTAGCACAAACTACATTCCATTGCAACAAAACACTCTTAGGTTCAGGAAAGTGTAATGCACTGGCTTGAAAAGAGTGGTCTTGATGGCATGCTGTAACATCAGAATCCATATATTTGCATAATACCAATAACCATTCAAGAAAACATTCATAAGAGCACAGCCTTCCAGCTGAAACTGCCACATGGTGAACACTAAGCTATTATATAAACTGCATGGACGTATTTAATGTGTATTATTTTCTCAATCATAAGTATTCTGTACTTAAAGGTATTTTCAAGAAGGAAAAAAAAAAAAGGTTATTCTGGTAATCTAACGGAATATTTATTTTTGGCAGTCCCTGGTAGTGTTCTGAGTAAAAAACAAACAAAAAAACCCCACACCATAGTCTCGTTTTCCTCCGATTCCTGGAATTTCTTAGGAGAAAAGGAAAAAAGTTTTCAGCAGAAAGTACCATCAAGTGTCACTGTCTTAGCTTTTGGAAAATTTGCCAGCTTTTCGAGAAGGTTCATATGGCACTCTGAGAATACTAGGTGTTTCTTCCATCACTCGTACAAGGAGGTTATCAATGTAATCCTCAAGTTCACGAATATGAGTGTCCTTCTTCTTAAGTTGCTCTTTGTGTTTCACCAGCTCCTGCAAAACCTCTTCGTAAGTAAGGTTACGGTATCCTGCAGTGGCGTCAAAAGGATTTCCATCCTACAGGTAAGGTTAAAAAAATACCAACAGATTTTATTAAATAGTTCAGTGTTCTGAACAAGTTGATGGGTTATTGCTTTTCATGTTTCTTACGTGTGCCTCTTGACAGAAGCAACATCTCTAAGACAACATATCTCCGTTTGCTCCAGAGCTTTCCTCTCCAACACCCTCACTGGAGCAGACAACTGCACAGAGGTTGCTCAGTTTAAAACAAGTTGCCCACACTGTCATCTCAGAAAAAAATTACTGTTCTTGGAGAGATATATACACAGTTAATGACAACGTGCACAGTAACCACAAGAACAGTCAGCAGGTCCATTTTGGGAAACTAACTATGTGGTAACCTTAATTAAAGAAGAACAAGAGAAAGCCCTGAGAATTCAAGTCCTGCTGTAACTTTCCTTTTGATTGTTCTTGCCTTTTGAGCATATCACAGCAAAACATTTACTTAGCTTTAAATGACATCAGCCCTCATCTGTCTTTCACATTCTATTTTTAGTCATCAGTGGTTCTCCAGGCCTTGGCCTCCGAATCATATAATAAAACTTTTAATTTTAAATTTCAGGTGAAGTGAAAAGGTTGCATCTTATTTGCACCACAGCTCTTAAGACAGAAATATGTACTACTGAAAGACCTTGCTTCCTTGCTGGCCTGTTTTAAAGCACGAGGGGAACTAAATTAACCAGCAGGGAAAACAGAATTGTTCCTGTAATGATTTCTGATGACTCAGTAAGCGCAGGTATTAACAGAGATGGACAAATTAGTCCCCTCAACAAAGGGCAACCTGAGATCCAAAACACTATAAACTTGAACATCTTATTCTGTGCCAAGAAGAATTAGCTGCGACCTTAACTAACCAGATTATGAAATAGTTGGAAATGTGTAACTGAGAAAAAGATTGTGAGAGTTGGTTTATAAAAGTATTAGCACTGTTAGACATGCAAAGCAGTAAGTTTTATCTGATTCAGAAATAGAGATATTTAGAAGATATGGAACCTCTAAGGAAAATAATCTAACCTCTCAAATCCTGCACCTCTAACAGGGCAGAAGAACACGAGATAACTTTTGTTTACAGTAGAAACTTGTCATTAAAGATGATAAAGCTTGCATAGCTTGGCAGCACACCGCATAGTAAAGCAATATTCATTCCTTTTCCATGCTTCATTCCTTTTCTTTCCATACAGCTCCATATTTACACATGGGCATATGTTGAACCATTAAAATATGCAGGTGGCCAAAGTTTTCAAATAAACCTAATTAAAAGTGATGGGGCACTGCAAATAGGCTGAAATACCACAGATGAATCAGCCTCTCTCCATCAATTATATTCTAATAGTAGATCTTGAAAACATGCACTTCTAAGGGTTTCTTACTACATTTGATATATCTAATGTCATGTTTGTGTATTCAGTATTTTAAAATTTTGTAATTTGATAATATAGTTTAAGTGATCAATAACTCCCACTTTATTAAAATACCTAACCTGATGAAATTTATAAATTGGTTAGTAATTGATTTCCAACAAGTATAGAAGAGAAAAGAACTTTACTTTCTGGTCATTATATTTTTACCACATTTTATTCTACAAGAAGGAAGTAAAATTTTCTCTTCATGGTACTAAATTTTTGTACACATTGGAAAAGACATTATTAATACTTCAGTGACTAAAATATAGGGCTTTCCTAATTTTCTGATTTGGCACAGGAACAGGAATTAAAATGCAATTATGCCTTTAATTATTACATAACGTTTACTGGAAAGTTGTGTGTAATACAAATGCTTTAAAGATGTTTTGTCATACACATGCTCTATACAGATCTTTGGAGCGAATAAACTATCACATTACTTACATAAATTTCTAGTTGAGGGTTCTTAGTACTTAGAAACAAATATTGTAAGTTAGGAAGATTTTAAATAGTTTGAGTAAGTGATACTTAAATGTATAAGGAAGAATTACATCTTTACAAAAACAGCTACTAAAATTTTAATACAAAACAGTAATCTTATAATGAATTATTAAGAAAAAAAAGATTCCAAATAATAAGCTATGCAAAGAACAATTGTCTCAGCTACAAAATACTATTGGGGTACACGCTGACAGCCAGAGAAAATGGAGTTAGATAAAATGAAGGCCTGGCAATCTCTGATCATCTCTTTATTGTTCTAATGAGGAATTCTGCTCTGGGAATATCATCTAAGCTACTTTCACATCTTTTGTCCTACTTACTTCATCTTCCTTTCAGTTCTTAATTAGGCCTTAAAGAGCTCACACTGCCCTTTCAACTGGCTACTGCTCCCGTTTAAACACTGCTTTCAGAGACAGGTGTTGGCACCAGAGCAGAAGACATACAAACATAATTACTAAATGTGATGCACAAGGAAGAAATATAATAACTTGGTGAGGGCTATTATTGCAGAACCTAATAATAAATTATTTCAAACACCTTAGAAAGCAATTTTGAATATTAAAAAAAAAAATAATCAAATGGTTTCATTCAAAACTACGGGTGAGATATAGTTTCTTCTCCTCCTAATTTGTATTTTGTATTAAATGAGCACCACCTCATAATCCTACAATGACATTTAAGATAGCTGGTATTCCAAAAGAAAAATCATCAAGGATTTCTTTTATCACCTTTAAATCCTTTAAATAAAACAATTCACATCTTATTTCTTAAAAGAATTAAACCGATGCTTTTACCAGCAATAAATTACATGATTTGCAGCAGTATATTTCCAAGCACATAGAAACTGTAATTATGGTTACTTTACAGACAATAGCTGCTAAGTTAAATCATTTTTTTTGATGTCTCTTTTTGTCAGAGATTAAGTAACTGCCTGGCAGAATTCAGTTTACTATCTGATCAAAGGCAGCCTTCACATACTCTGACATCTCCCACCAGTTACTTACATTATAAAAACTTGGACGTTTACAATAACATCAAATGTTATTGCAAGTCATTTACATAAACCAGCAAAAAACAAACAGTACAAAGTCATATTTGCTTGTGAAAATTGTTTTCTGTATATTTTAAAGACTGAAAACAAACCCACTTTTAAAGATTTCATCTATTCACAGTCCAAATCCTAGCAAGACCACATTTTCCTTCAAACAAAGACACCGCATAGGAAATCTGTGGATTTTTTTTTGTCTTTTCTTAGCACACAATTTATTCTAGGTACTTTTAGACGCAAAAGACTATTTTGAATAATATTTCTATTTTTTGTGTTTTATGGGAGGCTGTTCACTTATTATTTGTATTGTTAATCCTGGCCTGTATTGGTTCATTACTTCCGTTTTGACTGACCGTCTAAAGACTGTCCTCAAGTCTGAGTACAGTGATAGGAAACTCCTGTTAGGTGAACTAATACTTCACTGTCTAATACAGAGTTCCTCATCTGGCTATCACTTCTCTGGAGTCATCTGATATATCTCAAAGCAGCAGTTTTCTTTTTAATTTCTGTGCAAGGATCTAATTTTTCCCTTCTTCTCTAAATCATCATACCAGAAATGCACTGCATTTTGAGTGTAAAACTCTTCTTTATTTGCAAATTTCTATTAAGCCTGTAATTTTCTAATTAGATTTTCTGGATATGGCAAAAGAAAACCAAAAAAAACCCCAATATTTCCTTCTCAGTGGTGAGACAAGAATAATATCTTATATTGTGTCAAGCTGGCATTTACTGATGGCTTTCCATAACACTTCATAACTCACCATTGTTTTCCTGAGGTCCTCAATACCAGAAGGATTCACTTTAAAACTGTGGGGAAAAAAAAAATATCACAAATAATAGCAGTACATATTTCTCTGACCAAAACATCTGCTAGAAGACACTACTGAATTAGATATATAGCTATAAAACATTTAATATTATTTTCATAAGTTCACCAAATCAAGAAAAGTAGAAAAATATTCAAAGTTAATGGAAATGTTCATATATTGTTTGTTCAGACTTTTTTGTATTTTTCATATTCTCTTGGTCATAAAATTAGAATAAGTAATCAAAAAATGCAAGAAAGGATATTACAGATCGGACTTCCCTAGCTCTTCCCTTATCTCTAGACTCACCTCAATCTTCTAAGCAAAAAGAGATACTTTAAATGAAATATTCTGGAAACAGCTCCCTGTGACGAGATCATTAAAGAACAACAAAACCCCACAGACTAACACGTATTCCCAGCTTTCATGGCAGCTGCTAGAGGAAAAAATGTCCTTTAGAAATTCCAGTGAGATCACCAGTTTAAGTCAGAGCTGAAAAGCCATCTTCTATCAGCAACATTTGTTTCATACTCAAAATTGAGTTAATAACCTATTATTTTACAAAGCTAGTGATTATCCCACATATCCAGAAAGAAATATTTCATTATTTTGTTGTGTTTTTTTTTCTTCTGCAACTGCAAAAGTGCAGTTGATAGTGATGAAAGCAGCCATTGTCAAAGTGTCAGGCCTAAGAAATGGTCCACTGGTCTCTCAAGTTGATGTAACTATTTGCAAATATCTTCAAAAATCCATGCTGCTACGTTCTCATGTACTCGCTAGAGGAAGTCTGGAGAGAAAACTAACTCTCTGAAAACGTGTTCAGAATTTGGATATGGCTCACCAACACTATTTACTTGGAAGCACCATAGCATACATCACTCTTTCACATCAAAGACTAAACTATTTAGTTAGACTGCAAGTACCAGCTGTCAAGGGTGATGCTTTGGGGCAGAATAATGCAAAAATTTAAAGAAATATTACAGTTTTTTTAAAAAAAAAATTTAAAGGTAGCTTAAAGTAAGGAACATGTATTTTGTGACTGTCCATCATTCTATGTCATCTGAATTTATAAGCCATGTATTTCATGTAAAATGTAAAAAACTATTTTTTTTGCTGTAATTTTTTTTTTTTACAGTGCATTTTTTTTTTTTTTTTACATTGCCATTTTTTATTCTGTACATTATTTTTCATTTCCATAGTAGGCAGTCTTTTGCTCATACAGAGGTCCCGTAAAACATCTGCTGGACTAAGGATATTAGATGAAGATTGGATTACACGAACAGTCACAACTAGAAATCAAGGGGTGTCTGATGAATCAAGTTCTGGCTAATTCCCATTATACCTGTTTGTAACAGTGATCTGCAGCAGTCTGCCTAGTTTGCTGGAGACCAGTTTTGAATGAGGGGCCTCTTTCATCGGGTATTGTCTAAAAAGCTAAAGGCAGGAACCCTCCCTCACAGCCTGCCTTTTAGTTTCACACTGATGTGTCAAACACATGATGAACTCGCTTCATTCATGGCTGCCTTTTGTGATCCGAGTACAAAAAAAGTGAGTTAACTGAACTGGATCGAATTAGCTTGGTGAAAACCAAGAATGTCTCTATTTAACGAAGTGTGGCGTTAATTTGGGATATCTTTCTTTTGGGACTGTTTCCTCATGTTAGACAAGATATAGAATAATGCGGCCTGACTGCTCAACTGAGTGACTTTCTGAAAGGTTAAAAAAGCAAGATCTTTTATTGCCTTGAGTGACTTTATAGGTTCTGTGAAATAACTTCTGGGACTTCTGCTTATAGCAGCAGCTTAAAAGAAAAGCAGCAGTTCTGACTACAGAAAGTTGCATTTGAAAATTAGAAATACAAATCCCTGGCTATACAGACTGATTTTATTTATTTTTTTTTTAGCTAAAAAACCTGCAATCATTTCCGTAACATCGTGGGCATTGTAACTGCAATTACAAAAGAGCACATCTGTGTATTTCACATGAAGCAATTTGAATACACTTGCAAAAAATGAAAAACTATTAAACAAAATATTCACCAATAAAACCCCAAACCCCATGAATGCTCTTACTCATATTTTAAAGAGATATGTGGAAAATACATTGCTTCTCAAGGAAGAAACAGGTGCTGAGATCGTATGCAATATTTTTCAAATGAGATTGTCTGCTAAGTAAGGTGGGAGCTTGGCGGCCTCGCTGAGCCCCGCAGGGTTTCCTGCCAGTGCTTCCATCCCGAGGTGAGCGTGAGCAGATGCAGGCTCTCACTGCTGTACATATAATTCACTGTCCGAGGACTATGTAATATCTCAAAAGAAAATACTTTACAATTATGAATGCACACAGTTGAGGTAGTTGCATGTTTGGTGTCCCGAAATTCGTGAGAGCGTCTATTTTTTAATTTAAATTCCACCACAGTAATACACCCCTGAAGTTACCATCTCCCTTGATTACAAGTAACACCTTACAGAAAACACACCTTTAGGACCACATCCACACACTCTATAACCATCACAAGTTTCGTTTTCTTGACTTCCTAAGAGTACTCTGAAATCATTGATCTAAGCAATTATAAAAGACAATGTCTTTTTTTTTTTTTTTCTGTGTTACAATGAGAGTTCATAGTGATAATGCCTGTTACAGTCCCAGCTCTGTTTTTTCCCCAGGGTTTGATAAACTGGCAGGAAACTTTTGCTATGGAAGCATGAAAAAGCTATGTTCACAGCTTGGGAAAAAAATTTCCCTTAGCTTCTTCTGAGTGCAGTGATTGAAAAAATAAAGTAGCATTGTGGGATTCTATAATTATTGTTTCTCAATTATGCCCAAACTAAATTTGCTCAGTTTACAAGTAAGAAGATTATTCTTTTCTAACAAGTGAACTTTCTGCCAACTCACCCTGAGAACTGGGTTTCTCTGTCTCATCACCAGTAACATTGTTTGTAGCTCCCAGGTATTGGTATAGCTGAGTCTAACACCTCCTTACTGGACATACCTTCCAACCTACACAAACCAGCTTGGCTACTCCTCTTTCTGTTGACTGAAAAGAGCTCATCTACATTCTTGCTCCTCTGTCCATCATCTCAAGAAATCAACAATTTTCTACATCTTCCACTTATTCAGTCAAGTCAAGAAGCCCCCTGCACCACCACCTCATGAGTCTCCAGGGGATGTCCCAGGTCCCATAATGATTTTTTTAACAGAAGCTTCATGATTTGCCTCTTACAGCTAATAAACCTTCATTCAAGTTAGTAACTAGTAACAGGGAGGTAAATCACACCTGGACAGATTAAAAATCAGATGCAGTAGGATCATGCAGGTGACCCTCACCCAGCAAGCCACCTAACTTCTACACTGCCCCTACCACACTATAGGTAGACTTGTTCAATCTAGCACAACAGTTAGTCATGTCCCCCATTTCACTCACCTGGGAATTCAAATTAGTTTCATTAACAGTTACTTGATATCAGATATTTTTTACCAGATTAAATAATATCCACTATTTTATTGCAACTTTTTCTTTACATGGCTATTTACTGAATAGTATAGTTTGTTTGAATTTCTGGGGGTTTATTAGCTTGGATTTAAATTTTAGCTCATCTGAGACCTCTTCCTTATTTCCATGTTGCTGGGGAAAGAAAATTGATGAGAAATAAAAATAGAATACACTAATAATGGAGACAGAGCTACTCTAATGCTGACTCTGTAGAGTGTTTTGGATGACTATTTCACAATCACAACAGCTCATTATTTTATACTTTCTTGTTATTTTCCCTGTTTAAATGGATTTCATTAGAACTACATGAAACTCTTACATTTTTTCCATAACACCTATTTTTTCTGAGGCAGTTAAATACCTACATTGCATGCTGATTATTTGCAGTTTGTACAGAAACTTCAACACAGTGGAGTTGAGTTTAGGATGTATTGCAGGCTCAAGTTTATGACTGGAGCTTATAATTTTGTCTTTTGAAGTTCCATGGTAGTTAAAAATTAAAACATTAGGTCTAGTGGCTGCTTAAATATTTAGCTTCTTAGAGACTAAAACAATGTTTAAAAAATCCTTCCTATAACTGATTTAAACATTTTAGTGCCTGAACCATTTACTCTGACAACATAATCAATAGGAATCAGACTCCTAAATTAAGCTGTAAGGAAAGAATATTTTCTTAAGGAGCAAAAGATTTTTACTTATCTTTAGCTATTCATATTAGTTATATGATCATTGTACTGTATACTATGAGAAATTAAAACTACAATATTTGCATTAATCTTTACTATTCAAAGTATTGAAATCTTGTTTGTTAACTTGACATCTTGTAAAATATCCATAACACCTATCTGCTCAGTGTGAGCTTTCTGTTCTTTTCCTTTAATCTGCAACATCTATGTACAAGTTATTAGCAAAGCTCTGCCCTGTTCATTTTCCATTAGAGTTAAAAAAAAAAAAAAAAAATCCTATTCCTACTTCTTAGTCTTTGGACCGATTTTTATTACATTGCTTACGCATTTTTTCTTGGACTCTCACAACACGTATCAAAACCTTAAAATATTAGGATGCAGTTTAAGTTATTACCGATGTACTAGAAAAACAAAAGAAAATAATAAAATCAGACACAGTTAATGAAATTCAGAATTTTTGCTTTCCATAGAAGATTATTAGCCTGCTGTGCCTGGCAATGCAGACATCACTTTATACTCTGGGAAGGAATGACTGTCATGTCTGGCAGCTAAGCAAGTATGGAGTAAACATATTACCATTTATTTCCCAATCAGATTCTGGGGAACATCACTTAAGACACTTCACTATATAAATTGTCCTGCTGTCAAGCCATGCTCCAAGGCCTTCTGGAGCTTGTGTAACCCCAGGAGGACACAAGAAAAGTATCAGGTTTTGTTGCTATCACTCCGAATCTTAATATTACTATGAAGTCTCATGCCAAGAGTCAAGAAACTGGAGCAAACCCCCTGCACTTTGAATGCAAGACACACTTGTTTTTTTGCAAATAATTTGTTCTCAAGCTACATACTCTTTACATAGACTACTTTGGAAATAGTCTGCTCATGAGTACACTGTTGCACTCTATGGAGCCAGCAGAGCTCCAAGAGATAAAGAAATCACAGTTTCAAAATACAATGCTCAATAATAGTCCTGAACAATATGTACTTCAAGGAAGTTGCATTTTCTCTTGTAGCTGACAAATTTGGTGCAAAAAATTCAACAAAATTTTGGCTTTATGTATTAACACTTCAATTTTGAAAACAGACATAAATTTGGATCCACAATAGGCTGGTGACCAATTCTGAGGTGTCCAATACTGCTGGAGACAGATCAAGGGAAGCGGAGACATACAGAGCTGCATTCATGAGCTCTACCAGAACGATAGCCTTCTCCTTCCAAAAATACAAGCATCTTAAAACAATGGCACTTGTACTTGTGTACTGCTGGACACGTTACTTGGGAAAATTTGTTTATTATTCAGGACTTACAAAACATTCTGAAAATCAAAAGTGATCTCACACAATGTACTCAATTGAATTCTAATTTAAGTTTCTGGAAACAAACAACAGTTTAACATAAAAGTTAATATTTTTAAGCATCTTAATATTCCTTCCAACTAGGCAGTTGTACCATGGCTAAAAAACTAATGCAGTTTTATTCTCAAGAGACCAATAGAGAACTTTTATACCAAAAGTTGTGCCAGCACCTCCACTAGAAGATCCTACTATTAGGGATCTATAAGTCAACCAAAAAGATCAACCAACCCTAAGGGAAATTTTCAGACTGAAACTTCCAGAACCGTTTTTGAATGTTTAAAAAATTTGCATTAATTCTTATTTCTTATAATCAATCAGGGACAAAAAAATGAAGTTCATCAGTTTTATATAGCTTCTGCATTTATTAATAAAGAAACTGAACATAATAAGGTACTGAAAAAGGTATATGTTTCTTTCTCCTCCACTATTCCACCTTCCATAGTGCTTTGAATGTAACATATTTATTGCAAGATTTTCTTTTCATTAAGTCTGATACTCAGGTCATAGAAGCATTTCTTTACACTTATATTGTGTGTAAGTATATATAATATATATATAATATACACATACATATATAGAGATATACCTTTCATATATTTCATATATATATATGATATATTTCCTAAAAAGCTCCCAAACACCTATCAGTTCAGTTTCCCAGATCTGGAATTTGATCAGACTAGTAACAACCTGTCAGCTTTAAATATTGGACTATTTGTTTCCCTGTGTCCAGTGCCTAAGATCTTGTTAATTACCCAAACTCTCTTTCTGTAGGTCTTGTTAATTACCCGTCTCCTGTCTCAGAGGACCTTGTTAATAACTTGTACAATCTCTCTAAAAAGGTCCTAATAACACATTAAAATTAAAGATGCTTTTCTTTTAGCACTTGTCAAGTGGTGTAAATTGAGAAATTTTCACATCAGGTTATTAGCCTGCAGTACTGTATTTTCCTAAACACAAACAATTTCAGAGAAATGATGCACAAGGTTTGGTCACGGCACAAAACAATCTTTGTTTTCCACGAGTACCCTCAATTTCTTTAACTGTGTTCAATACAAAATCCACGTGGCTCCTGACTGCAAATTAACCTCTTGAGAGCCATGACAATAGCAGTAATTATAAGAATGAATGTAATTTAAGATAATATTAGGCAAAAAGTTTCAAAGCAGTGGATTAAGAAGTGTGGAGACAGAACTATTGTTGGTAAATGCTGGCTAAAAGAATAGACATATTGTGTGCTTAAAAATTATTCACTGGCTGTATGATATAAATCCTCTGGAACTAACAGATTTTTTAATATTTGCAAAACCAGCATTTCTTGTTTCACTATGAGACTGTAGCATTTTTAAAATGTCAAGAAATCAGCTCATAAATATCTATATTACACCTACACCAGACAATAAAAACCCCCAATCTTAACACTTATGTAATACTGTAATACCGTACCTATAAAAATACTAATTTATCCACCCAGTATTAATAAGACGTAACAAAATATCATCCTCATTTTACAGATTAGGAGCAGAGAGAGTAAGTGATTTAGCCCAAGCCACAGAACAAGCCTTCGCCAGAGCAGAGATTAATTCAAATTAGGGGTCCACATTTTGTGATTTCCTGACAACTAGTATTATGCACAAACCAGGCAGGTTTTGTTTTGCTTTTCCAAAATTCTTCTTAAACCTTCTTGAAATAAGAATAATAAATAACAGTAATAAAAATAAAGAATAATTTTAAAATAATCCTGGGATACTTCTTGCTTTCAGGAAAAAAAAAATCCTGTAACTGTTGTTGAAGCACTTCTACATTTTCTGTATCAGCAGCTGAGAAAAACATGGAAGATGTATTCATCTTCATTCTTATAATTAAAAAAATAAGAGTAATTAGTGACAGAGTATGCATACAGCCAGTTAGCAATAACGATTGGTTGGGTGAAGGGCTATTCAACATCTCTGTTCTGCAACTCACCTAACCATCAGTTAGTAATGCTGTTATGATCTGCTATCCTGCAAATCATTACTGCTTAATTAACATTACCAAACACAATTAGGACAGACTTGAACCTGACCCAAAGCTCACCAAAGACACTGATAAGGCTCCCACTGACTTTACAGACATAGGTTCATTGGTGCTAAGAACCCGACCCTCACACTCCATATGTGAAGGAGTTGGGTTTGGTCATTTTTTTTGAGAGTCGGGGAAAAGGGTTGCTGGGGGGTTTCTTTCTTCCACTTTGCACTGTCTCCAGCCTGGTTCCACAGACTGAACATCCTTTTGTTCATGGAATACATCCTCCTGTTGAGTTTCATGAGACAGCAATCCAGTTCACATGCCCCAGGACCATTCCATCACTCAAACAAAGGCTTAGCTAAGTGGGATTAACTGGGAGATCCACCTGCAAAGCAAACTCCTCACCCCCACAAGAACACTGATTTTGGACACACCTTAATAAAAAGACACTGCCTGGTTTACTTGCGGAAATAGTACCCATCCAAAAGAGCTTAATAGCATGTTGAGTAAATAAAAAGCAACTCAAAGTCTAAATTCCCTGTGTATGCTTTCTGCATACCGAATTTGTTACTCAACCTCATTTATTTTCTGCCCACAGATTTATACAATTCTTTCTTCATATTATTACTAGTTTGAAAAATTAAAAATGGATTCTATTCAACAAATCCTCCACAGATAAAAGGTAAACTTAAACTGTAAACTTATTAAATATGCACATTTTGTATTAGTTTCTACTTCAAAAGAAAATCATTGTTCAAGATACATGTGAAAGAAAGTGAACTTATCCTGAAAGATTCTCACACAACATAACACTGGAGCATATAAAAATTGAGAGCTTCTAACTTAAATTATCGCATGCCAGATATTCTTCCATAATAGCTGTCTTATAGCAAAGGTCAAAATGTTTACTACTATTGAGAACAACACAATATCTATTTGTTTTATCAAAAGTTTATGTTTACATAAAAGTCAAGAACTAGTAAAAGAGACTCATACAAAGAGGGGGAACAAATGACTAGAGTCCTTCTGAATGGGCACTGTGATGAGCTTTTTAATTACAAAATAAAGAAAAAAAAGTTCATCGTGATTACTGTTAAAGATTTATATTTATCAAGATCTGCTGCATTCAAGAACTTCAAAAGATTTCACTACTTATATCTAGCATCTGCCTGAATACATTTTTTTCATTTAAAAAAAAATAATGAAACGCTATGTAATTTTAATTGTTATTGAAATTACTTCTCTTTAAAGGAGCTTATTTAAATGGAAGTTTAACTTCTGACAAACCAAGCTACATCCTAACCTCTCTCTAATCTAGAGAAATCCTATATTAAATAAATAATATTCTAAGACTCTGTCTGTAAACATGTTATTTAAGACACTAGGAACTGACTTGACTCATAGAAGACACTAAGAAGATAAATCACTGAAGTCTGTATGAGCTTCTAGCAACCTAATTTTTTCTACAGCAGTTCCACTTCAGTTCATTTATCTAGTTCACAACTGTGATTAGCTCTGTTGAGAACATGATTACAAGTTTAAATCAGGAGTGCATGCATTCTAACCTATGAATAGAACTGTGCTGGGATACAGTAAGATCATTCTGTTCTAAAACCTTAAAGAACAAGATAACAAGAAACAAATTCCTTTTTTTTTTTTTTTTTTTTAAAGAAAATATTACTGTATCATTAATTAAGGAATTAATAGACAGGCAAAAGGCAAATTTGTTAGAACCATGTTTTCCATTTATAATGATGGTGTATTTTACAGCCTTAAAATTTCAGTTTGGAGCATTTTAATTTTAAATGCAATTTCTACCAAATTTAAGTCATCAAATAGAAACCAATCATTAACCGAAAAAAAAAGGACTGTTAATTTCTGGCATTAATGTACAAAAAAAAAAAAAAAAAAGAGAATGCAAATGAATAAAAGTTAAATAACTAACTGTTTAAATATTTATCTATTGGGAACAGTTATGTGTGTGTGTGTACATATATGTTATATATACACAGTATATTTTCCTCCTTAGCAAACAAAAGCCAGAAATGAAATAACTGTAGGATAAGGTGGGGGGTTTTTGTTTGGTTTGTGGGTTTTTTTAAGGAAAACAACTGTTGATGGACAAAGATTAAAATTGATTGTTTAAATCAAAGTTTCTTATCAGCCCCTGTAACTTAATTCATTCTGCTTAGCACATAAACTGCTGTCTTGTGCAACAACTTCAATATACTGGAATTCAGCAAAGCTACAGTGAGCCAAATGGATTCAAGCGTGGTAAGTGCCCATGTGGGTGCTCTCATTTAGAAACAGAAAGGTCTTCAATTCTTCTGCTTTAACATATAGAGTCCAAATCCATTTTTTCCCAAATAGTGACAGGATTTATCTTAATTATTCACATTTTCTTCACCGTTTTATATATTCTGCTTCATCTTTCCCTTAGACTTGAAAGCTTTCCCTCTAAAACCTTGACTTAGGGCAGTGTAATAATTAGCAATGAGTGTTCAGTGAAGGCAGAAGACTCAGGAAGAACACATTCTGAAGCATGAACAAGGTCTTCTACAAATGAAGAACATTCACAGTATATATTAGCAATAGAAATGTAACTTCAAACTATATAAAAAGTTCATAGCTTTTACTTAGAAACAGATAAGCAATGATATAAACGTATATAAGGCCAAAGACTCTGTTCCTCACCATTTCACATTTTCATTTATATAACATGTTCGAGATATCAGATAAAAATAAAGCAAAAACCTACCTTGAAGATGGCAACATGCTTGTAGGCTTGAAGTGTGTCATAAACGGATTAGTCGAATCATAATCAAAACTCTCCTGATGAGTTTCACCAAACGCACTGGGTGATTTCAAGTCAGTAGAACTGTCTGATCCCCCATTGCTAAGTTTATCTGACTTCTTGCTATCTTTTTTTCCAGTCACTCTTTCAAAAAGACTAACTTTCTCTTTTTTCTCCTTTTTAATTTCTTTTCGGATTTCGACAGGTTTGGAAAACAGAGCTATGTTTTGATCCCATGTTGCTGGGCTTTCTTCAAACGGATTCTTCTGTCTTGGCAGTGTAGCAAATTTTTGGGGTAACGAAGCACTCACATTGGTAAATGGGTCATTTTGTGCTTCAAGTGCAGTTTCATCAACTGTGCTGTCAAGCTGGTTCATTTTAGAAGTATCAACACTTAATGTCCTTCTATGTGGAGATCTTAGACTCCCTGCAAACAATCTGTCATTAGTATATTATCAATGAGACACTATATCATAGTTTATGACATGCAGAGAACCCATTTTAGCTTAGGTATAGAAGCTTTGCAATTGAGCCCCAGTTCAAAACACTGCTGAGTAACTAAGCTATTTAAAAAAAAAACCCACAGCTGCAGCCTTGACTTCGTGATTCAGAAATGTTTATGGAGAGACACTACAGCAAACTTTTGTTTCCTGTGTAAAAACTAAGCTCTACAAAGAAGATAGCTGTGACTAGTGTGCCGTTCCAGAAAGCGACAGTAGTCCATCGCTGCATAATAACTCTGAACAACGTAAAGGATTTTCAGTTCTTTGTATAAATCAGGTTTAAAACTTTGGTGAGAGTTTTCAACTTTTTAAACAGACTTTTATTTTTTACAAGATGTTATTCTGCCTAGAGTTCCCTCTAGAATGCAATTCTTCACTACAACATACTCTCAAATGAGGACATAAGAAGAAAAATGATACATTAGCATATATTATAACCAATATAAGTTATGCTTTATGCTCTGAAACAGCATTTATGAGTTACTACCAAGTAATGGACAGGAAAAAAATAGGCCAGCAATAATTCTTAACTTTTTGGCCTTGTAATTGCTTCGTAAACTAAAAAAAAAGACTTTTGAATGCTCTAATAGCACTGAACTATAATTATAATGGTCAAGATTAAGTAGTATGAGATTTACTTACCACCTTCATCCACCGAACCAAAAGATTCTAGCTGACGCCTGAAAAGATGGGAGTAGCCAACTGTGCCAGACTTCATTTTTTCTGAGGAGATGTGTGATCCTGCTAAATCTGACATGGAATGAGCTGAGGATAGCCGCTGAGGTCCCAAAAGGAAAGGTTTTTTTGGTTTTGATTTCGTTTGCACTTCACCACTACATACCTCTACGTTTGCATCAGGTATGTGAGTACTTGGGATGATTGCAGAGGATGTATCTGAAAATGTCCCATCATTTTTTCGACCCTTCATTTTGTCTTTTAGTTTAGCAAAAGGGGATTTGGTTTTGTCCTTCATTGACAAATCAAACATACTTGCTGTCATGTTATTCCTCATAAACTGAATATTGACCTTTATTTCGCCTCTGTCTTTAGTTCTCTTCCCTTGTCTGGACTCCAGGCGAAACCACCTGAAAGGAGAAACAGAGCAAGTTAAGTTGTGTTTTCTGGAGGCTAGTCATTGAACTCTGGTGAGTTGGTTAATGTATTTGGCTAATATAATTTAAAATACGAAAGCCAAATTCCATAAAAGAAATTAAAACATTCCTGTGTTGAAAAACTCTTTTGTGTATATTTGTTTTTGAAGAGAAAACTTAATGACTCAGCAAGCACGAAGGTCTTCGCATGGTTCACCTGTTAAAAGAACCAAAATCAGCTCCTTGAAAGCTTACTAAACTTCATCAAAGCTAAATGGGCTCACATCTGCTTACAAAGGAGAATTTGTATCTAATGTTAATTATAAATACAAATACATTTTATTTTGCTATTTAAAAGAACACTTGATATTTTTCAAATGACCTTTATTTAGCAGTGATGTATGTTACCTGAACGTACACTACATGGCAAATATGTCACCTAGTAACCTTTTCTCCTTTGATTTCACTCAGGTTTATATGCCAGCAAACATTTTTCCCCTCTGTCCCTTCCTTCTAACCCCTGGTTAAGAGTTATGTCAATTGCACTAGCAAAGAAATATCTGATATCCCTGAACAGTCAACTGTCATTTCTGCAACTGCAACCCCTACTAACGCCGACAGCAACTCCACGAGCACCAGTGGCAGAACAGTGAGCGCGTAGGTGTATCTAACACTCATCCCTTTTGCAGGTCACCAGTAGGATTAACTTCAGAAATATTTCCACAGGCTTTGGAATCATGACATAAAGCCCCACTCCTTAAAAAAAGATCAAAGGTGTGATTGTCTGTTTCAAAAAGCCATGTGTGCTTCTTTGCCAGGTCTGGCAAAGGCTATATCATTATCCAAGTGTCTTACTCATTCCCTATTGTGCTCCATTGTCCCATGGAAGCACCTGCAGAATTATGGCTCAATCTTCCTTCATGTAAATGAATGGCTGACAGACAATCCCTTCTCCACACCCATCATAAATAGCCTTCTCCTATCTAAAAAAGGGCACAAGGGCACATTTCAGATCCACCAGCTCCAAAGAAGTGCTCTAAACCCACTGTCAGGAGAAATGCATGCACACATGCTAACACAACCGTGCAGTATCACAATGAAGTAACTTTTGAACTGGAGACCAAGAAATGAAATTGCCTATTAGCACAGATGCAAAATTGATTATGCAGTTGTACATACATTATTCAATACTGCCAAATATAGAATACAAGGTCAGGAAAGGAGTAAAATAACCCTCAATTCTCTTTCAGATTTCACAAATATTTTTAAAGGTGACAGCTGAAATCAGATTTTCAGGCAGAGATACTATTTTTTTGGAGTTAAGAAAATGCTTCTAAAAAGTATCCTGGTAAAGACAATGAAAGGATAAAGAGGTTACTTTTTTTTTTTTTTTTTGTTGCTTTGTGATGTCCAAAAGGTTTTATACCCCATATTAAACCAGAATAATTAAGAAACATCACACCTTCTCTGTCCTGGCACTCAACAACATGAATCCAGACCAGCAGACAGAACCCAGAAGTCCAAACTGGTAGGAGGACAATTAAACTTTTAGGAAGAAAGTTTTTCTTCTGTTGTGAGGTAAAGTCATTTATGTACTTTAAATGAAATGCAAAACCTGAAATATGTTATGTGTCTGAAGAAGATGGATTATTTTTCCTTTTAGTTAATAACGTTTCACTTCTTGGTAACTGATTCCAGAAACACTTTAAGTCATCTATAAAGTTGCTACAGAAAACACACACAACAGAAACAAGAATAAATCTTTTTTGTGATATATAATATCGCAAAAAGTGGAAGACAAGATAGCCTACTTTATTTAAAACTTTTATTTAAAAGAAAACATTTGTATATTCTCTTAAAAAACAATACACAGCCATAATGAACAAGCCTTTTCTCAGACAGATCTTGCCTGTGCAGAAAAAAAAACCCAAACCAAAAACCACCCTGAAACTGAGAAAGTCCTCACCATGATTCCTTAGCCAGACACTAAATATAAATATAAACAAGGGTTATGAGTGTTTTAAGAGGCTTAGTGGGCAGAGAGGACTTCACTTTTTGACATTAAAATTTGACATTTAAACATACTCCCCTTCTCCCTCTGTCCCTCCCCTCGCAGATCTCAAACATTAATACTGTATCTCCGAGATGATTGCTGAATTTTCATATTTTCTACTTCTGAATCAGCAAAACTTTAAAGCGATGTACAACACTTGCTAACTTGTTTTAGAACAATACCAAGACAAAAATTCTTAAGCTTTTGCTGTGTGGAAAAAAAAGCCTTTTCTTTTAAAACTTAATTTAACTCAATTATTGACATCTTATCATAAATCAACAGCCACTCTGTGCCACTATTGGTACTCACCTGCTCCTGGCACACCTCTGCATTATTTTAACATTCACCAGGCCTGAAGTAGAGAATTCCAGCACACAAATAATACATTCCCTTTGCAGCCTGTACATTTGTTTTCAAAGCAGACTTTGAAGGACTTGAACTAAAAATAAATTCAGCTGGGAAAACAAAGGAACTTTCTTTACACTAAAAAAGAGAACACCATGGCACAAGGACTGGACCTCATACCTACTGGGACCAGGTTCAACACTACCGACTCCAATCGAATTTAATCATAAACTCTTTACTCCAACAAAATTCCTCTGGACTTCAGTGGAATTTCTATTTGAATAACAATTGCTGGATAAAATCTTTGTATAAAACACAGATATTTAATTTTCATAGGCATTTTAAGGAGGTTTCTTTGTTACCTTGAAGAGTTTATCTTGTTTCAGTTATAATGAACGTTCCATATGCTTCAGCTCATAACAAGACAATATGAGAAGCAGACTCAAATCATGATTTTCTTCAAATTCAAAGGCAAATAATTACTTTTTTAAACAGATGAGAACAAATGCAGGCAATGCATTTGTGTGGAACTGCACGTGAATGAGCAACCGAGTCTGTAAATGTTTCTTATTAGAATCTGTTTCTACAACACATGGGCGTGAGCAACAAATAGAAAAAACAGTGCTGTATATAACAGAAAAAAGAACTGGAAAATGAAGTCCACTGTTTGCAGATAACAACATTTGGGTCCTAAAATACTAAATTCCACTATACCACTGCCAATTTAAAAAATTGTAATGCATTATAAAAGCCAATAAAACTTGCTATTTTGGTTTTGTTTACAGTACTTTTAGCCACAATAAATGCTCCATTTGTCAGGCTGCCATGAGCTTATTCTATAGAAAGCCTGTACAAAGTAGGAAAATAGCCAATAACATACACGAACAAAACAGGGCGGCTTTTATGAGAGCAGATGCCCTTTTATTTAATAACCAAATATTACATCCAGTCTTGCAGACAGTCTTTATTTAAACAGACCTTGTACAAAGTCTGGCAAATTTTCCCAACTTCAAAGGAAGCCCTATTGCCTTCTGAATCATACTTCTTGCTCTCACCTTCAAATGTTGTGTAGGACAACGTCCTCCATACACCCTCTAATTTGGACTTTTCCCCTGTGGTTTCCATCAGAACAACCCCTGCTTCTTTTTCTCATCTGTTTTTGAGTGCGTTAATGGGTTTCGCCTGTCTTGCATAGGTTTCTGATAATTTTTAGTTTGTAATTATTATATAAATTGCCACTCTGTACGCTGACAATTTTTTCTGAACGCATAAAGAGAAGATCAAGATTCAAGGCTGAACAGGAAAAATCCTGCTGCCCAGTCAGCCCTGAAAAACAAAACCCCTATCTGAATAAACATGGTAATTTTCTAACCGTGACAAAATTACTCAATTTTGGCCATTTCTACAATTAGGGGTGGGAAACAGTAAACTCCCTTATTTCTAAGAGAGACAGTAACCATCTTCTGCATACTATTAAAGAAAACTGTGTAGTATTAGCAGTACTGAATCCTTTAGCTTAGAAAAGGTAGACAGGAAGAGTGAAGGAGCAGACTGAAGTAAGTTACTATAAATAAGCCAGTTAAAAAATTCTGGCTTGCCTATTCCATCTAAATAGCTAGTGATCTACAAACACACATGTTCAACACAATTTCTTCAACTGTTCTTTTCCTTCCCTTTTTCTGATTTCATTTTTTTCCCATGAACTTGGTTTTCCAACTTGCTTATCTACACTATTCTCATTGCACCCTTCTGCATTCAAGAAATATTTTGAAACCAATATCTTGTTTCTCTTCTCTCAATAGCACGCAGCTGATGTCGTGGTGTCCTGGCCTCCAAATCTGCCATGGAACTTAACAGTTGCAAGTCTTAGCCCCCTCTCTTCTTTGAAGAAGCATCATTCAACCTATTCTGTTCACCATTTATCAGTGAGCAGGAAAGGCTGACAGTGTGGGTAAGAAAAATAACAGTATGAGTAAGAAAAACCACTATGTAATTTTAATTACATTTTAATTACATACTTAAAACTTCAACAGCCTCCAAAACCACTAGGATACTTGTCTACTAATTGCAACAGGAATTAGAAATCTTCCAGCCAGCATGTTCAACCTGTGCATGAAAGATGACCTCCTCACTCCACCTTGCCAGTGCCAAAGGTGGAAACTACTGAAGGAATTTTCCCACTCATTTTGCTGCTTCTCAAATACACCACTTTGCCTTCACTCTACCAATAAATATCTATTGAGCTGATCTCATTTCACTCTGCTGAAATCATTAGATTGCACCCATAGATTTTGGTAAAAACTTGATTTCAATTCACAAATTACTGAAGGAATTCTGCAAAAAAGCCACACAATCATCACAGCATCCACAAGGCTTCTAACCTTGATTTTATAAGAAAAATGAGCATCCTGATCCGCTAATCAACTTTAATCTGCCACACAGCGATGAGGAGAATTTTCTATACCAACAGGGACTTCTAAAACTACACCTATAAAAGACCATCAAAATTCCAATGACAGGACATGTCCATCAGCTGTCACGGGAAAGAAGTACTTCTTCATCTTAGATTACTGTGTTCAACTCGGATTCACTGAAGAAACTTGCTTCACAAAATCCCACTAACATAAATGTCCACAGCTAATGGACAAAAATCAACATCCAAAGCCCAGAACTAACATTTTCATTAGCAGCAAATGCACTTTGAAAAATGCAGAAGGACGTTCTGTGATAAATCACTTGAATACCATACTGAGAGGCTGGCCCAGAAGTCAGCCAGTAGGAAAATTAAGGCAAAGGGCTGAGCACAGACTACATCGTGTATGTGGGGAAATGAAAAAGAAAACAGATTATTTATTAAAATTAGTATTGACATTCACAAAGATGAATACTATTACTTTCTGGAAGCCAACTGAAATGAAATATACAAAGTAGAGTTTATAAATAACTACTACAGAATGACATCGTAACACCACAAAACATATGGGAACTGACATATATCACAGCACCCTTACTAAGGGGTTAGCTAACATCAACTGGAATCAAAGTAATTAAAGTGGTCTTAGTTTACTTATTATTTTGGCTAGAGACTATGTGCGAAAACTTTTATTTTAGAAACAAAATAACTGAAGGTATGAGAATTAAGGCCAGTTATTTCAGTTGCGTGTATGCATAAGCATGTGTGAACGCACAGAAAATGGAGAAGTATTTCAGCCCAGATGGCACTCAGACTCTGACTCAGAATTATGACTTACTCAGAGGATATGCTTGTGTTTGTTGTCGAAATGTAAATGCTGGGAATATGACTAGGTAATTTGAAAATATTGCTATAATCCCATAAAGCTACAATTGGGTGCAACCTATTGTTTTCCTCCATAACCACCTTTCTCTCCTCTCCCTCACTACTAACTTTCCTTCATTTTCATTACAGAGTGGTACCATGAAAGCAACAGCACAAATCCGTATGGATCCTCCAGGCTACTCATTATTTCTATGTCTTCAACAGTTTCTCAGTTCTAGTCTTCCCACATTTGACTAGAGTGGAACAATTTTTTTCTCTTACTTTAACCACAATATTTTGATAATTTCTCTTACAACCTGCCATTTCCACTACTGAGTTTTACCACCTAAAATGCATTTTCCTGGTTTAAATTAAATTTAAAATTAAAAATTAGTAAAAACTACTTATAAAGCATTATGTTTTGTAGAATTATTTTTAAAAAGGCACTATTCATTAACAAGCACTGACCCTATGACATACTACCTATTTACTAGTTGTTTGCTTGTTCATAATTCAAGTAGTATTTGATGAGCACCTGCCTCTTACTTACACTGCTGCAGATGAGAGGACAGACCAGAGGCAGTCAAAGGAGGAAACCTGTCCATATCCAAGAAGGAGGCTGCCAAGAAGGAATTCACATTCATTTGGAAGAAGTCACACAATTTTCTTATCTTTCAGGAAGATCAGCAGCACTAAAGAATAAGTGCTTACAACACAGGGGTATTGACTGTGGTCAATTGTTAATTCTTTTTGTTTGTTTGTTTGTTTGCTGAGAAGCTATTTTTAACTATTTTATATGATCAATGTAAGCAGAGGAGAAGCATCTTAGATAAGGCCAAGATTCCTTCACTTGACTGTGTTCAAATTAGCATTTTTTACAATACTGCTGCAATTTGGGGCAGGGGTGAGTGTTGAGGTATCCTAGAAATCAGGGAGAATGGGGATTAAGCCACAAATGAAAAATGTCTCCTCCAACAAAATTTCCATAAGAAGTAATAATTCTATCATCACTCGCCCCCCTCAAATTTATAACACACCAGACAAGTGTTGCATCTTAAATCAGCTGAATGTATAAAATTAGTTCTCCAGGAAAGCTAATAAAGGAATGGGCGATAAATAGTGTGGAATTAAGAGAAAAACAAGGATGAAGCAAATGCTGATGAAGTAAGTGACATCACGGTGAAAGCTAACGGAAATTTGTTGTTCTACTGCTGTGTCCATTTAGCACACAGGAGAAAAAAAAAAACTAAGTACAGTCATTAAGAAAAAAATACTGAAAAATACTTCAGTAAATTAAGACATGTCAGTAAACGAGTATTTCTTTATTCCATGATAATTCAAAAATTTGTTTTGATGTTAGCATTGTCAGATCATCAGCGGTATTCAAGCAACTATGAATTATAACTGAATTGAAATTATTACAAAAACACATACATCCTTTAAAACAACACATTCATTGATCATCATTTACATTTAAATTGCAAAAGCAAAAGAGGTATATTTATTGCAACAGCAGAACCAAAAAAACCTCTCAATTATTTCTCAGGATGAATTAAAAAAAAAAAAGCCCCCAAGATTTTACTGCAAAAAATAAAACCAATTCAGAAATCTAAGATCTGAAAAGTTATGCTAAATATACTTCCAATAAAGCAGTATCTCCCAAGCTTTTTGAAATGTTAAAAAAAACTTAGTACAGTCTCTCAGCATGTGATCTGGAGCCTAGTTTTCAACTCTGGAGAGAAGAGCAGAACAAGTAAAAAGAGCCTGTCCATTTCCAGCCACAGCAGAGATGCCAGAGACACAAATTTACAAAGATAGAACAGTGTGCTGGGCACTTCTGCACCAAGACAGAAAGAAAATTAACTAGGACCCTGCAGATGCTTTGGCTGAGGTCTCTGGAAGGAACCT
Organism: Podargus strigoides; assembly: GCA_028020825.1. Classification (NCBI taxonomy): domain Eukaryota; kingdom Metazoa; phylum Chordata; class Aves; order Caprimulgiformes; family Podargidae; genus Podargus; species Podargus strigoides. The sequence continues at coordinate 6,753,360 of CM051626.1, read as the reverse complement.
AATAAGGAACCATCTGAGCCACATCTGGATGTAACCGTTCCAGGAATTTTCACTTTTAAGAATTAAAAAAAATCATTGGTTTCAGAAAGAAAGAGAAAGGACATTGTTTGATGGTGCGTACAAAATTTTCACTATCAAATGATAGTAACTATACTGCTTTGTTTCATTAAATCTTGTGCCAGAGCAAGTTTATTAAAACACAAGACGTGCAAATCCTATCATGAGGCCTCTGCCTGGAAACCTTACTGCAGAGAGTACTTTTCTTAAGGTGTGACAAGTAACAAAAAAAGCTATTCAGAAAAAAAATTATTGTTTCTCCCTAACATGTTTCTGAAGCTGCAGTGAATTTTTAAATTTATTTCTTCCAAATTATAAATTATTAAATAAAAAGAAATATACAAAAAGCTGAATGTCACACACCCTATGGTCTTCCTAGGAATTCAGAATCAGCTGGTAGCCTTCACTTCTCATACCTCCTTACTAAAAAAGCACTAGGGAATTGCTGACAGGGTTCAGCATTGTGCAGAATATTAAATATCTTTTTTGCAGTACCCTGGTGACTCTTGAGTCTGTCTCTTACAGCACCATATGTACAGCTGTGTTGGAAAGAGGAAGCTATTAAATATATTAAAAAGTAGAAATATTACCAATAGACACTTCATCAAATAACTGGATCTCATTCATCCCCAAACAAAGCAAGAAATGTTAAGGTTACATCAACATGAGAAAATAGCTCTGGATTTAATAACACCACAAGCCTGCTGAACATATTTGAAAGTAAAAACATTGCTTAATAAAACAGATTAGTGTTTCTGAAACAATGAATATAGCTTTCAACCATCAAAATGCTTTGGTAATAAAGACATTGGACTTGGTCTTGAAAGGCACTGGGTATCTCAGTTCCCACACCGTAGTCACAGCTAGGTCTGCGGGTCCAAATATATTACCCTTAGTTTACTGCCAACACAGGACTAGGAATATTTTGTATCAAAAAGGATTTAATAAAAGGAGAGTAAGAAAAAGCGTTTTGTCTGAGGTCACATTTACAAATACATTCTCGAAAGTTTGCCCTCCTCCCACACAGATGGACAAATATTGCATCCACATCTCCAACTGCAGCTCAAAGGAGACAGCAGCAGCACACCCACATCCCACGAAGGCGCACCAGTAGACAACCACGGGAACTTTTCAACGACATCTAAACGCTTAAGGACTCTGAATTATTTTTTCAAAAGTGATCTTCAGAAAGGATATTTTCTAGGTTTCTAAGTACCTAAAGACACCGACAGGAAAAATGGACTTTAAGTGGCTCCTATCTCAAAAGAACTTAAATCAACATGAAGTGAGTACATTAATCCCGCTAACGGCCTATCTGCACTTTTACACTGATATAAGACTTTTACAAGCACTAAAACCCACCGACTTTTAGTAAGATTTGCACCCTTAAATGCTCAAGTAACTTCTGAAAATAAGATTTAGGCTGTTTGTTAGAATTCCCCCATAGGCTCCCATCTTCTGCAGCACAGCTCGCAGGCAGAGCCTTCTCAGGGAGCCCTGGTAATTTCAGCAGCTCTGCACGTTTACATAGTGTGAGGTCCTCTCTCACGCTTCAGAGAAAGAAATGAAAAAATAAAGAACACTTCTGAAGCCCTGCTAAGCACAACTTCATATAAAAATACTGAAGAGATCTGAATGTTTATTTAACTATCACAAGGACTACGCTAATTATCCCACTTACAAATTTTCGCAATAATTTTGTAAGACTCTAACACTACTTTGGCTAAAATTGATGCAAAAACATATGGTTCCTCAAAGGGAAAAAAGGTTTTCTTATTCACAGTAATACATGAATAATCTACATATTTTCCCCCAGCTTCTGAATACATATTTCTACCTAGACTTAGAAAGTTTTTACAGTTAATAGCGTTTCTACTCGACTCATTCACCTTTTTTTTTTTCTGTGGAGCAGCTAGGTGTTTAAACTAAAGCAGCTGCCTTTGACTTGCAAGATAATTACAACTGATGATTAAAGAATATTTAAGACGCACGTAAAGAGCACTGGAACTTCTTGAACAGAAATTAAGGCCCTATGGCGACCGAAATTACCATGTCTCGCATCAAGATAACTGGTTTGCCCTTATAAAGATAAGCAGTTAAAAAGTATAATGCTTCAGACCATGAACCCACAAGAGATTCTGCACAGACAGTTTTTCTCTATTAAATGGTTGGTGAACATACTGTTTTGCTGAAAATTTAGTTTACAAAAAATCCAAACGAACATCAGGGCAAAGACAGCTTTGACTTGTCTTTGGTGATCCTTCAACCTCAGCCATTGCACGTAAGCAGGACCAGGTTTTGAGATGGTTTCTGCAGAAATAGTTGTCTGATCAACTAGACATGGCTGGCGTTGCTGTACTGATTCCCACCTCCAACTGTTCACACCTCCCCAGCACCATCAGTCACAAACGACGCCAGCCTCTTAGTCGCCTTGATGCCAAGTCCAGCATCCTACCATAGACCTGTCATCACCAACAGAAGAAATACCAGACTTCCATTTTAACAACTGAGATTTGGGCACAGGAGCCTTTCTACTCTACTGAAGAGACACCAGATGAGGAAAGGCACCTGGGGCCTTAACCCCTGCAGAAAGATTTGTCAGCACTTGTACTCATAGTTAGCTTGAAGGCCTCCATGCTAGACTACTTCTGTGGGACAAGCATAGCTAAAACAAACACAAATCATGTAGTCACTGGCATGCCTGTGCCACGCTTATACCTACAGTTTATTCCCATACACATTGGAGGATAAATTACACAGTTACCAGACACCTTTGTGCAACCATGCCCTCACTAGTTGAAAAACCCAGAGTTAGATATGTTTACAGTTCAGCCTAATCAACTGCTGTGATGATTACGTATTTATTTTTTTTTTTTTTGCATTCTAGAGCCAGAATTAGCTGGCAAACAGCAATTGTACTTGACAAAGTATTTCTCTTCACTCTTCTCTGTTGAGGCCTGCTGTACAGAGCAGCCTGCAAGACCATGGCCTAAGACTAATCAGGATCAGAAAAGCACTGTGCTGCTGTGGTAAGCCTTCATTAAGTCACAGTTCATTGATCACTAAACATAAATACAAAATATTTAAAAACACTCGGTTGCAGCAACTGGAGGAAAACATTTATAAAGAGAATGTCACCAGGTTTCAAGGGAGTCTGAGTCTCATACATGTTTCAAACTGAGGTAGGAGTTGAAAAGGGATGTGGTTCTGAGCAGAACGAAGACAAATCTTTAGGAAAACAGACAATCATGAGTTCAAGTTGCATACAAGAATTTGTTAAAAAATGTTAATGTTATTGACAGTCCTTCCCTGTGCAGGGTGATTACTGTAAACTTCCCTCTGGAAGAGGTCAGGCTCAATGACATAACTGTACATGTTAGGGGCTTTAAACACACCACCGAAGAAAGAAACATACTAACTTCATTTCCAAGTACATTGATACTAAGGCTACTATTCTCCCCACCAAGTGCAAGTGTACCAGAACACAAATGATAATGAAAAAAAAACATCACTTACTCTGTTTTCCTCCTTTGCTTGTCTTCGAATATATCATTCAGGCTTATCGCCACCTGCCCCAAGAACTTGTCCAGCCCCACCAGCGACCTGTGCATGACAATCAGGTACAGGATGTATTTTTCTGGATTCTCCTGCATGAGCAGCCCAGGGAGCTCGAAGGAGGCCTCCTCCTTCCAGACAGGATCCAGGGTCTTCTCGGCCACCGAGGTGGAGTACTTCTCCTTGCCCAGCTGTATGATGGTGTAGGCATCGTTGCTGCTGTTTTTACCTTTTGGCTTCAGACCTTTGGCTTGAAGGACCATAACTTGGACGTGAGTTGGGAACCACTTCTGGGCTTGCTCTGCCAGCATCATCTTGATCGCAGCAGCAATAACAAACACAAAGTCAGTCAGTCTTCGAGTTACTGCGTAAGGGCACTTGGCGGCGGAGACACCTGTCAGGGGCTCGGCGCGGTCCTTCCTCCGGCGCTGCCCGCCGCGGGTGGCACTCCCCAGCCCTCAGGTTCCCCCCTCCCCACGCACTCCTACCTGCGACGCCATGGCTGGGGGCTTCAGGGTCCCCCCGCAGCACCGACACGACTCCCCTCCTGCCCCGGGCCTCGCCCCGCCCGCCGGCCCCGCTCCCCTCCCGCCGCAGCCGCCGGCCCGGCTCCCCGCCGCCCCCAGGGCATCCCCCGGGCACAGCCCCACCGCCGCGGCCCCCTCAGCGCGGCCCGGCCCGGCCCCGCAGGCCGCCGCCGGCCTCCCCCTGCCCCTCGCGGCTCGGCGGGCAGCGCGGGAAGGGGGGGGCTCTCCGCCGCCCCGCTCCTCGCGTGGGTGTCGGGCCGGGCTCGCCGCGGCCGTCACGGCGCTGCCCTCCCCCCGCCTGCCTCAGCCTCTCGCCGCGCTCCCCCCGCGCCGCCGCCCGGCCTGACGGGCCGGCTTCGCCGCTTCCGCCTTCCCCATGCTGCCCGCGGCGGTCAGAGGGCAGAGGGCAGGGTTCGCCCCCTCCCCGCCGCCGCCGCTCCGGCCCTCCCTGTCTGTGCCGCGGCTGGTCCCCGGCTGCCGCCGCTGAGGGCCCCCCCCCAGGACAGGGCGGGGAGAGGCCGGGGTGCCCCGGGGGTAGCGGGGAGCTGGGCCCGCGGGGCCCCCTCCCGCCCCAGAGCCCCGTAAAGTTAATTAGTTCATCACTGGTTTTGTTTGTAGAGGGGAGAGAGATGCTGCGGGCAGGAGGGAACTTACATAGGCATTATTATTAGTGTTCTATGAGTAATATTAATGGCATTGTATTTATATTAATGTTAATTATTAATCACAGAATAGCTGCGGTTGGAAAAGATCCCTAAGATCATCAAGTCCGACCATTAACCCAGCGATAATATTACTGATTGTATTGAGCAAGGTGAAGGAACCCACACCGATTCCGCAGCAGAGGAGGGGATGGAGGCAATGCTGGCTGTCCCTGCGTGCCCCAGGGCTGGGGGCGACCCTGGAGGTGACCATGGACTTGGGCTGCTCTAGAGGAAGCTCTCGGTCAGCCTGTCCTGCTCTGAGCCACCTTGGGAACTTCTTCAGCTTCCACCCCATCCACCCGCCCTGGCAATTCTGTTGGATAAAGCGGAAATAATTGGCAGATGTTTTGAGGACACAACTCTGTTGTTGGTACACCTGGAGGCTACGTGTGTGTGCGCGTGTACACGTGCACCTGTAAGCAGTCACAGGTCTTGACTTCGTTTCTACAAGAAAAAGAAAAGCCCACACACAATTAGGGTTGCAAAGCTCCGTACTCCACCCCCAAAAACCATAACAAGCAGGGAAATCAGCAGCCAAGTCAGATAATACTTCATCCACCACCCCTCACTCATGAGTCCACGTCTCACGGGTTAGTGAGCAACAAAAAGCTTGGGAGACCTTCTCATACTGCTGAGACCTACAGGAAATTAAAAAGTTAAAGCTGAAGGCCATTAGGAAGAGTAAAGTATGATGCTGCCCACAACACTCAATGCTGAGGGAGTTATTGTCCAGGGTCAGAAAAGGTTGGGGATCACTGGTCTACACACAGTCGTTAGTCTGAGTCCCAGCTCACATTATCTCTGTACACAATTTAAATAAACACTTAAATAACCCTCAATTTTTTACCAGGGACACTATTTGTCTGCGTTCTGTGATAATTAACGCTGCACTGGCACTTCTTTCCTCTTCCACATTGTATCTGATTTTTGTTGATGCTGGAAAATAGGTGTTCCATTTGGAAATGATAACTTCAGAACACGTCTTGGGGTCATACTTAGACAAAAGCATGTAAATGGATTATCTAGGGTAGTAATTTTTTAAAGAGTTATAAATGCTATGATTATCTGCCTGGGTTTGTTTTGTTGAGGTATTTATGGTCAATTCAAGGCTGTACGTCAACTCTTTGGGATAAATTGCCATCCCCCTCACCTGAAAATCACTCCTGCTACTCTCCAGCTGCCAGTGTCCCCCTTCAGGTGTCTTTCCAAAATGTTTTGCAATGAGTTGTCAACGAAGCTCCGGGGCTGAGCTGCTGTGCTCAGGGAAAGGGCAGCAGTGTCACAGGCTGGAAGGGTTATGGTGACAGTGTTCTGCAGGAGACTTAGGCCATGAAGTTCTTATTGGAAACCAAGGACACATATGTACATCACATTATATCTTAAATGAATTTTACCACATATAAATTCCGTTTTAATAGAATATTCTTCATTGCGCTAAATCGAAACCAAGCATGATGCACTCGTCAAATCAAAACAAGAGATGAATTTTAGGTAGGCAGAATGTATTTATTTAATCAGAAATTTAAGTCAAACATTATGTCTTGCATGCTGTGTTTTATGGGTTCTTCTAACAGGCAGGATCTGTGCTTTTTCCTTGTCTTTTATTGGCATTCTATCATTTCTTATTATTGTCTCTTTCTAAATGGGGTCTGACTGGAATACATATGCATGCAGCTGAACAGGAGAAGGTGGAAGAACTTCTGTAACCTCACATACAATATATTAATACAATACCCAATCTACCTCTTCTGCTTTCAAAAATAAGCAGATTGTTAGTCCTCTACTCGTGTGCAGTCTGGCATGTGAGGAGAGTGGAACCTTTCTGCTCTCTCCTCTCTGCTCAGCTTGGGGAGCAGGCATTAGGGGGATGCCCTCCCAGCTCCTCCACCCCTGTGCTTGAAGTGAATTCTGCTCAAAGGTGCACCAGATATATTTTATTCCCTCTTATACCCCTCTAGGGTCAAGTTGCAATCTGGCCTTTTGATTTCGTTCTCTTTGGAATGGGGACATTGTCATCTTCTTGAATGTAACGTGCAATATAAATGACAAAACATCTCTGAGAAATAATGATATCTCCAGCAACACAGTGTCCCCTGGCACTATGTTAGAGCACTAATCCAGAAACGACTCGGATTCCCGCTTACTAAACCACTGCCACCGCTCAATGGCTGCGTACACTGCAGGTTTTGCTCTTCACTCTCCATGATTTAGTGAACATTATATTGAAAAAATCCATTTTGTTTCTATGCACCATTTTGGTTACGAGACCATACAGTTCCTTTGCTTTTGCTTTTCCTCCCCATGTTGAGAGCAAGCACTGCGGACGCAGGACAAACAGTGCGGGAATATCAGTGGTCATTAATATTAAATACTTTGCCTTAGCAGTACAGTGGGAATGCTAATGAGGATGACTAATCTTTGAGAAACCATTTTTTCTGCCTGAATTTGAAGTGGGAACTAACCAAACAACAGTTCACGTGGGGAAGGATACCGTGAAGCTGACAGAAGTGATGGACAATTTCTGTTTTCACTGTCTCTTCACTGATTAGAATAAGCAGACAAAAATAGATACAAGAGAAGGAAAGTCTAGGGACTCTGAAAGAGATAATTAAAACTCAAATGTCTCCTGGGTAAAGGGCGGAATTTTCCTTAGATTGGGTTTTGGCAAGATCTGTAATTCATGCTTTCTCTCCGAAAAGGACTCACGGCTTTTTATGTATCAAGGTCACCATATTCCTTCTAGCTAGCTCACGTCATCAAAATGCTCCTTAATCCCAGAAGTTTATTTATTTAGAGTGGTTTACTTAGGAAGCAATAGCTACGTGGACTAGCGATGTGGGAGAAAAGAGGGGCATTATCTGCAAGGAGGGGGGCACTGGAGCAGCTGCCAGGAACATAATACAGATAGTGCAAATCAGAAATGCAGAAACAGTTTTCTGAGGCCAGATGTTCCAGCTTTGGTGGCTTTTTCATCAGCAGCAAGAATTCTGGGCTTGCTTTTCTCAGCTGTCTTTCTCCAACTCTGCACGGGTGGTGGGAGAACAGGGAAAAGGAAGAAGGAAGAGCACGATGCAGCAGTTACCATCCTCAGAGAGAAAACTTTTGCCACAATGTAGCATTCAAGAGAGCTGCGAGCTACAAATGTAACATTTTGAGCTCAAAATCTTCTAAAAGAAACAAAAACAAGGACTGGAGAATTAATGACAGAACATCCTCAGAGTGAGTGGACTTGGACAGAAAACATGATACAGTGATGAGCATGAGTTTAAAAAAAAAAAAATGATTGTTTATCACAGAACAACAATGGATATCTATGGTGTATTTAATATGGAACCTTAATCCTCATGTGTGCCATCTATCTCTATTACATGCTCTTCCAGGCATTTCTGGCCCAGGAGATCTACATTGTTTTTTAAAAAGGGAATTCCAAGAATTATGGTGGATTTTTTTCAGTTTCAGTAATTTGAAATACCCTCTCAATTCTCCCTCCTGAGCCAACAGTATATCTGATTAAACATCAGACTTGCTATTCTGGCTGCCCTTGCAAAAGAAAATGCAAGAAAATCTTTTTGCCTGTCCTGCTGAGACCGTTCCATCTTCTGCTTCTCATTTCCAGTTGCGTACTTGCTAAAGAGGATCAGAGCAGTTGTGCTTAACAGTGGGAAACGGTAGCAGATAATTTGGTGATTTAATTTCTCCCTGATTTTTGTTTATCAAGTAGGAAGCATTTTGTTATTTTTTTATGAAAATACTTTCTCTTCTTTGAAATTATTTGCTGAATAATTCTTTGTTGGCAGATCTCGGGCGATGTGGTTGTTTTGAACATTTTGTAGCTGTGAAGCACAGGCTGACACATTGCAAGCTTCTACATTCTGCCTAGCTGACTCTAACTTTCAGTAGCTGTTGCAACTGTCCAGATAGCAAATTTTCTGGAGAGACTATGCAAATTTTGAGACTGAACATCGTTGTCTGTTAACTTTATCTTAGCTGCTGTTATTGTTTCAATTAGTGACTTCTTCAGGAATTCACTAGAATTAATTGATTGCAGAAATCAAATAGCTGAGCTCAAACCCACCACTGTGGATTGGAAGGTTTTTCTCAAGCTACTGTTTTTGTCTGTTCTCTTGGTATGAGAAGGATTCATTAAGTGGGAGTATTTTGATGTAAATATTAAAAGCTGAATATTCATCACGTTTCTGTTCTGAACTCAAATTTTGCATGCCCAAGCATTCTTGGTTTTTTGAGGCTGGGTGAGCTCGGCACTGTCCTCTGTGTGCTCTCTTTTACCTTTCACATTCACTCTGGAACTTCTCCTCAGAAGTAGGAACTCATCCTCCAGCTGTCATTGGCCTCAATACTAGGGCTGAATCCTCTCTGATAGCTCCTGACAGCCCTACACACACCTTACTGGTAGTGTGCTCTTGGGTACTGCCATTGCCATCGCTTCTGTGCCATTGTTCTATCTGGCCAGGCGTAGGTTTATCCTCCCCTCTGCTGCCCAGGGAAGTGGTTGATGCCTGGATGTATTTAAAAGACATGTAGATGTTGAGTGGTGACTTGGCAGTGCTAGGTTGACAGTTGGACTCAATCTTAAGGGTCTTTTCCAACCAAAACAATTTGGTTCTATGATTGATTCTATGATACAACAAATAGCAAAGGAAATTAGTCTCCAAAGAGGGGAGCAGGGGCTTGAAATCAGGCAAATAGCCATGGAATTGTCCATTGTTTTGATAGAAACCTGGTACTTTTCAACCAGAAACCTGGAGTCACACTAGAATTTTGTGCAATATCAGACTTCAAATAAACACCAGGTACCACTAAGGGCATTGAACGCATCAGCTTTTTGTTCATTTTTGGCTGAACTTGTTTCACAGCCTTTCAACACTGTCATCCACTGTGAAGTTCAAAGAGGCTTAAATGCTGTAAAACAGTCATCAGATGCTATAATTAAACTTGCCAGTCATCCAGATTTGACCCAAACTGCCTGTGTCTTAAGATGTTAGTCAGGTGTCTGGGTTAGATTCCAGTTCAGGCTTTTAGACATGAAGACACCTAGCTCTCAGCAGCTATTGCAGAAATCATAAGCAGGCAGTTCATTTTGCTCTTCTGTCAAAGCATCCCCATCATGCAAACTCCGTGAGCACTTCTAACCTGAAATAGCCCTGGGATACCTCAGGCAGACAGCCATGGCCCTGCCCTAGACCTGGTAGGATGCAGACTGTTCTCAGCAATACCTCCACAGGGCACAGGACCAGGCACATGCAAGTCTTCTAAACTAACCACTGAGGGCTAGATTCAGGTTTTCTGTTGGCTATCCTAACGCTTCATGGAACCCTCCGAGTTGACCCTTAGAGAAGTACCTGTTCAGAAATCATAGAAACACAAACTGGGGCTCAAACTAAAGGGTTGTATTAGAAATGGAAATTGGCTATATGATATCTATTTTCAGACTTAAATATGCACATTCGTTTATTGTTTTCAGTACATGTCTGAGACTTGAAGGTCACAAACAACTTTTATGCATAAGCAATGGACATAGATAACATAAGGAGAGTCAAGGATAATTTTGCCATCTCTGCAAAGAATAATCCTTTTTGTGCTTGACAGAACCTAAGGAACATTAGCAATAGAAACAAATGACTTCAAAATTATGACCTTCTTTCCGGTTTCCTAATGAACTAACTGAAAAAAAAAAAAAAAAGAAAAGAAAAAGATTTTTATCATTGTCTGAGTATGAGGTTTCTTCAGAGGTATTTTTCCTGCATTTAAATAACTCATGCATTTACTCTCTCTTTATAGGTCTCCAAGGATCTCAGAGACCATTACCTCAGAAATTATCCAAAGTTATCAACTCTCAAGGAGAATCTCAGCAAATACCAGAAAATTATGTCCTAAAAAAAGCTCTAATAATGGAAGTTCTGAACTTCTCTACTTCTTTTTCCTCCCTGGGACTACAAAATGGTTTACAAGACCTACGCATTCAATGCATCAGTAGGCTGCCATACAAGGGCAAACAAAAGGGAATTATCTGCAAGAAGATTAAATTGTTATAGTTCCATCATTGCTTTGTGTACTGACTTAGGACTTGCAGCAAACTGGTAAAGTACCTACCCACCTTAAAGCACAGCGTGCTCCTTGAAGAGAGTGAAAAGCCCTTCTTGAAGTTTGCTCTTCTTAACTAAAACAACACATTTAAACTTCCTGCTCATTCCCAAGACTTTTTCCCAGGCTTAGCTGCCCCCAAAATTTCTTCCCAGGGATTTTCTCCTACCAGAGGACTACCCCATGTCTCTTCTGTTGTTGAAGGGTCTAATGGAATCCACCTGCAGCACTGAGTCAGCCTTGGTTAATCTGCAGTTAACTACAGGGCCTCAACACCTCCTGCCTGTTGGTAATAGGAGAACCCTTCTTCCCTGATGATACAAAAAAAACCCAACCCAGCCAGTAAATTAAAATAACATAGCAAAAAATATTTTAGGAAGGAAGGAAGGCGAGTGGATGTATTTGTTAGACTTAGACTTAACATGTCTCCTTCCAAGCCCTGATAAACCAAGACATGGGTCTTCTAACTCTTCACCCCACACTGCAGAACTGGTTGAAATCCCAGAACAATATTTGGTATTTTGGGAGAATATTTTTCTCTTGCTGAGTTGATGAATAATTCAGATTTTATATCATTTTTGCCTCCTAGCAATATAAATTTCAATTTGGCTTCAGCAAGATCTTAATATAAATATGTGATTAGAGAAGGAATCTAAATTAAATTGCTGTAGTTAAGTTTTATGTGCGTTAAATGCATATACTCCAAGCACTCTTCTCCAATGGTACTTATAACCCTCCTTCCTTTGAAGCATGGTTTATTCTTAGAAAACTCAAGCTGCTCCTAAATTTTTGCTCCCAGTAAGAGACAAATTAGATAAAAACAACTTATAGAGAAGAGAGAGCTTGCAGAGCTCATGCAAGTAGATGTGGAGTGCTGCTTGACAAGCCTTCTATGCCTTTTTTGTAGGAAGTATCCAATACCTAGTCATATAATGGATAAAATTTCACTTTTCCAAAATATCTGTTGTGCATCTTCTTCCCAACACCAAAAGCTGGAAGGATTGTGAGGGCTATGGGAATACTGCAAATTTATTTTGGCACTGCCTAGTGCTTTGAGCATCCTGGAAATCAGCACTGGATATGTTCTCATAGTCTGGATGTAAATTAGCCATATGTGCATTAGTGGCATTATTTACAGATTGAATTGTGCAACTATACTAAGAGCCTTAGATAAATTATTTCTATATTGGGTCCAATTTTTGCTGTCATTTACAGTAATATATATCTAGGATCACTCCACTGAAGTCAGTAGGGTAATTACTTTGAGTTTTCTCTAGTGTACCAGAGAGCAGAATTTAGCCTCTGATTATTATTTGTATCTCTGAAGCCCTTTTCCCTACACTAGAAATCTACTGAGTCTCTTCTGCCAGCTTGTCCACTATTGCTTAGAATCGTGCTCAGAAAATATACCTGTGCATGAAAGCAAAGTAATACAGTCAGATTTAGTTCTTTTTGGAGTCTGAGTAAATAAAAATGAAAACAGTTACAATCTCTTGTTGGATATATAGCTTTGCTCTTCATGCTCATTTGTCTTTGCTTCTAAAGGAGGAATTGCTGTGGAAGTTTGCCACTGGAGCTCTCTCTGGTTGAGCCTCACTAAAAAAGTCAATACTGACAGTGTTGGGATGCAGACGTCTCCCTCTGAGCTTCTTCACCCACCACTTTGAATGGACCTAGCATTAGCAAAAGTGATTTGTTTTCTTACTTTGGTCAATACCTTCGGGTTTTCACTGGCTTAAGCCAATGGTGCCTCTTCTTTTTCCATTGATGTTTGACAGCATTGTCTCTGTAACTGTGAAAAAGTAGTGAGTAACAGTAAACACTCTTTATAGCAGCTCTTTTGAAACTCCCATCTGCTAGAAAAATATGAAAGCAAAGATGGAGCATATCAGTCTCAATAGAAAAATAGAAACCATGCTAACACATCAGCAATTGTTCTCTAGAAACACTCTCACTGATATTGGAGTAAATATGATTGTCCATGCAAGAACACAGATGTCTCATCACCCAGCAACATATGATGTTAAGGCTTACCAATGTTGGATGCAGCTTCATAGCTGTGGTTCAAAAGCTCATGTAAGAGGAACACACTGGGATACTGGTTATATATTTTTCAACTCAGTATTTCTAATCAGAAGAAGATGTCTGAATGTATTTTATGTATGTCATAATCATTTGAAAAAATGCATTAGCAGGCACAGGTCTCATAAATGATTTTAAATCATCTCCATATTTTGTTTTCCTTCAGCTTCTCCTTTGTTTCTTTGCTGCTGCTCAATCTCATTTTTTTTTTTTCTCCCCCATTCTACTGCGGCAGCATGTCCACCTTCATTTACAGTGTTAGAAAAGGCTATCTAATTAAGTGTTCCACTTTGGCAATCAGGTGTTCTAGCTGACTCATTTATCTCAGGGTCTTTTGTACAGTGTCCTGCCACTACCTGGGTCCTTCCATCTCTAGTGACAATATCAAGAGGTCATGGAAATGTTTAGGTAAGGCATTAATAATTCCACCATTGTTGAGCTTGAGCAGCATGATAGTGCACTGACTAAAGAGGGACAAGACTCACATTACTGTGCAAATAACCTTTACTCAGCAAAACTCACAGGCAGTTGTAGGTACTAACTTAAATATCATCCCAGCCAAGATACCACTTTTCAGGCTCATCCCTGAAATTACTTATAACACAGAAATAGAGATTCACTTCAACGTTTAAGTATCCAGCATATGTTCCCAAAGAAGATATTTTTCCAGACTTTTCTATCCAGTGACAAGCCTGAGATTTGGGAGTTAGTGAGAGAAAAGAGGTAGAGAGGTAGAAGAAATATTAGAGCAGTTGGGTTGTGCATGGCACCAGTGGGATTGGACAATGTCAATTACTTGGCTCCATTTTTGTATTATCTGCAGAAAAGTTCAGGCATGGGGGGTATGAGGAAGGAAAGAGGAAGCTATGCACCAAGCCAAGCACACCTGCCCTAGCACATCCTTGGTCAGATGGTTCACAGATTAATGATGATGGTTCATCATGATTAACATACTTGCCCTGGCCAGAGTGCCTTACCTGGGAGTCCTGCACCCAGCTCAGGTCACACACCAGGCACAATATTTCTCCTGACATCAAGGAGCCACCAGTCTTGACTGAAAAGCTTCTGGGATGAAGAACACACCATCCTTTTGTAGAAATTTTTCTGGTGACTAATTAACCTCACTGTTAATCCTGTCTGCTTTATTCATAACCTGAATTAGCCAATTTTCAGCTTCTAGGTCTTGATTCATTTTTATATGCTAAATTACAGAGCCATTACAAATCTTCTCCACGTGTAGGTATTAATATATCATGATCAAGTCTCTTAACCTTTTTTTGATAAAGTAAACAGATTAGGCTGCATACATCTATCCCTACAAGGCAGATATTCCAGATCTTGAAATCATTCTTTTCTGATCTATTTTCAATTTTCCATGGCTTCTTTGAAGCGTGAACACCAAGACTAGTCATGATATTCCAGTAGTTTTCCCACCAACTCACACACAGCTGCACTTCTTGTGCCAGAATCCCTGGCTCAGTAATTCTGCTGCTAGCTTAGGTTTAGGAAATTCAATCTAGGGTATTAAAACACTTGCTATATATTTTCCCTGCATAATTGGAAAGCAGCAAGAGATCAAGCAAAGGATCAAATCTGGGGTGGGGGGGAAAGTTTCCAATTCTCAAGTTAATTGTCCTGAAAAGTTTGGAGAAACTTACTGCAGAGCTACTCTCCCATAGAGCAACTGAGTGCTGACTGTAAGTCTGTTTATGCTTTGGACACATCTGTATGGCAGCAGCATAAAGAGTGTGGCATGCTGTTTAATATCTGTCAGGCTTCTTTTTTAAACCACTTAATAAGCATGTATGTAAATTCTACGCAATAAAAAAGTTCTAACAACTCGAACAAGAATAACCTTTTATGTGGTAGCTCCCACCCTTAATCCCAGCTTCTACATGCCAGTTCCTCCCCCCACTTTCACATCCTCATTTCTTGACAGGTGCCAGAAGGTTTCAGAATTTTCTTGCAGTTTCACCATGGGAACTGCCATTTCACCAGTGTCCTGGTTCCCCAGGCACAGCCCCATGGGCCAGCCATGCAGGCAGGCCATGAGTAGCCCCGCGTCAGCTGAGAGTTCCAATGAAGGCAGCTGACTCACAGGTGTATCCCATAGCACCTCATCATGCTCATTAGAAAAGAAGGGATCTCAGAACCCTTTATGTTTTGTGTTGATTGTTGTTTTCTATTTTGTCATTCTATTAAATCATTCTACACTTCAACTCATGGGCCTTTTCCTTTTTTTCCCCAATTCTCCTTCCCATCTCAGGTGGGAGTCTTGGGTGATATACTAACTGCCACAGTTTAGCCCTGAGTACTGGCTAACCATAGACAACCAGGAATTAATTTGACCAACTGAGATAAATAAAGCTGAGGCAAAACACTTATGCTCTAGCCAGAACAGGGAAACTGCTTGTCTTTCTGTTGGCATGTTCTCCTCTGGCATTTCTTTTTACCCAAGGAGAGCTCTAAGTTAATCCAACCTCCCTCTAACTTCACCTTGAGAAAGAAACAGGCTTTGAAAGTGTTGTTTTCCCAGCAACAGCTGCTGCTTTTAGCATCCAACAGTCTTTAAATCCATAGAAGGCTAGTTTATATGGACAGGGTAGCATTAAATGCTAGGAAATGAGGGTCTTTAGGTAACTATTCCAGATCTGCTGTATCTGCAGTTACAGCAATTGGTGGTGTAGGTGGTGTTCTTTTACTGGCTTTTAATGAGACACATTTATTACTGCCTTGCGATAAACCAAAGTAAAGCCATAAAAGTGACTTTCATTGAACATTTGTTTGAGTCCTGCCTGGGTCTTATAAAGCTTCATTTGTTCAAGACTTTAGTTTTTGTTTTACATGCCTGCCACCTTCTTGGTAACAGCTGTTATCTCCTTTGATAGATACATAGAATAGGCTTACCTTCCTCAATACAGCAGAAACTTGTTTCATGACTAGTGCAGGACAGAGCTGGGAGCTGATCCTTCGTAATCTGCTGAATCACTTGAGTAACCCAACTACTCCATTCAGCTGGGCAGACAATGGGTTCGAAACTGCTTATGTTTATGTCTTATAATTTCACAATACTTGAAAGCAGCAACTGTGCAGGTTGATAACAGAACTGAAATTTTAAGAACAGCATCTAATCCAGCAGTCTTTGTTCACGGGAGTGAAGTTCCAATGACTTCAGAGAGATCCTTGATAGACCCAAACTTTCAGCCAGAGTATGGTGATAAAAATAAATATCCTTTTTTAGGTCCAGCAATGAATACAAATTATTTAAAGCTTATGAATTTTCTTCATCTACTGGACTAGTTTGCTTTTCTACTAAATACGAGTTCCAATATTGCAGCTAAACTGTCTGGAAATATTCTTCAAGAAATGTTCTTAACAATTCACCTCTGTAAGTTAATACCTGTTAAAACCTATAAATGAATTAGATTTGGAATTTCCTGGATTCTTGTGTTTGTCATGCAAATTTTCAGTGCTGTTCTTTTTATGATAATATGAAATAAAGTAGTTTCTTATAGTAACATTGTAAATCATTTGCTTTCTATTACACGCAGCTGGTTTTGTTACAGTAATGATTTTGTATGGGTGCACGCTGCAGTGCATATTAAAGGCAATGAGACATTCTTTTTCAGGGCTCACATGCAGTTGATGTTTGTGCAAATATAACCAGATAATGACAAAACAGTAATTTATTATAATATATAAGTGAGGTTGGTTTTTCTCACTTCTCCCAAAATGTACCTTCCTGTAATCTGCCTCCCCCCCAGCAAATCCTTATTTTTCCTGTTTACAGAAATGACTCCCCACCCTTGCAGATGCAGATTACAGTTTTTCAGCTCACTAGAGATCCAGAATCAAAATCTAAACCAGCTGGTGTTTTTAGGCGGGTGTCTTACTTTAGCTTACTCAAAAGAACACAAGATGAACGGTAAGAATTAAATAAACCACAAATTATTTTGGGGACTGTCTGGTTTATATTAGAAGTAAACTTTTTGCTGCTGGCTGTTGTTTCAAAACTATTGCCTCTATTTTTGATATTCATCCTTGGGATCTAACACAAACTATGTCTTACTAGTTTAATCCATTGTTAGGCCATGTTTAAATATCTTTTATTATAGTCATGTGCTATAAAATAGTTCTCACTGGAGTTTGCTGGATGGAAGCCAAAGGGTAATACTGCTTCAAGTGGCATAGCACAGTATTAAAAGAACTTTTTTCCTTTGGTGTTGGTACTTACCAATTTCACACCTTGAAAAGAGCCTAACGACATCAAAATGTGATGTATCTACTTTGAGTGCAGGGTTTAGAAAAATAGTATAGCACAAAGTGAGAGCAAAGGAAACATTTCAGCTGCATCAACAGTTTGGTTTTGTGTGCGATTAGCAATTTGTGTCATTTCTTGCTGTAGAGCCTAGGAATGATATACAAGTATTTTCCAAGCTTCTGTTTTCAAAAGTAATTTTGCTTTTAACTTTCTGCAGCAGGACCACTAACAGCACTACAATGACCATGATTTAGCTCATAGTTAATATTAAATTAGGTCATTTGTATTTAGAAAGATTTTTTTCCTCCTCTGAAATGATAGTTGAATGAAGGGTGTAACATCTCCAGTCCAGCTTGTGAGAGCATTTTTGTTTTTTCTCATGCATGGCCACAATCAAACAAACGCTACCAACGAAGTGAATAAAGAATGATAATAATGCTTAATAATGTGGACCTTCAATTCTGCAAGCATTTTGGCAGGAGCAGATTCCTTCCCTGCTACATTTAAAAAATTTTCCAGGTATGGAGTAGTTTCCGTTGGGATGATCGGAGATTAAGACAAAAAAATTGCTACCATTACTTCATCACTGTGGTTTGTACTGGCACCTTCATTCTAGGGTATTATGAGATTCAGTTCTGTTATTTCTATTATTCACGGTGAAAACATGCCCAAAGAGGAAGGAAAGAGACTGTTAGGAGCAGTTAACCTCTGCAGCTTCCAAGGAGAGCGCTAACATTCAATACGTGCCAAATGCAGGCCCATTAGGTTGAATAATGAGTAAGTTTATCTGAGACTTTGTAGAAGACAAGATGAAAACAGCTTGGGCAGGCTATTGTACCACACTTTATTACCCAGTGAAATGTAATTTGATCCATTTGCAGGAGGAAGGACCAGAGATGCTTATTTCGGAATTCAGTTGTTCCAGAAAGATGTGAGTACCCTAGTGTTGTTATTTTTATATTGATTTTTATGAAACACATGTAGCTGCATTTTTACAAGGCAGTAGGTTCTCTTAACGATGGCAGCGAGACAGTCAGTGCAAATGTGAGGGGGCTGAGTACATTCTTCTGTCAAATGATGGAGGGTAAGAATATATAGTTTAACTTCAGCCTAGTAGAAGTAAAACCAGAACCAGACACTCAGCTCCAGGTTAGTTGCAGTCGGTTTGGTTCCTGGAGAGGTGACTCCTTGCTGTCACTTCGTTCTCCCAGTCCCAGGGTGGGGATGTTTGATAAAGTGCATCTACAGACAAAAGCTTGGGCTGGATTCACCACACAGCATCTTTGGTGGTGGGATTTCAGGTTTATATTTGAATTTGACTCTTGATTTCAAGGTGTGGTATTCGTTGCTGTGATTTAAATTTATGTTCTAAAGATTTGTATGTAATTCTTTTGAGAATGAGAATAATTTTGAATTTTGATTCTGCATGCTTGAATTTACAATAAGCATGTTAGCAGAAGATTATGCTTGTATCTTTAAAAGGGAAACACAGAATTTCATTAGCATAACTTCCACTTTTTTATTTTTTCCACTGGGTCCCGCTTGACTTGAAATAAACAAGGGAAAAAAAAAAAAAAAAAAAAGACAAGGAGATATTGTAAGGGAAAGCAAAAAAAAACCAAGATAAATGGCCCTCAACTTGTCTGTTATATAAATCACAGCAGAAATGCTGTTGAGGCTCGGCATGATTGTACTTGGGAAAGTGGCCATCAAACCATTATCAAATAAGACACATATATTTGGATAGGAAACTCAGCTTGCTGCATACCTTCAGGAGAGGAAAAGAAAAAAAAAAAGCATCGTGCTCCATTATCACCAACTTGGAAAAATTTAACATGAAACAATAGACCATAAATAAATTAACCCAGGAAGTCAGACAGTAAGCCAGACATCTCAGACTGATGCTTTATATTGAAGCTGTATGTGCAAGTGTACCTTTACATTTTATGCAGATACAGTCCCAGCTAGTGGTGCTTTTCTTATTTGTTTCTATTTCAGCATTAGAAGACTTTTTAGCAAGCCATGGCCAGCATGTGGAAATTATCACCAACATCACTGATCTTGAGGCTGATTCATTCATTTTTCTGTCTTGGGTTGTTTTGGTGGTTTTTTTTTTTTTCAACATTGTTGGCCTTTTTTTTCTGTGCAGACTCTACAGTAACTCCTGAAATATCTAAAATCATATGAATTGACACACACCTTTTTTCCTTAGCATCTTGCAGAGAGCAACCCCATCCTTCTGGTAGGCTTAACCTCTTCTTGCTATTTTTGATTTTGTATTGTCCTGTCTTGTTTCTAGAAGAAAAATCCCCATTTTAATTTCATTGTCTTTACTTGGACCTGTCTCTGAGATGATAAGAGATTCCAATGGTTTAAATGTTTCAAAATCCCAAATGCAAAGCAATTGTACTTCATTATACCTCATCACTTCCTCACTTTCATATTTTTCAGTCTGCTTTTAAACTCAGAAGCATCTGAAATCCATAAGTTTTATTTCTTTATACTCATTTAAACACTACTGTAGATGCCATTAAAATATCCATACATTGGAAATCTCAAGAAACATAGCTATATAATGTGTAATATTAAGATTTATCATGGTGGAATAATCGATAGAGGGAGAATAGTCTGAAAACCATACTTTAGAAGCCCGTAGTTATAATGAAGATCCTTACCTGCAGTACAGTAGTAGTGCATTTTTTATCTCATTTGCACTAGTATGCTATCTAAACATATAAATTAAACAAATGACATCTTGACTCAACAAATCTATCCTAATTTTTGTAACTTTTTGTTTAGAAGAAGATATGACCTGTCTTTACTCAAGAGTTGCTTTACTTGCCCTGTCCCAAGAAGCTGAGTGTTCTTGTGAACTGAACTTTCCAGAGTATTGCTGTATATGGAATCTTCATCATAGCTACTGAAGTCAGTCATAAAACCACTATTGACCTAAGAGGGGTCATGGTTGGATCTAAGACTGCTAACTTCTGTTGTCTAAGGAGAAGAAAAAATGTATCTAAGAGTGTCTTTTACCCCGTATTTCCTGAGTGGAAGTACTTCAGAGACCAACAGAAGGGTGATATACCCTAGAGCCAGCTCTGGGAACACTTGCTCCACCTAAACTAATCTTTTGCTCACACCATCATCTAAGTTTATTCTGTCCTGAGGAAGAAAGAATTCAAATAAAGATCACATAATTATTTCTTTATTTATCTATTTATCTGTCTTTTATGGCGATACAGAATTTGTAGGGCAAGTGATAAATAAAAGCACAATGAAATATAGCAATTATTTAGAGTTTCCATAATATTTGACTCTGCTGTAGCCAGTAAGGCTCCCTGGGGGCAAAGGAGCCTTCCCTGGGGAGCAGTAGCTGGTCACCCTCTAGACAGAGCAGAGTAGAAGGCTTCTGGGAACAGAGGTCGTACCTGTAGCATAACATCTGAGTTTTATCTGAACAGCAGATATCTTTACAACTCACCTGCAACTGTCATTGCTAAGGGTCAGATAAGCTCATAGATCATAGTGAAAAAAACCCCCACCCTGCCCAACCCAGCACAACACGAACACAGCTGATAGACATATGGATGGGAGGGTGATCTGGAAGTTAGCTTTTCACAGCATGAGGATAAAAACAACTTCCAGATGAAGTCACAGGTGTTCATCAAATTCTTTTTAAAAACACCCTGAAATCTAAAAAAAAAAGACAAAAGAGAGATTCTTAGCCTTGTCAAAATACTGAAAAACATCTACTGGTGTCATGACAATGGAGCACAGAAAAGAAAAGAACTGTGAAGTGAGCAAGACTAATGGGTTAATTAACGATTATCCCGGCTATCTGGAGTGGAGAGCTTCTCTCTTTACTGAAGCCATGCTGGAGATTAATTGAATGACAACAGAGCTTAAACTGACAAATCTTCCGAGACAGCATTAGAGGCTGGCTGGAACACAGCCCTCCAGGCTCTGCTAAGAAATTGTTATTTGGTGACTGTTCTGTCTGTTCTGGCCACAAACTCTGCCTGGTTATACCAGTAGTGGTCCCTCTGTGGATTTAATTTTACTGGTAGAGCGTGTCAAGGTGTTTTAGACCAGAAGGTTCCCTCACTGAGGCATATGTGCAGATGTCTGGGGGAAATCTCAAGATTTCCAGCCCAGCAGTAGGTTTTGCTCTGCTGCCTCTGATGAGCAGAGTAAGGTAATGATACCTTTCCCTGTGCCCTCTTCCTGCTGCTTGTTTGACCCAACAAGACTCCCTGTTCAATTGCCTCACCTAAATTTTATTTCTGAGGAGCTGCTGGTAGTTTTTGAGGTGATTTACCAATGTCAGCCTAGCGATATGAGAGCAGATGGTGATGTGATCAGGTAATGGTTACCATACAATCCCTTTCCCAACCGCTGTTAATCGATAACTGTACGTCATGACTGTGTGTTTTACAGCTCACCGTACTGTCAGTGTGCTCGTCCCTCTACAAATGGCAGCCATCCTGCTCGCTGACCCTTGCTGCAGGTCTTTGCAGTAGATCAAAAAGATTGATGGTGCGAGTTGGTAGTTTCAAGACCCAGCTCTCCAAATAAAAGATATTTTTTAATTACTGTCCAACTCCATTAGGCAGAGGGTTGGATAACATGTGTTTCCTTTTAGAGATGAACTGCCCCAATGGCAGTCACAGAGCACTTTTGCATAACTCTTTCCCCTTCCCCTTGCCCTGTCTTTGTGCTGATGTGTTAACGTGCAGACGTCGTGCTAATGGCTTGGATATGCCTAATCTTAAAAAGTAATTTTGACCCAGTCTTTTTTTGAGTGCCGGGCTGGGTCTGTGTAAGGTCTCTGGGGGGGGCTGTTTTCCATGAGCAGGCAGGTGCTGCCAAGTGGCTTTGGCATCTTAACTCCTTCCTGCCAGGTCTGACTTCCCTTCGAAGATAAATCTGTCTCCCTTACCCCACCAAACACCATCCCTGTTTTGACCCAAAGGTTTGGATTCTCTTTTGGTCAGGTTCTCATCAGCTTTGTCTGTATTTTTGCCTTTAGATGGGTTTAACCTCTCAAGACAGGTTAGAGAGAGGGTTTGCCGACACCTGCAGTATGTGCATTATCTAGTTTTGCCATTTGTCTGAATTTGTTTTAGGGCAATTTCCAGTGTTAAGACAGTGAAATCCATTTCTTTCCCACAGTGCGTTATTTCTTGGATTCAAACAATAGTTTTTCTGTGGATAAAAACATTTGAAAATGTCTCAATCAAGCAAAGCAGGGCAGGGTGCTTCACTCACAGGCTTTTAGCTGTCAGTTAAGCTGGGACGAATCCTGCAGCCTTTACCTGTATGGGTAATTTGGAGCCCTACAAGTAGATTACCTGGATAATTACAGATTTTTGAAATGTGAGATGGTTAAGGATCAGGCCCCATCATTTTCAGGATGACAGGAGCAGAGGTGACAGGCTTGAGTAGGGTTCACAGGGTGAAATCTTCATTTGCACTTTTGAAATGACCTAGTTTTCTGTTTCTTTTTTTGCTGTCTACCCCTGCTGCTGGTCAAACCAAAAAGTTCCACCGTTCAAATACCTGGCAGCAACTATTTAATTTGACAATTTGTAGATGGTATTCCTGTATTACCCTTTAGGACCTTAATAATAGGCTTTTCTTTAGTGAAGCATTAAAACATTAAAGGCCATAAATTCCACAGTCACCTGTATCCATTTATTGCTAATTTATTATGGAACATATCATAAAACTTTGCTTGACATATAGGCCTCTTCATAACGATAAATCTTTTTTCAACTGTTTAGATAACTTATGCTTAAGTTCAAGGAAAGACCTCTACGAACAAATATTTAAAACATCTATTTGTTATGCAATAGCAATATGTACAAACTATATGGCAAAAAGAGAAATATTAGTCTATATTCAGATTACTTATCACTTGAAACTTTCCGGGGATACATCTATTATAAAAATAAAATAAAAACTATGTGTCAAGTATCTGCTTTATTAAAAGGTTTAAGAGGTCTAACTGAATAAAGCTGTTATTATGGTTAACATCAAACAGATAAATGTTTCTTTTCTGATTAGGTTTGTCGTTTGTAACCTGGAACCACTGAAAGGATTGTAAGTGTGCTTAGTACAGGAGAGCTTAGCAGACCAAAAACTAAAGGTTTCAGACTTTATCCTTCCAGATCAAAATACAATCTATAATACCATTGTTGCTATAGAGCTTGATCTTGCTCTCGTGAACTCAGTTTTAAAATCCCAATGATACTGGGTCAGAAACATCTACAGAAATAATTTGGGCATTTCATTCACTTTATCTCAAAAGAATTGTTTGGGGTTTGATACTGTTTATGTTTGTTGCTTTTAAATTACCTGCTCTTGTTTCATATGAGAAAAAGTGTTCTTTGTCTCAGTGTATAGATTTGAAAATTTATTTGATATATCAAACCACCATTCTACAGAGTACTACTTTTTTCTCCTTTGATATTTTTGCTCTGGCTGAAATTATTAGCATACGTATTAGCTAATAATACATATGTATTATTAACATATGTAGTAAACCAATTGGTTTTAGCAGACAGCTTCTTTAGTAAGAAGTTGGTTTCTAAAAAAATTTGTTTGGATGTCTCATTAAAAGACTCTGTTTTATTAGTTCTTTTTCTGCAAATCAGTTTGTTTGCACATGGAAGGTAATTTTCATTTCTGAAACAAATTTCCCTCTTAGTGGTGTCTCCATCAGTTCAGCTTGATATGTGTTTGCATATGCTCTGTGGCCTCAGGATTTTCTAATAAATTGTTAAACTGTATGACTAAAGCCATGGTTGAAAGGCCAGAATAGTACAGTAAGCACAACTCTCACATTGGTATATTAAATTCAGACAAAAAGGATAGAAATCTCCAGATCTACACAAAATGTTACCTTTTAAAGTGAGCTTTTTGTTTCCTTTCATAGTAAAATACTTTTGACTGTCCAGAACTTTGTAGTTGAGAAAACCAAAAACCAGCTTACCCTAGTGCAGTTGCAATATTGTCAGCATCCAAATGAAAGCAAAACAACTGATTCTTCCAAAAGGTACACAAATTTTTCTCTTTTTTTTCTACTGACTTTAGCATTGGTTTATTAATTAGGGATTGTTTCTTGGGACAGGACAGGGAGAATTCATGCTATAACCTGGTATATCCTCTCAACACCTATGCAGGGAAGAGGGTTGGTTGTCCATTGATGCTTTGGCCCTGTCCCTACCTCCCAATCATCTCGCTTGCTGATTTCTGCTTTTCAAAACATCACTATCTTTCACTCTTCCTTATTTTCTCCCTGCTTTGTGCTTTGCCTCTATCCTTTGTCTTTTTGCCAGTCCTTTCCCCCAACTTCCTCCCTCTCTCCCCCTGTGCCCCTGTTCATTATACAACACAGGGAGAGAGTTCTGACAGCTACATTCATGCTATATGTTTAGGGCAGTATCACATGAAAAGCAGTGGCTACCAATTTTGATGGGACTGGTTTTGCCCCAGTCTCTTTTTCTGGGGTTTATGTGTTCATAGAAGTATTAGTGGTTTGGGACCCACTGAGAAAAAGAAAGGATTGATACATATATACCTGACCAAGAGAAGGTGGCCAGCAATTTGTAAGCTTAAACAAACCAATTATATTTTAATTAAATTATTTATCACAGACATCATTTTAGTATTAGTTATGGACTCTGAGTGTCTTTGCAACAGGCTCCCAGCATGTCTTTAAATTCTGCAGTACCACAGTAAATAACTTTTTATATTACTTCCTAAAAGTTGACCCTGATGGATTCTTTAATTAATTATATTGCTGATATCTGACAGAATAAGCAACTTTCCCAGTTATTTATGGTCTTAGATTTCACTAAACTACATAATACAACGTCTTGTTAAATGTTGTCAGGTGCTGTGAAAATTATCAGCCTCAAGCAGCAAAGCCTGGGTAACAAGGTTTAAAGCTAATACCATGAATTTCAGTTACTGATACAATCTTAGCAAAATAAAAGAATTACCTTTAATAAATATATTCCAGGACAGTCTGTGATGGGACTCAACAAGCCAATTAAGTGTTGTATTCAAATGCTTTGTTTTTCTCGGCAGAGAAACTCCTGGGCCAGGCTCCCTTCTGGCACAAGTCTGCTTAAGTCAACAAAATGGAGTTACACCCGAGATGAATTTGCCATGCTATGTTTTTCTAAATAGATTAGGGGTCATTTGAAAAGCTGTAAATAAACCTTTCAAATTCTTTAAGGCAAAAAGAAACAAATCTCCAAGAGGAAGAGAAAGAAAAAAAAAAAAGGAAAAAAAAAAAAAGAAGATTTATTCTGCTTTCCCAGAACTGCAAGTTTCCAGGTGTTCACCTTTTGATCTGGCTACAGGCAATGATTTTCTGAAGTGGTTTCTGATGGTGCCTGACATCATTTATGGCACTCTTGAACAATCTTGTAATGTGCTAAACTACACAAAATTAAGTGAGTTAGTGGCTAGCTAAGAGCAGCAAAAGGGCCACGGGTATCACAAGCACTTTGCTACTTGCAACAGCATGTGTAGCTTCAATGCAGCGTTATTTCTTTGGTTTGATAATGAGAATAAAATAATGACTGTTCTTAATTATTAATAGTACAGTAGGGTGAGAGGCCCTTGGAGTCTCCCTGTGCTTGATGCTGTACAAACACAGAGCAAAAAAAAAAATGTCTTTCCTAATAACTTACAGTCCAACTGAAGGCAAAACACAGCAATGGAGGCAGAAAACCATAGTAAGGAACAGGACAAGCAGAGAGAACCCCCATTAAGCCAGCACAGTTGTGTGCATGGTTGGACAGCCCATGTTACTCATGTTTAAGGTTTTTTACATATCTTATTTGTAGCTTGTAAGCAAAAGATAGAAGGATCTTTCCCATGAGCTCAAGGCATGGCAGAACTGGGCTTAGCTGGTAGATGCTGCACGACTGAGCCCATGGGAACTTTGCTGTTTATTTGCACGGGTGAAAGCACAAATGATGTTGTTGAGTTTCAGGCAAGAACAGAAGTTACCTCTGCAGTACTTAGGAACAGGATCAAACTCATAATGGCTCAAGGGTCAAAATTGCCCCACTCAGTCACCTATGGCAAGTCAACATCCTTCACCGACCTTCACTTCTTTCCACGTGAGCTGCAGTTCATTAGATTTTTCTCAGACAAACCACTGCCAGAGAATAACTTTTCCATTGTGCCCAAGGATGGAAACTGTTGGTGGCAGTGTGCATCTCAAGATTTTTTTAATTCTTTAGCTCTGCTGGGCTCAACTTAGGGAGCTCTGCAGAGAAGGGAACTGAACACCTGAGTGGTGGTGTGTGGTGGGAGCAGAGGGCAGATCTGATGTGGAAAACCTGAGGATATGAGCTATATAACTCCTGTTATCTGGATTTTCCTTGGAGCTAAAGACTTCTTGTGCAGGTTCATTGTTGTCCAGGCAAAGGGCAATAAAGAAATGTGATTATTTCATTGTCTCCCAGTGTGGTCACCAACACATGGGAGGTATTTCTTGTGAATGCTTCTGTGAGACACAGAAATCTATGCAATGCTTCTAGTACCCAGCAGAGGAATGAGAGTGAAATGCTGCAGGTTTATCTTTTACAAAATATTTAACCTATAAATAACTAATTAGGAGCCTTGCAGAATTTGTCATTACCAACGTTGATTCTAAAGGTTGAATTTGTTAATGACATTTTAAATTCTTATTTTAAACCAACAAAGACTGTGAATGCTTAGCCAAATTAATAGAATTTGCATTGTCTATGAAATCTCTTCTCCCACTGAAAAAAATCTAAGAAGAGAAATATATCTTTGAGATCCTAACGTGATTTTGGTAAGTCTTTTCCAAGTGCTTATTCTGCAAATCACTAGATTAATACCATTTAGAAAGATCAGGCAAATGAAGCTGCAATTAAGAGAATTAGTTAAATCCATTATAGGCTGCTGGCCTTACTCCCCATCTCAGGAAGGATTAAGCACCACACCCAAAGTCTGTTTGAGCCTATCTTCAGGGCACTATTTATTAATTACACTTGATTATTCATGGCAAACCCCAAAATGAAGCAGTTGAACATTAATCCAGCTGTTACCTTTCCCTCAATTCAGGGGCTTCTTTGTGATGCTTTTCTCATCTTCTTGTCTTTCCACCCTTAGTTTCACAGAGCATTTGCCCACGAGTCCCTTACTGCAGGACCAGGCTCATTTCTATTAGATGATGAGTGACAAAGAGTGACCTATCAGTGCTAAATCCAAAGAGCAAAATACAGCCAATGTCAAGCATTACAGGAAAAGAATATTTATGCTGACTAATGGGCTCTGTGACCTGAGTCTTTGTGGAGAGGTAGCATCTTACCAAGAGGATTCGCAGCAGCCAAGGCAGTTAAATAGCCATTCAGAAACACAACTGATAGAAAAGTCAGTTCTGTAGGACTCATTTCCAGCCCAATTTTGTATTTCAAAGAGCAAGCCCCTCTCTCCCCCAATCCAATGGGTAGCATATTTAGCTGGAATGTGGGTAACCTGTGCTTGAAATCCTCTGTCCTATTTAGAGCAGGACTATGAAACCACAGAAACCTCCAAGAAGTAAATCTGGCATGCTCCAAAGGTGATGTCGCCTCTCCTTTTCCTCCTCAAGGCTTGTGTTATGCAGGGTCAAAGCAAAACACAGAGTGGGTGTGTGAAGGCAGCCTGGCCCTTCAGGAGGCAGAGCATCCCGTGCAACCCTTAATTACTTCCCAATAATATATTTACTAGAGTTATAGAGTAACTGTAGTTAGATGCAATAACTAGAGTTATATAATACAGGTTATATGTTATTATTGATGTAGAGTTACGGCTCAGATGCTCTTCATTGCTTTAAGGATAAGTAGATCATGTAATAACTTTCACCGCACAGGTTTTGTAGCTTGGTAAAAACAAGGGCAGTTTTCTGTTTACTTTTTGCAGTGAGAGTCCTTCTGTATGAAGAACTGAACTGAGATGTTCAAAACATTATTCATCTAAAGTGTAAACAAAAAAAAATAAATCAGCAAACAATGGCTTTAAATTTCAGTCACCCTGGTCTTAGGGCAGAACAATAAAGGAAAACACTGTGCATTTATCTGCTTCCTATTTCCACTATGTGATCAAAGCTTTTAACTTCAGTTTGTTTGATTCTTAATGATTTTCAGTCTTTTTTTTTTTTTTTTTTTTTTCACTGTGGAATACCAATAGAGAAATGGTAGAAAGTATCTGAAATGCAGGTCTTTCCCATGATGTTGAACACCAAATCTCCCTTTTGAAATCAAGCTCTTCTGCAACCAGATTTAAAGCTGATTTAAAAACAAGAATTATAGTGTTTCCCCACCTAAAACCATAATAATATCCATTCCTGCCTCTGGATTTGCTGATGTACCATGGCTTTTAAGTATTTACCTTCTAGATATGAAGCTCCTTAGGACTGCATAATGCCTTATTATTATTACCAGTCCCTCAAGTCATAATGAACTCTGGATTATAGCATATTCTATATTTAAGTTTCCAGGACCAACAAGTATTATGTGTTCTTTGTTCTGAAATTAAAATAATATATAAGTCACATAATTAGTTCTTTTCTGCTTGCTACACAACAAGAACTGATTAGCAAGCTCATCATTGCAAATGCTTGGGAAAGCCCTAAACCTCTTTTTTTTTCTTTTCCTTTTCTTGATGGTGGGAAGATATTTCACAATGTCATTATTTTGATATAGTAATCCAGAGAGCTGGCACAAGCTAAAACCGTTAAATGATGCAATCATGAATTTTAGAATGAGGATGGGTTATTACTTTAAAACAAACCAAAAAGGACTAATGCCCATCAAGGCCTCCTACAACATAAACTATTTCTTTCTGCTTGGAAATGTCATGAGTTACTTTAGTAATGTGTCTGGGATTCTGGGTCAGTGGTGCATGGTTGAACAAAATATGCCAGCCTGATTAAGGACTGCCTAAACAGGAGCTTGATTGCTGTGGTTTTACCTCCAGAGCTCATAAAGGAATCTCTGAGGCTGGCTCCTGTAAGAATAAAGCTGATTTATGACACAGGTTGATTTGTTCTTTCCTTGGTGCACACCAACTCCTGCTCTGAGTCTGTTTTGCCAATTACTAGCCTAGCACAAAGAACACAGCCAGCAGCAGAAAAGCAATCCAGTAAGCAGATTCTACTGCACATGGAGGAGTCAGTATATAGGGGATCACTGGGGGTACAAACAAGTCAGATCACAAATAATAGACATCAACCCCAGCAACCCCAAGAATGACACAGCACGAACCGTAATAGATGGAACAAACAAAGATACAAGGTATCCCATAGGAAAAATGGGAGACAAACAAGTCAATAGGGTGATCACATACAATAGAAGTAACCCCATGTTGCCTCCCCACAAAGACCACATTTGTAAGTGCCAGACCTGACTGGGGCCCAGTTGCATGAAAAGTCAGGAGATCCTTCCCCAACAGGAAACTCTGCAAAGTGCATCCACCTCACAGACAGACACTCCACCCTTCCTGCAAGTGGTCCCAGCTTTTATCCCCAAAGCAGGACACCTGGCACTCATTTACCCAATGCAGGGCACCTGGGGCTTGTTTACCCAAGAGCTTTCCTTACAAGGTTGGCTGCACCTTGGAGGAAAGCCAAAAGGCAAACTCATCCCCTCCTCTTAAAGGACCATGGGGACCACCCATATGTCAACCTTAATTCAGGGCTCGGGGTTCAGACCCCAGCACTTCAGAGTCCCTCTATCTTGCCCAAGAAGTCACACTGACTCCACTAGGCCAAGAGTGGAAAGCAACCGATTTTATATACTTAAATTGACATCACTTTGCTAGGCCAGGAATGCTGAAATTACCTTTTGTACACAGTTTTGATTCATACTAGATAGGAGTTTGCTTGCAGACATTTTCTTTATGGTCTCATAAAGCCTGTGATTCAAGTCTGGTCAGCTCCCAAAGCTTTAATGATGTGGATGGTTGACGCTAGTTTTGCCATTATGGTCACCTAGAAAAATATATCTGATAATAGCTAAAACAAGGTATTTTTTACTTATGAGCTGTTTCATTGTCCTATGTATCACTGACATTGCTTTTGCTAAGCTCCCTTTTGCAACTTCCTCGCTTCTTAAGCTGCCTCCTGCCTGGGACTGAATCTTCCTTAGTACATCTTTTCTTAATAATCACGTAGATTTGTGTAAGAATATGAGAGATTTGGCCAATTTGACCTGTTAATATTTGGGTGGGTGAAGGTTGTTAATATTTTTTTTTAAACACTCGACAACCTTCCCCTTAAGTTGCTGCAGCACAACTTGTTTTATTGACAGGCAGTAGCACTTATTCACCAGGCCTTTGTGTTTCAGGAACATTTGACACATATTGTGAAGGCTGATAAATATAAATGGATATAAGAAGGCATTTAGTTTCAAAGTTGCAGTTCTAGCTTAAGTAACATATATTGAGGGAGGAACAAATGGATATTGTGCACTATATGCAAGTAAAAGACATGATATACAAACACAAAATGGGAATATGCTCATGTATATATATTGAAAGAGCAGCTGTTTTGCCAACGTGACTTCTCGTAGGGTTTCAATCTCCCCAACAGGAACTGAACTAAATGAAGACCTTGTACATCAAACACAATATGCAATGAACAGAAATCCTTGTCCTCTTCTCTTGCTCATCGTCAGGAAGACTAACCATCAGCTCATGGGTTTGTGCAATACAAAACACAGGATATCATGATTTCCACTCTCACCTGCAGAGATGGGATCCTGCTGCTCTGGTGATATCAAAACCAAGTAAGTACCTTTTTCCACCATGCTGAAGCAGATTCAGAGCAGGGCATGAAACCCAGACACCAATCTGGTTGGTAGACACTGATTCCCTGGCACGGGATTGTACACAAGAGAACACAGATAGGATGAAAGGGTGCAGAGGGAGTAAGGATGCTCGAGCTTGACTGCTGTGCAGAAGGAAGAGCTGCAACATTGCTCTGTCTGCTTAGCACTGTGTGGGTGTTCACACAATAGCATTCAGTCAGCAGATCTGAGCTACACACCTACACCAAGGGCTGTATGATATAACAGATTATATGGGGGTGGATTAGAGGATTGAGTAGATAGAGAATTCAGAGCCAGATTTTTTTTTTATTATTTGCTTTATGTTGCAGCTAATTGTTGTTCCAAAAACCATAATGGAACCACAAAGAAACAGCCTGAAATCATCTCATCTAGGTTTGCTGGATTTTACATGTTGAAAGCCAGGATCTGGGATGTAATTGTGTAACATTACATGACACGTCAGGTGTCCTAAATCCCTCTGAATTATAGGCACATAATTCAGGAGGTTCTTCAAGGTGCCCTGGGAAAAAATTAAGATAGATATGTCTAGAGAGCAGTTCAGGTCTCATTGACAAGGCTGTGGGAAAAGGCACTGCAGCCAAGTGCCTGAAAATGGGAGAATACCTGCCCTGAGGTGTTTGGAGGCAACAGAAGGTGTGAAGCAGGTTAATTCATCCACACTAGAAATGAAAGCCTTTGAATGGGCTAGAACTTGTGTCCATGTGAGCTTGTCCATTTTTTCCAGTGATACCAGTTTTCCTTATAAAATATATTACCACTCCCTACAAACCTTGCCTCGCTTGCTGCTTCGAGCTCTCAAATAGGTGAGTAATCCTATTGACTTCCAAGCTCTTGACTTGGAAATACTCATGAGCTTTATCTGGTCGGGGTCCAAATGTCCTAACCTGCAAGCAATTAAGGAAAAAAGTGCTCGCTGAATGGGAAAATCTGTGGTGTTAAAATATATTTAAGTCCTCTTCTCTCCAAACCTCAGCTGCCAAACACAGTGAGGCAAATGCTCTAATCTGAATCACAACTGTTTAGTCTCCCCAGTTTATGGCCCCCAGGATATGCCAGGTCTGAAGAAGGTGGGCAATCACTTGTTTGCCATAGAGCAATGCCATACTCCAGCATTAGCAGTGCTCTGAAGATCAGGCAGCTCCACAGAATAAAATAGTACATTTTTATATGCAGCTGTGGTTTAGTTGGATTGTGGCAGGTCATACTTGTAGTATCTGTCTGATATTCTCTTGTTCTAATAAGCCCTATCTACAGAATAATGGATTCTGTGACCCTTATTCAGGTAATTACTTTTTAATTTTAGTTTTCAAGGATATGTATTCAGACTTCTTGGGCAGATGCAGAGTCTGGCCTGTCTGTTCCTTGGAGGACACCTGTTTTGTCCCAGCCAGGTATATTCAGGGCCACTCATTTTTCCTCTGGGACTCTCTCATGGAAGTCTTCATTTCACTGAGGCAGGTTAAATCACTTTAAATGCTTCTCAATAGACAAGTACATACACTGTTTCTGTTTATTAGGAAAAAAAAACAACTTTTGGGAACTCAAAGACCTTGACCTATTATAGTACAAGCTCATTTCTTTTTCCTTTCTTGCTTTCATTGTATGTTATAGACTCTGCTTAAGTAACCTTCCCTCTCTCAAAGTTGCTCTTCACCAAGGTAGGAGAGATATTACTTTATTTTTCAGTCATTTTGCACCTCCATCAGAAGAAAGGCTCTTGTTTTCACATAGTCCCCTGGAGTCACCACTTAGTGTTATTATGGTCTTTGCTCAGGGTAACACCAGTTTGACAGCTTCCCGTTTATTAATGTTGTTAAATACATTAATAAACATGACATTTATTATTAACATAACATTCTTCAGTTACATTGGTACAGTCTTATCCAGC
Organism: Podargus strigoides; assembly: GCA_028020825.1. Classification (NCBI taxonomy): domain Eukaryota; kingdom Metazoa; phylum Chordata; class Aves; order Caprimulgiformes; family Podargidae; genus Podargus; species Podargus strigoides. The sequence continues at coordinate 6,720,304 of CM051626.1, read as the reverse complement.
AAAAGCAAACCTGGGCCAAATATATCTTTAAAACATCTGCACACATGCCAGTGCCAGCCAAGGGTGTGACATTTTTTGGTTTTTATTTTTACAGTTTTTAAGAACACTTCACTCTGGCAAGAGCTTTCAGGGAAACACAGCTTATACTGGCATCAAATGATTTTTGCTCATACAGCTTGCCTTGTATGCAGAACTGTTTCAGGCTAGACCAGAAAAGCTCTCCTTGGCCAGCAGCAGCTGAATGTGTGCCAGGGCATACGCAGCCCAGCCTGGCTGGGCAGCTGCAGCTGTGTCACATCGACCCACAAGCAAGGGCTTCATCAAGAACTGCTCATGAGGAGCTATAGCCCCTTTACCTGACCCTTATTTACCCCCAGTAAACCCCTTCTTGGTTCTCATTAGCAAGGATCACATTATAGTTAGGTATTGGCACACCTTTCCTGCCTTCAGTTGTTAAAACTACTCTTAAAGTTCAGATTCTTAGGGCTCAGGTCCCCAAAATATGGGGCCAGTGCATGTTCTTTCCCCATTAATGCCACATTAAACTAAACAAATGCTTATATGCCTCTTCAGCTTGCATGACCTGATTCTAGCTTCATAAATAAGGAAATTCCTTGAGGTTTTTTCTTGATATCCCCTTGGTGCCATGTGAGAGGCACAAAGGAAACAGAGAAGACTAAAGGCTTTAGATCAAGAGGAAATGTCTGGTCTTGGAGGAGAGCAGAAGTTCCTCAAGAAGGGCTTTCCATTTGATGTGGGATATTGTGTAAATCCCGTGGAGATGTAAGGAGACCTTGTGTAGTAACTCTACCTGTTGTGATAGAGAAGGACGACTGTTCTCTTGAAAAATGCGCTGGTTTTCTTTTGTATAGCTGCAATTATTTTTTTCTACTTTCTGCACTGTTTTGGGGTGAGAGTGGTCTATCCCTCCTCTGAGGTCAGATGACAGAAGAACCATCCCTTTCCTGAGATACTTTTGAAATTGGTTAGTACTATAACTGCACAAATACCTTGTGCTGAAGTATGCCCCAGATGTTTTTTATCTCTGAGATGGTTTAGGTCTCTAAGCAGCTACTGGCCTATGAGGTTGTAAGGTCTTGCCAACTGTAAGAACTTCATCTCTCAAAAACCATCTAAATCTGTAACTCCTGTAACCTTCTTTCTGCAATACTCACCACACATTTCTGTGGGAATGTACAAACCCCACGTCACAGACCCCGCAGATTTTTCAACTTTGAGGACAGCAAGAACGTGCATAAACTTTCTTGCATGTTACATCCCCATCTTTCATGGTGAGATATTGAATCATGCCATCAAAGAGTTAATGCAGACAGAAATGTTTGATCTCATTCTACTTGAACTGATTACGTTTTGAATTCTGATACTGTTAGAGTGAAGCTGTAAATTTATCTTGAGGTAAGCCAGCAGAAAGGCACTATTTTCTGGTTACTAGCAGCCACTCTGTTCCTTAAAAGAAATTTAGGACAGATGTGTCTGTCTTTTTATTTCAATGAATACAGGGAGAAAATGTATTTTATTTCTTATTAAATAAATTTGCCTGTTCATCTCAGTATGTGGGACTGTCAAAGTTTATAAATTTGGCAGTATTTTAACATGATCATTCTGTTTTTCTTTAAACCAAGTTATTAAATGGATATATTTTTATAAAAAGCAGAGGCTGACGGAAATTTTTTTTCATCTTTTGACATTTAGTTGACTGTTAGGGGGTTTTAAGTAACACTGTATCTTAAATCAGAGTGGCAGAAAGATAAAAAAGCTTCCAAAGACTGCTGAAAATCAACCGAAGGGCAGGGATGAACTGGGTGGTTTGTTTCAATGTCGGTAAAGCAGTGTTTGTTGGGGTTTTGCTATCGGTTTTTATGTCTTAATGCATCTTCAACCAGCTCGTGCTTTTCTCTGAGCCCCTTTCACCTGGCTGCAGGGTAATCAGAGACAAACTGTTCTGCTTAGTTTGGCAAAACCCACTCTCACTTTTGCTAAAGTGGCTTTGAATTTACAGTCACGATAAAAACCCTGTACATCACCTTCAGCAGTGGTTAATCTGGTGTAAGTGAAAATCCAGTGTAGGATTGGAAATCCAGATCCTGCAATCCCCACTCAGGAAAGTTCTCCTTTACTTCAAAAAAGCCCCTAGTTCCTATATAAACTGTGGAGTGGGAGATCACATGCTCGAGTGGATGTGCTCAGCCACAAAGTTGCACAATTTCAAGCTGAAACTCTCCCTTGAAGAAAACACTTGGGTTTGAGTCATATAGTGACAAGCTACTATTACTGAGTAGGTATTAAAGCAAATCTTCAGACCAAGCTTAAGAAAGGAGTTTTGTTTTATTTTTCCTTGTCCTTGCGATTGCTATGAGAACCATTCAACCTTCTAACAAATGGAATCAGGCATTTCTGTGGGGAAGGGGAAAAAAGAGAGAGCAAAAAAGTTATTAGTTTATGGAAAGGAAGATGCAGACATGGAAATCAGTTTGCAGTGAGCAGCAGGTCAACCATTCTGCAAGGAAAAGTGGCGGCTGCCTGCTGTTCTGTGCAGTACTGCACGTACCTGAAGAAGAAGGAAGAACAAAATTAAAACAGGTGCATCAAGATTTGCATTCGTTCCATTGCTTCTGGCAGACAAATCTGTTTAGTTTTATCCTCAGCTACTTTGTGTGCTTGGTTCTTCTCCAGTCTGAAATGGTTCAACACATAGAAACGATCACTCATATTGGGGGAATTACTTGATGCCCCCACTGACATGACTGGGAGTGGAGTCAGACCCACAGCCTGAACATTCTTTTAAATCACATGTTGCTAAGAGTTTGCCCAAAAGAGGTCTCTCTTCTCATTTCTCAGGGCTGAACAAGTTTGAGCTTAGATAAAATTTTTAAAGGAATTTTAATCTGATGGGCAAATTCAATGTTCAGCATTTGCTGTAATCCCAAAATGGGACGGTGTTTGCGAATACTGAAACTTTCCATGGGCAAAACCTTTTAAATATTCTTGATCCAGGGACCTGAAAATGTTTATTTGGGCATTTCTAATAAAAAAAAATCTAATCTTGGGTATTTCTAATCCCCATGTGGAGAGAAAGAAGGTTTTTGTTGCATCATGGGAGATACAGTCTGGACAAAGAACAGGTCCCTTAGATACAGCTGGGCATGGGGGGAAAACCTAATTCTGTTCCTTGAGAAATAAGTCAGGAAAATATGAATTATTGATAACTTGGTCCAAACCAAAGATTCATAGCTGGACTCCAGTAATAACCTGTGAGGCTGAAAACCTTGCTTCCCACTCACAATCCGCTGCTGATGTGTTGTGTGGTTGGATGTGGCTTTGGATCAAGTGCAAAATCTAGCATGGGAAGAGCAGCAATATAACAGTATGGACAAGTGCTGGGGCCACCTCTAAAACTCAATGTGTGTTCAGGAGCAAATCTCTGATCGTGTTTTAGCTTGAATTGTCTGTGCACTGACATTAAATGCCTTCTTCTCTCTTCTGATATCTTGTGGTAGAGCAACATCTGCCAGGGACCTCTGGACAAAGTTTATCGAGCACTGCTTGAATAATTTTTAATGTTTATCTCATATCCATCCTCTGTAAAATGAGAGTAAAACCATTTCCCAGCTTTGTGAATTTCATTGTCATCTTAGGGCAGAAGATGTTGTGGAAACGGTGCCAACTTCTTTTATTTATTTATTTTCCCCTAGTAAATGAGATTTCTTATTTTATTTCTCCTTCTCATGCCCGGACCTACTGCAGGATAGGAAGCAAACCACCAAAAAGAGATATACACATCTGCTCCAACTAAGCTGCTTGTGTCCTCCCAGGCCAGTCAAGGAGAACCTGGGGTATCAGGCCTATAAAATATGAAAAGGAGGAGCTACAAACTTACTTGTGCTACAGATAGTAATGAACACTAAATGCTGTTCTGAGCAGGAAAATGGTGAAAAGCATAGTCTAGCCAGGGTCAGATGTGCCGTAGCACTCTGTGGAGTAGAGACCTCATGCAGGGAGGTCGGATGGTGTGGCTGGGGCACCCTATCCATGATCACTTCATGCCACATATGTCTACAACTGGCATTTGTTTAGTCAACAAAAGCAAATAGCATTTCTGTGAAGAAGAAACCCAACTACTATCAATGCACCTTTTTAAGTGACTGGCCATGCCACACTGGCAAATTAAATGGAGAAAGAGTGATAAAAGTTTAACAGTGAGAACAAAAGTTTTTCCACCTCTTATCTGGAGATAATGGTGGAGCATTGAAGGGTTTTTTTCACCCTCTTCCCAGCACCTGTTCTTATTTGTTGAACAATTTATAGCTCCATCTGAAGTATTATCCTGCTCACGGTAGGAGGTATTTGCAATGCAGCACAACATAATCCTCCCCTCAGAGATTAAGACTATTACCTCATTGATGCTCCTCGTCTCTGCCAGCCTTGGCATACCAACGTACGGCGTGAGCGCAGGTTTGCAGCATAATGGCTCACTATGCTACCAGCTAAGCCACTGAATGCTTCTACAGTCATTCCTTTTATTGCAGGAATGACATGACAGTAATAATGGATAATGAATTCTGTTAATGAGATGACTTATTTCAAAAGTAAATAAAGCCCAGGTGTCACGTGAATGAAAAATTTGAAATATCTGCAAATGTGATTTAGTCAAATGTTCTAGGGAAGAAAAAAAATAAAGTCACACAAACGCTGCTTTGAGGTGGCTGTGATTGCATGGGTAAAACTCCAGGAGCAAGAAAGGAGAACAGTAAAGTTGTACACACTGCTTAGCTTCGTCCCTGGTGTGGATGATTGATTGCACAACCACTCATGCTCCAGAAGAGATGCATATGGCTATGCTGAGGATATGTATAGGAGCATCTCCCAGCCCAGGCTGCCTCGCAATGCCGGGACTGCAGCCCCCGGCACAGGGTCCCCGGCAGCGTGCTCTCATCCAGTGATGGCTTTCACTAGATTTATCACAAGAGGCTCTTAGCTTAGTTGAACCACAGCCAAGGAAAATGAAAATATCAGCTGGCATTCCTACTAATTGATGTTTACTCCTTTACCAAGTTATAATGTTTTTCCCTCAATCGCTTCCTATGAAGAAATGACTTCCACATCTCTTCATTTAACACAGAAATGTTGGCATCATCATCATCTTCTCCTCACATTCTCAAATGACTGAACTGTGTTTTGCTTCATTTTTGCAAACCAATTCACTGCCAGGCACAAACCAGATTTGTAGTTTGGTTTATCGTACATGAAAATGTTACCAACAACAGCAGCATCACACAGAGATATAAACACACGTCGCCAACAAGAAGTAGCTGTGGTGAGGAGGTTAATATTAGAACTGCCAGACAGCCTTTGTAAAACTCCAGGTTTCTTTATTGACTATAAAAGCATTAAAGCATCAAAGAAAGAGACTACTTGATGTCTACAGGAGTATTTATTTTCCTGAAGATTTTTTGCCCTGATGTGGACTCTGACTACTGCACATCTTTATTACATTTATCCTCACAGTATGTCTGTGAGACACAGAAGAGCTGCTATTTGCATTTAACAAACAGAAATCTGAAACACCAAGGGAGAAAGCAGTCAGGCCAGTCTCCTGTGGACATGACAGCAGAAACCTCCACTGTAAGCTCAGCTGCCCAGAGAGCTGTGACCTGGTCCTGCCTTGGCTTCCTCCTGCAGCTTGTTCCAGCATCACGGCATAAAGCACATGTGCTTCCGTGTATCACATACTAACAACTCCAGTGTGGTTGTTTGCCAATCTAGCATGTTTTGTTGATAGAGGGAAGATTTTAAAAGCAAAATGGATGGGTGGATGGATGGATGGATGGATGGATGGATGGATGGATGGATGGATGGAGAGTCCAATGATAGGTCCATGGGTTTGGCCCTCTTCTTCAATGGTCTTCAGAGGATGGCATGGATTTTCACCACTGGATAGCTCATTGATGCTCTGTGTGGCAGTTGGAGCAAAGCCATTTTTGAGGAGCCTAGAGAGAAATCAAGCTGTGACAGTCCCTGTGGCCAGTAGAAGCAAGATAACCATGGCATCCTACAGGATGAGGTCCACCACACTGGGTAGGTATCCATGCAGTGGCTGGCCCACACCAGCCTCCCAGCTGCACTGCCATCAGTACCCAAGGCAGCTGCTTTGGTGGGATTTGGAGATGGCTCCATGGGCTTCCTTCCCTGGAGACTGAGGGGCACTGAGGGCTCTCACCCCACATGAGAAGCAGGTGGAGGTCTGATGCCTATATGGGAGAGAGGGGAAGTGCAGAGAGATATGGAGGTGGAGAAAGATTTGGGTGCATGACCTGATACATTTCTCAGCCAAGTCCTATCGAGTTGCTAAACTGGAGGAAGGATTTCACCCCAAATAACCAGAAAATCTGAGCTATCCTTCAACTTTCATCACCACTCTTTTTTCAGCCAAGGAGGGAAAGGTCCCAGGAAGAGAGCACAGGGGAATTAGCCTCCTGGGGAGGCTCCATGGGCCCCCTAACCGTGAGACGACTCCATCACAGCAAAGCTGGCAGGCCCTCCTGCCAGTGCTGGGCTGAGCCACGCCGTCGGCCCCGCACCAGCCTTTCCAGAGCTCCGTGTGGATCCCGGCTGCGGAGAAGCTGCCCTGCTGTTTGGTTGTTTAAGCTGCGGCTGCAGAAGAAAAGAAAAGCAAAACCATGGGTTGATTTATATCTCTTGGTTATTGTAAGTTATTCCCAAAAGAAACAAACTAACAACCCCAGACATTTTTAAACTTAACCATTTTAAAAATGGCAAAGTGCTTCTATCACTTTCAGTAATTAAAGCATGAACAAAAATTAAAAACTCGGCTGGCTCTTTTCATATGATGATTTTCAAGCCTAGTTTTTGTTCCCCTCGCATACTCCTTGCATATTTCATTCCTCAAAATCCTGTCCCCATTAGTGGTGATGACAAAGCTCCCATTGCTCCCCATGTGTGGGAGAATCATGCTGTAAGTATGGATTTAATCACCAACCTTCAAAGTGACTAAAAAAGCAGATAGATGGGATTCCTGGGGAGATTTTCAAAAGTGAAGTTTGACATCCTGGCTCTTTGGATAACGTTGCTGCTCTTTTCTAAAACATTTTGGAAAGTCTGCCCTTATGGGGCTAATTTCAGGTACCCTGAGGTACAGCTACATAACTCGTTCCAGCGCCGGGCTGGCAGCGCTTCACGCTGGCGTCCTGAGGAGCATGGGCACCCCTCGCACCAGCACAACAATGCTGCTGCCCAGCTCTCCACTGGTTTCCAGTCTGTTGCCTCCCAGGGCATTGCACAGGATGGGCAGGAATATTTTACCCTTCTGCTGTTTCCCACAAACACAGAACAGCACGTGAACAGCCCGCTGGAAGTGCTGACTCATGATTTCTATGGGGACTAAGACCACTTCAGATGCTGCTACCGTGTTAGAAAGAGCAGATCAAAACTCGGAGATTATTCTCATAAGCATCTCTAATTAAAAGCAGTAATGGGGTTAATTAAAACACATAAAAGCAGGATGCTCATCACTGAGTGATCTCAGCCTGTGCTTGGTATGGGCAGGTGAGCCCCTTCGTTAGCCCGTGGCTGAGACCTGCCAGACAACTGACCACATTCGTTTTGCAAGGTGTGTTGGTCTGTGCTCATAGCAACAAAATTAGCATCACAATTATTATATTTCTTTATAATGGACTGTTTTTCTAAAACAACAGCAGGTATTTTCAACCTTTTCTTATTTTTATGCATTAAAAGGGAAAGCTGTAAATAGCATCCACACAAAAGAACAGAAAACAGCTCTCTTAACTCATCAAAATTTGATTTTTATTTTAATTTACACATTTAGGAAGTTTATCTCTGAATACTAAATGAACCCACCTACTTTAGCTTGCTTATTGATCATAATATTATATGTATAAGTGGTATTTGGGGACACTATTAATACTGGCAGCTGGGTTCTGGATCCGTATCTTTTCATAATTAAGTTAATGGGAAAATGCTCATTTATTTCAGTGACAGTAAATCTGGGTTTCAGTGAACAGTTATCCATCTGCACATGAAAAGGGAAGCAATGTCTATAAGGAGATGTACAGATACTGCTCTGCTCACACTTTCAGGCAATCTGAAGAAGCACAGTATACTTCCAACCAAAACATATCAACACCTAACACTCTACCAAATAACTTTCCAGAACAAATACAATAAAAATATTAAGGTATGAATGTATCTACTTACTAAGCAAAACAGAGTTGCATAAAAACAATCATTGAGAGGTAAATTTTGTTGCACAGACCATACGTAGCCTTAGGGTCTGAAAACTAAGGACTTGTGCTGGTTTCAGTGTTGTCAGGGCTGGAGGAAAGAGAGGTCCTTCTTACAGCTTAGCTGTGCTGGCAGAAGTCCTGACCACTGAGGCAAGTTTAGTGGGCAGGCTGTGCTTTTATCAGCATACCTTTTATTCCACTTGGTGGTAGTTTTACTCCGTTGGTCACAAGTAAACTGGGGCCTTTGTGTAGATTAGCAGGGCTAATTATCAGGGCTAGACTGAAGGAAGTACCAGAAAGTTAATATACAAATACAGAAGGGATTATATTTTTCTTGTGCTGATTCCAAGGCACCAGCTCAGCCTGCACCAGCACAAGCTGGGAGCTGCATGCAGACTCCCAGTACGTCAAGCACTGCCTTCCAGTACAGATTTAGCCAGTTCACTTTGCAGCACTCGCACTCCAAATAAGCCCATGAATCAGAGACATCTTCAAATTCCTCAGTTATGAATTATCTTCATTTATTAGCTGCTTACGTGTGCCACACTAGTAACTGTCTATGAAAAGGACCTGAGCCTGTGTTTGTGAAGACAGCACGTGCTTGTTATTGAAATGTCAGTCCCCTTGCGTTGACAGGGTGGTGTTTTTCATAAAGTTTGGAAGTTCCTTCACATGGTGGTGTTTTTTTTTTATAATGGCTCAATGTTGGTTGTATCAGCAAAGCTATTATCCTGAGCCCCTGCAGTAATTTGTCAAATAATCATCTCCTGGCACATATATTTTTTTTTTTCCTACAAAGGCACTAATGATTACAAGTATGATTAATAACTGAACTAAACTGTTATTGCCGGGAAGTTCTTAGTACATTCAAGGAATCGTGACCTGTATAAAAAACAACTTTAAGAACAACAAAAGTTGATCATACTTCACAGAAGGAATGTACGACCTGTAGTCATGTTTCCTTTTACCCTGCCATCCTTTTTTATTAGATCTCGGGATAGTAACCTTACGTGGGTCATTCGTCGGTCAACTGCTCATCTCCACTGTTGTTCCAAGTGAGCTTCCTGGGCCACTACAGGAAGGACTGGATGATTTCTTTATGGAGTAGCACTATTTATAAAATAAATATAAAATCAGATCTCTATTTTGCACAAGCGACAACTTATGAGAACTCCAGCAGCTGTATATTTGTTGAACACCCGCCTCCTGTGAGTATAAATTGCACCTTACTGAGTAGAAATAAAATACAGTCCACCAGAGACTTTGCTGCAAGGTGTAGCTGCTTGTCTATGGGCAAGTAATGACTTGCGTTTTCAGCTGCTCCTTAGTAAGAGCCTTAGTAATTGGAATCAGTTATTCAAAACATCTCTAAATGTGATTTAAATGGCAAGGATTTAATAACATAGAAAGAAGTCATTACAGAGGTTCAAGCAGGGGAGAAGGGAATTCCGTTTTTCAGAGCAGAGGGAGAAAAATAAAGCAATTACTTGATGTAAAGGCCAGAAACAGGACTCCTGCTGTCACAGAGAAATCAAATCTGTCAGCAATTAGTGGGATCTTAGGAGGCAAAGAACCCTTCAGTGTTGAACAGTGAATAAGGGGTTAGCAATTATATGAACTGATAAAAGTGTTCTGGTTTTCAAACAGCAGGTTAACAAGGCTTACTTTTTTCATAACTTCATGCAGATGTGATGAGTCACACTTTGTGACATTTTTCAGGAGGACTGTAAGGAAAGGTAAGAAAATAATAAAGTACATTGCATTGCTGTTGCATCTAGGATGCTGCTGAAATACTTATTGCAAAATGACCAGCCCCAATGACTGTCATTTCTCACCGAGTCTGGACAATAGCTTATTTAACTCTATAAATCATAGAATCATAGAACAGCCTTGGTTAAAACCTCTGCCTTTAAAATTACTGTTTGTCTTCCATATGTGAGCACTTGTGTGACCAAAAAAAAAATAATTATAATCAGGTCTCATTCTGTTTGACGTCAGAAATACCCAGAAATCCCAGCAGAAGGTATTTACACCATACAAGATTGATTCTTGAATAGAGGGAAACGGAAACGGACATGATTATGCCTTTTTTAGCCTTGACTCTGGCTAATGCTTTATGCACTGTATAGATGTTACATGATTAATTTGCATAATAAAAAGAATATTTGTGGGAAACTGAAAGATGAGGGGACTTACTCTGTATGTCAGAGTGGCTGAGGCAGAACTAGGACTGGATCACATGCTTTTATTGAATTTAATAGGGAACTTTAAGAAACCAGAAGCAGAAAGAGGCTAGGAGCTCCATATATACAGCCTGTACCTTGAAAAACATATAGGGAAACAGTGAGCTTTGAAGACTTCACCTTCATCCTAGCCTATCCTGTTTTGTTCACAGGCACCAAAGCCCTTCTGAGCAGGAAAACAAAGGACCTCTGGCAGTTTCAAAAGGCTTTCTCTCTCAAAACAGAGGGATGAAGTGTGTCTAGACTGAGACGTAAAATCCTCCTGGAATGCCTAAAGAAATTAGGGCTATTGAGATTAGCAGAGAAGGCCTTTCAGTGGATCAACATACACAGAGAGCATTGCTTTACAATCATTTTTCTCTAAGTGCTGAGTCTGTCCAGTGAAGCAAAAACCTCCTTGGCTTTATGTTGGCTGCTTGGTATATGGTATGTCAGACTCCTGCAGGCAAAAGCAGTGGGTTTCTGAGCTCCTCCAGCCTGGAGAAGAAACAAGAGTAGTCCATGCCTGGTCAGTGAGTCATACTGGGACTTTTTCCCAGTCCAAGCCAGAAAGTGACTCGAGCACTGGCTGCAGAAAAAACATGGTCTGGAGCTCCAAGATGGAAAGGTGCAACTGGGCCTGCTACCACATCAAGTATCACCTCATTCCTTGCACCTCAGAGAAAGGCATCAGTCTACTTTCTCACAGCAATTAAAACAATGGATATAATGTAAAGCTATACTGGCATTGCATTGTGTATTTGCATATTCTTGGGTGTCATGAAGGCAAATCAGAAAGAGGTAAAGAAGAGCAACAAAACCAAAACCCTGGTCCAGATCAAGACTTCTCTTACCTAAAAATCCTACAAAGGCATTGTTTTCAGAATGGAGAATGGGGGGCAATAATAGAAAATACAACATTTATATTGAGACATTGATATTAGCTTCCAAAAGCCATGCCAGTCATGTATTAAATCTACATGGGAGGAATGGCTGAAGGAGGCATTAGTTCATGCCTGTACCCTGGGCACCTTAGAAAAGCAACATTTTAAAGCAAATTCAGATATATACCCTGATAATGACTAATAATCCCTTGAACATCATTAATTTCCCAAATGATTTTTAATTTAATTTTTTCATTAATATATATTTTAGGTGCTAGGAAGGTTTGGAAAACTCCTAGTACTAAAAAAAGTCAAAAGAAAAACACAAACACATATGCATTGGAGGATGAACCTGCATCCTGTGCACTTAAAGAACTGTTTGAGCTGAATATCACTGCTATCTGTGAAGAACTCCTTTTCTGATCTCTCGTGCTTTCTCTAGGATGAAGGAAAGCTTCCAAGCAGAGTCACTTTCAAGTGAATTCATCAGGTTGCTCTGACCTGGGTAAATCCTTTGGATGCCATATCAAAACCCTTGAGATGATAGCTTCCCATTTCATCACCTTTTGAACCCATCCTGAGTTTCTTTCTGACCCACACATTTTTGGTTCATGATGTGTACGTTGACATGCAATTACCACTGATCTCAATAGCAATTCACATGTTCATTATCTTGCCAGATCAGGCCTTGTTTTAGGTATTTCACAATCTCACATCAAGGAAGCACTAAATAGCAAGTGCCTATAAAAAACAGAAGCATAAATCCCATGGAGGTGATTTTTACACCAGTCTTTTTAACGTGAGAACATTGAGATGTAAGGAAAGAGTGATTATTGAAAAAAGAGGTAACAAAAAAAAAAAAAGGCAGAACCTTGGCCTGTGTGATGAACCTAGATAGGATATAGTGATAAGGGTTGCATGTTTGACACCTGTTTTGCTTCCAGGCACTGGCAGAGAAAAGTCTCTTCTAAATTCAAGTGCATGGAAATCACCCACTCCCAAGAGATGTTCGTGTGGTGCTGAGAGCAGCTCTCGTGTGTGCGGGTGGAAGGAGGCATCTCCACATGCCACAGCAATAGGGCAGGAGCTGATGTCCACAGTTTTGGTAGGATTTCCTCAGTTTCTGGCCCACGTCTTAGAATTTCTAGGAGGTCTCTCATCTTATTTTGGGAGAGATGCATCCAAATTTAGCAAGAACAAGATACAAATTTCAGTTTGAAGTTTTGAGCTTCCTGCTTCTCTCAGAGCAGAGACCCACAGGATTTATTTAAGAAGGAGCTGGCAGAAGCTAGCAATCTTGCTGGTAATCCAGCTGTCTGTGCCTTCTTGTCTGGGGAAGATGAGTAGTTTTTAGGGAAAAGCTTTGATGGAAACCAGCATGACCTCATATTTCTTTGAACTTCTTGAGTTTGGCTTCAGCACTGAACGTGGCACAGGGACCACACTTGTGTTGCTTGCTGGGCATGGAGAATTTTCAGATTCTTGTGGTGATACAACAGCAGCTGTCACGGCTGCTATCTAAGAGGAGTTAACTCTTCCATAGGGCATATAATGCCCCTTCCATGGATCAGAGAGTGCCTATGGACCACCTGGGCCCTCCCTAGAGAGCACGTTACCCGTATGCCTTTCCAAAAGCTGCTCCCTGAAAAATCAGTTCACTGATTTTTACAGCACAAGGCAAATCCTATGCATTGTTTCCCGTGAAAGTTTGTGTAGGTAGAGGGAGGGGAATATCTATTTTGGGATATCTCTTCCTTTGCCTCTTGAAAGAGAAGCGGAATGGCTGTAATTACACCAAAAGATTTTACACCAGGTTCCATAGCTGCGATGTAGAGATGAATCAATTCAACCGATGCCTTGGGACGTGCAAGCAGAGAGAAGATGTTGTCACTTGTGAGCTGCCATCGAAGCAGGGCTGTGCTGGGGGGGGCACTATTAAATAGTTCCCTGTGGGTTGTGGTGGTGCTGAGTGTCTGCAGGGGGTGCCTGGGCTTCCTTGGGGGAATGTGCCCCGACATCCTTATGGGGCCATTTTCTCAATCGCTCTCCAGATTTCAGTGATTAAGATCTTATCTTTGGCAACTTTCATCCTCGAATATCCGCAAACACTTTGCAAAACAGCACATGAGATAGATATCCATAGCTATTTACCACTTGGTAAACTGATTGCATCAGACCGGAGGAGGAAATTTATTTCCTGGTGAAATATGATCTCATAAAGAAAAATCCCTCGGACGGCAAGCGTTGCAATGAACTGTGCGTGGCACTGCTACCTCCAACACAGGCTGGAGATTTAGCTCAATTATACTGCAGTTTGCCTTTAATAAAAAGGATCTTTCACAGATGAAAGCTTAAAGTGTAGGAAGCTGGGGGAGCACCACTCCGTACCCCCCAGCTCGCTGGGCTGCGTGGGGAATTTGGAGGGTGAGTTCCTTATCAGGAAGCCGGGGGAGAGGAATTCTTTTCAGGTAAGTCAGAAGGTTGCAAAATAACTTGTGCCATGCAGATAGAGGCCTCTACATTTCCAGAATTACTGTTTGCTTTGTTGCAAACCTCATCCAGATTGTAGATTTGAGGGATGATTTCTTTAAAAAATCACCTTTCCCTGCACTTTCGGAAAATACAATTTGTTAAATTTTACTGTCCTTGCCAGCCCCTGCCCCTTGACTGTCTTTAAGTTGCCAGCAAACAGCATCACGGACTTGCTGACCCTAACATGTTCGGCCAGTTCACCTCCAAAAGCACCAGGCAGAAGATTTGTGCCTTTCCCAGCGTTATTGTTGGGCGAAATAGCCACTGGAAGGCTGGAGCAGGGAGCGGCAGCGCTCAGCATCCAGCAGCTTTCAGCTCTTGAGACGTGAAAGGCGGCCACTTGGGGTTCATTACACGGCGCGGCGCGGCACTGACGCGGCGGCATTGTGCAGCACGGGAATCCCGGCCGCCTCCTGGCCCCGGGACAAGGCCTGGTTTTCTGCCTGGATGCTCAGGTCTCGCTTTCTTCCCATTGTGCTGCCGGGGTGCCCAGAAATAAAGGGTACTCAGCACATAGGGAGGGGAGGGGAAGGAAGAAAGGAGCATAGTTTGTAAAGGAAATATTTCCACAGGCTAAAGTTTTAATTGACTAAATCAGTATTTAGTCAGCCACTTAACTTTAGGAATTGTATTTATTATCTTAGTGAATATTTTAAATAATTCTAGATCCTTCCTTCCTCAGATTTTTGTATTTTCATCATTATTGTGGAAATAACTGCACTGTTCCAAAAAAAAGGTTACAATAATTTTCTACATAAATGTGATCAAAACCAGAAATATAATGCTTTCTAAAAATGAAAGAAAAAACTGTTGTAATAATTATTTTGAGCTTGCTAGATTTAAAAGGGTCAACTGTTTCTGTGAGTTTTTAAATGAGTGACGAACAATGAATTGTTTTAAAGTGATGCTCAGAAAGCCCTTGTGCATATGGAAACAAGACCAAAAACAGTTTCAAAAACAATTTCAGAAGTTCTTTGTTTAAATGCAGAAGAAAAAGAAGGGCATTTTTAATTAATGTTAACTTGTAGAAGACTGTTAACACCTACTAACATTTCAGCAGCCATACTAGAGTCACATCAGCCTTTGCTTCCGAGAGAGCTCCCAGCCAGAAGGCCGTGAGTGCATCGCGCTCCCTACCTCTGGGGGAGGTTCCCACATTCCAGGTCAGGGCAGACACAGCCACCTGCAGAGCAAAGACAGAGAGTCCTTACAGAAGCAACCTTCATAATATATACCACTCATTAACAAGTCAAGTATTTTAAATTAATACTTTGCCAGCTCATTTGTTTTCGTTCGGGAAGAAAATCTTCTACAGCTGTATTCACGTAAATCACTTTTTTTTGATGAGCTCCTGATACCACGAGGCTTGTTCCAGTGGAAAAGAATCCCCTTTGGCTCCAGTGATCTCTGGTCAGGTCTCTTCAGTTTGAAAATCAGAGCCTATCCATCATAATCAGACTTTGTTCTGAGGCTGAGGGTACACTCTATGGACACAGCAGCAGCCACAACTGAGATAATAGCTAAGCAGGCGGTAATTATTGTGATTAACTGCTGTTGCTTACCTTCAAATTTCAGGCGGTTGCTCTGTTTTAGCACACCCCTTTGTGGCAGTGCCTTCCCTGGGCTTTTGGTGGGAGCCCCTCTATCTGTTCTGGGGGTCTTTGCAGTTTGTAAACTCTTCCTGTGCACCGGATGCTATTACTTGCATATTTACACAGCACCCACTGTCACCTGGTTGAAGCCCTGTCATATATCTGCTAAATAATACCAGCCACAACAGTTGTAATCTGGTATTTTCTACATTTTTCAGCAGTTCAGTCACTTGTTGCACAGACAGACTGAAAATTAACCACAAGCACTGATCTTTCTCTCTATTAACCTCAGGGCTTCCAGCTTCGCTCCTCCCTGCTTCTAAATCACTGCTTATTGATATTTTTACAAGAGAAGATTAATGAACTTAAATGGGCACAGGTAATTCTGCATTGTTCGAAGTCTCTTCAAATAGCACCTGCTGTAAATTCTTTAGGGCTCGTTATCTTTGCAACACATCTCGGTGTTTAAACAGTTTGTTCAGTGGAGGAGGGGTGTGAAGGGTCACAGTGCCCTGGGAGCTTTTCAAAAGCATCCCTTAGGCTTTAGGGATGCTGTGCCCTTAGTTGGGAGGATTTTGATTTCCCAGGTTCTCAGCCAGACTGGACTTTGAACACCTCTCGGAGCCAGTGTGCCCCTCTGGGTGAACATAGGGTGCTGCTCCAGGGTTCACAGAGGCTGTGGGAGAAGTGCCCATACTAATGGTTTTAGACATTAACTTTTCCTTTTGTAATTTCCTTTCGTTCACTACGTTTAGCTCTCAGCTGAGCTTTGTTCCAGTAGCCTGGGGGGGATGTGACTTCACCGGGATAGAAAACACACACGCACAAAAAGAAAACGCTTGAAAAATCGCAATGACATGGCTGTGTTGGTACTTTGTGATTTTCTGAAATGAAATGTGCCTAGACAATGAAAATTGAGCCAAGATACTATATTTCCCAAGCAACCTTTTTAGCCTTTAAAGAGGCTCCTTGCAAAAGCTGCATGCCAAGTAAGCTACCTTCCTGATGCAAACATTTTTTTGCAGTCCTAAGAGGAAAAATGCACAATATCATGTGCTAGCATCACGTTAAGTAGATGGGCTCACGTTGCAGCAGGTGGACATGGATGGATGTTGAGAAACAGCAAGTGAAAAAGCCAAATGGCAGAAGGTACAGCAGGGCTGCCTCTCCAGCACGGTGCGTGGGGAACCGTGCCCCATGCAGGCACTAACGCCTCTGTAAATCAAAGGAGTATTCAGGGATGCAAATTAGCTGTGCCAGTGCAGAAAATACAGGACTTCTGTGTCTAACTAGTTGCAGGTGGAAAACCACGGGCAACGTTTCAAGAAGTGGCTTTGAAAGTTGGCCCGTTGCGACCATAAACAAGAAACTAAAGAGCTTTACAGTATGTACTTACAGCTTTTAATTTTCTCTCCCTGTTCACAGATATCCAAGTATCTCGCACACTCGCGGACAAGTATTTTGATTGTTCAGCCCTGGTTTTACATTTAATAGCCTTGCTACCTTCTCCCCACAGCGATCACATTCTGCTCCCACATGTGGAACATTTTACGTTTCTCTTTTGCATAGAGGTGGTGGAAGGCAGCCGGGCTCAGTTTTCACGGTGAGCGGAATGGGCTCGCAGGCTTTGTCTGCAGCCCGTCAGGAGCCCAGGCTCACCGCCACGAGTACGGCATGACTGGGGAGGCATCACAGAGAAACGGCTGGGATCCAGTAGCGCTGCCTGAAAACAAAATCCCTACCTCTCCTGCAGCTATTCTCTAGCCTGGTGGCACCCAAGAGCCATTAACAACCAGTGCAATTTTAGAGCGACTCGTATTTACACATAAGGACAAGGACTCATTATCGTCGTCATCTACATGTTGTTGTTTTACATAACAGCTGCAGTAGAGCAAGTGCACTTTGGTCAATAGTTTCATTTATAAGAAAGTAATAAATTAGGAATATTTTTCCCTTGACAATAAGTTTTATGCCAAGATTTTATGTAGCTTAAAGCAAGTTGTCAATTAGGCTACTTAAATTAATTTTTGGCAGCAGTTAATTGGAGCCTAGAGTCTTTTGTCTTTAAACAGCTAATCCTAAACAAGAAAATACAATGATTAAATGTTTCTTAAACAATATTATTCTCAGAATTTAAAATATAGCATTTAATTAAGATTTGGACTTGTTAATCTTTTTTTATTTTTTTTTTTTTAGAGAGATTAATTTAAATTTCTTCAAATAAAATTTCTGCCATGAGTCTGATTAAACTGGCTTACCACAGGGCTATGGTCTGAGACCTTCCAACACTCCTACAGCTCTTAAACCCAAAGGAAAATTATTTTGCATTACTTTCTAAAGAGATATATTTTGTCCTTTCAGAGAAGCAGGACATTCCCATTTGGAGCTCTGGAAGTCTTAAGAATAGTGTTCACAAGATAAAAATGCTGTAATATTACAGCCAGGTACTGGTAAATATGCTAAACAAATAAAATACTTGAGTAAGGCTTCCCAGTGTGGCTGGCTTCTGGGCAGGAAACCAAAACTTCTTAAAAACAAAAATCAGGGAGGTTTACTTCAAAAAGGCCAGTAACCAAAAATTCAGTCTAAGGTTATGATTACACTAATGTGCTTCATATCACTGAAAGTAGAGCAGCTAGAGAGAGATCTCCCAGACATGACTGAAAAATTTTCCAGTTCTGGAAATCTGCTGTGTTCCTGGTTAAATGTACCATACAGCATCATGATTTGCAGAGAAATGAGTAATATTCCTGTATGAATCTCTTATTTATACCCACCACCAGTCATGGGAAGGAGAGTGAATTAAGGCACAGTTCTTTGCACAGGAGTAGAGATCAGATACTTATAAAGCTTCCTACTATGAAATCCTGGAAGCTAACTTGTAGTTAATGAATTAATTAAAGAGCAAAAAAAGATGACGCATTTTAAATGATAAATGTATCTAGTCACCTTTTATCTCATAATTCTGGTCTTCAGTGCCTCTTTCTTTACTGGCAGGGAATATACATCAGGCAGACTTCATATATTTAAGAAGTTGAGCAAAATTCTGTTAGTTTAAGTACCCTGCACATACCTAATCACAAAAAAACATCCTCTTATAAAGAATGAGGCACAGACATGTAGTGAGAATGTCCCCAGCTTCGGGGCAATGGCAGACCTCACACCATATTTCCTTTTACCTTCTAGAGAAGGAACATTTGGGGCTCCAGGTGCAAAATGCACTGTTTGAACTTACTTTCCACCCAGCTCTCTCATTACCACTTCCACCATCCATGTGAAGGGAAAGCCCATTTCTACAGGACAAGGACAGAAGGTGAAAGCAGCCAGGAGTAGTCCAGGCTGAACTACTTTGGCTTGAAACCAAGGAACTGCTACTAGGGAACCATCTTAGTGACTTTTTTCACAAGAGGTCTGCAGTACTGCCAGTCCCATGTGTTCAGAAAGTCCCTCCTCATTTATGGGTTTTTCAGACAAAGAAATGTCACATTGCTTAATTAATGTCTTCATGTGTTTGAGCCTTTGAGCTTTGAGTCTTGACCAATTCTTTGCAGCCAAGGAGGTAGAGTACTCTTCCCTTCCCTTTAAAATAAAATGAAATTCAAATGCATTTACAGGACTCTATCAAATGTGTCTTGAAGAAAACCCTCAAAATTCATGAGTCATCCTAAAACCATGAAGGAAGCTAAGAATGCTGCTCAAGGCCTTATGCCTTACAAAGAAACAGCATTGCTTTTTAACTGGAAGCACTGAGCCTAGTGATTATTTGAAAATTAATAGGAGAGCTTCTCTGTTATGGTGGTATTTTCTTATGTCTCAATCTCATCCAGCACAGCAGCACTGAATCTAGTCTAGATTCAGTGCTAGAAAAAAACAGTCTAGAAAAAAACAGTCTAGAAAACAGTCTAGAAAAAAACCTCAAAGGTGAGAATGACCGAAATCAAATGTGAAATGAATGGGACTGTTTCATTGTCCAAGCTGATTGAAATGCAGAACAGTCTTTTCAGTTATTTAAAAACAATTTCACTTCACTTGTGAAAAACTGATTTTTGGTTTGAGACAAAATGATTTAACTTTTAATGAAACCCCACACACTGGAAAGATGGTCATCAAATATATACTCAAAATGTAGTATCAAGATCAAATGCTTACTTGTGGGCAACTGCTGAAAAAACCTTGAACTATATAAATTAAAAACAGATGCTTTAAATTAAAACACATAAATTACCAATGCTGATATTACCATAAATTTCAGTGATGAAAATACATCACTCAAGACTTTAAGGGAGATTCTAAAGGTTACATATAAGAGTATTTTCATTATTAAACAAAGTGTCACCTGAAGAAGTTCCCTGGAAGAATGTAGGAGGTAAAGTGTCTCAGTTTGTTGCGACATGATTCAACTACTATCGCTGTTTTTATTCGGAGTCCATGTAGTATATCTTAGGCATTTTTTTGTCTAGTTTCTGGTGTGTATTGAGTCTGAACACAGAGCCCCATGTAGCTTGTTCTATTTCCAGCTGGATGTATACTTTCTCCCTATCCCCCATACAGAGAACACAGCTGGAACCAGTAACATCTCTGCAAATGAACTGAACTTTGGAGTTCAACCATTGTATCATGCTTCGGGCTGCTTAGCGTCTTTCTAACCCTGGTGTAATTTGGTATTACTTCCACCAAACAATGGTCAAATCTTGTATATTTGTATGGAAAACTTCCATGTCCTCAGGATAGCACACAAGTTAAAAATATAGTTTATCTGGAGTAAACAGTAAAAACCAAAAGCTATATTTATAGCTCATTATTTTAGAAGGGTGACATTTACTTCCAGCTGGAGTATTAGAATTCTGCATTAAGCGTTTTTGGTTTTGAACAGTTTGAAACAGCACAACAGTGTTGAAAACCATATATCAGTATAATAAACAGATGTTATAAATATATAAAATATGTGTATAAACATATAGCTGAACAATGTGAGTGCACAAATATATATATATTCTCACACATACATGTATGTGAATATAGACATTTTCTTAACTACACACATATGAAGTACATTTTATTAAGAGAATCCAAATTTTCATATATTTATTCTAGCTGTTTATATGAAAGCTCCTTTGGTTTCTTTTAAAACCATTTTCAGACTTTTCTATTATGACCACCCAATATTTATGTTTAATATTCTATATCTAGTAAACTGTTTCTCATCTATGCCTTTACTAGATACAGATGAAGCACTGCTTAAAGAGGAGAAAAATCAACTCATAAAAAATGCACCTTGTAAATACCATAAAGTATTTGTGAGTTCCTTTGAATTCTGTTTGCATTATTATTTTTAATGATGATGCAATCAGTGTGAATGCAGTATCAACAGTGGGCATAACCAGAGGTGGAAGAGGCAAAAATGACAGAGATTCCCCAATATTTTTCCGTGCTGCAATATTTGAAGAACAGTTGAGGTACTTGCAGTCCTTGATTTATAAACTAACTGCACAATCTTTTTCTGATACCCCACTCCCACGCACACACCATCTTCTATTACAGTATGAAGGAAGGTATTTTTTACTATAAATTGACATTAGTTTCTTGATGACTGAACTGCCTGAAGATGATTTGTTGGTTTTGGACATCCAGCTACCATTAATTTATCATGGGATTGGGTGTCAAACCCTTCAGGTATCTTTGGAAGTATTGAAAAATTGTGTTACAGAAACAGGAATTTATACACAGGGGTTTTTTGTTCATTTAAAACACTGCTTGTAAACAGTGAAATTAGTTTCTTCAGCAGTGAAAATAATTCATTCTCTGTCTGCCTCAGTCAGTTGTGTTCTCTGTCTCTAAAGGCAGAAAAGTAAAGTGACCTAGCATGGCTTGCAAAGCCCAGATGATTGCCCATGGTGCTTTTCTTTATATATAAAGGGGAGCTTAAAAATAGCTTCCTATGTCAGGAAGCTCTACCAGATTATCTTCAATAACCCAGTGATAAGATTTCACCAGTCTGCCATATATTATTCCCAATGACTTCTGTAATTAAATCATAGCTAACAGAAAACAACCAAGTTAGAGAGCCCCAATTTTCCTGATTGTTTATGCCCATGGATAATCACCAACACTGTTTAAAACATACATCTTTCTTGTAACTGAAGTTCATCCAACTCTAACATCCAAATCTTTCCTGTTAAAACACTTAGAAAAATGCCCAAGCTACAAAATTTTGAGCATTCCTCCCACCCTGCCTGCATTTCACCCTCCTGGTGACCACCATCCTCTGCCATTTCAGTAGAACAACCTTTTCAAAATAAGACCATGTATTTTCCTAATCCACATTTTGTCGTTCTTCCTTTCAAGCTTATGCAGCAATTTGAAGCTGAGCTAACCTTCCTATGACCTTGAAAAGGTAAGGGAAAACCCTATGTTAACAATTCTTCTCTCTCCTTATTTGGGTAAACTAGAAGCCATGAGAGCCTTTTATTGACTTTCACTATAGTTTTCACCCTTGGCAGTACAACTGAACCTGCCCTGACCTCTTTTGACCAAGCGCTTTTGTCCAACAAACTGTTCAAAGCATCTTGCAGCCAGATGTGAGCCCCCACACCCTGAGTGTATATGCTCGACTGTACAGATCTCCTGCTACCTCCCCTGACTGCTTGTCCCACCAGCAATCGCCTTCAGCTTGCTGCCAGCTGGCCTGATTCTGAGATAAGACCCACTGGCCGGGTTAAGAAAATGACACCTGATCATGGGGCTGGTCTTGTTCCCATGAGCTGCACCCTCTCTGAAGGCTCATTTGTGTCTTGAAAAACCACTCCATGCTGAAGGAAATAAAAGCAGCACCTTCCACAGGCCATGGGAAGAATGTGTGCAGTTCTCTCCTGCCCTTCTAGCAGGGCTTGCTCTGCACATTCCTCAAAGGAGCAGAAGACTGCATTTATGACCACCCCAGCTACAAAGGAGAGCACTGAGGATGAGAAGAGACTCCTGAAAACATGGACCTGTATAATGCAATGTGTCCATCTGCTTGTCACTGAATAAAATTATCTCCTTCCTACATGGACAGTCATCTCTCAGCCTGCCTGGGAACAACTAACAAAGATCTCACCCATCATCCCATATTCCTCTATCTCCACGACTGTCCACGCGAACTCCTCCTGTCTTGTGACATATGTAGCACTGATCTGCCCAGAGCCTGGCTACTTGGTTAGGCAGCGAATTTTGATCTCATGGCTGCCAGGATGCAGACAAACCATGATGAATAGAATCAAACAGAAAGAAACAAAAATAGTCTTTCTGCCTTAACACTTGCACAGAGCTTACACTGACTTCCGTAGGCTTTGGGTTACATATTCAGGATTGTTACTAGCTCTTATCGTACCTAAACTTCTTTGGATCACACTTTACGTCTTGCATTTGTTGTATTATTTTGTCCTAGATTTCTATGAACAAGTAGGGTTGGTTTTCTTTCCTGTTCACCAGCCATTTTGACCACCTTCCAGTCTTTTCCACTCTTATGGATGTAGTCAGATCCTGAGCTCTAACAAAGTAGTACTTTCAGTCCTATTTTGACCCCATTTTGTTCTTATTTTGGCTCATTTATCAATACACTTAGACATCCCTGTGTCTGTCATCAACAAATATTCATTTATCAGCATTTTCACTCACTCACACTGTGTTGAAAATCTCAACACTACTCATTGCAAACACAGCACTTCTGACTTCTTATTTACTCCAAGGTTCTCCTTAAACTTAGCTGCCATCTCTGTCTGCTCCACTTGACTATATCCAACATCTGGAAAGCAGATCTGTCCCTGAAGTCAATCTGACTCACATTATCTGAAAATAGCCTGGTTCCATTATAACAAGACCTTCACTGCCCCGTTACCTTCATGGCTGAAAGACATCTCAGCCAATGGGGGTATGGATTAATGTCCTGAAGGGAAAATGTGCAAACCTTCTAATGAGATTTTTCTTCTCTGTGTAAAAGAACCATCAGCACCTGAAGCTTCCTTGTAATTCTTCAATTAGGGATTCAAAATTAATTTTTATTGCCTCCCAAAAATGAGACTCATGCAATAATGAACCCACTCTAAAAATGCTTATTTAGTTAACAAATCCACTAAAAGACAAAGGGTTGCTACCAGTTTTGATCTAGAAGCCAGCCAAACTCCTGGCAGTATATACTGACATATTCTCACCTGGCAAAAATAAACGTGGGTATTTTTAGGTTTAAATATTCACATAACTATGAGATTTTCAGCCCGCTATACAGGTTGTAATATTGCTGGTAGTCCTTGAAAAAAACCAACCAAAATATGAAACCTTCTTTCTCACCCCTTCGACCCCCATCAACACTGTTCATTTGGATCAGGTGTTTTTGAAGTTTGCACATGGCAGTCTCATTTGCATTTAATGTCCTTCAGATTACTTCCTTTTTGTTGTGCTAAACACCTCTCTCAGTTGAGTCTAATTTGATGAGGTCATGCTGTGACTCCTGACCCTTTCGGTTCTAAATGAAACCATCTGACAAAAAAAAGTAAGTGGAGTGAGTCTTTTGCCTGTTCATGGACATTTGATATTTGCAGATGTGCAGCAAGTTTTACAGACGACTCTCTTGCCAGGCTGACGCTTGATTGGAGAGGTGGAAATAAGTGAATTCCTAGAGAGAATAAAATATTCCAAAAATAAATAGGTCATGGTAAGCCTGTCTCCACAACTCCACTAGCTAAACCAAAAATAAATCAGAAGAATTAAATATGACCATTATCTAAGTCAAGGGAATCCCAATTTCCAGAAAATATTTTCTACCCCCAAAATGACTTAGTATCTTGGTGTTTTCTTCAAATGGTTGTGAATGGAAACACCTGCATGGCACAGAGACCCCAGGGCTGTCCACGGGCTCAGAGGTAGCCTGTCATGAACACAGGAACCCTCCACCTGCTTTGATTTGATCTGCCCACTCTGCTGCAGCATTTATTGAAAGGCTGAAGAGGTGCATATTTACTTCCAGTTATCTACAGTGTATGTTATAGAGGAGGTCAGCCTGGATGATCTCACAGTCCTCATCTAGCCATAAAAGTCTGGATCTGTCTTTGAAATGCTCTCAAGAACTGATCACTTCACCCCAGGCTAATTTTATGTAGAGGGAGTCACTGGAACATTAACACATATGGTCAAATAAAAAGCCAAAATGCTATTCCTTTTGTGATCCCAAAATAGACCTGAGTTTTACTAGAATATTATGATGTAAAACTGGAAAAGGAAACAAGTAAGTTCAAAAGTGGATTCAGAATATTTTTTCAATGTTCCTCTGCTCATCACCTTGAGAGGCTGGAAGTGGGACCATGCTTAAATAATATTTGAGTTTTACCCAAATACACTGAAACTGTCAGAAAGACCTCATCAGCGAACATTAGATGAAGCCATATATCCCTTGTTATTTGTAACTCTTCCCATGCCAACCCTCCCCACTTCCACACACACACGTAGTTTCCCCTATGAACTCTATGGCTCATTGTACAGCTGCCTGTGGTATGTATGCCCTCCATAGCACGACTATTTCAGAATTATCTGACTGTAGTAAATCAGCTTGAGAAACACTGTAATTAAGTAGGAATATGCAAAGCATCAGACAGATTATCTTTGAAATGCATCAAAGTACATAATATTATAAAAAAATTAGGAAAATCTGTAGGTCATATATTCACTAAACTCCTTTACCTTATATGAAAATGAGTCATTTTCCATCATACCCTGGGGGCAAGGAGGCTGTCAGATGAAGAAATAAAAGACATTGCTAGTTAAGAAGAGCAGACCATGCCAAATCACTAATTAAAATTTAGGGCTTTTTGTGTAGAGAGCAGGTGCATATACTAAAAGCTATTTCATAACTGGACTAACTTTTACTTCACTTTTTTTTTTCTTAAATGCTATTTTACAGACCTGAGTAAAGGCCTCAAAGACTGAACGTGTTATTGAACCAAAGTCTTAGATGTACACACATAAAAAATGGAACACTCAGCATTGTACCTTAATTTTCAAAGAACATATTTTCAATTAATCCGACAGCTTCTGAAAGAACACGTTACAAAATCAATTTAAATGTTGTGGTTTTTTTTTTAAAATGCTATCGTTGATCAAATTATGTTCTAATATTCAGGACTGAGGTACAGATATATAAATATATTTAGCTACATCTTAACACAGCCTTGATTTGCAGTTCCAAGACCCCATGTCTTTTCAGTTGTCCACTAAATTAACTGTGCACCTAATATGATAGTTCTTTATGAAGTAGTTTATTATGATAGTTCTATGAAACTTCACCTGCCTGAATCTTACCTGTGGGTTTCATTTATATATTAATTTTATAGACCTGTAGTCACAATGTTTCTTAGAAGTAAAGATGTTGTGAATGGAAAGGAGCAGTGGTAGGAATTACAGCCAAGCAGCCACAGCAGTCCTTGTAATTACCACCTCATCAGCACTTCCAGAAATGGGAACTATTTTGACACATCCATTCCTATTCATGTATCCCCAAATCCTCAAAATTATTTGGAAAAGCTTTATTCTTATTGCCTTCAGCAGGTATCACAGGTCAAATCACAGGAGGAATTGTACCAGGCTCTCATGAGTGATGCTGAAAACCCCAAACTCCACAGGAATACAAGAGAATCTGAAGGACTCACCAGGTACAACATCCATCCCTTGGATGTCCACAACTGCACAGCCAAAACTGAGGTTTGAGTAGCAGCTCAGTCCTGGGGATGTCTTGGAAAGGGGAGACTCAAATAGTGAAAAAATGACATACATAGATAGGTGCGGGGGACAACAGTTTGATGTCAATATTTCAACTTAGAACTGTAGGAATCTAAACTTGCATCTGAGTAAATTCTGGAATTACATGTAAAATGCATATTCATAGGGATTATAGCAAATTTGGGCCTAAAGAAAGAGTGGGATTTTCCTTGTGTTTTGTACACTGCAAGAGAGGTGGGCCAGAAACACATGCATGCCTGCTAGCAAGTGGAAGCCTGCTGATACCTAAACCATTGGGGGCTTCTTCCAAAAATGATTTATCCTTACATTACTTGAAGATTACTCATGTAATCCTGTTTGTAAAGCTGAAAGAAACTGTAATGTGCTTCCTACAAATATTCATCTGAATCCTTAAATGAATTTTTTTTACTATGCTCACACGCCTTTGGTGTTTACTCTTCCAAGGATTTGCTACAAATGCATTGACAAGCTCTGAAAGAACTCTTTTTCAGCAAACTCACTGGAATACTATTCTTTGTCTGTGTTTTTATAATTATTATTCATGTTACGGAAGTCTTCAGAGATGCCAATCAGGCTATGAGCCCTATCATGGCAGATCAAATTATAATGATGAGACCTGCACTAAAACTTGATCCTGTGTATAACACTCTCCATTACATGCATGGCTCTTCCCCATGGAGGCAGAAATCAGCTGCTTCTGTAACACTGCTAGTTCTGGGTTGAAAGAGATGTAAGACAACAAAGATTATAAGTGAAAGACCAATGTGCAACACTAAGCTTCCTTTAGCTTTTAAATTTGTATCATGAAGTAACGTCAGCTAAAATGGTCTCAACAGGTCTTTCCTGAATATCCTCTTGATTTGAAATATTCAGGGTTTTGTGGTGACAGTGGATATAAGAAACTCTGTTGCCATCATGCTATGCCACCATGCAAAAAACCCCCCATAACCCAGAGAGTAGACAGCCGAGGAATTTAATTAAAACTATAGAAATTAAGGCATGCATTAGGTGGATGAGATCTCGAATAATTTTGTTGAAGTCAGGTTCTACTGAGTTAATAAATTGGGGGAAACCTCTAAACACAGAACCCCACAGAGGCACTCCTTGATGTATCTCCTGTCCTGGAAGGGGGCTGCCAGTCAAAGCAAATGAAATTGTGTCACATGACACGTATTTTCCTCATTAAAAATTTCAAATAAAGATAAAATTTCAAACAGCAAAGTTGCAGTCCTGAGCGGAATAAATTTGGAAGCCATATCCATTTCAAAAATCCACCTCAAAATTCAATATAGTAGGCAGCCAGAACAATAAAATAAGACCATATGGACTTGGATGAACCTATTAAAAGTACACTATGCTGAAGTGCTGAGGCCAGTTATTACCTGCCTTTAGTGACCTTGAGATGTGATCGTTTAATTGCACGAAAGTCAAATTTTCCAGGCTCACTTCTTCACGTCTGTGAAGTTGTAATCTTTGAGCATCCCAACACATACTAATTCCCTCCAGGATTGGTGCGCTGTCCCACAATGGCAGGAACTGTGGCACTGACACTGAATCTCCAGCACAAGCAAGGCAGAGGGTGTGCTGAGGAATGGTGAAGCTTTGCTGGTTCATATTGCAAGTCTGGTTTAAGCTGCTCCTTTTTATCTGTGTAGCTGAACATTTTTTTGACCTCTGACAGCATTTTAGAAGTGATTTCACTTCTCAGGGGATTACTGGAAATATGTTCTTTGTCTGAAGTCCTCTTAGAAAGCCACCCTCCTCTCCAAGAAATTACTGCACTTGGAATCATGTCTTGTTTAGGTCACAACCAACAAACATCAACAGCCCAGCCTGCTTCCCTACAGACCGTGTGCTGGGATTACAATCTGGAAAACAACTCTTGTTTGAAAAAAATAACGAGCCTAAAGACCCCGTTCAACTTTTGTAGAGAGACTGTCTCACCTGGCAGAGCAGGAGCCCCTTACCAGGGAGGCAACTCCACTGCAGAGTGACAGCAGGGACAACTGCCCCTGCCCCATCTTGGTGCACCCAAAGGATGTGCCAGAGGATGAGGACAAGCTCTGCCCTCCCTGTGGGCCACTGGTCCTGGGCTGTGATGCTGTGGACAGCTCTGGGAGCCCATGGAGAGGGATGAAGAAAGCTCCACTGCATCCCCCACTCCCACATCTGTCTCAGCAGTGTGGAGGGTGGGCAGAGAGGTTGTCCTGCTCCACCGCTCTCCATGGAGGCCCCACAGCTCCATCTGAGGGCCACAGCAGGACCTCATGTTTAAAATTCATCTTCCTTGTTGGTCTGAAACAGCCTGATTTTGTCAACCCTCAGGACATGCTGCAATGCACATTTGTTTTCCCAAACTGAGAAAAACTGGGAGAACCCTGGCAGGAGATCACAAAGACTGGAAATTTCTTTTCATCTACTAGGTTATGATTTATGTTAATGATTGGGCAAAGGAAGGAGGGGGACTCAAGAGCAGGCTGCCCTGCGAGGAAATCTCTCCAGACAGTGGGAAGGAGAAAATAAATAAGCCACAAGAAAAGGCAGGTGGGTGCGTGGCAGATCCATTGGACAAAATCCCCTCTCTGCGGGGAGCGCAGGAGAAGCAGTCATTGCTCTCCGTAAATTGTAGCCGGAGCTGTGCTGGAGCCTGCAGAGGGAAATCCAGTCCCTGCAGACATCCCCTGTGCAAAATATGTTTCTTTGAGTTTTACTCAGGAGACCATGATTTGGCTACCTGACACAGGCAAAAGTAAAAGTTCAAATGCAGTGACAATTACGTATGATAGGAAAGCTCTTCTTTTCCTCTGCCTCAGAGTGAATCTCTTTCTGAAAATGCTACTTACTTCCTTGTCCATAAGCTCAAATACTTCAGCACTGTAAATGTCAAGATTGAGACACAAATAAGAATCTCGCAGGCTCACTCACACATAACTTTCCGTGGCCACAGAGCTTATCCATGCAACTCCAGCTGCAGCTTCTTTTCTGATTCACTGATGCCTAGGAGGTGGTGGTGGATGAGGGAAAGGTGAGGGAGAAGAAAGGCAGGAGAAAGACGCAAACATTGAAACCAGCCAAGGGAAAACACTGTGTACCTGGCACTTGGGTGCACTGCATGCAAGTGAGATCTGAGCCACTCTACCTTCAGCTTCAGTTTGTCTGCTCACAAAGCTCTCTGGTTTGGTACTTTGCCCATGCAAACCAAGACTCTACATCTCGTGTGTAGACGATGTGTCTCTGCTTGGGCTGACAGTGCCACTCAGTTCAGGTTCCCTGCTCGTGATCCTCAAACCTTGAATGAAGACTTGCTTCTTTGGGATCTGTCAGTCATAGACAGAAAATCAAGGACATCATCACCACTCCTACCCCTCTGTTTCCCCATGAGATGCCTGAGGGGCATCTCAGTTTCTACTTGACTGTTTAGACTGCGTGCCTGCCAGCTCCTTTTCACCAGCTCCAGCTCTCTGTCAGGGTGGGATGTCACTGAGGAGTGCGTGGATGACACAGAAGAAAAGTGTGTAGTTGCTCAAAATTGACCTATTAGTGGCCAATTCTACCTGCACCAGCCTCATGTCAGCAAGATACTATAGCAGAGGTGACTTTCCACTTAGTAAACCCTGAGCCTTTATTTTAGTATGAAGGTCCCTTCCCGAAGCCACTGTGAAAATACTGAAAACAAAACTTACATCCAAGAATCTTAAGGACTTTCTGCACATTAATTAACCCTGCAGCACCCAGAGTGAGGCAGGGAAGTGTAGTTAAACCAATTAAGTTGCAGATGAAGGGGAGGAATGGGGGTTAAGTGCCTTGCAGATGGGGGGACTGGAACCTAGGCTTTCTGGCTCACAGTCTTGGTTTGACTTCCCAGGAGTACTGGAAGTGAAACTTTCCCTGTAGAGCTGTCGCTCTATGAAATCAGCTTGGCAGCGTGTGACAGACATAATCCTTTTCCCATATGTTTTATTTTCTATAAATAGAAAGACATCTCATTAGCATTCTGTAACTTCATGAGATAAGGAGAACAAACAAACAAACAAATATCTGAACTATTTCCAGAGAATTGCTTGAAATTCTGGGCAGCCCAAGAGGACAGCAGTGGATTCAGAGTTCTTGTTTCTGATTGGGCTTCACCTGCAGTGCCAGTGACTGAGAAAATATTTCTCCAAGCAGCAAGGGGTGGTTGAGCCCCTTACAACACACTGCACTGCTGGGGGTGAAACAGGCCACATACCACAAAGCAGTATTTTGGTTGGGTTGTATCACAGAAACTCTGTGCTCCCAATCCTAATCTTTGGTAAACCACAGACAGAAAATAGGTGGATTTCATATGATTAGACTAGGAAAAAAAAATAAAAGGAGACTATTTTGTATTTGATAATTGGCTCAAGGTTTCTTAATCAGAATAAAACATGCAAGAGCTACCCCACTAAATTAGATATGGAATCGTATTCTCCAGCACTTTGCTCAACAGTAGCTAGTAACAGACACTGTAAAGGAACATGAACAGTAACCTGCATAACAAACAGGAAGGACTAGAAAGCAGCAGTTTAGTTTCATCCAGAAATCTGAATTTCCAGAATTAGATTTCTTTTCAGTTCAGAATGAGAATAAAACTTATGAAAGAATTCAAGAATAAAAAAAAGGAGAAAAAATTTCCTCATAAAACAGGCACCTTAGGTGGGAGACACTACCTGGGGTAGTTAGAATTAGGCACTTCATCATTGTGGATGGAGGTCAGTATCATCCCTTCGTCAGCTCAAAATCTTCCCTAAAATGTTTGCAAAAGTACTTTAGATGTAACAAAATTACATCTCCCCTTTTCTTTTAAGAAGATTTGAATTATTATGGAACACTTTAAGTCTGGTTTCGTCCTCATCTGATTAACATCTCAATCTGTTGCCTTTCAATACCATTGAACATCTCTTTTAAATATTAAACAAGTTGGTAAGAGGGTGACTGAATCTGCCTTCCCTATAGAAAATACTGATTTTAGAACACCTATTTTTTATGTCTTCTCTCTCTAAAAGAAACCATCTCATTCTGCATCACACAGAAAGCTCACCATGACTTTACCTACTGTGGTTTCCAGTCCCTAACCCACTCCCACCCCTGCCACAGCACCTGCCCTCCAGTCTGCCCCAGGGATGGGTTGCTCCTTCAACCAGCAAGTACCATGTGTTTGAAAGACACTTCAGGGCACACACAAGCAGTGACACGGTTCCTTCCCATAGGAATTTCTAGGCATTTAAAGGATCCTCAAGAGCACGAGGTCCCATGAAAAAAAATCTATTTCCATTCTAATGCATCAAAGAATCATTTAGTCGGTGATTAAAAATAACAGGCTGGGGACAGGGGATAAATATACCCTGGCTCTTTTTTAAATAAGAACCCTACCAAAATCACAGGGAAAGAAAAAATTTCTAGCATGCTGTCATACCAAAATTATATGAATGCCTAACTCCAGGAGGATAATTACAGTATAACACAACTTGAAGTGTTTTTCATGTGTCTGTCAGGATCTTTTTCCCATAGCTATTTTTTTTTTGCCACAGGCCAACAAACAGCTTTAAAAAACAAGCACTTTTTCTTCAAAGAGGATATCCATGATTACTGTATGATCTCAGGAACAACTGTAGAGGCTCTGGGTAAGATTTCTCTTTGTCACTTGCCATGAGGGTACAAGTGCTGGGTTTTGAAGCCACCCCAGTCCTTGCCTGGACCCCCAGCACTCGCTACCTGTGCCAAACCCAGCTCCAGGTGCAGCTTTTCATTAAAAATGAAATAAACCATGACATTTTCACAGTTTATTCTTAACCAACTGTACAGCTGGTGGAACACCTTCCATCAGATTTCAGGGGGTTTTTTGCTACATTTTTGGAGAAGACCAGTTTTCCCTCCTTTCATTTAATGTTGTCCTTCCTTTTCTCTTTTGTTTCGTTGAGCTCAGTCCATCAGCAGCCTTTGAGAGTCGATCATAACCAAGAGAGTGTTGTTTGTACGAAATTACGAACTCCAGCTCATATTATATGTTTGACTCATGTCTCAGCTTGCCCAAGATAAGCCTATTAAATAGCATTCCAGACAGCAGCTCTGCCCAAGGGAGACACTTGTCACTCCCTTGGAGGACTATCGCTGGGAGACCATCAAGTCTGTAACCCTATGCCACCTTGAACTGCTGAGCTGCCTCTGATGGAAGATGATTCCTGCAAACAAGATACCCAAAATGCTGAGCAAGTAAGCAAGATTCGAAATTGGTATCAAAGTATGTGATAAGGAGAGAGGATGAGTTACAAGCAAGGGACTTTACTCCATATGCCCTTTCCAGAGGGTGGGTGGGATATACTTGGACTAATTTTAGATACTCAGATTAGGATAGGGTCTACTCAGACGACAAGAGTGCCTATCAGGATATTTCCATGATCTCTAACAAAATCACTACCACGTTTAATGTTTGAAAAAGTTCAAGGACTTTTGCAGTTAACAGAGTCATGTGCTAAGCTCATTGCTCAAAAAAATCACATGCTAAATTCATTGTTTTCCTGTAACCTCATCCCAGAATAAAGCAGAAGACCAGACCATGCACAGCCCCTGCTTAGCCTGGGAAAGCACATGTAAATGACTAGTGGGAGTTTGGGTGATCTCAGAGGTCACAGCTTGGGAGGACCCAAGTGAGCCTCTCAGGTCTGAACCCAGAAATGGCAACTAAATTGTAGCCAGACACCGAGGAGTCAGTGGGATCACCTGTTGGATCAAATTGTGTATTTAAACGGTGATTAAACACTCTTGCAAGAAGCCCAGCCCAGGGGTGACTGCCCAGCGTGGCCGGACCCCGTGCAAACACACGCCAGAGCAGTCCCTGCCCTGAAGAACACGCAGCGGAGGAGGCATCGCCTGTGCAGCACGCAGGGCTCGGGCAAAACGCAGCACTTCAAAGGGAGCTTTGACTTTGATAGAGAGTGAGTAGGGGCTGCTGAAGAGGGACCTGTGCTACAGAACAAACAAGCATGTGCTTCACATTTCAGAAATTATATGCAGAAAAAGACTTCACAGATGAAAAAAGAAAGGAAGGGGGGAAAAAAAAAAAAAAGCAACATGCAAAAGTCCTGGGCATCAAGACTCTTCTTAAGGTAGTGTTTCTGAGCCCCATACATACTATGACATTCTAGTCTGAAAACTGCAGTGTTTGCATTTAAATAAAAAGTATTCTTTTTATCCCATTTGGATTTATTTAACACCACCTCTCCTGAGATGTGAGAGAATGCAAATAAAACATCCAATACAATCCTTACCAAATACAAATTACATTAATTTGTCCTTTGGAGAATAACCTTTGACCATTACAAAATACACTCTACTGGCTTTCTAGCTTCCCCCCCCACCCCCTTTCACTCTTTCCTTGGACTTTTGAAGCAGATTTTTGTTGAATAGATCATACAGGATTATACAGTTGTAGCTTGCTTTCATATATTTCAAAAAGAAAATCATAAATATGACCTCATATGTTAATAAATCAATTATGGAATGCTGTTTTACACATATGCTCAAAACGTGACCTCTTCCAGGTTCTCTTAGAGCAGAAAGTTGGATTTTAGATTTAAGGTACTTCAGCTTTAAAGGTATTGGGAATAACATTATCTGGTAAATATTAAGTATAGCAGTTTTTCTGTTAAGTTTTATCTTGCCTTCAGTGGTTTATGAAAGCTTGCTCAACAGCACCATTTTAGTCACACATGAACAAACCTTAACCTTACTTTTCTTCAATAACAAAAACCAGTGTTTAGTAGCTATAATTTACTTAACCACTTTTGAGTTATGAAGGGGTAAAGTAGAAGCAGCCTGAGTTTTATGTATGCTCTTTTGCACTCTCAGAGGTAATTCAGTGTTAAAGCATTTTCATTTTAAAAAACAAAACAATGCTGGTGACTCACTTGTAATGAGGACTTACATAATTGCTTTTTTGGGAGTTTGACAAGAAAAAAAGTGTGCAGCAGCCAATCCACACAACTTTTAAAACTGTGAACCAAAAGATGCAGAGAACACTTCTTTATTCTATTTTAGTATTAATTCTCTACTAAATTTCATCCTGGGCTTAATGTAAAAATGTTAATTTTATTGTTACACAACTGAAGGAGACGAGATAATGTTAAAAAAACATTTGATATAAAATAAAACCACCAACAAAATATCCTTCATTGTTTTCTGTGGTCCCTTTATGGCTTCTGTTGCCATGATATCTAAGTAAACCAGCATTTTTCCATAGCAACTCCCCCACTGAGGCCATGCTCCTCTCCTGGTCTGGGGAAGTGATGCACAGAGGCTGGAAGCCAGACAGAGGAGAGGGACGCAGACCGCTGCCGGACTCGGGCAGAGCGGAGGCTCTGAAGTCCAGTTTGTTGAAACTGAACTCATCTGAGATCAAAGGAGTTCAGAAATGAAGTTGCTCTTCCTAACTTCTATAGATATTTTCCTTTTCAGCCTCAAAATTCCCACATGCCTACAGCTGGGTACACGTTCATGCCGGGACCTGCAGCAGTTATACAACCTATAGGTTGTAAGGTTGTACCTTTTCCACCCAGTACTTGCACTCACCAAGCTGAAGACAGCTTCTGCTGGGGAGCAACGTGACAGAAGTATTTCCCCATACCCTCTACCACATATAATAATGTGGAAAATAAGTACCTGAAAGTGCAGAGAAGCATGTAGCTAAGCAGAGCCGTGCCTGTGCCGAGCAGAGGGCAGGGTATTCTCTTTCCAGACTGGACAGGGCAGAATCCTCACTGGGAAGAAATTTAACAAAACAACTGATCAAGCTTAAACTCCATTTTTTTCCTACCATTCCTGCTTTAAAAGCAATCTACACAACTGTATTACAGCGTTTGTATTCAGCAGACCAGAATTATTCCTTTTGATAGGAGCTGTGCTAATTTACATCAGCCAAGAGTCCTGCTTCTATATCTCATCACACCTAATATCAACACGCTGTCCAACTGTATATAGTGACAAAACACCTTCTTTGAGTTGAATTGCTCAGTACCTGGCAGGATATGTGTCTAGGCACTTAAAACCCCTTCTGCCTTCAGAGCTGGATGCCGAGGAAATTAAAATGAGCATGAGTGTATAGCTATCAGGACACTCGTGAGAAGTAGAGAGCCTGTTACTGTATATTTCAGAGAAAACAGTGCTATTAAAGGACACAAATGTGATACTTGATTTGGATGTTTTCCCATGTGGATGAAAGGAATCACTCCTCATGCAATTCTGAAAGAAGCTGATTAGATTTATGCAGGCAAGTATCAGCTTGTGATTAGCATTTAGGTGAGGATGCAGTTTTGTGCTACAGGAAATATTGGTGTGTGCGTTTTCTGTTTACTTTCATTATCTAATGTGCTCTGCATTAGGCTGTGAAAGACAGAAGTGGTTATTTGGGAGATTTTTGAGCATTTGTAAATGTATTAGTCTTTCCTGAGAGAGGAATCAGACATACTGCTTCTTCACAACACAGTCTTTTCAGATGGACTGGTATAAAATGCCTTCCTTGCAGTTTCAAGCAAAGAATCTGTTGTTCTGCTTGGAACAGGTATGAAAAGGTTTGAAGAATCAGTTTTCCCAAAGAAAATTCCATCTTACAAAAAATATTTAAGAAGTAGTGTTGTCTTTGATGAAAAGTTCAATCACAGAAGTGCATGGGGAGTTGTATATATACATATATATGCACATATGTATATGTACAGACATGTATATATTTTTTTCAGCTGAACTGGGATAAAACAAATCTAAGGTTTTACATTTTTCATTATCAAAAAAATCTGTTACCAAAAAGCTTCATTTCTGGTAACATTTGTGTAGAATCCTACAGGAACATTTACCTTCAGGTAACCTCTCTGTGTAATTCATGTCTTCATTACAGCTAATGGGGAGATAGACTAGTTAGTCACTACCTCGGGAAAAAAAAAAAAAAAAGCAAAAAAAAAGCAGCCAAGATTGTTGTATAAAAGCTCAGAAATCCTTTCATGCACTGTCTAGGCTTGGAATATATAGAAGGAAATCTCTGCCAAGAAGCAAAGGATGTTGAAACAGAATCATGCAATGTGTTAATGCTGCAGGGCATTGGAAGTAAGATGCCAGGGACTTCAATCAGAAATTGAATGATCTTTGTGATATAGCAAAGAGGATGGAATAACATCAGAGAACTGTGCACACAATGGAAAGAAACAGCATAATCATTTGTCATCACTCCAAGCAAACGAGTGCTGGCAATGACGTTTTCTGCACCAACCTATTCATGTCATAGTTTGAGGTTCAAATACCTTTCAGTAGCAGATCCCACCAGCAACATGCTCTGATGGCATGGAAATTTGTAGCAATATCCACCTCATCTGACACTTCAAAGGACTTGTGCTCTGGTCCTCAGACAGTTAAGTGTGGATACGCTAAGGTGGCTATGAAATCAGATTAACTTAAAGAGCTTGTATAATTCACAGCCTATTAAGTTAACCCAATTTCAAACCTGGTTCCACTTTGCATGAGAATGGACATCTGTGGCCTTCAAAATCCTCTACTATTTTTCATTCTTTATGAAGTATTCTTCCTTCCTTTATACTGCTGCTCATCTCTAGCTGTGTCTCATAAAGACTCAGCTGAGACTGGCCAGATACTAAAACAGGGCCTGGCCCATTGTATGCAAAATATATAATTACACTGAAACCTTATAGAAAGAAAGGTGTCAAAATGTCCTGCATATGGATGGAACTTGAACCAGAAACACTCACTTTGTTGCAGATAAACCATTTGGTCACCAATGTTGGTCACCTTTCTGCATATTTCGGCAACAAAGTTGACTTGTTCCCAGTTCAACAGTCAGTAGCTCCTGCTAGTATCTAAAGGCATCATACGGTGTCCAGCTCTTCTTAGAGGGCCCTACACAAACATTTGGAAAAAAAACAAAGCATTTTAGGATCCTGTTTCTGAAAACCTTCAATTTGTGTTAGTATTCAGCCTTCATTTGCCTAAAAATACAGAGAGAAAAAAATCAAATACTGCATAGTAGAAACCTTACCAATAAATATGTGGTGTTTTAAGATGCAGCTTTTACTCAGGGATGTGTGTTAAACAGAGAGGAGTACTTTCAGGCTGAGGAGCAGTCAACGCTTCCACTTAGACTGTGAAACTAAACTCTAATTATAAGACATTGTCTAGCCAATATAGCTTCATATTTTGACTTTCAATAAAACATAATACGGTCTAATTTATAAGGTGCCTTATCATGCAAACTTCCATAGGCACAGTAATTTAAAATGGATTATATATGAGCCCCTCTAAAAGCAAATATCAAAAGGAAAACATTCTTATTCTTGGAATATTTCAAAAAAATTTATTGAAGGAGCTTCTCTGCTTTTGGGGTGGTATAGAAGTCCAGACAGAAGGCAGCACATGCCAAAATTGTTAAAGTTGGATGCCTTTGCTTGGTACTTAAATCTATATTTAGCGTTCAAGGAAAGGGCATAAATTCACCTTTTCAAAGAGCTGTATCTTAGATCTATGTAGATCAATGTCATTCCACCAGCCTACAGCAGCTGAAGACAAAACCATTGGTTTTAGGAATGTTGTGGGAACACTTGCTTTGATTCTTCACATTCACACATATTCCTGAAATAGAAAGGATTCTTCTCCCCCTGCATTTTTTTCATCTGTTTCCAGATGTCATGATCTTGTCAGTTCTTTCTCATGGATTTTTAGATTACAAAGAGTCCCTGTTTTCCGTTGCTACAAGGCATGTGTTGCAGGATGCAAAGGGAAGTGGAATTTAGCTGTCCATGATCAGGACAGCAAAAGGTCTACAGGCAGTTTTGATATGAATGAACAGCATGAAGATTTTTCATGTAATATACACGTAAGAATACAGCACTTCAGTG
This sequence comes from Podargus strigoides, assembly GCA_028020825.1. Taxonomy (NCBI): domain Eukaryota; kingdom Metazoa; phylum Chordata; class Aves; order Caprimulgiformes; family Podargidae; genus Podargus; species Podargus strigoides. The sequence continues at coordinate 6,682,116 of CM051626.1, read as the reverse complement.
CCCTGCTATCAAACTGCACCCCATAGACATCTTTTTCCCATTCTTCTAATAAACAGGGTTCATGGATAAATTCCAGCTGATTGCTATGCTCTGAACAAAACAAGTGCAATGGGAATGCTGGCAAGCACATTCTCGCCAAGATTTGTGTAAGTTTTCATTCATGATTACAGGCTTCATCCTACACAGATGAAGACATTTAACATTTTCCTTGACTTTATCAGCAATTGGAGCATTAGTAAGATGGCTAATAGACTGCCTCAGGAAGCCAAAGCTCCACTTTTTTTTTTCTTTTAAAGGAAATTAGACATTTGTAAAGGTGTTACCTTATGAACATTGCCTGCTGTTCATACAAGGGGAGACATCTCTGGTCAAACTGAGATTCCTAGGTGCTTTAATTTTTGTTCTCAGGTAGCAATGAGATGCTTCAACCAAAGATTTGTTACTTGAGGTGCTGCATGTACAGATAGCCCACAGACAACCCTGGCTTCCAAACAAGGGTGGAAAGGTAGTTTTCTTTAAGAGTTGTGCACCTAGTTACCTAGAAACAGCCAAGCAATTAATGTTAAATCATTTAAATGACCTTTTCTGTGCACTGAGCCATTGTAACTGATAGTATAGAAATGTACCAACATGTCATGACATCAACTTCATTGAGCTCATGGAATCCATCAATTATTTTGAATAGATTACTTGTAAAATGAGTGGAATGTTTGTTGTTATGAGAAAATAAGTCAAAAGCACTCAATAACATTAATCAAATAAAAATAATGTGAAAATTCAGACTTTCAAAAAAAGAAAACAGTGAATCATCTGTGAACTTGGCACTGCATCAAGCATACGCTATTCATCTTCACTCTAAAGGCTCCTCATGACCTATCCACACTCCACCTATCATTTTTTCTATGCTATCAACATGTCAGCTCTCTCCACTGCTCAGCCAGTGCTGCCTGCCATCACCATCCATTTGTTATGTTCACTGATGAACACTTTCGCCCCTTCTTCCATGCCAGCCTTCATGCATGGAAGAAGCTTCCATAAATATCAGCAAACCCACCTCATTGTTCTCTCTCAAATGCCTCTAGAAACATCTCTTTTCCTGGGCTAGCCACCGGAAAACACTTGATAGTAAATATAATTACTCTTTTTTTTCACTCTGGCTACTCTTACCTAATAATTTCCTTGTGCTTCCCTCTCTAAGTATAATGGGTTTCTGTCTATAACTGGGGCTTCTTAACCATTACTGCATTATTAATGATAACTTCTCAACACAACTGTACGTTTTTAAGTGGTTTATATCAAACCTAGTAGCAATATCTAACCATATGACACGCAGTACTCTCGCTACTTTAAAATAAACCACTCTAAAAATTTGAATTTTTTTTCCTATAAATAGTTCATTTACTAGGGAATACTCTACCAATCAGTTTAAAATTAGTCAAAATCTTTTCAAATTGTTTTTGAAGGAAAAAATAACAGGAACAGAAGATCATAAAGACTCCCAGACACCCTATCATCTGTCTAATTCATTTTCCTTGTGACCTGAGGTTGCAGGTTGAAATCACCAACGTCTGGATGCGTACTTGGTGAACTGGACTGTTTCAATGGAGGGACACACTACTGCTGCATCATTCTGGGAAAGGCACTTAAGTCTAGCCCTTTTGTTTGCATTGCTTTACTTTCATTCCTTATGTCCGTCATGGAAGGAAACTGATTTGCTCCTAGCTCAGGAAAAAATTTTCTTTGACCAGCATTGGTAAGACTTGGTTTTCATTTAAATGCTTTTGGTTCTATCTAAACCATATTTTCAGACATTTTTTTTCCTCTCACAGCCTTAATCTCAAGTAATAATTTAAGAAAAGCAGCAGAATTTAATATAAACCATTACTGGTAAGACAGGTAATAATAATAACAGTAAAAAGTGATTTCCCTACCACCACCACAGTTATTCGTCATTCTCAAATGCCTGGGGGAGAAAAGGTGAACTTTCTACATGTCTGAATGTCATGAAATTCAGGCAGTTACAGACCAAGAAGAATGAATTCCAAAGCTGTGAATCTGTTCTTTCCATTATAGTTCTAAAAGAAATACAAGACCTTCCACAACATGTAGGGAAATAAAAATGTCTCATGGCTATAGAGTTTACTGTGGTTAAATCCCAGACACTTGATATTTGTATGGCACAGGTTATGGTATAGTGTGTGGCACAGTGGTGTCAGGTAAATATTTATTGTTATGCATAGTAAGAAAGACTGTAGAAGTAATCAGTAGCACCTAGTAGAAAATAAAACCAAAATCAAATATAATTTCTTTTGGTTTGTGTTTTGCTTTTTTAAATTATCCTTCATTTTGAAGTTACTTTTCATCACTTCTCTTATCAGCTTATACCCAAGACAGTTGTATAATACATAGCTACACATGTATGCATGTGATGGAAAAGAATGAGTAGTGGTGCCTCTCTTATCAAAGTCAATAGCAAATGCCCCATCAACTAAACAGGCATGTAAGGCTAGCTCCAGAATAAAATGAAACAGCACCTGTGTTGTGTCAAAGGAAGGGCATTGGCAGGTTAATTGAGAGCTGATACTTCCAATAACCACTTAAAGTAGCACAGGCACTCAGCCACTCCACAAAATCAGTTTCTGTAAAAAACAAACAAATAAATAGATACAAACCCTCTTAAACAAGGAGGAATGAGAGTCTCAGGATTCATTTCTGTGTTTCTCATCACTGGAGGGAAGAAGCACAGGTTTGCCTTGTGGGGCACACAGGCTTCCCAGGTGGAAACATAAGAGTCCACTAGTCCAAGCTCACAGCTCTTCCTGCTACATCAGCAGCCAAATTCACACGTACAGTGGACAAAATCATTTGTCTTCACTGTTTAGAGATAAGAGACACTCATGGAGTGGGCCACCTAGTCTCAGAAATGAAGCAGCAAGGTTTCAAGACTCTGAGCAATATTAAAACACTGCATGGCAGGTATGAGGGAGTCCTCAGGTGAGACTTAGTTTTCAACCTTCCATTGCACAGATTGGTTTATTTAAGGTATGGATGAACAATTATGCCTTTGCAAATGCCCAAGCTATCACAGCAAACCTGAACCCCACTGTTTTACACAGCAGTCATTCTTCACACCACATAAAAGCTTTCTGTGCATAGTGTGCCAGGGAAGAGATGCAAATAGAGCTCAAGATGCTGCAGTAGGCTCCTCTCACTAGACAAGTTTTTGGCTTCCTAATGAGTAATTTTTTTAATTAAAAGCAAGGTGACACATGCAGATTGTCATCAGTGGAAGTTAGAGACAGCTTGGAGGAATGGTTCATTGTGTGAAATTCAACAAAGTCTTTTTCTTTCTTATAAAAGCACAAGCAAACACAGACATTTTATCAGCCTCACATCCTAACGTATAACATGCTAAATAGCATATATATCACAGTCAAATGTAACAGCCTCATGGTAAATGTCCCACTGTGAACCCAGTCAATTCTTCCCACAGCCACAGCCTGCTTTCCCCTTCACCTGTGGAGTGCTGGGAGCTCCCTCCATGCAGGTGCAGCCCCACAGACTGTGTAGGCACACACTCAGCAACACACTCTAACTGCAGGGTTTCAGCCCCTTTCTCCTCAGGCTTCCAGCTTTATTTCTTCCTAGAACAAAATACATAAACCAAATTCACCTCATCAACCACATCCCCTTTCCTCTGTTTGCCAAGGACTTTGCAGACCCTCCAGCGTAACACATGACAAACTACGTTCTCTCCTACTCAAGCTTTCAATACCACTCTCCCTGTAATGTACCCAGCCCCTAGGGTCCTGCTATTTTTAAAAGACCTGACAACCAGGTGAAGGGCTTTAGAGACCAGATGACCCACCTAGTTTCAGCTAGGAGGTTTCAACTCATTGCATCTCAGAGCAGGGTCTCATGCCAGCCTTCATCTGACAAGGTACCTGCAAAAATCTTCCCTTCCCCTGCATGCCACATTTTTGCTGAAGGTAGGTTTGATCTAGGGGAAGGAAGCACTGCCGTTGCCATCAGACTCTGAATTCCCAAAGAGCTCAGAGGTTGCAGGCGCTTGATACTGTCTCTGCAGCAGGATGAATTTCATCTCCCAGCTGAATAGCAGTTGCAAGAGGAAGGATGGTGAGAGAGCAGGAACACCTGGATTCACTTCTTTCCTCTGCCCTTGATTTCAATATATTACTTAGTCTCTCTGTGCCTTTCCTCCCCATCTGTAAATTCATCATTTGAGAACCTTTTCCTCCAACCTCATCTGGAGATAACAGTGCTTTCTCACTTCATTGAAATACTAAATATATAGAAGATTACGAGGTTCTCAGATGATGCTTGAGCACGGGGATATGGAAAACACCTAAGCCAGGATGGTTATGTGTCTATTACAAAATTTATTTTTCACGTAATCAGGCATGGAACAACTTGAGTCACTAACAAACCTCTCCTCTCGAGTGCAGCCTGAAGCCACAGCACTAACTGATGCTTCATTCCCTCTCCTGAGTAATCCCTGAACTTTCCAGCTATGTTCTAAATCCATTGTATCTGGTTTCAGTAAGATTAGATGCACTTTTAGATGGCATACTATGAGATTTTAGTAGGTTACATTATCAATCAAATTTTAGGGACATTGAGTCAATGCCTCGGCAGCACATATTAAATCAGATGGGAAATTACTTTTTTCTGCTTTTGCCAGTTTTACAGGAAATGCCACCTTTTTATTACTATTACTCTCACTGAACATAGAAATCAGTGAAAACCTTATCCCTCTTTCAAGTTTTGCCAACAATTTATAAAGACTATTTTGTAACAGGATTTCATGAATTTTCTCATAAGAAATTAAGTAAAGATAAACAGAGGACTGAAGAGTTTTGAGAGCAGTATGACAGGCACAGCTATTTACTCACTTGCAAGGAATCCTACTGAAGTGCAGGGGACTGCTTGTATCCATAAATGCAAGCCTTGATTCTACAGCGTAGCTCACAGTAACATCCAAAGAAAAGCCATGTCTTACAAACAGGGATCTCCTTTCCCAAAGAGTTGGATGAAATAAACACCTCCAAGCATGAGACTGTCACGAGTCCCACACCATGTTTTTGCTGAAGGTGTCTATTTCTTGCAACATTGGGCCTAATCCTGCTCAACTAAAATGAATGGAAGAAATATCCTGTCACCCACTTCCTAAGAGTAGGGTAGTTGTCATTACAGTGTTGAAATGATATTGCAAAATACCTGGTGTGTTTCAAAAAGATTTTCTTTCTTTTTTTTTTTTTTTTTTTGTAATTGCCAGCAATTAAACATGTTTATCAGATTTTAGCCTCTCTCCATCATTCAGAGAGGTAATTAAAGGTTTAGTCATTGCATACTGGGGTGTTTTTCTGTTTCATTAACTGCAGTGAGTAGCTGAGAATCAGGCTGATTCTGCTCTTAGAGTGTTGCAATACCACCTAACTTCCCATAAGCCAGCAGGACACCACTTACCTCTTCTCAAAACCCACCTCCTTCCAACCCCATTTCACCATGCACACAAAGCACTGGCACCTCTGAATCACTGCGTGCCTACCGGAGCATGGGCTGGCATTGCACAGAGCAAGGCTTTAATGCCCCTCCGCTGCCACGTGCCACCCGCTTTGCATTCCTGTCCCCTGTGCAAATGCAGATGTCCCTCAGCTGGGGAGGCTACAGCACAGCATTTCTGAACACTACAAGGTCTTCAGCCAGCTACTGGTGTTTTACCCAATGAGCTGGGCTTGAGCTACAAAGGAAAAAACCTGGAGAAAAAGGTAATCAAAATTAGGTGTTTCAACCTCTCTGAAAATTAGGTCATTTATCTAAGTGCCAAAAATGGGTTTGTGACTAATACCACAACAGCCTGCGTGAGAGTTATGCACTTAAACACCCTATCTATGATTTTATTCCTTCAGATTCTGAAAGGAAGAAGCTGCTCTTCTTTTAAACTAGATACAAGATCACCTTTGGTTCTGGGTTCAATTTAATCTGAAAGTCTTCCAGCTCAGATGGCTGCTGGGTGAATCTCTGTCCTGCTGCTCCAGGCAAACATCTGCTTCACAAAATCAAACCAGTCACAGGCAAATAAGTGACACCACCACTTGGGAGGGTGGCATCTCTGCGAAGGCTGCAGTACATTAGCTCTGTGCCATGGGAAAGCTGCTTCTTGTCATCTCTGGTTTCTGCTCAACCAGGGCTGTCAAACCAAAATTACAGTAACTAGAAAAACCCAAAGCACTTTAGGTTTCACTATTTACTTTTGATTCTGCACTGCAAAGTCTGACTTCAAAGGACAGGCATGCCATTCAGGTATCACAATTGCAATTTCTGAAGCTATTTACCTTGAAAAGTTTGTATTACAGTGCTAGTGGTGAGACGTGAAAATAAAATATTTACTCAGTTGTGGGATTCAGTCCTCAGCTTCAGGAAGAGGTTAGCCTAAAAAGTGACTGAGAGCTTTTTACTGACCTAGAAGAGTGCCATTATAGCTAGGGGAAAAAATATGAATCCATTGCCTATATGGAATTATTCTACACCACATAAGAGATTTCCTTCAACCCACTGACTCTCCATGAAGGCAATGTTGTCATGACATAAGTGAACAGGCAGATCATAAAATCGGAAGTCACTATAAATCATTTTATTTTGCAATTGTTTGGAATACCTGTATTAAATTGATAGCTGAGGCATCTGGGCCGTGGGATAAAAATACATGAGTGCAAACGTCAGTGATAAACATGCTGCAAAGATTGGCCTCATAGAAAATAATAATGCATAACCTTAATGCATGAGTTTAATGCAGTCACAGCATCATGTCTACCCTGTTGCTCTGTCCTGATTCTCTTTAAAGCATTCTTGTTGCACTATTATAAAGGAGTCTATTTCTCAGGACACATAAAACAAAAGAATTTCTACCAAAAAATTGTGAGCTTGTTTAGAAAAAGAATAAGATAATTTTGTACATGTTTTAATTTCAAACTATTTTATAAAATATATTATAAAATCAGGAAGTTTGCAAATAATAAATTAGGAATGCCTATAACCCTTGCTTAATGGAAAAATAAAGATTCAGTTGATAATACTTCTAAACAAGTACACTTGTTCATATGAATTATTTTCACGAAATCATGGAATCACAGAATTTTCAGAGTTGGAAGGGACCTCCAAAGGTCATCTAGTCCAACTCCCCTGCTTAAAAGCAGGATCCCCTAGAGCACATCACTCAGGACTGCATCCAGGCGAGTCTTGAAAATCTCCAGAGAAGGAGACTCCACAACCTCTCCGGGCAGCCTGTGCCAGTGCTCTGGCACCCTCACCCAAAAGAAGTTCTTCCTCATATTTAAATGGAACCTCCTATGTTCCAGCTTGTGCCCGTTACCCCTAGTCCTGTCACTGGGAACCACTGAAAAGAGTCTGGCTTCATCCTCCCTCAACCCACCCTTTAGGTATTTATAAACATTAATTAAATCACCCCTCAGCCTTCTCCTCTCCAGGCTAAAGAGTCCCAGCTCTCTCAGCCTTTCCTTACATGGGAGATGCTCCACTCCCCCAGTCATCCTCGTTGCCCTCCTCTGGACTCTCTCCAGTAGGTCTCTGTCTCTCTTCAACTGGGGAGCTCAGAACTGGATGCAGTATTCCAGTTGCGGCCTCACCAAGGCAGAGTATATTTTCTTCATTGCTTAACAGGTTTCACATTCATTCTTGCATGAATTTGTCCAACATCATCTTCTAAGCATTAGATGTCCACTGTACCTTTTTCTGCTAAAATACTGGTTTTCAAGAGCAGTTTCCCCACCCTCATGCAGAGGCATATCATAAATTGTGTCTTAATTCTCCTTTGGATAAATTAAGTAGTATGATATTTTTAAATTGGTTGATATAAATCATATTTTTCAGACTATGAATCATCCAACCAGGTAAATTCAGAGCACTTCCCTGTAGCATTTTACCCTTTGACTTAAAGGTACACATTCCAGCCACTTTTAACTTTTATTTAAACAAACTCCAGATTTCACTGGGTTCAAGTCATCCCAGCTCTGCAATTGTGTTCTCTTTATTAAGCAGAAATGTTGAAGTTGGCATTTTTTAAATGGAAAAGCTTAGTTACCTAATTTTACCTGGACCAACTTTCTGCAAGTGCCCTTCAAAGACAGAAAATGACCCAAACCTTTCCTCAAAGGACTGAATTTGACCCATTTTTTAATATATCTTTTTTTCCCTTCAGTAACTGCTATCATCAATTCTTCCTAGAACTGCTTTTAAGGAAGGTATGAGCATTTTCCTCTCTCCCTCATAAATTTCCCCAGATGTTTTCCTGTCTAATTATTCAGCTTTTGGGGCTGCTTCAATTTTAAATTAATCAGCCTGCCTACTCCCTTAGCCCTAATGGATAACGGGTGAGAAGCTGTCAGCCCTAGGCAGGAATCCTCACTCTTTCTCCAGCTGAGAATCTCTGTCCCATTCACCCCTGAGACATCCCAGAGGGACAGCACGCTGTAAACTGCAGCCAAACTCCATTTCCCACATGCTCCACTCTTTCCTCCACACCAAACAAGAAATATGTATATTTACCACTCTGTTCTATCCATGGAATAGTTCACAAGAAGACTTCTAGCACAACATCTTATTTGTTCACCCCTCTCATCGCTGCTGGGATGAGCAGAATTGGAAGCAGGTACATAAAGTTGTTGAGGGAGAGGAGAAATTTAGGTACATGAGAAAATAATGCTTTGTAAGGCTTGAAAAGATCTTTAACAACCTTTTAAAAACACATTTAAAGGAATTCTAATTTTATTGCTAAATTAATTTTAGTGAAACTAAATTAATTTTAGTTTTTTTATGGAGACCTTGCTTCGGGATTTTCTATAAGTTATATTTATCCCACCAGTGAGGATTATCTGACTTTTATAAGCTAATCCTCTTGAGTGGTATGCCTCAATCCTATGAGAAGGCATGTAATGTTTTATATTACAAGTGTTTTAATTGTGTCTTCATTAATTTCCAGCATGACACTTTAAACATATATAAGAATTTCCACACAAGAGCAGACAGCAATCCAGATGCAACATTCATAGGTTTTCTGTAATTATTTTCCATTATCATGCAATAGCATCTAGCATTTTTGAACAATTCCTTTGTTTTCACCCTTATTCCCATTGCCTGTTATTTCACAGGTCATCCCCATTTTTTCATGTCTTGGCAAGTATCAGCTGCAAGAGTGATTCACCTTCTGATGATTTTTTTGTCTCACTAGAACAATCAAGGGAAGAGAAAGCAGTGCTTTCATATTTATATTGAATTGTGTTTATAGAGGGTGGTCACAGCCCTTCCCATGAACCCAGCAGACTGGGTTTCATGTGAAGGTATTCTGCCCTTAGTGCAGTGATCTTTTTATCTTGCACAAGGAAATGGATGTTTTTATGCCTACAAAAAGAAAGAGAGAGTTCTTCCTTCATTGCAGTGAAGTCACACAGCAGCTACAGATCTGCTGTAAATGTACAGCCATGACTGGGACATGATATATGATGTTGAATAATCATGGTGCCTTTACGAGGATGCAGAGTATTATCTGCCTTGTTAATTTTCCCAACATGTACATTTGCATACAGGAAACATTGCAGCTTTTAAAATACTCGCGATGGTGCTAATATTCCTTGGATAGGCTGAAAATATTTAGCAGGGAGATCACAAGTGTGAGTAAGCAGTAAGGCAGTCCATGAGAAAGCCACTAAATTTCAGGAAGGAGCAATATTACACACCGGGTGTTAGCACAAATGGAAAGTCACAGTCACAAAGTGGAAGCCTCCTGAATTGGTATTGAGTCAATAGGAAGTCTGAAAACCTGGATCCACACAATGGATGCAAGCTGGGACATAGGAGGTTCCATATAAATACGAGGAAGAATTTCTTCACAGTGAGGGTGACAGAGCACTGGCACAGGCTGCCCAGAGAGGTTGTGGAGTCTCCTTCTCTGGAGACATTCAAAACTCACCTGGATGCGTTCCTCTATGACCTGATCTAGGTATTCCTGCTCTGGCAGGGGGATTGGACTGGATGATCTGTTGAGGTCCCTTCCAATCCCTAACATTCTGTGATTCTGTGTGATTCTGTGAATTTTATAGACAGTTTATTCATAATGCTGTAAACACCATTTTATCTACCTAATAAAGGTTTACAAGACAATACGATTATCCATTTATATCACACAATAACAGCATTTATTTCTGCAGATTTCCTTAGTCTGGGATGAACACTCAAGTATTTCCTAGAGAAGCTTCTCAGCGTATTACTCTTTAGAGATACTTTCCTTCTTGTGAAATTGCAGATGCAGGTCTGAAGAAACGGAGCAATTTTCTCTTCCCTAACTTGAGCAGCATTGCGAAGAGACAGTCCTTATCAGGATATGAAAATGTTCCAGCTGCATCTGTATCTCTCACTGCTCTCTACACCACTGTTCTTCAGAGACACAAATCCTCCCAGTGTTCCTGAGCAATACATTTTGCATTTGGTGTACTGACTTGGCTGACACTTTTTAAAAATATATATATATATTCAGAGACAGACAACTCCCTGGTGACTATTACACAGCTGCAGATGCTGAAGGGCACAAATTATTCCTGCTAAGGTCAACATTACCTTACACTAAAAAATTGTCTTCCTAACCATTCATGCTTTCTTAACTTCCACACTGAACAAGTGATGAATTTTTATGATTTCACCACCAATCATTGGTCATATTATGTACCTCTTGGGGAGGAGAAGTGAGAAGGTGGAAAGAGGTCCCAACCCACATATAGACACCTAAAGATCTGTCCTTTCTTGTTTCATAAGATGACATTAAACGAGATGAGCCAAAATTTCATTTGGATGCTGTTACAGGGCTTAATAATTGTCAACGTAAGTGAGCCACAGAATGAATCTTATGAAAGGGATGGAAGGATGTATTCATATAGCCCAGATTTAAACTCATATTCAAGGTCTACTGTTTCCTACTGGCTAGCCAGTTTGGGAGGCACGGAGCCAAGCAACGGATCCAAGACTTATGTGGAAGTTAGTTAGGCAATTTCAATATCGCCCAGAGCTGCTCAGCAGTAAGTGAAATTCCCCAAGCGGAACCTGTGTGAAGGATAGACATTCTGTCTCATGAAGGAATATGCTACTCTAAAATATGATTAAATTCAGATGTGGGATGAAAGACAGAAAAATTAGAAGTTCCCCATGACTTTCCTTTAACCAACTGAAATATCATATTCACCTACATTGAAAAATTTTAGTTTAGTTATTGCAATACTGAAAGCAGCATAAATTTAAAATATATCCACTTCAAAACCGAAAGCTTACACATCACAAGCTTTGTAAGAATCCCTTAATTTTTCCTTCTGATCCATATTCTCCTTAAAATTGATACCATTGCATCAAATGTTTTTATTTCAACTAGAGTGCATTTTGCAACAAAAAGATTGCTCCCTCAAAGATTTTCCCCTTGGCTTTACCCGCTTACTAGTACACACACTTGTTTCTCCAGCAGAAGATGGAGGAGCAAAGAACTGGCAGTTCTTTAATACTTTTAATAAAGTTCTCAGATACTGTAATACCAGGAGACAGAGAATGGAGCAGAATTCATGAGCTGCAGGCAAGAACCTTCTCCCCTTTTGTCAGAGCAGGCAGCATGTAGAGTCTGGCCCTAATCAGATTAGGTTGTGCATATTTATAAACATCTGAAGACCATAAAGAAAGGCTCTCAATTAAAAAATACTCTGGATTTACTTCTGCAAGAGTTACAGAAAAACATGGTGATTAGCATTTCCATTAGAGACTGCAATTTGGAATAAACCAGCCTCGTAGAACAGGGTCCTCTGTAAATGAACGTATCCCTGAGTTCTATTCACATACATTGAAAAAACATGTCACATTTTATCTGGTTGTATGAAGTTACACAATGCCATGCCACCACATGGGATGTAACCTCATGTAATGCAATGCACATTCAAGCAAAACTCTCTTTTCCATTATGGGCAGGAGTAAATTACAGATAGCAGTTTACCATAATTAACCACAAACTGGCAATGAGGCCTATTTTCTGTCTTTCTAGATTACTATCAAGTTAGCTAAGCCCTTCTCAAGCTCACTTTTTAAAATATTTAAAGTACAATAAAAGACATTTAATACGGATCAGTTCTGTGCATAAATACGCCGTGTGAACCATCCGAGCTATTTGAAACAGAGAGTGAATCCACTGGTTAGGTGTGGTCTGTTGGGTGAATAGTCTATGCCTGACTACAGCTTCTGATAAAAATGTTTAACTTTTTTTTTTTTCTGACCAGTTATTCCTCAATTAAGATGTGAACTCATGACCAGCAGCTGCCCACAATGTGTCTCTTACAGCTGAAATCACTTCATCATTTACTGTTCCAAAAGACTAAATAAGGGCAGGCATTTTCCTAAAGAATTGATTTTTAAGGGCTCAGATCAGTTCTTGCCTTTGATCCTCAGTAATCAGAGAGCCCAACATTTACAGAATTCAATATGTAGCCCATTTAAAGATATTCTAGGCTTTCTACTGCTCCCATGAACCACCTATTTGCTTTAGACAATCAGTAAACTTTTTATTAACAGGATGCTTTATCAGCATACAAGACAAACTCACAGCAGTATTTCTCTGAGACAGATCTAGAAATGTAAGCACTCTAATTGGGCCATTTGCATTTTAATACTCCTACAGCAGCTCTGATGAGCAATACTTTGTTAAAGCACAGATGCTGAGCCTTCCCTCTGCAACACTCTCCACTGTCATCACTCCTGTGCTCCATCCCTGGTGCTGTGATGATCGCTTCTGCTTTATGGTTGTCCCTGAGCACTCGCAGGTCTGCTTAGCTCTGGGAACACCAAACTGTTTGCTGCATGTCCGACATTCTGCATGTCCACAGTTTAATTTTTGCCTGCTGGAGCATAACAGAGATCTGCGACAGACACCTGTACATTTCCGGGTTCCATCACTGGAGAAATTCCAATTAATATTTTTTGTGATATTTTTGGTGGACAAGTTTAGCAACCAGTACCTTTCCAAATCCACTCATATTTTCCCTGTTGTAAAGTGTACTTGTTCAACTTCTCAGTGTCTTACTCTCAATATCCTAGTTCCAATTGCTTTTTATTTTACTTTACCAAATGAAGTCATCTCCAACCACTATAAAATATTGGCATATGTTATTCAAATGCAACCTGCCCTATGAGTAAGAACCAGAATCTCACAGAAGCAGCTGCCTCTGTAGCAACATTTCACTTTGGGAGAAGCACCTTGATTGTCCAGGGATGTGCTCAAGTGGGGAGAGAAGGAACAGGGCTGTATTATTATCAGAGCAGAATCCTACAGATAAAAGGTCCTGCAGAAATTTTTTTAAAATCTTACTTGGAAAAAAAAATAATAAAAGCCTTAAACTGTGGACTCCTCATTATTATTACCATTATTATTACCATTATTATTATTAATTACTGGAATTAGAGTTCTGGACACGCCTTAGGAAGGATGTACACGTAACCATACACAACACCTGTACACTGCTTTATTGAACAGAATGGGAAAACCACCTGCTCACAAGACAGACTTTGCTATCACTTGTAGTAAAACAAGATGCAGTAAGTGCCCTGGAGGATCTGCCTTTTCATTGCTGAGTCCTGTTATAACACTGTTCCTCATGTAATTCTCACTCAGGCTAATAAGATATGATTTCAAGTCATATTCAGGCTATAATGAAGGTGGGAAAAGAACTTGAAGTAGTGCTATAAAGCTCCAGTAGTACTGTGGACCTTAAGCCCTGTGGCTAGTTATGTTGTGGAACGCAACTCAGAATACAGTGAATTAATTAAACTTATAATTATTCAGGCCAGTTTTGATACAACAATTTATAGTCACAGGCACTAAAATAATTAAAATTTTTGTACTGACTTGAAATAAAATATGTGAAATACGCACCCAATATAGATCTCCCTTCATATTACTGAAAACATTTTTTTAAATCCTGCCAGGTTTTTTCCCCTTTTTTAAAAAACAAACAAGAACTCACTTTCTAAGAAGTCCTCAGAAAATCAGCAGAAAGCAGGTAACTGGTTGGACTCTGTCCCAACCTGTTCTCAGAACACCGAGAGCATAAATCAATGTCCGTAAATCTACCCCCCTTCCTGAGTTCAACCTCATCAATAACAAAAATATAGCTTCAACCTAAGTTTCAGTGCTGTGGGCTTCTCTAGTGCTGCTCTAGCATCTCTCTGTAACCTGTAGATTCACAACAATAACTCCCATTTCTTTTATATTCAGTTGGAATAAATAGGCCAAAGCAAGCCAGGTAATTTTCTGCAGGATTCTCAAAGCTGGGGTGGGTTTGTCGTTCAGTTGCTTTCTGCTTTAGGTATGTTTATGTACTGGACACGTTTCATAGACATCTAACTACCTTAGAGTGAAGACATATCCTTCTGATAATGAATCTTCCCAGAGGAGGCTGGTTTGGAGATTTAGAAGCAAATTCTTCTGACTGAATCATCATCATTCAATTGTTCTCTTTTAAAAATAATTTCATTATGTAAACAATTAAGTATGATTATATGGATTTAGAAAGCTTTTACTCCAACCTGCTCTTGCAGTGACAAGTTATAACGCAAGCCTTAACACCACTTCTGACAAGACTGTGCCTAGACAAACACTTTTCTTTGGTTACCACAATCTGTTGGGTCTGTACTATGGTGCCACCACAACAACTGAGCTGTCATGAAATCTGGTGTGAGCACAGAGCATGGATGTGTCAGAAAACATCACCCCTTCTCCAGCTAAAGACTGACTCCTGTCCTACTTCTGAAAGAACAACATCAAACAACTCCTTTGGAGCAGAGTCCTCTGGAAAGCACAATGGAGATGGCACCCAGCCTGACGTGGGAGCAGGCTGCTCTCCCTGGGCTGGTCATTGCCACAAGCCTTCCATCCAGAGAGAAAGCTCTTCATCCAAAAAGATAAACTCTGCTCAACCTTACTTCATAAGGAAAAGACAAAAACAAACCAGTAATATATTCCTTGGTTTAGATGTTTTGGTAACAGGCTCAACAGTAGCAGAATTAAGGGAACTCACACAGGTACTCACACTTACCACATTTACTGGGGTCTAGAAACTACTCTCCCTTGCTGGTTTGACTGCACCATGTTTCTCCCCTTCCAGCCCAAAGAACTTGCTAAGAGTTAATTCAAGTGGTTCTGTGTCTGCACAAATATTCAAGTGACTAAAAGAAAGTATTTTCATAAATACTTCCAGACTGAAGGCTTGTTCTCCCTGACTTCAGCTAAAAGTTCTTTTCTAAAGAAAAAACTCTCTACCTAAATTAATTTCTGTAGCTTCCTTCTGGAGAAAGAAAGAAGAAAAAAATAGAATGGCACAACCGTGTAAGTTACTAAACTAACTTTGAGACAAGTCATCCAGCACACAACAGCTGCTTTCTCTCCCCTCTTTCTGTATTTAATGCCATTGTATGTAATCTTAACAGTGTATTCACTACAAATTCCCTGGGAGTTTTTTGGGTCATTCACTTTCTAACAGCATAACCCAGAAATGCACACTCAGGGTGTTAATGCTCTTATGCAGCCACCCTGGCTTGACTCACATGCATAATGGCTCCTTGGGTGATTAGCAGTTTTCATCATCAGGTCCTACATGATAAAAAACCCAACACCTTAATGGCACTAAAAATATTAGGAGTCAGCTATTTCATACTAATGACTTGTTAATGTAACATTATTGCTGGTGCTTTAACTACTGTTGTCCTTAAGTGCTGCACTGCATTCATGAAGGACTTGGGGAAAAAAGAGAGTATGGTCCTGAGACTTATTGCATTAAGAGATCGGTTTAACAGATTGTTTAGTTTTGGTAATATAATTTGACATCTAAACATAAGCTGAGAGGGATCTCCCACAAAACCTTTGATAATATGATTCATTGTCAAATGTTTGTTTTGCCTATCTGGTACTCATTAATTAATTCTTTTTAATATATCTTGGATTTACTGATTTGGAAAAAGAGAATTATTCTTATTGATGTTGCTAAAATATCCAGGTGGCTTGAATTTCACCAACTAGATGGTATAATCTAGCACATTTGTGTAGACCTAATCAAATGTCTGCTAACAGATGTGAAGAGCCCAGCATGGGAGCAAATGTTTGTGTCTATATGATAATTAAATTACCTCAATAAAGAGAATAAATGAACAATGATGACTATAGTTTTTTTAAACCTAGGTTATCTTCCTCATACGCAGCCTCTATTAACCCCTTTAGCAATTGGAAAAACTGGAAGTTTTTCAGAATGAACCATGTTTTTCAGGTTCCTACACATCCCCATCAATTGAAATCAAATAAATCATAAGTTCTGCATTCAAAATATGCTGTGTATAGTGCATTTCATGCTCCTAAACACTCCAGAACACATCAATCTGTGTTTCAATTCCTCTTTTAGTTCTCCCATTCTTGGGGAATTGCTTTGGTTATTATCATAGCATTCTTAAACATTTTTGTCCAGATTTTGAATGTGTTCAAATGCCTTAACAAACAGCCTCATGTCCTTCATATGAGCTGGATGTAGCTTTATGGCATTTCTGAGAGCCCCAGCAAGCACTTGAGAGAACCATGTGCTGGTAAGCATCTTCAAAATCTGGCCCTCTAAATCCAGTTTGCCACACAACCAGATAACTTTATTTGAATGCCTATAAAGCACAAAACCCCCTCTCTATTGTAACTCATCACTGAATAATTATTTCCTATAATTCACTTCAGGGGGACCTATAAAAAACATTAATGAGATTAAAAGATATTTTAAGCGTATCTTTGTTTTAAAGGTGGCCTCATGGAAGTGAGATGCTTCCACAAGAAAAGGAAGCTAGCCCTTAGTAGCCGTATTGCTTAGATATCATTAAGCAGGCCGAGTTGCAGCTGGAGTTCAGATCACTTCTGACCATGTTTTTGCTACAAACAGGGGAACAGTTCTTTCTCTGTTCACTCCACGGCGTGCTCTGACCTTGCTGGAGGCTAAGTAATGTCACCAGCTGCATGTGTAACATGGTCATTGGTGATGAAAAGTGAACCAGTGTAGCTCGCCTAGCGATGCAACCCCTTTTAACATATCTAACATTCCTGCAGGTGTGGTGGCTTTGTTTGTGTGTTTTACTGTGTTTGTTTATTTGCCTGCCTAACTAACTCATGTCCTCTTGCCCACTGCAGATAGAGCCTTCTGATTTAACATTCCTGAAACTCTGAGTGTTTAGGATATAGATTGTTTCCAGTCTCAGGATGTAAAAGACATGGGATAGAAGCAAGAGAGATCAGGGCTCTTTTCCTCAAAGTTAAACAACTGGATTGGTTTTCAGGCAATGGGGCCCTGAAACAGCTAAATAAAAATAGTGCTGCACTTACAAGGAATTCACAGATTGTATTTCTAGAAGGTCTGACCGAGAAGCTGATATGACCAGCAGCACTTGGGAATAGCCCAAACACATAAAACAGTTACCTCCTGGTGTCATAAAGAGATCTTTACTCAGCCAAAGTGATGCAGCAGTGGGGCTGGAGTCATTTGGGAGGCTAATTATATCCTCTCTGTATTTGAATGAATCTTTCTACTAGGCCTTCTGTACTATGGGAGAGGAACAAAGTTAGGAAACAGGCCAGTCACTCCTGGCTCATTATGTCCCAACTACAGACTGCTTCTGAGAAGACCCGCAAAGAGAAGTTGGCTTTTACTGGATTTCACTGTGTGTGCAGAACAACAGCACAGCTGGAGCTTGGTGGAAAAGGGGCAAAAGCCACTCAAAAAACCAGAAGCTGGAACAAACATGTTCCCTTTCAGGAGCTGCTGTAGTGTGATTGCTACATCTTTGATTGCTCAAGGGTTTTTATTTCCAGACAAAGCGTTGCAGCTATCAGCTAGTGCCAATATTTTTCAATGTCTTTTCTTAGCTCTCTGTCTGCCCTTGACTACAGGTCTGGCAGGACACAGGCATCTCCCAAAATTCAATGGCTATTGCCACGGCTGTTACAAATTCTCATCTTCACGAGGTATCCACAGTGCAGAGTCGCTGCTGTCCCCTACTATAAAGAACTAGATACATCCATTCAGATAAATGTTGATTTCCTGAAATATTGAAAGATTTTCTGAAATGTGGATTTTTGCTTTGGCCTTTGAGGTCCACCTGTGTGGGTTGTTTCTGGTGGAATTAATTTTCTCCCCTGTTATGGTTTCCCCTGACTCTGCACATCCCACAAACGCATTGTTCTATAAATGCATCTGCTTCCTCTTTCCCATGTTAGGGAGAGTGAACAGCTGAGTTCATACTCGCACTCCAGACCAAGAGGCAGAGCCTGTGCCTACAGCTCACTCCAGCCCAACATGCCAGAAGGGCGTTATCACATCTTTCATCCACACATTGCAGACCTAAGGCTGGCTAAATGTGCACTGCAGAGCCCGAACTTTGGGCACTGTGAGCCAGTGGCCCCAGAGACTTGATGCTCCCCTTTGTGCTCTGCAAACATCAAAAGTAGCCAGAACCAAAATCTCAATCAAAACCAGTTTCTAATCTTTCACATTCACATGAAAGTCTGTCTCTTCTGTCGAATGTCCACATACAAACTCTATCAACCAGCTTCACTCTTTTCAATCTGCATAGCTCTAACAAGGTTACATCAGCAACTATTTCTTCCATGTCTACCTATTCAAAGCAGGACCTCATAATGAAAAGGTTATTCTCTTTTGAATATTTCCTTCAAGGAAGGATTTTGGGGAAGCTTATTCTGATCAGATTTGGATGCAAGCTCACAGAAAACAAGTAGAGAGAATGGTCTTTTGCTGCCCCATAAACCTCCCAGGCTTCATGGCCAGAGGCATAGCTAAATATCACCAATGATCTGTGAAAATGTAGCATAAAAGAAATAATCTTATAACAAGGAAGAGGAAGTAAAGCTACATGTGTGTTCATCGCATCAACACAACTACTAGAAATATTTGTTCAGTTAGAACCATGGGAGTGAAAGTGATAAAGTGTTTATAGCTTGACTTGGTTTGCTTTGCTTTGGCTTGATTTTTCTTCTCCTTGGTGGACATAGCCATTCTGGATTAACTGGGTGTTCCATACCACTGCCAGCTAGTACAAACACTGGACTGCTGTTTGTACTTGAACATTTCCTGCACTGTAAGGGGCCACGAGTTCATAAGCTGTTGTGACAGGAGATGGGAATTAGACTGGAGTCTGCCCGTTTGTCATGTGAACCTCATTCAGCCCACGGGTTTTGGATTTCTCTCTTCCACATACCAGGTGAATAACACTTGTAGAGCTCTGTTTCAGCATGGAAGTTTGCTGAGGCAGGGGCTACACTTTCTTCACTCCTTCTTGTGCCTCCTATTTCATAGCCTTGCTCACCAACAGTAACTCCTGTTGACAATGAGACCATCCCAGGCCCATTCCTGAAGGACCATGTGAATGAACAGCAGAGCTAAGCAAACAGGGTCACAGGGGCTGGAAGGACCCAAGGAAGTACTGCACCCCACGAACAGTGTCCACCTCCCAGGGCAGACATGCCTTGGCCACATCCCAACCAAGGGTCAAGGCAAGATCTGGGTCTGGAAGGAAACCCAGGCTGAGCAGGAAGGGTGCTGGGATGTGCTACAACAAGTCACTGAGTCTAAAAAGTACATTTTTGTGTGCAACTGAAGCAGAGACACAGCCAGATACCTTCTGAGACATCAGCTCCCTTTCTCTCTTCCTGCAGTCATTTCAGTGACTTGCTTCAAATTAATTTGAGTTGTTTTTATCTTTTCACTTCCATCCTGTCTACTTTCATCCAGCTTTTTGTTGCCATGAAGACTCTGAGAAGTGTTTAAGTGTGAGATGACTAGCTTCTTCTTTTCCCTTTTCCTCTGCTAAGAGTTCTCTATGAATCACTCTGTTTTCCTCAACCACCCTTCACAGTTCCTTATTGCACAACCAGGTTTTAGCCCAGTTTTTCATAAACAGGTCTGCATTACACAAGTGAGATTTTTTTAAAAGTGGAAACAGGCTCAGTAATTTGTAAATATGCTTTGGTTGAAAAGGAGTTAAAAATACAGTCAAAGAGATTTCGCTTCCCTCCTTTCTCCCATGGTTCATGACCTTTGCTTTTTTCAACTTCCTCAATTTAGTTTCAGTAAATTGTCACAGAATGGCACAACACCTGCCTTGGGTACTTGAGAAATTGACTTTTCCTGCAAATTACCCTGATCAGTGACCTTGTCTGGCTACTAAAGGGGTTTGCAGAAGCAGCAGAGCTTTATGTGTGGCCATCTTCCATCCTCTGATTGGTATTTAGCCCTTTGAAGTTCACTTATCTCCTTAATGTGCAGCTACTTTTTTGGGAAAAAAAAAAAAAAAAAAAGGCCATGATACACTTGTCATCTCTGAAACCAACATACGAGCAGTGAGACAAACTGTACTCCATCTCAGAAGGTGCACAGAGCAATGTCAGCTGAAAGGCTCCCCTCATCCCCCTTTTCAGAAGAACGTGTAGGATTTCTTTTTCTCTTTAGCTGTTAAACATTCAGACCTTGGCTGATGTTGTAGTAGCGGCGTGGTGTTTACTAGAAAGGATGTAACAAGGCTGACCTTTCCTTCCTTTCTTTATAAATAAACCCAAACAAATCTGTTGTAAAAAGTCACTGCTCTGAGGAAAAAGCAAAAATCTGCTCCTCCACATACTGCACAAGTGTTGGGGCAAAGGTTACTTCTGGGAACTTAAAACGCAAAATTCTGTTTTATGCTGAAGCTTTGATTTCACAGTGCAACGTAAAGGGGTGATTTGTTTAATTAATTATTAATTGCTCTGGCAGCTAACAGGTGCCAGGTCTCAAGTGCGGTCCCCGGGGCAAGCAGCACAAGGGGCAGCGTGATTCACAGAAACCTTGAGCAAATTGGCCCAGGAGAAAGTTCTGGAGCTGCTTCCCATGTCCTTGTCAAATATCAAAGAAAAACAGTTAAAATGTAAACTTATATTAAGCATTGTACTTAATTCTGACAAGCTTTTAGGATCGAATTGCAGACTTTAGTCAACAAAGGGGAATTAGCCTTCAGTTGGGGGGGTGGGAGAGCTGTTTGAGAGCTATATACACAGCTCTCATCTTATTTTTCACATCTGTTCTGTTTAATTTAGCTAAACACTTTGAGTCACAACTTGTGGCTGAAAACTTAAATCTTATTTTACCTGGGACTTCAACTGATATTCTAGATCTTAGAAGGAAATTAAAAAATGCCTGAAAGATTACATTATCTAATAAATTTCCCCCACCCCACTCTCTTTATTTTTGCAACTGGTGAAGATTTATTGCTTAATTGCAATTTAAGAAAAATTTTAATACAGTTAAATGCAAATTCTGTTTGAGTGCGTGGGAGGATTTTTCTTCCTTTCCTTCTTTTCCCCTTATCTTGAAAAATAAAAAAAAAAGTCTAACTGAGAAAAGCCCACAAGTAAGTTTTGGGAAAGGAAAAATAGCAGAGAACTGTTTTCTTTATTTATATTGCTGTCCTTACCCTGTCTTGCCTGATCCCCTCTCGAGATGTGTGATTTTAACCTCCTAACACCATTCTGAACTGCGGAAATATTACCCTTGTTTTAGAGAGGGGGAAATTAAGACAGAGGGCTGATAACATAAGAGGTCCATGGCCATGGACGTGCTGTGTTTGGATCACAAATGGTCTTCAATCTGCTGAGCCCTGGACGGGCACAAGCACAGCAGCTGCAAGAACAAACAGGCTCCATCATTCACCATGCAAGGATCCACACCAGCTCCATGGCAGCACAGAAGGAGCACTACAAGAGCATCACAACACCACCACATGCTCCTCCAGCAGATCCCTCCTTGCCACTCGCCTCACCACTGCACTTCCCAGCCAAGGAGGAAGCTGATGGGTGTTGCAGGCTCTGCTGCTGGTTCTCCCCCTGTTCTCCAGTGGTTGTTCTACCCACTGCCCCTCACTGTAGCCTCAGGGTGTACCTTATCTTTGTTAGGGCTGGACACAGCCTCTGTCTGAACCGGACAGAGCCCCCAGTGTTACAGCTAATAGAAGCTAATGAGAATAACAAACCAGAGTGACACGGTGCTCCTCTGCTATTAGAGAGGGCAGAGAGATGAAAGAGTCTAAGGTAAGCGAGTCCAAAAGCCTGATACATTTAGATCACAGGGATTTAGCTGTGATCTCTCTTGCCCTAGGGTCAGTCACGGCACGTGAGTTATCCAGGATCTCTGTCACTGCAAATGGGACTGAACAGGACTGGAAGCCACGTCCAGCCCTGCCAGTCTGGCTCTGCACCCTTGGTGCTTGAATCACAGTGTGGGGACACTGGGGCTGTGATGCTGTACTCCACTAGGCACCACAGTCAGGCCCTGGCATCTTTAAGGTGATTTTAGAATTTGGGTGAGTGGTTTAGCTCAATGGGTTGTTGATTTGGCCAGGTTGAAAAGCAAACAAAGCCCAGTATGAACACAGGCTCAGGACAGAACTTTGCTCAGCAAGTAGTTTGGTTTGAGAGAGAATCATTTTAGTTCCTCGTTTTCTTACAATGGAGATCAGCCTGTTCAGAAAATCAGTACCCAACACCATGTTTTACCATAAATTAAAACAATTAAAACACAAATCACATCTTGAATCTGTTAACTTTCAGATATGTATAATTAGACCCCAAAATGCTTTAAGTAGTGTTTACGCATTTATTTACCAAAAGACAATTATTTAAACAAAGAAACATTTCCAGTTAATTGATAGAAAGATATGAGGAAGTGTAATTAATCATCATTAGAGCAGGCAGCCCTTCATTGTTCAGTGGCACGTAGCTGTGGGAACTGCTGGCTGTGACACCACTCCTGTCTCTAGGACTTGGTCTAGGAGGACAAGGGAGGCAGCGGCTGTGCACTGCTGTGGCCTCACCATAGGGGTGCTGGCCCTTTCCCATCCAGCACGTCCTAAAAAAGTACAACTGCTGCAGTCCTTGCCCAGGAAAGGACTGACAGTGGGGACCAAAGGGTATCAGCAGAGCTGCATGCAAGGGAAGGGTCCCCCTCTTTTCGGTCCAGCTCCACAGGACCTGTGCAGAGCTGCAGACAGGTCCTGCCTGAAACTGTTAACTACACAACTAAGGTCTTTTCCTCAGTCCCATATGAACAAAAAATGACAGACTGAAATTACTCAGTGCAAACAAGTCTGGTGGAAAGCCGAAGAAATTATACATGTCAATAGAATTACACCAGTGAGGGAAGAAGAAAGAAGTCCCATATCCTTAAGGTATTCGACTCTCCAAAGCACAATACAACAATATTACCTTTTGTATGATAAGAGAGCTTTTTATTGCAATATGATGTGAAGTGGCTTTGCTTGAAAGATTTCTTCTGTGTTTCCAAAAATCCTTCTGGTTTCCCAGAGGGAAAATGGGGATTACACCAGTAAACCCTGAGCAAGCATGCCCATTGCTGGAGCGTTTAATCAGTACAGAACCAACACTGGTGATTTCCTTAATTGCAGCATCTTGGACAATTACTTTTCTCAGAACGTCTTTTAGAGCTAGATGAGCTGCCTTCTATAAGACAGGAACGTTTATAAGTTTGGGGTTTTATCCTCCAAGGATAAAAGACAAAGGACTGCCACAACTTCCTCCACCATTCAGAAACAGCTTGCAAGAAGTCTCACACTCTGAAATTCAAAACTACCACCATTTTGGTGTCATAAATCTACTTTGTTCCTAACTGATTGGGATTCCAAAAGGAGAAAATTCAAAAACATTGTAAAGACCCATGAAATTTCAGCTGCTTTCATCAACCACAATATCTGAGTTTGAAATATCTTGTTCTTTGTTCAGCTGTAGATGTACAGGCTTTGCAAAATACACTAACTATCCAAAACAGGGCTGTGAAATTGGAGTATGGATGGTAATAAACTCTTCCTAATTTCTCTTCTGGTTAGAAGAGAATCTAATCTCTGATTAGAACAGGATACATCCCCAAGTTTATAGATAATTATGGTCTCTCAGATGTTTTTCTACTTTTTGTAAAGTCAAGAACTACAGGGAATAGCAATTCCTGGCAAAATTCTATCCCAAAGGATTACATCTAATTTACCTAACTTCTTCTTTCACCCCTGCCTCCAGTCCCTCTTCTCCTTACCATGGGATTAAATGCTATCTGTTACTGTGCTGTAGCTCCTACAGATGCTGTTGTGTTTCACCCAGAGGAAAGCCCTGGTATCAGTGTGGAGAAAGGCAGTTCCCTCCACAAGGGCAGGGTATGCAGAAAGCACTGGAGCTGACGAGACCTTCTGAGGACACATTTTCCTCTAATGCTGAAGAATCCATCCATGCAGAAGCTAACTACTGTGTGTCAGCACAACTGTGCAGAATATTGGTGTGTGAAAGCAGCACTCAGAGTAACCCATGCATTGCACTAGGGGACCCATAGAGCAGAAACAACTATCATGTTTGACTAGGTTCTGACTGGTACATGGATAGCTTCATTTCTGGAAATAAATTCCATTTCCTTATTCTTTTTTTACTTCATTTATTCTCAAAATCTATTCTTTAGTCTTATGACTCATGGTACACCAGTCAGTCTCACATCTCCAGCAAAAACCTCCTTACAGAAGAGATGATTCATAAAGCACACTTGGGACACAGCAGCACCCAAAACTACAGACTCATTTCTACAGAAAGCTTTTTCCTTCATGAGAAACCTTTCAGGATTCTTTAGTGTGAGAGACAATAGTTGAAAAATAGATGCCTGGTCTGGCGATACAAAGCTTGCTAATGCTCCAGAAGGAATAAACCCAATTTACCTAGCTGATAAATTGCAACAAGATCTCAGTAACAGAAACAATTGCCTGAGCAGCCAGAGTGGGGTACCAGGGTCTTCACAGGAAGGAGCTCTCCCTGTGATTACTTCCACTCCACGCCAACACTCTAGTAAAGAAAAATGAAACTATAGATAAAAGCTTTGGCCTGTCCTCCACTTCAGCAAGTGGTAAATGAGCTGGTAATAGTTAGACAGAAAAGGAAGAGCAACTGAAATGCATTAATAGTATTTGATGTGAAAAGTTTGATATAATAAAAAATTATGCTTTTTGTCATACAAATGCAGCTTTCCATAAACAGCCTCAAGAACAGGAAGCACACTGTTTGGCTTTCTTGCTTTTCCTGCATGTAAATGATCTGGTTTTGCTTTTTACTAAACACAAAAGATTATTCTTAGGAGTACAACCTATTTTCACACATAAGCAGTAAAGAGGGCCCCCATATATTCAGTGCCTGGGAGAAGATGCAGTAAAACACAAACTACATTAATTCTACATAGTACTTCAAAATTATTCATGTTACATTGCCACAGAGTTCTTTTGACTTACTTGAACATCTTAATCACTAAACTAATTGAGGACTTAAGTCCTTCCCACTTCTTCAGTTCTTTCATCCTCAAGAAGCAAATTTCTGTAGCTGTGGATCAGTCAGGCCTGAGCCTTTTATTAGGTACATCACTTGTGGAGCCTACATTTCATTTATAGCTTGCATTCTTCTTTTCCTCTTCCCCTTTCCTTTTAAAGTCAGATCATCTTCACTCATTTCTCTCTGGCTATTTTTAATTTAGTTTTCCTGACTTGGAACAAAAAGCATTAAAAACCCTATACAGTGCTGTAACATCACTATTGAGAAAAACAACAACAAATAAAAGCAAAATATGATCCAAGGAATGTTTAGAACCTGTAATAAGGGGTGGTGGTTAAGTGAAGAGAAAGGTACAGCAGTACATGATTGAAAATATTTTGAATTTACAGTCCTATATACTAGCCTTGTGCTCTGATGCAGGCCACACTGTTAGTTTTACCTATTTTGTGAAAAACATGAATATTCTGTCTGTCTAGATCCTGCTCTTAGTGGGACCAGGAGCTATCACTTTCTCCTCCATTTTATCACACTTCTCAACATTATATATATATATATATATGAAGGGACTATCCACTAAAGTTGAAGTAAGTGTTTGAATTATATCATCCTTGGAAACTCATTGTGGGCGAGTTTCTTCTCTTTTATACCAAAGGGCTGCGCTGATTTCAGAGCTGCTCTAGATAAAAGCCAGTACCAGAACCAGTGTCTACTACATTTGCCTGAAAAACACAAGTTGTTATTCAAGAAAACTCATGAAAAAGATACAAGGAGTATGTTCTCCCCAAAGAAGACTGCTGTTTTGATAGTCCCTCCCCAAACAGAAAACTGAACACTTTCAGCACCTCATCCCTCAAAATATTTTTAGCTCATGATGCTCTGTGCCATGCATATACATATATATATAGAAAGCTCATGTTTCACATCTCCCAAACAGCAACATGTCTTAAAAGGGGGAAGGGAATTCGGCAACTTTGTTCATTCATTAAAATATGCACAATTTTAATCAAAGAAAAATGAGGATTATTAATCTATATTCCAGTTAAAAAAGAACATTTCAGTAGATACATTTTTGTCAGTCCTAGTCCCACCTGGCTATTTAACCAGAGACAAAACAAAGAATTTCTTCTTCCCTCTGGAACACAAAATAGCACGTAGATTTGTGGCATGTCTCTTAGAAGCTGGATCCAGAGATTCCCTTTAAGGACTGTGTAAATCAACACTCACCCTTGAGACCCTTAATTTATACCTGCCATAACATTCACTTACAGAACTAGCACCCAAATAGCTACTCTCATCCTCTGCACATACTTTCCTCCAAAAGATAACTAGCTCTTTCAGTGACTTGTGTGATATATAATATCCACTACAACATACTGATGAAGGAAAGAAGCTGTTGAGTTGTATGTGTGGAGGCAGAGATGGATCCGGTCTCCCTCCCAGGCACTATAATATAATGGGGCATTCCACAAGCATTAAAAATTCCACGTTTACCACCACCCAAGGAACCTGCAGTCTCTCCCTCACAGCCCCATGACCAAGTTGTGCTTGCCTAGAGATTTCAGGGACCAGTCAGCCCCCTTCCTCTTCTGCAGGTCATTAAAGTTAGCAGTTATTTCCCACAGCTGAGAAGGGGAATCAGGGGGAAAAGGAAGAAACCCCATGGGCTGAAGTAGAAACAGATTTAATGAAATAACAAAAGTAATACAATCACCAACATGAAGTATACAAGGTTCTACTCAGCCTGATCCCTGGGGTCAGCAGCAGGAGCAGAAGGCCAGGAGGGAGGAGTCCTATAAAGAGTAACTCCACCTTTGGTGAACTCCCTCCTTTTATGAGCATGATGAGGTGGTATGGGATACACCTGTGAGTCAGCTGCCTTCATTGGATCTCCCAGCTGGCTCGGGGCTGCTCATGGGGGAACTAGGACAGTCACATAGGCTCAATAAACCCCCCATACTAAGGATGGTGCCCCTTACTATGCATGGGCCAGCCTTTGGGCTGGACGTATTCACCATTGTCCAAGAAACCTCAACCATATAGCAATACAAAGATAGTAGAGGGCAACAGAGCTAACACAGCAGTGGTGAGCAGCATTTCAGAATCCATGAGCATCTTTGAAAGAGCATTCTCCTGACACACTTCTAGTTGTTTGTCCAGTAGCACAGAAATACTCTTGATTTTCATGTATAGAACTTGCACCTTTTTCCACAGCCTGGCATGCTTCCTGGCACTCAGCCTGAATTTTCCACACTGCATCTCAGCTATGTGCCAGTGTGCAGTAGACATGCCTCCAGAATTCCACTGCTGGAGATGCCATTCATTCCCTCCAGTGGGGATATGTACATAAAGTGTTATATAAGATGAGATGAGCTTGGAAAGAAATGGGGTGAGAATGTAAATAAATAAAAATTAAACAGAGCTAAATGGGGAGAGTGAGACATGTCAGAGAACTGAGTTCTAGCCCCTGCTGCAGAGAGGATCTAGGATTCAGCATGAGCATTCAGTCTGAACCAATAAACCCTGTTGATCTTCACTGGCTTTGAACACAAGTACAGATACAACTCAAAAAGCACCTGAATAGTTGGGCTGTCACACAGAGAGGTTTGGAGAACACTCCAGAAAGGTCTCCAGGGTGAGCTGGGAAGAGAGGATTCTTGTCTGGCTAAAGACAAATACTATATCTCTAAGCATTATTTTGGCAATCAAGTAATAATCATGTCTGTAAAGCTCACCTGACAGCTGGATCCTCTCATGCTGGGAACTACACACCTATGAGCAACACCAGTCTTGCAATGGGAAGCAGAAGCACACCTAGAGTAGTGGGTGAGACTCTGAATATACCTACAAGTACATTTGCTAAGATTTCTTATAGAGACTCCTCTTACATCCTTCCAGTCACAGCCCTGAAACCAGACCATGACAGACACACGGACAATAAGCCAGTCAGCAGAAACACAGAAGCCAAGCAGACGTGATGTACCAGGCAGACACCTGTGTGTGGTACCAGTGCAGCCCCAGAGTGATTGCTCATTAGATTCGTGACAAAAGTCTCAAAAGGCTAAAAATACATCAGAAAATAAATCACTAGCTCTACCCTATACACTAGCTACTCTATCCAGCAAGCAGCCCCCTCTTTGATATCACAACAAGGGCAGATGAGGCAGACAAAGATTTCTGGGGTAGATGAAGAATGCTGGGGCTAGTCTGTCCTACATACCACATACCAATATTTGAAAGCACACAAATTATCCAGCCCTTGGAGATACCAATTTCTGCCACCAAAGGCAGCCCCAAGGACGTTGCTGTGAGCAATCAACATATGGCACACGCAGTCTTTGGGCACGGAACTTCTCCTATGATGCACACAGACAGAGGGTCACTCTGAGTCGACCTGTTTTTACTGGGCAAGGAAAGCACAAGCCTTAATAACCTTCCTAGCATAAGGCTATTGCCCATAAGTCAACCTTCAACTCAAATTATGCTGGAAAGGTAGGAAGAATTTGG
This sequence comes from Podargus strigoides, assembly GCA_028020825.1. Classification (NCBI taxonomy): domain Eukaryota; kingdom Metazoa; phylum Chordata; class Aves; order Caprimulgiformes; family Podargidae; genus Podargus; species Podargus strigoides. The sequence continues at coordinate 6,653,129 of CM051626.1, read as the reverse complement.
CCCATGTCTTTCAGAAAACAGCAAAAGCAACCTGCAGGTGCCTAAGAGATGAGCTAGGGAACAGGCTGTATTGTTATACAGTGGACTTCATTCAAAAATTCTGTTTCTTACTTTCCAAGTGAGAAGCAAAGAGCAACATGCTGGCCCTTAGGGCAGAGTTTTTCTTTTTGCATTGTTTTTGTCTGTGACATCATTTAAAAAAATAGCTCGTACCAGACCATTTTCCAAACCACAACATATTCTTATGCGTCACAACATATTCCTACTCTTTCCTCCCCTCTGTGACAGGTATTTAATTGAGCTAAAACTTTGTTTCTACTAAGATGCAAATTTGGAAAAACAAGATCACTGTTGCCTCAGGCTGGGTTTGCTGAAGATAAAAAAGCAACACCTGTTTTAGGTATGGCCATGTTGAAATGCAGGTATTCCTCAGGCAACATACCCATGGTAACCAGCTACAAAACCTGTCCTTCTTGTTTGCTTCCTGGAGACGACAGCACAGATATGGATTGAGAAGTCTGTGCGTAACACGGATTTATTTTTTTAATAATATAGCCTTGTGAAATGTTGCTCATTATCATTTTTAATGTGACATAGAAGACAGCTTTCCATTTAAGTTGCCCGTTAGTCTGATTAATAACTTATTTTTATTTTACATTTTGTGTTTTATGCTGCCTGCAAGGCAAATATTATCAGTGTTTTCCTACAAGAAGTAACACAATTCACAGAACACATTTTATGCCCTGAGATCAGAGAAATAAGTTTAGATTTATAATACTCAAGGACTGTGGCTTTTTATGAAGTGTATAAAGAGGGCATGTTTAATTATGTTTTGTTTATATCAGCGCTTTGTCTGCAAAAATAACATGGATTACCATATTTCCCTATCATTGGCAGTTATTTCTAATGATTGATTAAATTTCTTAAGTGCAGAATGGATTAAATCGCAATTTCTTGCAAATAATTTGGGAAAGAAAAGATACAACTAACCACCCAATTAAAGCAGGAAAGATCAGAGTCTGACCGCTCGAGGCAGAGTCCTGTCCATCTTTTATAGTGACAACAATGAAAAAAAAAAAAAAGAAAAGAAAGCAAAATGTTTATTTGAAACCAAAGTACTAAGTATGGAGAGCTAGATCCTAAAAGCTGTAGTTTGCAATGTCTATGTGTATTCCCAGAGGTGGCCCTGACCTGAATCGTTTATCATTTTGCTCACAGCACCAGGGATGTCCCACTTGGGTTACCCACTAAATCCCCACTGATCCCCTCTCAATGGGGCAGGACCGTGTGTTCTTCTCAATGCTGAGCTCTGCTCACAGCCACAGCAGCTTTTTAAAAAAAATCAAGGCATTGAATATTCAGAAGTGCAAAAGATGTTATGACTGGGCTTTCCATCTTGGAAAGGACACTCCAAACATATCTCGGTCGGAAGATATGGCACGGTACCAGCAATGCCAAGGGGAAGGTGCTTGGTGCTTTTCTGGGAGCGAGTAGTGCCAGCTCACAAGGTCAAGAACTGCGGCATCCAATCCTCCAAAACCCTTTGCTTTGTTTTTAGCTGGTTGGTACAGCAGCAGCTTTGTTCACCTGCATGTTACCACTGTAAAAAGAAAATAATAAAAAAAATTATTGAAAGAGTTTTATTAGAAGCAAGGAGAAATCGTCGAGCTTGTTTTTTAGCCAGGAACAGGCTTTTTAAGGGCGGTGAACAGAAGTGGTTGTCAAATACCATCTAGTGGTGGTGAAGGAGAGTGCAAGTGCCCCGCTGCCGCCCCCGGCCCCGGCTGCCCCCAGCCCCGCAGTCCTGCTTAAAGCCGGCAGCACCAAAGGCTGGGTGGTCTCCCCGGGTCCGAGTGGGTCTGAAGGAGCTCCCCAAGGCCGCCTCTTTATGGACACAGGTACAAGTAACGAGAACTGAAGGCCCAGAGCAAAGTGTCTGTCTGGCGTACAGCACAGAAGGGCTCGCTCCTGCGGGCGGCTGTGGGGCATTCGGTGTCTCAGTGCCAGCATCTATGCAGAAAGCCTAAAAATTTATTAAGCCAACACTCTTTTGTTTTCCCTGCAAATCCTTTTATATTGGGAAAGGAGGGAGTGACATGAGGAACAATGCCAGCCAGTTATCTAAATGGCTATTGCAGGTAAGTTTCATTATTTGAGCAACAATTTGTCAAGAGGCTCCCAAATTCTGGCTTACTCTGCATGTGAATCAACCTTCCTAGAGCCCAAACCCAGAGTCAAGATGCACTCACAGGTCCTGTGCAAAAGGGACAGCCGGAGGAAGCCAGACTGCTTGGTCATGAGCAGCTTCTGTCTGATGACTGATGGCAACTCTCAGAGGGTTGACTTGGCCCAGTCGCTATACTTGTGTGGTCCTCAAGACTCATATACCTGCTGGGAACACAAGTATGCTGCATGTTCAGAATTACTCGGCGTATTTTTCAACTCACTAGGACTCTCTCCTAAACCAACACACTGTTTTCCTGTTAGACTAAGACACATCCAGCCAAGTACTCGGCTAAACCACTTGCCTGAAGCCATCCCCCATCACGTTGAGTCTCATTCATCCTGTCCCACTATATACAAATATAGGCCCTGACCTTGCAACTACCTGGACCCCTGTCGGGAGACCCTTGGGCCTGGGCAGAGCTCCACTGACATTAATGACGTCCTGCTGTGCAGAGCTAGTAGTAGCATTACATCAGTAATCCATAATAAAGTCTAATCAACATTAAAGCCAAGCAGCCATCTGGCCAGAGTGAAGTGTTCAGTCATCCACCTGTGTGAAGTGCTCCCGTACCAAGAACGTACCGAGGGGAGAAAGTCTCTATCAGGAGACATCGCCTGTGGATGTGAAGAGGGGTTATAAGTGTAGATCAGCAGAGCAGACCCTATGGTACACACTGAGGTTTCAAAGACCTTAGCTACCTACAAATCCCATGTAGTGACAGCAACTGTAGGACTTCAGTCAATGCTGACACTTCAATGTTCAACATTCAAATTGCTTTTTGCCCTGGGAGCGCTGGTTTTCTGGGTTTGGGCCAGAATTCCTCATTTTAGTTTTTGTACTATTTTATTATGATAGTTTTGGTCTAAGAAACCACATCTGTTCAAAATAAATTAGATAAAACCACTCAGGACAGAGTGTCATTGCTCCTCAGCTGCTTTTGTTTTGACTTTTATTAAATGCTCCCCCCAGATATTGTTATTTCCACACATTTCAGAAGTACAAAAGGAATGCAGGAGTCAGACTGTTTATATGAACTCAAAACACCAACGCGATCCCAGACCTTTGCAGGAGCTCAGATACCACAATGACAGGTGCAGTATAAGAACCACCTGTGTAGATTACTTCAGACTTACTCATTGTGAATGCTGAATTCCTTGTGTTTTGCATTCAGGAGGAACTCGGGCTGTAATCCAGCATTCGGTTGCACAGTTGATAATTATGGCATAGCTAGGGAAAGGAATTATTCAACCCAAGTGCAAGGTCACTGCTGCAGATCTGGCTATCTTCAACGCCAACAGGGCAAGATAAGTGGCCTTAGCAATAAGACCAAACAGTGCACCCAACAACAGGAGCTGAAGACAGGGCTAGTGCATGAGAGCAGAGACAAAACCAATGTTTTTATGGAGTATTATGTATTGAATGTCTCTTCCACAAAGAAACCTAGATCTCTATTTTAGGATCGCCGTTATACAAAGGAAAGCTGGTGGGGAAATCATCTACAAACAAAAATGTGTATGAAAAAAATTTTAATTTGCTCATTTGTGTTCAATTCCTTGCAGTACTTTGGTTTGGAATCTCTAAAAGGCACATTAAACCATACCTCACAGCCTGCAAATCAAGTGCTAATTAAAACTACATTAACCCTAATGGATTGGAAAGAAGTAATCTAATTGAGAAAATTTCTGTTTACCTAAGGCACGCTGGAAAAACAAACTATCCCATATTTCTCTTCGGTCTGTGGGTTTTTTTCTTTCTCTCAGCATCCACACACAGAATTGCCCCCTCTTACTCTATAATTTACTAAATCAGCCTTTTTAGGGGAGGTTTAAAACATGCCAAACCTCTCTCACAGCACTTTGCAACCAACCTCGTACTATCACAACTTCAAAATATGTGCTGTCTCTCTCAAAGTCATGCCTGAAATGGGTTTGTGCTAATCAGTGTCTCGGGTGCTTACTGCTAGCTACCCAACGTCTTCATTATCTTCTTCCACTCTGAGGACCAGTCTGTGTTTCCCATACCTGGTGTCTCTCCCTTACTGAGACCAGTCCAGCCATTCCATAAATTCTCTCTAGGTTAAAGCAAGCCTTGTCTTGTCTTCCTTGATTTCCCACATGGATGGGGTAGAGGAATCACTGTGGAATCTCCTTAAATGACAAGAGTTCCTAGAAGCTCTAGTGATAAACGACCTGTTGTTTAGGGTGGGGGGAACCAATCATGTATTTTTGGTGCCCTTATTTCTGTTTTTTTTTTTTCCTTTTAGGTCCTCATACCCACATTCATGTGATGAATATCTAAAACTGAATTTCCAAAGCTGCACACCCATCCTGAAAATCATCAGAACCTGTGCTTGCAACCTGATGGGGAGGGGGAAGCTGAGCTGTAAGTAGACCACCGAGGCTTGTTGACCTAATGAATACCAGGCCACAAATTAATGAGGGAGGTTTTAGGAAAACGTGTTTTTTAGCCCTTCAAGCATCAGCAAGTCTGCCAGAAGTCCAGACAGCTGTTTACAGCTTGTTAAGATGTTGATTGTTTACAAATTAGACTTTGCCTTTGAAAACCCTGCATCTATGAGCCTGCTCGTGTCACTCATCAGTAAAGTGAGGGTGCTTTCTCCGCCAAAGAAAGGCTGACGTTAGGTGGTCTGGTCTGTAGTAAGCTTATTTGTTTTTACCTCCTACCATCAGAAATAGTCAGTATTTTTCTAACCTCCTCCTTTCAGATGGTTTTGCCATGGATTTTCTTTGGCATTCACAAATTCATTTGTTTGTAATTGTTCCTAACTGAAGCAGTTTCAATAAGGAACACAAGAATTGCCTTTGCATTATATGTAAAAGATTTTTTGGCTTTTCTCTAGAAACAAAGGCTAGCGTTTGGGAGGGGAAAAAAAAAAAAAAAAGGAATATGATATAAAAGAGGAGTTTCTGTATGAGAAGATTTGTTTTCTCACTGACAGCTGTACAACCCCACAGGCAGCACAAATTGGCTTGGTTGTGAAGTCAAGGCCAGTGCCTACAGGATCCAGCAGCTTCCTGTGTCTTAATCTTTCTGTTTGGGGAATGAACTGTAATTTGTTTTCATTGACCCATAGCTTCAGTTGCAGAGTGTAGAATTACCTTAATGGACCAAAACTTGAGAGACATCAACTTTCTTTTTAGTCCTTCCAGTGCTGTCTCCTTTCTTGTGCCATTCATTCCCCTGGGTCACAGCAGGGCGTACTGTGCTTACTGACTGCCCAGCGGCTCTAGAGGAGAGAGGGGATGCTCTGGGGATGTCTCCCCTGCTTTGGGCTGACCAAGGATGCCCCCAGGTGTCCCCACCACCATTCTCCTGCACCTTTTGCTCTCGAGCACAGTTCCCCCACCCCCAGTCCCTCTCAGGAGACTGTTTCAATAATGATTAGGAATCCTGACTCAGTTACGGGCACCATAAATCAAACTGCGAGCCCCCAGCAAGACCAATTTCCTGGCTGCAAGTGAATGTGCTCCGTAATTTTCTGTGCACCATTTGGACCTGCCATTTAGGAAAGACTGAGGGTTTTTCTTTTCCATCAAGGAGTGCTACTGTGCATCTCTTTATGGTATGGTAATACCACTGTGTGTTTACTCTGGATGTGGATAACAGATATCCATGTGGGTTATTCATCTCATACGGGACACTCAGAGCAATGTTAGTCCACAGTAAGAAAAATGCACTTTTGGTTAAAATGGCAGACTTGAGGAACACCAGTTCCTGCAGATCTTGGCCATATTAATTCATCTCTTAGTGCCTCAGTTAGTAGAATGGAGATAAAACTTTATTTTTTCAACTAGATTGGCATCTTCAGGGCACAGGTGGTATACTCAGCAGCTGCTAAATGGGCCATAAGTTCTAGAGCCTCTAAATGCTACCATATCCCACCACTAATGCTACCTTTTCAAAAACTGGCATGTGTTGCACAGAATAAGGAAAAGAAGTAGAATATTTTTCTTGCTTTTGAAGCTCAAAGAAAGTGCAACATCATGTGGTACACTGAAAAAGCCTTAATTTTATTCCTTAAGATACAACCTCTAGCCCTGGTTCTCCAGTACGGTTAGACAGCAGCTGGACATACTACAGAAAGACCTGATGCAGCTTCTTGATGTTCAGGCAGAGGGAGCTTAGAGGGCAGGTTTGCAAAGGTCTTTGAAAACCTATAGGTACCAATGAGTTCTTTAGAAAAATATACTACACACTCAGGGGGGAATCTGAAATATTCTGAGTCCTTTCCAAAAACTCATGAAACTCCAGCAAGTCAGGAAGCACAGATGCAGGGGAAGATGCTAGGCAACACTGAAACTAAGCCTGAAGATTTTGTAAGGCATCCATGAGTCACTAGATTTGCACTGACTCTGTTTCACACTCAATACAACCCAGGAAAGTAATTAACAAGTAAATAAAAGTCTTCATTCAGACACTTTAAATGACTCTATATTTGGAGTCCCTTGTAACTCTGCCTGTCAGTTGTATGGGGCTTTTCAAAGAATCACACAAAAATTAACTAACTGTAACTGATTTCCAGATCCTTTGTCCATCTGCCATTCAAATCATTATGGCATTTGTCCAGCAGAAAGTAGAAATTTGTGCTCTTTATTCCAAAAATTCAGGAGCCAAAAGGAATTCTTCTTATAATGAGTCATCCTGGGACTTTATAAACTCTTCCCACCTGAAAAGAATTTTCTGTCTTGCATGGGAAGTTCCTCTGGCACTTTTCTGCCATTTTAGAGTGGAGTCCAAATGATAAAACATTTTATAAATGCAATTAGCATATCAACGTGCAAATCCCTATTGAAAAACGCACTGTTGACAAAAGAGCTAGAAGGCAGCTCATCATAATATTAAAAATGCAAGGAAAAAACAAAACTAACCCCAACAACTTGCATGTAACCACTCACTATGTTGGAGAGAGACCACAGAGGCCAAGATCCACAGGGTTTTGGATACTCCTCATTCAGACCTGCAAAAGAAAAATCAAGGTTGATAGGAGCCAGATTATCCTGGATTTAAACCATGATAACAGTTCCCAATTTCTGTCCATTCCTTAACTTTATCACTTTTAATGTGACATTTAAGCAGCACCCGTAACTTAAGCCAATTCATGTCTTTCAAAGACTTAAACAAAACCCCTCCCAAGAAATTATGGCAGTAGGCAATAACTTCAAATTAAAGGAAACAATAATCAAGTTTTCCTTGTTTGCTGCCTGTCTTCTAAACCAGAAACATTCACACCCTTTCCAGTTTTTTCTTTTATCATGCAGGCATATATGAGAACGGACATCACGTAGTCGGATATCTCTGAGATTAGCAGCTGTACAAGAAACCCAGAGATAGCAAGGCTCGTCATCAAGAAAGAAAAAATTATTTGAGATCCACAGTCAGTTATTTACAAAGGGAGAACTCATTGTTCTTTTGCTTGTCAGACAACAGAGGAAGAAAGTGTTCTGCACTGAGTTGTTTCCATTAGGTTGTTCCCATACAATCAGTACAGTGGATGAAACGACTTCCTGGAATGAGCCCCACCAGGAGCAGGTGGCTCAGGAATGCCAAATACTTTGAGACCTACTTTAGCTGCCACAGAGGAAGAAGTGCTCTTCTCTCTCCAATTGTCCTTGCCACCCTTGCCTGTTCTCCACCTCCACAGTTCTAAGAAGCAGGGTTTTTTCAGTCGGTATTAAAATTCCCAGGATAAAAGGGGTTTCCCTTTTTTGCTCACTCTCAGTCATGTAGGAAACTTCACGTAGAATATATATAAATTCAGCACAAGTTAAGATCAAAATTTCCCCAAATTGCCAGTGATTTTGGATGACTCTAACTGCTCCCCAAACTCCTAGCTATATTTTTGAAGTATCAGATGAGGAGTCAGAATGAAATATTCACTGAGATTGTCAGCAGGCCTCCTGGCATTCATATTATTTGAATATGCCTTCAGGGAAAGAAAGAGTTAATGGAGTTACCTCACATTTAGTATTCATCTTTTTTCAGCTTTGTCAGGTAGCAGACAAGCCCTGACTTGACTTGGGAGCATCAGCTCTGTACTAGCATAGTCTTGTGGGTAGCCTAATGTAATATTAATTGAATTGACATCTCTGTTGAGATCAGTTACACACGTAGGATTCAAGTTATTTAACAGTTTGTACAACTGTATTTGAATTTTGATCATAAAGACACATGCTGGGTTAACAGGGCCAGAGGCAGAGCCAGAATCATGTAGAGCAGAAGTGACCCAGCAAAGAAACACCTCTGAGTATCTTCTACCAGCAGACCAAATTGCATCTTCCCCCCCCAGAAAGAGACCTGGACCCTGGGAAGATCTGGGCAGGCTGGAAGTCTTAGGAAGGGGAAAGAGATGAGGATGACAGTCTAAGTTATCTTAGAGTACAAAGCTCCAGGGACTGAAAAGGGATTTTATTCCTGTCCAAAATGAGTTGTTTCAAATCTACCCAGATTTTGTTACTTGTGCAAAACCAGAATTGAACATTCTTGTCTGAAAGGGGAGCAATCTCTCCATACTCTTAGTAAAACACAAAAAAACCAACCCTGCACAGAAATTTCAGTTTTAATAGGAAAAAAACCCAACCAACTTATACTTTCCCTTAGATAATTTTAAGCAAATCTATTGAGAACCTCTATCTGCCCTGGGTTTCACTAGGGCCTGTGCTCTTTGCCCCTACAACTTGGTCTCTGGAAGAGGCTTCCACTGCCAGCTGAGGTTCAGCCTTCCTAGACTGCTTGGGATCCCCATCCTTCTTTACAGAGAGAAAACTTATTCACCTGAGAACTTGTTTGCTTACTTAGCCGTGTAAGTAAAAGTGCCTCATGTGAAAAATAAGTAAGAAAATCAGGCTGCAGACTTAGAAAGATAGGTCATTTTTACCTAAATTGGTTCATCCTGATAGGAAACTTTGCTGTATAAGTCATGTGGGTTTTTTAAAAGGAAATCCTTAAGAAATCTGAACAAAATTGAATTAAACCCACTTGCTCCAAAGTGGGTACAGTCAAAAAACACGGCAAAGTGAAACTGAACAGGAGCACTAAAAACTTAATTCCTCGTGCTGCCTGCTTTCCTGCTTTCTGTGCCTTATGCCAAAACTCCTTGCATTTCAAATCCAGTCCACTGCAATTACACCAGTCCCCAGCCACACACCATGCATGTGTAGGAGCATAGTGAGCAAGAAATGGATTTCCCTCAGTTAAGGTGTCAAGGGAGCAGCCAGCAGGTTGGAATTGTATCCAGCCATTTGCTCAGATATACAGTAGTGAAATTAAAAATACTTTCTGCCCTTCTCCAAGATCCGGCTTTTGTGATATTTTATCCTGATATCATTAAAATATTAAAACTTTCAAAAAGATAGTATGGTGCTACACAAATTCACAAAATTTACCTGTGGGAGCACCTTTTTTACTGGAGTAAAAGACTCCACACAACCATGTTGCTGTACCTTGGTGAGACAAGTGCCTCATGCTGAGACGAACCCTTACAGTGTAAGTCTACGAAAGCGTGAAAGCTTTTGAAGTTGCATCTTCAGATCACAGGCAGGTAAATCTCTTGGAGACCCCACCAGCTAAGTCATTGCAATAGATTTAGACATGGTGTTTGCTGAAAGAAGCCTACAGCTGGCTGGTTCTCACCAAAATTGCAGAGAAGGGCCTCCAAATGGTCTGGTATCAAATCAAGCTACTCTAGTGCTGGCCCCCAGGAATCTAAGAAGCTCAGCCCCCACAAGCAGGGAGCAGCTGGAAGCAGCAGGTAAATCACTGTCAAATTGCTGCAGCGGATGTTGCAGCCATTGTGTCTGCCAATAAGTAAATAATTGTGGGGGAACACCTGGTTTTCATACCACCTAACATACCTGCCACCGGCACTCAGGACATAGAGGCACATGTGGAAAGCAGAGCAAACATTTATTTTAAATCACTATAGAATACATGAAAATATTTGGGGCAGGGGAACCTATGGTGCAGGGACACCTGAAGGCAGCTATTTATTTTATGAACTAAAATATTTTTGCACAGGAGAGAATAGAATAGAAGCAGGTGGTCCAGCAAGGCTGGAATCCAAAATACTTCTTTCCAATCATTAGTTTCAGATTGAAATATAATGATCCATTTCAGTCAGTTGGCTGTAGCTATCCTGAGTACATGTGTAAGGGATAAATATGTCCAAAATCCCCCATTTTAAAGCTTTAAGTCCCAATACCTAAATACTGTGGTTCATAGTTGTGATCAATATCAGGAATGCACAGTCACGCTGCTGGGGCTGCATTACAGATTTCTGCAATTTGTTTCACAGCAGCTTCTAGATGATACAGTGACATCAGACCTGTGTTGTCCAAACTCGCAAGAAAAGTTATACCCACACACACACTGAGGTTCACCACTTTCCCTCTTGTCATACAGCAGCATACCTGCACTTTTTGCGTAGTAATATCCTTCCTCACAAAAAAATAAGCTACTTTATACTTCTTGCAGATGCACCACTACTGTTTGGAGAGCTTGGATGCTTGGGCACTGCTGGCTGAAAGGGTCTGTGAGCCTTGCCAGGGAACTGGCATTATCATGATGAGTTTCAACTTGAGAATAGTAATTATCTAAACTGTCATCTACTGAAAAAAATCTGTAACCTTTTATAAGAGAACTGTGGCAGGAATATCTAAGGTTTTGTCACTAAGAGAAAAGGGAAGTATTTCTGGTATCACATTATAAACACAAACTGACTTGCAACTGCTGCCAGCACACATCCCTGTAAGCAATGAGGATATTTTTGCCCTGTCAGGATTCAGTGGAAATGTATCTCACACATACCACATTTGCACGATATCTGTAGCTTTTGTTATTGTAGCCCCTCAGATTAAAAGCCCTAAGGTCATCCTGCAAACATCTTCAGCAGTATCTTGAGGTCCTTTTTCTTCTATAGATGAAAACATGAGAAATTTAGCACAAACACCTGGCTTCTCTGGTTCACACTACAGATGCAGTATCTTCTCTGAGGACCATATTGTCGTACCACGTACTCAAACCCTTCGATAAGCTCTTGCTGCCCAAAGGGAGAATGAAGCTTGATTTACAGCTAACTTGTCACCCTGATCTCCAAGCCCACATACCCTGGTGTAGCTTCACTGACTTCTATGGACTCACAACCATTCACATGTGGCAAAAACATAGAGCAGGACTTTTTTCTAAAGGGTTTAGACATTGATTGCACTGGGGAGATAAGTACCTAGCTGCCTTTAAAAATCTGACCACTAGAACCACTCTTAGTGTCTTCTGATAAGCAAACATGACTTGAGACAACAAACTAAATCACAGTTATTCCCAGATACCCAAACTATACTAGCAAAATTGTATATCATCCTTTATCCAACTGACAACTACTGTTTGGACATTATTAACAGCTCAGCTGCAGGGAGGGCTGTCTTAGTCAGGGATCATCTTGGTTTACAGACAAATGAGGGAGCAGAGATGCCAAAGTAGTCTGCAGGTTAACTTTTCAAAGGCTATCACAGGACCCAAGTTGAAGGAAAACTCAACAAGTGAAGGTACATGCATTTCTGTACTTTAATGTGGACAATGCTTATTCTTTTATATCACCCAGATAAAAATCACACTCAATTCGCACTGTATCTCCTTTTCTAATGCTCAAAAACAGAGGTTTTACAGTGCTTTGAATTAGATCTGTGATTTGTGAGCGACATGTATAATAATTAGACCGTGAAGATGTACAGTTAATCCATTTAAAGGTGTAAAGAAGTCCATTTAATGAACATTATAGTCACATTAGACTTAGAAACATCTAACTCTTTTGTTGAATAAAAAGAAGTTCAATGAGATTAACTTCTCTTAGTTGGTTTTAAAGAATACTCAAACATGTCCTACTCTGATAGTGTACTATTCCTTGGTGCATGGTTTCTGCATACCAATGTCTTCAGTGTAGAAGAGTAAGAATAAGACTGGGAGACATTCTATTTCAGTTAAATAATTACAAATTAAAGAGGATCACTTCTACTTTCTATACTTACTGTAGTATGATAAGAAGCTGAACTCCTTGAACTTGTAATTATATAACAGAAATGTTAATCTCCTGGTTCGGTATTCAGTTCTACTGCATTAAATGTATTCTTACAATTATCAAGTTTACTACATGGCACATAGACATTTCTATTGGGAAACCTATTATTTGATCATATCAGATTTTGACCATAAATACTGTAATGGAATTCTGTTTTCAAATCTCTCACTGCCACAAAATGACTAATGAGGGTTAATACACCTAGGTAGCTTGAGAACCTGAAAAAAACATTCGTATAATTTCTGATTTTCAATTTGTAATGCTAACTGAGCTTCCGATTATTTTCCACAGCTTTGCGCAATTAAAAGGGAAAAAAAAAAAAAAAAAAAAAAGAAGAAGATTTAAGCTAGAGAACACATAAGTCCAAAATACGCTAAGTAACTTGTAATAAAGAAATTTAATTTTAAATATATGTACTCTAAGCAGCTGTTCTCCTCTTAGGAGAAACTCATTTAGGCTTAAGAGTTACTGGCCGAAGCTATCTTCTTTTCACAGCACATTATAATGTGTGCTATTGGCTTTAATAATTTGGAAGCACAATTTACATCCTTGTCCATTTAAATATATAAAACTATTTCAAGAGGTAGGATAGCCAGTTAGAAAAGAAAACAAGATCATCCCCTTCCATTTTTTAATGAAGAAAAACTTATCTTTCCAGCAAAATTCTGGCTCTCAATGCTTTAATGATACCTCTGTTTAAAAACAGAAGATGAATTCTATAGATAGTCACTTCAGAGAGATTTTAGCCAGTGAAACACTTGCTTCCAGCGGAGATACCTGGCTTGTTGCATACATCAGGCTACATTCTTTTGTAGTTTACAGAGCAAAAGCTGATAAGATCAAGTGACAACATAATCCTGGTTAATGCAGAGTGACTTTTTATGTACTGTGTACTGGGATGCAGCTGAACATTAGAAAGACAATCCTTCCACCTGAGGAGGCTTGGGCAGGGGAAGTACCCTCCTGAGGACTAACCCTGGTCCAAAATGTCATACGCAGGTCGCAGGTTTTGCCTACCAAGTGTGTTGAGCATTTCAGTCATTGCCTAAAAAGAGGCATTTTACCCTGTCTCAGGGAGCTGTGTATCGGCATCTTACAGCTCCCATCATTATCCATTACTCAAAACTCTCACGGCACCATTTACAAAGCAGTGTCATGAACACATCAACCCCCCCCCCCTCATTTTACATCCCAAATGTATCAGTTTGAGTTTTATTAGTCAGACACTTAGGCAGAGGCTTCTACTGGCAAAAAGGATAGGAGGAAAGAGAAGTGGGAAAGAAGAGCAGCCCATTCAAGACACGATTTGTTGCTAAGGATCTCTGAAGCTAATGGTGCTTTTGACATACCATGCATGTTAGGCAGTGTGGGGAGATGTCTGCAGTCACCGGGCATTGAGATAACTGGGTTCTCACTCTAAAGATCAGCCTTAAGGTGTCTGTGCAGTGCCCAGATTCTTTGACTTATCAAGGAAAAAGCACCCACTGGCCACAGGGACAGGTCTGTGCCTGACAGTCACCAGGGCTAATTTCTGCTAACCCTGGCACCACCCCCATGTCCCCTTTAGACCTCGGATTTCTCAGCAACCATGTTCTCCTCAGGCACTTGATGCTCACTGGAGCGAACAACTGAGATAAGGATAAAATCAACTTTGATTGCACTGCATAGAAAATACACTTCCCTTTAAATTTCCTGCCTGCCTGAGTTATTGGATACACACACAATGCCCGCTCTAATGACTCAATCATGCAAGCCGAGCTACCCTGGCTGACCTGCAGAGCCTCTCCGCAGCCTTCTGATGGAGTCTGGTTTGCAAGGGTAGAGCTCACTCCACACTTGAAAAGAGAATAACCAACATCTAAAATGTCATGTGAGATTACAAACCATTGCCATATTCATGCTCCTTTTCTCCCTCCCTACCTTTTTTGAAGTGTGGTGGCTCTGAACATGCTACTTCAGCTGAGGCTTTATTCAAACCTGAAGGATTACTTCTTGTGTCCTACAGCCTCCTTTTTCTGATCAGTAAATCAACAATAGTGCTTAGCATTTCCACAAGGCATTTTTACTTCCCTTCAACATGTAAGCTGATGAACATCAGATCTTCTTCTGAAAGATACTAAATAATGTCAGTAACTAGTTAAAATCTGTATCCAGTGTCATGAGCTGTAGACATCAGACTGTTTCATTCTTTGGGGCCAAGTGAATTCACAGGTCTGAGCAGACCACTGCAAGTCAGAGGAACCACAGGGACAGGAACATGCTGGGGTAGCTCAGACATTGCAGTGGCCATGAGTAAGAACAAAAGTTGTTCTGGTAGTGACTGGGGATGACGGCTTCGCTGTGGAAGGGAAGAGGTTCCCACCAAGTTCCCAAGATGAAGCCAAAACCTGTTCTGAGCTGCCAAGGGAGAGCTGGCAGGGAGCAGATCCTGCTCTCTCCCACGACAAATCCTTCCCTACTTGGTCACATCAGCAAAGGGACAGAAAATGTCACCACAGCAGGTTAGCAGAGTCACATCTGGCTACAGCACTGTGAAACTGCATTTCCTCTACAACAGTGGAGCCCCACACACTGAACAAAGAGCAGCAAGCAGGCAGCAACAGCAAAACAACAAATATTTGTTTGGTTTTAAAGTACAGATAGCAAAGAGTTGGAGGAAGTATTTCTGTCTCATTATCTTGTAATAAAATTCCTATTTCCCTCATATATACAGTCTTAATGTAATATCAAGATATCTCAACTAGGTTACAAGGCTGTTCAGATAATTAAATAGTATACATAAATGTGAACTGGTATATTGGGAAATATACTGCATTGCTGCTTAAATGTAGTAGATAAAACCATGGGAATGAGGAAACAGAATATACTGCTGGAAGATTACAGACATATAAATTCAAGTACTCTGCTGTGCTGCTGCTAGAATATGTGGAGAAAGTTATTAGAAACAAAATGAATTCAGTAGCGCCTTGAACTCACTATCATAGTCTAGGGCAAGTTAATCACTTCATCCTCATCCACTAACACATTTATCCACCTACTAATTCTCCACCTAATTAGAGAGAAATTCAGAGCTCTACTGGTCAGGGAGGCAGGGATTAGGGTTAAGAAAACACTTGTATTTGAAACCCCCTACCTCTGCTGGTTAGTGTGAAAGATCCTATAAGAAACTCCCACCCTAGCTAATCCATGACCCTCAGCAGGGAGGAGTGTTAACAATTTGGTTTAAAACTCACACTCTCAGACAAATGCATCAAAAACGGCTTTTCTTCTTTGATTTATAGGTATTAGTTGTTTTTCCAAGCTCCATTAAGGACTCTTCATCATGTACTGCAAGGGGCATTAAGCACTGAAAGTTGTTCCCAGCTCTGTATTATTCAAAGGCAATTTACACTAATTATTGGAGTCCATGGTGTTACCCATACTCATAGAATGATCCATCTCAGCAGGCTAAAGTACTTTTGAAATGTTAATTTATTACTGAGGTATAAAAACGTCCTTACATTAAAACACAATTCTTTCTTAAATGCCAGGGGTTTTCTATTACTGATATATTACATACTTACTGTTTATCTTAGATACAAGAATAAAGATATAATTTAGTTTACTATATAATAGTGCCTATAAAAGCCACTATTAACACAAATTGCACTGCATTTAAACTCAGTTACGACAGTGATATTATTCTTGTTTTTCTTGTCTAGTGATTTTCTCAACGCTCATGCAAACAGCTCGCAGAGCTACTTCATGGAGGCAAGCTTTTCAGACAGCTGAATGGCGAAGTGAAAAAAGTGTTTCACTGGTAAAGTGTTTCACTGATTCTAAAATAATCTCATAGGCATTAAAGTATAGATATTAGTGTGATATCACTGCTTTGAGGACAAACAGGGAAAATGCATTCCTAAACTGGCATGAAAGCGCACCCATGTAACAAATGCCAATAACCAAAAATCCACTAAAAGCACTCAATATTCAGTGAAATTCTGGCACAAAAGACACTGATTTTAGCAAGAACAGTTTGGCCAGTGCTGAGCACCCTGTCTCTTACAGGTTTTGTTTTTCATGTGTAAAAACAATTCATGTCTGAATGTGTAAAAATACAGCCATGCCAACAAAATTTTATTTGACCTTTTGCTGACAAAAGACCTTGAACAATCAAGGGGATTATCTCTTAACTAGCTCAACCAACAACTTTTACTTCACTTGAGAAGCCACCGGATTGCACTCAGTGGTAGGAGGAAATCCTGCCTTGGAAGTGTCAGAGTCTTGGGATGCATAAGGAGTTTGTGGCAAATGAAAAAAAAGCCCCTTTCCTTTCCAAAGTCCTCTCCAAGGACCCAAAGATAGTCCTCACCCATGAAATGTACACTGTTGTGAATTAAGACCATCTGCTTTATATCTGAAAAATCTAAATAACATCACATAAACAAAACTTGCCACAATAGGCTCAAATCTTTTCTGTCCAAAAATATTTGGCAACCTGGAATTTGTTTGTGAAGCTGAAATACAAAACACAGCTTTAGAACAGCAATACCCTTATTCCCAAACTCTGTGAAGATTTCATATAACCTTTCCCCAGATTTCATTTACCTCTCCAGGTCTCTGTCTGACCACTGGAAATACATAGTAGTTCCTGAAACGAAAGGACTTCTGAAATAAAGTATTATGCCAACAAAGATCTCAATCACCACTAACACAATCTGTTTACCCAAAGAAAACCAAATTCCAGAGCAATGGCTTGGCTTCATAAACTGGCCAATCCACTGCAGGTACTCAGAAGTCACACAATTTGCAGAGGAGTTGGGCAATTACATGTGAGGTGTATTGTGCTCACTCACATGCCTAAATTCCACACACAGGACTATAATTTGCATGCACAACAGTTTGCATACATTAAGGATTTTTTTTTTTGCATAAAAGACCTACTAGATGCCAAAGCAATGACTTGTGTACATAACCGCAGTAATCCTACCTGCAAGTCAGACCTTTAGATAAACAAGCTTGACTTACAAAAAGCACCTCTTATGCCATGAAAATCTGCTTTAGAGGAACACATGTTCTCACAAAACACATAACTGATCATGAAAAAAATACACACCACAAAACACAACACCCCACAAATTTCTCCTGTAAAATTTATGTCATGAATTAGAAGTGAGACTTTATTATTTTGCACCAGAATCAGGAAAAAATCACACTTCAGCATTCATCTGATCAGTCATTTTTAATCTTCATTTAGTCACAGACTATGTATTATCTATGGTATCTTTTATTTTAGGAATAGGTGGGCACTGTTAATCCTGGACTACTGAGGTCTGGGTCACCACAAATTCTTTGGAAAGAGGCCCTCCTGATATAAACACTCATTTTACAGAATAATCCCATCTATCCATAACATGCTGACTTTTTGGTATGCAGATAAACCTATTATTTTTTTCAAATTTTTATGTTATTTTTCCCTGAGAGTTAGACAGCCTTTGACAATTTGGACCATCAGTTGTCTCCATATAGAAGCTGCTTCCAAATGTGAAAAACCAACCTGATTTCCCTTTTGCTAAGCTAGCCAAGTCCCCAGTGGCTGGGAGGAAGGATGGGTGATGTGGATGAGCAGCAGCTCGGAAGCAGGGATTCAGATGGGCAGCAGCAGCACACAGCAGTTTTAGTTCTAGCTGAAATCCAGCTGATACAGATAGAGATACTAAGCTCTGACCTAAATTCCAGTCAATCAAATGGCTACTGGATCAGGTACCTAATGAATATGTTTTCTCTAATTAGACAGAAATAATTGTTATAAATAAAGTAATGAGAAAAAAATCTGTTAGCAATCTTATCTATATTCATTTAATTTTCAGACATAGTAATGTATTTTATTAAAAGAGTATGCTTGCCTCAGAAAATATCAACAGGTTTGCCTAACAGCATCAAGCCAGATATTCTGTGTTTTGTAAACGCATCAGGATATTGCTGTGCTGCCATTCACATCACATAGCAGCTATGCATTATACATGCAAGGCTAGTGGCACCAGGCAGCTCTTTTTCTAATTAATACAAGTCAGAGTAAATTGTTAGGAGGAGGGAAGTAGACCAAAAATGAGAGAAAAAGAGATTTCCACAAAATTGCCCATTGCAACATGAAAACTCAGCTTATCTGCATAATATTAATGATATAAAATATGCAAACAGATGTTTCTCTCATTAAATGCTGCATGCAAATAACACTAGGAGGAGTGGTAATGTTGTTTCAGGGTTGAGAGATCACGGGGGGTAATTAGAGGTTAATCCAGTTTTCAGTTCACAGACTGTAAGACATGAGTGGTTGTAAAGAAAAATTGTCACTTAACCTTCAATTCATTACCCACAGCACATGGATTTTTCTTCTAAAATAACAAAAAAATATATGTATTTATCCTCACTCTAGTGCCAAGGTATGGTGCATATCATTAGAGAAGAACAGAAATTATTTGTTGCTATGAATGCCATTAAGTAGGTGCAGGAATGCATTAATTAGGGAAAGCAGAATTTGATCAGAAGTTCTTAGACCACAGTCTAAATGCTGTAATCTCACTGAACGTATTTCAATTGCTGAGATGTTGTCAAATGTTAATAGCAAACCATCTGAAATACTTGTGGAACAAGTCCCTAAAATAATTAAAAGCCTAATGTTTGAGATTCTGCATGGGTTTTGCTGTAAGCCCCGTGAGCTGGATGGTACCATCAGCAGCAGGCTGCCAACCGTCACTTTTGCTTGGAGTATCCTGCTGGGTGGATTGAAAGCAGTAAACATTTTAGCACTTAGATCTGAGTTCAACACGCCAGATGAGACATTCCCACTCCTTGCTCATAGGAGAAAATAAAGTGATAAGTGTCTGCGCTGCAGTCTAGCCATGTTCTTCAGCAGCAAGATTTTGTGCTGAGGGAAAGGCAAGGCCAGTGTGAACTACAGCAGCCACAGGTGGGAACAAGTAGAGAAAAGCAAAGAAATATCTTCATTTGTGCAGCCCTGTCTATATAATATCTGGGTGAAAATCGATGTGGGCCGGGGATAGTGAGAGTGAGAAATCGAAGAGAAGATGGCAGTTGGCTCCGTTTGGCCTTGGTTCCAGGGACCACAACACATTTGAATATTTTGGTGGTTTACTTAAAAATCTGCTTCCAGAAGTCTTGCAAATTATTTCCTTTAAATATAGAACAAGAACAAGGGCTTATGTGTGTCTCTCCAGTGTGTCTCTTGCCATCTGGCTGTCCTCACTGTCTCTCTCACTCCTCCCCCAGTTACACACACCACTAGACCTTCCATTTGTGCCTCACCAGTTCTTTGGGTTCTAAAACCAGTTTCCTTCCCCTTTGGCCTCTCAAATTCTCATTTATGCGGTACATTGCTTTTGAGCCTCACACTCAAAGAACCATGACTACACCAGCCCAGCCTCAAAATTTACCTTGGTTTCCTGAGCTGAATAGCTCAGATTTGGCCCAACAGCTTTGAAACAGCACTGTGTATGACATACCCTCAACTTAAAGTATCATGGCTGTTCTAGCTCTAGAATTTCATTGTGGAATTCAGTTTTAAAACTTCTTGTTAATTGAGAGTACAAAAAAAGACATTTATAGTCTTTTTGCATGAGATGAAAATAATCAAACTTACATATTTTTGTCTGCATTCATGTGGCATCCCATTGCATAAACCCTGCTTCATAAAAATTCCCCTTCTTAATGATTTTCACAGCTATTTACAGCCTGCTTCCATTTGAAAAATGTCTGTAATCCAAGAAAAAAAAAAAAAAGTGAAAATATCACTTTTTCTGAGGTTGAACACTGCAGAAGGATTTTACTATATTTTGTCTTGAATGGCTGCAGTGAAATAGAATTATCATCCTCGCCTTGAGTGTGCAAGAGCCATACTTTCCCTTGGGAGGTACACTTTGTAAGGTTACCGTATTTAGCTAGCTGCAAATTTTAGGGTAACGCAGACTTTTAAACATCAAGGCTCCACTTGCTCCATATACCTCATCTAGTGACAGGAGCTTTGTGCGAGAGCCAGTGCATGGGGGGAAACCCCACCTTCCAACCTCGCTCAGCTGGAGCCTGGCTGCCTACAGCTGCACATCCTTTCCCCGTGGCCACCACCCCACCTCCGCAGCAGATCCGTGGCAGCTGCTGCCCCTTCTGAGCCGCCTGAATAAACAGCTGAGGATTACACCCTCTGGCGCAGTCGGTCCTCTGTCACCCCGGGGTAAGGGGAGCAGAGGGCAGGATGCGGCACAAGCATAAAGGAGTGGCGGCTGGCAGGTGCAGGAGTCCCGCGGGGGCCTGTTACACGCTGATAGCATTGAAGCAGCTCTCAGCCCCCCTGCTTTGATCACTTCAGCACAAAGGTGGCTTCCACGCCTTCCCCATCACCCTTGTTCCAGGACCTGGAGAAACAATTCAGACTGGAAATCTCCCAGTTACTTATCTCCAGACCCCATCAGAAAAGGAGCCTGTCAACATCTCATTTCTGGCTTATTGCCCCCAAGTCCCGTCAAAGCCCCACAAGCAGGTGAAGATATGGAGTTGTACCGGTGAAGTCTGAACGAGTTTGAGTAAATGCCACCTGATCCCTGTTACACTAGATTAAAAGTGTCCCCCTAGAAATGTCACGATGCATTTACAGGGAGAACCACAGGAAAAAACTCGGCCATAACATTTTTCCTTAGCATGCTCAAAACATATTTTCAGGCCAAGTGAACACAGGTAACCGTGCAAGCAAACTGGGGCGTTGAGGATTTGGTCCAAAGCTCACAAGAGTGCAAGGAAAAGACTAAAAAACTGAGTGTGCAAATGGCTGCATGCAGCCCCGAGTGCGGACTGCCACACGCGTGTGCGTGCACACAGGTCCCCGCCGCTCGAAACACATTCCTGCATCTCCCGTCACCTGGGAGGACCTGTGGCTCAAGGACGTAAGCGCTGGGATTTTGGCATACACCAAGAGAATCAATACCTATTAAAATCTGTTTATCACAAGCAGAGTTTTGAACGTCTAATTGCTGCAGTTTGTTGGAGGAACAAAAAGATCTTCCCTGGCTTCAGCCATATCCAAGGGGATTAATTTGTCACTCTTCAAAAACAACTCATTGGAGGAATACCCTCTTTGATTCTTTATTCTCACATTAATTAGGAGTAATAAGTACACTAGATACACTTGGTACTTAAAAAATTAGTAGAAATAAATCTGCCACACATCTCAAGAGGGCAACGAAGATCCGGCTGTGCGGGGTGGGAGCCTCGAATCCCGTTTGCGGGACAGCCCTGCCACGCCGCTCCGGAGCAGGGCACCGGCCCGGGACCGACCCGCAGCCTCCGGCCGGCCGCGGGCACGGAGAGCACAGGGACCGGGACGGCGCCGCCTCCCCGCCGTCCCCTCACCACCGCCGCCGCCGCCTGCCCCCTCCGGCCCACGGCGGGAATCGCAGCGGCTGCCCCCGGCGGCCCCGTGGGGCCCTGGAGAGCGGCCTGCGGGCACTGGCGCCTCCAGCCGCGTCCCCTCACGGAGTCACAGAGTGCTGGGGGTCGGAAGGGACCTCCGAAGATCATCCAGTCCAACCGCCCTGCTAGAGCAGGGTCCTGGAGTAGATCACACAGGAACACGTCCAGACGGGTTTTGAATGTCTCCAGAAACAGAGACTCCACAGCCTCTCTGGGCAGCCTGTGCCAGTGCTGTCACCCTCACAGTAAAGAAGTGTTTCCTTATGTTAAGATCGAACCTCCTGTGTTCCAGTTTGTGCCCAGTGCCCCTTGTCCTGTCACTGGACACCACCGAGAAGAGTCTGGCCCCGTCGTCCTGACACCCACCCTTCAGACATTTATAAGCACTAATGAGATCACCCCTCAGCCTCCTCTTCTCCCAGCTGAACAGACCCAGCTCCCTCAGCCTCTCCACTTATGGGAGATGCTCCAGTCCCTTCATCACCTTAGTGGCCCTGCACTGGACTCTTTCCAGTAGCTCCATGTCCCTCTTGAGCTGGGGAGCCCAGAACAGGACACAGCACTCCAGATGAGGCCTCACCAGGGCAGAGTAGAGGGGGAGGAGAGCCTCCCTCAACCTGCTGGCCACACTCCTCTTCATGCACCCCAGGACACCGTTGGCCTCCTTGGCCACAAGAGCACATTGCTGGCTCCCTCCAGCACGATGTCCCTGGAACTTCCCATCAGATACCAGCAGGCACCTGTCCAGAAGGGCTCATGGCAGAGGGGGCTGCAGGAGGCACTCAAGGCCACAAGCAGGGCCTGGCTGGTCTCTTCACCATTTTTAAAGGCACGTATTATGCCCTGCAGTAAGCCCTCAGGCACCACATACTCCATGTCGTACCTCCCAGTGTGTTCCTCATGCCCAGGTCCTTTGTGGTGGCTCTGCTCGCGTCAGCAAAGTTCCCCTGATTTACCATAGTGGAGGAGCTAGCTTTAAGAGCATGGGGGGAGGGGGGTGTGTGAAAGAGCATTTTGTGCTGAAATATAAAGTGAAAGTCAATTTGATCCTTATTAAGGAATAAAAAAAATGCCAAAAGAGGGAGTGACTGAAAATTTCTTTGCCAGAGAATAATTCTGTCAGAATTACTGAAGTACTGAACCAAACCCCATCTTTTCAGTCGTTGGTTTTCAAGTGGGAAACCTCCCCAATGCTTTGGATATCTCTGAATCCCTCCTAGAAGCAATTTCTCTCACTTGAGGACACCCTTTCCATCAATGGGACCATTCACCTAAGCACAGCCATCCCCTGGCTCAGGGGACCATCTGTGCCCCCCCAGAAGCCCAGCCCTGCCAGCCAGGACCCCTGCCCAGGGGAGATGGCCGGAGGAGTGCAGGGATGCTGGATTTCCAGTCGGTTGTTCTGGGCTATGAGTGCTGACACCTCCACCTTCCATCGTGTCCTTCAACTGCACAGCTTGAGAGGCAGCACCCTTCACTGCCTGCTTGTTTAAGGTAATTACTACATGTATTTCCTCCCTGCTGATTCTGCTGAAGCAGAAAAGGCTTTGGCCTTCACTATAAAGAAAAAAAAAAATCTGGTTTATAAACACCACTTTTTCTATACTTTCAAAGGCAGGTTGTAGGGTGAGAGTCAGGAGAATGGTCCCTATTTGGCAAGCAAACTAATAACGGCGAAGTTGCTGGAGGGAAATCTCTTGTCAAGTCTCCCTGAGCTGGAAGGACAGCACTCTTTGTTCCTTTGGTAGTAAACAATAAACCTTTAAAGATACTCCACTGTCCTCACCACTCACTCTCCTATAGGATATTTTAAAAACAAACAAACAAAAAGCAGCCCAATTGAGTGTAAAGAGTGGATTTAATTTCAGAGAGGGTGGGAATTTGTGACTATTTAAAGACACTTACTGTTAATTAAAATCTCTGCAGCCCAAAGAGATATATGGCACTGGTTTTCACAGAGGGATAAAGTCAGTCTGATTAGCAAGTGATTTATTACCATATTAAAATATGCTTTTTGATTTTTAACATTCGGTGCTTAGTACTGATGGAAAACAATTGTGTGTGCTCCATATAGCAATGATGGTTTAAGTGACTTTAAAATACAAAAATACCCCATGATATACTAAAAAATACACATTTATGTTTTACAGGGAAATCTTAAAAATAAGTCTTTTTTAAAAAAGTACATTGTGGAGGAAAACATAATGGAATATGGAAATTCTCCATTTAAAACCTACCTTGCAGTCAGCAGTGTGTTGATTTGCAATGCCTTGCCTTTCTAACTGTTCCCCTCCTCCTAATAAGCACTGCATCCAATTTGTATGTTATTCTGATGAAATGGTTTAAGCGAGAGAAAATGAGTAGTTTAAAAAATAAAGGAAAGTTCTACAGAAGAAATGAAGTGCTATCATTGAAATCTTTATTTATGTGAAAAGAAAGGGCTAAAACATTACCTCAGAATTCAAGATTACAACATCAGTAGGATATAAAGTAAATCCATTCTAGTCGTGAAACATCAGAAACCATAATCCTTTTTCAAAGACCTTTTGTTATTTTAATGTCTGACAAATTATGCTTTTTTAAAAGAAGAAAAACACTTAGATTTAAGAGGTTTCTTGTACTTCAGTAAAAGTAGTTTCACTATTTAAAAGTTTTAATTTTCTGTAACCAATAGTATTTACTATGCTGGCTAAGTATTAACACAAGAGTAAGGTTATTTTAGCCTCAATAGGACTGAGTACAAAGTTGCCACCAAAGACTTTTGCATCAAGTTGTTATGGCAACTTAGTGTTCTAAAAAGTATTAAGTTTTAGCAATGGGTTTTGTTTTGTTAATTTGGCTGCTTTTCCTTCAAGTTTTGAAGTTGTCAAGTGTTATAAAGATGTTACATCATTATCATTCAAATGACGGGAGGTCTCAGAACATATTTAAAACTTGTTTATGTTGCAAGACATTCCAGGATGATGTCCAAGGACCCCCATCCCTTCCTTTAGAGGGAACCGCCTGACCTCGGTGTGGGCACAGGAGTGATTGCACAGTGTTACTAGCACTACGAAACAAGGACAAAAAGAAACAAACTACATATTTACCTCTAATGTACTAAAGGAGAGACAGCATGGATGAAGGGATGGAAGAAGGGACCTCTCCCTTGTGCATTCAGAATCTTTTTCATGTGTTCAAGTTGGAAAGCATCAAGAATAGGATCTTTATTGGTATTCTGGGCCCTTGACACCACATGAAGAACTGGAAGAGTGAAATAAGCTTCCAAGAGCTCTGCAAACAATGGGCAGGTGTTGACACAGCAGGAAATGATTCCAAGAAGTCCTGTGCTAAAGGTAGGGAAGAGATATAATGAACAGGAGCTCAGAATCACAATTTATCACCAGCCATTTGCAACAGCCCTCCTGAAATGTCCCCAGTGCTGCAAGTTCCAGCTCTGAAGGTCCTCAGTTCCCTAACCCGAACCCTCACCCTAAACCTACTCTATAGCATAGCCTCTCCCATCTCCAGATGTACCATGACAGCTTCATCCTGACTCCCGAGCTTCTCCCACCTTGCCATTTTGGGCAGGGAAGCACTGGAGCTCAGCCCAAATGAGTAGGAACAGTCAGTCATGGAAATGAGCAGAGTGTCCTGGGCTGAATTCCCCAGGCGGCTGCATGGGTGTACGGCCAGATATCTCTGCTAACTTCATCTCAGTCTGCGTTTGGAGGCTTGAATGTGTGTGGTAAAAGAGGGGAAAATAAGACAGTAAATTAATTGTTTCTCTCATGAAAAGGAGCTCTTTTTTTTCTGTTCTGACAATTTTTCATATTTTTTTAATGAAGTTAGAAACTACAAGGAGATTGTGTTTGGTTTGTATCAAAATTTTGGCTTACTCTTTTTCCTCAGTAGGTCTCTCAACTCTTTCCTAATTTCCCTACTAGCCTTTTTTTTTTTTTTTTTTTTTTTTTTAATAGAAAGAGGGATATAAATAAACTGGGACATTGAAAAGAAAACCAAGATTTTCAAAAATAAAAAAGTGACATCTGTGTGCTGGAATAGATTTAGAATGTAAAAAAATTATTTTAAAGTGTGAAATTATTTTGACATTCAAAACAATGTTTTCTTTCTTTTTTTAGAGGGGGATCTATGTCCTAAATACCTACATTGTAGTCATTTTCCTAGAAGGCAAACAAAACAAGAAGCTTTGTCTACCAAATTCTGTCAAAGACTTCTTGTATGAACTTGGGCAAATCATTTAATTTGCCAGTTTCTCAGAGAGCTGTTTGTACAATGAGAACAATACTACTTCCTTTTTCTCATCCTTTGTCTTGTTTACTGAGATAGTCACTACTCCAGGGAGTACACAATCTCTAATTATGAACAACTAGTATAATAGCACCCTGATCTCTAGGACCTACCGCAATACAAAGAACTAATAATCATCACAAGTCTTCTGTTCTGATGCATGATCTGCAAGAGCTATGAATACTAACATATGCTGGAAAGTTCTGTTTAATTTCATGTCTTTGAAAGAAAATAAAAGCCTATTTTTTTTCCCCATTGCTGC
Source organism: Podargus strigoides (assembly GCA_028020825.1). Taxonomy (NCBI): domain Eukaryota; kingdom Metazoa; phylum Chordata; class Aves; order Caprimulgiformes; family Podargidae; genus Podargus; species Podargus strigoides. The sequence continues at coordinate 6,626,804 of CM051626.1, read as the reverse complement.
CATTTATACAGGCTTATACTTTCCAGGAAGCTTCTGCCTTTATGTGTCTTCCTTCACCTTTTAAAACCAGAAAAAAAAAAGTCTCACTAAATAAAGATTATGAATGGCCAGTCTTTTCCTTCTTACCACTTATTGTCACCCAGGAACATGCAGCAAAGGATGTCTACATTATCATTTAGTTTCAGAGATCTGCCAGCTGCTGGCCATATGCTTAATCCTAAAAGGAATTATCTATGTTCTGTGTTGCCTGTACATGTCTGATTCCCTGTTTATGTATTTTTCCTTGATTATGGCATATTATAAATCCAGCTAGCTTAAATTTGATGGTTAGAATCCAAATGCTCCAGGTTTTGAGGGTGGTTTTTTATTCAAATGAAATTCCACTGCCATTGTGGAAAACTCATGTAGCAACAAATGAGATGACAACAGGAAGATTTCATACAAATGTATCCACAAAAAAAAAGCCTATGGAATTTAAAGTGACACCCCTTCTTTAGAGTTTGTTTTTTAGTGATCTGATAGTATTTTATAGCAGGCAGAATTTTCCATTAGCTTCCATGGCCCTGTCCAGAACCTCTGTCCACCATGTGACTCATATGGTTTCCACCGTGGAGATCCCTGGCCACCCCAGCCATCGCAAGGGTGGGAGTGTATTCCTTTACTGCCCTCGCCACCCCTTGCACAGGGGGACTGTGAAGCAGGGAACGATGAAGTGAATTGCTCACAGTCAGAGGAAATAGCTGACCTGGGAATTGAGTTCCAGTTACTCAACTCTCTAGCAGGAGCCAAACCACAGGCTATTGTTTGCTATTGAAGCCTGTGGACATCTCCAGATATTTGAGTCAGATTTTATGAGTGGTCTCACTATGCACATACCCATGTTAAAATGATACAACACTGCACATCACCAAGGCAGGCTTTTATACTTCTAGGCCATGGTAAATCTTTACCACAAAAGCATTGTAAAATGCCTTATTTTTCAGAACACAGGAACATATCCTTTGGAGATGCAGATTGTTTCCTTAGGACTCAACTTAAACATTCCCATGTGGTAAAATGAAGCAGGAAGATCCAGTGAAAGGAGCTCTCACTTCTCATTTAATTTACTACCTAATACTCAGCAGCCCAAGATTTATAAGACACCACAGAACTGTCTATGTGTTTCCCCTTGTGACAGACAGCAGGTAACTGTTAATGGACTTCTTAGAAAGTTTATTTAAAGGAAGAACTTAATTGTATTCTTTTTCATGGAGGTGTGAACATTGCTTAAGGAGCTTAAGTCTCCATGTATAAGTATTATCAGAGAGGTTAATGAGGATGCTAATGTGCATTAATATGAAACTCCAAAACCAGCTTTCACTGGTATACATAGATAGGGCCATTTTGTAAATAATGCCCTTTCTGATACTGCAGAGTTCTGAGATTGCTGAACATATTATTATTTCCAAGTACAATGATATTAACCCATAATACCATCACTATCCTCTTTCTGCAGCTCCTGTAAAATCAACAACAAAACCACTCATGCAGAATCCAGTCTTCTCTACAGCTGCACCTGGCACCTGCCTCAGCAAGATTTTGTCTGCCCTTCTAGACAGGACCATGCCGCTGTTGTGGGAAAGGAAAGGTGCTGGAGGGCCTCCAAAACAATACTCATTTTCACTTCTCAGATGTATCCCCATACTTTCAAACACTGCCCTGGTCCTAACTTAAATCTTTACTCCTCCCTGTGAGGACAACGGCAAGGAGCTCACCAGGTGGAATGGGCTCTGGTTTTGTGCACTGCAGCACACCTCTCTGACCCCTTTCACTGCTGTTGAGCAACCTTAGCATCCTGAGCCTTCAGTAAGAGAGGAAGGTGCACACACAACACTGCTCAGCACTTTCCAGGATTTAACCCACACTGCACATGCTGTGTGGTGATGAAAACAGGATTAAAGGAGCATATATTACATTATGTCTAGCTTTAGAGAAATATTTTAATGGAGTAAAGAAAGAGCCATACGTTTTCTTTTTTTGGTATAGATGTAAGCTTCACCTCCTGGTATTTACAACCTAAAGCCCTCCAATATTGGGCTAGTTAATAGGATCCAGACAATGAAGCTGACTACAGGGAAAAGCAAGAGACTGTTTTAGTTTGACCAGACAAGGAGAAGAAAAGACCCAGCTTGATAAATGGTAAGAAGTATATTAGATGTTAAAAAATATTTCATTTTTAATAATCCTAGGTGTTACTGACAACCCAGGCAAAAAGCAAAGTTCATTTCTTCAAAATATATTTAAACTGACAGTATCCCTTTAATTAAGGAGCAATTTAGATTTTCCTCTCCTCCACATACAAAGCTTTAATGAAACATGAAAGCCACAAAAGAAATTTGTGTGTGTTTCATGGCAAGGCGTGAGGAATGATTTTCTGTTTAAATTCACAGACAGTAGCTATACAAATAACATTTAATATTTGTCAGAAGTATTATCTGCCTTTTTCCCTCACAGCATTACATTACTAAGGTAATAAGTACATGAGAATACATGATTTCCTGGCTACTGTATTGAATATGCACCTTTAAACAAAGTTAGACTTGGGAATTTACCCATATCTTAAAATGCTAATCTAACACTAATTAAAAGGCCAGTGAATACGCTTTGATGGATTCTAGTTCATAGAATATGACAAATGAATTCAGATGGCATGCACGACTGCAGCAGAATTACAATATCAGAGCTGCAGCTGCAGCGAGCTGGGGGAAGCCAGGCAAGCGGTTCTCTGCACTGGTATGGGAGCAAGGAGGAGGGAGAGCTGGAGCTTGCCACAGCTTATGTGGATGCTGCCATCCTCTCAAGGTGTGGCCAGCCACAGTCTTTGTTTCTCATTTCATAGCTGCTTTCCAGGCTGAAGCAAAATCTGACTTCTTCTGCATGCCACCCACCCTCCCTGTAATACATATAGCCTCCCTGCTAGTCACTGTGCAATATCTAGTTCTTCAGAAAGGACAACAGCCACCCTGGGGAAGAAAAGTCAAATTGTAGCATTTCCTTTCTCCCACAAAACCAGGTCATTTCACAGGCTTCTTCATGCCCTTAAGCCCCATGAGTATCTATTGTTCAAGAAGCATAAAGAGATCAGATAAATATTTCTAAATGAGATTCCAGTATCTCTGTCTTGTTGGTCTTCCTGTCTTAGAATTAGGACAAAATTGAAACCCAGCTTGTAGTACAGTTTGGAAGCGTCCTGTATAAGCTCTCAATTGCATGCTTCTTTGGAACTGACTGCAGCCCTCTTCAGAGCTTCTTCTTGCATGATGATATGCAAGAAGTGCATTGGGTCTGGCTGAGATAGAGTTAGCTTTCCCCCTGGCAGCCCTCATAGTGCTGTGCTTTGTATTGGTAGCTACAATATTCTAAGAAGAGTATTGTACAAAGAAGAGTATTATACAGTGGAAGGAGGCAGAAGCAACTATGGTTGGATGGTGAAAGCCTTTATTCTTCTGACAACATAAAGCTCTGTCCAGGAGTATTTTGTGTCAGAAAGAGTTGAGAACTTAGGCATTGGTTAGAGCCACAATTTTCTCAAAGATCTCCTACAGCCCATGGAGGCTCCTCCATAGAGTCTTCCATGGGACCAACCACCACCTGCATACCCACAGGAAGTCTCATTCCCTTTCCCTCCCCTTCAGCAATGACAAAGGAAAGCTGTTCCCCTCTGCAGCACAGGGGACTGTCAAGATCAGTTTTGTATTTCTTTTCCATCCTGAATGTAGTAGCAACACAGCAAAGATCGTCGCTGTAAGCAGATAACACAAGCAAGAGATCAGAGAATGAAAACATTCTTTTTTTTTTCCTGGTTAGAAAACAAGAGTGAGAACATCATGGCTGTATCCCCTACAGAATTCAGGTATTCAATGCTGAGAGGTTGAGCCTGAAAGCATGAGGTCCCCCTGCACATGGACACCCTCTCCGTAGGGTAGTGCCCGTGCTCCTCACCCATTATGGTTTAAGGAGGAGCTGAACAGCCGAAATGTGGAGGCAGCAGATTACATGAATAAGCCTAAAACCAGGCACTTTCCTCAGATCAGGCAAGATGTCCTTCCTCAATGGGGTTCTCCCTATAGGTAGCAGTTGAACTTTGTGCATCCCATCTGCGATAAGATGGACAGAAAGCATCCAGTCTCTCACCAGGGACTAGCTTTTCACCCAAGTGGTGATCAGAGTAGTTGAAGATTTTCATTTGATTATTTCTATCAAATTTGGACTAGAGTCTGGAGGACATTCTTCTTACAGCTGAGGCACCATCCCAGCCCCTGAGGCACCAGCTATCCTGGGGTTGAGTGATGCTCCCTAAAAGTGTCATGTCAGTTTGTATAAATAATTAAATTTCCCCTGGATCAAAAAGAGAGTGCCTGTACTTAGGGGTTAATGCAGAGTGTCAAAGTTTGAGTGGCTTTATATATACCTTCTGGCAAAACCAGAGATTGCAGCTGAATAGTGTCTTTTAAAAGATCAGTAGCATTTTAACAGTGGGCTCTGGGATGGCTCTGCATGTTTAAAAGTCTGGCTTGGAACACTTTTTCCAGGGTCTCACAGTGAAATGGTGCCAGTTCTGGATATTGAACTATGATCTTCTAAGGAATGTCTATCCAGATTTTTGCAAACAAGGCTAAGGGACTTTCAGAAGATTTAATAGAGTGGACAAAGCACCACACTAATAGAGCTGCACAGATTTGGGACTGGAGCTATCTGGTTGCTAGCCAGCTTGGATGGAGGACAGGATGATCTTAGTCTGGCCTGCAAAAAAAAAAAAAAAACATGGAAAAATATCCAGAGTCCAGTCCATACCTTAAAAACAAGATCAGACTGTCCTTTCAAGGGGGTGGGGGAGAGAGGTTTTTCCAGGCTGTTCTTTTTCCTTTGTGAGGGTAGATCTTATTATGAGCACAGCTGAATTTCTAGATGAAGAAAATTCTCCTTCTCACAAGTTCTGCTTGATCTTACTATCACAAACTGTGTATACAACCCTAATATGTTCCTTGACTGCCACTTCTATGTTCCCCTGCTCTTCGATCAGAGATAAATAAACCAAAGACAGCATGATGCCTGTTATCTAAAAAGATTCAGGTAGAGCAAGTATCATAGCACAATCAGGGTACTTGAAAACTGTATTTTCCTGGAAAGGAGTTTTACTTGCCTTCTTGGATCATACACAGAGGAAGTCCAGGGTCTAGGGGGAGAAAATAACTCTTAGTAACAGAATGTTTGAACATTCATACAGGATTAATTACTTGTTTTATTTTTTTCTTTAATTTTAAGTGATTGTACTGCTAGGAAAAGTTAAAAATAAAGACTCTGATCTATGCCAGGCACTTAGTACATGCAAATACTCTGCAAGTTTTTCCTATCTTAAAGAATTTCAGTGTAGACTACAAAGGCAACGTGGACTGAATGAATCCCTGGAGAAAACATGTGCAACTCCATTTATATAAAAAGACCACTTGCTTCAATAAAGCTGTACCCATTTATCCTCAGGATGAATTCACACATTTTTTCTATTACTAGATGGACATCCTATTTCTAATGGAGCCTGTGATCTAAGCACTTCCACTTATATTTTCTAGAAGTAAAATGTTATGCTTATATGATGAATTGCATTGCTGAGCAGTGCTCTAAACACCAACCGAGGTACATTATGCTAAATCTGAAATACAGGACCATATAAAAGATTTCAAACAAAGCTTCTGTGCAGTGGCACAGAAAGTCTTTTGTCTGTGGCATATTGCACTAGCAAATTAGTGCAATGAAGATTATACAGCTCTTGATGCGTCACTAAAATGGATGAATTTCACAACAAATTAACACTGAAAGAATAGTGAATTTTTAACAATACAGGGTTGTTTTTTTTTTTTTTCCCTCAAATTAAGATGTAGCCTGAAAAATATTACAGAATCACAGAATGGTCAGGATTGGAATGGACCTCTGGAGATCATCTAGCCCAACCCCCCCTGCCAGAGCATGTTCACCTACAGCAGGTTGCACAAAAACCTATTTCAAAAAAAATTTGCATTGTAGATGTGATTATAGCTCATAAATATCTAGTTAACATTTACTTAAGACAATGAATATTTCCAATTGACTTAATTAATCTGGGGCAGAGGCAAAATATGTAAGACCTAAGGGTTATGAGCAGTAGAAAATAGGTGCTTATAACAGATTACTTGTGAATCACAAGGGTCACTGCCAGGTTCTCACTGTATAAAAGTCAAATGTTGGGTTGCCTGTTCTTGGTTATGATTAATGTGAGATCAGGTCTCTTTGTATAGTGCGAGTCATATTCTCCACAGCCTTGGACAACTTTCCTATTCTGCCTGTGGTCTTATGGGGGGAAAAAAAAAGTGTATTTACCCTAATACCTGGGCCCTTGTGAGTCAGCAGTCCTAACTCTGAGCTGTGCACATAGTGCCATAGAAACAAACAGCATTTCACTAAGGGGCAATGAGAGTAAAATTGCTACTCAAGTAGTATTTTGTTCACATCTGTACAAGTAGTACGTGTTCTGTCTACACCAGAGGCAGCTCAGGTACGACAAGCAGAGGTTATGCTGTAGCTTTATTTTCCACATCGCATGACCACAGGGAGACGTTTTCAGAAGACATTCAGGATTACAGAAACATTCTCATCAGATTACACTAACTGATGAAGTGACCAGTTTATACGATCCATGAACTTCATCCTTCTAAACTATGGAACTCTGTTGATGAAGGTGTGCACACTACCAACTGGCACCAACAACACGTCGTACGTGGTGTGGTGTGTGTGGTGGTTGTATCAGCTCTTCCCAGTCTGTCTGCAGCATTAGCAGTGGGGATTGGTACACCTCTGGTTATCAAATGTGAGGGCAAGGAAAGGGACATGCCAGCTGTGATAAGCTCACACTGAACAATACAAAAACATTTCTGGGAAGGTCTTCTTTGTTGTTACAGCCAGAGTCACGTTGAACTTTACAGAGCTCACATGCTGAAATATAAACAACATCCATGCAGCCTTGAGAGAGTTGTTCGGCACCTCCCTGTACCTAAATAACAGCAAGCGATGCACTCTCAATGTGTGTAAACCAAGCATCTGTTTTTTAATAGATAGTTTCTATTTCATCAGTGACATCATTGGAGCTGGAAGAGTTTCCACCAACCATTTGCCTTCCTTTATCTCTGGTCCTCCAGCCTTTGCTGCTCTCAATTCCTTTCCTAAGGTTTATTTTTTTCCCCAGCTTCAACATACCCTTTTCCTTGGACCCAAGAAATCAGTTCACAACCATTTGTGGAGTTGCACTCTAAACTGGATCAGGAAAAGGAACTGCTTTAAAAAAACAAAACACTTTTTCCTTTAGGAAGAAGAGATTGGAAAGGAAGAAGCAACTGCTCAAACTCACCAGAGATGGGTAACCTGAAGTCCTGACCTCAGTGGCAGGCAGTTCATTACAGGGTGTGAGTTGGGATGCAGATCTTCAAAAAACCTGCTAAAGGTATGACAGGAAACAGCTGCCCCGTTGAGTTTGGAAAAATTTGTTGCTTCACAAACTGCACCCAAATCCCTGCTCCGAGCTGTTCTTTAAAAATTGGTCACCTAAAGCAAAGCTTATTTTAAAATGTTGTTTGTTAGAATAAACAAAAATACATAGCAAGAAAAGCAAAGGAATTCATTCTTGGAGAGCATTCTGTGATGTCTATTTCTACAGGAAAGGCCCTTGGCATTGCTATGGTGAGAATGGAGGACATTTTATAAACACATAAAAGTATTCAAATTGGAAATGCCCATTTGGCTGACTCTCCCCCTTTGCAACTTGTGTACTCCTTCAGCAGATAACAGAGGACAGCTCTTGCTAGCAGGCTGCTCTGTGTTCTCATCATTAACTCTGGGAAAAATAAAAGCTCCATGCTACACTCTTTGATGGCAATTAGAAGCTGAATCATGCAATGCTCCAATGTTCTTTGGGTGTTTACAGTTTATACTAATGTATTACACCTAGTTTTATTTAGACCTTTCTTAGAAACCTATCCTATTGCAGAGTAGCAAATTCAGGGGCTACTAGTTTGGAATTAACCATCTCTAGCAGTATAGGCTAACTAACACTTCAGTATTAAGGAAGGTCCCACAAGGTCAGCAACCAATTCTCTATACAGAAAGCCTTAAAACACCATAGTATGTATTGCCTGGACATGATCCTGCTCTGGGTGAACCTGCTTTAGCAGGGGGGTTGGACTAGATGATCTCCAGAGGTCCCTTCCAACTCCCATCAGTCTGTGATTCTGTACCTCTCTGAAACACCATCTAGCTAAGAGATTCCACAGGCAGCATTACACTTTACTCACTATCTAGATTTGCTGTTTGGGGTATATGAGTATATTGGTCATTTCAGATAGGTTGCCAAAAAGGATGAACAAAAATCCTCCCTCTTTTGCTATCAGATAGAAAGCAGTTGGTTCTCATTTGAGTAAGAATCCTTATTTCCATATCTATGTTCTCTTACATCACATGAATTTGCACTCAGTTATAGCAAAAAAGTTGCGAAAAGATACTTCACTCTGAGACATAGAACATAGAAATACAACTGCTCATTTCAATCTGTGGTCACTCCATCTGTATGAGCCAAGCAGGCAGCATACCTGGGAAACTCCAAGAGAAATGAATGTTCTATTTAAGGTAGGATGATGATTCAATAACAGGCATGCTTCTCCGATTTGGAACTCCACTAATAACATCTTGGCATAACGTTGTCTTTTCACTGCAAAAAGTTTTTCCTTCCTCAGATGGTGCCCATCAAAAAGAGTGAGCATGGTAAGACCAATCACATGCAAAATCTGTAGAGCTCATTTTATAAATAAGTTGGCTCTGTGTGTTTCTTTGTAAGTGTTTAACTCGTCTGCTTTTTGAGAAGCTTATATTCCAGCAAAGAAAGAAGAAAAAAAGCCCCTCAACTGTTACACACAGGCCCAAGAAACCAGGAGGACAAGATCTGATGGTATAATAGACACAGCTGGAGGCAGATCAAAGAGATGCAGGCATTTTTCAACAAGAAAGATGACAACTTTTCGCAAATAAAACTAGGGTTTCCACTTACTCTTGTGATACTTGGAACATCTGCATTCAATAGCCCAATTTTTTACCCTCTCAGTGGGACAGATGGTAATGAGGTACTCAATTCCCAATGGCTTTCAAAGAGATTTAGGCACCTGTCCCACATTTGTTCAAGACTGCTTTCTCCACATTATTTCCAGCTATGACAAACTGTACACAAACCAGGAGATTCCATTCGCCAGTTTGCAGTTTGCCCTCACATAAACCTTTGTATTCCTCTTTTTAGCCACCCCATTTGTTGAGTAAAAAAACCCACCTATTATTAATATATTTAGAACTTTTTAAAAAGCTTTGAGCTTACACTAGAGGTACATTATAAACACATGCATATCTGAATTACCAACATTCAAAAATAATCGGAAAAATACCTGCTGGTGGATTAACTACATATGACCAATGCCAAACAAAAAATCTACTCTGGTTTTGCTGAGGTCATTTAGTGCTGTACAATTCTCATGAAGTAAATATTTTTGAAAGTGGTGAATGCTCTGAGATTAAGCAATACATTACATTTTTTTGATCAAACGCCAGAAGCCATAGGTGAATAGGAAACAGACATCAGTAATTACAGTTCGTACTTCAGCTATTTCAAAACTTCTTGCTTCAATGAGCAAGTATTAACTGGACAGACACTCCTTCACAAATTAGAGGTTGCAAAGGCTTATTACACACCATATTTATCTTTGAAACTTGTCCAACAGAATTAAACTAAAAAAATAATGATACAGATTATGGTTGCAGGCAAAAAACTATTAAAACTCTAACAACTAATATATATGTTTTTATCTGTCAAACTGTCCCTGCAGCCACTCTTTGGTTTAGGAGCTAAGGAATGCAGTATTAAGAAACACAATTGTGTTAGTATGCTCTTGTCAAACTTCAAACTGGCTGTATTTTATCCCAAGAACTGATAAACAATTTATTTCTTGGTTGTGTAGGCCTTCGAATGCAATAGAATTGCACAAACAGTCTGGACTACACCCAGTTGGGAGCAGAAATAACACAGATGTGAGCAAGAAGCATACGAGGAGCATCCACACAGAGCCATCAACTCGACATCGACCAAGTCTACTGTAAAACCAAAAGCAATCTAAACACTGTGTTAGAGCCCCCAAGTAACAAACTTAGTTCAGAGGCTGTACTGGCACATATCAGCTACCTTTGATCAGGCCAGGCAGCTCAAGATACAACCCTTGTTCAAAGAATGATGGATAATTGTGAGGGGACATTCCCCTCACAAAATTAGTTTCCCTGTTTAGAGAACTGCACTTGGGAAGCTACAAGATTTTTCCTCAAATGACTTAAAACTACCCAGGATATCCAAGAGGGTACCATGACCATAGTTGGAAGAAATATGAAATTGTGGTGGAAAAAAACTGGGGCAGAACTAGTACAGGCATTTAGGTTTTTGAAAGCTTCTGAGGGGTAGGAAGGAGCTTAACCAAGGTTACCTTTTAACTTTTGTCCAACTCAAGATATTATCAAATGAGCTCCTAATAAATATTTGGCTTCACAACAGATCTGCACTGAAATTAATGATTTAAGTACACTCCTTTAGATACGTAATTTCAGTCAGATGAGGAGATAGTGCAAACCTTGCATTTGCTAAAACAATTATTATTACATCTCCAATTTAGTTCAGTATAAGAGATTATATATTTAAGCTGATTAGAAATGTTGCAGTTAACCGAAACAAGCATTTGGACTGTTTTCACACTGTTAAAAACCAGGAAAAGCTAAGTCTCAGAATGCAGCTTTACTTGTTTGGCCAAAATTCACAGCACAGAGCAAAACTACAAAAAATAAAGTGTCAGGAATGTAAGACATCTTAGAATCAGATCAGCAGTTCAGGAGGATGTTAATTAATGTACTGTTATGCAGTTATTATGTATTCAGATGATCATTATAAAGCTGTATTAGGCTTTTGTATTTTCCCTGTTAATCAGGGGGTTTTTTGAACATGGTATAATTGTGGGAATTCACTAATATTCTAAGCAAATATTTTAGGTAGATCAAAATACTTGAAGTGTGATCATTTTTAAATTAATCACACAAGTAACCTAATGCAAATACTCTGCATATTTCCTAAATAGTTACATTATTAATGGCCTAACATAAAACTAATTAGTTATTTCAAGTGAAAAATATTACAGGTGGCTGGGTATGCACTGCTGCAACAAATACCGTGTAGTAAGTTCTCAGATAATAGCTCTCTTTTGAGGGTTTGGATTTCTTTTAAAGCACATTTTCATATCAAACATCACTGATCCTTACAATTAGATCAAGATCTTTATTTGACTAATAAATACTGTTACTATTAAGAGTAGCTATTACAAGAAAGCATATAGCATGTTTAATATACACTACCTTTAAATGCTTAATGGAGTCAGACTGATGTTTTCAGCACAAAATTATCAACATCATTCTATTTTTCAGTATATAACAAGTAGAAAGGTCAACTGTATCTAACGCTCATCTGCCAGCTGCTTAAAAAAGCTAACAGAAGTTACAGACAGAGTGCCTGTAAGTTTTGGACAGGAACATTTGGAACTGAGAAAAATCTTGATGAAGGTTTATGGTGTAATCTGTTTATGCAAATAAACACACAATTTACCTTTATAATCACCTTACAAAGAGTAATTTGCTTCCTTCCAACACCAAATTTTCTAAAGCTAATATAGTTTGTAAACCATAGTGTGAGACTTACAATGTTATACTGCAGAAACCTGTTTAGCCCCTGATTTACAATCCTGGCAATTGTATTCAACTCTGTCATCATAACTAATTACAGCTAACTGCAGATTACCATATTGCAAACTCTCATCTTTGTGAAAGAAATACGATGCTAAAAGAGAAAAAGAATCAAACATCCTGAGGGCAAATGAACAAAAATGCACTATTCCATGTTGGACTGCAAAGCTAAACTCTTCGAATTGGTGCCGTAAAACTTCAAATTGCTATTTGTTGGCAAGTTGTTTTAGCCTCAAGTACTTACGTAGTAAATCACCGTTACGCTAATACCATACCTTTGGCCTGAAACATATTAATCTTGGTTAACAATAACTGACATTTACATTACCAATTCAATTCAGGCACTGTGGGGACTAAACATATACGCAAAAGCTTCAGGGAGAAAAGTTATTAGTTCTGAATGTGTCCTTACTTTTCACTGAGAACAATCTGAACAAACATCATCATAAATTCTTATGTTATAAGATTATAACAAACACTCAAATCCTAATTGATCTGTAAAACATTTTGACTTGGAGTAAAATCTGCATTTGTTTCTGGGGTGCAGCTAACTGCACGACTTAAAATATTTCAGATATTTTTCTGAGATATGTATTTCTATACTTTGTCTGCTCAAAGAAACTGGGAATTTTAAAATGTGAGTTCTTGGGAAGGAAAGGAAAATAGGAATTTGAAATATTCTGAAGAACAAGACAAATAGTACCAGAACCTCCCAGGAGGGGGAGGATGACTTTTTCAGCCAGCTTCTTTCTGTTCACATTTACTAAGCCCATAAATGCATAAATAATAATAGCTTTAAGGAAAAGCAAAACCACCATACCAATTTATTGCCCCCACCACCACTTTCAAGCAATCAGAATAGTAGTTCTTACTGCATTAAGTCTGTATAAACTTAGCAGGAAAAATTATCCCTCTCCTTATACCCACGCATTGTAACTGCAGTGCAGCACAGAACACATCTGGACCAAGTGTTTTATTCCAACTTTAGAGTTCCCTACCAGATTCCAAATGCATTCTACAATGCATTATCTTAGATTTTCATATTTTGGAGAAAAAAGACTATGTTTAACATCATATTGATGTTTAGACAGGATTTGGGTACATAAGAGAGCCAAAACAAGATACCGCAGTCTAACAGCATTAAGAGAAACAAGGAATTCGATGTGTTGGGATTTGCTTTGGGCTTGTGTGTTTAGATTTAACAAGTCGCCCACAAAGATTCTTCAAGTAAAAACAGGTATTTGACTCCCAAGGAAGACAGGATGGATCACATGTATCCCATGTTGCTTTTCGTTTCCCATCTTTTCTTGGCTTCAAATCTGAAAAAGAACACAAAACCCACATTAGGAATCATGAACATGTGTTTCAGGTGTTCGACCATACTACTTGTAATAACAACAAATATAAAAAAAAATTTAATACTGTAATAAAGACATAAAGGCAAATGTAGCCATACAACCAATACATTAATTTTGGTAAAGCCTCTGTACTTAAGTCTGACACACTGCTAAACCCTCCCCCCAAAAAACCCCCGAAACCCAACAAGGTTAAACTAAACAAATAAGATTAGCACAAGCCTATTTCAACTAAGAAAACATTTAACTGAGATTGCATTGTATACACTTAGTGCCAATGAAACCACAAATGTTTAATTCCATCCTCAAATGACTTACCCCCAAGCAAGCTTCTTTTTCTTTCGAGCTTCTTGGGCAGCCTCTGCTTCTTGCTTGGCTTTCACAAAGTTGCGGCAAGCAGCAGCTTTGGCAATTTTCACACCAAGCTAAGACATAAAAAGGAACAAAGGAAAACTGAACAGATGCAAGTGGCTCACATGAAATTTAAGCCTCCCAAATTACTTGGTCTGATATTGTTTCTCAAAATTCCATAGATATTAAAATGTCTTTCAAATAGTAGGCTGATGCTGTACTATTAGATAGGGTGAGCAAGGACATCACTGGAGGGGAATATAGAGGAGTGGGATCCTGGGGCAAGCAATCCTTTTCACCAAATCCTTTGTTTTCAAGAATAAAAGCAAAATGCAATTGCCCACTAGGTCCTTTCGTTTGGTTTTTAAATAAATATATATATAGACAGATACACACATGTGGTCTCCATTATTAAGGCCAGTCTGTGACCTCAGCTGTGCTAGCACAATAGTATCAAGTCTTACCCCAAAAAAGGCAGTTTTATACAGGAAGAACTGCTACTACCACACATTTTCCAGTAGTACCAGTAGTCATGTTTTAATCAGTCTGTCCAGAAAGCAAATGAAGCAGTGTCCTTAGAGTTCACCTGGCATTTAGCCTTCACATTATTAGTGTGATAACATGCATGCTTTTCAAATAAGGTCCTAATAGGCTGTAGGTGAACACTACTTTACTTTTGTAAACTTACGTATACTGTCAGAATTAAGTTCACTTTAGTGAACATCAAGGGGGGAACAAAAAGAGCAAAGAAAAAAAAAAGATGGAAGAAGGAACTGTGAACTATGACCTGATTGTTTTCCCTTAGCATTCAGAACTTGTTCATTGTAGTTAAATTTTGTGATTGCTGCCATAACTTGACATTATCTACAACTAAATTCTGAATTTTCTGAATTACAGAAGAATTTGGTCTCAAAAGTTACCACTTTTCTCTAAGACAAACAAGCAATTCATTTAGCTGAAACTACTACAAACACATTTGCTTCCATCCACTCTAAAACCTACTGAAGTTTGCTAACCTGTTTCCGACTGTAGAGTCTGAACTTCCCCAACACATCATGGGTGCATCAAACAAGAGAGGCATGAGAGATCCAAGTGAAAGAATACTCCCTAACACTTTGGTTAGTTCCATTATTAATGGTAATACACCTCAATAATCTGCAGCATCTCTAGAGGCAATTCTTATTTACCCTGAGAAATGTTTTATCCAGATAAGATGAGAGAGAACTCCAGAATGCATCTTCAGGTGTCAATGCACTGACATATCTACAACTCTCCCATCAAACACCTATTCTGTAGGTAGGCTGATACCTTGATTATTTTATTAAGAAAGTCAAACAAAACAGCTTCATTACAAGCTATTCTACCTTATGGTCCTTTGAGGGTTCAAGAAAGCAGCTTTTCTGCAGAAGGGTTTGAGAGTCTACACTCAGAGGCAGTAAGCAGAACATCAGGTTGTGCTTTGTTTGAGGCTTTAAACACTGGCACCACAAATAGTTGAGGTAAGAATTATATTTTAAAAGGAAAATTGGCAAAATAAAGCTGTACCTTTTTTTCAACTACTATTTGCATGTGTTCAAAGTTCACAAATATGCACTTAAAGAATCATCTTGATGCACAAAATAATTCACGTTACCAGACATTTAAAAACTCATATTATTAGCTACATCATTTTCCCCTTGAGCATTAACATTTTATATAACCAGTAATTCAATGCCAACATCTGAACTGCCAAATCTCAAGTCAAGGACTAGAGCATAACATTCTCATTTGCATTGTCACTTAATATTTAAGGGCAGCTATTAATATATTTGCAGTATAAAAATGCTTAAGAAAACTCACCTAAAATATTTTTAAAATATTTGCTTAATTGAAATGGGACTAATTATTAGCTCAAAAAAATATAGCAATCTAACAGCTGAAGTCAGTCAACCAGCAGAACCATACCTTTATTTTTGAACTGTATTTTACCTCCTAACATAAACATTAACTCTTACCATGTGATGAATAACAGCATCTCCTTAAAATACATTCTAGTGGTCTATTGAACACTTACATACAAGTATACAAAAGTGAGGTCTGCACAAGTGCTGCAGAAAAATATTTTGATCTGCATTTCCTGGAAGACAGAACGAGTTCTTTCATCTTTGACAAGTACAGATAAAATGGGATCATAATATCTTCTGTAGTGTATGTGGAAGTAATAGGAGAAACACTTTGCAGCATTAACATTATAATTTCTAGGCTACATGGAGTCAATTTTTCCAGACATGAAAATAAATATGTCTCATATAAACACACACAAACATTTTAGTCAGATTAAATGTCTTCTGCTCCCCACCCACACATACATCTTCCTGCTTTCTTCCCCCCCTCTCCCCACCCACAAAAAAAAAAATCCATAAAAGCTTGGTCAATGGGTTTTGCATTTTCAGGTCATCAGATAACTCAATAAAATACAATCTTAAAAGAAGTAAGAAAGAATGAATAAAAATATATACAACAATTTCTTGTGTAGTCAAAGTATCAGCATTTTCCATATAGAACATCCAATATTTTGCTGCATTTTAATTAAGGTGTCTAAACATTATCACAAAGAACTGCAAATTGGTCAGAGCACGCAGTAAGGAAAATTAAGCTCTAAAGGCTTTTTATCACCATATTTCAGGAACCAAGGGTGTAAAATGTTCTAATTTGGGATATATTAAAAGCCATAAAAGGTCTTTCAAAAAGATTAATGGTACTTTGCTTGGATTTAAGATAAGGGCTTTAGCTGGTTGGAAAAGCAGGGCCCTGGCTAGACCCTTGAGGCATTCATCTTTACAGCCACTTGGAAGATTTGTAAAAGCGTCTGCATAACCTCAAGCAAACGCACTGCGACATTTTTTTTTTTTTTTTAAATTCCTTTCAATTTTACAGGTTTAAAGTGTGTAAATCATATTGGGTAGTAAAGCTGATATAATGGTTCATCCTTGTAACACAATATATATATTTTTAAGACAAATGTAAAAAACAACTTAGTTCCTATAGGGCAAAGACCCTTCCATTTTGAAGTTGACCGATAATAATGTCAAATATCTTACTCTAGAGGTTTAATGTATCATAAATAAAAATTCCTCATCCATTATTTTTCATAAATTTTCAACTCGCCTGAAATTGTTACCTTGGAACAAATTTCTGAAGCTTTACTTCTTTTTGAAGATTTCCAAGGCGTTTATTTAAAAATACCAATTATCATACTTCAACTTTTTACGGAATAACAGGTCTATGAAAAATATTTATACCATTCTCTTTTGTTCTTTAATTAAATGAAAACAGATGTTTTCTGAAGTAAAGCGGAACCATTACTGGAGTACTTAAAGTGTTAAGGTCTTTAATTTTTATATCAGTTTGGTCTACAATTCCTGATTGTCTTTACTCAAGCTCAACATTAATGTCAAGCAAGTTACCTAGGAGACGAAAGAGATCAAAGAGACAAAAAACCCTCAAATGTCTGATTAATCAAGCCTGCAAACAGCTTATTTCTTTTAGCCTGCATGCAAGTATGAAAATGAGATTCTGGGAGCCGTACATTGTGCAGATTTGTTCATTCTTATCAGAACAAAGCCAGCGGCAGCTTATTTCATGGATCATTGGCACTGTCATCAGTGCTACACAGAACGGGTGACAGCTCCTCATTTTGAGGCTTGAACAAAATTAGCAAAAAGTCGGCACAAATTAGCCTCTCATCTTTTTAGTAATATGACATTATTCATTTACTTTTTATCCAATTTTTAATTTTTTCCTTGTCAGCTATCCCTTTCTAGTGTTTCTTGCACAGTGTCATAAAACACTTTTAAAACAAGCAAAGAAATAGCTGAACTTGAAATAGTATGTAAAGTTCAGGCAGAAAAGTAAACATTTTTATTAAGTTGCAACAGAATCTACTGTAGCTTCCAGAAAACTTCCCGGAAAAATCAAAACATTTAACATTAAATATCATAAAGCAAAGACTTCTCATTAAGCCAGCGCTGTGCCATGTAAACGCTGAATGATACAACTACTGAGACAACAGATTCAAGAACTGCTCCAGAAATATTTAGGTATGATATACAAAATGCTAAACCTACAGATGCTCTAACACCACATCTATATGCAAACAGGTCCTGAAATATCCTATGATCATGCCAGAGAAGCCAAACAGCCTTTTAATACAGTGTTACAGTTTCTCATCAAATATGAATCTAGTTATTTCAGGCTTGCCTTTAGCAATGATTTTCTCCTTTTATGTTATGGAATGTCATCCATTGCTGACGTATATAAAATATATAAAGCAAACAAGAATACCAAGTGGATTTTGCAGTGAAAGTTGTCCCCTTTCAATGATGTGCTCAACTTCCACTGTAAAATACTTTGTAATACCTTTGTTGTATTTTTATGCTGTGTATTACTACATCAAATTGTATTTGGATGACACAGTAATGGAGCAAGGACAGAACACTGTTCTAACATTAAGCTCTTTGCTAGATTTAAACATTTAAATGCAAGTAACTTCTTCCATTCATGAGAAAACATAGCATTAAAAAATTAACTATAAGCTGTTAGATGCTTTACACAGCCCCCTTATATAAGAAAGGCAGTTTTAAAAAAAGAACTGTAGTACTGTTTTCAGCAATTTCTTTATCTCTGTTCTTCTAAGTAAGAAAGCTTATTAACAAGCTTTGAACTTAAAATCACATTTACAATAATGTGCCATCAACAGTTTTATAAGCTAATTAGAAAAAAAGATTAATTAATGACTGGCTGCTAATAAAATGGCAATCATGAAGAAAGAAACCAAGGGTGCTAAGCTTCAACTACCACCAATTAAGAGCTAATTACAAACAAATTATATATGTGTTTTGCTGTGGGCTTTAATTTACTAAAATGGTTTTAATTAAAAGAGAAAACATGCTGATTAATTGAACTGCAGAAAAAATCTACAGTATAAACTGTGCTTTGTCTGTCTCTTTAATTAGACTTGTAACATCTGAAATCTTTTTTTAAGGTTTGTTAAGGAAAAGATATACATAATTAAGGGAGCATAAGAATGTAATTCTAGGTGATAACCCTGCCATGTTCCAAAGGTTAAAATAAGACAACCTCAATGAAGAGAGATATTTGGAAGCACCTCTGCTAAGTGTTAGAAAGAAAATCCTCCAGAGAAAAATAAACTCTCCTTCCCCCTCCCCTCCCCAACCCTCCCTAGTCCTTCAATGGGTAAGACCTCCAAGTTAACTGGTGCTTGGTTACATTGCATCAATCTCTTCAGGTACCTAAAAGCATTATGATAAATTGTGGGTGTTGCACAGAACTGAGAAATTAAACTCTTTTATCAATAGAAGAGCATGAAGCACTACAACCTGTCCACCTGAAACAGTAATGTGTGTGTGACCTCATGATCAATCATATCCTGCCCAGATTCTCCAACAGAAAACAGCTTC
Organism: Podargus strigoides; assembly: GCA_028020825.1. Lineage (NCBI taxonomy): Eukaryota > Metazoa > Chordata > Aves > Caprimulgiformes > Podargidae > Podargus > Podargus strigoides. Next base: position 6,607,765 of record CM051626.1, on the reverse strand, counting down.
CAGAATGGTTCTCACTGGTGATAACATCCAACCTTGCTTGTGTACTTCCCATTCTCAGTTATATGACTGGAAGTTACTTACAGACAATGGATACTAATTTGATCATGGTCAAAACTGATGCAACTAATTCTGCAGACCACAGCAGGACTGATCTTGCTGTAACATGAGAATGACATTACAGAATCATTAAGGCTGGAAAGGATCATCAAGTCCAACCGTCAACTCAACACCACCACACCCACTGAACCATCTCCCCAAGTGCCACATCTAAATGTTTTTTGAACACCTCCAAGGATGGTGACTCCAACACTTCCTTGGGCAGCCTGTTCCATTGCTTGAATATCCCAGTGAACAGCCAATTAATTTCACCAATTATGATGTAGATCTTTCATGTAAGCTTGATTACAATACCATGGTTTTCCCTATAAACTGCAGCTTTTAAGACATGTTTCACCAAAGTGCCAGAAGCCACAAAGCTAAGCACTTAGCACAGGCTTTCTGACAGAACTGTTCCTATTTCGACTGACAACTACTCCAGTAATTTAGCATACTAAATTACAAAATATTTTAAAAGTTCCTTTTGACAGGTAAGTCTAATATGGTCAAGATTATTTTATTACGTTCAAGTTACAGTCCTCAGGCTAATGCGCTCTTAGACAATGTGGCACCTACCTACCAGGCAGTTAACACAAAAAACACAGGCAAATGCAAAGTCTGAGGTTTAGCCAGATTAGTTCTTGGAATATTAGAGCCACAAGAAATCTGCATTCTGCTTCTTGAGCACAATGATTTGAGTACAAAAGCACTACGAAAAAGATATTTCTCTAGGGGAGGAAAAGCCTGGAAAATATTTTCAGATTTACATACTGTCAGGGGGATCTTTAAAATTATTTGGTTTAATTAGGAAAAGAACTTTTACAAGTATCACTCCAAACTGAAACTGATTTACAGCACAGTGAAGTTACCAGCTATCCTCCCACATAACAACCTTATTCAAAAGGATAAACACCTCCAACCATGCAGTCACAGTGCTCTAGTTTATCAACATTTTGTCAAAAAAAAAAAAAAAAAATCTACACAGGCTCCCACAAACACAGGAGGAACAACTAAAGTACGTTTCAAGATATTATTCCAAAAAAGCTTTTTGAAAGCAGTAGAAAAGCTGACATAACCCCAAGTATCTGTTCCCAGCTACACATCCAAGTAGCTGCTACCATTAAATCTCAACCACCCTACCGCAGAGCATCACCAAAAAAACCCCATTTTCTCAGCCCAGCTAAGTGTCCACATACACTTCATTCTCTCAACAACTTTCTAAAGGTTCTTTCTAAAAGGCTGAGATTTTTTGGGGCAATTCCTGTGTTAATATTAACACTTCTACTGGCATTTCTCAAGTTAATCAAGTCATCATTAAATGGAGTGTTCGAACAATAGCTTTAGGTGTACCATTCTACATTGGAAAAGCAGAACTGTAAAACATGAAGGACTCTCTAGAAATGCTGAAAGCCCTTGGAATGTCATAACGAAGACAGCAACTGGATTACAAAAATAAACCTTAACCCTGCATACTATACCAGCACACTGCAATGAGTTGCTATTTAATACTAATAGTACTATGTTGTAGGTATTACAGAAATAATTCAGTCTAACAGTGTGTTTAAAAATCTACAGTGATTTAAGATTAAGCAGTATGACCCACCTGCATTATGTGGATGCTCAACAGAAATTCATGAAAGGAATGCTGATCTTTACATACTGTAATTGCATCACAGCACTGAGATGCTCAAGCTAGACTGGGTTCTAGAAGCAGTACAGCTGAAGAAGCACGCGCTGATAGCCTAAACTATTCTGTACAACATAATGCAGACATGCCCGTATTCTTTCAGGAAGAATTTCACTCATATATAAAATCATGCAGTCAAGTATTTCAGGATCACTAGAATGCTTAGTGAAGTGGAATACCCCACAAGAGACCATGCTGTGGGGATGCCTAAGGATGCTACAGTTATTTGCTACCCTGATAACTCCCCAACTAACTGCAATCATTTTTCTAGTGCACAAACTAGGATGACAACAAGAGACAAGGGGTAAAACTTTGTAGTGAGGTTTATCAAGAGATTAGACTGAATATCAAAGAACAATTCATTTTTTTAATAGAAATGCAACTGCCAATAAAAAAGGGGTAACACATTTTTAGCTGGTCTCAAAAGCTACGTGTGAATCCATACATGCAGTCACTAGCAAATACAGAGCCTCATGCATAAGGTATCCAAGTTCTAACTTTTAACTCTCGGTCTAAAACCTGGAATGCTACTAGATTAAGAAGGTTTGTTACAAAATCAGCATTTGTGCATATTCCAGCAGAAGCAAGCAATAATACATTGCCCAAAGCCTCACTTACAGCAGTACAGTAGTATTTTCCTTAAAGAACCTGCAACAAGTACCACAGGGAAACCAAAAGACCCAAACCCTTGCAGCAGTATCATTTAGGCTTTTAGGATGTAAATTTCAGTGATCCACTCACAGCTGCTAGATTATGCATATTGCCTAAATCGTCACCGATTTTAAAGGGATCTGATTTTTAAGACCTTTTCTCACCATGTCATAATGTTAGCATATTGACAGCACCATTTTGGCATTCCTTTGCTTTTTAGGGCATGTTTTTGCTGCCTATTCTCATCATCTGTTTATTTTTGGCTTCATTTTTCTAAATACTGAAGCTGCCCTATCAGTTTCACAGGCTTATAAATGTTATACATCAAAAATTAGTTTCACTTATTAAGGCAGGAAACAGCTTTAAGAACTCTGGGATCTGTGCCTCAAAGCAAAAGCTTTATCAGCAGGTTCCAGTCACTGCTTCTTGCAAAAGAAAATGGTGCCGATTAAAACCCCATACACCTGATTTCAAAAAGAACACCTACCCACTGAACATTTTTCACATGGCTGCAAGGGGGGGCTGTACCTCAAACAGAAGGCAGCTGTTTCTCACACACATCCTGCCCCCAACCCTGCAACACTGCTCAAGAAAAATGAAAACTATACATAAAAAGATAAAGTTGAGATAAGAGAACAATACTTCATCCACTTATTTCTCTACACTTCAGAAGTGGTATGCTTCACAGTACAGTTCCATGCTTGACTTCCTCACCCTGTTGTGTTGCATTTGGAAGCTGGAGGGCTACAAATAGCCACATAATTTAAAAGTTAACTCATTTCTAAGAAGCACTATGCAAAATGAGTTAAATTGCAAAGAGAAGGAAAGTAGCGATTGAATCAATACTACACAATATGAAAGCAGTATTTTATTAATTATACTTGTATACAAAGCAATCATTTTTTATCACTCTTCCATAATCAAATCCTTTTCTATAGTTCATCACTGAATCAGAATTAGTCAGAATGATTTTCTTAGAATATAAAGTATTTTAAAACAGTCATTTTAAAAAAATATAGCTTGCTAAAAATCACAAAGCCAAATGTATCTTGCAGTGGGTTATGTAGCACATCTTTACAGAGTAGAGAACCCCAGCAAATTCACATGGATTCTGCCTCGACACAACTCCTCATGAGATCAAGCCAGAGTCATTTGAGTTTTCCTTCTTTCAACGTATTATTTATTCAGATAAACCCACTTAACCAAAACCAAGTCAAGGCTGTGAATACTAATAATGTTTCAAGCATTTTGTTTTCAGAATTACAACATGCTAATATTTGAAAGTCAACAATTTGGAGCTAATGTTCCACAAATAATATATTGCTGTAGCACCTGGGATATGCTAGATGTTGTACAATCCCATGGTTACTGAAATCAGATAACAGTTTATCATAAATATTACAAAACCTTAAAACTTCTTACATTAATTTGTTTTTATAGTCAAACAATTTGCACTAGAACCTTAGTATGTTTTATTGATTATGATACTCTAAACACTTTAGAGCAGATGGGATAATGACATTTGTGAAGGAGAACAGCAAGTGATGTGGTACACATGAAAGGTAATACAACAGTATCACAGTGAGAAGCTGGTCAGACTTAAAGGGAACATTAGGACACATTTCTATCACTGTCAACAGCTGTCATCTTTGCAGATTGCGTTTTGTGGTCACTGGTGCAAAGGGAGGTAAGAGTCTGGGCACTAGAAACTGCCCCGAGTGAGTAAATGTAGGAGTTTAATGAGTCTGTAGGAACATTCACTGAGAACAGTGAGTTTAACCTATCCTTAGAGAACATCAAGAACTATATTTCCCATTTCAAAAGCTATCTGTTTTTAAAGCCATCGCAACATTGTATCATATTGCATTAAACAGATTTCAATCTGCAATTTTACATTAAACCTTAGCTTGAAATCCTATCCTTAAACATTTTAAATATTTGTATGAGAATGAGAAGTATTCAGAATTTATCTTCCTTGATGCTTTTCTAATACCTTTGAATTTTGCTAGTATATATAGTGGACAGAAAATCCCCATCAACTCTGTGAATGTACGAGACTATGTGAGACAGAAAAATGAAAGCAAAAAATATGTAATTAAATATTCTAAATGTATATTAGAAATTACAATTTATATTATATAAATCAGATGACTTAAAAGTGATAGCTCAAACAGTACTCACCTCAAACAGTATTATTTACTTATTTTTTCTTACCTGGCTTCAAAACAATATTCCAACTATCTTTTTATCCTAATTTTCTTCCCTTGCATTTTCTCCCCTTTGCACAAAGTGGGCACCACAGCCTTCATACATTTCAATTACATACCTCAGCTGCTACCACCTACCATACATGCACCAATTTAACTATTTCTTATATGAAATTGCAATTACTTTTGCACTGGAAATGCATTTCTTCAATGAAATTGCAAATCTGGTAGATCCCTCACCAGTTTAAGAATTCACTCAGCACTGCATACAAATTTAAAGGGTCCACTTTCTGTAGCAAAGAGCAGCATAGCCTCCATAAAATTACTCAGATACACTAACTAACATGACAACATCTTGAAACAATGGAGTTTCTCTCACCCAGATTTTTCCCCCCACCCCTCCCCCACCCCCCGATATGCATTTATATACTAAAAATGATGATAAGGAGAAAAAAAAAAAATCCATTAATTCTATAAATGCCATTCTAAGGCTACAGCAATATGTTTGACATCCATGTACTTCCATTCTTCTTCAGAATTCTTCCAGTCTGATCACATGAATACACAGGAATAAAAAAAAGCACTGGCACACAAGCTTGGATATACCTGTCCTTATTTGGGCAAGTCTTGCTCTAAGCTTGCCAAATCTCTACCTTTCTTCAGGCTTTCCAAGTTTTCTTTACATTCTCTCCCCAGTAAACATCTGAGACATAGTGAATTTACAGGAAGGGAACATCCTATCAACTACTGACAGAAATCTGCTTACAAACCAGGAAAGATGCCCCAAACAATCTTCAATGCTATTTTAGTTATGACACTTTTTGTACAGATGTAGAAAACTAAAGTTTCCTCAGAGCTTTTGTTAACAGCCCACTTACCTCACGAATGGCTAATCTATCACTCAGCTCCTCAGCCTTATCAACGTCACCTTCAGCCACAGACTTCTCTATGCTAAGTTCAAGGCCAGACTAGAAAAAGAAAAGCAGATTCCTTCAGGACAAATAAACAAACACATTTAAAGGAAGCATCCCCTTTCTAAAAATATTTCATTAAATTCATTAAAATAGCACATAAACCTGTAATTTTTATGTAACACAAATCACTTTGTCTATGTATTGTAATGGACAGTATAATTAGGAATTCACTGAAAGGCTGCCTGAGCACAAATCATTGAATTAGTTCCACCTTATATGCAGGATAATACTGTAGGTTAAAAAAATTACACGGACTAGTTTATGCCTGTCACAATAAAATTTCATCTGAAGATCTGGCTTATCTCTTCCATCCCTGAAGCTTTCTAAACAAAATGTGAAATATATGTGTCAGGTAACATGAAGAATGGCAATTACTACTGTATCGTTACAGTTCTAAGATCTTATCTTTATCCAAAAACTGAGTTCTGGCATGGTGCCACTCCACTGTGCTAATAAATTAAAAATTCTAGCAGTCCTATGGAAAACAATGACAAAGCTTCAGAATTTGACCTCTGAAAATAAGGAAATAACCTTTAGGATCAACATAACTTGTTTAACAACAACACTTAGAAGTAATGTAACAATAAAAAGTAAATATTTACTAGAAACTGCAGTTGGAAGCTTCTGAAGGAATACAGAAGGGTAGAATAGCAGTAGGCACTAACTTCAGAATTTCATAAAAAACTCTCTCATAACAAAACAAATTTACAGCCTCACTGGTTTTAAATATTAGTGATGCTAAACAGAACATTTGACAGTTTCATAACATATACTTCTTCTAAAGTATAAGAACAAAAAAAGAAAACCGTTATTGAGAAACATTGATCTGCAAAAACTGCACTTGAATTATTCAGGAATAAGTTGGAAAAAAAAAGTGCACAACTGGGAGCTGCAGCGATAGCCAGTTCTGTTAGATGTCTTCTGACATTAATGAGGCATATGTTCCACTAGTGATAAAATGTCTAAACTTATGTGGAAAGCATCTGCATCTTAACACTTTGGGCCCCATTCCAGATGTATCCTGAGCAGTTTAATGACAACTAAATACCCATCAACAGTAAGAACTCAGACAGGAGTGAACAATGTCTCATGACTTGCATGGAGAAACTTACTCTCATCAAATGACAAATACGAAATTTATCATAAAGGAGGCTAATTGAACATTTGATGTCATAGAATTTATTCAGACCTCTACTAGAAAAACTATAGAACAGTGCTACAAGGAACTCAAAGTGAGTTTCTTGTCCGTCATGTTGTATCAGTTATTTAAAATATGACTAGTTACACAATATTTATGAACAGAATGTGTTGTCAATCTAGTAAAACTGTATAGTATGTTTGACTAATGTCAACTAAAGGAACCACGTGACACATTTCAAAATTGAAACATGCCTAAAAAAAGAAATGAAGTTAAGGAATGTATATGAAGTGCTGTGCCTCTCATAACAGAAAACAAAACCAGACAGAAATCAAGCATGGATACATCTCAAAAGCAAGCACAGAAACCTTTCAATCCAAGTATCACTCATGCAATACCTAAAAGGAAATTCATTACAAATGTGCACAAAGTTATCCTTCCTCAGAGTGACTTGATCATTTACTCACTTTCAAATAGGAATAAAACTGAGACTATCTCAGTTAAGGCTGAGTTCTTTTACTGCCAAGTACAAGTTGACATTGCTTTTGTATCAGCAGTCACCTTTTGTGGAGCCCTGCTATCCACAGGTGATTCAAATCTATCATTGATTCCAAAGTACTGCGTAAGTTCTTTCCATTTGTCTTCATTTGCCAACTGTTGACTACTAAAAACAAACAAACAAAAAGTAATGAACATAACCATTTCCGTTTCCACAGCTTGTAATGTTCTTTTCAACACTAAAAGAAATTCCTCCTTTTGGCAGACATGTTCTTTCCACCCATTCAGTTTTTAATGGAAGCAAAATTAATTCTTTCTTCCCCTTTGTAAGTGTGATTCCATTGTCTTGAAAGCAACCTTATAGAATCATTTAGGTTGGAAAGACCTTTAAGATCATTGAGTCCAACCATACACCTAACACTGCCAAGGAGGAAAAAGAAGAGGAAGGGGAGCAGACTGAACAGGATCTTGTATGCAATTACATGCAAAACATCGTCAGGAATAACATTAAGTCCATTATAAGTTATGTTAAAAAATACATTTGTGTTATTTTTAAAAAAATCAAGCAATCACTGGAATCAAATTCAGCCTGTCCAACGGACACTGAACAACTTCAGCAGGTATTTCACATGATGTTCACAGCTAAGCTCTGGCCATGCACATGGTCAAGCTTTTACAAGTTTTGTCTGATATTAAAACCAGACCTCAGATAATCACATTGACCTGGTTATACCTCATAGTCACTTCATCGGTCTTTTTCTGTTTTTCTAGGGGAAAAAAAAAATAAAATCCAGCATTACACACTAATACCCTACAGCATCCAATAAAGTTAACAGAATTCTAATTGGTCACTTATCCTTTAACAGATTGACACACCAGGATTTTTACCCAATGATCATGTATGTGGATTTAAGCCACTCAGACATAAGAATTTTCCTATGAAGAACCTCCTACAATATCTGTGAAGTTTTAACCAGAAGACACAAAAATGTTTACAGAATTATTGGAATACTAAGTTAATATTTATTTATAATGGCTAAGTAAGTTCTACTTCCTTTTTAAAATAAGGACAAGTGTATTACTTGAACTTTAAGTAGCAACTTACAGCCTAGTCCTATAAGTGATGCATACAACTAGAAAAATAAAATCCTAGGTAATAGATACAATACATCTACTCAGGCATTTAGGTCTTGGTAAAATAAAGGAAAAAAACAAAACAAAAAACTTAGCAAAACCAAAAAACCAATCAATAACCCTCCCCCCCAAACCAGCAATTCCCACTTCTAATGTATTTGATACTAATTCCATTTTAAGAAAATAAATTCTGTAGTTCTATAAAACACCTTTTCTGTGGCGCTTTCTTTTTCGGCTTTTGTTTCCCTGATTCGCTTGGGTTTTCATTTCATGGTTTTTCTTCTGAAGCTCCACAAATTTCTACAAGATTAAGAAAAGGCAATCAGCATTTTTCATTTTTTTTTCCATTTTATATAAAAAAAAACAACAACAACAACATTATGTGCTGAGAAACATTGTCCCAGTACTTGTTATATCTATTACATCAAAACTTATGCATTGAGAACATCCAGCTCTGATGGTGTTAAACTAGAATTGGCTCTAATCTTTCATCACCCCTCTGACTTTTTGCCCTCCCTAAACCTCAGGGCTATTCAAACCCGGGAATTTTCTCATGGGACGTGACACTGAACACACTTATGCTGTTTGTACACTCCTGAGCTATTCAGTGCATTGTTACTGCCAAGCTGGTAGTTGGTAATCCAAGTATTACCAAGAGCATAGTCCTTGCACAGCAGCCTACCATCACAGATCGATGGATGGAGGAGAAAAAATAGTTTTTCACAATTCTTATTTTGACTCAGAAGCCTAAAGCACAGATTGCTTTGTTTGTTTGTTTTGTTGTTTGTTTTTTTTCAGTCTTTACATGCAATGGGAAAATCAAGTTTATGTGCAACTATGAACGTGAATGCCTGCAACTAGCTCCTACAGAAAGCAGACCTCTACTCTGCAGGCACACATCACCAGTACTGTGGCTGACAGACTTAGCTGTAAACCTTTACTAATGCAGAAAGGGTTACAAAGAAGCTCAGAGCCCACACACTACCAAAACCACAACTCTGTGTACCTGTATAGTTATTGAAACATCACCCTACTGTGCCTGCAACCACCACTGCACTAGAGGAAAAAGTTACATTCACTTCCTAGCTAAATACCTGTTCACCCTGCTTAACCCAGTCTAAGGTATATTCAATGACTGCTCTTCAATCATGTTTTATTTCATTTCAGACTTGTATACTGAAGAAACAACGAGTTACTTTAATTTTAAAATTAGCCATTCGACTCAAGAGTACTTTGCATGTATGCTCTGGAGACCTGCAAGGATACCCACATTCCATATACGCAAAGAAACTCCTGGGGGGCACGTCTGAGATTCGTTTTCTCCATCTGTAACTGGTATCACGGTGGGGTCCCCGATGGGATTACTTTCAGGTTCATTCTCCTGGAGTTCAGAAAGCTGAAATGTTTCAGCATCTTCTTTTGCATCTTCCTTTGAAAAGGAACCCCGTGATTCATTTCCCTCATCAGAACTTAAGTCAACATCACTTTCATTCAGTCCTGGAGGTAACAGTCCACTCCACATCTTCCAGTTTAAACAAGTCCAAGCCACTTCAAATCACTGTAAAGACACCAGTTACATCCCGAGATAAAAACACAATTAGCCTGCAAAGGAGACAAACAGAAATAGCAAAACATATCATCAGAAACACTCGTTTCCCTCGAGAAAAATAAACAGTGGTAGCACTAGATGTTTTAGACAAGCACATTACAAAGTTACATTCTTATACTTACTCTTTGAGAGAGAGAAGAAGAGGTTTTCGGCACACGGGTTGAAGCTATCAGCTCTTTCTTCCCCGTTCTTTCGGGTTTTGCCAGCTCGCATTTGTTCACAGCTGCTTTGGGGTGAAGGGCGATGTCGCAGCGAACGCCTCCTGCCTCTCACCCACGGCCCAGCCCTGCCCCGCGATCGCTCTCCAGAACAGCGCAACCCGCTCCAGCCCGGGGGGCAAGGCCGGCACAGCGCAGTTCCGCCGGCCCCGGGGGAGGACGGGGCGAAGAGCAGGCCGGGGAAGGGAGCGCAGCCCGGCCCGGTAACGAAGCGAAACACGGCTCCAAGCCCGGGCGGGGGAACGCCGAGAGCCCCTCCCGTCCCTCCAAGCCCTGCCGAACAACCACAGCGCCGACTCCCCCTCGGCCGTGTTTACCTGGCCGCCATTTTGGCACCACCGGAACACGCCGCTCGCTGATTGGCCTCTGCCCCGCAGCCAATCAGCGTGCGCTTTGCTGCCTTGGGCCCGGCCTCTCTGGTCTCCATGGTAACTAGGCAGGGCGGGGCGGCTGCCGCGCTGCCGGGCGGGGCCGCGTGTGCTGGGGCGGGGGGCGAAGAGGCGGCCCCGGCCCCGGGGAAAGAGGTGATCCGTGCCCGGGCGGGGGCTTCTTCCACCGGTGCTGTGCGGACATAGGCAGTGAGGCAGCTCTGAGTGAAGAGCAACTTCCTCGCACCCAGGAGGGCTCCAGATGAGCCTGTGGGCACAACATGTGCAAGTGAGGGGGCTTTATCGAATCAGGGAATAGTCTTGGCTGGAAAAAGACCTCTAAGATCACCCAGTCCAACCATTAACCCAGCACTGCCAAGTCACCACTGCCCCATGTCCCTCAGCACCACATCCACACGGCTCTGAAATCCCTCCAGGGATGGGGACTCCCCCACTGCCCTGGGCAGCCTGGGCCAGTGCTGGGGAACCCTTTCAGGGAAGAAATTCTTCCTAATATCCAATCTAAACCTCCCCTGGCACAGCTTGAGGCCATCACCCCTCGTCCTGTCACTGTTACCTGGGAGAAGAATCCACAGCAGTGCTGTTACAGAAAGATGACAAGTTTTACACCTGTCCTAATTGCCATAAAGGAGCATGGCGTCTGTACTGAAATAATTTGGAAGATGCATTTTTGAGTGATGTTTTGGCAGGTTGAAAACTAAGTCTCAGTATCAAGACTTCTAAGAAAGGAATTGCGGACACCAAGTCATGATACAACCCAGTTGTGGATAAACAGTTCAGCTACAAGGGGAATGAAAAAGGGGCAAGAGTTTAAGTGTTACGAAGATGGATAATAGGGAATATGGCTTTGAGTAGGGAATTCTTGGTGGATCACAGCTTCTGGGAGTGGCTATGCATGGAAGGAAAAAATAAACACCTTTCTCATGGACACAAAACAGATGTTCAGACTCATTTCCTTCTTATACCATAATTTCACATCCTCAGATTCATTTCTAAAATCAATTAATTCCGTAAGTAATCACTTTTTCATGAACTACATGTAAATTTCACACTCAGCTTGCTAACTAGATTTTCCTCTCATCTGGGAAATCAATTTTTAAGACATTTATTTTATTTACATTTAATAATTGATTGTATTTGGTATACAGATAAGTAGTAATTGACAAATGTATTGATACTGGATATTCATTGCCATTTGATGTAGCAAGGTGTTGGACTATTAGGCTGCATGATATTTTCTTAATGTGAGCTAATTTGAGAACACTCCAGAAACTGAAGGATGCGTGACATCTTTATGACGTGTAAATTTATATGTTTGGTGGGGATACATTTTCAGAAGGCAAGTTTAATTTCATGACACTATTTGTATCCAAATATTGTGCTCCTTATTTAGTATCCACAAGCCAATTTGTGGCACTGATAGGGCACACAAATCGAGTACTCAAGTGTTCACCTGCATTTCATTTTATAATTAAAAATTCATTGTATTTATAATTTTAAAAGCCAAATTTCAGGATATTCTCCAGTTCTCCTGCAACAAATTCTGATTTCTCACAGGTTCTTCCATGAGAAAAAAGGTGGAAAGTTCATCTCCCGGGATTTCAGCAGTCCAGGAACGCTCGTATTCAAAAGGTCATTGGTTCCTGAAGCTACAAAAAAGATTGTTATCTACATAACGGAATTTGCAGCTTACTGTTTTTCAGTTGAAACAGTGTGTAGAGTGTTTTTATCTGGGGAAGAAAGAAGAAGGCAGAACACCCTTGTGACCAGCACTGATGTCCCTACATTAAATTTGTGAGGGCTGCTATTGTGTCCAAAACTTGATTCAGTGTCAGATTCTTCTCATGCCAGTTTTCTATTGCCCATCAAGCAAATATTCAAATAATCTGATTTATTTCCTTTTGGTTAACTGATCTAACTTCCCTTCTCCCTCGAATTCCTGTCCTGGTGACCTACCAAACAGTGACTCATGAATGAAACAAGTCATGCCTCTGAGATTCCAATGGAACATTAAACTAATGCAACACAGTAATTACAGGTTAGATATTTTTGATGCTATTATTAAAACCTACTTGAACTTTAGAAGGAAGGCCTACTGCAATTAGATGTAGCATCAAGTTTAATTTGAATCTTTCAGGATCTCTATGAATTTTCAAGTTCTAGGTGACAAAAGTCTGTATCCCTACTTTTACCTTCTGCTGTTGGATGTTTGCAAACATTACTTGGAGTCCCAGTTGTTATAGTTTACTTTGTCATACGTATTGTTTTATGGCAACAGGAATATTCAGTTCATGCTATGGGATCTCTGTAGAGCAAAGCACATGGTCTGCTCAGGAGTTGAAAACAGCAGCTCTGGGGGTTGGTCTTTCTATTGTTACCACAGAGTAACTGAGTATCCTGATTCCCCAGACACAGCCCCATAAGTCAGCCATGCAGGCAGGCCATAAGTAGACCCAAGTCAGGTGGGAGATCCAATGAAGGCAGCTGACTCACAGGTGTATTCCATATCACTTAATCATGCTCATTATAAAAGGAGGGAGTTCACTAAGGATGGAGTTCCTCTTCCTGAGGCTCTTCTGTTTTGGCCTTCTGCTCCTGCTGCTGACCCCAAGGCCCAGGCTGAGTAGAACCTTGTGCACTTTATGTTGGTTGTTGTATTACTTTTGGTATTTCGTTAAATCTGTTTCTACTTAAACCTATGGGGATTTTCCCTTTTTTCCCTGATCCCCCTTCTCAGCTGTGGAGGGGGCATTGGGTGGTAGAACATCTACTACAGTTCAGCCCTGGGTACTGGCTAAATGTAGACACTGAGTGTTAGTGTATATAGCACTATGGTACTTCTAGTTGCTGTCCTGAGGTAGTCTTAAGCAAATTTGCTTGAGAAGAGGATATCCTGCATTTGAGTATCCACTCTGTGCTTCTAGTGCCATTTTTACTCCTGGTACGGTTTAGGATGAACTCTTCATACTGCCACCACACACACTTTGTACACTGTACAGTGTTGTGTACACTGTATCAAGCCTGAACAGAGCATCTTTCCACACCATTGCTTGTTTTCATACAGCAGTCCTGAAAGAGAGTGTGCTGCTAGTTTCTGAGTAAAAAATACTTATTGTGACCTACAAAATTCAGTATTGCTTGCGTTCTCTTTGAAACACTCTCTTAATGAATAACTGTAACAGAAGTGGTCAACTTTGTCAGATAACAGAGAAACTAATGCTGTGTACATACCTAGTGCCTATGGCAGGTTCTCACAATGGGATTCTCTTCTTCAGACCAGCTAGAGGTTAGATTGTTGGGCATAAAGATGCAGTGGAGGCCTGAAGTACTTCCTCAGACATATGCTTGAAGCTGTGTTTAGCTCTTCATAAATAATCATGTTCATGCTTATTTCAAATATACAGTTTCCTAGTACAGAAATGGAATCTGCTATGGTGTAAATTATGCATTATTAACTGTTTCTTTTCTTTTAGTATTAAATTAGGACATCAGAAACTTTTTATTAATTGTGGAAATGTGCTACATTTTATCCTTTTGAGACAATGTTTTGGAAATATATCGAAACAGTCAAGAGCTGGATTCTTGTTTAAACATAATAGGAAGGTTTTATTGTATTAGCAGATTACAGACAGTGTGTTAGTATACTATCTACCTTATATTTGGTTTTGCTAACATAATGAGATTTTTTTTCTAGCATGATTATATTTTGATACAATAAAATATTGTTGGAAATTAAAATTAATATGATTTTAAAGAGAGATGTAAAGACAATAAAATAACCTCTTTTTCCCTAAACTTTTAATTTGTTGCTAACTTTAAAAAGTACTTTTTATTAATCCTTTAGAAGAATTATATTCAAATGAGCATTTAAAGTCAATTAAAAGGATTACAGAGGGTTCTTTTCACATACTGTGCCATATAAGAACCAAATTAATTCTTGCTAAACAAACATTACAAGAACCATCATAGAGACAATTAATGGAAATCTCCAAAGAACATTATCTAAGATGGTACATTAAAGTATATTAGTAAATATTGCATAGTATATATTGTAACTAGTAATAATGTTTTGTAATTTGAGCTCTCTTTACCTCATTCAAAGTAGGACTTTAATCCAGGCAGGCCCTTGCCTGAGCCCTGGTCGAAAGCCTGTTAAAGCTAGTGGAAAGATTTCCATTGGCTTCATTTAGATCTGGATTAGGCCAAGAGTGTGCAGCAGAGGGCACAGAGCTGTTACACTGTGGCACAAGTTGGCTGTGTGTGTGCACAGTTGGTTTATATACCAGATGTTGTCTTCTGTCAATTATCTAAGTCTCAAGTCCCCTTGTGTTCTCATTCCCATGTTCTCAAGGACATTAAGCAGGGAAAAAAAAACAAAAAACTGGAAAAGGATATAGCAAAGAAGAAAAGTAGACTTCAGTATAATCCCTTTTGTACAGTTGAGAGGCTTTGCTATGTGCTCCTGCAGTGTAGACATCACCCCTAGCTGAGGGTCTTCACTTAGTATAGGACAAATTTCAGTGATCCAAATACATCAGTCTTGACTTTGTTGTAATGAACGCAAAGTCCATATACTGGATTGGGATCTTGGGTACATTTTCTCTACTCTGGCAATAGAAGAGCAGCACTCTTCTGCCATATCACTAAACGAAATAGCATCTGACTGTTTTTACACAAGAAGAGACAGAATGCAGTTTTCTCAACCTCTCAGTTTCTCCTTGTGTATTAATTGGTGTTATTTAGAAGTGCAATAGTGAGCCTTAGAGCCAGGAGCTCCTTCATGTGGCACTCAGGTACAGAGCTAGGGCAAGGCACTTAACCTCTTCTTGGATTAATTTGTGAAACAAACAACGCTATTTTAAGTACTTTTCAAGGATATTGGATGAAATTAATTGGTTTAGTATTTGTACTACAATAAAGGGCTATGTAATTAGAAAGTCTTATAAGAATCTCAATCATTTTAGTTTTATTTTGTGTTGATTGAACTTTTAAGGGCTAGTTTTGATCCTCCATACCGTATTTGAAATGTGCTATTGTTTCATTTATACAAATAACAGCTGATTCTTCAAGCCGCTGTAATGAACCTGTTTAGTGTCTATGTATACCAATGCCCTCTACTGGTTTGAAACTCAATTGCTCAGCAGAGGGTATTGATGTCCTTTACTGAGGCAACTGTAATATTTAAATTCTTTTCCTTTGAGAGTGGTAGAATTTTGGTTGTGTCTCCAGGCAGGCTGTGAAGTGCAAGTCGCTGCACCATGGGCAAGCTGACATCTGTGTGGCTGTTGTTGTGCTACATGCATAATACTGTACCAGCTTTTCTGCTGCCTTCTGTATGTTTTTTTGTTTCGCTGGATTTGCTATTCTTGCTGTGAATGACAGGCTCATAGGTAGCTGTCTTGAGAGGGAAGACAACACTTACCTGAGACTCCTTCAGTACAAAGCTGCTGTGTAGATGTTCTGTCAACACAACGGCCATCTCTCTAAGAAGCCTCTCTGCTCTTCGGTCTTGTCCAGGGCCTACCTTAGAAGGTGAGGGGCAGTTGTGTTGACAGGCTGTGGTATAAATAACCCTTGAGGCACAGGAGCTGCAGAGGTAATGAAGTGCCTTGAGGAAAAAGTCTTAACTATCAAGGGATGGATCCACTCCCCCCTGCCACAAACCAGAGGTCACGTGGCTGAGGAATGTGTATCCAAAGATAATGCTACCTTCAGAGAACTCTACTTACAGGTAAGTAACTCTTCTTTAAAGGAGGTATCTTTGTGTGGCAGACTGTTTATGGGAGCAATTTGAATTGAACTTTAAATGAAAAAGGCATATCTCTGTAAGTGGTAATAATTTTAGTCATCTCGCTGTGGCTAGGGGTTGTGGAATTCATTAGCACAGATTAACATATAAAGTGGGTGAGATATCTAATAGCAAACGTAGAGGTTTAGGGACCTTAATTCATCACTGAATGAACAGCGTGTACAGTATTAGGGACTATGAAATTTTTAATTTACACAAAGTGTCCAAGAATATAGGGAATAAATTTAAACCCAAAACAGATAATGGAGCTGTGCCCTGCCTAGCTGGCAAGTTGAATTGTTTTTACACTGAGTGAAGAAAGCTAATTATCCCAAGCACAAGGAGACTGCTAAAAATAATAAGATTATAAAGAATAATTTGCTGATATAATTACAACAAAATTGGGTACACACAATCGTCAGATACATGTATTGCTTGACCTGGGCGAGAAAGTGAAATAAATCCTTCCTCTATAGCCTTCGTAAATTTGTTTTTATCATCTCCAAGTGGTGTTTGCACAGGCAGCACAATTTGCATGTGTAATGTGGCTGTACAAATTGACAACAAGTAAATTATTCAAGGAAATAGGCTGGTCGTGGGTCTGAACTATCTCGCAAAGCCTATTCATTTTGAAGAATCACTGAGACGTGAAGCTCATACATCAACCATTTTCTGACAATCCTCAGACTTATTGTCTCCTAAAATGTCATTATGGCTATTATTTATGAAGCTAATTCATTTATTAATATATATTTAACTCTGACTTGTCATGCACCTTAGCAGGCATTCTGTGCACTGCATATTTTTGAATAGATGAAAGAGTTTTTGCATGCTTTAATGATTACTGTAAGCTGCTATAGATTTATAGAATGCAGCTTTATTATCTACTTGCATTAATACCTTTTTGTAACTTTTTTCCCCTTAAGGCCATCAAATATAAATGGCAAATGACATATCCAAAAGATTGTATAAAAAGAGATTTTCTCAGAGTTTGTTGAATTTTAGAACAAAATGAGCCAGCTAGCTGTTAAGGCCTAATTCATTTTTAAGAGTATATAACATTATGTTGATATTTTTTGTGTATTTTGCTAAAAATATAGGATGAAATGTATAAATGTAGATGTTTATTATACTTTTCCCTTTGAGAACAAGTGGCCATCTTTTGATTATGCCAACAGGGGGAGTAGTTTAGAGGGTGGGGAAATGTAGCAGATGGATCTGTCCTGCTATATTATACATAGAATATAGATAATTTCCCTCATATAGAACAGTCCTTAGGAAATGAACAGCACAGAGTATGGATAATGAGGTTGCCTATAGTTCATGGATTTTTTCATCTTGATTCATTTATCTTTAGGGCATATTAAAAGACACAGGGATCACAGTAACCCTTCTCTGGCATCTGCAGAGTGTCAGGAAATTAAAAATTGCAATCTACTGTGAGAAACATATTTGGTCTAGTTCTAAATTTTATTACACACATAGATTTCAGATTAAACTTGTAATTATAATAACAAATTGGCTAATTTAAATGCATAGTTATTACGACTATGGTCAATTTGACTACTCGCCAGGGCCTATGATCACAATTTGAGGCTATTGGCCAGTAGCCTAAGAACTGATTTGGAAGTTATGAGCTTGTGATATTGTTACCACCCACAGATTTGATAGGTCATTTGGTCTTGCTCCCTCAGTGTTTCTATCTGTAGGGTGGGGATAAAAAGTTTGATTTGTCTCCTGGTGTCACAAAGGAATAACCCATGGGGGTAAAGGAACTTTATGGAACTCTTAAAATTAGGAATTGTCTTATTTCTCACCTGTTCCCAGGATGTGCTAGGTAGTAAAAACCATATGACTCTGTTATACCATGGAATGGACAGTCTATGAATAAGGAGATATTTCATACTGTATCTTTACCTTAAAATCTTGCAGAGCTATGTTCTTCATGGTCAAAGCTATTTCCCCTTAAGCAGAAGGAGAACGCAATAAAGTCTTCAATTTTTAGTAGGCTTTGCAAAACAAAAAATTACCAACTCCTTAGGTAGCAAAGGTCTTTTGAAACTAATGTCATAATGGTAAATACTATAGATAGTCATATTGGAAAACTCACTTACTACTTTGAATTCTTCAACTTTTTTAGAATGTTTATAAGAGCACAAAAAGATACCTAGGAGCAAATTCAAGTCACAGAAATAAAAACACTGTGAGAAACCAACTCAATCCAGACAAGAGCAAAGAAACTAGATGTGGTTCTGGGTATGTGTGGTATATAACTAAGGCTTTTTCATGTCTGAAAGTCAGTAAGAATAATAACATTCTGTACTTTGGAAATAGAGGCTTACGTTTTCAAAAGTGTGCTGCTACTTTTGGTACTTGCAATTTCAGGTACCTGCCTTGAGACACCTCAGAAGGTAAACCCAGACTTCCAGAATACTATTTTTTTTTCAACTGAGCCTAGTAGAGTGCTGTAGATTTGCCCTATGGTAATTCAGAAGGTTTTAAAATTGACAAAATACATTATTGAACTTGTGCAGCTTAAATTTAAATATATTTGGCCACTTGAAAAACTTTGCGGTATAAATATTGGTTGTTCTTTTGTATTTCTGAAGAAAAGTGGTGTTTGCAGTCAGACATTCAGTCACTCAGTAACCAATGCCTTCATAATTTTTAACTTCCTGGCCAGTTCCAACTAAGAGAGGTAGATAGACAAACTCCCTGGGTTTGTTGATTATAGCTAGTTAAAGATATAGACTGAAATCAATGCTACCAGTGAATTAATGTGGAAGACTGATTTCTAGCATATTTTCTGTTAGTTTATAATTAATAAGAGTATTTAGGTACTCCCAAAATGACATGTTAAAGAAGAAAATTCATTGAGTGTTTCCTTGTTATATCGGAACATGTTTTTTAGGGAAATCCCAGATACAGTTTTTGTAAATAAAACAGAATTTGAAGAAGAGATTGACCTGTTTAAAAAGAGTATGTATTTTCCTCATCCAACAAAAGATTATAGACTTCAGCAAAGATACTGTGTGGCACATCAAACTCTAGTTCATGCCATTACTGTGTACAGTAGTGGAGCTACTTTTTTTTCTTTTCCAGAGACCAAATTTACACCTGCTACTTAAGATATTCATTCATCTTTATTCAGTAACCTGTAAAATTCAGAGTGTAGAGAGGGTGCAAATCTGTTTGATAGTTCTGGACAAAATTTTGCAGCTGTGATTTTCTGAGTGGCTCAGCTGTACAGACGCCGAATGATGTGTGAGGAAAGTGCCCCATC
The DNA here is from genome assembly GCA_028020825.1 of Podargus strigoides. Classification (NCBI taxonomy): domain Eukaryota; kingdom Metazoa; phylum Chordata; class Aves; order Caprimulgiformes; family Podargidae; genus Podargus; species Podargus strigoides. The sequence continues at coordinate 6,588,093 of CM051626.1, read as the reverse complement.
AGACTGCCTGTGCAGCTCTTGCTGCTGCTCCTGATGACACTAATCCATATGCCACTTCTAAGTTGGCTGCTTCTCAGGGAAACGCTGCTGCTTCAACATCTTTTACTGCTGATCCTGCTTTACATTTTTGGAACAACCCAGGAATTCTCACATCCTCCTTCATAACCAGGGAAAGTAAACACAATTTATTGTTTCATAAAACAAAATTTGTGAACCGTAAAATCATTATGTATTCTAGCTGTACTGCCTTCTGCTGTGTTTAAGAGTGTTAGTATATCCTGTGATAGTCTTTGGCCAACTGTGGTATCAGGCTGTATGGATAGCCTAAAAAGTGACCAGATTGAGGTTTTTCCAGTGTGTTGGGTCTTTGTAGCTACAACATTTAATTCATTTTACTCTAGTCAGTACGTCAACAATATGCCAGGTGATACCCAGAGGGACTGCCTGTAGCTAGCTGCCTGATAATCCCTTGAAAACTAAAATCAGAAAGGACACAGTGTGAGCAGCTTCTAGGTCCTATAGTTACTGCAACCAACATACCTACCTCTACCCCAAAATTGCTTTCTTTTTAACTATACCAAATGCATATTTTGGAGGAGGTTTGAACACTCTTACAAAAAATAGAAACAAAACAAAACCCAGACTTATTCATTGTGTAGCATCCTTCATTCTGAATTCACAGTGTTAGGTTAATGGTTGGACTTGATCTTAGAGGTCTCTTCCAACCAAGGCAATTCCATGATTCTGAGCCAGTCACCCAATCAAGCATTATCATCCATCATGCAGCTGAAGGATGCTAACCATCAAGATAACGATGGGAATGCAATAATAAGAGTTGGGTAGTAAACCCCAGGGCTTAATCCCAATCAAATTCCAAGTTAAGTAAGTATATTTGCCCCCCCTAGACAGATAACTGATTCTTCACTTCTGTTTTAAACATTTACACAGTATTGCCAAGTGCTGACAGTTTCGGAAATAGTGGTTGCCTATCAGCAGTGGAAGCTGACATGCCATGCTGTTAATTATATTTGCAAAGCACGTTGGGATTCTTTGGGATAGCATAGTCTGTGCAAAAGGTAAGGTAATTGGCATGTGTATTTTGGGGGATGAAAGAGTACTGAACACACATTAAGTGGGTGCTATTTAATTTTTTAAAAATATCTTAAATGGCCTTTGATTGGAAATAAACACTTCAAGAGAAAATTTTTGTTTAAATAAGAGGAGTTAATGGTTCTAAATCAATAAGCATTTTGGAAAATGTTTCTTAATTCTACATAGAGTGTCAGGCAGATCATCATAATTTAGCACATTTTAACCATAGTTTTATTGTATCTCATTATTTTTCAACAGTAATTTTCTAAAAGCTTTGGGTTTGGAATGTTGTTAAAACCATTCATTGTGATACTTAAAATACACAAAATCCTGTTCTTATTAAAAGTTGTCTTGCCCATTTGCAGTTTACACAGAGCTGGTTTCCAAGAGTAGGATGTAGTTTGAGAGACATAGTCTATATCATCCCTTATCTCTTAACAGCCAATCATTTGTATTGTAAGCACCCAGTATATTTTCACCATCCTTTTTTCTTCAGAACTGCACAACATTGGTCTATTTCTTTTTGGTTTTTTTTTGCTGAGGAAATTAATGTTTTGGTAAGGGCCCAGTCAAATCAGTGCAGAGTGCTCTAAATTCTAAATATAGTGTTCCTACTCTAAATTTGTAGTATATTTAGCTACATATATGTCAGTGTCAGAAATCCTGATCACACATTTTTTATATATTGAACTGTGGCTCAGAGCACCATACTATCTGATGTGGATTTCTGGGTGGGTCGTCTTAAGGTTTACACCTTCCTTGCTGCCCACTGTTTCATTATGGATAGGTACAGTGAGAATTGATTCCTCTAGCCTGTTTTGGTCTATGAATCAAAACCAGTCTGGTTTGTATCAGGCCCTTGATGAAACTCAGAAATACTAAAGCTGTCTGGCCTGTCCATTTAGGGTCCCAAATTGAATCCAGCACTATTAATCAAGAACCCCAAAGAATGGATGCCTCTTTTGAGTTGAAGGCAGCACTTGGCAAATCAAGTGTTATTTCCTAAGAGTGCTATGGATTTCTTCGTTAACTGGCTGCTGCATTTTGCAGATGGTTGGATCAGCAGCAAGACCTATGCAGCTGTGTGTAGTTGGCAGACAGGTGTGTAATTTTTGCATTTGTTACTTAACCATCAGCAAGAAATAGATTTCAACAGCAATGGGAAAGGGAGGACTTGAGTACAAGGTTAACCTTGCTGCTCATATTTTTTTTTTCTACACACCCAGTGTCAAAATCTGTTTTGTATTGGAAAGTTTGATTGCTTCTCCTATGGTCCTTTCATGCACTCAGATTGCCAACTTAATAGTAAAAAATTCTCAAAATATTTAGTGTTTATGAGAATGTAGAGTAATGTCTTGGAAGTAACTGAAACACGCAGTAAATGAGTCATGAAGCAGAAAGACTGGGATGAAAATGGTGCTAAGACAGTGAATTCCTATATAACTTGTTTACAATATGTTGGGCAGTGACAGGTTTCTGCTTAAATGTGAAAATCTGACTTTTTTCCAAAACTCAAATGAGGTTGTACAAAGAATTTTATTTCTTTTTTTTTCATTATCTTTTAATTCTTTATATTTTTTCCAGTTTGAGACTGAGGAAAGCAAAGTAAAATAACAAATTGCCAGGGCCTGTAATTTTTTGCTTTCTTGTATAGCAACACGATATGTGACCAAAAAAGTAAGATCCAGATATACAGCAGCCCTCTCAGTATGTACACACTTAAAATTATTTGTATCTCTGAAGTGCTCTGCAAGACACAAATTCTCCCTTTAAGGTAGTGCCATAGTGTACTTGACCTTGGCTGTGTCTTAAAAGACAAAATTCACAAGCAAAATTAATTTTAGGAATGGATTTGGATGTCTCAGGATTAATTGCAAAATTTTCCTGCAAGGTTTAGTCCCCAAGAATGGTCTTCATAGTAAATATGATACTTCATAAGGCTTGCAGAATGTTAACAGATATTTAGCCCATGATAGGCCAAAAATTTGATCAGTTGTAGGAACTCCTCTTACAACAGAAGAATGTTTTGCCCTTACAGCACTAGTAAAACATACTGATGCTTATGTGGCTGAGCACTTTATAGATATTTGATATTTAAAATGGGAAAAATATAAACAAAAAAGAATGATAGAGAGGAAAATCACCTGTGTGAAAGCCCATGCATTGGAATAGGAAGAATTATCTACATCAGTCACTTCTGGAAGCCATATATACTATATTTTATATTCCTGAAAGTTACAAATATACTTGAGATTGAAATTTTTAAGCATGCTAGGACCAAGATGGATTAGGGAGAGATGATATATTTAACAGTCATCTTTACTGAATAATCTACTCCCCTTTTTCATATACTTGGTTTCCATTAATTCACATAGATGGTTGCTAAACTCAATCCTGCCCCATACATATTATTATTGCAGGGCTGTACTATTTGGTATACTAATCTCAATAATATGTATGTATGTATTTTCTTAAACTTCCAGAGTCATGTTTCTAAGCATTTGAAGCATAGATCCCATAGGATTATCTAAATCTGACATTTATCTGGGTAAAAGCTAACACATAGTGTCATAGCTAATCACATGTTTTTTATACTTTTGCTTGGAGAAGAAAGAGTACTGGAAGTGACACACTAACAAATAATACATAATCTGTACACGTGCAGTAATCTTTACTGCTTTGTTATTTCTTAAATATGCGACATGCACCACTCACAAATACAACTTATCTTTGTAGCTAAGAATCATGATATTTATTGTAAGCAGCACAATAAGTAAATCATCACTGAAAACTTGACCTGGGAGAAATTACCTGTTTAAGATTCCATGGTCTGCTGTTATTTTTTTACTCATGTGATTTTTAAAGTAGAAATCTGTGGCAAAACTCTCTCCTTAGTCACACAATAGGGAAGTTAGCAGTTATTCTGCTATGCTAAATATACTAAAATGATTATTTTCTTTGTTTCTTTTATTTTACTATTAAAATATTTGAAAAGTTATAATTATGAGATTACAAGAGACCAAAACTACAAAAGTCTTATTGTATACATGTTCATAGAATCTGAGGTCTGAAAGGAACTTCAGGAGTTCATCTAGTCCATCTTCCCTGGGCCAATCATAGAATCACTATGGTTGGAAAGGACCTCCAGGATCATCAAGTCCAACCTTTATCCCATCGTGTCCCTAACCACTAGACCATTAGACCAAAGAAAGCTCTACCTGTGTCATCTTTACCTTAGTCTATTTCAGTGTTCTTAATAGTCAAAAGCTTTCCTTAAATACCTAACTAAAATAACTTGGACTGACAATTGAACCTATTCTCCCCTCTACCCAAATTTGAACCATAAAGCATTCCATAACTTTGCTGTTGCTGAGATAAAATCCAAACACAATTGTATTAGGCAATATGTTTGCTTCTTTTATTTACTATAAAAGTCATATGCTGACATGAAATGCCTCATGCAAGTTTTGACTGGAATAAAAAATAAATGAACAGATTATAAATATCAAGGTGTATTTCTTCCCCTATTTCTGTGCAAGATACATAGGACTATAGAATAATAAAATGCAGTTCAGATGCAGTTCAGTAGGTATTCTAGTCAGGTAGTCTTCAAGTGTTGCAAGATAATGTACCTTCCTAAACCAATGTTAAAATAGCCCTTACCTTGCTTGTGCCTAGAGAAGCCCAACTACATGTGCTGTTAGTGTATAGCTATCATAAAAATAAATTAGCCAGTCTGCATTTTCAGGTTAATCTTCAATTTCATAATTGAATCAGTAATTGCTGTAAGTTAATATAATTAGGTGCCAACACTTAATTGAGAATTATTTATTCAGGAATCTTCACGATTGTAACATTTTTTTATAGCTCCAAATCATTCTGAGTAATATACTGCATCAAATAAGCTTAACCAGAAATTGAATGGACATTACTTGGGCTCTTGCAGTTTAGGATTTTTAAGCTACTTTTTTAGCACTAAGGTTCTGCTGAAACAAGTGAAGAAACATTTTTTTTTTTTTGGCAGTCTTTCTAATTTTGCCCATAGCTGAAGTGCCACCTGACCATTATCAAAAGACTGAGCCAAATTATATTGGAAAGACTCCTACTGTCTCCAGTGGTTGTTGATGAAGGTCCCAAGAGGAGACTTTACCTCTAAGTCTCTCTCAGAATAAGTGACTAAAAGAAGTGAATAGCAATCCCTGATCAGTATTTGGTGATTGTGTGTGTGCTTGTACCTTTAGCCTTGTATCCAAACATGAATTCATAATGTGTTTGTTTCAGAAAAAAATGGAAATTTTTTCATAGCACATAGGTGCTATGGCTAATATACTGGAAAACACAGTGGTGCAGTTTAAAGATTGTCTCAAAGATCAGTGAGGTTTTCATCTCTCATTTGGATTAAATTAATCCCTGCCAGTAATTTACTGAAGTTACACAAGTTAGTCTCTGTGGCTTTGTCTTTGTTATCTGTGCCTGAGTATAGGCTCACTTTTTCTGTACCATATGGTTTGAACAGGTTGCATTTTTATTATGCACTTGAATTTGCTTGAGTTTGCATCATCCTTCTCTTTGCCTGCTGCAATGATTAGCTCACTCTGGTGTTAACCAAAGCGTAAATCAACATGTAGCCTGTGAGGTCAGTTAGGGAAATTTAGATTTGAGTGTGAGCACAAGTCTAGAGCTAACATGACAATATATGAACACAATAAGTCTGACTCTTTTAGCTAATACTCAATATGCATAAGTAAAGCAAATATGGAATAATCACCTTTTGACCTCAGTCCTACTATAAATCAGGTCAATTAGGTAGAAAGAATTAAGATAGAACTTAGAAGGCAACTTGTGTGTTGCATCCAAATTTTGCATTGCTGATTCAATGTATTCCAGACCAAGATGTGTCTTGGTGAGCAGTTCACAGTGGTTTCACTTGCTGGTTCAGCAGGGAAAAAATGAATATTTTCAAGATAGTGTGAGTGTTAAGCTGTCTGACTCCCAGGAAAGTCAATATTAGTTGTGCTGTTAGATGTCTGTTTCCCACTTTATAAAGTAACAATGAAGTGCAGTAGGTTCAACAGAACTTCAGAATTACTTTGATAAATCTGTCAGGAAAGAAATATTAAAATCTGTGTACTGTCTGTTTGCCTTTTTTCTTGAAATATAAATTAATTATGACTATATAAAAACCTTTTACCATAGCTAATTAATCAGAATCTCCTCATAAACTATGTGTCGACAGCACTGTATGTCTAATTATCTTTTTCACTTCAGAATTGTGTGGTTGAATAATGAAGAAAACATTACCTGATGAATCCTTTTATTTTATGATGATATCTCTAGAGACAGAAAAGACAGAGCAGCTTAAATGCCATCTTAAATTACATCTTGGCCTTGGCAAGCTTTCAGCTGGTTTTGATTTGCATGGAAACCATTTTTGTAAGACTCGTATTCTCTGAAAAACAGAACTTAAAGCTATAACTAGAATAAATTATCTAAAGCTATTTAGGGCTCTATTAAATCTAGATGCTAGACACCCTTTTCACATGCAGAATGCAATGGAACAGCTTTTAATACCCTGTCAACCTGTTCTGTGAAAAGTCGATTGGGTGGGGAAGGTTTGATTTGGCTAGTTTTATTAAAATATCTTTCCCCTCCTTACACCATCATGAACCACTCAGCCTAATTTAAACCAGGCAAATTCACCAATCTGTCTTGCATGTCTATAGAAACAGCTTTTATTTTTTAAAGTGATGACATCTACCCATAACTTTTGGCATGCAAGCTCAGGACAGAGTTATTCATACACTGCTGATAGGGAATTGTTCTTTATATGATATGCCAATATAGGGAACACATTCATGGATTAGATGCATCCATGCCTCCCTTTTTTGATTGCATCATCCTCTCTATAGCTAGTTAAGACTTTTGTCTAGGACACAGGGGGAGGACCAAATCAAATACTGTTAGACTGTGTATCTCATTAGTCAACCTGTTAAGTTTGTTATGTTTTTATAATTTGGAGTATGTCCACCTGCAATACCACTGTGGAATGTAAGTGTCATCACACCATGCAAAGGTTTATAAGAATAAAGTAAAATTATCACCTGATTTAGTCTTTATTTAGATCAGAACTTAATTTGATCTAATGTCTTAATTCAGTGCTCGATTACTGTGGTACAGACCAGGTAAAATCAAGGCAACTTCTTTTAGTATGTACTAGTGAGAAAAAGGAAGACAGTTATAAATACCTTAAAAGCAAATAGTCAAAATATTTGAATGAAAGACGTCAAAAACCTTGCAAAGAGAGTTGCTCTCTATTTTGCTTGCTGGAAATAATGATCTAGATCATGTTGTCAAACATGCTTTAAAAATAGGAATGTCTTGTCTAAGTATTGGATTTCCATCTGCCAAGTCTCTTCTCTGTGGATCCTTGCATAGTTATTGGGAAAAGTTGCAATAATGCAAAGTGGTTTTTTACTTAAAGTATGTAGGGAGAAAATAACCCTGAGACAGGACTAATTCTAGCTCTGAAATACTGACACTCCCTGATATGTACACATGTGAAAAGACTATAGAAATCTAATAGAGAGAATCATATAACTTTTATACGTCCTAATAAGCAATCTGAAAATGTATACCTTAAGTTCAGATTTAGAGCATGTTAGAGAATCAGCTAGTCTGACCTCCATGGTTAATGAATTCCATGAGGAGCGAGCAAACACTAAAAATGCCCTGTAGCTCAATGTCTTCAGCCAAAAAGAACTAATCCAATTGACTGAGACCAAAGAAAACGACTGGGGATGTATGGTTCCAGAATGTCTCTGAGGTATTCAAACCCAAGTCAATTTAAGGACTTGTAAGTTAATAACTAGGACTTTACACATAATCCTGTACTTTACAGGTAGCCAGAGAAGGTTTTTTACAACCAGGGTAATGTGATTTTCATGCATGGTGTCAGTCAAAATTTCAGCAGCTGAGTTCCAGACTAACTGAAGTTTCTTCATCAGTGCAATAGTAAGACCTACAAAATGCTGACATTGAATTACATTAGCTAGTTCTAGAGTGGACACAGGCATGCAAGAGCAGATACCATGGGTTTTTTTTCCCTCTGTTTTTTAAACAGGAGGAAATAAAACATTCTAACTGAATATGAATACTAGAATATGACAGCCTCAATTATTGCTTGCAATGGAGAGGGTGGGAAATGCTTTTCTGACAGAAAAATGTCTGTGATAAAGTAGGTTTTTTTTCCTTTTCATGTTCAAAAAAGTTAAACTGGTATTTCCAGACACTGGATTCCTGCTTTAGAATTGACTGAGTGAAGGATACTGTTTTCATCTTCAGTGGCTGTTGTTGTAATGATGAGCTGTTTGTACCTTAGCAGATGATAAATAGATACATAGACATGTAAGTATAGAGCCACCTGAGTTCATCTTTATACTTGCCTTGGCAGATGAAACTTGCTTTTCAATAGCTATCCTCAGATATATTGCTGAAAGTTAAGATATGAGAATCAATCATTAGGGATGAAAGTGCTGGGTATTTATAGGAGAAAGGGTTATTAAAAGAAGATCAGCAATGGTTTTACCAAGAATAAATCCTGTCAGACAGAATATGACCGAGTTCTTTGAAGGAATGACAAAAGACATAAATGATGGGAACGTGGTGGACATAATTTATGTAGACTTCAGTCAGGGGTGTAGCCAGCAATTTGAAGTTTGTACACATCCTGGCTGATCCCTTGCCCCCTGCCTGCAGTATCCCCATAATCTCGCACAGCAGACAGGCCATTGCGTATGATCACTAATGCAGCAGCCACACATAGATGTAGATTTGTATCAGAGCTGTGCTTTCAGAGCCCAGAAAAAAAATGCTGGCCCCAGGAAAAAATGGATTGTATTTTGCACGTGCTGCTTAAACTGACAGTTTTAAAAAACGTCTTTGGTAAGACAAAATCAGAAATACAGGTACATTATAACGGCAGAATGGCCTCAGTCAATTAGAAATGTATTTCTGTTGGGCATTTAGTAATAGTTCTTTTGATAGCTTTCCTCTGTAATTGCAGACTGAAAATCAAATCCTAATCTGGGGAATTTATCACTTTTTCTGAGTTTTTAGGAGTTTAGGAACTTTCCTTTTTAGTTCCAGTCCCCAGCACCAAGTCCATAGTATGATTCCTTGTTTCCAAAGGTCTCTTCCACTATGATTACATCATCTTATGTCAAATGGAAATGTTTTCACTATGCTTTGCAAGTATTGCTAATCCAGCGAGTCAGAAAATCTGTCAATTTTTGTTCTGCCTCCCTTGAAAAATTGAGTGGTAATTACACAGGATTTCAACCACCATCTCTGTACTATTTCCTAAAGCAAGGCCAGTTTTCCCATCGCATCCATAGATGGCAGACTGTACGATGGTTACTTGTAATCTTTTCTGATTGCACCTGTAAAGACTCTTATTCAAGTTATCTCATAATCTGTGATATATTACTGGATGTTATTACCTTCAATAATGTCACGCTCCTGACTCATATTTTTTCTGTTCTCCTGCATGTAATTAACTAGACATCATTCTTCCATGTTTACCTACATCTTAAAATTATGCTTTGCCTTACATTTTTTTCCCAATTCCTCTGGTGAACTTAGTCTTTTGATTACTATTTCTTCATAATATTATTGCAGCTAAGCTTGAATTAAATCTGTGGCTTTGTAGAGCCACACTCATACAATTTGAATTAAGTTTCAGATCTGAACTGAACTGCACTGGGATCCTGGGTTCTGAAACTTTGCATCTGTGTTTCTATTTTATAGCTCACCTTAATTTCTGAATGATATATGGACTAAGCACATATTGTTTCTTTACAAAATTCTCTGCAGCTGAAGCAAAGGAGAACAGGTTTTGAAGGTGAATATAGATTTTTAAATTTGAGCTACATACTTTTCCTAGATCTTTACTGCTCATCTTATGCTACTAAGATCCTGCCACGTGGAATATGACTGAATGTAAGTACAAAGCACACTGGGTTATTTTGGCAACATAGTGTGCAGAAGATCTAGTAATTCTGCCCTCAGGTGCCCAAACACACATACTTTTGACCACAAAGGAGCTGTGTTCTTGGGGTTTTTTGGAACATAATTTGAACCTAACAAGAGAAGTACTTTAGTTGCGAGACCTTGTTCTGTCCTCTAACACTTTCTTTGCTTTTAGCTTTTGTCTATAACTAAGTTTTGAGAATTTATTTCTACAGCATTTGGAGATATTAAAGATTGGAACAACATGAGGGAAGTCTGTCATAAAAAAAACATTGCTTTTTCTTTTTGTAGCATCATATCTGTTTGTCTCTTCCCATTGCTACTAATGCTCACCACTAGACAGCCAGGGAGATTTGTTCAAGTAAGCATGTAATCACATCCTCTAAGAAGTGGTGAACCAGATTACCACAAGGTGTGCAAATGTTTGACAGATGATTACTAGCTGTATGCTTGCTTACAAGAGTCAGACCAATCTGTTCTTTTCTGTGCTATGTAGGTTCAAATACTAGCTCAATTGTTCTTTGTGTCTTGTTATGTAGGCTTCCTTGAATGGCAGGGTAATGATATATGGTGGTCTGTCCACCTGAATTCGAGCATCAACATGTACTGAATGTTTGCATTGAATAAAAGCAGCTGGGAGCTGGGGTTCTGTTGTATGTTCATCTTTCTACCAGTGCTATCCTTCAGGGTGTCACTATCAAAGTAGAGCATACTTCTCAACCTCAAACAGTGTGAGTCTTGTGGAGAAAAAAAAAAATCAAGCAGCAAGATATGTGAAATTCTCACTGAATTAATGGGCCTCTTTGATTTTTTGCCCAGGAGAATACAAAAATCAAAAAATTTTTAAGCCAAAAAAATCTGGCGTCTCCTGGGTAAAATGTGAGAGTTGAAAAGTATGACATAAGCATTAGTAGCCTTTGTGCCTCTTGATAGCTCTGCTGAATCTCCCAAGACTCTGAAAGTTGATTTGTCAGCTTAACATTAGCTTCAGCCTTAGCTGCGGCAGTAGCTGTTGTTTCACCTTTATCAGCAGAAATGGTACAGCTACTGGAGGGACTGATGTGGTAAATCTTTTTGTGACACCATTTTGTTTTTGCTACTATCTCTAATTGGCTTGCTCGTGCACTCTGCATCCCAGGCTAGATAGGCGGAAAGCTTCATCACACTTTAATTAGAAAAGAGCTATTTTAAAGTTAGAGTTGACTAATTTTATTCATCAAGTCTCTAAGGGTCACATTTTCAAACTGGACCACTTAAAAATGCCATTGGTGACATTTTGCACAGGCTGAATTCACAATACTGCATTATAAGCATCATAATTTGACACTTCCACAAAAAAATGAATATAAGTATGCAGCTACAAGCAAGACACTATGGGGTTTGTGTGTAAAAAGTTACCCGAGACTGGTTAATATTTACCCCTATCTTTTGGTGTGCTTCCTGCTTACAGCTCCTGTCTATTTGATCAGCTCTGGATGCCCAATATTGAATGTCTAGATGCAAAGTCACTCCTTGGCATGATTCCCTCTTTTTCTTTTATTTCCTAACCATGTTGTCTGAAATGAATATATGGGTTTGCAAATTAATGCCAGGCATATATCTTAACACACTGCAGAAGTAAGAGTGACCACACGAGGGTCAGGAAGAGTTCTAGGGCATACTAGGGCTGTAAAATGACAAACAATAAAGCTGGTGGTACTGAACTTTCTGGACAGTCCACATCCTCATCTGTGAGCTGGAGTGTGGGAGGGAAAGAGGCAAAGAGCAGGGAATCACCTGAGGTGAAATACACACTTTGCTTGGGGTAGTCTTGCAATGTCCTTGCAGTGTCTTGTGGGACTACAGGACAGTCACTGTTATCTCTCACTTGCAAATCACTTCCTTGCTTTGTTGTAGTCAAAAACATTTCTTCCTACAGCAGGATCCAGTTGTTCATTGGCTTTCTCAAGCATGCAATATTATAGCTTCAGGTATTTCCCTAAACAACCTATATGTGAGAAATGATTTTAAATTCAGTCATGCATATTGGGATTATTATTGTTCTGGGTCCTGATTTAGGGGTCTCTGATGCTGACTGTTCTGCTATATTTAGCTTATTGTTTTTGCCAAATAAAATTGTTTCCATTATACAATCTGGTGCCATTGTAGTCTGGGAGGGAACTCTAGCTCATTATTTCAGATAGGTGGTGGGACACAAAGAGCCACCTCACGTATGAAAAACAGACCTCACATGGAGATGTTGAATGTTTTCTTCCCAGAAGCATAGCTGCCTTGCATTTTTCTTCTCTCAGGTACGATAATAAAGCTAGCATAGACAGCCTATAATCCGGTTTTGAAGATAAAGCCAGCCAGCCATGTATTCCCAGGGCTGGTATAAGGTGGTGGTAGTAGGAAGCCACTGCTGACATGCTCAAAACAGTGAGAGTCCTGTGATCTACCTGCAACAAGAGGAGGCAGCTCTTTATTAGTCCTTTTGTGTTCATGTAGAACTGCAACATTAAATTGCCCTTTGATTTTTAAAGCCTTCAATTTGTTTGTTTCTCTGGTACAAAGAAACTTCTTAAGCAACAGTTAACATAATCTCTTTTTCTTATTATGGTTTTAGATGTTATCTGTCACAGTATCTTTCTTCATGTGTAAGGACAGAGAGTGGAGCAGGAAATCTATCCTCACTTGATAATCAGCAGAGGGATTCACCTTGATTAAATGCGGAGTTATGCCACATCATATTTCCCATCTCTCTTTGTAAGGCTTAGTGTTAACAGAATCTGGGGCATCATGATGTAATCAAGCATTTTGGATGGCACTTAAGGCTTTTTTTGTTTTTGTTTTAAGGATGTCTGCACTTTCTCTATAAACCCTGTTTATAGAGATATATATATGTTTTTCTGTTATTTTTTTCTATGTATTTTTCCCTCCATTATTTCCTTGTCCCCTCTCTTCCCAAATATGCAGCCCAGGAGAAAATATTTTGCAAAGTACAGTTGAAGGAGCATCTTTACTATGTCCTGTTGTGCTAAAATGCTTGTTTTGTGCACATAAAATCTGCAGTTTGTAGTAAGATAAAGCTTTGGTCCACTTGGTCTGCTGCATTGCCAAAGCGATTCTGATAGTACATGCTGCAACATGAGGAGATGATAAAATTTTGTGATAATTATATTTCATCATTATAATCTCATTTCAGTGCAATGCAGGTAGACCTGTACTGTTGCTTCACTAGTTTTCTTTCTTTCATACTGTTATATTTAATTAGGGCGGGCAGCAAAACGAGGATTGGGTATTCATTGCCAAGGTTGTTGGGAACACTGCCATGCTGACCTTGTTTTTTGCCTTCTTGCCATGCAGCTGACTGTAAACCAATTTTAAATGTAGATCTAAGTTTGTGTGCATGTATGGAAGAATTGGCTGAACACAGAAATATCTACTATGCTGAAGTTTTGATGTTTCTAGATTCATTATATCAGATTGATTTTTCAGTCTAATGGGTAGCTATAGAAATAATTTAAAATTATTCAAATGTTTCATTTTAGTTGGTTAAACCAAACAGATGTTTTCTATGGTGTACTTTAACACTGAACAGTGTTTTGCCTCATAATATACTGCAGTGATTTATGGGAAGTGTAATTCAGATGTTTTAAATAAATTGGTTTCAATTTCATTTTAAAAAAAAAAAAGCAAGCCCCAAACCTCTTCTAGTTATTTCAAAGGGAGTTTCTGCCTGATGGATATATTTAATTCTGGTTTTATAAGAAAAGTATAATGTTTTGATTCTTATGAAAAGAGTGCTTTTTTCCTGGAAATAGCATTTTGTAGAAAATTCTCACCTAGCTGTTGTGAGATACTTTCAGGACTACAGCCCTGGAGAGATAGACATGAATGCCAGTTATTTTTCCTAGGTTCTTTTCCAGTGACCTCTACATCTGTATCCTGCTGTGTATTAAGATTCTCTTTTTCCTCTGAGCTCAGGCTTCTTCCTTTGTGTCCTCGTTCTTTGAGGAAGTTGCATGCGATGTAGAAGGATGGGCTGCCAGGAAAGTTAGATTGGAGAGTACTAATATGTCATGCAAATAATAATCTGGATTAATAAGCATGTGGTTATTTCAGATCTGAATGGAGGGCAAAGTGATTCAATTTGGGACCTATTTGGAAGAGACAAGCTAGTCTGTGACAGGACACTTCTGTCTGCCAAAAAGCCAACGGTTGTGAAGGCTTGGATGATGCTCAAAGGAAAATCAAAACCAAAACAGGATTATACAGACCTTCTCAGCCTCTGAAATTGGTTTGATCTATACATCACAAAATGCAGGCTTCTCTGTTTCTTCTGTGGAGACTTATATGTGATAACTTCATTAGTGATTTTGGAATCTAAGTAATGTTGGATCATGGGAATGTACTACTTAAAACTGATTATAATGTTCAAAAACTATTTTGTGGTCAGAATTGATGAATAAACAGAAGAACTTGTTATTTGGGCATGTATTGCTTTTATTTCACTTTCTGAGATCTAGTTATAGCAAGGAATTAAGGTGTCTTTAAGAGGTTAGAAGAAAGTTAGGTTAGCAGGTTGAGGGTCTGACTAGATTGAATTGAAGCACAAATTGTTTGTTTTGGATGGGAATGACAGATTACAAATTACCTTTATCAGCCTTTTAGGACTAAGAGATTAATATAGAGGAACAGAAGACATCCACCCAAATTTCCATTTATACCTAGTGGCAAAGTGTGTCATTCATTCATTAGTTCCTTCTGTATGTTGTGTTGGATGTCTTGGATTCTCCATACAGCAGGTCCTAATGTCCTCAAAATATAAATGCCTTTTGTATTCTGAGATCCGTGTGATTCCAGGAACATATGTTACTTCAGTCAGCATAGTGACAGTAATTGGTCTGGGACTGCTGTCTCTTCTCATTTCGAAAACAACAGTGCAGGGCTCGTGAACCTTCCTTAGATGAGCAATGATAGATGTATGGGCAGACATGAAGTATACTGCTGAGAAACTCTTCTCAAGGTAGATTTACAGTTTTCCCAATGAGAAAGGGAGGGGAAATGTATACCAATGTCACTGAAAGAATAAAAACTAATTTTGAATATTTTATTATGATGTTTGTCATATACATTTGATACAGTATTCTACTTACATATGTGCAAGTGTGTATAGATATGCATACATAAATAGATACATATTTATCTTGTATGTATTAATACTTACGATGTGCTTAATATGGAAATAGTGACAATGGGTATTAAACACTGAAATTTCTGAAGAGTAAACTTGATAGATTATAACAAAAGTCTTTGGAAAACTGCAAGTCTCCTGTCTTGCATTTCTTTCAGAAAGAATTATATTCATGAAGTGGGATTTGAAGCTTCCACCCTTGCGTTTCTAAACAATATTTTGTGTTTTCCCTTTCAACTGCAGCCTTCCTTGCACACCCTGGAGAAATAATATATATGAAGTAAATTAAGAATTGAGAAAAAAAGCTATCTTAAAAAAAATTCTTTCTAATTAAATTTAGTCTTTTGTATCTGAGCAAAAGCCTGAGCCAGACCAAGAGCCGTTTGAGTATCAGCAGCACATCTTGAACTGGTTCTAATTTTCATTGAAATTATCATCTGGATGTATAGAAATACTTTGACTGAATCTGGCCAAGTATTGTTGCTGTGGTTTCCTATATTAGAACATTCCATTCTTACTCTTCCCTCTGCCATGCAGTGTAGTGCCTTCTATTCTGATGGCAGCTACATGATCAGAAAGCAATCCATATTGTGGGTGACATGTGAAACACAGCTCTACATAATGTATTTGGATAACCATTGATTTCTGAGTTTTGGAGATAATTCTTCACTAAAATTCTGTAACCTAAAAAAATTCTTCTTCTACATGATTAAAATAAAAGTATTTTTTAGCAGAAAAAGAATTTTACTAAAATCTGATTTTTGTATTTTGGGAATACAACTGCATCTGCTTAAGAGAAATATTAGCAATTTTTGTCCATAATCAAAATGCTAAAAAATATTTTTTCTCATCCTGTCTTTTAGCTTTCTTTGAAGTCACAATATTAAACCTCCTTAAAAATATTTATGTGTATTTAGTTAACAAAAGCTCCTGTAAGTTGAATCCATGCTGGCAAAAGGTTCAGGTAAGCTCTCTATATAAGCTTACAGACAATTGTGTAAATCTTCAGCCATTAAAGAGAAAGGAGAAAAAAGCCATCCTCATTACACTGCTGTCATTTACTCTTCATCTCCTGTCCTCTTTAGCAGCATTAAGATGGGATGTAAATTTGCCAGTTAATGCTGTTAGAAAATGGATGGTTCAAGAAGGGCAGGAATTAGAGATCAGTATTAGGTGCAGATAAGCTCCTTTTCCTCCGCAGTGGCGGCTGTTTAACATTCATGGGAAAATCATCATCAAACAGCGTTATCACAGCTCTGTTGATGGCTGAGGAACTTCATCACTATGATAATTTTTTTTTTATAGCTGTGAGCCAAAAAGCTCCCTTTTATTTCTGCTGTCTATAACTGCGATAGAAGCTTGTTTGTATGGATAGGGTATTGCAAACTCATAGCTCTTCAGCCAGGTTTGATTTCTTTCCACCATCACTTTCCCCCTTCAACCCCTTGTGTATGTTGCACTAAACAGTAACACTGATAAAAAAAAAGTGCTCAAACAATCCTTCAAAGAATAACTGATATTTTTATGATCAGTAATTGAAAGTTTGACAAGTGATGCCAGTCTGTAATGAAACTGTCATCCATTTTGTTGTGAGTAAAGGGCAGAGACTATAAAGCAAGCGGGCAGGGAAGAAGTGAATATCTAATGTCATATTAAATTGACCAGGAGATGGTTTAAGAATCAAAACATATTTTTTTTTCCAGTAAGAGCCACTTTTTTCTTCATCAGGTGAAGAGGTTCACAGCCTGTTACATCTTTTTATTCCCTTCAACCTGAGACGAGAACTGTACTTTTCTGTGTTTTCTTGAATCTTTTTGAACTCAAAGAAATATTAGTTCATCTGTAGGTATTTTGCTACAATGTACAATCTCCAGTTTTAAACTCGTCAAAATTTCATAAACATTCACCTCCAAATGATATTTCTACCACATGCCCAACCATCTTCAAATGTATCAGAGATGCAGATCATGGAGGTTTTCCTCATACCTGGGAGGAGGAAAGATACACAGTTCCAGACTGTATGTGTTCTTCCAAGGGAGATAAGGTGCTATTCAAGGAATTTTTTTATTTATTAAGGTTCTCAGCTTATACTTTGCAGCTTTGACCTCATTTTTTGTAGTTTATCTGCTCTAAATGACATTTCTCATTTTGAATATAGCTGGAAAACATTGTGCTAAACAGCAATTTTGTAGCCTCCGCAGCACCACCTGATAATTGTGATATTTCCACTTTGAATTCAGTATTGATTTGATTACTTGGGTAATTTACTTTTGACACAAGCTCATTCCTTGTCTTTTCCTGAGCAGGGACTTCCAATCATGCCCTGTTGTGCTGAATTATGTTTGGAGTTTGGAGATAAGGACTTTTGTCTACTCGACACTCAGCTTAGGCCACCAAACTCATTTCCCATCGGAGGGCAGTTTGAATCCAGTCAGGAACCTAAAGGTGAAAGGCTAGTGCTTTATAATTTAAATATTATATTAAACCTAAGTTTAAAGCAGATATTGTGTGGTTAGGGAAATGCTGGAGTTATTCTGAGTGAAATTTCCAGGAGCTCTTCCCTAAAGAAGAAAGGGGATGCGGAGGCCACCAAAGCTGCTGACTTCTGAAGATCCCAGTTGTCTTCAGGGTGCCTCCTTGCTTCTGGACCAGGCTGCAGACTCCTTCTGAGCCTGATTGTCATCTTCAGGAATGGTGTCAGGAGAACCTTCCCAGGCTGCCACCCTGGCACCCCCCAGTGTTGCCAGACTCCTGCCAGAGCAGGGGGCTAAGTAGACCACAGGACAAAGCAAGCCTTTATTTGCTGGACTTCAAATCAAGGGAGCTCTTAAGTGTGGCCAGAATGGGGTGGTAGTCCCAGGAGTTGTTATACTCTTGCATGAAATCATTGTACTTCATAACAAAACAAGGATGTGATGTAATAAAATAAAAAGACATTCTAGTCCAGATTGCCACTAGGAAGAGAAGATTATAGGGGAATCCAGCTAAGGGAACTGTACCCTTTCTGTGTAACAGCCTCACAGAGTGGAGGTGGTTTAATTTTTCTTCAGAGGGAAAGTTTGTTTCTTCTTCCAAGTTTCTGAGAGGAATGGTCACAGTATTATCAAAAGAGTTTTTCAGGGACCATCACAGGCTTTTGAAAAGGTGGAGCTGTGATGTTTGAATTTGAGGGGGTTTCAGCAGGACAGTAAAAATTATTATGGAACTGTTCTGACACCATTATATGCTTCTCCTTATTCCTTACTTTTCTAAGCAGATAACCCCATCTAGTTTCATTAGCACGGAGTGTAGAAGAATGGATTTTTAAATTTTTGTACTACTGAACTGGATGGGATTTTATCTTGCAGTAGCTGTACAATTTTATTTCAGTGATGGAAGGGAGGAAGCTTGTGTTACCGTAACATTGACCTTAAGATACTGTGTATTGTTAAAAAGACACATCTTCTAGCCTTTTCCAGACTCTGTAAAGCCTGTAAAATGGGCAAATATATTGGGGTGTTTCAGTATTGCTTCAGGATGGCTTCGTGACCCATTTAAATGTCCTGGGTTAAATTCACTTTTTCCTGGGACATCATAGTTTCTTGTGTGGTTCAATTTAAAATAACTTGGCTACACAAAAAAAAATGCCTTGGGTTCACAAGAACAAAAGACAATGATTGTAATTTGCCTCTGCCCTTTAGCAAAGCAATCAGCAATTTTCTAGTATTTTACAGTCATCCATCTAGCTATCTGTTCATCTTGTAATGCCCTTACTTTTTCTTGGAAATATTCAAATTTATTAACCTTTTAGTAACTGGTACCATTAAAATGCTGTCATGTATTAACAAAGAGAAAACTTGTCTCTCTAAATCTTTGTGTGCTAATTTGTTGCTTTACTTCCTTTTCTGTAGATGAAAGTGGTCAAATTGTTGCTATTGCCAGTTGCTGCTGCACTGCTTCGGCTTCCACATGGGCAGGATGGGGTGGGTATTACCTGGTTTACAGTATAGCTAATACTGTGATAACTGTAGATCTGCCAATCTCCAGCAAAGCTGGCTCTGTGTTTTAAGTCACATTAGTCTTAAGAAGGGTCTGGAATTGAAAAGTGAGACTATTCAGCTGCCCTAGCTTCTTACAGTAGTGCAAGGAGACACAAGGCAGTTTGTGCTGGCTCACTGGACTATGCTGGAATGTGGAAAAAAATGGGAGGATCTTTGGTTGTGAGAAGGCTGAGGTAGGCAGTGCATGCCTACCTGTGTACTGGTTTTGTCTTGGTTACTTAGAGGTCTTTCTCAAGCAATAATAGAGTGCATATTCATCTGTATTCATAGAAATGGACTCTGTATATCCCTGGTAAGCAAGGCATTCTATATTTTCTGAAGTATCATGCAAAGATATCTGATCAAATTCTGCATTACCTAACTCTAATACTGACAGCAACATACCTACATCAACACAGTGCTTTGCTGGCTAATTAGCCCTTGGCTAGCTTAATGTTGCAATACCATGTAGATAACCAGCAGTCATATACTTGATGGTTGGGAAAATCTAGCACTTCTGGTTTGTGCCTCAGCTATTTGTTCCATACATACTGGAAACCCATTGTCTGTTCTTGGCTGAGTCTTGAAATCTTGAAGTGTAGATTTGAAAGTGGACCAGACTGTATCAGAAAGAACAATTTAAATAAGACTGTGCTCCTAGTTGTATAAACCATAAAACTAGGCACTGATCAGATTTCTGTAGAGGGCAGAACCACAGGAAGTTGGGGGTTGATGTCTGCAGTGAATATGGACCAGTCTTGGGTGAAAACGATAGGGCTGTTTTGAGTAAGTAGATGCTAAGCTCTGACCAGGAATGGCAACAACTCATCTGAGTTCCAGGAAGGTGAACTTAAATAATTTATTGTTTTGGGGTATTTTTTTGTTTGGGTTTTTTTTTTTTTTTGGTTCCTTGTGAAAGTTTCTGGCTCCATCAAGACAGTTTTCTGGGCAGAATTTTCTAGGATTAGGCTAACCTGAGCTAACATTGCCCCGTGAGGATATTTAGGGATTCTGCAGTGTCACAGAGACCTGAGACTCTTCTTGCTCCAGTCCTTTCCCAGGGATAAACTCCACCCTATTGACAGGCATAATTACCAGAGGAGGTTAGATTTACTAATCTTTGTAGCTAGACTCCATGCTGCAACCTGTGGACTTGTGTGGGTTTGTTCATGTTTCATTTGTGCACTAGGGCTGAAAAGATGCAAACAACTAATTCACAGCAATTGCTGAGCTTTGCACCTTAATACCTTTGACTGTCCTCAGCCACTGTATTCTGCAGGGGCAGGAACTGTGTCATCTTGTCTCAGTGGCTTCTGTATATACTGGGATAACCAGAAACTAAGCAACTTTTGGACATTTATCTTTAACCTTTAATAATTTGCTATGCATATCCACTCATTCCTTTGTTATATTATCAATATTCTGCAGTGCTACTGGTTTTAATAAGAAGCCTTTTCACTGGTTTTCTTTGTTCTAGTCATCTAATCTCCTAATGGAAGTCTCTAATTAAATTCCGACAGCCATTTTCAAACTGTGTTTTGAATAACAAAGTCTTGCAAATGCTCAAAGTATATTTCTACCCCTGACTTGGATGCCCTACCTTCCAAACAACTGTGGGGAAGAGATGCAGGTCACTGTGGAGGAGTGTTACTGAGAACCTATCACAGATGAATGGCATGTTCCTATACAGGAAATAATGCAGCAGGTTTAAGAAAAGTCTTCTGAGGTCTCACTCATAGTTTTAATGAACATTGGACTGATGAGGAAGGAATACTATGTCTTCATGGAGCAAAGAGCACTTTCCTGATGGACCTGGTGTTTCACAGAAGCTGGGAAACCAGGATCACCAGTGAAATTTATTATTTCCCTATCCAAAACTCTCTCATTTGGGTTAGAACTTTACCCACTGAGAGCAGCTAAGGGTTGAAGTACTATAATTAGTATACCTCGTTGGCATTCTTCAGCTACTGCTGAAGCAGAAAGGAAAAAAGTGAAAAGAAAAATGCCAGAATCACCTAATAAATCTGATGAATATGATAAATATGAAATCCTCTGTCTAATTGATCCTTTTATTAATCCTAGGAAATATTGCAACTGGCATATGCCATCATTTCCAGATGGATCAGCAGCAGTACTCAGAGAAATCTAGCTAGCAAAAGGGATTTCTCAGCGTTCATGCCTGCATGTGGTTTCCAGAAATTTCTGCATACAGACCTGGTCATCCTCTGGCAGACAGCTAAGTGCTCTGTGACTGCAGACTTGATGTGAAAGCCTCAGCCAAAGCTGCCACTTTCTCCCCTTACTCTGAAGCACTGTGGCATTCCTGCTTCTCCTGCACACCTGCAGAGGATATTGTTTTGGCCAGAATAAGATGAGCACAGGTGGTAACATAATACACATTGCATCTAGGTTTAACACCTGTTGCACATAGGGCTTAGGAGTTTTAATCTGTTTTATTTAAGTTTTTGGCACTTTGGTTTTCTTTTTTTTAAGCAGTTTAAGTGGAGAAAGAGCAGCAGCAGATTTATTTAGAGGTGGTACAGATTTGTCACCAGGGGCCTGCTCACAGAGTGACTGTTTTAGAAGTGCTTTTCTTCTTGCAAAAGTATATATGCAAAAATAAAAAGACTTTCATGTTTTACAGTTGTATAAATTCAGCTTTTGTATGTTAGAGCTAATACTCAAGTCATAGCCATTCTTCCCTGACAGTCACAAAGCCAAAATGGATTCCACACAGAGTTGATTTTAGAGGTTAGATAGGTTTGATTTTAAACACTTCTGCCTTTCCCCTGTCTATGGAATGACCCAAATGGGTGAAATTAGGTAGAAATGCCTGATATCCACAGTATAGGCAGCATGGGTTTATGTCTGTCACTCATGTCAGGTACTGACTGGTTCCTGATTTGCTTCTCCTGGTGCTTTATTTCAAGCATAGTACAAATAACTTTTGTGTTGAAATTAGATCCCATGTAAAATGAGGAAAAGCCTTTGAAATTCACTCTATGAACAGTGCTCAGTACTCAGAAATGCCAACATTTCTGCTCCCTCAACGTTCACTGCAGAGACTTCTGTCCAGCACAGCACCCTACCAGCTATGCTGTTTTGTTTTTTTTTTATTTTTTTTTATTTAACAATACAATGGACTCTTTAAAAGTGAGTTTTATGAGCTACCAGGAAGAAAACTTATAGGAAAATGAGTTGGAAAAGGCTGTCAATCTAATGGTCTCTTTAATTCTGTTTACTCCATTCACAGAACTCTTTTCACTGTCATCTGAAACAAACTCTGTTTAGTCGAAAACATTTTTTCTGAATTTGGCAATTGTATTCCCAAACCATTCTAGGAGAAACCGTTGCAAAGGTGATATTTTTTGAAAAGTGAAGACAAAAAGCTTTCAGTTTTTCAGTATGTTTGTGAATAAATTCCCTTTACCTTTTTCCCCAAATAAAAAGACTGGTTATCTCTGTGCAGGAGACTCTCCACTACAGAAAACTGAATGCCTCATCGGCCATGTAGATTTCAGGACAGACAGTACATTGCCTGTAAACTTGGAGCTCAGATGACAGATGGAAACCAGATAAAGCGAGTGTGCTGATCGCTGTAGAGAGATTAGGCTCTGTAATTTGCATCTTGTCTTCCAATAACATTCCAGTTTTGCCCTCACATTTACCTGAGCTTTAAACACAGGCATTAGAGGCTGAACTTATGTGAACTTTATTTTTTTAAGTGGAATATTTCTGTTTAGCTGGATTTCAGTTCTGCACCTAACAAAATACACTTCAGGGAAAGTGTCAACACTTTCTGCTCCCTCAAAATTCACTGCAGAGGCTTCTGTCTGGTGCAGCACCCTAGCAGCTATGCTTTTAATTTTTTGTATTTAACAATCTCAGGTGTTTCTTTGAGGACTCTGCTCTAAATCACGTTTCTGAGAAATATCTCCTCTTCCCCAAGGTGCTGGGCTGTTTTCTAGCTGGCTAAGCCTGCTCCCCTTGAGAGATAGACAGGATGGGGCTTAGGGTCCTTCTTAAGGGGCCACAGGTCCCAGGCACTGTGGAGGTAGGTTGACATTTGCCAGCCTGCACAAATATTTGCTTGCATCTTTGCCATTTTCAGATTCTCTATGGTTTACTCTTCTTTGTCCCTGTCATGTTTCTTTTCTGGCTGTTGCTGTTAGTACATAATCAAAACTAAAGCACATTCATCTTTCATTATCTGAAAGATTCTTTATTAATAGACATAACATTGCCAGTGCCTTACACACAACTAGTATCACTATTGTTTATGTGAGGTCGTTTACCACCAGTGGGACTGAGACCTTATCCCTCTAAGGAGGATACCAGAGAAAAGTAAGTTTCAGCTAATTGATCTTATGGTCTTGTGATGGATCTTAGGATCCATTTCTAACTGTGTCTGTAGAGGAAGGTGCAAAAATCCTCATGAACAGCTGCTCAGAGAGGAAGTAGTTTTATCACCCTTATTTTAGGGTTCTGTATAGTCCAGTATGCTAATCAGCTGAGCCATTGAGTACTTTCCTATACACTGTGGAAAGAACCTGCCTTGATGCTCATGCAAGCTCTCTAGCACTACACACAGCTCAAACCTTAAGCCTTTTTTTAGTAGCAATTAATGAGAACCATAATGTAGAAATTAAAATGGTAATGAGCTTTTAGCATAATGAAAAGAGCTTGTAAAGCCAAGAAAAAGCATTTGTGGGTCTCCAAGTCACGTTGCTCCCCAACTACAAAAGTAGATGTTAGCCTTGGCTGGAATGAGCCGTATTGACTCATTTCATTTTGCACAAATATGTTAAAGTACTCATAACCCTTATGTCATACAGAAAGATGATGCACTCATGTCTCCAATCTCATAATCTAGTGTTCTGTTTATCAATAGCTTTGTTAATTTGAGGCTGATAAATCAGTATACTCATTTTGGCTTGATTATTTTTTTCCTTTGTTTGCAATATGCTTAATATCTTTTAAAATGTACTATTACAAAGCGACCTACAGTCATTGATTTTTAGAGCCAAATAAATAGCTAATGCAGTCTATATCTGTAGAAAAGCCTCTCTTTGTGACTTAAATTATACTTTGAGCAATTTAGGTGAAATTCAACATAATTTCTCTAAATTAAAAGTAAATGCAAGTATATTGTTTTGATTTTTCCCTCTGTCAAGAAGTGTTAACAAAAGTAACACCATTTTAAGGAGAGAATGAAACTCATTTTTTATGAGTAACCCAGTTGCTTTTTTTGATGATTGTGTGACACTTTGCAAGTCTTACAAGTACCCATGTGTAACAATGAAGCTTCTCTCTGTGTCGAAGACACCTAAGAACGTACAAGAGTTTGGAAGGCTTTTAAGCTTGGCCTGATAAGCAATTCATGAATATTGCAGTTAGAGTATGCTCCTCACTGTTAGCTGATTTGATATGTTGAATAGATGTCCAGTTTTATGCATTGGAATTGAAAGTGAACTTCATTTGTGGGGGAAGAAGGAAGAAAGCATCATTCAGAACAAGAGACTTTGGTTTTGAAACTATTTTCTTTCTTTTAACATATGCAGAACATTCATCTATTTGAAGTCTGGCTCCAAGATATGACAGGTTTTATCTCAGAGGCAAGAAAAAACATGGTAATTTAAAAAAAACAAACAACAACAGCAAAACACAGACATAAAAACTGAACAACTAAACCAAAATATATTTTAAACTGTTTCCAAGTGTTTTGAGTTGTTTGGATGTAGGCGGTACCTACATTTAGGGTCTAATGGAGAGTTAGGGATATTTACAGTATATCTCTTATTTTTCTCTGATTTTTTTTTTTTATGAGCCTAATTTGAATCTAATTCATTAAACAGACATTCTCACAAACATGTTGCTTCTGCATTTCATGGCTGTAGCTTATCACTCTTCATTTACATGGGCTCTGTACTGACTTATTTAAAAGTTTGAAAAAAATAGTCTTGCTCTCACTGAACAACTTTGAGAAACTCAGTGGGAGTTTTCAGAGGTGTTGGTTTAAGGAGAGTGCCCAATTTGCATTATGTGTCTAAGGGATTTGTTATATTAACTTCCTTATTCAGCTTTGAAAATCCTGCCTTGAAGACTCAATCTCACGATGCAGTATAAGGAAGAGGAAGAAGGTCCTAGATTGCCACGTCCAGGATATGGATGGTACCTATATTGTCAGAGTGGTCAGGAACCCTGCAGATCTCAGAATCTCCCTGTTCCTGAAGCCACTGAGAAAAATGCTTAGCAGGCAGCTGGGAGACTTAAGAGCAAAGCAAGGTATTTTGTTCCTAAACCCTTGGATGAGACTGATCACCTAATGAATGTGGGGCTTTATCCTTCCTACCTAATGCAATTGTGGGTGTGCTTATAAATAGCTAATTTTTTAACGTATTGGACACGGATGGCTCTCTTGCCAACCTGTACGTGCAAGCTACCTCTGTAACTTGAAGTTATGTGTTTTTTGATCTACCTAATGAGTTAAACCAAAGCAACCCTTAGAAGGAAGCCTATACTGCAAGCCTGCCTATGAGAAGCTACTTGTGAGAATAAGGTTTTCAGGAAGGGAAGGGGGGGGAGATAAATACTAACTCTTCCAAATGGATTTACAAAAGGGATACAGTGCACCATATTATCTAACAGCCCTCTGCCTTTTCACTCAGGGAGACAGACGTTAAGGTGCATTAGTCCTATCGTTTGTATGTCTGTAAATATCAATAAAGTATGTTATTTGGCATTCACATTTACACAATGAAGGAGGAGGACTATCCTTTTCAGGAAATTTCACAGAGCCATTCACAAACAAAAGCTCAGTAATTTAATCTTTCAAAAGCTCAATAATGCTAAGTTCAAAATTGCTAGTTTTAAACTAATGTACCTGATAAGTAATGATGACAATTTAAAAGGTCCATTATTTGGTAATCTAATATTCCCAATCCTAGTTATCTGTCAAAGAGAATACTCTCCTTAAACAGCGCTAATGTGTTCACATCTACATTAATCTCTTAGGGAGAAAAGAAGCATTCTTTACGGGCTTTATCTGTTTCCAAATGTCTGACTCCACGAGGAGCCATTTCGCACTGCTGCTGAGGCTATGTAAATGACTCAAATGTCTGTGTATGATAGGTGCGATTTCTTACAGATACACACCACACCGTGTTACCGAGAGGGGCTCCCTGGCCAGCCAGCCCTCACTGTTCCTTTACATGCTGTGCCTACTGCCTTTGAATCCTCTGCTGCTTCTCCACTCCACAACAAACATCATGCTTACAGATTTGTTCCTCACCGGCTTTTCTGCACGACACAACTCTCTTCTGTTGTGTCATCTCCCATCCATACTCAGAAGAATCCTGAGGCCGTGGTATCAGTGTGATTAGCAAGGGGAGAGCTCAAAAGAGATCTTAAAAGAATTATGCCTCTCTTTTCCATGAAATTATATAGGATAATATACAAGAAAATTGGCATCACAACTGCGCATGGACTCTGAATTCAAACAAGGGTGTGTAGGGTGGCACAGGGAGATGGACTCACTATATGTTTTCCATGGTTTTGCAGGCAAAGCTCCTTCATCTCATCTTACCTGCTCTATAATATAATTTTTCAGCTTGCAGCTCAGCTCTTAAATGTCATTGTTAGAGGAGGTTTTGGCCTCAAATAAAATGGGGTCTGCCCTGTCCGTTCTAAATTCAGGCTGATACAGGATTTTTTTGAAGTGTATGTGCAATAGAATAAAGGCAGTCACTTCTTCAGGAGTGTTGGACAAGTGTTTGAAAAATTCAGCTAAAAAAAAAAAGTACATGTAGAACACAGATAATTACACACAGATTTCTTTATGCTTCTTATGTCTTACTCCATGTTGATTTTCAGAACTTGGTATCAGACACCACAAAGTGACCCATAAGGAAACTTCTCTGATTCATTAAGTATACCAATATTTGCAATGCTGCCTAAAGCAGTGAAACAATGCAATTTCTATGGAGCAGCATGTAAATACACTTGGCATAGTGCTGTAAAAGAGTTCTGAAGGTGGTGTTGGCTCAAATTTTTTTTGTACAATTCAAAGAAAAGTATAAATGGTCAGAATTGCAGTATTGTTGAGAAAGTGTAGTTGTTTATGATGTCTGCAGACTATTGGTTTGGGGAAGAAGTTGAGTGGAAATTGCTTTAAGAAAAAAAAAATCCTGTCCTGCGTCAGGAAAGAAAGTCTCATGTTCACATGTGAAAGCAGCTCTGTTTAAATTTAAAGAGTGAAACAAATGGTCCAGTTCAAGGTATAGCAGTTATCTGTGCTTAGTGGAGTTAGTGCTTGAAACAAGAATGAGTGCATATTAAAAAAATTATTAAATTGCATATTAAAATTATTAAAAGAATATGTCGCATTCAATATAATTAGATATTATAAATGCAGTGTCTGACATAAATTGATATGGTATACTTGTGTATGTAAAACCCACTAAGACCATTAATTTCAAAGTGTGCCTTTGCAGCTTTGGGGATTTTTTTTGTTATCCTTTGAGAAAAGTTAAAAAAAAAAACCCTACTTCTGAGAATTTCAGAACAGCATAACCTTAGGAGAATGTCATTTAAAATATATCCCCAGGAAAGCTGAGAGTTGTTTCTGTCTGGATCACACACAGAGAAAAACTATTGAAGTCAGTTCTATAGTGGGACAGCAACAAAACTGATCCCTTAAAGCAGATGGATGACAAAAGCTGGTCATACACGACTGGTTCAAAACAATGTGCCACCACTGCTTAAAGAGCAGAATGCTTTACTAGCACCTACTGAAAGCTGGGAGTTGCATTTGCTGCTGATGTGGATGCTTCCTATGCAAACTAAGTCTAGGAACACAGTAAATACCAGTTGGTCAAAGAAGAGGATTTATTTCAATTAGGAAAATCATAATGATGGGGAAATTAATTCTGTGACATATATGTGACCCTTTGGAAGCTAAATTTACTGTGGAAAACAAATGCCTCCATATACTAAGCCATACATTCAATACCTGGCTTGAGACTGAGTTATCAGCCAACTCCAGGAAAGCTCTTAAGCAAGTGTTTAAATCTGCATTCGTATTTTAGTGTTGTAGTGAATCATGGCAAGGGCAGCATGATATTAGTGTGGCATATGTAACCCTTGTGGAAACATTTGACTTATGCATATACCTGCTTACCCCAGGTGTCATGCCCTGCCTGCCAGCCTCAGTGTCTGCTGCAACTGGGAGTACAAAAAGCACAAATGAAAACTTAAGAAATGTTTACTGTCCCCCTAATATAGCATTTTTCTCTGTGGAAGCCTATAGGAAAAGCTGGCCCTTTTAATCCCATTCAGCACATTAGGCATTTATTTGGTGATGAAAGGTTTTGAAAGGTTGCAGTGCATTTTGCTTTCAGCTGTATGATTCAGTGATTGTCGTTTTCACTGAAGTCATCTCAGTGCCACACATTACATGGGAAGAACAAATCCGGTGCGTGTGCCACTGAACTAGGAGAATATGCAGAATATTTTTGTCTTTCTGGGTTTTACTTTGACCCTTCAAAGCCAGGGAGTGCTCAGTTCCCACCTGATATATTGTATCTGATTGCCACAGATAAAATGATTCTTATCTACTAAAAGAGATCTTTACTTCTGCTCGCATGAAAACATCTTCCCAGATGATGTTTAAACAACTGCATATTGAAAAGCCTTTGCAATATCAGTGATTAAAAGTAAATGAGTCTGAGCGTTTGGTAGGTGCTTTCTGTCTTTCTAGGTAATTCCCTTCAATTCCAAACACTACCTAATGATTAATTTCTGCCTTTAATTACTTCTTTAGTATCTCAGCTTTTCCTTTCTGTCATTGTTTCACTGCTCCTTTGAGCATTTTTAAAAAACTCTTTTCAGTATCTCTGTTTTGATTCATTCTGCTGTTAAACATCTGACTTTGCTCCAGTTTAGTGCAGCTAGCCATCAACTCAAGCATATGAATGTTTTCATTTTTTAGGCTGGACTTTCTGTCCTTCTAACAGATGGACACACAATCAAAACTGACTCAATCAAAAACCTATTCCAGGCCTGCCTTAAAGTCAGGATTTCTCCTCAAACTTCTGGATTTCCCCCCTTCCTTTCTTTTTCCCTTTGAATTTGCTCTACAGGTCTTTAGCTCCAGCTAGTGGCTTACTCCAAAATGCAAATTTTGTCCAATGCCTTAAAAGAAAGCAGAAAGGTGGGGTTTAGTAGTAATTCTTACAGTGTTCTGAAGTGTGTGTTGAGAGGGAGAATTATTCAGAGGCATTAGTCCTTCCTGGCTAATTTAAGTTAACCCACAAATTCTTTAAAATGTAATAAATACACTCTTTTAGATTACAAGCTCCTGTGTTATCGCATTGGGCCAAATTCTGCCCTCAAGTGTAGGCTTGTGTAGCTCTTCTGGACTTCAAAGGGAGCTGCACATATGTGTCTTAAAGCAAAAAAACAGATGTTTTAACAAATAAAAAGCTTTACTTGAGCTCCTACTTTGACTCTGCACCCTTCTTATTGAGAATTGGTGTTGCCTTTGTACAATGTGTAAGAACAAAACTAGAAAGCCTCAATTTTTAAGTGAGGTTTGAGATTTGCACCCGCCTTTGATGAGATTCCTTTTCTCTCAAGTCTTTGTAGGGCACGTGGATCTCTTCTGGGTCTGGGAGCCCCTTGCTCAGGCTGGACACTGCTAGTGACAGAAGACCCTCTTGTGTAACCCCTTTGGCACAGACTGACCCTTGGAGGAGCACAAGAGCAAAGCCTTTGGAGCTTCCACTGGAAAGAGGAGCGAGTGCCCTTGCTGAAAATCTCCCATAGGTGAGTTTGGGCTATGGCTTAGTAGATGCAGCCATGTCTGCAGTCACAGGCAGGGAGTGTTTGAGAGAAGCTGAACACTGGGGTGGAGGGAAACGGGCTGTTTCCAGTGACAAAAGTTCATGTCTTAAATCAGTTAATTCATACAGACTGCCCTAGTCTTCACAATGTTAATTTTAAATGGTAAAACCAAAATGCAGTCTAAATTCTTAGAATCCCACATTTCACTTTCTCCTCAGTTTTCAACGGAAGTTTCATTGCAAGTGTAGGTAAAATAGGTATAATTTAAACGTCTCTTCTTTCCCTCACCCTCCACCCCCACCCCAGGAAGTATATATATCCGTATGAAAGCACATGGGCAGACACAAGTCCAGCTTTGTTGTGTGACTCTCAGCATTGGCATCAGTACAGATATGGCTGCCTTGGCAGCACTAGAGGAAACCCATTTGAATTCTGAAATCCTCTTGTTTAAATCCAAAGACTCAAATGTCTGTTGTCTGTTCAAAGACTTTTATTGTTTCCATTTCATTACTTGGTGAACTGGATACTGGGGCAGGTGTGTCTACAGTCTGTTCATATTAACTGTCCATCTAAGATACCAGATAACATGATAACGCATTCCTGGGTTTCACAAACTTTGTCACTTCTGCCATAAAACCCTGGCACCTAGTGTAAATAAATATATCTGGAATATAGTTCATTCAATCCAGGTCTCTCTTCAAGGGCAGTAATCCATTCCTGAAGGCCTAACCTTCCTCATCAGTCAGAAATTGTGCTAATCTTACACTATTGATTCAATCCTTTCCTGAAGGTGAGAAAAGCACCAGAGTACATTAGGATATTTTATGTCAGCATCTCAAAGGAAGCTTTTGCCATAGCTGAAGCCTGCAAACTAAACAACATATATACTGTGCAATGCAGAGAATACCTGTATGTGTTCTGCTGTGATACAGATACAGCTGTATCTCTGCTTGGTCTGTTTATATACCTGTGCACAAACTCACATACACACACAGTTTATGTGTGTGTGTGTATATTTATATTAGAAAGTATGCAACTGCACAGTCCCCCACCAGGTGGTTGGGTTCCTTATCTCTCTCAAACACTTTCATTTTTTTCCAATATAAATGTTCAGAGAGTGGCAGAACAAGTAGAATTGTTAAGTGCTTCCCAAGGTTCTGTTGTCAGCAAGTGCAATGTTATACCAAAGCAAAAAAATAACATATTAGTGCTGTAATTTTCTACCAAGTGAACCAACAACACACTTGGGACCCATGCATAAGTCTATTGATCCACTAGGTCAAGGACCTTAAAATATTTGAAATTGTTCTTTAGAAAAATAAAATAACCCACACTTTTTTTGAATTACTGTGGTCTTTCAAAGTCCACATAAAGTATTATGCAAGGAGACAAAGCTATTTTACCAGGCAGGCAGATATTCCAAATTACTGGTTCTTAACAAGCATGGTAATACATCAGTCAAAAGCAATAAATTTAAACTTAATGAAATCTCAATTTGCCTACAGTGCATTTCACTTTGACATTTTCTACATTGCCACGGTGCTTTGATAAAGTTTTTTAAAATGCAAAGAAAGTGTCTGTAAGGCTAAAGAGCAGGCTTGGTGCCATTGTGCCCAATGGAACATTACAGTACTTAAGTTCCATCACTATATGCCCTGTGGCAGACTAAGCCTGAGTGCTAACATAGGTTCAGTTTTCATTATCATCATGTGATTATCCATTTTACTGCATTTAACTGATAATACAACTACCAGCTCACCTTAAAAGAATTAGCTTGGAGGTTTCATTGCTTTCCAAATGGAATTCATTTGACAAACAAATGACAATTAGCCCAGTCTCCCTGTTCTGTGTCAGGATGGTTTTTGATTGAACCTAGACCAATTTACAATTTTTAAATGAGTTTAGACATTTACATTTAAAATGTCTAGAGGAAATTAGCCTTGGGACATCTAACAGCCAAAATGCTTTTTGAAGTTGATTATTATTTGATCTAGTACCCTCTACCTGTACATTTTGTTCTGACTTCAAAGTTTTGGAATGAAAATGCCACCTACACCTCAAAGCATAGGGAAAAACTTAAAAGCAGTTTTACTCATTATGTTATGCAAAGAAACCTATATTTTAATATTCGTTTAATATGGTTAGTTAGCTTTAATGACACCAGTTTGACAGTGTCATAGTTTTCGAATATAAGACATTGATTGAAGTTTCCTGTGCTTGCCGGCGTTTTTTTGTAGAATGAAAGAATATCTTTTGAAGGTGAGATTCATATGCCCCACACTACCATTCTGCCACAGATAGAAATGTAATAATTTACAGATGAATGCATGTCTTTGTACAGAATCAAAAATATGTTGTCATTTCTATATTATTCTGTGTATCAAAATCTTTATTGATGTTTGTTTTCCTGCATAACAAATTTGTCCAACTATATTTATATTGGTCTTAAAGCAGGAGGGTCTCCTTATGAGAAAAGGGTTGTCAGTAATTCCATTATAAATATGCAGGCTCAGATAACACAGCCATGAAAATTGGGCTGAAATTAGGCACATGGTATCTCAGCCTTGAGGTAATTTGGATCATACTATTTTTATTTTGTATTATTAATTTATACATTTTTGTAAAGTTAGAAAACTGTACGTTTGGCCACTGTAAAATTACGAGCATAAAAATAAGTGCTGTTGCTTTTCTGGGTTCTGAGTCCTTAAAGCTCTAATCGACACCTGTAAGAGTCTTATGACTTTCAGAAATAAGTCTGGTTTATTTTAACAAAACCACTGTTTGGCTTTCAAGCACTTAATGATTGCTTGGGAAGTATTTTTAAAAAACATTTCATGACTTTCTGTTATCCATACATTGTATGAGCATACAATGTTATCCACCAAGTATGCTCTTCTATCATGAATAAATATAGTCATCTTATAAAAGTTCATACAAACCCTACTCAACTGGGGGTTTAGGCTTCTGAGGCTGTAAATTAAGTGTCCAAATACAGCTGAAAGCAAATGAGAGTTTGGGACAGGCTCTGTTGGAAACCTAGGTCTGAACCAGCAGCACTACTGTTTTCTTATCCCATGGTTATGTTTGCAGGATCAAAGGAACCAAATTTTCTTGAGGAGTGAAACAATCTTGTATCATCATACCACTATTGCTTAACTTTCAAGTAATATCAACTCCTGTGGGTGTCATCTGAGATAATTGACCCAGTAGACCGAACTATTAAGCCAGATACCTGCCAATGTAGCAGAGGCTGTTGGTATTGTAGGGAGCAAGATGATGATGACACTCTACTCTTACTTACTTAGAGCAGCCTCCCCAAAATAAGGCAATGATTCCTTCGCCCTTGGCACAGGGAAAGGTTTAGGATAAACTCATGCCTCTTTTGCAAACTCCGAAGGCTCACCACTTGGCTTACTCCTTTTGTTCATTCCCTCTGCAAGGCCTGTAATTCTGCTTCTACTTTGGATGTGAAGCCTAAATGTCTAGTTTAGATTTCCAAATTTTGCTGTGAGGGCTCAGTGATTCAAAAGTAAGTGCATGAGTCTTAGGCAATTTGGTAACCACGGATCTTTTTGGACTTGAATCTTAGTCTTCCTTGACACAGTCCTTGAAGAGGACAAAATCTTTGGCCTGAAACATTTCCCTGAGTGAAGATTT
Source organism: Podargus strigoides (assembly GCA_028020825.1). Taxonomy (NCBI): domain Eukaryota; kingdom Metazoa; phylum Chordata; class Aves; order Caprimulgiformes; family Podargidae; genus Podargus; species Podargus strigoides. Next base: position 6,554,280 of record CM051626.1, on the reverse strand, counting down.
CTCAGAAATAGAGAAAATGTAAATCAAATAATGACCTGGAAAAAGCTCTTGGGCAGACTGTGTCAGGCCTGCAATGACAGGAGCTTGAAAATGTGAGCAAATTTCAGCAGATGCAAGTCTGTCTCAAAATGGATCATTACTATCAGTTCAAAGTGTTGCTGCTACAGTCTTTCAGAAATAGTTATTTGTATATTTTCTGTCTGCTATACTCCAAAATCTGTGCAGGTGCAATAAATGCACTTCAGGTGTGCTTGTTGAGCAAACAAACACCCCAGGGATGGAGGTCAGAGACCAGCTCTCCTGGGAAATCCTTAACTATTAAATTCAAAATCTGTAATTTTCTCCAGCCTAAAAAGCACACCTTTAAAAGCAGATACTAAAATCCTCAAGTATGCAAGTGTGAGTCTCTATAAGCAGGGATGGAATTGCAGTGGAGGGACTGAAGGCACTGGAAAATCAGAGTGACTAATCTCCAGTATTATAATTTAGAAAAATACTGAGTTTGCATTCCAACTAAGAGAACAACAGTTGGGTTTCTCACTTGGGGAACTCTTTTGCTTGTATGCAATGAATTCTGATAAATTTCAACAGTTTCTTCTCATCAACTCAGAGAATTTAAGTCTGGTTTTCAGTTTGGTTTTTACTTGCGTGAGAATGTGGATGTGAGGATGTAGCCACCTGAGCATGAAATACTCCATGTCTTCAGGGATTCCTGCTCTCATTGCTTACCCATGTGATACAGGTATTTGGAGCATGAAAGAATGAGAGGGGGCAGAATTTGAAGATATTTAGATCTAAATATGCTGCTGTATTAAGAAAAGGCAGTGTTTTTAAAGGAAAAAAATAGTGATGGAGGCCAAAAGCATGGAGCTCATTGACTTCCATGCTCAAAGGCACCTTTCTCCAACTTTCTATAGCGTGTGACCTCACACAAGAGCACACAACTCTCAGAGAGAGAGGGAAAGAGCAGGATGACTTAGTATTTCTAGAAAAAGTTGGGTTTCATTTATTATTTATAAATTTCATTTTGTACATATCTTTAGGGACATTAAGAGATTAGTAGTCATGCAGTTTGTTCTGAGCATTAATGCTAATCCTCAAAGATAGGTGAAGGGTAATTTCATTAGTTTCCATAAAGGTTTGGAATAAAACTAACCATTCAGTCAACAGTTTGAAAGGAGACATTTAGTGCTGTGCTCTCTGCTCTCCCAGCAGGCTCTGCCTCTCACAGGAATGTGTCAGCACAGACTGGCATCTCAGCAGTAAGGGTACATTCTTCAGACGTTGTTTTATGCAAAATAGGTGTGTCCCTCTTTCCTAAATATGTCATATAAAATCATTGTCTCTGGCATGACATACAGTAGTTCAGGAAGGGAAACTAATCTAGGAAATAAAGGGATACAGACTATTGATGCCAAAATCAGCAATTACATTGTATCAGATCTCATGAATAATTCCTGAGCTGTGATTTAACATTAATCTGAGTGTTTAGTACAAAGCTGGGCCGACACCAATAAAATGCTGACTGATTTGTTTTAAAATAGTGCTCCTTCAGGCTTCACTACACTGCTTTGAAATGAATGCTTTTAGGTAATACCTCAACCTTACCTCTGTAAAACACAGACAGATGTACTCACGTGACTGCACGCTTAAACTCTACCATTATTTTTTTTCCCTTCATTTTGGGCTGAAACCTTTTCCAAGTACAGTATTTAATACTAGCCATGATTTAGGCAAGTGAGCTTCATTACATGGAGCTTTTCCTCCCAGGGAAAGTCTTATCAAAATGACTCCTTCATATTGGATGCTGATATTTGCTACACGTGTATTTCAGGTGCAAAGAGGAGGAGATCATATGTGGTAAAGCAAGCAGGAAATTACCAGACCAAACATGAGGAAATCTCAGTGTGCTACGATTACTTCTGCATCATTAAATTAGGGACCTGGGCAGGCTGGAGAGGTGGGCCCATGCGAAATGCATGAAGCTGAACAAGACCTTCAAGGATAAATAACAGTAAGGAACAGGATCTTTGTCTGAATGTTTTGTTTCTTCTTCATATATTTGTTTATAGAACTGCCTGGACATGACCCAGTACCCTGGAACTAACAGTGTGTGGAGGTATTAATTCAGTCTCCCCGTAAATATCAATATTTACATATTATGCACAGTGGTTTGCATTTCTATTGATACACTAACCTATTCTGTCTCATCTGATCAACACAGCAGGAGGGAAGGACAATAAAATGAAGCAGGATATAAAACACTCTGCTAGCCGAAGAGCTGGAAGACTGAGGAGCTCTCTAAATGGGGTAGAAGAGGAACCATTTCCACTCAGTAGCTATTGATTAAGATGGAGAGTAAGCGAGGTACTGTGAGGGAGGAGAAAGGTAATTCTATGAGATAGCATCCTATCTGGGAAAACATTTGCTGCCCTTCACCTTCAGTGTTCGTTGATTGTTCCCTCACTGTCTGCACAGGAATTATGGAGTAACAGCTCCAGCCCCCAGCGGAGATGGTTTTCTTGCTTTACTACTTTGAAGCTTTGTTTGCAGTTTTGCAACCGGGTGCTTCACCCTTTACTTCAGTGGAACATCCCTGCCTTTTTTGAGACTCATACAGGACTGAGGGTGGTGCAGAAGTGGGCTGAAAGACGTAGTGTGCTCTATTCTAACACATCAATTTCCAGCTGGATTTTCCAGTGTGCTTCCTGCCCAGGAGGTGTTTCAGGGCTCTCAAGAGCTCCAGCACACGATGTTCACCAAGCTGGATGTTGCACCAGCAGAGATGAATCTCCTTTGGGGCACTTGCCAGTATTTTTTGTTGGCAAATGAGTGCTTGGGAGAAGGTGGCTTAGCAGTGGGCACATTCTTTATAAGAATGGATTTTAAAATAATTACCCTTCTTGGAGATAATCCAACTATAGGGCAGGGACTGGAGTTCATGGGGTTTTTAAAGTCTTTTCAGAGATGTTTGGGGGACTACTCTCAAGATCCCTTCCCCTCTTTTAATATAAGTCTTTGTTACTATTATTGTTTCCCTCATTCTTGACTCATGATATAAAGCAGCCTCAGCAGTGATCCAAGTTTTATCTCTTGATAAAATTCCCTGAAGTTCTGTTACATTAGAAGTGTCATAATAAAGAATATCCCAAATATGTAACCTATTACCAGTGGCACATCCCAGAATTTGGGAATATCCCAGCACTAATAATTATGCCATGTGATCCTCACGGATACGCAAAGACAAGCTGTCTAATCCAGGAGGGGAAGGAGAAAAGCATACAGTTGTCAATACTTAGACTGAAAATTCTTTATATGTTTCAAGTGTATAGTTGAAATATAGGTAGTTGGGTAAATGCAGTGACTGTTACCCAGGGAAAAGTTTAGACATTAAAATTAATGAACAAATGTATGTTTGTAGTTTGCAAAACGAAAGAATATATGGTGTCAGAAGAGGTTTTATCTTTTTTAAAAATGTAATAAATACAGAGCAAATAGCATTGGTTTATCCAAGGGAATATTGAAATCCATTAGGAATGCACTTGGAGTAATCTGATTCAACAAGTCAGTATATTTCTCTCAAAAACATAATATCGGTACTACATTGTACGAGATGAAGGTTAGATTACATTTCTTGCCAGTGCAATAATTCCCACATCATAAATTCTGATGAAATTATATCAATATATAAAGCAAATGTGTGTCTGACCCACCATCGTTTTCTAGTTCTCAGATGTAGAAGCTGACATACAAGTAAATCCCCAGCTGCTTTGTGCAATACTATTACAACTGTGCCATTGCCTGGGAACTGTTGTTAGCTATCTTGACCAGAAGCGTCTGTTAGAGTTTGTGGTTTCTGCTCTGAATATTAAACTTTGGCATACAAGAGTCCTTATTGTGGGGAGCACTTGGAAATGGTAATGCTAAATTGCTTTATATTTGCAGGATTTGATTGCTTCAGATGATACAGGTCTAGCTGGTGGGCCTCTCTTACTGCTTGTATTTCCAGATTATAAATCATTCCTTTGACAGGGTATCTGCCATAACCACTTCTCAGTTTCCGTAGTATCCTTCTTTATATTAAAGCTGGCAACTAGTCTTCTAGGCCATGTACTTTTTGCATAACTTTCAAGAATGAATGCAAGATTGAAGCTTTTGTATGTATCCTATTTTTACATCAAATGTCAGTGCACATGTAAAACTAAGGTATGGGGTACACGTTTGGGAAGAATGCGTGCTGGTTTCTCAGTAATGTTACATTTTAATACCTGTGCTATGATCAAGCTCCAGGATTAATGACTGAACTTGAAGGACCCTGTAATTGGCCAAAAATACTTAGGGTAAAACAAACCCAACATATTAATATTAGTGCTGTTCTTGACATCGTAAAGCCTTTCAGAGGAATAAAAGCTTACAATTGATCTTGCAGGTCAGCTTGGAGTAAAAAGTTTGGGCAGTGTTTAAAGTCTGTGACAGAATGAGTTACGTTCATTTAGGACATTCTGTTAAAGCAGCATAACAATATTGTCAGAGAGGAAAATCATTACAGTTATGCTTCTCTGGTTCTTGAAGAATGGTGATGTTAAATTGGAAAAAATAATCAAAAAGAATTATTGTTCATGATCTTATAGTTAAAATTTAGTCTATAAACTATTAAATACAATTTCACAGTTTTTAATCATTGTTAATACAGAGTCTTGGAGAACTCTTTGCTGTCTCATTATGCCTTTATGAGATTAAGACCTCAATGATGTTTAACCCACTATCATATAAAAAGGCCTCAATAGGTCTTTAAGAATATATATGAGATTTTTGAAACTTCCCAAGTTTTGGTTTTGTTGGGTTTTTTTCCCAAATGTTTCTCATTAATCTGTAATTTCAGACAATTTCAGGAAGTTCCTGAGTACTGAATTATTGATTATATCAGATAAGTCCTGATTGCTCTCCAGGAAGACACAGCAGCAACGATATAATAATTAAACAGAAAAATATTTGGGTGTAAAACAAGCAAGTAATGCTAAACACAAAGATTTTAATGACATTTTCAAAAGTGTGGGGTTTTTTTCCCAAACATTCCCAGAGAAAATGGAGGGGATTTCTTCAATGAAAAATTGCTCCAGAGAATATTTTTGCATTTCAAGAATTGTGTATGAAATTAGGAAAATAGTTTTTAAAATATAAACAGAACTTTTTTATTAGAAAAACTTCCAAGTTTTCATAGGGAATTGAACTGAAATTATTTTTCTATGAAAATATTTGCTTTTAAGGAGAAAACACACTGTTGTCAAAATTACATTTTGAAGAAAATCAATCATTGATTAGCCTTGTGAAATAAAACATCAGTGTTCTCTACTTGCAAATAATCATTTACTTTCAAAGAAAGATTAACATATATTTGAAATACTTTGTGTCCTAGAGCTTTCAAATGCAGACACAGTAGGAATCTGACTCAGAGATTTTTCACTATGTGCTGATTCTGTGATGGAAAAAGCAAAGGGGGAAAAATGATTCATCTGCACACCCCATAATTCAACACACAAACCTTGCTACGCTCTTCCCAAATCTCAGCAAAGATTTAACAGTGAAATACTGTAGCGAGGTCTCATGTTACCAGGATTTATTGTTTTCCAAATATACTATGGAGCATTGACTAGAATGCCAAGAAGTTCAATTAGAAACAAGAGAAAGAAAAGTACACCTGTTAGTTTTGAGGAAAAGCATATTTGGGGATTCAATTGGCTTTTCAATGCACTTATGTCTTGGGGAATTCTGAAATTCCTCTCCACTCTTTAATAGGTAATGTTGACCCAAGACGAGTTAATGTTATATTGATATCAGAAAGCTCAAGCTGGTGCTGATTTTGACAATGTGATAAAGGGCTCGCTAAGCGTAAGTGATTTGCAGAGGAGGCAGGTTTTCTCATGTGTTAGGGCTATGCTTGTCTGTCCTCTACATCTGGGAGGCATATCTCAGTATGTCACCTACTTCTTTTCACAAAATAGTATGTGATCTTGCAACCATTGCTGTTATAAATTTGTATACATGCCTAATGCAGGACCATTCCATCAGTAAATGCTCTTTGCCTGAATCCCAGTAGTGACGAGCAAGGCTACTGTTTCATCCTGAAACTCATCCCTGTACAGCAGGTCAGCATTAGGCCCGGTGCTTCAGCTGGTGCTGGAGTCACACAGTGCTGGTGCTCAGCACAGACACTAGTGTATACTGTGTATGTTCCTTCTTGTCTGGCTTCTGATATGTTATATTGATCAGCACAGGTCAGGATATTATGTACCTTCATTTCAGGTGCCCAGCACAAAACTCCCTGCTGGGATGGACACTCCAGTCAAGCCCAACGCTGCCGTGTTGCTCTCCAGCAACTGATAGAGTTTATTGATCAGCACAGTTGCATCTGCCCCTCACGTTTATTTGGAGGAAAGCTGGAATTTGCCTATATCATCCACCTGAGAATTTACAGGCTGCAGCATCACTAACAGCTGTAGATAGACACACAAAATTTTTTATGGTATGACCATCATTATGTATCCTATGAGATGTGAATGCCATGCTATATTAGATGAAGATTGCCTCATTCATGAAAGAGTAAGGGACTGTGGCAGTGTAGAGCTAAAATTACTTGTGGCAATTTCTTATCCAAATTGAGATTTTCCCTGGTCTCCATGACCTGGCTGCTTGCTTATTCCATCACCACTGAAGATGTTAACTGCACAGTGTAACAGTCTGCCTTAAGTAAATGCTGCTTATTTTCCAAAAGCTGAGTATACAATGAAAAATGTACAGGTGCAGTGAGGTAGACTTCAGTGTTGCAGAAAATTTGCTGAATCAATTTCTGCTGAGACAGATTTATGCATATGGTTGGTGTATTAATTTATTTTGGATCCTTTCTGGATTCACAAGGCAATAATAAGAGATACAGAGAGAGAATCTAGGCTATCTCAACAGTCAAGAATAACTCTGGATGTGATACTACAGCTAAATGTTACTATAGCAGCTACCTCTTTTTTATCAATTGCCCCAAAAGCTTCACACTTTGGAGGATGTGGGCTTGGGAGAGGACAAACAAAGCATAAGTACTTTTGGAGTTCATAACCAGTTTCAACCAGTTTCTTGTTATCAGTTTCTACATCTTAAAACCAGAGCTACAGGGTTTCCTAAAACCAGGTCATGATTTTGCATTCCTAACTGGAGGCTTCTCGCAGGGACTTGATTTCCAGAGAGATGGACACTCAGCGTTTTCTCTGTCTCCTTATAGAACACCCTCATATTACTAGTCACTAAACAGAAAAGGCTGTTTATATGTATTTAACATTTATACAATTTTCTGGAGATATGTGGATAAAAGACTGCCTGTATGTTGAAGTTATTCCTTTATTATTCCTTTATTATTACCTTTCTTGATAGACTGTCGCTGGAGGTAACACGTGCTAGGAAGTAAAATATACCCACTGAAAAGCCTGTTGATTTTTCAATAGAAAATCCTGTGCATTTTACTTGTTATTGAGCTGTTCCATCCCCGGATCCAGAGCATTTTTCCCCAGACCCTGCCATGCCCTGGTGTTGATACTCTAGGAGCATACCAGCAGCTTTGGCAGGCGTAGGAGAGCACAATGAGAGCTGCCTGCCTAGGACTCACATGCACTTGGATCCTTGTATTTCTGTTGATCACCAGTGGTAGCTTTGGTGAGTTGTCAGTAGATAAACTTGGAAAGCATGCACTGTCTATGGCTTGCTTTGTAAGATGCATTTTTTTAAATGCATGGGCTGCTGCTTTTCAAGAGATCCTGGTGGTTTAAAGAAGCAGCAAATCTTGTCCTTTCCATCTGATCAAGTGGCAATAAAAACTAGTGTTTGTTCACCATAAATATAGGACATGAAAATGTTCCTGTGCCACATGACTTACAGTGAGCTAATAATAAACCTTGTGGAAGATGTTAATATTGCAGGAATTTAATTTTGTTGATCCGGGACAGAATATGCACTAATTGCCTATTTAATCAAGTTTATAATTAAACTCGTTATAACAATGATTCACGCATCAGCTTCTCTAATTACACAGGCAGGACAGTATTATTTCCTCCTTACAGTTCTCTCATTTAGGCTGAGATGCTTGGTGTCACCTGCAGGCTTGTACTTCATATGATCGGGTGAGTGTGGACAGTGTGAAAGCTGTTCTCCTAGGAGAAAGGCTCTGCTGTGACTGATCCACCTATTTGTTTCTTTAATTGGTCTCTGCTTATTGGTATATTGTTAAAAAAAAAAAAAAAAAAAAAAAATTGTTGTATTTACTCTTCTTTTTCCTTTAAAGATTTCAGCCTAATGTGAAAGACTTGCAAAGTGGCCACCAGTGTAACTCCAGCCAACTGTAACTGCATTTGACACAACTCCTGACCTTGAAGCTTTTCTGATGGGACACAGACAAAGCTGAGTCACCCCTACTCTGTATACAGAATAAGTGATTTGGGATTCAAACCATGGAAAGAAACAGGGGCTGAGGACTGAGGATGTCTGAGCCTTATCGCTGACCTCTGTAGAGACCAAGGTGAGCTTGTGGCAGAAGATATCAGAATGGTGTCACATTAGGGATGAAGGAGCTTGTTGGGAAAATGGTTGCAGCTCAGTACTGAATGGACTGGGTACCTGAGAGGGACCAACATAACATTTTTTCTAGTAAGATAGGTTTACATGATTCATATCAAATAAGAGTGTTTGGTCTTATTCCGGCTCCACTTTCAAACATTTTGTGAGTTCAGCATCATTATCCCCAATTTGCAAACCAGGAGGTTAGGATTGAGACAGGAAATATGGCTGGTCTGGAGTTAAACAATCAGATGGCATTGAAAGCTAATTCTCTGAGATCCACCAGGTCCCTTGTTCACTGAACAACACACTTGAAATAAGGATATCTTCTTCTTTTTTTCTTTTTATTTTTTGTTTTCATTTTTAAACAGATAAAACAGTAAAGAGCCAAGCAGTGCAATGTAGTTCATTCTTTCACTGAGCAGAAGAGGTTCAATTCAGTTCTTGCAAGACACAGGATAAAATTTCTGGGGATGTATATGCATGTGTATATATAGTTACAGATATATAATTAGTACTCCTGCAATATTACTTGCACATCATAGTTAAAATTCTGCAAGATAAAGTAGGAAACCATATTTCCAGCAGTCTAACAGCACTGTCATAAAAATTCACAGCAGGCTGAAAATATCTCAGCCCAGGAGCTAATTACTTTAAAACATTACTTTTTTTTCTGGAAAAATCTTGTTTTCCCCTTGAGGCGATGAGTCAGAAAGTGTATCCTTGTTTAAGTCTCCACCCCCTCTTCCCTCATCTGCTGTAACTGAAAACAGCTCTGTTATTTAGTTGAAACAATTGCAGACAAATTGAATCTGTAATGAGGATCAATTACTATTGGTATCTTGGAATGTTTTTACATAATTAAGTTCTAGACTTTCCATAGCAGGTCTCCCTGCATAGGAATTAGAGATGAGGGTTTGAGTCATCACATGAGGCTGCCACAGTGTGGTGCAAAACATGGAGCACTGTAAATGCTCTGAGCGTTTTTTTTTTTCTCATTTGACTTGCAGAAGTGCTCCAGCCCCCCTCCTGAAGATCTAAACCCTTGTCCTGCAGACTGGATGTCTCCATTGATCAACACTCAGAACATTTTTGATCTGTGAAAGAGACATTTGTAATTTAGGTCTTGCAAAAGTATGGCTATGTAACTTCAAACTCAGCAAGGTCATGTATGAAACTTTCATATCAAGACTGTGAGATATCTGTAGCCATGCAATGCGACTGCAGCTTTTTATTGCTTCATCAGAGATGCAGCTAGGTGGGAACCCACCCAAAATTCTCCTTACCCAACTGTTTGAAGAAGCTTTTTTTCTTAGTTCGAATACAGGAGGCTATTACTTTTTGGGGGGGTTGATTCAGAACATATCCTATGGACAACCAAATTTTTTTGAAAACTTTATCATTGTCTAATTAAATTGGAGCATAACCCTAGAGCATATGACAGGATGCTGTGCTGCAAGGGATCCTTGTGCCAGCCCCTTGAAAGGCACAGGTCATCTCCCTGTGGCCTCTGAAGGGCACCGACTGCAGTGGGGTGCAGGGGGAGAAAGTCAGTAAAGAGTTTGCTTGCTTCAGTGTCTGAGATGTCAGAAGTTCCCAGTGCCAGGGTGCATGGGTAATGTCCTGTCACTGTCTCGAGTCTGTCATGGCCAGCTCGTGGGGACTCTGCTCAGGCATCAGGCAAGCAGGGCTGACTCTTGCTGACCTGGTGCTCCCCTGACCTGGGCTAATGATCATTGGCTCACTCATTAAGGAAATCTTCCTTGGAACAAAAGTCAGGATTGATCGCTTGTTCAGGAAATAAACTCCTCTTTCAGCACACTGGGGAAAAAAAGCTCAGACTAAGATCAGAGAAGCAGGAAGCAACATATGGAATAGTATCTTAAAAATCCCTCTCTCCTGTGGAACAGTGGTACCAGCTGAACACAGTTACACAGTGCACTGGCTGGGACCGAGGCACTGTTTGTCTTGCATTTGGCCCAACAAAGTATCAGAGCCTCATGCCTGTTCTGCTATCTAGTGGCTGCTCTTGTAAAATGCATCCAGTGCCATATGGTCTGAAAAAAAATAAATCCTGCTTTTCCCCTCCTCCTTTATCGTATAACTTGTTCAATTATATTGTCTTTTCTTCTCTCGATTCCTATCTACAATTATACCTCCCCAAAGCAGCCATTGTATAACCTGTGGGTCTTGGATTAAGTTCACTAGTCTAGTTGACCCTCATCCTGACCTTCACTTAATTAAATACAGGATTAAACCCAAGAAGTATGCAACTCAAATCTCAGGTTAAAGCAGAGGGAGTTCAGAGCGCTGGCAATGAACTGACTGATGTTCATGAATGAGCTCACCTGGCCTTGTAAAACAGCATAAAGTGTGTGTTATCAAGCCTGTTGCTTTTGAAAAGGCAGTTGGCTTTAACTCTTTCTTGGTGAACCTTTCACTCCCTGCGAACAGTCATACAGGAGAAGCCCTGTTGAACTGGGCGGTAGGAGCTCACTCCTCCCTCTGACAGGAGCAGCAGCCTCTGCTGAGCCTGGTAACAGTGGGGAACAGAAAGTCTCATCAACAGTTTTGAGAGAAGTTCAATGTCAGAGATGCTGTTAGGGGTCTAAGTGCTACCCCAGTGATCTGGGAAGGTTTTCAGTGGTGTTACTCGGCATACTGGTTTCTCCTCCAGCTTTCTGCTGCCAGGTCTTGGGATGAGGCACAGCGGATTTATCAGCATTTCTTTGAAGCTTACATGGGAGTGTGGATTGTCATTTTTGCCTTCAGAAACACAGGCCAGTTAAAGCTAAAATAAGTCATAAATCAGCATAAGAAGGCACCTAATTATAAAAATGAGGTATATGAAACATTTCTCTCTTCTGTAACTAAGAGAAAGAGTATTCTCAAAAAAAAAAAAAAAAGGGTTAACCTTGGAAAGAGATCATTCGTGTTTAACTGAAATAAAACAGAAGAAGCAGAACAAGAGCCCAGGGTGTGCCAGGACTCCCTGCATTGGCTTCTGAACCGCACACCATCCTGTGTCATCTCTGGTTGTATTAGGGTGCAGTAAGTGGCTAAGGTTAGAGCTGCAGGTGCAGTGACTGGTGCTCAGTACAGCTGACCTTTCCTAGAGCAGCTTGTGTGTATACTCCTCAAAGCTGTCTTCCAGAACCTGAGTTACCATAATCAGTAGCTTTTTCTATATCTGTATTAAAGAGAAACAACCCAATGCTGGGCCAAATCTTTAGATGGTGTAAATCAAAGGAGAAAATGGGCCAACCCTGATTTCCACTAGCTGATCTCATCTGAGGCACTTGAAAACTGCCTGATGAATTTCACAGAGCAAATCCAAAACCCCTTACTTAACAGGGATGATACAAATTAACACACTGTACGTTTCCCATCATGTCTGGCCACAAATGGAAATTTTAGGAACATCCTGTTTTTCCCGTTAAGGGGCTTTTTTGAGAGTAGTCTGTATATGATGTCAAATCTAATTGAGCTTTAAAGTGCACATAGGAAATTCTGCTGTGTTCCAGTAATCAGAGCATGGGGATGAAATCTTGAAATGTAAGGACACCAGGTCCCAGCCTGTGAGAACTTGTGTTTCAAGCAAGTGGGTAATTCTTACTGAAACTTGAATGTGCACTATAAACACTTAGCACATTGAATGACTGAACTTCTCTCTGTTCACTACCCCAAACAGAAACAAAGGGGAAAAAACTCCAAAACCCAAAGGGTTATTGGGTAGAAATGTGTTTAGCATGCATCATCCAACGTCTGGCTGCAGAGTCGCAGAGTAAGGACAAACTTCACATTTCTGTTTTTCTTCCCCAAGACAGTGTGAAAAAAATGCTGAGCTTATAAATTACAAATTCCCTGAAAAATTGTTCAGTGCCTTTCTGAGTATCACGCTACAATCTGTTCACCTGTGGGCACAAGCTCCGGGGCAGCCAGCAGCAGCTCTGAAGAGGACTCAGTGAATGCTTTGGCCAGTGTAAGAACAATTGCAAACACATTATTCAGGGTGTCTTGTATCATCTCTATACCGTATATTGACATTTTCTTGATGCTGTCTGCTTTGCAAATGTCATGTCACACAGGATAAAATGAAGAGCGGTACCAGGAAAAGCACGTAATCTGACTGGGTCAGGGACTGAGCTCTCAGGAAACCCACGGGAGAACTCTCAGCCTGAACTTCGTCAGGTAATTAGCATTCAGCTACTTCAGGCTTTTAAATCCATTGCATTAGTTGAAGAGCATTTGTTTAAGATGTCCATTACTGGTGAGAAAGAGTTTGTATGTTTTTCAAATCTGCTTTAAATCTAATGGGCTACTGAATCTCCCCAAACTCCATTTGACAGTATTATTTTTCCAGATTAATTTTTTTAAGAACAAAGGAGCTTGACACCCCATACAATGTGGAATAAAAACTTTGAAAATGAATAAAAAGCAACCCCGTGACTAATACATTCACTATGTGAAGGAGCAGTGGCTTAGTGGATCTGCTATTTCATAGGCAAAAATGCAGAGATTGCCTCTTTTGTCAGTTCATAGATAAAATCCTATTCTTTGTAATCCCTGAAGAAACAAATCAAATAAGCTCTGGCTGAGCTAACCATTTTCAATCCATCAAAGCAATCAAATTCTGTTTACCTGAATCAGAATGATTTCTAAAATGTTATTAAAAAGTAAAATGGAGTTTAACTATTCCAAAAAACTGAAAATGATGTGCAAACACAAAAGGGATAAGATTTCAGTAATTATGTAGACACAAAGTCGGTGCCATCATTTGTACCACAATACAATGTAGCTATGGCATATAAAGATAAAGCTTCCTTTGTCTAACATTACTGCTGCAAGTGATGCATAAACATAATTAATGCAAGAAGTCTTCAAAGGGGCGAATATTCATTTAGTTAGTTTTATTGCTCTTTCAAGCAAACAAAGGTTTTAGAATTTAATAAACCAATTAACTGATTATATATTTCACCCAAAATATTAGTATATCACACACTACTATCATTTCACCAATCACCACTGTTTTTCAGGAAGCAGAGCCAGCGTGTGGTGCTACAGTTAAAGCATTGCATTAAATATTCGTTTAGTTTGTCCGTTATTGGAGTGAATGCCATAAGAGGCTCGTGCCTAACTATATTCCCTAAATATAACGGCAGGTTTCATGCAAATCCCATCCCGTGGTAGCTTTGAAATGAAATCATTATGCTGGTCCTCCGTCATGATTCTTGAACTGATCTAAATGAAGAATTACGTCACCTCCAGGACAGGACTCGGTGCATTTTATCACCCCTGCAGAATTGCTTTTCATCTTGAGCAGAGACTCGGGCAGATGATTTCAGTGGTGGTGCACAGCACTGCGATGCATTCCAGCAGAGGGGCTCACTTGCTAGGTGACAGCTGACAGGACTTTCCTTCATGTATATGACACTATATGGAAAAATACACCTTGTAAAAATTCTCGCCAAGCGTGACATCTTAGGGAGCCAATCCAAGTTTGTTGCAGCATTTTTAAATATAGACCAAGCAAACAAACAAAGTCCTGCAGGGAGAAAACAAAACTAAACAAAATCTGCAAAGCCTTAGTGCAGGGTTTGGGGTTGGTTTTGGTTGGAATATATACATTTAGGAGCCTTCGCAGTTAGATTTTGCATTAGCTCTACAATTCAAAAATAGTCTTGCTGAGGGCCAATACTGTCTGTGACAATTGCCATTGCACCTCTGTGCCCTGTCAAAATACAGTCCTAAATTTGTCAAAGCTATGACACAAAAATTATGTCCTCCCTCAGTTTAAAGCACAACCTCAAATGCTAGTTATTTCACTGCATAATCAGAGGCAGTGCCAGTGGTTAGGCACGAGGCTGAAAGTGGGAACTCAGCCATCTGTTTCCAGCTCAACCAGTGCCTGCACGTTTCTGGAAAAATTTAATCCCACTTCTGCCTCAATTTCTCAGGGAAAATTAGGAATAACAGTGTTCAGCATCTTTTTAGAACCCGAGAGGCATTCATACTGCACTTACATGGGCAATGAGGAGCAGAAAGGGCTCGTGCACTGGATTTATGTGAATAAGGTCACTTGTTTGACCAAAGCATATTATGCAAGCTCATGATACAACCCGACTGTAAGCTCCATGTAACACTTCTTTCCATGGAAATTCAGTGGGTAAAATATTTAAGCAGTGGAACTGTCCTAGAGGTAATTATTTAGTCACTTCTTCTGGGCTTTGAAAATTAGCAGAGAGTTTTACTTCGGAAACTTGTATGTTCATCCTGGGAAGCAAACCAAAAACTTGGGAACCTGCAAGGCATCCCTAGAGCCTCCTTCTCTGAGTCAGAACCCATTGCTGCCTCTGTTTCTCCTCAGTCATTCACTGTGTTTCAGTGTGTCCAGAGAAAGCAAGGAGCACTCAGTCCAGCTGCACATTTTTTCTACCTGCTTCTTTTGGTGAGCGTGTGTTATTTTTAAATATAAATACTATTTCTGCAATTACTGGCACTAAGAGCATTAAATAGTTATCTCCAGAAAAAAAACAACCCATAACTCTTTATGCTTTGTCTTTGCAACTGATAGTCTAACTTTTACATTTCACTTTCCCAAACAGCAAGGTGCTCATCTGCATTGATAAATATTAAGTAATGAGGAATGCACCAAAATGTGCAGTGCTGTCCCTCTCATATACACATGCACCACCACACACACACACAATACTCAGAACATTAAAGAAAGCTGTTAAGCTAATCTGGTGCATCTAAATGGGCAATATATATTGAATCCATGCTCCATTGATCATAATTATTGCGGTGCCCTTTATCAAGTAACCATCTTAAACCATTATTTAGAGATCATTTTGCTTTCCATTACTGTCAGTGTATTGCGGAATTCGCTAGGAATTGGCGGCTGTGTGATAGAGGGGTGTGCAGCTGTGTTAGTCTGGAATCTGCTCGTGTTATCCAACAATGTTTCTAAAATGAGAGACTTAGCACAGTATTCATACAACTTTTGGACAGCCTTTAACTTCATTCTGGAGTGACAAGTGATTCACACAAGCTCTGTTTTCCATGTAACTCTTCCCACCTTGGATCTTCACATATTCTTCTTAAAATTAAATAGGCTTTATGTGAAACTGCGGTCTGTATATATTGAAAAGCATTTCTTAAGATGTGACTGAGGGTTACTAAATGGCTGCACTGCTAGTCTCAGAGAGTGTTGGAAATGACTTATTAGGCTTCACAAAATCTTTATTTCTCTTTGGGGTATGTCAAAGAGGGAAAGGGGAGTAACTTGTTCTCAGCTGGCCCTCTTAAGTAATGCATCACACAAATGCTACAATAATTGTACAAAAAGTGTATAAACATCTGGAGCTGAATTCAATGTACAGTATTCTCACAAATACTCGAAAAACACCTGGCTTGTTTGCCTTGTAAAAAGATTAGAGGACACAGTGAGAAAGAGGAAAACATGATTCTTAGTGAGACCAGTATCATTTTAGATTGAATCCCCATTTCAAGCCTCTCAAAGTAATGCACCTGGCATGTGCTGCATGCTGTGATATTAATGGATGTAGCAGGAACAGAGGTGTTTAAGCTGATGTTTGCCAGTTTAACCAGCTGGTAAGGAGATTTTAATGTTGCCCAAAAGTAAGAGGATGGAAAAACAGAAGTTTCAGACACTCATCATCAGCATTAGACTATGTAAACATGTTGGCTATGACTAAGTCAGCATTAATCTTCAGACTTATACCTAGATGCTCAGCATAGTAAAAGTTCACTTCAACTCTTGATCAAAGTTTGTCCCAGGCCTTAATACTGTAATGTAGGAGTCCTTATGAGCAGCCTTGATACTGGGGAGCCCTCTGTATATCACAACATAAGTGACCGCTGAAAAAAAATCACATAACCTTTTAAAGCCTTTCTTTTCCTTCATTGTAAAGTGAAGATAATAACATTTCCTAATCTCAGAAGTTGTAAGACTTTAATTGATTATTAGCATTTGTATAATCATTTTGAACTCAAGAGAATACATATGAGGTGCATAGGTGATATAAGAGGTAAACATCTTGCTTAGCTGTGGAGACAGTCATCGAATCTTATCTCATTGGGGCTTCAGGTCAAAGGCAGAGAGAAGGCACCTGAATCTGATAAAGGCTTAAGTGTTACAGGAGAACTACTTATGTTCTGAAGAAGTCACCTGTATCACTTTCTTGTTGACTCTAATCTGCTCTCAGATGCTGTGTGTCTGCTACTATCAGGCTAAAATCTATATCTTTCTCCATGCCTGAGGAAGAGAGCATAATGACTAAAACTGGATAGGCAGGCCATGTGAGAAAGTGCTTGTTGTTTTCATGGGCAAGAGCAGCTATAAATTTGCTTACTTCTTGTCTCTGTAAAACCTCTTCTAGCCTCCTTAACCCATTAGAAGTCCAATCCGTGGTTGAAGAAAGAGAATAAATCAGACCTACTCGACTGGCCAAACTCTAACATTCTTCAGAGAGCAGGTAAGTTGTTCATACCATTCATAGATATAGATGTGCAACCAAATTGCCAATATAACTTCAAAGCTTCATTACTCACCAGCCATACTGGGTGTACATTACACAGTAGAGTAATGGCATACCTGGGAGCAGAACAAAGTACCTTCTATTTGCTCAAGGTACTAAGGGAAGTATTTGTGTGCTAACAGAAGTATTTTCAGCATGGAATGCTCTTCAACTGACAGACATCTTGAGATCTGAAAAGCTTTTCTAATTGCTCTGGCTGTGGAAGTCAGTAGAACAACTCCTAATGATCTATTAACGATAATACTGTGAGGTCCAGGTTCAGATGTGACTGATGGTTTAGGTTGAACAGAAGAAAGTCCATGTTGGTTCAGGTCTCACATACATTTGGTCATTGTCTTCATGTACTTTATTTTTAACTCCATCTGAAATGGCACTGTCTATAAATATTTCTCAGCTGCAGTAGGCTGGGAAGTAGCAACCACTCATTAGCAGACTATACAGAATGAAGGAAATATGGACCATTCAGAATGAACTGTTACCTGTGCAAGATGTAGCAAAATGAAGTTCATTGTCCTGTGAACAAGTCTAAAGGCCAGTGGTCACAGACATAGAAGAGCAGCTCTAATAGGTCATTGGTCTCTGTTATGCTGTGCAACTTGCATGGCTTTTAACATGGGAATTTGTATTTGTTGTTCCGTGAGGTTCAGTGCCTTCCACAATTATTCCTCCAGGTGCTGTGTCTGCAGCATCTCTGTCTTTTTAGAGCAAAATATGTCTTATACACATGATCAGACATTATATTTGTTCAGTGACACCCCTTCTCTTCTACTCCCCAGAGGAACATGAAATATATTGCTGCCTCACATTTTCCACTAACCCAAAGTCACTTTTCAGTCTCTTTACTGTAAGTAGATCAGTCCATGCACCCTCTCTAGCTTATTCACTGATGTTGCTGAAAGCAGGCTTGAGAAGGTGTACTGTTTACATTAGTTCTTTCATATTTTTAAAAAGTGATGAGGCTGTCAAACCATACCTAAAAAAGGTGATTGGACTGTTAAATCATATGGTTACACCTCACTGCCATGGAGTGTTGAGAGAACTCTTTGCTTATCCATTCATTTTCTCCCAGATGATTGTATGTTTTCCAGTTCTGACTTTCTGACTTGAATAGTTTTACAATGGCTGAATTAAGTAGTATGACTTAACTCCAGATGGTGTATGAGTTACCATCAATATCTTTCTTCTGCAAGTTTTGCTGACAGAATGTGATTCAGAGGGATATTTTGTGCAAACTGTCGTTTGTTTCCACCATAATGACAGATGCTGAGCCAGGAAACAGAATTAATGTAAGAATTAATGTGCCTGGTTATGCAGCATGGTGTATACTCAGTGGTTTGTACTTTCCTAGGTTAGACTGCACCCTGCTAATTTCCATTTTCAGTTACGTATTACATATTATAGTTCCCAATTTAGCAGTTCAAAACCTTTCTAGCTAATTTGAACTTAATTGTCTTTAACAATGTAAAATATGTTTACCTTTCTTCTTCTATCCTTTAGAAAGATAAGGTTCTTAAAATTATCAAGGAGACAGAAAAGGGAAACCTGGCTCTACCCTAGTGTGAATCTGTGGTTCTGTTCTCCAAGAGCACAGCTGTCATTTTCCAATGGGGCTTGATTCTTTCAAGCCAGTAGATGTGGGGGTTTTTTTGATTTTAACAAAGCTTTTGACACTGTCTCTCACAGTATCCTTCTGGACAGAATGTCCAGCATACAGATATAAAAGTCTATAGTACAATGGGTAAACAACTGGCTGATGGGTTGGGCTCAAAAAGCTCCCAGCAGTCTGCCTGGGCCTCGCATACCTTTTTGGTGTCCCACACCTTTTGGGCTTTACCTCTGTATTGGCCTCCCATGACTTTTTGGCCTCCATGTCATTCTAGGCCTCTTGCATCTTTTGACCTCCATCTCTTTCCTGACCTCCCTCAGCTTTTGGTCATCCCACACCTTTTGCTTCAGCTTTCAGCCCCACATGTTCAGAACTGGATATCAGTCTTAAATCTGCCCCAGTCTGCACCAAGGGGGCCATCTCCAGCAGCATACTGATAAGGACAGCCCAAGAAATGCTTTCTCAGCAAAATGTCAAGCTTCACCTGTCTTCGATAATACCTGCATACAAAGAAAATTAATCAGAAATTACTTCCTTCAATCTCAGTAAAAACACATTATGAAAAACTTCCATTTCTAGGAAGCAGACTTGACAGCTGTGTTGAAATTACTTCTGGTAATTTTAACTGAGTGGGAGCTTTTATATTCAATATCAACCACATGAAGTTTTACAAGAGCAAATTCTGGATTCTGCACCTGGGACAGTGTAATCCTGGTTATACACACAGATGGGAGGTGAGAGGCTGGAGAGCAGCCCTGCAGGAAGAGATTTGAAAGGCTGAGGTGATAAGTTGAGCATGAGTCAACGTCATGCTCTGGCAGCCAAAAGGGCCAACCATGCCCTTGGACGCATGAAGTATAGCACAGACAGATGGACAAGGGAGGTGATTGTCCCACTATACATTGCACTGGTGCAGCCCTACCTTGGGTACTGTGTGCCTCAATATAAGAAGGACATCAGACTATTAGACTGTGTCCAGAGGAGGGCGACCAAGATGGTGAAAGGTCTTGAGGGCAAGTCTTTATTAGGAGCGGCTGAGGTCACTTGGTTTGTTCAGTTTGGAGAAGAGAAGGCTGAGGGGTGACCTCACTGCAGTCTACACCTTCCTCAAGGTGGGCAGCAGAGGGGAGGTGCTGATCTCTCTCTGGTGACCAGCAATAGGACACGAGAAAATGGAATGCAGCTGCATCAGGGGAAGTTCAGATTGGACATTAGGAAAAGGTTCTTCTTGAGAGGGTAGTCAGCCACTGGAACAGGCTCCCCAGGGAAGTAGATGTGGCACCCAGCCTGTCAGAGTTCAAGGAGCATCTGGACAACGGTCTGAATCATGTGATTTAGTTGAAGGTGGTCCTGTGAGGAGCAGGGCGTTGGGCTCAATGATCTTTATGGGTCCCTTCAAACTCAAGATATTCTATGATTCTACAAAAACTGATTTGCAAGCAAAACTACTATCTTTACCGTTGTTTCCTGTTTTCTTAAGTATTCTTTGGTGGCCTTACTTGTCACATCCAGATACTATGCATCTATAAGAACATCACATCTATAAATGTAAAATATAAGGTTGTTTGCATGTATCTGCCTCAACTTCTTAATCACCCTACAAAACCAGAATAATCAGAGCATTTATTCAAGGGGTTAGGGTGGAATCTGAAAACTAATCATGTGGACCTTGCAAATATAACTCCAAAAGTACACTGATGCTGAGCAGCCAACCTTGACTGTGTTTCTTTAATCTTCCTTGAGGTTAACAATAAAATTCAAATTAAGGTCCTGATTCTGCCCCAAGATTGGTGTTTGCAGATTGCTGCTTATCAGGTTACATCAGCTACTGCTTTCCCGTGCCATGTAGCAGATTCTGCAAGGTGTAGCATTGATGGATGGAAACAGCCCCTTGAGGCTCAGCTCATGTGAGTCATTAGAGAAAGATTTATTTCTCCTTCACTTAAACAACAAAGAGGTTTCCCACATGTAATTTTAAAAGTGTTTGCATTGAATGTATTGACTGTTTGATTAAATAATTGAAGTCATATAATTAATACTATTAAGAATGATTAATAATTTCTTGAAAAGATAAAAAAATGTCTTCTTAAATCAAGTTAATTATTTAAGGTAAAAATAAAGGAATGTAATCAATATCACAGGTAAAGCAAAGTGGATAAACAAAGTGACTATATACTTTCCAGCAAATACCTAGCTTGTATTTTTAATTTCTTCTCCAAAGCTAAGCTGTTTCTTCTCATCAGAGTATAAGTCAATTACGCTGTAGCACAAAAAGAAATCTGCAGTATTTTACTGTCATTGTTGGTAATTTGTCCCTTAGGGTGTTAGTATTCATACATAATTGCATATTGTCTCTCCCTGTAACATTTTCTACTTTCTTTCTCTGTTAGAACAACATAAGAATTATTGCATCCATGGGTTTTAGCAAATTATCCAGCTAACTTGATTTACATTCTATGCACAAACAGAATTACAGAAGGGAAAAATACATTGGCTTTGTGTTTTTCCTTAGCTGTCTTTTGGCCCTGAAAGATTAGTTTGTTCGTTTTTTTATTTGTGTCTATGAGCTTTCTTTAAACATATAAACAAAAATAAGGAAACACAATTGTATATAATGATATTGAAATCACTAAATGAATCTCTTTGGAAAGACCAGATGTCGTCTGCAGACAATTGCATTGTAAATTGCATAAGAAATATTTGCAGTTTGTAAAAGCAATAACTCAAAAAGCTCATTACACAGGTGAAGGCTGTATCTTGACTTATTTAAGTCTTCTAAATACTGGAGATGGCAGTACCATGCAAAATTCCCATCCTCTTAAATATGGATACTCTGGTGAATATGCTGTCCTAAACTTTGGCAGATTTCTGATCCGGACAAACTTCAGGACTGATGGAACAGCTTGTGTCTCCACAGAGGTGGAGAAGACAAGTGTCTTCAGGGCTGCTGGGTCCTGATCCAGGGGCCTCCATGGTTCCCAGAGTGTCTAGAGGTGACCTGCAGCCAGCATTAACTACAAATAAGCAATTCTGTCTTAATGAAATTGCTGAGGATACTTAGATTATTCAGGATGGTAAAGATGCAGGTTGAATGTGAAAAGCTGCAGAAGGACCTTATCAATAGTAGAGTGATAGGGCAATAAAAATGATGTTGAAATTCAATGTAAAAGCAATGTGATGAAAATGGATAAATAGTTAATTTTGCATACACTTAAATGAAGTCCTGGTTGTCTGCAAGCATGAGAAACAGTGTTAGGGTTATAATGAGTAGTTTTGTGGAAATGTCAAGTTAATGCCAGACCACAGTCAAAATAAATAGGAAGCTGGATATTATGAGGAAAGAAATAGAGAACAACATAGGAAATAAAATCATGCCCCTTTATAAATTCAGGATATACACAAATCTTGAGCTAGAGTCCCTTTATGTCAGGGGAAGTGTGTAGACTTGGAGAAGGCATGAGATAGGTGACATGGATGATCACAACTTTGTCATGGTTCTCACCTGAATGGACGGTGAGTTCAGCTTGGAGAGGCTGCTCTGTTGTGCGACCTTGTGTGGCCACTTGTTGGTGACCTTGGCAGGTCTTCTGCCTGTCCAGTAGTTGGAAGAACACCTGCAAATCTCAGACAGCAGAGATATTTGTGTGAACGCAGAACGGGTGGAGAGCCATTTGGCACCATTGCTGCTGCTGAACTGACAGGCAGGAAAAAGAGGAGCCTGGCTGTAATTAACAAAGCAGCTTAACTACTAATACCTTGGTAATATCCCTCGTATTTCAGATGAAAGGCTCAACTAGTAATTTGAAATGAGAACAAACACACTGAAAGGATGGCTACTGTGAGAAAAAGGAGTACATGAAAACAGCAATTTAACCAAAACAGCAAGTTTTCTGGATGTGCTTATGGGGTTGTCTGAGGGTGCTGAAAACCCCTTTTGCAACTGCTTTTCATAGCTACAGTAGGTGAACTGAAGTTTCCTGCAAGTCTTGCATAACAGCTCCCAGAGCTGTTCCAGGTTGCTTCTTCACCCTGAGCTCCATTGATTTGGCTGCATACAACTTAACCTTTCTTGCAAGGGATTGACACTTGGCAGCAAATGTAGTGACAGCTCCATGGGATCTCACAGAATTAGATGAAGCAAAGGTGATGACTACCAGCTGATGATGTGATACATCTCCATTTTCTGTTTGGTGATCATTCTTTGAACATGATAGCACTAGAGGATATCCCTTCACAAAAAAAAATTGCTTTATATATAGGAAACAGAAATGTTTTCATACATCACAGATACCTGTGTACCTTTTGAGGGCAATATGTCAATCTTCTAACAACTCTACAGTATGGTAACTGTAAATCCCACCTCATGGATGCTTTTGGCTAACATAGCTAAACCATACTTAACATAAGTAAACCAGAAAAGTGTTTCCTGAGGTAGAAGAACAATGAGTCTGGATCTGACAGATGATTCCTTCCCAGGTATTAATCCAGAAATCTGGGTGTTTTAAATTTTATTTATTTTGCTTCCATTTTGAAATCCAAATGGTGAATTTTCCTGCATTCCAGTTCTCTCTGATAGAGGTCCTACTCTTATGGCTTAGTGGCTTTTTGTATTCATTGCCCATAGAACATGGGCTATGTTTGCTTTGCTCTCCTCCTCCATCTCTCATGAATAACAAAACTGTAGCAATAGGCTGAATGTATCTGGAATCACGCAGGTAGCAGATGAACTTTGAGTGTTGACTTTTTCACCCTCACAGGCACTGTCCATTTATTTTCTTCTAACATCCTTGCTCTAATTTGTACAAGCTACTTGTGATTAACTGGCATTTACAAACACGTATTGATTTTTTTATTAATTTATAAAGAGTTCAAACAAATAGTGGTAGTCAATTCTAGCAATAATCCCCCAAGAGGCTAGGAAAGATACAGAGAAAACTGCACAATCTATAGGCAGTGCAGAGTGCATTAATGGGGTAAGATTTCAGATGTCTGTGCATACTTTCCTGATATCCCTTTGTGTACGCATTGAAGCTGGTAAATACAAATGTCAAGAGAATATTTTCAGCAAAGACATCATTTTAAATGATTCCAAGTCATATAAAAAGCAGCACAGTTCTTCATTAAATACACGTTGGCAGGTGTCAAAGGATTCCTTCTGAGCTTAGGCATCTTTTGAGAATGAAGAGGCCTGCCTGAAGCACGCTAAACACCAAATGCCAGAGGCAGAAACAGAACAGTTAATGTAGTGTCTTAGCTCAGAAGCAAGGAAGGTGGCTGCCGGGGATCCCCCTGACTTGATTCAAGGCTGTTCAGGGACAGAGAGGAACAAATGACAGACTCTGTGTTGCAGAGTAGCTGGAGATACCAAACAGTCACTGTTGGAGACACATAGCATGTGGCTAGGCAGGCTTCAATGCAGAAAACATCTGCCAAGGAATAGCGAGGGCAATGTATATGCGTGTTTCTATAAAACACTGCTTTACTCTAGAGGTATGACAAGATTTCTTTCTCCACATGTGTCAAGTTTCTCTTTTTTGGGGAGTAAGTATTGATAAGTATTCCCTAGAGTGGAGAGGTGCTATGTCAGCTTGGACAATTGTTTTCCAGCAGAACTCAATTTATTGAAATGGTTAGCTTGACTAAATGAATGTTTCAGAGGAGAAATGTTCCATTTTCCTTAAAAACACTCGTATCTGTTTTTGAATAGCAGTGAGAAGTGTTTTAAACAAACTGGTGGTTTGTTTGCCTGCACGCTCATTGGAGATCTCATAGTGAAGTTCTGACTTGAAGGGAGGATCATCCTGTGCCTCCCTAAAAGGACTGAATATGTGGGGGATCCTTCAGTGCAGCAGCCAGCTGAATTCAGAGATTCCAGCTAGCTGTTGAAGGAAAACACCTCGTTATTCACAGCCTCTGCCTACTGCCCTCATCTGAAGGCTTGATAAATTAAGTGCATGGGTAAAAAAGAGGTGTCTTATCCAATGAAATGTCCTGTGAATATAGGAGCAGAATGTTTGCAAATGATTGTGAGAATCATCTAAATAAAATAAAACCACCATCAGACAGCCTTCAGTAACGTGTTAGAGAATGTTATTAGCCCGAGTCTAACAGTCCTGTGGTATTTAGAATCCTCTGGCATTTCAGTGACCTTTCATAAGGCATATTGCATTGAACAATTAATTTCATGACCATCCCATTGTATCCAAGAAAAAAAATGTTAGTCAAAACCAGGTGTCCTGATCAGGGTCATGTATTGCATTTCAAAACCCATTGAGTGGAAGCTAATTCCAACAATTTGCATGAGAGCCTTTTGCTATCACTTCTATCATAGTATCAGTGTCAGCTCAATTTTCAGAGCAGCTGTAGCTCAAACACTGACCTGCTGCCTATTACAGTAGTGTAATGAACTGCAATGGACTAGTAATTATTCTACATTACCGTAGATCAAGTAACATGCAGCCTTCAGTTATCACAATGGAATCCCAGTTCTTGCTCAAAATGAGAAAACTGACCATGAAGTTGATTTAAGGGTGTCATCAAAAATTACTTTCAGAGCCTGCAAATGTACTACTTATTTCCCAGATAACATCTGACATTGCTGTGCAAATGTCCCAGAGTCACTGCATACTTGAATAAACTAGTTTCAAATAACTAAATGAAGAGTTGTATCTGAGAGGCAGGAGTAAATTGAGATGGGATGTTCTTAAAATTTCTAGTAATGAAATTGCATTAGGCAAATGAATTCAATGTCTTCTTTCTGCAATCATCTATGAAACATCCTAACAACTTATTCAGGAAATCATGTGGATTTTTTGCTGTTGCTGCATATGGATTATTGAGCATTATGAATTTGACTTAAAAGTGGACCTGCCTGTACAATAATGACCTTAGCCTGTCCAGATCATATTGCTTCCAAAGGATGAGCCAAGATTATAATCAGCTGTACATTATTATCTACTCTTTCCCCAATCCTCTTGATGGAACTGCCTAAAAACTTGCATTTAACTCTGTCTTTTGGAGTGTGGAAACCTTGGAAGCAACCCATAACATAACATCCAGGGATCCTGTGGGGGACAAGTGCTTCACAGTAATCTGCTTTTGTCACCCATTACTGACAGATTGCCTTGGAGTGAAAGGAAGACAAAGCTACTCATAAGAAATCTGCATTTTTGTGGCTAAAGAAGGGGCAGGGAGTGTATGGTAGTGGGCTATTGATGTTCTATTTTTTTGCTTAGCTAGCTATTACCAGTATTCACTTAGGAAGTTGTGTTGCTGCTGACAGAGGTAATTATTTTTATTTTTTAAGCAAATTTCTTAAAAGTCTCTTTCCACATCACCATCAGTATCTGGCATGAAATTTTAGCTCTTCCCTACCAGAGGTAACAGGATATTAAAATATATGGAACAAGGAGACTGGAAAGTTTAACTGTCAAAACCAGTACATTGTGTCAGGGGTAAAATAGAATTAAGTTCTAAAACGGTAAAATAATCCCTGCAGAACAATTTGTAAGAATCTGGGTGGGTTTTTTTTTCCTAGAGTGAGGAGAAAGGGTATGTGGCTTAGTTTTTCACTTTCAGCCCACACAGAATTCACACATAGTAATTCACTTCAGGCAAGGAATGTAGGGATGCACAGGCTGCCTGAATGAACACACTCCCTGTGGCACTGTCAGGAGGCTAACCCTTCTTTGGGACAGGAAAGGGGGGCTGCTGGGATGGAGGGGACAACAGGGCATGGGAGAAGGGACAACAAGGCAGAAAATTCAGCAGCAAATATTGGTGGTAATGTATCAGAAAAATGGCTTTCTCTTTTGTCTACAGAAAATGGACAGCAGGATAGTTGATCTTCAGGATAACAGCCATGCATCACATTCAGGTAAGAGTTTCAGGCTGCCTACGGCATTCATATTCCCAAGGGATCATAAAACCTGAACTCCTGGTCTTGTTACCCAGCATTATGCTTCCCTGATCCAGCTCATCCTCGTCACAGGCCAAGGAAACCATGAAGTGAGAGCAGCCACAGGGCTGAACTCAAAGGGTAAGCAACTCTCAGGACAGTCCTTAAAGCATCAGTCTGTGTGTCTGTCCACTCAAACTGAATGCCCCTACAACATAGCATCAACCCAAAGCAGCTCACTGCAGCAGTTGCTACTTACTACTACTAATAATGGAGGTAAATACTTGGCCAATGCTAGAAAACTGTGAATGTGAGGTTGCAAATCCATCTCAGATAGGAAAGATTTTTACTCCTTTTATATTCATCTTCTATAAATGATCACCAACAGAATGAGTAGATTTTAGAGCAGATTTTAAAGGAGGAGTAGATTTTAAGGAAATATCTTCCTGGTTTCTTAGAAAGCAATTGAAACATAGCAGGGCTTATTTCTACTCTTTTAAAACCTGAATTCTAATTCTAGATGTGACAACATTTCAGAGGCACATCAATATGACCAGGCTAATGTGTCCAGCCAAAAGAATTTACAAATTGAGACTTGAGTATTTTCAGTAAATGACTCATTAATGAGCCATCAAGACTTGATTGTAGCAACTACTGCACAACTAGTCACAATAATAGTAATTATCAGAAGAGAACAGCTAATTTTGCATATTTAAGATAGAAGAAAAAAATAATCATATAAACTTTGTTACAAAGACATATTCACCACCACTTAATATGTATTATTCACTGACACTAAATTATGATTCAAAATCAGAAGGGTAACAAGGTGTTTTCCTGTATAAGATTTAGTTAAACCTCTGGAGTTTTTAATCTGTTTTCCTAACAAAGTTTACTCAGAAACATTGGCTCTGTTCTGACTGTCAAGAGACCCCAAGTCTCTCTGTGTAAATTGAAAGAGGCTCCCTATGCTGGCTCATGCTTTTATTATGGGAATCACACTAAATGTGATAAATTTAGCAAAGTGCATGTTTGCTGTTGTGTCAACCTCTAATTGTGCTTCCTTGGCATCAGCAGAATACGAATTAAAAACATCAGTCTAACTTTGAGGCTCATCACCAAACACAGGAACAGTCTCCTCAGCCCCCCAGCAGAAGATCCATCTAAGATGTGGCAAATTGTGATGAGTAGTTTTCAACTGCTCTTAGTGAGAGAAATACCTGAAACTTCTGCCTTCATCTCCCCACAAACTGTGCTCTAAATATAAAAGCTGTGGGTCCAAAGTCAACCCTCTGCCTTTATTTGCATTGAAAAGTTTCTGTCTAGTCAAAAGTACCACTGGTGAACACGAGAGATCATTTGTCATCAGTGACTTGGCTGTCATGGGCAAGTCTATGGTTTATGCCTAGGAGGGGACTGGAGAGAGAAGACTGAAGGGGCAGTACCACTTTCTAGTGTTCTGATGAAAGCCTTTTTTGCAGGACAGATAGTTTAATTCAGCATCCATCTATATGATATTGGGAGGGAGCATCTGAAAATTTAGAGATGCATTTTTCCCTTTTTTTTGTCAGTCTCTGTGGCTCTATTGACTCGGATCTGCTAATTCCTATTTGCCAAAAATTTGGCTCATGAACAAGAAATATTTAAAATGTAAATCTCTGACGCAAATATCCAGAGCTGACTGGGAATCTTTTATCAGGATGATAAATAAATTTTTTTTAAAAAAATAATATTTTATTTCCCAATAAAACTGCAGTTACTGCCAGTTCCAAATTTTCTATTGGAAAGTTTTTGTTCCACTGAATATTTTGCAATTTCCACAGAAAACTTGAATTAACTGTTTCATTTGGCTTGAAATGCATTTTAAATCACTTAGTGTTTTATATAATATTTTTTCTGGTCCTGGAGAGAATTTCCCTATGATTCTTTGCCACATGGCAGTAGGAGTTCAGCTCCCAGCATTACAGACTGCTTGCATCCCCAACCCTGATGTTCATAGCCACTTGCCCACCACGTGACCCAGGACACAGGTTTCCCATGGAGTTGTTAGTAAGGGAAGGAGAATGGCAGACTCTCATTATATGCTGCATAAACCCAGGCAGACATCATTGTCCTGATTCCCAAGAGGACTGTAAACCAATGTGTTTATTTCTTTCCTGACCTGGATTGATGTAACATCAAGCAATCATGGGGCTTCAGTGCACCATACAAGTTCTGGCACGGTTTGGATGTCTGGGCTATAGGGAAGAGCAGACCCCAGCTCCAGCAAGGTAGTGCCTGGCTCCCATACGCCTCAGAGAAACACATTTTTGATGCAGGATATTTAGGGTTGTTTCATCAGTGAGTGGAGTAAAAAACCCATCAATTTCAAAATTGCTGAAAGTTTCATTCTGTTAGAAGAACATCCAAATGAATATGTTTGTCATTTCCTAACTGGAATTAATGTGGAATTTCCATCCCACACACACAGAAAAAAAAAATCTGAATCTTACTTTTTAATCCTGTTTTAAATGGAGGGGGGTGGGGGTGGGGGGGGAAGGCTGAAATGTCAACAGTTCTCCTGGGATAGAAACGCTGTATTTGCTATGCTCTGTAAACAATTTTAAATAGGAGACTGTTTCAGTGGAGATCACGTTCTCAAATGCATGATTTATGGGCTTATGAGGGTATTAAGCATCAAATTAAGTGTCTGTAAGGATCTTTTTTCACCTGAAATCTATGACTTTAACATAAACTACCCTAAACTGGCGGAAGGTGAGAGAGATCAATATGACAGAAAAAATAACAAAGCACCTGATAAACACTAAATTATCTCCTAAAACCTGTAAATATCCAACATGACACTAAATGCTTTCTTCATCTGAGCAAGCAAACTGGCTGCAACTTTAATGTGGTGTCACTCTCTCCTTTCTCACTGTGTTATACATTCCCCTCTAGTGGCTAGTAAAAGATTTATGGGAGGAATTTCTTCTGAGGGCTAGAACCAAATTTGCAAAGGGGAATCGAGGAGAATTAGGCATGTAAATACTTTGAACAACCTAAACAGGGGGTCCTTACCTCGTGCAGTGACAAAACTCACCTGCTGCAGGTAGAGACCAAATTGCTCTTATGGCCTGAGTAAGGTTGCCTACATCTAGAAATCAAAGGCTGAAGGAGCATGCTGGGTACAGTTTGAGGGTGGGGGACAGAGTTAGGGTTGAGAAGAAGTCTGAAAAATATGTCTTGTACAAGTTTGAATAGTGTTTACAATTATTTTGTCCTTATTTGTCCTGCTTTTTTTTTTCTTGCTTTTTTTTTTTTTAAACAGGGATGAGTAGCCTTATGGTATCTTTTGTTTTGCTTTCATGGGAGTTTTGTGTGTGTGTGTATGCATCTTTGCTTGCTTAGGTGCTCTGAGTTTTAACTCCATCTGTGTCTCTTGGATTTGGGGATTGGGGTCTGGAGTGTGTTTGTTCTGATTCTGAGTAAAATTACAGTGTGTTTGCTCTGAGCACACTCCATCCTTTTGTTGATTGCTGTGGTGCGTCTGCCTGAACTGGGGAAAGAAACAATCAGAGGGAGAAGTCACAAACTCAGCTCTGTGGCTCTTCATCTGCTTGCTGGAGAGAGAGAGAGACGATGTATCCATAAAGCTCTGTAGGATACTTAGGAATCACTGGCATCTGGATTAGACCTCAACTTTGGATTTGCCATATCACAGAACAGCCTTGGTTGGAAGAGACCTCTATGATCATCCAGTCCAACCATTAACCCAGCACTGCCAAGTCACCACTAAACCATGTCCATTAGCACCTCATCTACACGTTTTCTCAGATGGTGAGCTGGGCTGTAGATGTGGGGAGCACCTGAATGTACTCCCACTGCCCTTTTCTCAGAGCCAGCCCCAGCACTGGTGCCAGCTAAAACTTCAACGGGCAACTTCCAGATGCACCATTTCTTTGGCTACTGAGGATTTTACTCCAGTGCAGGACTGCCACAGCAGAGGAAGTCTGCTTTACACTGACTTTCCAGTGCAGACTTCTGCTCTGAGAGGGTGAGGTGTAGGTACAGATACCCGTGATGATTTCTCCTTCAGTAAGAACAGGACCTGCTGGACGTGTGGGGCTTCTTTATGGCTTTCTTGTGTTGATTGAAATGAGCCATAATCACCCTTGAAATGCCTTAATTTCACCAGTCTGCTGAAAAAAATGTATACTTTGTTCTCAGTATAAATAGCCACGTAACCTCTGCTGGTGCAGGATTTGTGATGTTTGGTGCCAGCAGCCAGCAGATATGTTAAGTGGCAAACCAGGTTTCTGTAATTCCTCTTACAGTGAGGGGAGCGAACCAGGCTCATCAGCAGGCGAGGATGTCCCTACCACCTTCCCACTGTGTTTTCAAACAGCATTTGGGAGTGATTTATGCTGCATTGGTACCATCTGCTCGTCATCATAAGTATGAATGAAGTGATAATGAAGAAAATGTTCTAAGCAGCTAACAAGACGATTACACTATAATAACATAATTTTGGCATAATTTGGATCTTCAGCGATCTACAACACTTCATTTCAAAATCGAAAGCTCCAGAGCCTTATTGCAGCTACACAGAGCTCTCTTCTGACTTTTAATATCAGGGGAAGAGCAAAATTGATCTTGAAATGTGTCAGAGGTCCCGTTCCACCTGTCTGCTGACTTGCACTTTCCTCTTCACGGCATCTGCTGTGCTGCAGACTCTCAATTCATTTACTTGCCTGCTTCACCTCTTCTTTCACCTGTTTTGGAAACTTCTTCTCCAGGTAAAGTCAGTACCTCCCCAGGGCAGGAGCCAGCTCTTCTTCCTGCCAGGGGTTTCCACCTGATCTATTCACCCTTTCCTGAAGGGAAAACAACACGAACTGTCTGTTGCAACTTCTGTGAGGACCCTTCAGTATTTCTCAGTGGAGAGTAAATTGAAAGTTCTGAGGAAACAAATAGTAGTGGTGATTTTGCATTAGATTCAGTGAAGACTCAGCCTGAACAAAAGCTGCAATTTTTTAAAAAAAAAAAAATTAGATTTTTTTTTTTAACTTTTTTTTTGTTTCAAAATGGCAACTTGTGTAGAAAATTAAATCTCGTTTCTTTAAAGCCAAGGAGTAAAATGCATCTTTTCTTTTAGGTCTAACAGAAGTGTCTCAGCTCTACCACCAAATGAAGAATTTTGATTTCCATGGAGTTAGGACTGTCTGGCCCAGGTTAACCCAAATTTGTACTGTCCACTACAGGTGGATAAAGGGATCTGCAAGAGGAATCATGATTCTTGTTTACATTATTTCAGGGATTCTGGGGCTGCTGGAAACAAGTTCTTCCCCTTCTTTGGGCAAGAGCATTTCAGAAGACTACCGGAACCTGCTCTCATTCATCTTCCAGACTGGAAAACAACTCAGAGGATGTCCCTTCAGCCCAGAGGAGTCTGAGTGTTCAATGCTCTTGACTCCTCCTCCCTCCACCCATCTGGAACTAGGAGGGAGGCGAACCGGAGGACGGCACTGAAGCTACACCCTACCCAGGAACAATCTTGCCCTGGAAAATTCTGTACAAGGAGGCTGTGCTGTTTTCCACATGCTTAAGGCCACTACAGTAGTCAGAAAGTGGAAAAAAATATGTATGTGTAGACCAAAATAGAAAAAACCATGTAGGTCAGATCTGAGGAAAACCTTTCAGAGCAATGCTTGAGGTTTCTGCGTGGAGGCACAGGGTCAAAGACACAATCAACTTCCCCAAAAAAGAATGGCATGAAGAAGTATTAGCAGATACTCCCCAGTGATTTAAAGAGGAAGAAAAAATAAATTAATAAGGATCTACAAGCTGAAAGAACTCTATTAAAAAAAATAAAAATAAAACAAACAAGCTTCCGTTGGCAGTGTACAAATATCTTTCCTGATTTATTTTTAATCATGAGAAGGAAAAGAGGGGGAGAAAGGGAATAACAGCCTTTGCCAAGTGTTCAGTGATTCTCATATACCCGATTCCCAGCTGCACCTAACTCATTATCACTCTTGTGAGTATAACACTTCTCTGCAAATGCTCCAGCCACTTAGATTTTTGAAGAGGGTTTTTCAACAAGGATGGAATGTGATAAATGCAATTTAAACAAGCCACTTAATCAACTTATTTATATTAGATAACAATATAAGCAGAGCAAGTCTTCCACACAGAAGCCCTCAGAAAGCCTCTGTGGAAAAGAAAACACCACAAGATCCCCCCTTGTGCAGCCACCCTCAAAGCATTTCTCTGCTGGGTGGCAGATCTGTGTCCCCCCTGCTCAGAATGGGCAGTCAGGGAATGTTGGCAGGACAGAGCTTATGGCTGGGAATTCACACTTGGTGGCCCAGTTTGGTCCCTTGACTGCTTTTACATGTCAGCAGCACCCTCTGAAGATCTGAAGGTCTCTGACACTCCCCAGCCCTTGCCCCATGCCATGACTTGGTGGCCACTGCCAAATTTGTCCTAGTGATTTCAGGAGAAGGTTTATCTGCTCAAAGCTATTGGCTGTAATTTTCTGGGAGGATGAAGAAGGCAATTCTTGGGAAAAGAAAACAGCTTTTATTAATTTTATAAATTTTATTAAGGCTTTATTAATTTCTGAGGTTGCCTCTGGGAAATGCTGTATGCCCTTCTATCACTCTGTTAGTGATATGGAATAGAATATGGAACCAAGCTCTGTATGCAGCTTATGCCATCCAAAGTGCCCACAGGCCTCAGGAAAATGTTCAAGAAAGTAATCTGTGCAGGTGGAGGTACCAAAAACATCAGTGAACAAAACAAGCTTTTAAAATTATATTTTCAGATAGGAAATAGGAGATGATCCTCACATTGGGTGAGGAGTAGCAAAATAGAGGCAGAATTTTAATTTTAATTATTCATCTTACTTAATCTGAGAATTTAAGTTGATCCTCATTTTACAGAAGCTTGTGGAATCCCTAATTTGAGATAAGGTCTGAGCAAGGATCAGAGACCCCAAGCAGAGAAGAGGGCTGATGGAAGCTTAAGCTGACAGAAGTTTGAAAAGAAACAAATGGGCTTTGCCTTTTGGAGAATGTAAGCAAAAACCACAGCTCTGGAGGGAAAACAAGACAAAGTCATAGTAAAATGATTCATAAACCACAGATTTCACTTCAGGAAATGCAGAGGCAAAGGTGAAACTCCAAGAGGAGATGGAGCAAAACTAGAGGCACTCTGATGCACAGGCACACAGACAAGCACAAACCAGCCACGTTTTGGAAGCCTTTTTGTCTGTGAAAGAAGCTAAGACATGACTGCAGGTATCGAAAGACAAACAAGATATATGTAGTTTGCACAGATGAGAAGGATTGGTAGGAAATGTTAAAGAGACAGCTTTGTACACTGACTGAATATTACACTGGGCATGAATGGAGCCCTTTTCACTGGTCGTTCAGACATCAGTGCACAAATTCACAGGAGGTCAGAAGTGCATTAAAAATTTTGAAGAATAAATCTAGTAGTGTTGCAAACAGGAGTGTAGACCTTCATTAGACTCAGTGGGGAATTTCCGAGCTAGATATGGAGAGAAGATGTCTTTCAACAGCAGGATCCTCCAAGCTGTGAAATAGAGCAGGATGTGCCGATTAAAACCCATGAGCTCCTTTGAAGATTTGCAAGACAAAGGAGACCAGCTCAGACTGATTGAGACCTTTTGATATGCTAGCTACATAGTCACTTCTCTATAATATTTCTTTTTAATGAAGGAGAGGTAAGTGAAATTAGCCTTTTATGAGATTTAGGATGAAAAACAGCACTTTCTGAAGCATTGCGGCTAAGACTGCATGTCAAAGTGAGCTGGTGGGCAATCTGTGGGAAACTACAGACCAAACCCTCCCTCACCATCACAAGTACCTTCTCTCTAGTGCATGTGGAGCAACCTGCTGTTCCATCAAGAAGGATGTTTTGGTGTTACAGCTCTGGTTTCTCCTGCATAACCACGTGGGAGTGTGGCGACTCACTCCACCTTCCCCTGGAGATCCAGAATGGATCTGCCACTCACCCTGTGAGCACACATTACCCATGACCTTCATCACACCCAGAACCTGACCTAAATTCAGCCTTTCTTAGCTGCCACACTTTTCTCATCCACACTTACCATTTTGCATTTATGCAGCAGTAACAGCTGTCAGCCACTGATGGCAGGGTCCCAAGCCTCGACCAGGTCTATGGTTTCAGGGTTACATGCACATTTGCCATATGGACAATCCTGCAGTAACGTGTCTCATAGACTATCGTGGGCTGAAGCTGGAAGTTCATATGGAAATATTTTTTGCGTGTGTGCTGGTTTTGCCAAACGTCCTGTTTTAATTATTCATCTCTCCTCATGAATAAACGAAAAGGGGAAACATCAAAAGTCGCCAAATACTCTGTGCTGGTCACAAACACTGAAGGTTTCTTTTTAATGTACAATCAGAAAGTTGGATTAAGATTCATTCCTTTGATATGCAGCTGATTATTTTTTTATATATAAAAAAGAGAGAAATTCCTGTTTCCTGCAATTAACTGTATTTTTTTTGAAGCGCAACAGGCACAGAGAAATCACATATCTGTGGCGACTCCTTTCAAAGAAAACAATTAGCATCCATATCAAAAAGCTAATTCAGAGAAATTAAAGAACACATACATCAGTAAAATATAATATTTCCTCTTTAGCACATCTCATTGTGTACAATGTGTCACTGTAAAATTGTTAGGCTTGGAGATAATGAAGAGTGACAGTTGAAGGGTTCAGGGCTTCATATAAGACTTTTGGGTATGTAAAGATTTTAATTGCACATAATTATGAATGTGCAAGTGGAACGATTTAATTTTTTAGCTTTCATGCTATTAGAAGGCTAATAGAACCAATATCAAACTGAGTTAGTTACAGCAGAATTACTAAAAGAAGCTATTTTTTCATTCAGCTATTTAAATTAAATCAAAACAAAAAAAATTAAAATAGCTCATATGTTTCTCTCTTACATTTATATAGTGGTAGCAAGATAAGTGGTGTGTGTTATTAACACAGATGAAGAAAATAGTTTTAATAAGATTAGAATACCCTGAAATAATGGGAATGAATAGTGGAGGAGCAGAGAAGGCAAGGGACAACTATAAATGGTGCGGTTAAAGTATGTAAGTGGTCTGTTAAGTTTGAGAGAGTCTGTCACATGAAGCAACTCTCTATTCTTACTATAAATACATAAACATACCCTCTCCCCGCTTTAGACAGACACACTACTGCTGATGAGCACAACAAGAGGAGGAATGAGCTCCTTTTGCTGGGTCTGTGGGGTTTGTGACTGCTGAAAACACACAAATCGCAGGGACAATGTGTCCAATATTAATGGTTGGACTAGATGATCTTAGAGGTCTTTTCCAGCCAAGGCTGTTCTGTGGTTCTGTGATTGTATGATAGCCCGGAAGGTTTCTGAACAGTGCCTTGACTCTGGGACTCAACTATCTTTTTCACCTTGGCAATGTCAATAAGGACCACGGCAGGGATTGTTCTCTCCCAGCATCCTGGATGACGGTAAGCACTAAGACAACTTCCAGGAAAGCTCAGGGTGGGATAAAACAACATTTCCACCACCGCCCATTTTCTGCAGGGTTCAGCCCTCCCCATTAATAACGTTCCCTCGTCTGTCCCCAGAACTGAGCAGCCAGCCCTCTCCTCCATCTACCTCAGTTTCAGGTTCCCCTTCTCATATATCCCCACTCCTGGTGGGCATTTCCCTTACCCTGCCTGAAGTTCATCCTTTCTCTGATACCTCACAACCATGTCTGCTAAGCAAACGCTGAGGCTGGGGGAGACTGGAGTTCCCCTCCTCTGCTTTTCATGCAAGCGCCTGTTCTCCCTACAGCTGTAACACAGCCTGCCCAGCACGGGGGACAGAGGGCAGGAAGAACAGTTATCAGCAGAGAGGAGTGATAGGAAATAGTGTCCAGACACTCAGCATTTTCTGCATCCATAACCAGGTGTTTCAGTTCTGGATCACTTTTCATTCCCCGTATTGTTCCTTACAACAGAGCTAGAAAATGAATTTCTATCTACTGTTAAACCCTATTTAAGTCCACCTTTCAGCAGCAATTAGAAGTCTGTTGATGTTAGGATCTCTTTGCAGATCTTGGACCTTTTCAATTAATTTTAATCAGGTTCATTAGCACTTTTTTAATGTGTAAGAAATGGGCAAATACATAACTGAAGAGCCACTTACCTTTTAATGAAGGTAACAAATATGCAATTAAAAAAGCTCTGTCTTTCAGCAACTTTGCAGTAAATTAACTTGTTTTGTCATTGTAGTGCATGAAGAATGTCACTTACTCTGGAGTTTTGACGCAAAATTCTTTATCACTGGCAGAATTAGCAAGTAACATTAAGAACTAGGAAATGACAATTAGTTCGTGAATTAGGTGGAATATACAATGTGTTAATTATTGAGGGACCAAACTTCATGCAATTAAAATTTAAAATCAAGATAAGAATAATGTATTATTAGGCATCTGAGTATTTAATGAAGTTGCAAATGATTACCAAATTTTATAAATTAATGCTAAGGTTGCTTGACTATTCTTAGAAAATTTTGTGCCCTGGGACTTAAAACAGGCTGCAGTTATTTGTGAAGAGAATAATACAAATCTCTCAAATGTGGTAGGAAGCTTTGCTTTTTATCCATTATACATGTGCCTACGAAGATGTTTATTAAATATCTTGCTGCTAAGAATGTTACACCGATGTTTCTTCACCAAGATCTTAATTTTAAAGCTGAGTTTCACATACAACTGCCTTATCCAGCAGTTTACTGCCTGTGCATCAGCAAGCTGCTGAGAGTTCACTCTTCCTATTGTAAATCGTCTTAAAATCAATGGTCATTTTTCCAAGCAGGCCACATTCTGCCCATGCTACATTCCTGGAAATACAGAGTAAATGCAAACAGCAGCTGGTTATTGGCTGCAGTGGAACTTGGATCATATCCACACTACCGTGCGAGACTTGATCCTGTGGCTGCAAGTGGAGGTTGGAAAAGCCATGAAGCTAGACTAGTGAGTCGTCACTTCGGTGTGAACAGCCAGCCCTGTATCGTCCCCATGAACTGGAGTAAAGCAATAGGCCAGCAGGAGGAACTGTATCCAGGAGGCATCACAGTAACTCTAGATTTTGTAAGAGGAGCCACATCTGTGCTGCTGTTTGAGGGGAGCAAGGCCAAGCAGTGATGAAGTCAGTCAGGGCAAGGCTAAGGACTCCCGTGGTGATCTCTCTGTGCGACCACAACTGCCTTTGATGTCAGAATCTCATGGCTAAAAGGAAAGTGGATATCAACACATAGCCTGAGGAGGGTGTCATGCCCAGCTGAAGTGGGAATCAATTCCCCCACCCTCACCCTGGATGACTTGTAGACCCCATGCAGCCCAGCAGCCCCCTCCCCAGCCAGGGTGCAGGGCAGGTTGCACTGATTTCTTGCCCTTAAGAAGTATTTTTTAAAGGGTTAGTTGGCTCTGACGATGACCAACATGAGTGCCATAGGAAGGATGCCCCATGTTTCCCCTGGCACTGTAAGCTGGGGTCAGGAGTCCAGTCTCCTGAGAAGCCCAGGGATGAATGGCACAAATTTCTGCCCTACCGATACTGACAAACAGGGGCTGGGGGAGCAAAGCAGATCCTGGGGGCTGCATCTGAGCGCACACGGCCCTGAGGAGCCAATCCCAATGTCTCCCTGGCTGTATGGTGGCAATGTGAGCGTGGTTTCATTGCCAGCAGAGACGCAGGGTCAGGACCTGCTCTCAGAGAGCTAAAAATGACAACGTGAAAAAAGCATCTGCCATCCCTGGGTTGCAGCGTTGGGCAGCCCAGGGCAAGAGCAGTGAGCCCA
Organism: Podargus strigoides; assembly: GCA_028020825.1. Classification (NCBI taxonomy): domain Eukaryota; kingdom Metazoa; phylum Chordata; class Aves; order Caprimulgiformes; family Podargidae; genus Podargus; species Podargus strigoides. The sequence goes on along the minus strand of CM051626.1, from coordinate 6,515,751 downwards.
GCTGGCTCCATCCATTTCTGCCTCCCAGCACCACTTACCTACCTGACAACGACAACAATTTAATTTCAACAGCTTCCACAAAATTAAGTGTTTCTCCTGTAAAATCTCCAGCTTCCATCACTTTCTCTTCTTTGCAAGAGCCAACAGTGGACTTCAGAGCAGCCTTGCTGGTGTGCACTTGGCTATGAGCCTCAAGTTTTGCTATACTTCCTTCACTGTGGTGAAATAAATCTGCCCTGCTTGTGCATGAATGCCACAGCTGGTCTGTACAGTGCTCCCCACACTGCTTCACTAGCTGGATGATCTGTCCTGCAGCAACAGGAAGTCCTGTTTGAAAGCTGTGTCCTGTATTATTTGTTATTTCTATCATAACAAATGCGAGAGCATGATGGAGAGCTGCGTATCAGCAGTGCCAGCGCCCCTCCCAGGGACCCTCACTACCCTGTCTCCTTTGAGTGGTGTTGGAGACTCCTTACTGCTACTAACAAGGAGCAATTTGAGCAAAAGATGTGTTTTCTTCAGAAAACAACTCATGACATACAGGAGGGCTGCTGGTGCTTTTAGCCCCTGTCGGTGTGGATGGCAGGTCTCAGAGGGGTCTCATCAGTATGTGCATGTTTCTGGCTGTGTGGAGAAGCCCTCCTACACTGTTTTGGGCTCTTGTGGCAAGTTTTTCCCACTTTTTTGCTCCAGCATCTGCAAAGGACTCAGTGGTGGAGTAAAGCATTTGTACCTTAAGCAAACAAAGGTACAGGCAGAAGTACTGGTGGAGACACTCCATAACAATTCATCAGCCCCAGGGCAGTGTCTCTGTACCAGGAGGCTTTCTGTGTCACTTTTGTCGTGTGGGATGGGACTTCACCTCCAGCAGTGTCCCCATCCTTGTGGCTGCACTCGGGCTTTTGTGCTGGCTGTGGGTGTCACTGGCTGTCCCTGTGCTGGGAGTAATGCAGCATGCAGTGCTGATCCTGCATGCAGCCCACAAACAAGGCTCTGTGTAAACTATCTTATTTATTTCACTGTCCTTCCCCCATTCACCAGGCAAATTATCACATGTGTATTCAGTTTCAATAAGATAAAAAATTGCCTAATAAAATATTTACTCAGCCTTTGTCCCTGCAAGTGTAAACTCATGTAATTACAGAGCACTCCAGAACCTGTGGCTATAAATCTCTAGAAATAAAATCCTCAGCACATCGACAGAATAAGTCTCCCACTTACTATGAAAATGGGAAGCCAGTCCATGCCAAGCTGTTAGAGTAACTTAATATGCTGCAACTCATGCTCCTTCTCTCTCTTCAGTCTTCAGGGAAGGGTGTTTATCTCTCAATGACAGTGATGGCTGTCATTAGCTTTCCATCACAGGCTGGAAAAGTGATGATTCCCCCTTCCTTGCTAAAATCATTGTCTCTCAACCCAATATTGCCTCTCATTGTGGCCAGTGGCACCTGGGACATGCTGTTAGCAGAAAGGCCAATGTGTGTAGATGCATTCAGAAAATTCAAAGTATCCCAGTAAGAAGGAGGCTTTGATTATCTCAGCTACTAAAAGAAGCTGCTGGATGTTAAGGTGTTCTGGCCTGATCTTCCTTGCACTGACAGCACGGCAGCCTTCCATGGGACACACTGCCAGCAGAGACATGGTGCGACTGAGCTGCTATTTCCAGGAAAACATTCCTGAGACTTCAGGGCTGAATCTCAACAGAGAGTGGGAACCTGTGCCTGCTGCTTGCAACAGGCAAGTGATTAGCCATAATCTGTTCATCAGATGGGCAGGGGAGAAGAGGGGCTGTTACTCTCTATTTTCAATACTCTTTACATTAGGACTTTAGCACTGAGGGATCAAAGAAGGGAGCACAAGGAATAACAACCTCTTTTGTACCTGTCACTTTAATATATGCCTGCTCCCACTTTGGCACCGGCACCAGAGTTTCTGAAATGCAGTAGCTTACAGCGGTAGGGAGTATATTTTGAAGGAACTTTTAATTAAGTCTGTCCTTGGGCTCCTGAGCAGAGAAAGGTGGGAGTGCTGGTGGTTGTTTTTAAAGGGTTCCTCTATGAAGACAATTTTTTTCCCAGGCTATTGCAGGTCTAGAATTGGGGAAAAAAAAAACCCAAACAGGTAACCTCTCTAACTCAGCAGGTAACCTAACCCACCAGTCCCTGAAAAAGCACAGCAGCGCAGGCTTTTTACTTCCCAAACTAATTACTTGAAAAAAACACTGCTTGGATGCAAAGCAGGTATCAACATTGCCATTGAGCCCTGTCACTCCAAACCAAGTGGCTGGCAAACAGACAATAAGGGAAAGTAGGGAGCAAAGAAGAAAAACATCCTTTACTGGCTGCCCTGCAGAGAATCAAGGTGACCTAAAGAAAGCCCCTCACACAAATGAGTGAGCGGTTCAGTCCTTGAGGTAGTCATGGCCACGGGGTCCTCCTTTGAAAACCAGAGGAATCTTCCATACTAAAAGCCTGTTTGCTTTTTCTTCTTAGCTGGGCAAACCACCCCAAAACACTTACCTTTGTCAGTGTATTTTCTGTTTAAAAACATTTAATTGAACAAAAACCCCCCAAAAGATTTGCTACCAGCTTCTCCAGGAGCTGACCCAAGGTAACAATAGTTGGAAGGGACAGGAGGGAGGAAATGGCCTCACATTGCATCAGGGGGGGTTTAGATTGCATATTAGGATGAATTTCTTCCCAGAAAGGGTTCCCCAGCACTGGCACAGGCTGCCCAGGGCAGTGGGGGAGTCCCCATCCCTGGAGGGATTTCAGAGCCGTGTAGATGAGGTGCTGAGGGACACGGGGTAGTGGTGACTTGGCAGTGCTGGGTTAATGGTTGGACTGGATGATCTTAGAGGTCTTTTCCAACCAAGGCTACTCTGTGATTCTATGTTTCTATGATAATTTCTTTATTTCAAAAACCCTAACACCCAAGTTTCTTAATGGTTGTGTATATGACAAGAAGGCTGTCATATCAGCCTGGGCCTTCACATGAAACCTTCTGTCAACCTCTGAGCTTCATCTCAGAAACTAATTTGCCCTAGAACTCTCCAGTGCCACTTTTGCAATAGCACATGTTAACAAGAGACACATCCAGCAGTGACAGCCACAAAGCTCTGCCTGAAATGAAGTCTGAGCGGAGCACTCACACTTTTAGTGATGGAACTTCTCTGTTTCCAGCCCAGGATAATCAAGGATGCCAACTTACCATAAGGCTGAAAATGCAAACTGGAATATCCTGCCCCTTCCAGCTTACTCCAACACCATTTATGGCACCAAGGGATGGTTCCTCTGGATCTCCAGCTTGTTTCAAATTCTCCTTTTTGAACATGAGGAAAAAAGAATTGAATGTGTTTCAATCTTAAGCCTTCTTCACTCCTCTCTTTCATCCATTTCTCCCTCACTTGTTCTCCACATCAGTGCCAGAAAGCAGCTGCCCTGTTCCACCTGGGTCCCTGATGTGCTCTCATTGCAGCGGGGCTGGAGGGAGCTGCCTGCTCCGGTCACTGCTGCCCCGCTCCCTGCCACGGTCCTGCACTGCCCCGCTCCCCAGCCCCACCAAAGCCCATCAGATTCAAACCACAAGAGGTCTTCCCCATCCTGTCACCCCCAGGGCCCGGCTGGTTTTTGTGGTCTTATTATCAGAGGGGAAGCGGAGAGTGGAAAGGGCTGTTTCTGCTGACATGCTGCAGGGCAGCTTCCCAGCTGGCAAGACATTCCAGAGAGTGAGTCCAGTCGTTAAAACCAGAACAGATCTGCTGCTTCTTATGGCCTGGCACCCATATTCCCAGAGCCTTCAGCTGCAGATGATGTTTCTGTTGTGACCAATGCTCCTCCAGCACCTGAGAGGGGCTAGAGCCCTGCCCTGGGGGCTGCCACGTGCACCCATGCATCCATTGCACAGGTCTCTGCTTCGAAAAAGGATCATTACAGCTGAAAATAAGTGACTGAAGGGCTGATTTTCTTCCTTTTTCTGTATGGTCTTAATAAAAAGCAAACAGTCCCTTTGGGGAGTTATATTAACAAAGTGAAATTAATTTTTTTAAGGACCAGCTTCAAATTCACCCGAGCAGTGTTAACATTCCGCCAACGCATCCATCAGATGACACCCTGTGGCTGAAAAATATGTCTCCCAGCTGGTGTCCAAAACCAGGTCCTCACTGCTCACCTGCATTGCTGTGTCCCAGCTCTGTGGGACAGGACCAGGAGCAGCAGAAGGGATCCCATGCCATCCCAATCCCACGTACTGGCCCCACGGCTGCTGGGATGTGCGTGTGAGAGTCCACGATGCCACTGCCATGACGTCTGGAGATGTTCTTGCCTTGGGAAAACGGTGCTGGCTGTCACCCAGCAATCTTTAATAGAGACTGAACATGGATGCGGGGATGCTTGTGCATAATTATACACAACGTATAGGGCCATTTGCCATATGGGAGCAGTTGGAGCCCTTTGATCTTTCTTGCCCATAAAGCTGGCGTGGCGTGGGAGAGCGGGGTCATGGGGGGGCTCACTGTCGTTCGAGTGAAGGCTGGGGCCATGACTGTATGTTCTTATTTCCCATGAATGTTCAGTAAAGAGATTTCTCAGCACAGCTGGAAGAAAGTGAGGGAGTGCTGCTGGTGTCCTCTGGAGCCCAGCTCGGAGGCCTTGGTAGGCAGACCAAAGGGGTGCTGCAGGGAGGCTGGCTGGAGCCAGAGGCTCACCTCCTCTGGGAAGGACCCTCTCCCCCGCATCCCTGGAGCTGGGGAGAGCATCCCTCATTCAGAACAACAGCTCTGAGTGGGAAGTCTTGGCTGAGGAACATCTGCAGTGTGGGGATTGCTTGTGCTTAAGGTGGCAACACCTGAAGGTGGGAGGAAGCCCACCCACACCACTGTCTCTGCCAGCCAGGACATGGTGTGCTAGCAGCAAAGCCAGGACAGCCACACTGCCGGCCTCAAACACCTCTCTAGGAAGGGCTCAGCTTGCCTCATTGGTCCTTCCTAATTACCAGCTGCTTCCTCCACACCGGTGGTGCTGGTACAAGTGTTTACAGGGCAGGGCTTGGGACTCGCTGCTCTTAGATTTGAATGGGGCTTTACCACAGCCATGCCTATTTTTTGTGGTTTCCACAGGTCCTTGGGTGGATGATGCTATTTCATGAGAAGGAGTTATATACTAAAACCACTTCATAGATTCATTTATTATTATTATTATTTTCTTTTATGGGGGAAAAAAAAAACAGTCCCTTTGCAAAGGCAGCTGGGAATTCACTTGTATTTTCCACAGTCTGTCAGGTTGTGTCTCCCCAGCCTGAGTTTATTTCTGACTCTGCTGCGGAGGTGTGAGTAACCCTGACCAGACCACTTGGCCCCTCCGGCTCAGTTGCTTCTTTTCTCTTTCATTTTCCTGCCACATAAATTCCTTGATATAAGAGCTGGTTGTTCGTTTGCATTTGTGGAGCCTGTTGTGCAAGGAGGGAGAATGCAGGAGAATGCCTGCACTTTGCAGCATTAACCCAACCCATGCACACCCGTTGCTGTCAGTACATCCACACCGCCTGACAGGTACTTGCAAACTCTTTCCATCCACCCTATGCAGACAACACTGAGCTGGATTTCAACTTCTGCCCACTTTCTCTTTTTTTTCAAGCTTTTGAGCCACAAAACTGGCCAACAGGCACAGCTGGGAAACACACTGCAGCACAAAGAAGAAATAATAAGGGCTGGGAGGAGTTCTTTTCCTCTCTACAGAACTGTAGTTGGGCCTTCCATTTATTTTTAATTTTTTTAAGCCCAGCTGGGGTATGAACTCCTTAGCGTTAGTTTGACTTATGGGAAAGGAAGGGCATTAGCATATTTATAAAAATTTACCTTGTTCTGAAACTACAGACATGCTCCACCTTTTAATTTCACGATTAGTGTCATTTCATCATGGGGGAAAAGCCACTTTTTCTATCCAGCGGCACAAAACGAATACAAATCAAACACATGCTTTCTGGAATTATTCACACAATGTTTTCAAAAATCGACATAGTTCAATAGTTGAGCAATAAATTTTCTTACTAATGAGACACTAAAAAATGTTTTTGATGTTACGCCCAGGGAAAACTAGTTATTGCAGATTTATAGGCAATCTGTGCAAAGACTGTCCTTTGCTTCCAATGAGTTTCTAATTTTGATTTGATGATATCCAGCTGCAGAGATTTGGCCATGATATTATATAACTTGTGATATCACATCTATACAGTATTTTCTTCACCCTCAATGACTGGCCTTTTCATAGGCGAGCTGGACTGCAACAGCCTTTGGTCTCTCTCTGCAAACAGTCATGGCACATAGTGTTTATGGACCCCTTGAAGGTGTATATGTAGTTATGGTACATGCATCTCATAACTCTCTGAAATACAGGAGGCAAATTTAAATTTTACCAAAACCACAAATTTTTTCCTTCTGGTTTCTCCCACACTCTCTCCACTGCTGGGAGCTGTAGCTCAGGGCAGGTCAGAGTTTGGGCAGTCCTGAAGGTCTTGAAGACAGCATTTTGCATTTCCCTTTGTCCCAAGCATCGCTTCCAGAGTCAGACTGGCTTGTACCACCCAGGGCCAGCCACCACACCAAGGACCAGCATCACTGCAAACCACATCCATGCAGAGGAAGGTTCAGGGCAGTTGGTGAAGGTTGGTGACCTCATCAGCCACTATTTTAGCAAGAAGAAGCTTGAGAGGGAGAGTTTCTCATTTCAAACGTGGAGTATGTTCTTCTTTTGGCAAAGGCAGAGTGGTTCATTCGTTGAAGGTGACCACCAGTGCGTTCCCTGGAGGTGGCCAGAGGTGGCCCAGTGCAGGAGTTGACTATGTTGAGCCCCTGCCAAAGAAGAACACACATCTTCCCTGGGGACATTTCTAATCTGAAACAAACCGAGCGGTGCCGGTATTGATACTGCTGGCAGGCCCCCTTCCATAGGAAATGAGGGAATGTGGGATCTCTCAAAGGGTAATAACAAGGCTCCTTGCCTGGATACAAGAACGATGAGTGCTTCAGAAGTGCTGATGATTAAGGCCCGTGTTTGGGACGCTCGGAAAAAAACGGTCTCCCGAACGAAACAGCCATGAGCCAGTTTGCTGCGCCGCTCGCCCGCCTTCCGCCCACATGGCTGCCTTGTGGGCAGGCTGCAGACAGCCCCGGCGCGCGTCTGGCTGCAGCCTCCCGGCCATGTGTGCCGGAGCACGCAGGGGCTGCCTGTGCCGGCGTGTGTCTGCACGGCTCCCGCAGCAGCCGTGCCCAGCAGCCTGGCAACGCGCGCCCTGTCCGTGCCCGCGAGCTGCCCCGCACGGGCACGTCCACGTCCACTCATCCCAGTGGCTGCTGCAGGAGATGAACACGCTGGTAACTCAGCAGGTGAAGCACTGGGCTCCTTTGAATATTTTTGTTTGTAGGGAGTTTGCAGCTTGAGCACGCTGCAAGTAACTAAAAAGCTCAGCTTCTGGGGAAAGACAATAAAACAGAGGCGTATTAAGCTGAACGACTGCAAACAAAGCCTGCAGAGCTATTTTTGCTTAAACAAACATTTCTAGTTTCCAAAAAATGATAAGTCTGTGGCCACCCTAAACAGTATTAAATTAACTGATAACTCACAAATCCTTCAGCCAGTTACTCTTCTAAAGGGCTGCGGGGTGCACACCCATGGCCGGGACCGCAGACGCCTTTGGCAGGGGCTCCCCTGGGAGCCAGGCAGAGCTGTCCTCTCATTCCTCACATGCCATGCATATGCATAATTCCATTTAAATCATGGGTCTGAACAACACAGAAGTAATAAACAAAGTGAAAAGTTCACAGAAACACATTCAGAATGACATCTTATTCCCAGCTTTCAGTAAGCACATTATACATTGAGAAGTTTCCATTCTTTTTTTCCCTCATAACCCAAGCTTTTTGTCCCCTCCTCCTATGCACCTTCTCCACACATTTCTATCTCCAAATTCGCTGCTGATGCAAATTATTTCAATGGCACTTCACAAACATATGCAGAAATGCAGCCAGATGTCTTCCTTAGGTTTCAGGAAAGCAGAGAAGTGTCAGAATTAAATCTGGGTTGCTATGATGCTGCCAAAAATAGTTTCTGCACTCACTCTGTGTCTGTGAAGATGGATCTCAAGGCCAAACACAGAAATTAGCTTCCATATCAACATTTTACTGTCACTTTCATCACCACGCCAATAGATTAGTTAAAATAACATCGTTTACTGGCATGGAGTGTTATTGCAAACAGATGTCATCATTAGGATAAAGACAAGTTCTACTATTTCATCCAGGAACTTATTCATGGAAATTTTGATTTTTCTTATTGAAACAAGAAACACTTTTCAATCTTTGAATATTTCACTCTCCAAAAACACTTTAGGGAGGGTTGGGTTTTTTTGTTTCCTCCTCCACTAAAGAAGAAATCAGCATTTTGCTTGACAAGACAAAATTCTGGTGGTTATTTCCAGTTAAAGGTTTTCCTTCAATGAAAGACAAATGTTAATTGGAAAAATATCTACGAACAGCTCTGATTTCCTGTATGTCTTTCATAATTGTATCTAATTGCATGCTGCTTCCTTCAACTCTTCTTCAGCTGGACTTGAATAATTCTAGCCTCAAATATTTGCATGTTTTTCCCTATATCTAGTTGTTGAGCCACCTTCTCCGTGTTATTCAGATAAAACTGGACACTTATTTTTAATGATTGTTTTACTGCCTGGCTTTATTATGAAGGGAATATGTATGGATAACAGATACACATTTTACTTCATTCACTAGAAAGGAAAATGAAACAGTGCAATGTAATGAGATCAGCCACCAGAACACAGCAGCTCAGGAGGGATAAAGTAATAGTGCACCCTGCAAAGCCTGACAGCTCAGTCCCGCTGGCATGAGAGGCAACGCTCCGGTTGACTTCTGTGGGGCTAGGATTTCATCCTGAGAATTTAATAATGCTGCAGTTTCGAGTACATTCAAGCAGAAATGCATACTCACTGCCGAAGTTTCAGGCTCTCAGTCTGACACAAACAAAAGCCTATGCATTTAAGTAAAAGCATTTTGAGTCCCTATGCTTTATTTATTTAATCTACTTATGACATATTAAATATTGAAAGCTGCATTGTAATAGATTTGATGTACCTCTGAGAAATAACTGTAAAAATCACAAAAAATGCAATAGTGGCTAGTTTGTATTCTTTCTCATTCTACTCCAGAGAAGATACCAACACAGAAGATCATGTTTGGCAACTGTTTTCATGTAGAATATTGACTCATTGCTGCTCTCTGGGCCTATGTATTCCTTATGCTGTGCTTCAGAGGTTGTACATAACTCTTGCATGAAACTTGCAGAGTGTCTCTGTCTCACGAGCTCTAGTACCCAGATGGAAACTCACAGCACTTCAGCACAGCCCTGGCCTCTGCTCCTACTCACATCATTGGCAAAATTCCTTCAGACCTCGCTAATGGAGGGTCAGTTGCTAAAATCAAAAGCTTTTGGAAAAAATCATGCTGCGATCTACGTTTAATAGATAATGCAGCAACTCGGTCTGTAAAATTTTCTTGAGTCCTCTTATAGTCACAGAATCACAGAATGTTAGGGATTGGAAGGAACCTCAAAAGATCATCTAGTCCAATCCCCCTGCTGGAGCAGGAATACCTAGATCAGGTCACACAGGAACGCTGCTCTCCAACAGGTCAGTCCCCAACTTATACTGGCACATGAGGTTGTTCTTACCTAGATGCAAGACTACGCTTGCCCTTGTTATATTTCATTAAATTTTGCTCCCCCCCCCAACTCTCCAGCCTGTCTAGGTCTCTCAGAATGGCAGCACAGCCATAGGGGAATGGACACTATTATATATGTCCTGTACATAGTATAGGGGAATGGACACTGGCAAGAAAAGACACCTTTGTAATGTAAGATAAATGTTCAGCTTGGGAAAAATGGGAAAAGCTTGTATTAATGACCCCAGAGTACACACGAAGTCAGCTGGGCTCCTGGAAAATTCTGAGCTGAGCTCTGGGCACTCACAAAGTGCTTTGAGGTGCAGAGCCATGATGCAGGACCAGCCAGGCTGCAGTGAGGTCCATGTCCCCCCACCGCTAGAGCAGACAGGCTGACCTAAATAAATACTGACCTAAATCAGCCTAAATGCAAAAATGCCCCTGGGATGAGCTGCCTCACTGGCACTAATCCTCCCCAGTTTTTCCAGCACCTCAGCAGTCCAGGACAGCCAGGACAGGATGCAGAACAAGCATTTACCTTATATCTTCACTCACAGCCCTGTGCTGAGCTGCTGGGTAAAAATCTTGTTCCTGCATCTACTATAAATGTGTACAGAGACCACTGCTATGTCTCATTACGCTGAGCTGAGGAAAGAGCAGGAGTTACTGATGTCAGAGGAGCCCCCAGAAACTCTAGCTGGAATCTCTGTCTTCTTCTGCATTTGCCTTTACTGTAATTACGTTTCAGAATAATTTCTCTGTCAATCTTCCACTTCCAAATGTAAATGTCAATTCTCTTGCACAGGTTCAAAACAAACTGTCAGTTTGAAATAGCTTCTAACACGTTAATAATGAAATACCATTTTACCCCCACTGAGAGTAAAATGCTAGCACTAATCATACCATTCTAAAGGGCTTATAAATCAATAAACCAAGAGGCAATGAATGAACAAAACGCTGATTGAAATCACAAGCACATCAAGTATCTGCAGATAATCAGCATCACATGTTAAAAAAAAAAAAAAAAAAGAAATAGTTTTCTTTAAACACGTGGATACACACAGTGCCTTGCAAGATTTTATTTTCACAACGTGGTTTAATTACCTCACCGAGGTAGATGGAAGCACAACTGAATGCTAGCAAATGAGAGCAGTAGATCACTTTGTGATGTGACATTCATAACCCAAAGTGGTACAACCTCATAATAAACTGTCTCCAGTAGCTGGGCTTCTTCCTGTGTCTATTTTCTCTCTTCACTGCTGGATGCCAGCTTGCAGCTTTTGGTTGCGAGCAGTTCTGGTTCCCCAGGTCAGTGCTGTGTCAGAGGGCCAACACAGCAGCTACCAACCAGCCCCGATGCCTGGCTGGGGCCGCAAAGTGGGAACTGCTGGGGCTGACACCATCACCCAGCTGAGAACCCAGAGCACATCACAGCCTGGGGAGCTCAGGGCGTTACCTCTCCCCTCCCACCTGCAACGTGTCCTACAGAGTTTCACATTGCCTTCTCTCCTTGAAGCACATGCTTTGTGGCTCTCTGTAGTCTGTTCAGCCCGGAGAAGAGATGACTTAGAGGGGATCTCACCAATGCTTGTAAATGTCTAGTGGGCATGTATCAAGAAGACGGGGCCAGAATCTTTTCAGTGGTGCCCAGTGACAGGATAAGGGGCAGTGGGCACAACCTGGAACACAGGGAATTCTATCTGCACATGAGGAGGAACTTCTTTACTTTGGGGGTGACAGAGCACTGGAACAGGCTGCCTAGGGAAGTCTCCTTCTGAATTCTGATGCAACATAATGAATAAAATACAATAGAAATGAAGATGTTGGGAATTTATGACACAGCTTTTGATTATAGATCCAGGAATAAATGAACATGAGATTCTTTTGCTAGGGAATTGTAAATTAAGACAATGGATATAAATATTAATATTCTATTGTTATTATCATTATTATTATTATCATTATTATGCAATACTTGATGTTAATATAAACTGATTTTCTGTATTAGTCCAAGTGTCTTTAAAGGCTTTTAAGTGTCATTATTCGATAATGGATGCATGTTTTAATACATTTGCTCTTCTGAATAGGTGAATGGATTAATTGATAGAGGAACATGAAAAGCTTTGCAAATGTGTGTTGATGAACTTGCTAATAAAACATCACACAAAATGTTTTATTCACACAACATAGGCAGGTTCACCCCTTGTTAATATGCAACAAAGTTAAAATGTTCCTGTGAAGTGGCGTTGAGGCATCATGATCTTCAGGTGATATGAGGTAGGAACTTCTTTTAATAAAAACTTCTAGGGAAACACACAACATCAGTGGTTTAAAATTGTGTCCTGGTTCCCCAGGCACAGCCCCACAGCCCAGCCATGCAGGCAGCCATGAGTAGCCCTGAGTCAGCTGGGAGATCCAATGAAGGCAGCTGACTCACAGGTGTGTCCCACACCACCTCGTCATGCTCATTAGAAAAGGAGGGAGCTTTGAGGGGCTTCTGGCCTTCTGCTCCTGCTGCTGACCCCAAGGACCAGGCTGAGTAGAACCTTGTGCACTTTATGTTGGTGAGTGTATTACTTTTATTATTTCACTAAATCTGTTTCTACTTCAACCCATGGGGCTTTTTTCTCTGATTCGCCTTCTCAGCTGGGGAGGGGTCATTGGATGGTAAAACAACTGCTGCAATTTAGCCCAGGGTACTGGCTAAATGTAGACAAATTGTCACATGTTTATGTTGCGTGGTACCTGTTATTTGAATTGTCTTATAGAAATGCTACTGCTGCCATTTTAAATGTTTCTCCCCAAGTGAGAGTAGCTCTTTGCAAGTGAGGTATCCCTTAATAAATATCTTTAAGACACAGTGAAAGGTTCTCAGTATGGAAATTAGATAATATAAAGATCTTTTTGCTCTTTGCAAGATGACAATGATATTTCCTTGTCTCTTACTTCCTCAAATAAGCATTCAATTACCTATTTTTTTCCAAAAGATGACTAACTTACAACTCTAAGTCAGTCAGCTAATGTTTTCTAACAACTTGTACTTGGTGGATCCAGAATGTTATAGTATCAGAGCTGTGTAGCAGTAAATGCATCCAGCAGTGTTATGGAATTTAGGCACCAGTCTTCAAAATATATTCAGAAGCCCAGCCAGAGCAAATTTAATCCAGTGCCTAGAAGCTGGATATTTCAGTATTGTCAAGAAACTGAGCCACAGATTTTTAGAAGTGCCATCTCCAGCTCTACCAAAGCTCTTGAAGCCCCAGCTCTACCCCATGCTATAGCTGGTCAATATAGGTCTGTTCAGTTGTTATTCATCACCATTGCTTTCAGTCATTGGAGGATCTAATTCTTTTGGAGATCTTAACAGAAAATTTTGTATTAGGGGGGTGTGTGTGTGCACAGAGGGAACTGAGAGTTCAGAGAACATCACAGAGCACAAGGACAGTAGATGTTACTCATTACCAAGATAATACTAAGAAGATGAGACTATTTAGTTGTTATACACTGGGAAACAGAAAAAGTTGTCATTACCTTACAGGTGACCTTGTTAAGTTTCTCCTACGTGCCCTTCTTCGCAAGCCACCCACATTGTCACATGCCTGTTTCTCAGAGCTTGGGCACTGCCAGGAAAATCCCCACTGAAAGATACTCTGTAGGGCCATGAGTGCTTGAGAACTCTCTAATGCATTTAAGTGTTAGTAGAAATAAATATCTAAGGGAACTTGTTTACATGTTGCAACAAGGTGTCCTAAATACTATTTTTGACTAAAGTTTAAAACCATTTGAGTTCTTACATGTGTGTGCCTATGCAGCAGCCTTAGGGATTTTGCAAGCATGCAAGGCATGCACCTGGCAGCTCAGGCCAAGCACAAGAACCCCAGACCAGGGACTCTGGGAGCAGTCACACATAGACCCTTGTATCCAAGCTATTCTTTTGGCACCAGCCAGTTAACACCATCAGCTGACACAGCAGAACGCACACCATGACTGTATGTACTTTGGTCACAGCTCCTTGCTGGCTCAAGGAATGTGTCTCAGGGACTACCCAAAATCACAGGCAGCCATCAGGAATCAAGAAGCTGGCAGGGAGAAAGGTGTGATGTGAGCAGCAAGTAGCTCACAAGTCAGTGGGGACTGTGGAGTCAGCAGTTATTAATTTGTGGGACCACAGGCTGAGTCCAGGGGAAGTGATAATCCTTTGAGCCTTTGGGATGGAGGCCATCAGGTAGGAAAACATCATACTGGCATGTCTCTAGAGTTTCCATTGGTACATCTAAAGCACTCAAATGTTAGGAAATGTCAGGGTTTAAGCTACTGAGAGAACTTTATCTCTGCCTGTTTGTGCTGTACAGGGTAAAGCATGACTCCAGTGAGTAATGTCAGAGATGCTTAACTCCCTGTAGAAATATGAGTGAATTGAGTCACTAATTCCAACTTTTCAAATATGTCTCCTGTCCCTTCGATAAACAATTTAACACCTGCTTCATCACTGTCTCCTTCTGACAGTCACAGCATTCCACTTTTCTTGCCTGAAGCAGAGCTCAAAAGTTTGCAAAAAAAAAAAAAAAAAAAAAGTAACCCATCTTACAATGATGTTTCCTTGTAGAATGGAGTATTCACTTCCCCCTGGCCAGGGAGCACCTCGTAGGAGTGAGGGGGGAGTAAAGCCTGGCTGTGGTGGAGTTCCTTCATTCTATAGCTTCCACTGACACCTGCTGGAGACAGACATTTCTTGGTTGCTCATTTGAAATTCTGTATCCAAAATGCCAGAGCACTAGCCACAAATCCACTTTTCCCCCATTTAATGAATTAACACACTGCATGCCTGTAGCAATAAAATAGGGTCAGAATCAGGAATGCTTGCATATTTCCATCTCTGAGCTTATGAAATAAACAGCTTTCTGAAAACCAGACCCAATTCACAGTCATGTACACATGGAGATTTCCTAGCCAAAGAGAAAACAATGTTTCTTAAACAGATAGGTGACCTTCAGAGCACAGTTCTGATCCAAAGGGAGGAATGTTTGGAGAAAAGAAGGAGCAAAGAAGATCCTTGCTGCAATCTCCAGCAAGCTAAAGGAAGAATGGGACCTGGCAGTGGTTGTCACACTTTCTGGTGTGTGGGGGTACCAGATCAGACAAAGAGCCCAGCTCTCAGTCCCTTTTGTGTGCTGGCTGGCAAAGGATGCTGGAGGAATAGCACTGATTTTTCTACTACTGGGTTCACTTATTCCAGAACCACGGGAGGATTTTTGACCCTAGATGAGTTGCTCAGCCTACTTACCAGCAGTTCCTCTGCAAAAGAACAAGAGCACAACTAAATCTGTGAAGGTGGGTCACATGAGTGCAGCATAGGGGTATGTGATGTTCCAGCACAGCTGTGGTCTGCTTTTGAAGGGAGAAGGTCTCCTCCTTTTCATGTTAGAAACTTCAAGTCCCTGAGGAGCATCTGATGCAATACAGGGAACTACAAGAATACAAAAATTTAAAAATACCCTAAAATACAAGCACAGCCCTAAAGCTTTGAAAACTAGAAAATTTATCACAATTTTAACAGTAAGTCTTTTATGTTGGTGTAAAGTGTTCCTGTTGGTCTGTGATGGACCTAAACCTGTCCTTCACTTTCAAATTAACCTCATAGTTTGTACATTTGTAACAACTCGGACTTGAGCTCTGTATAACTGAAAATGCCTTTTCCATAGTTATCTCACAGTGTCTAGCTCATAGTATTAGATTTTAACTAAAGCCTTAGACTGCTAGAAAAATTAGATATCTATGCAAAATTATTACATTTTGAGTTCTGACCAACAGGTGAGGGGGGAGTTGCTGACAGAACTTAAAGGACAATTAAATCTTTTCTATATTATCTTTTCAAGTTCATTTAGTTCTTTCACGGCCATCTGGCTCAAGTCCCGCGGGTGATGGCCAGAAGGTGGCAGTGGAAGAGCATCCATCGCTCGACAAACACCGCCCTTGTCTGCAAGGTCCCGGTTAACTTCAAGGACAGAAGCGAGGACTGTTCTACATAACAGGACAGCAGACAGCTGCAGTTTGGGGCATTTTAAGTGGTATCTCCTATCTGTGATACCCAAAATGTGTGGCCTCATAGTTAATAAACTGGAAATGTGTAAACAAACTCACTTGTTCACTTTAAAACTAGGAGGAGAAAAACTCTTCTCAAAGTGTTTGCAAAACACTAGTTTTCAGGACAGCTTTAATAATTTTAATTACTTAAATGAGTAATTAAATTTGAACATCTGAATCTCAGACCCACTTCAACTGGCTGAAAAACATAAAGGATTCTCACGGTAAACAAACTTAACATAATTGTCCCAACATTACGTTTTAAGTCTATATTTGTTAATGAGCCTGTGGCCCCCTTTTTAACTGCTCTTGTTGTTGGAATAACTCAGAAAAACCTTCCAGAGGGAAAGAAAATGGTGGTTTAGGTCAATATTATTTTAAATTTAATTTAAAATATATTATCATGACTAATGTTAGTGTCCTGCAAGCTGCTGCCTGCAGAGGGACTTGCTAGAGTCTTTATAATCCCTTAAAATGGAACTGACCCCTTGCTCATCTGTCTGTGCTGTTTTGTGTTTGCATCTGTATTTCTGAAAGGAAGCTGTAGCTAGGTGAGGGTCGGTCTCTTCTCCCAAGTAACAAGCATTAGGACAAGGGATAATGGCCTCAAGTTGTGCCAGGGGAGGTTTAGATTGAATATTAGGAAACATTTCTTCACTGAGAGAGTTGTCAAGCACTGGAACAGCACCTCTAAGGAGCTGCCTTGGTGTCAGGGACTGTTTAAAGCAAAGTTACTTTAGAAGCCTGCAGAAAGTATCGACTAAATGAGTCTACTGAGACAATTATCAAATAGCATGAGTATGCAGAGAGAAAATTTAAAAAAATGAAGGTACAGAACAGGATTTTAGAACAAAAAGCCAAGAAGGGCAAAGTGCTCCTTGTCTTAGTTTGCATTTCTAAGAGAAAAGATGAAGCGCCAAGACTGACTCCTGCAAAAAGCAGCAGCAGAGTGGTAGGATCTCTCCACAGAAATGCACAAGGAGGCATCAGCACACTTGGAAAACACCAAGTTTTCACATTTTCTGAGCCTGATGGATTTTATCCCAGGAAACTGCAAAAGAACATGGCAGAAGTAATGTTAGAACCACTTGAGGTTATCTTAGGGAAGTCATGGAGCGTAAATAAGACTGCAAAAGGGCAGATATATTCAGTTTCTAAAAATGGAAGGAAAAGACTAATCAGGGATTTGTCTATCAGTCAGCTTACCTTCAAATGCCAGAAAACCCTTGGAATGCACAAAATCTTTGTGAGCACATAAAAGAAAACAAGGAAATGACTAAGAGTCAAAATAGATTGGTCAACTCCAAATCCTCTCAAACTCGTCTCTTTTTATGAATGGGTTGCAGGTCTGGATAGAGAGAAAACAATAAACACCACCAAAAAATGAAGAATGAACTTTGATACCTTCTCTAAAGCCCTCATTCAAAAGGTAGAAAAATATGTTCTACATGAAACTCTCATATGGCACAGGCCAAACAGGCTGAATAAACACGCTGAACTAATGAAAATATAGCAGTTATCTGTGGCTCATGGTCAAAACAGAAGAATGTAATTAACAGGCTCCTCAGAGAACTTTCATGGAGTTGAATGTATTCAAAATGCTTTTCTAATGACCTGGTAGATACAATAGAGTTATACTGCTAAAGGCAGGAGGAAATGCAAATGTGTTAAGGACAGGACTAGAAACTAGTCAGCTAGACAAGCTGGGGAAATTACACAGAAACACTGGATGAAACCTTACAGGACCAAGCAGAAGGATGTGCACTTACCAGGAGCAATTAATGACACAAATAAGCAATGGGGTACAAGTAGAAACTCCAGGGATCCAAGATTATAGGAAATAATGAGCAGAACATGAGCCGATGTTTTCCTGTCATGTTGCAAAATGAAGGTAATCATCATTGCAACTCAGGATGCTGTTTTCTGAGCAGAATTCATGATGTGTGTTTATAATGAAGTGACTTTCAGGCAGCACAACACTCAAACATACATTTGAGCCAGTGTACGAGGATCCATTTCCTAACATCATGTACTCGCAGAGCAATTAAACGAAATTGCTGATGTTCTGTGAGAACAAACGTTGCTAGAAGGGACTGCAATAAAGGAAGAACCTGCCTCCACTAATGGTGCTAACTCATTTCCCCAAAGCTGAAATTGCTAGGTGACCATCTGTAGGTCTGACACAGTTGAAAAAACCTTTTCCTAGTGAACCTTCCCTCTGAGTGGCACATGAGGCCAATGCAATATCAGTTGATTTGGCACTTTTGTAAGCCTTTGAGCATAGGAATCAGCAACCAGAACTTTTTGCCATGGCTCGTGAGAGGCAGCATTCACTAGCCAACATTTCTGATTTTTAACATTGCTCTTATTAGTAAGAGCATTAGTAATTATTAATCAAATTCTCTCATTCTAGCTATCATGTTCAAGCCCTGTTTGCTAGACAGAAAGGCCAACTATCAGAAAGACAAACTTTCTGCAAGAAATGGGATGTCAGTGTAGGTATTCCACTAAGTAAATACTTGACCCCTTGAGTATTTTTCTGTATGATCCAATCCTCAGGAGCTGCTGTAAATTAGTAACCAGGCAGCTGAAATGGTCATTCTTATCTGCTGCATCCATGGAAGTAAAAACACCCAGCTATTCTCCCAGGTTTGTAGGCTCCTTTAATCTCAACAGAAGCTGTGACTTTTATCAGCAATAGATTTTAGGTTCCAGGCTATATGTATAAAGCCTTGTTTATATGGTGTGATAAATCAAAGGCAAAAATAGCCTACAGGATTCCTTGCTACGTTGCACACTGTGCACAATCATTTACTTTCCAGGGGACCATTAATTAGTATTGATTTGTCTTCTTGCTCAGAGCGTTCACAGGCATACGGATGAGAGGCTGCGTGCCAGCTTGTGCAGCATCAGGAGCCTGTTATCCTGCAGCTTTTTACACAAGTTAAAAAGATTTGCAAAAGGAAGACATATTACATAGTCTGAAGTTAAGGTGATCTTCCAATTGCCTACTTTAAGTGTCTAATGAAAGAGGAAATAGATAAGATAATATCAATAGGAGCAAGAGACCCATTTGGAACAAAAAATTGATTATAAAACAGGATGAAATCTGAAGTCTATGAAGAGGCTCATGCTCCAGCCCAGTGTTCCAGAGTAAGACATCTCTATGAATTCACAGTGCAAGGCTAAAACCTGAAAGTAAGCATTGTATCAGCCCAGATTTGTGGGATGGTCTGTGAAAGAGATCATTGTGAAAATCTGGATGTGCAGGACATATATGGTCACAACTCTACTCATCTCCCAAGGGAAAGGAAACTAGATGGAAAAGTCTTCTTAGATATTCATAAGTAAATGCTGCCTCAACAACCCTGACTGAGACCACCATTTCTCCACCTTCCTGGAGACATTCTCTAGTGCCATGCTAAGAGACCATGAAAGGCCAAGTATCTACAAACCCCACTGCTGTTTGAGATAACTGGTCTCACTGGTGGGGGCCCACCAGAGAGATGGCATGTATGGCAGTACCATACTTACATGCTGGTCAGAGTAAGGCTGGTCTCTGTGAATGGAGGCTCAGCCCTTGCTGACTATCAATGAGTAGGTGAAGCAACTCACCCTCTCTTGAACAAAGAGATACCACTGAGAGCAGGCTCCAGTAATTAGCAAAACAGGGTACTTGATGTTTAATTGAGCCAGCTGGATTTTCAGTTCCCCAAATAGTGAGACTGGCTGTATGACAGACACACATGCCAAAGCCTACTGGCAGGACACAAAACCCCGCATGGATGACCAGTGAATGCATAACAGTGCTGCAGAGCAGAGACTGCACGTAGAGCGAGCCGGTGCCCACTGATCACCAGGGCTTTGCTCACCAGCTGTTTCCTTCTGTTGCTTGCTGCCAAGAGGTCATTGGTCTTACATTTACTGTACTGGCTTAAAACAGAAGCTAACACCTACTCTTAGCACTAGTGTTAAACTGAGCTCCTGTTATTGCTGGCACAGACTCCAGAGCAAAAGTCAGTTTTAAGTAGGAGCAAGTCTAGCTTTGTACTGACTGTATTGATCCACCCTCCTCCTGCCTCCAGACAGCTCCAGGATCAGCAGGCACCAAAAAGATTGGCTATTAGTATCTCCAGTAACAACAGGCAGCAATTAAAATTAGAAGATAAAGATTCTTAGGAAGAATATAACAACTTGGGGACAGTATTTTAGTACTCCAGTAGAAGCAGGAAGTCTAAGTTTAAGTGGAACCTCAGTTCCTTCATACCCTACTGAAGCTTTTCAATAAATTTTCATTAATTCTCATCAGTATTTATTTTCTTAACAGATTAGGAGGTGGTTTTTCTCCTGTTTTAGTGTGCTTCTCTATTAGTATCAGATAGTTAGACTAATCACCTTCTTGCATATGTGGATTCTACCTGACTTCATGTAATAATACCTACTAATACCACAACCTTATAAAACTTGTTTAGTAAGCTAGAACTACCTATAAATCACTCCCATTCAACCCAGCCTCCAGCAATACTGCCAATGTTTTACATGGGGTCTCTGTGTGCCCTATTTAAAGGCTCTGCTTGCTAGGTCAGGTGCTGGAGGGTCAGCTGATGGTGGTGGGAGGACACCATGCTCATCAAGCTTAGTCCTCTTAGGAAAGAAGGTGTGAGGTTTGCTGGGATGTAGGGAAAACAGGATTTGTTTCTCTAATTTAGGAAGAATTGGTGAGCAAACAGCTGATTAGCAGGTTCCAGGGAAACAAAGAATAATTCATGAAGATATTTCGGTGAGTAAAAATCTAGCTATTTTATTAAATGCATTTTGTGAATGTTGAAGGGAAGCTGATATTAGTTCCTTGTGAAGAGGTGGTACTTGATATACTGACTTCTTGTTTCAGCTCTGGATTAGGATGATAATTATGTTTACTTATGCTCTGTTTCATGGTTTGTGCCTCATGGACTCCACTATTTTATCTGTCATAGCTATTAGGAGGACCTATCTCAGATCTTGAGCTTTTCTGTTTATTAGAATCTGAACAATGTGCATGGAAGAGGACATTGCTTCATTCTGAGAGCTTCTGATTGTCTATAGCAAAACAAAAAAACCCAAACAAACAAGCAAAAAAAAGCAATTCATTAATATTATAAAACAGAAAACTAAGAAACTAACAGGTTGGAAGCTTGCTTGTATTTCCCTTCTACTAGTGTAGAGGAGGAGAAGGGAAAGGTAGGGATCCCTTGTAAAACTCCTGTTCTTTTGAATCTGAAATCCAGGCTACTGCTGACATTGATGGAGGTGGCAGTAAGCTTCTCAGGTACCAGAGAGCAGCCCAAAGTGTGACTGCAGCTGGTGGTGCTCCATGGAATCACTGAGGAGTAACTTGTAGTTGCTCCTCTTCTGTTCGGTTTGTCCAAATATGTTTCAGAAGTATATATTAAATCCAGGCATATCATAGTGCTTAAGTGCTCTGAAACACAGAGGCATTAAAGGCTCCTTTTAGGCTTCTCTCTGCTTTTCAGAGGTGACACAGCTTTCAGTGACAGTTTATTCACACTGCTGCTTATTCTGAACTAAAGAAAACTATTACTCTCTGGTGGATTATCAAATGGCTGATCAGCACTTATTGGGAAAGATGTGTGCAGGGTTGAGATTCAGTGGATAATAGGTGTCTGTTGGATATTTAGCCATTCATAAAAGAAAGTAGCATATTTCTGCCTAGCTAGACTCTGCCATATTTTGTTGTAAGTAATGTCTTCCTTGTTGGGTTTCAGCAGTTACATGTCATGGTGATTAAAATTGGCAGTACCCAGCTCACAAGGATAGAATGTTTTCTAAAAGAGTATTGCTCTCCTTGGAAAGATCAGTGCTCTGGGGCTGCCTAGACCAAATGCATAAATTCCAGGTCACAAGAGTTGTGGTTTCATAGAAAACACCTCTAGCTATGCAAAGATTAAATAGAGTACTTAAAATCTTCCAATAGTCCTCTGCCATTTCTTTTGGTTTCAAAAATGTTTAGTTACTGTAAATTGGGCATTAGCAAGAGTTAGTGCTTACATGAATTGCTGTTTTATATCCTCTGGTTATGCTGTGAATGTTAAATTAAAATCTTGTGGAGACACGCCTCAAAGCTAATTCTGGATCTGTTAGCTACAGCAGAAAATCATAGTGGCTCTGGGCTCCATCTCAGAAGAAACACTACAAAAAGAGTTGTCTCTACTCAAAGGTTAGACTTCCTGAAACAAAAGGTGAAATCAACCTGCAGATCCATGTTTCAAACAATTCTGCAATTTAGGGTAATCTATACAGCTTGTTATTCTTGCAACTATTTTTAAATAGATGAATTGCGAAACTTAGTGTAGCTCTTCATCACTTTTATTCATCTCCTCCAGCCTCAATATTTAAAGGTGAATAGCTTCAGATTTAGAAAGCTGTACTGACACTCTCCATTTAGTTTTTATTTGCTGCTATCAAAAATTTTAGGACTGTTCTTGTACCAGTCTGCCCTTCCTTCAACCCATCTTCCACCCCTGTTTTCAAATACTTCATGTTAGAACTGGAAGTAAAAGTGCTTGCCTAATTACCTCTATTTCCAGCATAGCTAGTGCTGTAAATTAGGCTGTGTTTATTGAACATCATATTGCAGATTCAGCTTGTCCAGCTAATTCATTTTAGCTCTAAAAGTCCTGTGCATTTTCCTCTTGTCCTCAAATCTTCTCTGCTTTTCTGATCACTCAGCAAACCCATAATGGTGTAGAAAGCTACCAAATTATTCACTTGCATATACCTTCTTCAGTGGTGGGCAAACATTAAAACAATTTCTACTCCTCTTAGAAGTGACCTAATACCCAGGAATAAGAACTATTTATAGGGGTTTTAAATAGTTTTAAGAACTATTTATTTTTTTATGTTAGTCCATTCCTTTAACATGTTGGAGTTGTGGGGTTGTTTATTTTTGATTTTTGCTTGATAACAAATTTCACATGTATAGAAAGGATTTTTAGCCTAGAGCTGCTGGTTACTTTACCACTTCTATTTAAGTCCTTGGAAAACAGATCTGGACTAAACCCACAGATCAGATTTAAATTTCATAAAACTGAGTGGATACATAAGAGCATTGACAGCATTCCAGGCAGATTGTACAGTGCACTGGGAGCAGGTTTTGAGATGTTGGATGCTAATGTGCAGAATAAGCTGCTGTCTGAGCTGAACTAGCTGCCAGCCACCACTGAGGGTGCAAAGTGAAGATGTGATTTGAAGCCCTGCATCTCTGAGACTGAGTGCCTCATACTGGGCTGAAGGAAGATGTCTCTGCACAAAAATGAGTAGGCTGAAATTCAAGCACCTTTCCTTAAAATACGTGGGGGAGGAGGTAAATCTTCTCAGTCAATGATTGCAAGACAGCTTTTCAATGCACAGTTTCCTTTATCCAGTAATTTACTGACTTCAGGGTTTGGGCAATCTGGCTTTTAATCCGCACTTCTGCAGTTTGACCTGTCTTTTATGTCCTCACCCTGTCCCTAGCATTTACAGGTGGGTGGTGCCATTTTAAATAGTTTCATGGGAAAAAAATATTCCTTCATGTAGCAATAAGGGAAGAATGTTATGAACTATGAAACCCTGCAGATCTCGTTAGAGCCTGTATATGACTCTTTGGGTGTGAGAAGCGTTTGGAACAGTGCCTTCCACAATGCCTTACAAAAAGATGGGTTTCTTTATTTTTAACTACAGCAAAACGTAGGTCTTCAAAAGCTTCCTCGCACTTTGTTGTTGATGTTATTAGAACTTTGCTTGACCAGTGATGATTTGCATTTCATCTGTCCTCAGTCTGTGGCAATTTTCCAAGAGGAGGTACTATCAAAACAATTTAGAATTAGCTGTGACAACTGACAGTTGCATGGGTGGTACAAAAGGCTTTTGCTGATAAACGTTATTTTATACAGCAGACATGAATACATGTTTTAATGAAGAAATGATTCACAATGATAATATTTTTGACTTGTTAAGATTAAACAGGTCTGCCATATGCTGTTTCTAGTGCGTCAGATGGTTTCAAATTTATTTTAATTTTTTTGTTATGCATATTAACAACAGATGTTGAATTTTAAAAGGATCCAATAATTGAGGAGAAATCATTCCAAAGCTGAGTGTTAAAGGTTTTGTCTTCTCAGTGATTCAAAATACTTTGTATATAGTGACTCAGAAAGTAATTTCTAACTGGTGATGTAGCTCATAACTAACTCTTGCACATGATACTTGGATTATTTTCATCTTAATTCCTCCAGAGTTGCACCCAGTTGCTGAGGAGAGGGTTGGTTGAACACTTGCCTCAGAACCCCATCCTCAACCTTTCAGTTTTTTTATTAAAAAATTTCTTTCAAAAGGGCATCTGCCCTCAACTCAGCTGTCACTGGACCATACACCAATGGCTCTGCATACATGGAACTCACGCTTATGGTTCTTGCATGTTCCTGGTTTGCCCCTGGTCAAGCTCACTGTGTGGCTGAAGGATGGGAGGATAGATGCAATAAAGCCAATGGTCTGAACAGGCATGCTGCAAGTGAGGGACCACATTCACAAGAAGGTTTGAGTAACTCCTACATTTGTACAGAAACGCAGCCTCTGTGTTGCTTTTATCCTTTGTTGCTCTGCCTCCATGAGCCCAGCACAGGTTTGTTTTATGACACAGTCTATTGCTTCACCTTCCCACTCCCAAGTGCAGCCAGTTGCACAAACCTGAGCTGTGTCTGATGGCAACCTGTGACAGTGCACCACACTCTTTGGCTGTCACGCTTTCACTAGAGAGTCGGCCTGTCTTGTGGGTGTGATGGGGTAACTGCACACTACTCCTTGTGGCTGAGACACCATAGACAGAGTGACAACACCTCATGCTGCCCGGCCTCACAGGAACACCAGTTGCCTCCAGCTGAGCACATCATTTTGTCAGTGGTTTTGCTGAGGGGGATCCTGAGCTGTATCAGTGATCCTCAGCACCACGCACATCACCAGGCTCTCACAGACCACAGTGCTAAAACCCCTCCTGTTGCTGTGAGCCACAGACTGCCTTTCCAGCATATTATCTGGAAACCAAGAACTGTGCTCAGCAGGAGAAGCAGATCTCATTGTTACTCTGCAAAGCAACAAGCTCCTCTTTGCAGCCCTGCTAGCTGCTGAAAGAACGTCTCCAGCACCTAATGGAAATGCAGGAATTGTAGGAAATGTAGATGTAGGAATTAAAGACATCATCTCCTTTTGTCTGTTTCCTGCAGAGAAAAAAAAACACAAGGAAATTACAACATAATGACCATAATTAACATAAGATGCAAAGAATGGAGAGCCCAGTCAGCCACAAATAGATAGCAGCGATCCCAAATTGATTTCCAACGGGCTGGAGACATAAAGCAGGGAGCTCCTGAGTGTTTTTATTATTTATATCAATTACTAGCTTCATTAACTTAGTTTGACAAAGCAGGCTGTAGAAAGGGAAAGTAAACAACAAGCGAGAAAGTCAACCCTATCAGCTTCTTGGCAAGGAGAGTAGATTTCAGATCCCAAAGGGACATTACTCCCAGTGAGATATATTAGATCTTTATGCCCTTAACCCCCTACTTTTTTGCCTTGTGGGGAGGCAGGATGGCCATCTCCTGACTGGTTCTGAACCATCTACACCATCCCCCATGTAATCCTGGGTGGGTGCCTAAAGGAGGGAGCACTTAGGTATCCTTACCTTCCCTGGGGAGCACCAGGAAAACCCTAATATTCCTCATAATTTCAGATAGCTACTAGGATTTCAACATCATTGAGGCTCCTGCTTCTACTGACCAGCTGATCAATGGTTTCAAAAGTCTGGGGAGGGCTGGGAAAGCAGGGAAACATATGCAAAATTTGATTGAGATCAGCATGGGGAAAGCCAGCCCCATCGGGTTATATCAGTATATGGTAAGAATGCACTTGAAACCTGCTCTTGAGACAGAGCATGGTAATGATCTCTGATGGAAAGGTCCCATCGGTACAAGCAGGGTCTCTCTGATGCATCCGCAGTTGCTCTCTGGGACTTCCAGTAAAGCAAACTCTTGTTGACATGAAGGAAAGTCAGGTACAAAGGACCAGAATTAATGATGTTTTTCACTCAGAATGAGTTCACTGTGTATGGGGAGGAGTATTTACTTGATGCAACCTCAAAAGCCAGTGCTCCAAGTGGCAGACAGGCCAGGTTTGCTCCTGCCAGCTGCAGATCTGTGTGGTTGCATATAGTGTCTGCATGTCAGGCACAACTGGCTGTTTCTGCTTGCAGAAAGAAGTTCAAAAGAGAAGAGGGTGATCTCCACCTCTGTGGAGAAAACCTCTGTGATTTCTGTATGTTTTCTATGAGGCAGAAATTTTTGCTTTGACCCTTGAGTAAACTTTTCTCAAGGGGAAAAGGAGGAACTATTTTTCTGAGAAAAGAAAAAACGTAGTGGGTAGTGAGAAGGTAGGGCTGGAGGTAAAAATTTGTATTACATTTATTCATGCAGAAGTCTCAAGGACAGCAGTGGCTTTACCACCAGCACATTGGTTCTCTCTCTGTCCTCTTCTCATCTGGTGGGCAGATTGATGGATGCATTGTACAGTTCTGTCCAATTTGGCTTTTTTTATTTCCCAGCTGCAGGTGTACCATTTTCAGCTTGTATCTGTACCCTGCCTAATCTTAGCCATCTAATTATAACTCACCATTGACACCTCAACAAGCAAGATTCACTCAATTAAAACTGTACAGAGCATCTGTTGTTCAGCTGGTATGAAAAATATCACCCAGTCTACCCATCAGCTGGGAAGCACTCTCCATGCTCCTGTGAGCAATGGCCTTATGGCAGGTTCTGCTTTTGCCCGTCCCAGACAAACTGCCATTCCCCAAATATGATACACATACAGCTCTCTGCTCTGTCCAAGTATAAGGAAAATTTATTTAAAGCAATGCATTGCACAAACAAGCTAGCCTTTGGTGTCTGCTCTGAGCTGCCATTTTCAAGGTGGGGGAGAGACCAGCTCTACGTAACTGAGGTTTGATTAACTATTGTTTTGCTTTGGCTGCCTGATTTCAGATTTAGTGCACTTTGTTCATTATTTAATCTGTTTTTTAATTCCTGATCAAATATTGATTTACTTTGTGTTTCATAACACATGCCTTTTAATACCAATCCCACATTTGACCATAGGGAGTAGCTTACATTTGATCAAGCATTTTTGCATCTATAAACGTTGGAAACACTGTGTGTTTGCTAGAACTGTGCTCTGTGAGCCCCCCCAACAGCTATGCTGAATAGCTTCAAATTGTGAAGCTGTGATTCCTGCTATCTAAATCTTCACTTAAAGTGAAGACTTCTCACCCTCCCCTGCCTCTCCCTATCATCTCCTTCTGTATCTCTATTAATCTCCTCATTTAAGTTATGCAGAGCCTTCTGAGCTGTAGAGGCTTGATCCCAGTGAAATCTCCCAGATGATTTTTACAATGAGTAAGTAAGTGTGGTAAGTGGGCCCTCTGTTTCCAAATCCCAAGACTCACCATACTCTGATCACCCACTTAGTGGTTAATGCATTTGTTATCTATCTACCAGAAAACACCACCACAGAGCATGTATACAAACTCCATAGTACATCCAGCAGCATTTACCAGAGACTGACATTTAGAAACAGCCTGAGGAGCCATCATAAAAAAAACGTGTATTTGCTGATGTAAAATGCAGAACATCTGGGTCTCTCCCTGCTAAAAGTCTCCCGAGACATGTAAACAACTGGAATGAAATCCCAGTAGACAAGGAGCATATAGCATTCCACTATACCTCAGCTCAGATACAAACCCTGCTCCATCCCTGTAGAGCAGCTGCCCTGCAGTGTGGGAGTCCTTGGATTGGAATGTAAGCAAGAAACAACAACGAAAACACTTACAGGAAAGTTAATAAGTTCACTAAGTTTCAAACCAGGCTACTTTATAAAATGAAAGCATGCAATGATTTCTTAAATTGTAATTAAAAATTATACCACCAAAAATACTGTAGTGATGAGCTCTGGTCCCCCAGAGAACCACAGGAGTTCCCCGGAGAGGGGTGGAGATTAGCAAACGCATTCAGCATGACAGCTTTCAGTATAATTATTTGCATAACTGGATTAAAGAAGTACACCAATGTGCATCTAAATCTTATTATTGTTTATTACTCTGGATATCAGAGAAAACAGTAATTACATTGAGCAGAGATTCTTGGGGCTTGATTCAGAATTGGGGCTGAGCCAATATGGCTGTGCCTCAGTCATCACCAGCCAACAGGACCCCTGGACCTTCTGCGTGGGGCCAGATTCCTTCATGCACTGTGCAGGGAAAGCTTGTAAAAATGGCCTCACAGGACCAATGGTTGGACCTGATGATATTAGAGGTCTCTTCCAACCAAGTCTATTCTATGATTCTATGACCACTGAGATGGGCCAAGGGGGCTGCTGGGAAGAGAGAGGAGCTTCAGGAGCCCCCACTGGGAAACACAGATCATTTCAGGGTATGTTTGCAAAACCTAGTCCCAAAAAGGGCCTGAAGCAAGGGGCAGGCTCTGAGCTTCCTGGTGCAAAAGCAAGTCCTGACAGATTCAAGGCATGTACAGGTTAAACCAGCACCTCGATGAGGTTGCCCACCATGCTGGGCACTCCTGAGGACCTCCTTGAGATGAAAGACCTACCCTGCTGTACCGGCAGCTCCAGAGGCTGCTGGTAGTGAGACATTCCCAGTGCATCTGAACAATCCTTCATGTCCGTCTCAAGGAAAAACAGTAAAAAAATAGAGAAATCCCTCGTTTGCTTCGTGCAGCTCTCTGCAGCAGCCATCTGCAGTCACTGACATTCAAGAGACCATTAATAAGCCAAACTGCAGTGCCAGCATATGAGGGTAAAAACATGATGTGTGAGAAGGAAATGATCCCAGTCCTGCTGTGGTTAACAAGAGTCTTCCCAGTTACTCTGCTGGGCTTTGGATCACTCTGGCTTACAACACTGTCTGTATCTAGTGCATGAAGCCATACACATTATGGGCCATCTCAATGCTAATTAACCTTTATAAACTGACACATTAACAGCTTGAAGTAACATAATTCCATAGAAGAAAAATCTCTAAAAATCAGGATTTTGTTTTTATTCAAAGCTGGTCTTTGCAGTGTTGTTTCAGTGCTCAGTTCTCTTCAAAAGAGCCCTGAAATAAAAGCTGAAAAGCTTGTAAAATTTGGTCGGTTTGTTTGGAAGGGTTTTTTTGCCTTTTCAAAATCACCACTTATTCCAGTAACTTGTATATTGAGCTTGAAGGAGAAACAATTTCCTAAAATTCAGCAAGAGCAAAACATGCTTTAATAGGTCATTCAAATCTTTAAATCAAGGTAAGCAAGGCAGATACACTTAACCACAGAGTGAACGCAAGAAATGCCCACTTTAAAAGGACCTCTTTGATTCATTGTCTCTGTAATCAGCTTCTGATACTCAGCAGCAGAACTGCTTGAAATTCTAAGTAAAATTGTGAAAAGGGATTTTGAATGTTTTTCCAACACTTTTCCCAGTGTGTGAATATGCATCTGGGTAATTTTTTTAACCAGATTAAGTTTACTGAATGCTGATGAGCAAAATGATATTCACAGTTTCACAGCAGGAGAACATTTATAAACTAGAGCAAACATCCTCTTTCTTCCCTCTTGTCTGTTTGCATTGCCTCACGGTGCAGATGTTTCTGGTCACATGCAGTTGTGGTTGGACAGATGCCCTTGCTGACCATGGCCAAAGCTGCCCCTGGACTGGGATCCTTCTCCAGCTGATCTCAGCTCAGTATTAGACAGTTCTTTGTGCCATCCCAGATTCTGGCTGAGCAGGCTGGAAGAAACCTTTTCAGAAGTAACATCTGGTTTCAGAACTTTTTCCTTGATGCTTATCTATTATATCAGGTATTTTCAGTTCAGGCAGAGGAGGGAAGAAACTAGAAACCATTAGGCTGATTATAGCCTCTCTCTCATCTGATTGAAAGGCGAATGTCAAAGGAAATTGTTTCTTCCCAAAAGACTCCTTCAAAAGAGAACACTTGCCACTCTGCTCCATTTGACAGGTCTGTCTTTGACTGGTCACACAACGCTCATAGGCTGCTCAGTGTCAACAGCCTCTTCCACCTGCTGTCTCTTAACAAACACCTCCAGAAGTGCTCCTGAGGACAGTATCAAAGTCTCTTTCTGCCTGTGGAGATCAAAGCTGAGGGCAGCATTGCCACATGTCATAATCAGTTCCTCAAGGAATGAGCAGAAAGCATCTCGGCACTGACAAGGCTATGATGAGGTCTGCTCCTCTGGCTGGGAACGTAGCCACCTTGCAGTAGGGTCAGCAAATTGGGGTTACAAGGGACAATGACAGAAACAAAATTAAATGTCAATAAAGTGGTAGTATGTCTTAACATCCCCCTATGCGGACGTATTTTCACCAGACATTAAGTTTCCAGTCTACCCATCCTTGGATCATCAGCAAACCCACCAGGTGACTTGGCAAGCAGGCTGTCAGTCACCCTGCATCACAGTTACACCTCACAGAAATAACATTGCTCCAGTTTTATTTCCCCTCTTGCAATACTGCATCTCACCTTGCCACAAGCTGTCCTGCAGGGTCACAAGACACAGGAGGTTGGGGATTGCATGATGATGCTGGGTTCAAAAAGTGTAGAGCACAGATTCCTGCCCAATGTGGTTGACCATGGCAGGCAGGGGAGCAGCCCTGCTCCAAAGGATGATATTCCATCCACTCAGCCAGTGGCAAGGAGAAAATGGCAGTGAGGGAACGAACTATGCATGGCAGACACAGCACACCCCACCAAGGGCCACGGGTGTGCAAATGAGACAGTGGTCTTGTACAGAGGTGCTTGGAGGGAGTGTGAGTGAGCTGCTGCCCTCACCCTGGACGCCACTCACCCCTTCAGGAGTGGGGGTGCACTCACCCTGCATGCCACTGCCGCCAACACAACTCCACTGGTGGAGGGAGGCTCAGAGCAGCTCCTGCCAACCTGGTTTCCTGGCCAAAGCTGAGACAGCTGCTCAGGAAGGGCATTTAAGAGAGCCTCAGGCTATTCTTCAGCATGGCCCTAACCCAAGAGGACTACAGGAATATTGTTAGACCTCCACCCTGGGTCCTGTGCTAAGGACTGGACTTTGGGTAGATAGGCAGATTTAACTTTTACCCAATCCAAAGGACTTCCTCATGGAGAATTTAGGGCTCATATTAATTCTTGCTTCTCCCTGTCCCCAAATTCCATGTCTATACTGCCAGCAATATCCGAAACAGATAGGAGGGATCACTGCAGTTTATATAAGGGTATCTTATCGTGCTAACATCTCCTTGGCCTCTAACTCCTGTCAAAGAGGTAAAGACATTTTGGGGATGTGATGTCTGCTCCTCCAGTAAGAGTGAAGGTGCTGGGGCAGCTATGCATGGGACTTGTGTTGTTATAATTGAGCCCTGAGGACAAATGTCAGGAACCAGGAATAATTAAAAATGGAAATGACTTACAGCGTCACCGTACGAAGGAAGCACACTCCACCAGCTCTCATTTACAGCACCACACTGGCCATAATGCAGTTTGTAGTGGGTCCAATTTTCTTCTTTCTCCAGGCAAACATTTTCTTCAGCTCCCCCCTGAAGCTGTCATGGAGCCAGGCATAGAGGAAGGCATTGGTACAAGCAGACATCATTGCAAACCAGTGGCACAGCAGCTGGATGATGTTGAAGTACTGCTTGTCAATCAAGCTGATGTCTATGTCCTTTATCATGTTGAAGATGTGCAGAGGCAGCCAACAGACTCCAAAGGCTGCCACCACTAAGACAAGCAACCGAAAAGTCTTTCTCCTCCTTGCTCGGTCCCACTCAGCTTGGCCCTGGGTGACATTGCCTGGGACTACACGGTTTTTCAGCTTGACTGAGATTCTCAGGTAGGACAGGGAGATGACAGCCAAAGGCAGTACATAGGTGATGATGAGAGTGCTGTAGGCATAAGCTAAGCGATCTCTTTTCATGTGGAACCAAAACTCCTCACAGATGGAGAAGTCCAGTTCTGGGAACTCCGCGTGGTAAGTGTGGACCAAGGCTGGGGCAGCCAAGGTACAGCTCAGCAGCCAAATAGCAGCCAGGATATAAGCACAAATAGGGATTGTGAGCCTCCTGCGGAATGGGTACACCATGGCATAATACCTATCCACAGCTATGACAGTCAAGGTAAAGACAGACACAAATACAGTGACAGGTTGCATCAGGAAAACAAAGTAGCACATGAAGCGCCCGTACACCCATCCTCTGGGCTCAAAGGCATACGCAAGTGTCAGGGGCACACAGGTTGCACACATGAGCATGTCTGAGAAAGCCAGATTGCCTACCAGAAAGTTGGTGACATTGTGCATTTTTTTTGTCTTGCAGATGACATAAATGAGAAGGTAATTCCCGATGACACCAATAAAAACCACTAGTGAGTAGCAGGGGATGATGAGCGGCTTGAAGGATTGAACAAACTGGAGCCCTGAGAACAAATTGCTGGCATTGCTGTGAATCGCAGAGAGGAAGCTTTGGGAGGTAAAATTGTCCGAATTCATCATTTCCCTCCTTTTGTTGTCTGCCGTCAGCTGAGTGAAGTAGTTACCACTGCACTGCTCCGGCACTCAATCAGTGTGGATAATGAATGGATTACTGGCTGTCCAGAGGTTACCACATGGATAGTAAACAAGCATCCGTAAAAGCAAAAGGTGAAGTTGTAATCCTCGAGAGGCAGCTTTCAGCAATTCCTAAGAAAAATCAAACACAACCAATTTCCGTTAAAGTCCTCCTGTATTCACTATTAAATCTAGGTTTTGACAGCATGCCACTTAATAAACATTTAATGCTGTGAGTACTTACTGCTGTGGTTTTTTACTCCCATATGATTTTCCTGTGGATGTTAAGAGGTGCCCTAGACGTCTGTCTTCTGCAAATCCAGGAGCGTGTGTGTGTGTGTGTGTGTCAGAGAGAGAGAGAATATATGAGTGAGAAGAAGGGTGATGCGCATTTACAAGCTAAGTGGAGATCAGTGTTTTTAAACAGTCTTCACTAGTAGGTCATGACAGATTTGTGTATAAGCTTTTATCCCTATTGGCTGTCCTGGGTATTACGTTGCTCTTTGCGTGGTTCTTACTGATAGTAATTAGTTCTTGAATATAATTTCAACATTTCCTTTCTCCTTCCAGTGCCTCTATAATTGCCTCTCACAGCTAAAAATCAATTTACATTCATTAACACTAGCCTGCACAGCATCTAATCCAAGATTTGCTTTGACACAGTCCTCAGAGTGTCCAAAAAAACTACCTGTGAATTTGCTGCTATAATGTGGCTGTAAAATAGAATTTTAATAACGTGCTGAAACCAAATAAATGTTGATGCCACTAGAGGGACTCAGCTCCGTACGTGGTGAATGAAACTGGGCTTAGAAATATGCATTTAGCACAAAGGATCGTATTTTATTTAAATTTATTATCAAATTCTGGTACAATGTTTGCTCACCTATTGGGAGCATTTTCAGTGGGGTTTACACATCTTTAAAAGTAAACACACGTGAGCATCCCAAAGGAAATATGAGCATTCAAATAGCTTAGCTGTAAGGGTTTACTTGCAGTGAACTACAGAATACTGTTTCTAATATTGCAGCTGCCCCAAAATATTTGGGGTAGTTCTTGATTCCTGCAGTGGGTTTGTTAACCTTTTCTGTACCAGACAATAGTGCTAACTGGCCTGTAAAACTTCAAACATTAGAAAGCCAAAAAATAGGTGCTTAGGGTGCACATGTTTAAGCAGACATCCCTGTCCAACTCTCACCTATTTTTCTGAATCTCCCTTAAATCTCCTCTATTTCAACGATTTCTGGGACCAGGATCTCAGCTAGTGAACAATAGTGAAACTCCACTGCATCCATTCATACCAGATAGGGAAAGTAAAAAATAATTTCTGAATACTTCAAAGCAGAGAACATTGCTTGGTTTCACAAGGCACTTGAGGGATTTAGACACAACTCGAATGGACAGTTTATGTCTCTAAGAAAATATTAACCCATTATTTCCTATGAGACTACGGGCAGACCCACAGCCTGCTTTAGTTTTAATGTAGTTTGACATAAACCAAAAATTTAAATAGATTTCATCTGTGTCATAATCCTTTCCCTAATCTTAAAACAGAAGCTAATCTTGTGTAGCTCTTGTTTAGACCAGAGCCATTCTCCCACAGCTACTAATGATGGATGGGCATTTCAAACATAGTAAGTACTGAATCTGTGCTGCTGCTATGTTTATGGTTAGATTATGCTATGGACTGGAATATAGCAATAATTCCAGCCTGAGGGGAGAACAAGCATGTAGCTGCCTTGTTCAAGAGTGCCATCCCTCACTTCATGGAGGTAGTAACCCACCCGTGACTCATACAAAAAATGACGTTATATCCCACTTTGGAGTCCAATCTCACCTATCTGAGCTGGATGGGACCCAGAGGAACATAGTACCTGTTCACCTGTACATACCCAGACCCAGAATAGGAGAGGGACCTGAGGGTGGAGGATGCAAAGAGGTAATGAAAAAGGGGATTCCTACTGCTTTCACTGCCCAGTGCAACAATACTATTTGCTGAAAAGCAGCATGCTGCAAAAGTAATTCCTAAAACCCACAGTGCAATTGTTTCACTTCATGTGAGACAAAAGTACGGTCTGATTTAAATCCTGGTGAAGTAGGATTTCAGTAAGATTTAGATGCAGTCTTTAGTATAAGCCAAAAGACATAGAAAAATGAAAAAGGAGCATATGTAAATGGCCTTTGTACTGTCCACATCCTACTGGAATCAAAAGGCTTATGCCAGGAAAGAAGCCTTGCAATTATATCAGTGCATACATAACAATTGAAAATCGCATTTTTAACTAAGTGGTTTTACTGTTTCATTCCCAAGAGCTACAGAGCAGATCCAATAAATATCCTCATGGTACTCCTATGAGAAAAAGGTTTATACTTTGCTATGTGAGAATAAAAATCAAAGTATCATCTAAAGTAGCCTTCAAGGTTGCCTTAACATTCAGGTCACATAAACCTGTAAGTAATCTTAGAGGTTCTTTTGTTTTAAGATGTACCAAGCAATCTTCCTGCATATTCTCTTACCTTTAAATGTATTTTCTTCACCTCTGAAACCAGTAACCAGTACAGCTTCTGTTTGAAGGCTCTCACTGTATTTCTGTTAGTGATTTTCTGTTTGTTTTGGCTTCAGGCAGAAAATATCTTCAGTTCAACTGTACTCTACAGCCAAGACCTGGAAAGATAATATTTAATAGGAGCTTGAATTGAAAAAGTATTTCAGCATTTTACCCCAAAGAAATCCCCTTTCCTCCTTTTAAAATTGCAAATATTAATCTTGTTTAGAATTTCCTAGGCTAGATGACAAAGTCCTTCCTGACCAGAGTATAAGTCTACTTCACACACAGGTTTTTCTCATTAAAAAAGAAAAGGTCACAGCAACTGCTTTACTGTCATATTAGAATTGTTTTGACATTCCAAGTGTATAAGGGTGTCACACATAGGGATGCTGATTAGTGTCTAATTGAAACCCTGGTCTTCCTTGAGTCAATGGAAAATATTTTATCTAGAGCCAAACTGAAGCATTTCACAGCTGGGCTTGCACAATCTTTTATGCTAACCTGTCCAACTCTTAAGTACAAATATTGTAGGCTGCTACATGACTTACAGGAAGTGGTAAATCTCTTCCTTACCTGCATCTCTAATCATCCCTGTAGTTCCTAACTAAAACAGCATGATCCAGGAGTGGGATCTGGTCCTAGCAGCTATACCTGCAAAGTTCAATCATACTTCTCAAGCTAGTAGGCCCCCTTCTATTATTTAGGCTTTACAGATCAAAAACTATTTGTAGAATCATAGAATTCTTTAGGTTGGAAAAGACCATTAGGGTCATCGAGTCCAACTGTAAATCTAACACTGTCTAGTCCACCACTAAACCTTGTCCCTTAGTCTATCTAACTGGAGGACCAATCTTACAGAGGAGCCAACTGAGAATATTTTTACTGCACACAGCAGAATTGCTTCTCAGGTTAAATTCCTTGCGTTAAAGTCTCACAGTTTCAGGTGTTAGCTTTCCGTGTTCTTGTTTATTCAATATATGTCTTTTTCTGTAAAACACAACTTCTTTTGCATCACAGAACTCCTTTAAAAGGTCTTTCACATTCTTCCAGGAATGTTATGTGCAGAGCAGGTCAGGTAGTTCTTGCAGAGCCTACAATAAAAATAGACACTGTCTGTTTTGAATGAAGTAGAGCTGGGGGTTCCTTTAGCAAATCCTTCTTTTGACCAGTCAGGGAACAAGGTTGTGTATCACACAATTTCAAGACAGGGCAGTCTGTCCCTCCCTCTCTCATCTAATCATACAAATGCATCCTGTCTTCCCCTGCTGCAGACTGAGGCATTACAGTCTCTAAACTCTAAAAAATCATGTTTACAATTTAGGGTTTTGTTTGGTTGGCTTGGAGTTTTTTAGTGATTGTTGCTGCTTTTCTCAAATTCAAGACACCAAACTTTTATAAACTCAGGATTCAACATAAAATAATTCATTTAAGATGAGATTTAAGAGGAGATTAACAACTTGAATGGAGAGGAGGCTTGAGTTTAATTCAAATATGCTTGAGGTTGTACACTAAATATAGAAAAGGGGCTCTACACTTCCCAGTCTGCACAGAATTCTTAGTCTGCTGAGCAAAGTGAGATAAGTGAGCTGGTTCCTTACATGACAAAGATCTTGTGCTAAAATAAAGATAATGAATCAAAAACTGAGGCAACTGTGATTTCCTGGGAATGAAGACGATGGATCACAAAGTAAAAGCCAAATGTAAACTCATACCGTTGGGAGTTATCTAATCTTTACTGCCAGGTTTTGCAAGAACTGGCACATGGAACTGCTGGGTGAGAAGTAAGGGCTTTTCCTATCTTTATGGCGTGGAAACCCATCCCTGTGGCTGAAGAAAAGCAAATGGGCCACTCGGGCTTAAAAATAGGAAGGGAGGGGATGTGATGAGAAAGTGCAGCCCCTTTAGTGTGACAGCAGTTTTACAGTAGGTTTTAGACCAGATTTAAGGACAGAGGAAGGAGAAAGAGAGCGAGAAGAAACAGAATAGGATACCAAAGGAAGCTTTTGTCAAATTAACCTTCCA
This sequence comes from Podargus strigoides, assembly GCA_028020825.1. Taxonomy (NCBI): domain Eukaryota; kingdom Metazoa; phylum Chordata; class Aves; order Caprimulgiformes; family Podargidae; genus Podargus; species Podargus strigoides. The sequence goes on along the minus strand of CM051626.1, from coordinate 6,478,708 downwards.
TCTCCGTGTTATTAAACTGATTTTTCTCAACCTAGGATGTGTATCAATTCTTCCCTGTTTGGGTTTGCATAGCACATGTGAAGTGGTAGCATATGAGTAACCATCATCTATATCAGAGGAAATATCCTAAGAACTGTGACATAGGCAGAGAACAGCAACATTAATGAAGGAACTGGACCAGAAAATGGCAACTATTCGTGCTCCTCAATAACCTTGCTTGGGATTGACCAGCCTCAGTAGCTCTTTTTATTTTATTATGTTATCACAAAAGGCAGGACCACACCAACTGAATTTGATAGAACCACCAAGTTTGGAACCAAAGACAATATGGAGGATGACTGTGCAATTACACAGAAGAACTTTGAAAACCTCAAGGAGAACAGGAGGAAGTTTGATACCATTACAAAGGAAAAACTTGTCATAAAAGACAGGGATCGAGGTCACCTGATAATAAGCATTTTTTCTATGGTTTAGGACAGAGTAAATTCTGTTGCAGGTCTATACAAAGGAGCAGGCAGTGCATTTGAAAGTGCAAGGAAAAGAAAATCTACTACTTTGTGACAAATTCTGGGGTGAATTTGCCTCTATTTTGTTACAATCTCTGGACAAATTTCTTGCTATAATTTTCTTGCACTGTATTCTTTATAGAGAATGGTAAACTCCAGGGCAAGTAAAGACATATTTAAGCTGATGAAAGAACAAATTCATCATGGGTAAATTTAGGATGGAAAGTAAACCACTTCTAAGCGGGAAGGCAAGAAATTGCCCTTTGGGAGTGCTGGCTTTTGGAACAATCAATGTATTACGGGGGATAAAACACCTGCTTTTAACAGAAAGCTTGATCTATTTATCACATGCACATGGTATGATTTCTTGCGTGGGGCTTGGGCTTCAGGAGGTTCCTTTCCATCCTTCATCATCACAGAATTAGACTTTGGATTTCACTCACTCCTGCTTGAAAATAGCTCCACTGCCACCTTTTTCAACAGTATTCCCATTGATAATGTTCAGAAGATGGAATTAAAATTTATATACATCCACACCCACACACATGGGCACAGCTGAGACCAAGTCCTAAGAAATTTCTAGTGTTCTTTGGGGTTCTTCAATCGGAAGATTTGTGCACTAATGAATGCCTGTGCAGATCAGCTAGAACAGCACTTGAATATTTGCCAGATGAACTTACACTGTTGCTGATCGTGGCGCCTGCTCCGAGCAGCTGATCCACAAAATAGGGAGGAATGCAGGGTCAGCAGAGTGACTCTGTAAAAACATTTCAGCCCTAAGGGACTTCAATCAGGACAATCACTGATTCTTTCTCTGCTCTTGCCTTCCTGCAAGAGTGCTACCCAGAGACTTGATACAAGCAGGCTTCATCCCCCCCACATCCCCACTCCCTTAAGATTTCCTTCGCCTGCCAAACCCACACAGGAACTAGTGACCAAGAAGCTTACCTGATTTATTTCTTCTTTTTTTTTTTTTTTTTAATGTTAGGTTTTGGTATACAGGTTTGAGGGATTTTTTGGTTGGGGTTTTTTTTTGGTTGGTTGGTTCAGGTTTTTTTTTAATTTCTAAGCACAGGATAAGTAGGTTAAACACTACGATGATTCAAGAGGTATTTGTGTTAAATTTGTTGATAGAGCACGCTAAAGTAGAATTTTGCTGAAAAGTAGGGACCAGGTGAGCAAGTCTGACCATCTCCCAGTTTTCTGGATAGACATCAATAGAATTTAAGGTTTCTATTACAGATCTTTCTGTAAAACCACCACTGAAATAAAGCCTTGTCATGTTACAGTAAGAGAGAGTTGCTGTCTTCAGAGTTTCCATAGACAGAATATATAACACTAGAAAAAAAAAAAGTGGAAAAAACTTTTGACATATCAGAGCTAGATGTTTCCTTCTTCATTTATACTTATGATTTTAGGCAATAGTGATGACATATCATGGTAAAGCATGCTTAGTTTTTTTTAATAACTAAGTCAAGACTAACCTGGGAAAAGGTATGTGAATGCCTCTGACTTAAAGGCTGAAATGTTCCTCTTACAAGGAAGGAATAAAATGAAAAAGTATAAAGGCAGATTTGCATATCCATCAGACCCAAAAGTTCCTTCCCCTCCGGAAAAACTGGCATTTCTTCTCTGCTCACAAGCCCTGAAGGGATGTAGAGTGCAGTACCAATACGTGCCCCAAGCTAGAACAGACTGTGGGAATTAGCTCCCAGAAACATTTGCAGATTGAATGCTGAGCTCTGGAGAAACTTAGTGTGAGAAATGTTCCCTGCAGACATAAACAGCCAGGAGACAGAGTCACTATATACCCCCAGGTCCCTACGTGCAGCTTAGCCCCAGTGTAGGAGAGGGCTGCCAAGAAAACCTGATAGCTGTGGCTTGAGTCTTTGCAGCAACAGGGCAAAATGCTGCCTGGTTGCCTGGTCTGTGACACTTCCCAACAGCACCACGGAGAAACAGTGTCCGTCTGCAGTCCCATATTGATGGGGTTTGGACATTTTGGCCAGCACCAGCAGCCTCCCTACCCCGGGGCACTCCGCATGACCCAGGGCGACCGGAGCGGTGCCTCCAGCACCACGGACAGCACCCGCGCCCCCGTCCAGGCTCAGAGAGGTGGGGGGGACACGACCTCTGTCCCCTCGGTGTGACAGGGCAGGCCACCACAGAGCACCCCTGAAAGGTAAGAGCATCACCCTCAGAAAATCCTCCCACACCTGGGAGTTCTCACACCACAAAGTGTGCTTTGCCCACAAAAACGCTTGGTGAGCACCCTATGAGAAACCGAACCCTAAAACCAAAGGGGATCCGTCTCCCCATGAGCTAAAGAAGGTAAAAGCCTTTCCTGTTTCCTTCATTATCCTGAAGTGCCCATCTTCCATCAGAACCACAGAATCATCTAGGTTGAAAAAGACCTCCAAGGTCTACTAGGAAGAAATTCTTCCTAATATCCAATCTAAACCTCCCCTGGAGCAACTTGAGGCCATTACATGTTGTCCTATCACTTGTTACTTGGTTAGAAAGACTCATCCCTACCTCTCTACTACCTCCTTTGTAGAGAGCAATGAGGTCTCCCCTCAGCCTCCTCTTCTCCAGACTGAACCCCCCAGTTCCCTCAGCCACTCCCCATCACACTTGTGTTCCAGACCCTTCCCCAGCTCCATTGCCCTTCTCTGGACACGCTTGCAGCACCTCGGTGTCCTTCTTGTAGTGACTGCATTGCCATAAATTGAACTTTTCATGGGACAATGAGTTCAATTAATATTTGTCAAACAGAAAGGAAAAAAAAAAACCACAGAAGACCAACACCATTCCAGCTGTTATTAGTTGTTTATATAAAGTAATGAAATCCAACTTCCATTTAATTAACTATCCCACTAACAACAATTTGCCCTGGAGCTTTGAAAGCTCGTAATACTAAAGGTTTGCCTGGAGGACTGTCATCTAGTTTGATTATACTTTGCATAATAACATTGTGTAAAGATAAGAACACTATTTGGAAATGTGTTGTTCTGCTCTCTCATGCAAACTCATGTCTGAAAAGAAAAAGGGAGAAGAGAGATTGGACTTTAATCACCTACATCATCAGGAGAAAAAAACAACAACTTCTAATGAAATTTTCTGTATGTTTTCAGCACAGTTCCATTTACACTAAAGAGGTTATTTTTAAAAATAAATAAATAAATAAAATTGATGTTTTCCAGCATATTCACAGCCAGGCTGGTTTATGGTCACCTCTCCCTCCAAATATATATTTGCTATCAGAACTAACCTCTCACTGTGTGTGTGTGCATTGTATCCATTTTAGCTATGCTTCAGCATCTGGGTTTATTTTCTTTCTGTGTCTATTTCTCTTCTTCTTTGGCTGCTTATTTTTTCCTGCTTCACAGTGTCATTCAAAGCAGCCACTGAAGGCATCCATTATTAGATTAGCAAAATATGAAGTAGGAAAGGTTTAATGTGGAAGAAACTGGAGGAACACAGAAGGTGAATGATCATTTAATGACGACTCCCATTGCCATAACTCACCCCCCAACACAACACTTCTGTTGCTTATTCTTTCGTGTTATTCTGATACATGTAGCTCTGGTTGTAAGTGACAATAGTCCTGACCTGAGATTCTCTTCTCATGAAAATCGAAGTGAATTCTGCTACAGATTTCAATGCCACCCAAGTTCTTCCATGCTCTCTTCTTTAATCTGTTTGCTCTGGAATACTTCTCTCCAGCTCTGCTAGCTTTCCCCTGTCTTTTTAAACAGCAAAATTTGCAGTTTAGCTCTAATTTTATGAACACTATTGTTTCCAACTGAATGTATCAATTGAACTACCATCAATTAGACTTGAACATGCAATGTCTATGATAAATATCTATCCCAGAATCTATCCATTTTTCCACAGACATTTTTATTCTACAGAACAAATCTGTTTTGCTTTGCAAGATTTCTAAATGATTGTTAAATCCATAGTCACTAGTTTCATGGCTGGATGTAACCATAATCTGATGATGGTGAGTGATAGCAAAAGGTGTTACAACTGCATCTTTGTTGTGACTGCTCTGCTCTGAAATATGCTACTTGAGGCAGAGGAGAAATTTGTCCTTTTTTTTTTTTTTCATTTCTAGGTGACTAATGCCAACTCTACTACCAACCTAGTCTCTACTGTTTTATTAAACTGTTTTATGAATGTTGATTTCATATTCATTAACCAAAGCATGTGGGGACCTTAAACTAGAATTTAACGTCCTGTTGGCTTTGCTAAAAATTTGCAGTAGAACACTGCAATGTCCAAATAACTAATGGCTCAAATGCAATACTTTCTAATATTATATAATACATGGAGAGAGCTTGGCTGAAAGCTGTGAGGTCTAGCATGCCCGAGATGTTTACATTTCTTACATCACTTTATATATATTCTGTTACATAATCACAACAAAATAATTCTTTCCTATCAAGAAACAAAAATATTGTTTCAGGTACTGCATTTCTAGTAGTAGTGAATCAAGAGAACCATATCTTCATTAAAGTAAAATGAAAAACTCCATAGAAGTGAGCTGACGTGCCACACAGGACTCATTTATTATTTTAACCCTATTACTCCAATAGTACTTCAGGAGTTCAGGAAGACTTGTAATCAGCATTACTTATTGAACAATACCTGCCTAAACAGAAGACAACTTGATCACTGCAAACGTAACAAGCCAAGAAGCTCATGGCATTTTATGCACAATAATGAACATGTCTGTCTGACACCAAGCAAAGATCCCTGTCATCTCCCCACTAGGGAGAGTGAAGCTGAAGCTGGATGATTTTTACCCTGGAGCAGGACAGATATTGCTGGTAGAATTGACAAGAGAATCTAAATCTGCTAATATCCTACCTAAGCAAACCACTTTTCCCTATTGCTATATCAGGTGTCATCACTCCATAGGAACAAGAAAGTAAGGCAAGAATTTCTAATTAACCATTCTCCCCTCCTCCTGTTTCTTTTAAAACATTGTAAAACATAGATTCAAGCAGACAAAATCAAAACACACAGCCCTAGGCAACAAACTCCCCCAAAGCCTTTTCTGAATATGCCCACAATACTCTATTTTCAGAAAAGCCAAAATTCTATCTTACATCAGCAATGGTTCCTGGGTTTGGTTCTGGTAGGAACAAAAAAGCTTTTAAGTCTGGTTACAGTTTTACTTAGCAAAAACATTATACAACATTCTGATTAAAAGGAGGAAAAAGCCCACTGAATTCTGACCTCACAGTTAGTCTCTCTGAGCATTGAAATAGTCTTTTTACAGTCATGAACCCAAATCTTCTTCTTTTCTATAGCTTGGAGAGAAGTGGTGCACCTCAAAAATGAACAGAAAACACTGGTAAGGAGTGATTAAGTAAGATGTGTATGTAGAAGTTCAGAAGAAATGCAGTAGCTATATTTATTTATTTAAGCTAGTTGTCGTCGTTGTTGTTGTTGTTCCCACTGAGTCTTTTAATTGAAAAATACCCATGAGTGCTTCTGGAGTATTCAGGAAAATATGTCATCAATGGTAATTTATAAAATTGTGTTAAGTCCTGAAAATACAGTAGCAGCTTGATGACATGTTGAATGAAGTGAAATACTTAGAGGAATTGTGGGATGACACTGGCATTGCCATATTGTTTTCTATGCAGGGCTATGGGGTCACAACCTTGAAAACAGAACTAAAGGGCTACTTGGCTTCTATCCAGACCAGGAGCCCAATGAAATCAAGTCCATTCATTTTTGCTTCCCAGCCTTGTTCTGGTTTACACCAACTAGCCTTAGCCCACAAGAGAAAGGGCTCCAAGCTGAAAGAAGGCAGCAGACACAAAACTCATCTTTGAGGTCTGAAGACAGACAGAGGCCATAAAGAGTGTGATGTGGGTCTGTCTTTTTCTCAGCCACCTGTGTCACCTTAGCCATGCTCCCAGGTAGAACACAAAGACCTTCTTTCTTCTCAGGTGAACCCTAAGAGCAGGAGTTTTGTCCCTCACTTATTTTAACGGTTGGCATGGAGACCATCACTCTCAATGAAAAGAGATTCCCACATAGCTGCACCATAATGATCCAGAGGTACACAGAGGTAGTGGGCCAATAGACCAGTTATCACACCCACTGTTTCTAATATGTGCAGATCTCTTTTTTCAGGACAGCATGTATAAAATCTTAGCCTTTCCTCTAGTCCATACTGAAAGTTAAAAGCTTTGAAATTATTCACAGACCATTTTTCTCCAGTTCCTCTGAAGCATGTGTTACCCCACAAAGCAGCAGTGAAGTCAACAGCTCTAGAAGTGTGTTTTAAAGATCTTCATTTCTGCCGCTGGGAAAATGGAGCTACCATGAGTCTGGAGCCTGAATACCTGGGGTCTATTCCCTGATCAGTGACCTTCTGCATCTAAGATTCAAGCTCCTCTTTTAACCCTAAAAATCCATCTTGACATCAGTGCGATAACATGGGATGATAAAAATACCCTTCCACTCTGGTTTTAAATACTCAAGGTTATAATTCCCCTTCACATGACCTCTGAACCAAACCTGCATAGCCCTGGGTTCACACCTCACTTCATGACAGAAAGTTTTAACAAATTGTGATGAAATCTCAATAGCTGAAAGGAAGACAAAAGCATCTTTCAATCGTCAAATTAGCTGGAGGGAAGAGCTGGAATTGCTTTCAGTCTAGAAAGAAGGGGAAATCATTAAAGGAAATCATCCCCTTTTCTTTTTCCAAGTAATTAGAAGAACCATCTGTATGTTCATTGCACTACAGTTAAGGGTGCAGATTAGCATTTCAGAGAGATTTGAGTTCAACCAGCAATACTTTGATGTGTTAACATGAATGATGCTAAAATTTCTAAGGCTCTCAATGTTATCCAAGTTAAAAAGGGCACACATGTCACTTTCCAGTCACTCTTTTTAAATGACTATTCAGTGCAGCCAAATTTACATTCAGAGAATTTTCCTTTTATCTCCAAAAGCATATTAAAAAAATAATATGTTCCTATTAAAATAAATATAGTATTTACATAATACTCAGCTATAACCCTGTGGACCTGTACTGCAAAATTGTCTCGTACACACTGCCATAATGAAATCAAAATTGTACAAAAGGCTTATAAAAAAATCCAGATATAAACAAGTTAAGTAAGCCTTCTAGTTTTGACTGGTTTTACCCAACAGGAAAATTAATCCCTCAAATATTTCTTCTGTGATTTACCAGGGTATAGCAAAATTTCAGGCACAAAGTCATAAATAACTAAAGCACGTTGAAAAGAGAAAGTGAAAACAGAAAAGCTCTACAGACTTAGTTTCACATATATGAAACACAACAGTCTCTAGTGTGGGACTACTTTTGGTTAATCTGGAAACAAATCTTTCCCACTATTAGTTCTCTGAGTGCTATAGAAATCTGCATTTGACCTGAGGCAGAATGGAAATTATAAGATAATATAATAGACCCTGCACACCTCATAAATAAAAGACCATGGGATGTCTAAATCGCTCAACACAGATATATCCATGATTGAAATTAACTCATATGGATAAGTGAAGCTGAATTCAGTTTTCACAAAATCCTTTGTGACTGTCCAGTTCTCTTAATATACTCGTTCAAGTCATTAGACAAAGTTCTACCCATTTATTTACCAATAAATGACAAACTCCAGCTCCTACAAGGCTAGAATTGCCTTCCATGAACCCAAGTCTGTCCTCATCATCCATCATAATAACTAATCAATTAACTTAAAAAAAAAAATAAAATGCATGTCTCAGGAAAGTGACCTTTGAACGGTGGCCACAACTTTAAATTTGCCAACCATATAGTGAAAAGAGCATCTTTTCCCTTGAAACAAAATGAAATTGCTGAGGAAAATCACAATACCCTAGAGCTGGACATTGCAAACCACAAACAGCTCTCACCATTTCTCACAGACCCCTCTGTTCAGGGAAGCCAAAACCAGTGGACTCTGGGATGTTATTCTTTCTGGACCAATTTCTAGGATGCTTGAATGATGACTAGCTGTGTTGTTTTGCTCACGGAACTGGAAAAGCATAAAAAAACATATAAAGAGAGAAGGTACACAAATAGAGGCCAAAAATTAAATTTAATCTGATTTATATATGGAAAAATTTGGCCTTTTTCCCTGTGCTTGGACATGGTTCATGGAGAACCTGGGTTCCTCCAATTTGGAATTTTAATCTTCAGAAGACACTCTAAGGTGGAAAATCTGCCACTCAGTCTGCAAATGAGGAACTAAAACATGAAGTAACTAAGCAACTTTTTCAACAGGAGAAAGAAATAATAAGAGAGAGAGGGAGCGGGGAGAGAGGGAGTGGGGAGAGAGGGAGGGGGGAGACAATTCAATATGATAATCTGTGGCAGAGGTAGGTAATAAGGACTGAATTTAGCCTAGTGAGATACATCTTCTGGGTTTCCTGTGGGGTCAGTCGAACAAGATGATGAGAGAGTGTAGTTAAAAAGCAGCTAAATTCATCTAATGAATGTTTGGGTACTCAAATTTACCAGTCCCTTATAAAATGGCACCTATCTTTGCTTTCACACTTTAGACAGTCTTCATCAACATTTGTGAAAAGATGAGATTTTTCCACTACTTCTGTTTTTCTGCTGTTCTCTTAATCAGTTTAAGAGCTGTTAATATGTATCAGGATTGTATTTTCTGATTAATATCTGTTACTCCTTGCTTTGATTACTCAGACACTCTTTAACTTACTTTTTACTGTATAGTATATAAATTCAACATCAAAAGGGCATAGAAGGATGGATCTGAATGAGCAGAGTAAAATAATTTATTATAGCTACAGTGCTTGCCCACACAAAATACCCCATTACCAAGGGAGCAGTTTCCCTTTTGTCCCATTTCTCTCTGAAGTTAATGCTGCTTGACTGCAATGAATTGCAGTAGATGGTGTTTCCCATTATCTGGATAGCAAAAGTAGTCTATAATTCATAATAAAGCAATTTTTAAGCCACTTGAAATGCTTTTTGCACTTGGAGTTGCTCTATTTTCTGCCGTGTACAGCAGGAGTTGCCTCCATCCAGTCTAGCTGGTTGGTTGCTATACACAGACTTATTTCATGTAACTGAAATTGCATGCTGCTTGAAGGCTACAAAAGTGCTGCAGAAGCACTGGGGAAGAAACAAATAGAAAAGAGATCACAGGAGCTGTGACTGGCTGAAAAACATACTTCATGTCAATGGGGCTTAGAGGAGACAATCACAAGCATTTGTTCAATTGTTAAAGGTGAAACATATACAAAGCTCTGAGACCCTGAAATGCAAAGACTGTGATATCTGCACATCCTTGTGATGGGAAAAGGCACATCTAAGCTGTTGGAGCAATTTGCGTGCATCAGGTTATCAAAGATCAGACACCATGTCCCATAAAGTGAAGAAGGAGATCTGGAAGGCTCAGTGGGGTGTGCATTTGGTGCAAAGGGGAGGGAAAAAGAAGGCACACAGATTCCCCTACAGTTCACTGCATCAACCTGACAGTCTTCGAAGTCATGTAACATGGCCATAGCCTTGCTGCTGCTTAGCCATTGTCACCCTTGACAGCATAGCAGGAAATAGCATAAATTGGCTATCATAAATGGGTGCAGCTCTGCAGCTCCCAGGGTTTAAATGTGACTTAATTATCCAGTTGGAGAGTCTAAAATTACTAAACTGGAAGAACAAGACATTAACTCCAGCCAAAGAAGGAATTACCCTTCTGAAAGACTCAAAAGTGGAGACTTCTGCTGCTTGTAGGGTATTATTGACACCAGGGCTGCATTGTCCCAGCACATGATGAGGCACCTGGAGTCTTCCTCTTAAGTCAACAGACTTTCTGTCACCGACTGCCATGTAAACAACTTAGAATCCTCATTATCCCAGACATCTAATAAGTTGTTCCATAAAAAGCAGAATAACAAAATCCTGATTTCATATAAATGTATATCTTACATTTCCCATACCACAGTATCTGTTCCACACCTATGTCTATTATGGCCTTCTCACCACTTTGCTCTCAGCTCCCCATTATAAACACCAACTAGTGAGGACTGACTGGCACTGGGAATATCTAGTAGGAAAGTTAACGTTAGTGCTAGGGATAAAAAGACGCTGAAGAACAAATTCAATTACAGGACTCATTTGTTAACCAGATGTCTCTCAGATTTTCTAATCCCAAAATAATGTAATCTTTCCCAGGAACCCCCTCCCACACACACATGTACTGTTCTATCACAGCTGTTTAATTTTACAAGTCAATAAAAGTTCGGTGTTGAAAGCTTGCTCTTTCTGCCTAACATTATGATGCCTAATTATTTTATACAGATGTTATCTACAGAATATCTATATATTTTGAAAATGAAAAAGTACAGGTAACTCCAAAAATAAGGTACAGGGGTAATTTTGCGTGGCAATGAGGCACAGTGACCTGTGAAAAAAGTTGTTTGAGAAGGAACATGAAGAATCATGCAGTTAATGGAATATATGTTATATATTATATAATTATCATATATATGCTATAAATAAAGCATGAATCATACATGCTTTCAATACTCCCACTAGGAATATGAACCAGAATGTAAATGAGACTTGAAAGGCTTCAGTATGGAAGGACAGAGAAATACTCCCATAACAGGAGGTGAAAGGGGAATATTATGACTATTGAATGAGGTATGGAAAAGTAACTACAAGTCAACACTGACCAAATCTTCCTGTTCTTTGCCCTTGAATAGTACTCGTGATTTTTTGAGTCACAAGCTAAGTCCATGACTAAATGAATTTAAACTGCATGACAGAGGAAAGCAGCACTAGGTTATCTGATATACCTAGTCCTGCAGCCTAACTCTAATAAAATCTCTTGTGAGAAGGGAAGGGGGAGAAGAAATAGTATATAGCCATGCTTTCCCTGTGATGGCCTTCCAGCAGTCAACACTTTAAATTCTTTTAAGCCAGTGGTTTAATCCAGAGAAGCTTGTTCCTTGGGCTTTTCTTCCACAAACCTGTCCAATTGTTTTGTGATCTCCATTCATCCATATCCGAAACGATCTCATGCAAAAAAAAAAAAAAAAAAGTGCCACATTTTAATTACACCACTTTGGTTTTTAAGCCTATTGCCTGATTGATAACTTTATGGGTTGCTTTCTAGTTTCTGCTTCCTCAAGTTCTACCACACAGTTTCTTTGCAACACTCAACCCATAAAGTTAGCAATCAGGTAGTAGATTTAAAAACCAAAGCTGCAGAATTAAAATGTAGCACTTTTTGACAGAGATTGTATGTGAATGCCTGACTTCTTCAACCTACAGAAAAAGCAAAAAAAAAAATAAAAATATTCTCTAGTACTGCTAAAGGCACAGATTGAACTTCAAAACAGGAGATTATAGAGCCTACAGTACTGAGCACTTCTGCATAATTAGAAAAAAATGTTTGGATGTTGTCACTAAAAGCGATCAACATAAGAGATATTACATAAACCAGAGATATCTTATTGTTAAATTTTAATAAGTTTGTGTTCTTCATCCCATCCTTGGCAATTCTCTCCTGTCTTCATTAGTTAATTAGTTCTGCCTAGAGCAGTGAGCTTGTGATGCTTAAGAAAAAAACAGAAAAACAGTAACTCAAGAGACCCACAGAAGCTTTGATCATTTGTTCACTCATTTTAACCTACAAATCTTTCCTTTTTTCTCTTTGAAAACTCTTGCTATAAATTCTCACAGGAGAATCTCAAATGCTGTTGCTGAGGTCCTTTCAGGTGAACATCTTGTAAACACCTTCAATCTCAAGTTGCTATAGAGAGTTCTCCACAGGAGCTGGATGCCATGGAATAAACACATTAACCAGCCAGTCAGAGCTTCTCCAAATAATTAAACAACTCTAATGAGATATCAAAGATGTGACTAAATTCAGAATTTCTGACTCCTATTTTCACACTCCTAACAAAAACCAGCCACGAAATCATGCTGAGCTGGACGGTTATTCACCAGTGTTAGCGCTGCAGTAAACTATCACAAGCCTCACCCAAAATCAGTGTTTACTTCTCCATACAATGATCACTTCTCATTTTTCCTGCAGTAACTTCATTAATTCAAAATTTAATAATAAAGAATATTTTGCATGTATTACTCATCTTAACAAGATCAGCAGCTGAGTCTCAGATGAAAAGAAACTTAATGTTTTTGAAAACTGAGTACATGTGATCTGGAAACAATATTGATTTTGTTTGCATAGTTCGTGCTAGTAGCTATAAATACTACTAGAAGAAAATACAAAGTATGTTTTAAAAAAATTCTTCCTTCTCCAAGTAACAAACTACATCATTGACTTTTTTATTCAAGTGCTGTCTACATGAGAGTCACACATTTCCCAGCAGAGTCACTGATTACAAGTTAGGCAATTTATTGGAATTTAAACTCATTTGTAATGTAAAATTATTCATAACAGCACTTGGATTATTTAATTTACTGGATGAATGGAAAGTTAATATTGCAACAACAACTTTCCCAACTTAAACTGTTTCCAGAATAATAACACTGTAAAAGCCTGAATATTACTGTTTTAAAATATGTGTTAGTGAAATTCACAAACCAAGATAGAGGTATATTCCCCAACTTCTCTGTTAGAGAGAATTTGTTTGTGATCTTAGCCTATTAAAGCATCAGATTGAGGCCAAATGACGTGAGCAGCATTAGGAGGCAGGAGTTTCTGAGTCGTCCTTAGTTTACCTTTGCCTGAGCCTCAGGAGTGTAAACGGTATTTTAAACATATGGAGTGCTTCAAGCACTTACCCCTACAACTGCTAATCACAGAATATTCTGTTCAGAAGCATTACAAGAACAAGGATGTATTAGTATTTTATTCTGAAGATGTACAGGAGTGAATATTTTGCCATGAGGCTGGGATTCCAGAGCTTCTTATAAATCTAACAAAACAGTAGATGTCCTTTCAAAAATATTCACCTTGGCAAAGGTTATATGTTTGACCTTCCCAGCACCATAGGTGGCAAGGAATTTAGCTGATAAAGCTCTTGAGTTCTGGATCTTTTAAAAATTAGCTTCCTTTTCAGTTTCGAGCCCCTTGTCAGCTCACAGCAAGGACAGCCAAGGAGCACTGGTGGCTGCATGACAAGCATATGACTTCCTTCCTTCAAAGCCTCCCAGCTCTGGGCACATACTCAACTCTGCCAAAGCTGAAGAGACTTTTCTTTTGCCATTATGGACATGTCCAGGTCCAAATTTCTATGTTCCTGTGCTAGGCTAACAAGTTGTAGTGTCAAGGCTGCTATTTGAGTTCAGAGATTGGTTTGCTTCAAAATGCAGAACACCTTTAAATAGCAGAGCCAGCTGATGGAGCTCCCAGTTCCTCTCCCTGGCTCCTACTGCTGACTTGCTTCTGCCCCTCAGGTCTGCTGCTGGGAGCATTTGGGCAGCTGTCCGTGAGCTGGATTGGGCAACTGATCTAGATTAAAAATAACACGGCAAAAAGCAAAATGTTTAATAAGCAGGGTTTCTTCACAGGCTGTTCCCAAATCACTGTCTGTGACTCACTACAGCAGACCCAGGGGCTGGGGGTGGACAGATCGTGACTCTAACATAGTCCTTTGTGTCTTTCTGATAGTGTCATAAAACACATGGGCACTTGCAAAGCAACACAAAGCACAAAGGGTGCTCACAGTTCTTCTGTGAGCAGTTAAAGATCCCCAGACTGCAATCCAGAAGATTGTACTAACAGCTCACTGATTCCCAGAAAAATCTTATTTGACCAGGTAATTTGCGCATGTTGCCCTGAAATGTCCTCATTGCAGGGTGTCACTAAAGAGCCATTCACATATTTTTAACCTTTTCCCTGTACATATTCTATTGCTATGCAATAGACCCAGTTCATTTTTGCTACATCCCCCCCACTCATATTTTTCAGTAAGTGGCAGCCAGATCTGCATGAGTAATCCTCAGAAATTATCTTCTACAAAGCTCCAGTGGATACAAAATTCCACCCATCTCACAACAACTGACCCTGCTGATTGAGTGCAGCCTGTAAGTGGCATTGCTGGTCGCTTCAGTCATACATGTGGCAATTATTAATGGAGAAAGAGCCTTTTATGCACAATTCCCAGCTGTGAAAAGATAAGTGTGGCTGACATGGGCTGTGCCACAGAGTGACTCCAGCTCTTGGCTGAGCTTACTGACATGCTGCTTGTTTCCCACTTTCCACACGGGAATGGAGAGGGAGATGAGGTTAAAAATCAGAGCAGGCTCTTTACAACCTCTGAATTTTTCAGCAATTGCATTGGTGCCATTGGCAATATTCACTACCTGGAAGTCCGGCTCCTTGTGACTACTCACTGTACACGTGAACAAATACAGTCTTACGAGCTTTCCAAATGATTGGCATAATAGAGTCAATACAGAACTACCACATCTACAAGTGAACAAAGTTTTGCCTGTCTGTGAGACAACTAAGAAAGAGAAAATCCTTTTTTTTTTTGTGTGTGTGTGCATGTGACACACAATAGTTCCTGATGCTCCTTTCTCCTCCTCTCTTCCAGCTCATCTGCATCCAGAAATAAGTGGATTCCTTTTAGGAAGGTTTTTCAGACCCTTTCATCAGACAATAAAGCTTTCTTGTTTCTTCAAGGTATTAGCTAGACTAAGGTCACACAGGGCAGCAAGTACTATTTATACTTGCAACGTGAATAACTAGCCATGCAGAATTACTTTCCTCCCACTGGTATCGTGCTGTGCTCAACACCAACCAGACTCTGCACCCACCTTTATTCACTCAATAGGTGCCTTCACAAAGCTTGATGGGACAGATCGACAGCTTGCAGACACTCAGTACAGAGCAGGTGCCAAGGGTCACATAAGAGTGTCCCATAGAAAAATCCCTGTCTGGTAAGCTGGGAATCAGATTTACCAATATACTGCCCTGGACAAGCAATAGGCATCCTTTGAAGGGTTGGATCTGAAGATTCAGTGATTACACTGGAAGATTTTCTTTGATACTTTCCACATTAGCCTATCATCATTTTTTCTTTTAAAGCCTGACTGCTCTGTATACCAATTAGGTATAATGGGTATAATTAGGTATAAAAGGGATGTTCATTTTTGCAAAAAGATGACTAAGTATTTAAAGTGTCCTTGAGTAAAATTAATATAAATAAATGCAGAAAGAAATAAAAAGAGTGAGTGAATTACATTGGAAACCATTTGCACTTTAAAAAAATACAATCCTATTGACTTCCATACAAATTAAGTAATATGGAGAACGCTGATGTGAAAATTACTCTTTCATCTACACAAATTATTGGAAAGTAGTTAGACAAGGTGATTGTTATGCAAATGTAGATCCAGTGCAATCACGAGGCCTGGGCGTATTTTCCAAGAAAGCATGTTCACTCTTTCTAACACATTCTATCTGCCTCCTTCCAACAGCCTTGGAGTCAGGTTTCTCTAACCAGCCCCATATGCTTTGTCCTGAACATGCCAGCCAGCCTTCCTACAGCCTTGCACACACTGTTGGGGGACACTGCTGGGGCGCAAATGGCCACAGGTCCCAAATTACCACAACTGTCTTGTGCATCAGCTTTAATACTGTGCATAAATAAGTAGTACTTGGAGAAAGCTGGTCCTACAGTGAAGAAAGAGATAGTTGTCCCACACTCACCATTAAGCAAGGCTGTATGCATGCATAGTTACTACTGAGCAGCTAACGAAGACAGTGGTGCTGGGCATTTGCTTTGCTGTTTGCTCTTTCTCAGTTTCCCAACACCCTCTTGCAAGTGCCAGAAAAACAAATACACTGGGGCCAATTTTCCTAGACTTGACAGTTCTCAGGAAAGATGCAAAGGAGTTCAATACAAGTTCATCCGAGAGGAGGTTAAAAGGTGAAGCTGTTCCAAACCATACAGAAGCAAAGAGAACATCCGATAATGGCAGGATTATTAATCTGCCAAAGGCATAATGAGAGCTGGAGGCCAAAGCCGGAGTTGGATAAATTAACGCTAAAAATAAGGTACAAAACATTAGCTATGAAGACAATTGCACATTAGAGCTAGCTTCTGAAAATATGGATTCTCTGTTGCTTAAAATCTTTCTAAATATTATAAGATTTAAGGGTTGATTGCCTGTCTGGAAGGTATTCTGCAGCTCACAGAGGACTTGGAATATTGAAGCAATGAGTGAGGGTGCTTGTGCCATATACAGAATCCAATTAGCCAGACAAAGTTCCCCTCTTACCTGAGGACAAGATACTCCACAGAAAGTACGAGTATATACTCCCTTACGCATTTAGAGTTAAACTCAGCATCTGTGTCTGATGTCCATGCCTTCTTCCTTGCCTGGGATTTGATTGTGCATCTTGCTAAGAATTTTTACTACTATTTAAACCATTGACAAAGATGTTTATGAACCACATGCTACATCCCTGGATTGCAAGCATGATTTCAGATCAAACCTGAAATAAATGGCTCTGTGATGATGAAGGCTCAGGAGTGAAATTAAATTACAGGGACAGGAGCTCAGCATTTCCTAAACAAAAGATGGGTACTGAAACAAGTACTGACACATTTAAAAGCTAGAGAGAAGGAACTCAAAAATATTGTGTGTGTTAATTGTACTTGCTGAAAGCACAGAATCACAGAATAGTCTTGATTGGAAAAGACCTCTAAGATCATCCAGTCCAACCATTAACCCAGCACTGCCAAGCCACCGCTGCCCCATGTCCCTCAGCACCACATCTACACGGCTCTGAAATCCCTCCAGGGATGGGGACTCCCCCACTGCCCTGGGCAGCCTGGGCCAGTGCTGGGGAACCCTTCCAGTGTAGAAATTCTTCCTAATATCCAATCTAAACCTCCCCTGGGGGCCATTACCCCTCGTCCTACCACTTTCACCTGGGAGAAGAGATCCTTTCAGGGAGCTGCAGAGAGCAATGAGGTCTCCCCTCAGCCTCCTCTTCTCCAGACTGAACCCCCCATTGCCCTCAGCCGCTCCCCATCACACTTGTGCTCCAGACCCTTCCCCAGCTCCACTGCCCTTCTCTGGACACACTCCAGCACCTCAGTGACCTTCTCGTAGTGAGGGGCCCAAAACTGAACACAGGATTTGAGGTGTGGCCTCACCAGAGCTGAGTACAGGGGGACAATCACCTCCCTGCTCCTGCTGCTCACATTATTTCTGACACAGGCCAGGATGCCATTGGCCTTCACTCCTCGTGCTATTTTCATCAGGCAGCAACCCATAGAATTAAGACACGCTTCTCTCATCAGATGGTCTCTTCTCTGTGTGCCTCTGCTTCCGCTCCATCTGTAACTCTTCTCAGCATAGAGATTGCCACACAGCACAGGGACTACAAAGTTTTTATTTTAAGATGAGGGAAGGCAAGAATTCCAGCTCCTTATGAGTTAAGCAAGGGACCTGGCTCCCATATCCATGGATAATCATGGAAATGTTCCTACTGGTGACAGCAGACTGTGTACCTGGCCTATATTTCTGTAAGATTTTTCTGCTAACAATGCCACATACCTGAAATAACTATGAAATCTATGTAGGTTTGGTTTAGAGTTTGGTTTTGGTTTTTGTTTTGGCAACAGTTGTTAAAAAAAAAGCGAGGTTTTTTCCTATCTGTTGGTTTATTTATTGAATGCTGCCACAGAGGAAAGCTGGAACTGCATGAAGTCCTTAAACTGATTCATGGTTAGCCAACAAAATAACATGTGGATTTTTAAAAACTGTTATTACACAAGTGGACTCTCATAATATCAGTAAATCACATACCTTTGCAAATCCCAGTATCTGAGTATTTCCAAAGGGGTCTCTTGCATACAGAAATACCTATTTCTAATGCATTCCTTTGGTAGGTGTAAGAAACAGCTCCAGAGCACTAAAACACTTTGAGACCATGAAGCTGCTCCTCTCAACTGCCTGCTCACATACCCCCCCTCCCATACTGCAGGCAAAGCCCCGCACATTTCTGTATTGCCAATTAGCATGTTAACAGAGTTGTATCTTAGTACACTGCCAGGCGGGATGAGTGTTCCTGCTCTCTGGATAAGTATTGGATTTTGAAGTTTGAGGGAAGAATTAAAAAATCATTCTAAAAACTTGGTTTAGGATGAACATTAAAAAAAAAAAAAAAAAAAAAAAAAAGAGGGATGTGACTGGAGTAAAACAAACAAATTAAAAAAAAAGAATCCACAGAAATTTCATTCTGGGCAATGCTTTTCCCATTTGGGGTTACTGCACCTTTTCTTCCATCATCAAAGTATACCACGTCAGTATGAAAAGCCAAGGCTGCTTTTTCAGAAAAAAAAACAACAGTGACATGAAAATTAAATATTTGGGAAATGCTGGAGTGAAGCTTTTTCAAAATGCTGAGAAGAGATATGTTTTTACACTCCTTCTCCTCTTTTCCCCCCTCCAGCAGAATCTATTTCCTAAGTTCAATTCAAAGTCACAAGTATTGTCTCCTCTCCCCGTGCTCTCAAGACACCCTCCAGTTTTGTGGTGAATTTGCTACACAAAAATCACCCACCCCAGCCTTTTGCTAAAGGCACTCAAGGACCCAGCCACTCCTGCGGCACCCGTCCCCACTGCAGCTCGTTCCTTTCCCTGGTACCATGTAACACCTTCCCCTCTGCTCCTATTCCCCATGCTAGCAGCTATTAACAGTATGTCTAACTTTCCTGAGTTTCAGGCAGTTTTTGTTCACAGCATCACAGAAGTGTTGGTGGATGGGACCTCTGAAGGTGACCTAATCAAACCTCCCCCTGAAGCAAGACTGCTGCCCACAGTACACCCATTCAGCAATGACTTCATTTAAACGAAGGCTTGAAAACCTCCAAGGATTTCACAACCTTCCTGAACTACCTGTCCCAGTGCTGGCACCCTCCTCACTAATTTTTTTTCTAACATCCAGCCTGCACCTTCCCAGCAGCAATTTGCAACTGTGATCATACTGGGTTTAATCCACAGTGGATTTAACTGTCTGAGTCTCATCTAACTGTAACCTTCAGTATTCTGACATGGAAAGACTTAAAATGCACAGGAGTTAATGTTGTTCAAAGCTGAAATAATATCAATGGAAGGATTAGGATTCCTTCATCAATCAGGTAATCTTGTTTATAGCCTGAGTACTCTCCTGATGGGATTTGAACCCCTCTCAAGAAAGTGTTCCAACAATGTTTTGTTAGATGGTCTCATCAAACAAAGGTGGGAACATCCTTCTCCTATTCTCTTCCTCCCTATAGTTTTTTCAATGTTGTGAAGGAAAGGACATCTCTAACATTAGAAAAAGGGTTATGGTGGAAAGTGGCTCCTGCAGCCCAGAACTTGGACATTTTCAGTTGGACGTCCTTGCTTACACCATCTGTGGGGGTAGAACGCCATTTGCCCTCATAACTGCACCTGCCCACCCTATGCCTGACAGCTGCCACATGTTTCCCCAATGAGCAGATTCATCCCATCATGGATCCTCAGCTCAAACAGGTCACTATAAGGCTTTGAAGGAAACAAGCAAATGACATGAGTAATGCCAAGCAAGAACATGAAATGCCATATAACCTGTATAAACATCAGTCTTCTCCTTTAGAAAGCACAGTAAATCCTGAAATGAAATAGATTCACATTGTCAAAGCTGTTCCTGCTATTCTCAGAAGCACAGTGGCAATGCTGCCCAGACCTCTAGGCTACCTTGGGACTTACCATGATCAATGCAGAGTGGCACACACAAGTGGCAATGCACAGCTGTCCTCTTATCTTTGACTGATAGTTTTGTTTCATAAGAGAAAATCAAATTCACATCCAAGTCCATCTGACTTTGACACAGCAAGGAACTGAGTGGTCTCAGCAAAGGGTTTAGACTGCTAGAGAAGTAAAAAGAGCTTGTTGGCATTCTTCATCAAAAGTTTTGCCAAAAATCTGGGCTCTCACCTAAACAGTAATTGTAGTACGTAGTGTCTGTAGTCCATAAAAACTTTTATTCTGACCGAAAGATGAAAGCCACACCAATCTGGAATATTCTACCAGGATATCCCATCATGCTACTCCCTTGTAATTTAAATTTAGGAAACAGGACTTGAAGGGAAATCCCAAGGCACTGCCTCCAGCTGACAGAGCCACCCTGTATTACATAATTCTCTTAATAAATAGATTCAGCTAAACATTAAAAGCATTAATGTTTTCTCTCCATGTACCTCCTGCAGGTCTGGTCCAAATCCAAGCACTGCCACAGAAGCCTCTTCAACTTGTAATTAAATCAAGCCCAGTGATAGCTTAGTGATAACATGGTCCTGTCTTCCAGCAGAGGGAAAGTCTCAGCAATGGGACCTGAAATAATGGGTACACTTAGATTCTGTCCTGGCCTTACATTAGTCAAAAAAGAGAAGCCACAGTGGCATTAGGTGAACACCACGGTAGATAAGAGCTGACTGGTTTACTGTTTGTCCTCCCGTTCCTCTTCCACTCCTCAGACTTGTTAATTTTCTGTTCTGGTAGCTTGACCACAGGGTTACAAAGAAACTTAACCCAGATCAAGGCTGCCTCTTCCTGTATCCCATTCACAATAGCAAATAGTCTCTGGTCTAAAGGATGATTCTCATGATTTTATAACAAAGTAGGCAAAGAATATAATGAATTTGGGAAGAGAGTTATTTTGACAATATTTGGCTAGTATGACAAGATTTCAAAGGGAAAGCTGTGAATAATCCTTCATTGTTTCAATTGCAATTTGACATGTAGATGTGGTGCTGAGGAACATGGTTTAGTGGTGAATTGGCAGTGCTGGGTTAATGGTTTGACTTGAAGATCTTCGAGGTCTTTTCCAATCAAGGCTATTCTATGATTCAATTCAGTTCCATAAATCATTTGCAAAGAGGCACCTGAGTCCATCCCATCACCTGGGTTTCCAATCTGCATGACAATTACAAACTAAATCCCCCAGGTAATTTAAAATCTGGCTAGAATACCCTGCTGTTTTCCAAGATTATGACAGAAAGAAGTGTAATGGAGAAGCTGTCCATCAGTAACATGTTAACAGCTGGACACATTTTGCTTTTGAATGTATACTGGCCTTTTGTATCCAACCCTTATTCTATACCATCTATGTCATGCCCAGGTCTTACACTTCTCAATACAGTCCAATTAATCACAACCACTTTTCCTGTCTTTTGATATATGCACACCCCAATATCATTCCCTTACTCTATGTATCATCCATAGGCTGCAAAGAGAAAACAGATGCTGTTTTTAAAAGTGCTTGTTTCCACTGGCAACCAATGGAACAAAAGGACAATCAGATTTAATCAATTGATTTCAATGTGCTGTTTTCAAATAGGTTTCCTCTAAATGATTCAAGAGACAAAAAGAGGGGGAGAAAAGTCAAGAAATAAAATGTAATGATTCTCATTAACTGCTATGAATTGACCATTTCATAGTTTAATTTTGGCAAGAGTTGTGAGATGTTCACATTTTCATCAGATGAGGTCTTATTCCCAAGCAAAACCACAAAACTTAAATCTAGACTCCAATCCTTTTGTTTGGATGCTGATTCCAGATTGGGTCCATTTTAACTTCATTTGTCCCACAATTGCAAATAATCAGAATAACTTTTTCAGTCTATAATGCCATCTGCATTTGTCTTTAATAAATCTCGATAACATGAATCATCTGTATTTTTACACTGTTGCTAAAAGCACATAAAAACCTTATGCCCAAACTGGAAATGCTATGAGGCTAGATGACATTTGCAAAGAATGCCTTGTCAGAACAGTTTTCCACCTAACATTTAATAAGTTTATTTTCCATATATTTATTATTGTCAATAGAAGAACATTGTGTCCTGGAATAAATTATTTATGGACTTTCTATCTGTGTCTTTGTTGTTCAGGTCTCCTCATTCAAAGAACCATTCAGAGGCTTTTAAACTGTTCACCATGTCATTCCTGTCAAGTGGTACTTTTGCTGGGCTCTCTGACATTTTCTGGTGTATTAATGCACATTGGGAAAGTTTTTCCTTGAAATCGAAATAGTTTTCTCAAATGCATTTAGGAAAGTATTTTTTAATATACATATTTGTAGCATTATTACATATTGTGTGCTTGCGAGTGACTTAAAGCAGCAGCACAGGACACATCCTGCTCATGGACCTTACATTCCTCATGCTTGATTTAATTTTTTTAATAGATCTATGACTTTGTGTATCCTGTTCAGGCTTTTCAGCTTCCAATTCAGCACGTCTGGGCACCTCTGGAATCATACAGCCAGCATATAACTAAGCCTTTTATTCTTTCCTCCACACTTAACCCTCGTGTTCTTTGTGAATTTTGGCTGCTCATTACCAAACAGTCCCACATGCAGTGGTGTTTCTCTGCAGGAGCTGTGATTTTCCCTGACACCCTAACATCACAGCACAGCTGTGGCAAACCTGCACTTCCAAAACCCTCTGCTTTGGTGAGTGGTATTTCTCTTGGGGTTATTTTAGCCCATTCTTGGTCAGTGGCCAGTAAGTTTGTCACCAGCAACAAGTGAAAGAATCTTCCTTTCTGCCCATAACTCCTGTTTGTTTTACTTGCTTCCCTCTGATTTCTCCTGTTCTTAACTCTTATTTTTTCTGTTTTCTTCCATGATTCGTTTTAAGCTCGTTCACAGATATAGATTTCACATACAGTCTAACAATATATTCTTTCATCTCTCTCAAGGGAAAGAACATAGAGCAAACAAAAGCAGAAAACATCTGCTCTTTGATGAGAGAAAAGCTTGTATAACGTTTTTCAAGTCACCACCTTGCTATGAGATTTCACTACCTGGGGATTTGACAAGGTAGCCTAAAGAAAGAACAGGATGTCCACTGCCAACCCACGCTGTTCTCAGAGCCTGTAAACCAGTTCCCATTCATCTTTGAAACACATCTGTTGTTTGTCAATATTCATAGACTTTTCTCAGGAGTTGCAGAATTCTTCACATTTAATGAGGAGGTTGAAAAGTTGGCAAACAAGTCAAGGAAGGTATCAGATAATAGGGAAAAGGTCAGACTGAATAAAGACTGCACTGCATCAAGGACAAATGTAATGACATCTTTTGTGATCTGTACAGTAAAACAATGAGTCATTCCAGATTTGTGAATTCTCAGGACAGACAGTAATTCTCTGCTGGACTGAAGGTGAAAGGTGATACTGGTACACAGGAAAATCAGGTCAGGAAAGCATTAATTATATTGCAAAGTACTGGTAGAAACATTCTTTAAAACATTTACTGCTGGTAAGACAGCAAGAACAGGAGATCGAAGTTCAAACAGGATTTTAATTAGATGCCTAGTTTACTGTGATCTGTCAGACAAGCTAAGAAGAAACCTTTCTTGTCTGCAGCAGTTCTCCATACAGCATTTAACCTCCTCCAGCATGTGAAGAATCTCACCTGATGCAGAGGTTTTAACTTACTGTAGAGACATTCCAGATGCTGTCACTGCCTTTCCCCATACTGGGCACAGCCAGACTGTGGTCCCATGCAGAGGTCACTTATCATTTGGAGACAATATGAATTTTTTTATTTGTTTTGTGTCATGCCAAGCCATATCTCTAGTGCACCACAGTTTGTCAATCAACAAACAAGCTCAAAGGTGAAAATACAAGTGTTAGAGCTGGATCTCAAGAGACAGGAATAAAATGTGCAAGTCCACAGGACAGGCAGTATGCTGCTGTAACAATAAGGTTTCAGGCTATATCCTGCTTTATTCTCTCATTAATATTTCACTCTCAGGAGAAAGGATTATTTTCATTTTGTATGATTAAACAACTGATCAATAAAGGGCAATTACGATTTATTCAATACTTGGCTACAGATTAGATAAAAGACATTGTTCTGAGTCTGTCCTAAAGAACAAAATTAAAAGATAAAAGTAGATATCTAGGGAGATATAAAATCACAATAGTCTTCCTGCTTTTCCTCCTTTTTCAGTCTCATTAAAACAGAAATTACAAATGTTTTCATTATCCTGTCTCCAGCAGACAAGCACTATGACAGTGAACAGTAAAGTCAATTTTTAAATGAAATTCAGACAACTGTAAGAATACCAATGTAAAAGGGAAGCAAAGAAAACTTTTGGGAGAAGATAGATTGTAATATACTATGTAAGCCTCAAAGTATTGCTGCTTGAGTCATTAAGGTGTTATTTTGCAAATCAGGAGGCCAATCTCCAAAGTATTTTATGACTTTGTATTTTGGAGCAATGGCAAACCATAAACTGAATTTGCTGTTCTCACGTGTTGTCCTTCAACCATTCCTATTGCTAAATTCACTAGACAACAATTTATCAAGGACTTGAAGTTATTGTGGCTTTTGCATGCTTGTTGGACTGACTATCATACAGATATCCTGTCAATCTGCTTAAATTTTCAGTCTAATGCCTCTAATGAGGCATTTTTTTAAATGGAAATATTTGTGACTTGATGGGTCTATACACCATATCGAACAGGGGACCACCTTCTGGTTTGGAGATGAACTGTGTGATTGGAGGAGGTTAGGGATTTTCCATCTCAAACTTCAGGAACATTTCTGCAAAACTGCTCTTGATCTTCTCAACATCATACAACTCATTTCCACAAGACAGAGCATATTGAGAGAAGAATATGCCAGAGAATATTTTTGAGTTATAATAATTTAACTCCAGCTGTTTTCATTATCCTCTGATGGGGATAAAAACCCAAACACAGTCAATTTTGAACGTAATGAAAGACATTCTTCTGGTTCATGTCAATGACTTCTGAAATGTGCCTTGCAATGGAGTATAGAAACATTAAAAACCCCTGCTTTCTTATGTGAAGAGTCAAGTATTGTGCAACATGAGACTGAATTTCAGTAATAAATTACATGTTGCCAAATTCAGCTGCATAACCTGTGGTTTTCCTGAAATGCTAGCAGTTGTTTCAGCTAGTCTTTATGGCTCTGCCTCAAAGCCCATTGAAATGGATCACAGTCTCTCTGTTGACTTCAAGTGGTCTTAAATCAGATCCTCAGTACTGGGGATATTACTGCAAAACAAGATTCTGCTCTTATTCACAGAAGAAGAGAAATGAGATCTTTGGAGTATAGCATTTGTTAAAATATCAGTATCCAAGCCCTGATTTTACACATTTAAAAAGTTAAGGACAAGAAAATCATGTCCATTAACTTTAATATCTGACTAGTGAGTATTAGAAGCACAGAAATAATTTTAGAATTCCAGAGATTACATGTTCAATTGTTCAAAGGGAGGAAAATTATTTTTCTGCCAATAGGCTCAAGTAGAAAATACTTCTAGAAACAGCTGAAGACTGTACAGGTACATAACTGCTATGGCTAAGGCTACAGTACATGAACAGAGAGGCAGAGCTCCATATATTCATACTTTTGTGATAATGTACCAATGAATAGACCATGCAATGAAGCATTTGAAAAATTGAGAAATATAGCCCACATTCATCAACAGGATATTTCCTTATCATGTATGGTATCCACAGGATATTATCCATGGGTATACAAAAGATAACCATCCTTTCCCAGACTTAAATTATCCATACAGCATGTCCTTATGGTTAATCCTTTCATGCAACTGGAAACTCTATGAGACTGAAGTCCGATAAAAACATAATTCTTCCACCTATGTTTCTTATGCAGCATAATCACAGAATCACAGAATGGTTTGGGTTGGAAGGGACCTCTAAGGGTCATGTAATCCAACCCCCCCTGCAATGAGCAGGGACACCTTCCACTAGACCAGTTTGCTCAGAGACCCGTCCAACCTGACTTTGAACGTTTCCAGGGATGGGGCATCTACCACCTCTCTGGGCAATCTGGTCCAGGGTTCCACCACCCTCATTGTAAAAATTTCTTCCTTATACCTAGTCTAAATCTACCCTCTTTTAGTTTAAAAACATTACCCCTTGTCCTATTAAAAATTCTGTCCCCATCTTTCTTATAACTCCCTTTTAATGAACATCATCATAAATATCTTATGAATTTTCTAACCAAGACTTACATAGCACTTGACAAATGTATTTCTTCCACAGAAACTTCTACAGGTAGATTCACCAGAACTTTCTGTAAAGCTGTATTAATCTGAGCCAAACATGAACTGCTACATGACCTCTTAGTAAATGCCTTCCTTAAGCAGAAAATGCTGAAAAGCTGTGACAGGGCCAGGAACTAAAGGTAAAGGAGTTAATTCAGGGCTTATATTAGTTTCACTTGACATGCTCCTAGATCTACACAAATGATTAATGCAATCTTAGCCATATATAAGTTTTTTTAATGATCATTACAGTTTACCCTGAAATATTAGTTTGGCATTGAAAATTATTTCAACTGGATATTCCCTCTTCTGCTTCAGATGCACTGCACACTCACTCCCAAGAAGTGACAAGCCACACCAACTGAATTTTATGTTCTCTTCACTGGCACTGACCAGGAGCATCAAACCAGCCAGAGTAATAGAAATAAAAACCCTTTTGACTGTTATTTGTCTTCATGTCAGAAAATGTAAACCAGTCAGTACGTGGTGTATCACTCATATAAACGTCACTAACAACAAGCAGACCTTTTCCAAGCAATAGACATGCTCTGCATTGCAATTCTCCTAACAGGAATTTTTTTTAAAGTATAAATCATGGCTTGATCTGCATTATCATATCAGGCGATACAACAAGAGGAGATCCTGAGCCTTCATGGTTCCAACTACCCAAGACATTGTGCACCTGGGGATGCCACAAGCGAGCAACGTACATTGCCTCTGCTCCTCTGAGAAAGGAATCACCAAACAGCAAAGATATGGATCCTTTTCTCTCATATCCTCCTGAACTCTGAACAAGCCACTGTGGAGATGGTCCCAGGTGCTCTGGGAAGGAAGCTGATGCAGAGCATGCCCTTCTCCCACAGGTAGGTAGTACTCTGCTATATCTGTGGCCAAAAGTCCTTCCTTCATTCATCTGCACAATATTTTTTAGGGTTTTTTATTACTAAGACATGTGGAAGAGCCAGGTCAGCCCTGGTGAGCTGCTGTTACTGCTCACTGAATTAAACTGAAGAGCAGGAAGTGTTATTCCTTCAGCACATTTCCCAAATATGTGCAAAGTGAAATTGCCTGTCTGCTAAAAGAGAATTTTCTACTTTTACATCAGAAGTCTCAGGCACTAGAAGAAAATCATTTGATTCTAAAAACTGCAGATAACTTCTTAACAGAAGACTAGAATGAGGTGTTCCAATCTCCTTTTCTTTGCACATAATCAGTTCCTGCCTCACCGGATGGCAGATGGTAACATCTCAGAACAGGTAAATGCATTCATTGCGTTCCCATCTAAGGGCTGCATGATATAACGATTAAAAAGCCAGTGCTATATGACAGTAAGAGATCAGTTCAGCTCTCTAAATATAGACAATTAGCACGTTTGAGAAACTTTATAGTATTTAAGACACAGTGCTAGGAGATAGGATGCAGGATATAGGGAAGACCAACACACTCTTGGAGCTACAGCTGGTGGCCAAGAAAGTTACACAAAAAGGTGTGAGATCCCTGAATTTAGGCAACTGAATCAAGACTAATTGACGAAACAACTAGAAGAATGTACCATATGAGAGACCTAAAAACATGTTATGTACAGGTAAATCATTAAATGGAAGCATTTAGAGTCAGTACTTCCATTGAGTACATGGAACTATAAAATAGCAGAAATTAGTATCAGTCATTGATCAGATAAGGCCACTAACACAAAGCAATCAGAACCATGATGCAAACAGAGCTAACTGAAATTTAAAACAATCAAATAAAAAACAGAGCAATGGGTATGGGTATGAAATGTATGCTGAAGGTTCCTTTTTGAAGCAGTGAAAGCACCCACAGCAGCAAACTGATGCCAGACAAACTCAAATGAAAGGAAAACAGAGCTGATTCATGCAAAATGCTCAAGATCATTCCTACACCATCCAAAATGCTCATCAGTCTCCATTCCTTCCAATCATCTTAGCAAGCCTTGATGTGTCTTCCTGAAACACGCACCTCAGCCCACAACACAAATCAGTTGAGACCAGAGTAGCAAATGCTCCAGAAATGTTACAGCCCATGGAATACAGTAAGATCAAATGCTCCCTTCTAGCTTAAAATTCTATGTCATTGGACACCAAAGGCAAGCAGTGTATTATCATCTTTCATTTATAGGAGTTCACATAAATTCTAGAACAGCTGAGTCAAGTACGTCACAACAGAGAGAGAATGGGATTCATCCTCTTCAGCTGTAGCTCTCTAATCTCAGTAAGTTACCAAGTGTCCTGCAATCAGTGGAAGACAGCTGGAATAAATGTAGACACCATTTATGGCAATGTTTTCTCCATCTCTCTTTTCATAATGGGATGTTGGGTCACCAGCTAAGATCAGACACCCACCTTCTAGGTTGCTAAACCAGGTGTGATTATTCAATTACTTCTGACCCAAATGTTTCTCAGCTCTTTCTTATTCAGCAGCTCCAGAAACACACATGCTGTTGATTTTCTTATTCTGATAACTGTTCACTTGCCAGAAACAAGTTCAGAGTGTCAGCACTTGCTAATTCACTGAAAGAGAGGTATATTCTCAGTTGGAGAAAAACAGAAAAACTAATGGGTTTAGGGTAAAAAAAAAAAATAAAATCATAAGAGGAATCACAAATACAATTCCCACTAAAAAACTGAAAGAATAAACAGGAAAGGCATATGAATGAAGCGGAAAAGTCCAAAGTACTTTTACAGAAATTCAGTATTACAAAGAGAAAAAACAGGCAAAAAAAGATCTCTGGACCTCTAAACAGCAGGATTTTGTGTTAGCTTTGCTGTCTTTGGCTACTGTTCAAAGGTGACTTGTGTCTCTGGAGATGAGACTGCTGTGAGCTACAGCAGAACAAACACCAGGAGCTGCCTCTTCTGCTGTATTCCCCCTTCCTATGTGCAGCTCATGTGAAATTTTGTTTTCTCTAACTTCTCTTCTATGGGAGTAAACTCTCCCCCCTCCCAAAAGAGTAAAAATAGTTGTTAAAAAGTGCAGAAGCACTGGCACTTGGGAGGGATTCCCAGAGGAAAAAAAAAACAAAAACAACAGAAATTCAGAGGAGGAAGAAGCACTTTGCTGTATCAACAGCAGAGGAAAAAAAGTAACTGACAGCAGAAAGGACTCCTAGAGTCTGAGGAGAAGTCACACAGATGATGGGTGATGTTTGACTTCTTGGAACACTGTGACTTGCAGCAAAAAATCCTTCAGAACAGGAAGAGAACTTGAGCAAGAAAAAAATTAATTTTCTTATTTCCATTAAGGCAGGAATGGCTGAATTTGGAACACTTTGCAAAAGGCTCAGGGGTCTCTTGGTCCTACTGCCACATGCCCATGATGTACGCACAGGGTTCAAGCGCTGAGACTGGGTGCCTAAGTTACAAGGGTCTCTCCACAGAGCAGGGTTAGTCTTTGTTTGGAGGGTGAGCGATCCCTGGACCAGAAGACCCCACTTCCTTGAAGAGGTGAGAGAAGTTACACCTGCGAGGAGATTGAGAGGCCAAAGAGGTGCTGCTGAAATTCAAAACTATTAAAGACTGGCCATGGCTTAGCAGGGATAATTCAACACTTATACCATTATATCAAGCTTCTGGATGAGAACTTTCTTTAGCACTAATCTTACTTTACGACCAAATACACCAAAGCCAAACTCAGTGATATAACAGAACTGCCCATGAACATTACCATGACTTTGAGAGCAGGACCTGCAATTGATTGTGCCTCTTCGATTGGTTAAACATTGAGGCACCTCAACAAGCAGCAAATCAAAAAGTTTTACAATTCCACAAAAAACTCTTGTTTTTTCTAGTTACCTCACCAGCACACCCTGAAACAGATACAACACAGAGACTCTTAACCTCTGTGTCTGCTGCCAGAGATGTTCAAACTGCTTGTGGATCAGGTGGCTCAGTTAATCTGCATGATCAAGGCTGCCAATGGACTGCCATAAATATGTGAAATAATCCTCCTTGAGTTTAGAGCCTATCAGCTTCAGGTTTGCCTGAACTAAGCCTAGTCTCTCACACCGTCTGACAGCTCACTACAGACTACATAGCCTCAGAACACCAAGACCATAAATAACTCTTTCCAAAATCAACTGTAATCTACATATTTCAGCCAGCCAAGTACTCCTGCAGTTGGGGAGGGAAGGGATTTGCCGTTGCTTATGCCAGGAGTTCGCCTTGCATTAAAGAAGACAGTACAAGTCCAATAAACTAAATGCTTGGTGCAGCTCCAGCCATGTTGACATTTCAAGTCAACTCTGATACTCAAGGGAGTAAATCATGTCAAAGCTCAGCAACCTGCAATCCAAATAAAACAAGGAAGTTTGTCCTTCAGTTTATGTGTGCATTCATAACTCAGACAGGCAGAATTCTCCTTCTACATAGTGGGAAGGCAATTCTAAATTGACACCTGCAGCAGTTTGCAGGGATATTTAATAGCTAGGTTATTACAGCCTCTGGATTGGAAATATGGATGGTCATTAATAAAACCAGCACAAGCAGAGCCATTACAAAGGAGCATTAGAAACCATCCAGGGTGGGAGAATTACCTTGACATAGAAAGCAACTCTTTCCAAAATATCATTCCAGATTCTAGAGGGGAGGGAAAGGGCTTGCTCAACAAAAACCTTTCTTAACACCAGCCTCAAGAGGTTAACTTTACAGTTGTTTCACAATGGATTCCCCAATCCTTTATTTAACATGGTTTCATACAAAGTCTGTCATATTGCATTTTCCACCCTTAGGGATTCTGTGCTATGGTCAAACAATTATGTGTACATCTGGCTCCCTCATTCAAGTCTGAGTCACATAAAGTCCTATCCCTGATGACACCCAGTTTTAGCAGCTTTCATATTGTAATTAATTTCTCTATTCACAGAGTATAGCTAGTAGAACTACAATTTTAGGGGTGAAACTGTTTTAAATATCAGCCAATATTCACTAGTACTCATTTCATCTGAACTAGCAGGGTAATTTACCTATTTCTACTTTTAAATCACACATACCAGTCTTCACCTATTTGATGCAGGATTTGGAGCTTGTTTGTTGTCCAAGTAAATCTCAGAAACCCAGGTAATCAAGTCCCCACAGCACTGCGGATAGTCAAGGAGCACTGTTTTACACAGATGATTTAAGGGCATAATTCTGTTCTATTATATCATACAGACTGTCAGGAGTTCAGAAATTAAATCAACAAGAGACATCACTAAGACTTAAGCAGATTCTTAAAGTTAATATGATACATAAAAATATGTCCTAGACATGAACTTTTATACACAATTTGAATATTTTGTATTGAAGAAACATTACAAATCATTGAAGCATATTTGTCTTCAGTGTTTTATACACCATAATAATGACATATAAACAGCTGTAATAACTTAGTGGTTCTATAACAACTGTGTCCCAAGGACATTCAACTGTATTTATAATGGAGTGATGTAACCAGATCCCTTCACTACTATCTGCAGTCTCATTTCTGCATTTTATACCCCTCTTCGAATATAAACATGGGCTTTATGAGACTACATCTTTGTTTAGGACACACTACATCCTGATTTGCAATATGCTCATCACCCATGTGCTTCACTCTGGTCCACAGGGGTACATAACTCCTTGCAATACTCACCCTTTAGACTCCCGGTTCATGTTCCTCCCCCTCAGTTTCCATTTGGCAATGGAGCCATCACCAATATCAGAAGGGCAAGTAATGAAAAAATAATAAGCTGAAAAGCAAAGTCTCTGCCATGTTCAACGTCCCCTACCTCTAATTTGTTCATCCTCTAACTTCTTAATCGCACCGCCCAAAGGAGATCGAATACAAGAAAAAAAGACCAGTCAATACCTCCAGTACGACTTCTGCAACAGCAAAGATCCTATGGTCAGCAGGGGCTGCACCTCTCCAGGCTTGAGCTATTGTTTTCTAATGATTTCATGGCCAGAGAGCACCTGTGCTTCTGAAGACTATGCTTCTTAAACTAAGAGCTAAGGCATTGGCATTGTTGGCAATTCAGTTGTGTTTCTGAACATGGACTCCCGGTTGTTGACTTCACTTTGCTTGTTGTTTCTCAGACTCCCTCCCACTATGGATCTCATCAACCTGCAGAGTAACATCCCAGCATCCCAGATTCCTATTTGTAAGTAAAGAACTCCAGCATGCACATTAGGAGGGAGCCTTTGAACCGGGCCTCTCTTTTGCCAATCACTAGGCCTAGCACAAAGGACACAGCCAGCAATAGAACAATCCAGTAACCAGATTCTATTGCACACAAAAAGGTCAGTACATGGATGATCACTGGGGGTACAAACAAGTCAATCAGATCACACATAACAGACGTCAGCCCCAGCAACCTCAAGAATGATACAACATGGCCAACAACCAGTGGAACAAACAAAGCAACAAAGTCTCCCATGGCAGAGATGGGAAACAACCAAGTCAATAGGCTGATAACATAGGATAGAAGTAGCCACATATTGTTCTCACAGAGCCCACATTCACAAGCACCAAACCTGACTGGGGCCCAGTTGCAGGGAGAGTCAGGAGATCCTCAACAGGGAAACTCTGCAAAGTGCATCCACCTCACAGACACACACTCCTCCCTTCCTGCAAGTGGTCCCAGCTTTTATCCCCAAAGCAGGACACCTGGCACTCATTTACCCAATGCAGGGCACCTGGGGCTTGTTTACCCAAGGGCTTTCCCTACAAGGCTGGCTGCACCTTGGAGGAAAGCCAAAAGGCAAACTCATCCCCTCCTCTTAAAGGACCATGGGGACCACCCATGCGTCAACCTTAATTCAGGGCTCGGGGTTCAGACCCCAGCACTTGAGCCTCTCACAATACCTGTTCTGCAGTCAGCTTTTTAATCAATGTTTGTGTCAGTCTGGAAGAGACTCAGAATCCTCTGAAAGCCAAAACAGATGACCAGATGGCAAGGTTTGATTGCTACCTGATTTGCAAGGGGCTATTTTGACAGAAACTGTTAATTCCTCGGGCCACTTGTTGCACCACCTGTAATGTCGTAGCCCCAGTTGCCCCTCAGCTAATATTCCAGCCTATGCTTCCTAGCAGCAACTTCTGGTACAGGGGTGTGGGTACACACAGAATTGCACACAGGAGGCTGATCCAAAACAAACCAGAGGACAGCTATCACAAGCACTATACTGTTCATATTTTTATACTGAATGAGTAAAGGCTTCATTTAACACCTACAGGAAGGTACTAGAAAGGCTCGCAGAACCAGCAAGGCTGAGCTTTGGGTGCAGGGATTCCAGGTGGTGGAGTCGTATCTGGAGTGTTCAATACTTCTGCAGCAGTGAAACCGCTGAAACGCGGCGTGTCGGGGCAGGGTTAAATCACCGCAGGCAAAGCAATCACTAGAGACGAGAAATAATACTTCAAAGATAAAATACCCCAGATAAGAAGAAAACATATACATGTAGGTAGAGGAATCCAATCCAGCCTTGCGCATCAGGGCTGTATTAACAAGGCTTGCTCCCAAGAGATCAAAGGAAGAGGAGGATTTTCATAAGCTAGGTAAGTAAGAGAAAAGGGATAGCAACAGAAGTCCTGTATGCAATTCTCTGCCTAATTCCTCTCTGTTTTCAAACATTTTGAGACTTACATTACAGCTAAAGGTCTTCTGTTCTCCATGCAGCTTTTCCACAGGCTGTTCCTCTGTAGCCAGCTTCTTTTAGTCCCAGCTGAGCCTAAAAAGGATCCTTTTGCTGAAAGCAAGTTTCACAGAATCACCTTCTTGATCAAATATGTTTGTTCCTATGGCTCCCATTTAATGGTGCTAATAAGAGTGCGGGTCAGAAATGCACTAAACTTCTTCATAAAATAATGAGAAAATATTTTTCTAGGAGAATATTTCAGTGGGATTTGTAGTTTATACCTTCACCCTTCATATTCTCCTCTTGGATTTATTAAGAAACAGTACTCTGTTCTGAAAAGTACCATTTCTGAGCCATTTCAATCAACTGTCTTATCAGTAACACAGTTGGAGCCCAAAGATGCAGCTAGGGAGTCTGGAGCCATTGTGACAAGAGAGATCATTGTGAGCCCTTTTTATTTCTGAATGATGACAAATGGGTGGATTGGTTTGCCAAGGTGCATCTTATAGAATGAAACTCCACATCCTCCAGTGGGGATGAGACTCTGGATGAATTCAGATGGGGTAGCACTACAGGTAATCTAGTAACCATAACAACCATAATCCTCACTACAGGACTTTAAAAAAATTGTCTTGCTGCTATTTCTCCCTAAAAATGCTTTAGTTTTCAATATTCCTTCAACACCAGGAAAATGAAAATACTAAAATTAAACTTATCCCAAAACTTTGCTACACTTGGAGTTAAAATATGTTAGCTGCTTCATTACACCCTCCTCAAGTTCCTGTGTAAGGTCACCAAAGGAGAATTAAAATAGATTTCTCTAAATAGACATCAGTATCGGGTTTTTCAGATTATATTGGACACAACCCAGTTCTAAACCATTATGGTAATTATTTAAGTACACTGGACCTATATTTGAAAGTTCAGCTGAAAGCTGTTCTTCAGTGATCCTAATAAGGAAAAAAAAAATTATTAGGACCCCAACAGCATGCTGAAAGAGTAATTTAGCTGTTCTGCCAGCTTTTTAGGTTAATTGCAGCTCCCCTGTAATAAATGTGGAGATATTCTGCTCTCAGTTATACTGTGAACTAAAAGAGTCATTTTGGACTTGTAAACAGATTAATCTAGATTTACATAGGCAAAAGTAAAAAAATAGTTTAATTGCAAGTATGCCTTTCTGTGTTCATTTGAAGACACCCAAACAAAGGGATGGAAAGACTCATCAAGGGACCAGTGCTGGAGATACCTCAAGTCTCCAGGCAGTTGAACCTCTGGGGGATAAGCCCAGGGTCAGCTCTGCTCCTGGATCAGTGCAGAAAGGAACATGGGCAAAGCCAGTTGTGCTTCACTTAAATCCTGTTGCCTGAAAGATGTGACCAAGTAAGCTGTTAGGTGCAGAGCATCTTCTCTTTCATTTCCAATATCCTCGCTTACTGTATTGCAAGCCTACATCCAGTCCAAGTCCTGGACCTAGGCTGAGCCCCCTCGCTGCAGAGCCCTCTCCTGCATCTGTGCCTTGCCTGGCACGTGGTAGGCATGAGTCTGGATTCACCTCTTCCAGCATTACACCATCTGTAATGCTCATCAACACCCTGGAAGGACACTGGGGTGCTGTGGGGTGCTCAGGTAAGTCCAGTTTCCAGCCTGTTCCATTAAGCAATGTGATCGTGCAGAGTATAATAATTTGAGGCCATATGCCTACATTTTTCCAGTAGGTCCAAGCCTGCAGATTGCCAGGCACAGTAGATCACACCATTACTACACTCATCTCTGCCAGCTGGACCACAGCCTTCTACAACATACTTCACTGTTTGTAAGACCCAGTCTGCACCTGTTTAAAGAACCAACAGTCACCCTGGCACACATACAAGGGGAGTATAAACCTTATCAGTTGTTAAATACATCATCTTCCTAAGTGATTGCTAGCAGCTAACATTGCTATTTCTGCCTTCAAAGGGCAGAGATATTGATCCAAATAAATAAAGAGCCAACTCTGTTCACTCATCACTTGTTATATGTAAGCACAGATCCTTGTCTTTTTTGGTGCATGCAGAGAGGACTGGAGTCTTTGCAGATGCCTCCTTTTTATCAAACTGAGCAGCTTAATTCTCTTCTGGGTGCTCATGCGTACCTAACAGATCATAGGCATAACACACTCACAATGCCATACATCAACAGGCCAAGAACACTCTCAAGGGAAGTAATCAAACACTCTGAGAGCTTCTCAGATGATAACAGCAGAGATCAACAGCAACTCTTCCTAAGAAGGGTGATAATTGTAACAGTTCTGCAATAAACTTCTCTATCTGCAGAGAACAAAGGACAAATAACCCCCTACAATTTTTTTGTTACTTTGAAAATAAGGATGTGCACACACTCTGGTGAAGAGACCAGTTCCTTCAGAAAACCTTTCAGAGAAGCGGAGAGGAAAGGCAGTCCTCACTTCTGCAGCAAAGCTGTTTTAAAATATTAAAAATATTTAAAACATTAAAAGTATTTAAAATATTTAAAATACTAAAACTCTGCATCACTGTTTAAAAATAAAGTCTGGGCTCTTCTTCACTATCAAGGGGGAAGGACCAATGGTGCAGTGTTCAGCTCTGTCCTCAGGCAGCTCCTTGAACTTGGGTCTGGCCAAGCCTCAGCATGGTGGTGACTCTCACTCCTCACCTCCAGCCCCCAGATGCTTCTCTCTGCCCCATCAAGTGCCCCTGAGCTGGTGACACAACCACTCCCTGTTCCACTAACGAGCTGGGACTTAGATCAGCTTAGCTGATCTTCCCTTATGCACTTGTTCAGCCAACATGGGTGAGCTACTCCAGCCAGTGGGTTTGCACACCAAGTAGCTGGGCACAGCAATGTCCTCAGCCAGCACCACTGCACCTGAGGGGACCAGGAGTAAGCACAGCCCTCCCACCTCTCAGGCCATAATGCAGCACATCTTTGCTTGCCATCACCAGAGTTCAGTGGAATTTCATAATTTCTCATGGTCCCCACAAGTAACTCAGCCTGAAGGATGTATGCTGGGGGCAAAGCTGAAGACCTGAGGCTCTCCTTCAGTGATTTCACAGGAGAAATCCAGCACTTAGAAAAACACAAGTGAAGGAACCGTGATTTCACTGCTCCCATAGCACTTTACTTGAGCATCTGTGAGTCCTACACCATTGTAGCAGTATCAAAAACATGCCTAACACTGCCTTTTTCTTATCACACTGGAGTTCCCACGGAGCACATGCGTGCCACTGCAGATAATATACCAGCACACACTATTTTGAGAACAAAGAGAAGCTGATGGAGACATGTATTTTCCCTTGATTAGGCAATAAACCACTCTTCTATTTGCATTACATTTTGTTATGCACATTTCATACATGAATGGCATCTGTAATTTGACTAATGTTTTGTGATATAACCAACGGGAGCCGGTATATTATGTTGTATTACTATCATTTTCCTCACAGGAACGAATCATATTCCTCTACAGCCACCAGGACACATTTTTGCTTTGTAACGCACAGTAACTGCTAGTTTCTGAATGCTAAAGAGCAGAGAGCGGGCTGTGGAAGTATATGTATATAAATATGATGCTTTACCTTTTTCAAGGGCACTTCGAGATGTGCACAGCACTCACAAAACACATTTCAAGCCATGTGATAATTTTCTGGGGTTTAGTTTGCTTAACTCAAATTTGTTAAGAAAGCCACTAAGACCTGTGAACCCTTTAAGTGAGGCTGAAATTAACTCCAGTGAGTAATTTGTTGTCATTTAGAAATACTTATTTTTAAAAATCATTTCACTAACAATACAAATTTAGAAGTAGGAGAGAAAAATGAACAAATTGGAGTGGTTTGGGTTTTTTTAAACTTCTATAGCCGCCTTCCAGTACCTGAAGGGGCTACAAGAAAGCTGGAGAGGGACTTTTTACAAGAGCATGGAGTTATAGGATGAGGGGTAATGGTTTTTAACTGGAAAAAGGGAGATTTAGACTAGATATTAGGAATAAATTCTTTACTGTGAGGGTGGTGAGACACTAGAACTGGTTGCCCAGAGAAGCTGTGGCTGCCCCCTCCCTGGCAGTGTTCCAGGCCAGGTTGGATGCGGCTTGGAGCAACCTGGGCTGGTGGGAGGTGTCCCTGCCCATGGCAAGGCGGTTGGAACTCGATGATCTTTGTGATCCCTTCCAACTCAAACCATTTTACGATTCTATGAGGCCCCAGAGAGTTTGTACAAAAAGAGTTCACCAAATTTGTCAATTGAAAATAATGCTACACAAATGCAAGTGTCTTTCATGGGTATGCATTTCTCATTCCTAGTGCAAGCCATAAGATCCATCAACATCTTTTCCTTGTCACAGAATCACAGAATCACATTTCCCTGGAGATGCTTTCCATTAAATCTTCATAAACACTCATGCTCTTTATTAATTAATTTCCTTATTTTTAATTTATTAAAACTCTTCTATTCCTATGTTTATTTCAGAGGTTACACCGCAGCAAATGTCTTCCTACAAATTTCTTAGTTTCCTTGGTTCAGAGTAAAACTGTAGAATCAAATATTTAAGGGAAAAAGATCCATAATAATAATGGAAAATTAATTAAGATAGCATCAATAATCATATACAACTCTGCACAGGTAATAAATGAGTTCAGCATACAGGCTGGGATTTCTGAGGAAGACTGCAACCCATAGGCATGAAGCAATTCTGCCTGCCTTTGATCAACTTCCCTGGAGGGTTTAAAGTGGATAGATCAGTTTCTCAATCACGTGTTTTTAGTAAATGTGCATTTTCTTGTAATAAAAATTCAACCTAAATGAAATGTAAACTGAAGTATGCTTATGAGATTAAAGACTTATTTTTCTCTTTCAACCACATCCAGCACTCTATCACTACCAGAAACACAAAGCTATCTTCCTTCACTGAGCAAGTCCAAGGGGTCACTGCCAGAGGGCTTCATGACACATTCATGAGGCTGCATGATCTATATATGAGCATGCATCAGTCCTGCTGTCCAAGAGCCAAGGAAGCAATGACCCAGGCTTGTTCATAGCCAAGGAGCATTATGTGTGGAAGTCACCACTAGAATTATGTATTTCAATCTTTGCATTTTTCTTCTACTCATATATTCAAGGAAGAATCTGATGAGACCCATAAAACTATGTTGCCTCTTGCTTAGGAATGCACTTAGGAATGCATCCTACAGGGGATGTCCAGTCTTTAGAAAAACAATATCAACAAAATCTGACATGTGATTG
The DNA here is from genome assembly GCA_028020825.1 of Podargus strigoides. NCBI lineage: Eukaryota > Metazoa > Chordata > Aves > Caprimulgiformes > Podargidae > Podargus > Podargus strigoides. The sequence continues at coordinate 6,439,285 of CM051626.1, read as the reverse complement.
TGAGAAACTCATTCACCTTCAACACCTTGAATAAGTTGTCCCTCTGTTCAGAGAAGAGAGCACAGGAGGTAGAAGGTCACACTGCTTTCTGATGTTGCATCAGTCCTGCTTGATCCAGCAGTTATGGAGACTTCTAGAAATGAAGTCTGTGACAGCAAGCGCTGTGCAAGAGAATATCTATTTCTACCTTCGTATCATTAAGAACGAAGACATTTTTATGGGAGGAGGTAGTATGTATCCTTGGAGAAATCCAGAGACTGGTTTTTGGGCTTGGAAAATCCAGACTTGAAAAAGTAGCTAGGAAATGTTTCAGCAAGACTAATAAACATTTCAGAGTGGTCCTAGTGATGGGAAGGGTCTATTGAATGCAACAGACAGCAGTATAACATCTCTCCTTTCATGCACTGTTGGTACAGACTGTACTCACTGGCAGAGTAATAACACAGCCAAGAAAAGCAATTCTATAAGAGTTGCAGGTGCAAGAGAAGAGCTACTGAAGTTTGAAACTAGTACTGCATCCAGTCACTTGAGCCCCAAGAGAGCACTGAACCTACAAGCTTCTGTTTTCAAGAGACCTGTTAATTAAAGTTAAGATTATATAGTTTTGAAATTGCTCTATGATAAACAGATCAGGAATGATTACATGGTATCTAATTTGCAGCCACATATAAAAGCCAAAACAATGGAGGTTTAACAGTGACCAAAGGGCGTGCTTTCTCTTTGTAGTCATGTTCTGCGTGGCACAGCATATTGCACCCACAGACCCTCTGCTCCTCTGCTTCCAGCATCCTCACCTCCAGCCAGAAGATAAACCTAACCCCTGAAATAGCATATGTTTTCACAGTTGTGCGCACAGTGCAGGCACAATTTCAGGATTTGACCTTTCCCACCTGATTTCTGTAGAAAAGGGGGAGAACAGAGAGCAAGCTGAGACCTGCTTGCAGGTTCAAACATCACTCTGTTGTGGGGCGAGCGTGGCTTTATGCCTCACTTCTCCAAAAGCATTGAACCAACTTACACACCAGACAGTACTCACATGGGGCTTCTCACTGACAGCCTTTGGTCTGCTTCAGCCTCCTTTTCATCTTCATCCCCTCCTGGATGATGCTGTCCCTTGGTCTCCTCACAGGCCAATCCAAGCAGGCTCACAGGATTAGGAAGCACAGAGTTCTGTGTGTTTGGGGTTTTAACAAATGCTTTCATCATAATGGTCCCTCCCACATCCACCTTTTCTACCACCTCCATCATCTTCTTACAGAACTTGCTAAATCACTAATGGACAAAAACATCTCTAGGTCCAGACTTAGCATTGCAAGCTTCTCTTCCTCCCATTAGCCAGGATTTTCTATAGTTATATCATTTCAGGATATTTCTTTTAAAATTAATGCAGCAGGTGTTGTGAAAATAATTATGAATAGCATATGGCTTCATTCAATCGATTTGGCTCTCACAATAGCCAAATGTTGATCGTCCCCACTCTATAGAAAGCCCTCCTCCAGCACAGTTACTGTGAGGCACAGTAACAGAAACTGAATAAGCAGCCTTGTCAAAAGTGTCCTTGGTGCACAGCAAGGCAGGCATCTGTGTATAAGACTCTGTATCACAGTGTTCTTCTTTCCAGCCCTTCTTTTATTGCTCCACAATTAGTTTGCAACATGTTGGTGAGGGCAGGAAAGAGCATTTTAGGGTGCACTTGGAATAACTGATGCATTAGGGGGCTCAGTCTTGTAATCCCTACTTGTAATCCCCTCCAGGTTCAACATAAAGAGAAGAGCTGAGCTGGATGCTGCTGGGAGTCCTTTGCAGACTCTATTATAGGTCTAAAATATCAAAAGCAGAAACTCAGTGGATCCTCCTCAAACTATGGGTGGACAATTAAATAACTCCAAGAAGTCTGCCAGGAAGTGAACTTGCCACATGGAGCACCCCGCTGCCTTTTTTCGTTTTCATTTCAACTAAAGCTGCAGGTTCATTTAATTATCTAAGTGAACAACTTAATGATAAATTCCATTCCATTTCTGACAGCTGAGTAATTCAGGAGAATTTTAATTGGGAATAATAAACCAGACTTGTTAAAAATTCACTTTGATTCCATCTCATCTTTAATTATGTTAGTTCTGGAAATCTTCAAGTCATAAAGGTCATTGAAAGATGTTGGTAAATTCATCAATTAGCATTAAAGTCTATTAAAAATACATAGGTCTAATTTCAATACGGGCATTAAAGTAATTTTAAAGGAAACTGCATGTCATTATCAAAGTATCACTATACATTAGTCCAAAATGTAAAAATTAGCTACAGTTAATTGTAAAATATACACTTCTATTTTTAAATTGCACTTCCAATAAATTTGTTTTAGTCAAAGTAAAATAATGTTTTTCAACTAGTGACTAAAACTTGATAAATAATGATTTTTTCAGCTTTTTAGGATGAACTTTGGAAAATGGTTTGTCTCCAAATAAATCAAACTTGAAATTTTTCTTTTCAAGTTGTCACTGAGACAAGCAAACAAGAACCTTCTGCTTGGAGGCAGCCTACAAAATTGTTTGACTTTAAAGGTCATTTAAATCCATTTACTAACATTTGCTGTTGGATCAAATTTTAAATAAGGGAAGCTGTTCCATGAAAAACAAACGTTTCAAATAAAAAGGAAGTCGGTGTTTCCAAATAAGAAAGTGATTATTTTTTCCCCTTAACTGAAACAATTCACTAATATTTCTCTAAATTCACAGCAGACATCCATTTTTTTTGGTTGATTCCTTCTGTTGAAAACCCTTCACTCAGAACAAGTTAAAACCACTTTCAAAGAGTTTCCTCACCAGTTATCTAAAAGCATTGCTTGAACATCACCAAAATTGAATGGACCAGATGAGCATTGTGGCTATTCTACCAAAACACAGCACATTTCTCATTCAATAACGGCACCCTGGGTTTGGTACAACATCTCCTGGGACCTTGCCTGCAGCAGAGGTGAGGGAACTGAAGGCAGAAGGAAGAGCCAAGAGCCCCAGGGCTCTACCTTACCCCCAGCCCTCAGCCAGAAGGTTTTTCTCCACCAGTGCTCTTTGCAGGCCAGAAGCAGCTGATGGAGTCTCCTGCAGCCATTAATCAGACTATAAAAGCATTAGGCTGCTTACTGCTACAGAGATAGTCTAGTGGGGTGCACTGCTGGCTGGAGGTACTTTATGTAATGACAAGTGCTCATAAAAATAAATGAATATATCTAGAATGATTTTGCAAATACATATGGGAAATATGTGCTGCACCTGCTCTCATGGAATGGGACTGCACTTAGCAAACATCTTCTGCAATCGCATTTTCAGTCTAAATACATTACTTAAATTTATTATCTTCTTAGTGCAGACTGGACAGGACCAGAGCTGAGGTCCCTTGGGGAAACTTGTCATCCCCAATCATCTCATCAGCCAAGAATAAGACCGAGTGCAGATCTCAAAGTAAATGCAGCTGTACAGCATCCTAAGGGCTGGTTTGTGCCTGATGATCAGAAATACTCACTCGCCTGTTTCCCGATGAAGCGAGTTTCCAGCAGCTAGGCAAGCCCTGGCTAGTTCCCTGCTGCTGTGAAAATTGATTTCACATCCACATGCCTGGCGAAAAATGTATTTTGTCCTTGTGACAACCCAAGGTCAGAGAAGGTCATTTACGAATAGAAATGACTTAATATAAAAATTAAAACAAACCTTGCATTGAATTTGCGTAAGTTTGGGGTTTGGGGATTTTCACCCTGTTCCAAGAAGCAAGATTCCTTGTAAATTCCAGTTCAGACAAGATTCCCCATCATCAGCACCCTCCAAAAGCCATGCAGGATTAGAAGCAAAACAATCTCTGGAAAGCAACGTTATTCACCAGCATTCCAGGCTAGCATTCAGATGTCTGGCTATTTCCAAATCACCAGCCTTATCTACCTCCCAAACAGAAGCCAGCATGCAAAAGCTGTGGGCCATTTATCATCCTCAAGTTATTCACCTGACTTCCTCCTTCAAATAGGCAGAGGCTGAAGCTCCCACTGCTAAAGCAAGGGCTGTGTGCACAGGACACAGGTGGACCCTGTACAGGAGGACCTGCTGTCACCACAAAGGTGCTTCTTCCTGATTCCACAAGGCACAAGTGAGCTGCACAAAGACCTCCCTCTTCTGTTGGTCATCTCCTTTTTGGGAACTAACCTCAGTCTTCAGCACAGGCCAAACTGAGTCTGCCCTCTGTACCCACTGCCAAGAGGAAAAGGTCTCACACGCTTCACCACAGAAGCCAGCCCACATCCAGGGAAGAAAAGCCCAAATCAGACCAAAAGGACGTGGGCCAGTGGCATTAGCCAAGCCCTGCAATGCAATGCAATGCCGTGCTGCCACTTACGCAAGCCACGAAGAGGAGGAGGTGTCTGTTCTGAACAGATAAGAAGACACAAGAGGTAGGGGCAGCCAAACATCGCTCCTTGGAGCTTCCCTCCGAGCTGTTGGGTTATTCCTGCTGCAGGAGGAGAGGATGCTCATGGTGCAGGCACCTCTGAGCACACCAATAGGGAGGGATTGTGCAAGAGCCCCTGCAGGGGTGGGGAGCACTGTTCACCCCCACCCCACCTCCCACCCACACCCCACAGCCCAAGGAGGAACTGTTCCGCCTTGAGCTCTCCAATGTTTGGTGCCACGATCGGATGCTCGCAGCAGGGGCATGGGGACAACACCCACAAATGAGCACTGCGCTGGGGCAGGGTCAGATCATCCACCTGCACATCACAGGGAAAACCTTGGCAATTATTTATGCAATATTGCACCACCTAATTTACATAGACTTATTGTGGCTGTGGGGTCAAATTAGGGAAAAGAGCTCTTGGCATACAAGGTGCCACAGGCTGTGTGTAGGCGCAAGAGAAGAGAGCACCCAGGGCAGCCAAGCAACTGGAACACTTCACAGAAAGTGCAGAAGGAATGACAGACTAAAATGAGATGCAAAGCAAAAGAATAAAACTGCACATCTTCTTGTGGCATTTATTGAATTATCAGGTTTGTCTTGCTTTCAGACTTTGAAACATTCCTTACTGACAAAGGCTGTGGTTTATTTGTTTGCTTTTGCTAATTTTTTTCAATACCTACATATCCAGGCATACATTTTATAAAGTGTTTAAGTGAGATCTTCTCCCCAAACTTTATGAACGTGGCCCATCACCTCAGAATGAGGGAGCAGCTCAGGATCTCATGTTTCCTTGCTTGAAAACACATCCCCTCACAAATGAAGGGCAGCAGTCAAATCCACTGCTTGGATTTGATACTTTAGGGGACCCACCAATTTCTCCTGGCTTGCCTTGCCAGGAACAAGCACACGATATCGATCTTAGGCTGCTCTTTGATTTTTGAGGTGTTACCTCTATTTGGCTTAAATTGATGTTTTCATGTTACAGGTGAGTAGATGATCTTCTCAAGTACAAAGCACAAGCTCATGAAACATGGGGGCTAACCTGGGCCTTTGCTTTGAGCCTGGTTGCATTCCCAAGCTTGGCAAACAGCACATCTTGTGTGTGACTTTTGTAGTTGCTCAAGAGCTCACTGGAACGGCCCAGGCGCTCTGCCAGACCTGGGCGATAGGAGGGAGAGAAACAGGCAGATGCAGTCATTGCCCATCTGTTTTCCCCTTGTAGTTTATACTAGATGCCTGGAAGGAAAAGACAAGGCAAACAGCTATGAGACTTAATGTCATTCCTTCCCCTCCTCACCTGTAGTCCACTGTTTCCTCTTTTGTCACCTTGTGAGTTACTCCCTTGAGGCATCCCCTCTAAAATGGGGGTGAAAAAACCCACTTCTCCAGCAGAGACAAGGTATGCACTGGTTACAGACTCACTGCAACCACTTGCATCCCTTGTCAAAGCTCCTGAATCTGCACGTGCCTCCATCCTGACTTCCACCATGACCCCCAGTTGCCAAGCAGCAGGCAGAGCCAGTGAGCACCTTGTTGCTGCTGCTGCAGGGAGCAGACACTAGCCCTTGTTCTCCTTCATCTCCAGAAAGGGCACAGAGAGCATCCTGCTTAAAGAAGGGAGGTCAGATGTTACAACTTTTCTGTAAGTCCCACACCCCAGAGAAACTTCTCAGGGCAGGAGACAGATTCTTGCCCAGGACTCTTCACATCTACCCCATTCCCAGCACAGACACTTCAGTATCGGCTCCCACACCCCACCACAGGGAACATGTCATAACTGACTTCATTCCTTAAGCTATTTATTCTGAAGTCTGTTGCACCAGAGCTAGACTTCATCAGTACTACCACCCTAGTTTTGTACATATCCAATCTGGGCATTGCCAATGTAAATGTCAACACAACTCATCCTTCCCCTCAGCACACATCTGCATTCCCAGCGGAGGCAGCCAGCTGCAACAGGCTTGTCACATTTGTTTCCTCTACCCTAAAAAAAAAAAAAAAAAAACCAAAAAAAACCTATCAGCATCAACATAAATAACAGGAAATTCATCTTAAAGGATCACCAATCACCAACCTGATTCAAGACCAGCCCTAGACACCTCACCTGTGTGACACAGTTCACTAACCACAGTTTGCATCACAGGAATTTTTCACTAAAGCATCTCCAGTTCCTCTTGGAAATGTTGATCTTTAGTAGGATTTGTGGGCAGGACCGAGCTCATCTGTGGGTGATTTCTGCCTTACCTGGCTTTGGTTCATTGGGATGGGAGGATGTTTTTCTAAGGAGATGCTTTAAAGCCCAAGGGCTGGGTTTGCTGCAGAGCAAAGCTGCTCCCCAGAGCCGATCCATATGTGGGGCTCTTGCAGCACCCATGGCCAGGCAGGGGTGATGATCACCCAGCCTCTGCTGAAACACCCATACATGTAGCTCCAGCCTGTCTGCATTGGAAATGAAAAAATCTGCATCTGTGCAGAACATATTTGGCAAAAAGATTAAATTCTTAACAATGAGCCACTCCAGACATGGAGACATCTGGATACAAGAGAGTCTGCTGCCCTCCCAGCAGCTTCTTCCAGCAGTTGATAATCTTAAAAAGAAATTGCTCCTAATTTGTCCAGCTTCACTTCTAATCAGTCCCTCTCACTATTACTTCTGTTGCTACATAAAAGAGCCCTTTTAACACCAAGAATCATCTCCATGAAGGCATTAACATGCTCTCATTAAGTGTCCTTGCAGTATTTCCATTAGCTAAACAGGTATGTCTGCTTGACTCTCTTGCTGCCAGGCTGTTTTCTTGTCTCTGGATCTTTTCTACCCACTCTCCACTTTTTCTGCTTTATTTGAAGCACACAGATGGTGATGCTTTCCTCAGTGGTGGTCCCACCAGCAGCAGGCACGGGCACCACAGCCCCTCCCAGCTCCCACACGTCGCTCCCCTGCTCAGTGATCCAGGTTTGCCAGTCTGTTCTGCCAACTAGTTTGCATCACAATTAGCAAGGAAAAAAACCAAAACAACAACCTAACAAAAAAAAAAAATCAGCACTGTATGAAGGATTCCTGTTCATCTCAGCACATTTCTCTGCTTTTTAGCAATTCATCTCCGCATTAAAAAAAAAATAATGTGCTAATGGCCATTATCCCCTCAGTAATTGCCTTAATCCATCTGATCAAAACTCCTGCAGTTATCAATCATTACAAGTTCTCATTACCCTTTTCTCTTTCTGATCCACTATGCCAGAGGCAGCTCCACCACCACCATGCAAAATTTTCCTTTATTTGAAGAGCCTGTTCAAGACCCAGATATCAGAGCTACCCATTTACCAGACACAGCAAAACTACATGTTTTCATGGATGCTGAATCAGTCACCTCAGAGCATTTCCAGTGATAAATTAAGCCTCATTGCTTGTGTGCAAGACAAAAATTATTGTTTTCCACTTTAATAGATGTAAAAAGAGGTGTCAAAGTCAGAACATGCTATTCATGTAGCAATAGACATATCTAAGGATTTCTGCCTTCAATTAATGGAACAAACAGCAGTGCTACGCTCCTGGACACGAAGAAATGAGTTACACAAATAGTTGCTGCAGTCAAATTGCTGGAAAAATGGAGAAATTGAGGAATATTTATTTTGGTAAATTCTATCCCTGAACAGTGTAACATGCCAGGGTGTAAATAGCCTTCTTTCAAACAGTAAGTGGAGTCTTTTATGAACTTACAACCATGGCAAAGGTGTGGTTTGCTGCATGAGTTGTTCACAGGGCAAGTAGAAAGGGATGCAGCATGCTCAGGAGCCTCAGTTCAGTGCCTTATCTGGGACTCCACGAGTCTGTCTTTACAGAGAAACACTTGTTAACAATAAAAACAAAGCCCATAAATTGTCTTGAAGCCTGTCCTGGACAACAGCCACTTAGGCATGACTTTAAATGTTTTTACCCTGGCTGCAGCAACAAGCCCAAGGACATGAATGAAGGTGTGACAGTGGAGACCCGGAGGAAATGACTAGGTACAGAGGAGCTGCATACAGCACAAAATCTAAATAGGGGAGAGACAGTGGAAATGACCCATCCCAGACAGCCCAGAAGCTGAATTCCCACCATCAAAAGGCATCCTTAGTCTCTTAATGCATTAAGGGATTCAGCAGTCCCTGCAACTGTCTAAGCATTTAAAGGTTAATTGCAACCAAGATCTTTCAATGAAGTTGTACCAGAGAATAAAGGTTTCGGGAAATGAAACCACCATAATTAAGAGGCTGACATCAGATTCACATCTCCCAGAGCTTTGCACAGTGCCTAACACTGACTCTTCAGTTGTTCCCTGGGATTCAAAACAATAGAAATAAATACAGGTCTCTGAGTTTGAAGTCTTAAAAATGCAACAGATCATTTTTGCTTTGTCTAGTTACTAAAACCAGGGTTATATTTAGAAAAATCTTAGATTAATATCAGCACCCCAGCTACACATATTTGAATCTTCTTTCCTGTGGCTACTTTGTTGAGAGCTTTACTTTTGCTTCTCCTGCCAATGATTAAAGACAAAGCCCTGCAGTGACCCACAAAAGGGTGTGCCATAAAAAGCTGCATGGATGGGGAGTCACTTCTCTCTACAGTGGATGTGACTCTGGTTTGGTCATTGATGGCAGCAGCAGACTTCATAATGCTTTAAATCCCAATTACCACAGTAACATCTAAGTACTTTGTTCCAATCTCACACTGTGGGGGGAGAAGAAACTAAACAGGCAACATCTTTTCCATTACTGAAGAGCTGAAAAATTAACTTCTTGAATTGTCTTTTAAGATAAGGATTTTGTACCTGCTGGACACACTTTTGCATTACTGTCAAGTTCGAGGACTAGTGAAACATGAAGGTTCAATGCAACATATTCTTTTACTAGAAGTCATGCAGTTTCCTCCAGGTCTGGGAAGACTCCACACATGTTCTGTGTGGAAACTGTCCAGCTGGCACAAAATCGAAGTCCTGCGTTTTCCTGCTTCTTATAGTGAGTCTTGGTCAATTTGTTGCCCCCAGGAGGGAAAATGCTCACTTAGTCTTGGTCTCATCTCTCACGAGGAAGGTTGCCAAGTGAAATATCTGACTTCAGATCCAGAAGGACCAGCTGCAAAGCATAAAGCTGATAAACAACCAGCAGGAAGAGTCCTCATCTCTAAAGGTCACAAGGCATCTGCAGTGGAAATCCCAATAATGATGTGGACTGATAAAAGTTATGATGAATCTTTAAATCTGGGAGGAGTCAGGAGAAGAAGCAGAAATGCAATTTGGCTCTTACATTTGGCATTTATTTCACCACTCACATAAGAAAGGACATCACCCTTCCAGTTGATGTGGCAAGAAAAGAACCAGTGATTAATACCAAGAGTTTGCATGTTCTGTTATACAATGTTAACAGCCCTCTAAAACTGACAAGTGATTCCAGGCATTTGAGACTGCTTCTTCAGAGCCATGGAGAGCCCTGTGAGCAATGCAAAAAAACTGACTTCAAGAAAGCCTGAAAAATAAGCCCCGTTCCATTTTCATTAGCTTTTCAAAAGTGATGGGGTCAGCATTTTGGAGCAAAGGATTTGTGGGAGCATTATTTGAGCTCAGTTTTAGAGATGCAGATGATTCCCACTATGAGAAGACAGAGCACTTAAAGTTAAGGGTATGTAACTTAAAGTACACCTATGACAAAATCCAGCCCAAGTTCAAATGGGACACGACTATGCTTTTATGTGGCTGTTTGCAGCACAAGACATCTGGCACCATACACTCATGCAGCAGCTCTGGGAACAGCGTCGCCTCTGTACAATATACAAAGCAGAAAGCTGCTTCTGCAGGGATTGCTGGAAGGTAAATTGGAATGGCACAGTACAAAAACAGGTACGAGAAAGGCTGGGACTTGACAAGGCTGTTGCAATGTCAATTTTACTGAGCATCTACAGAAAATGTCACATCTGCACACCAACACAAGGAGTCCTGGCTGCTTGGTCGATAGGGGAGAGAATCTGCAATGGAAAGAATCTGATTCATGCACAGGGGTATACATAGGGACTGATGTACAAAACTCAGTCCCTTTTCTGTAGGGGACTGACCCTAGAGCACTTTCCCTAAGCTCAGGCTTTGGGGGTTCATGGATGAGAGGGGAGTACAGTCCAGGCAGGGCCACCTCTCCAAACCTGGGAGCAGCTGCTGCTGGCAGACCGAGCTGAAAGGCTGTTCAGGTCCTGCAAAGAAACATTTGCCATGAATAGCAGAACTCCACAGGCTAGCAAAGGCGAGCCTAAAACTTCATCTCAACAAGATGGAGATCAAGAAGAGTTCATACAACAAACAACAGCAAAACAACCAGCCCATGGCAGACATGAGAGATGCTCTTTCATGGAAAGCACTTCTGGAAAGCGCCCTGCTATTGTACCAACACTACCTGCTTGGCTCAATAACTTGTACAGAACAGAAAGCAGGCAGTGGGAAGGTCATTTGGAAATTAAATTCTAACAGAGACACTGCACATTTAAAATTTTCCAGCCTTGGGAGGACAGAATTGCGTTGTTTATTCAGGAGGAAGCATGTCTGGCTAAAGTTGAGTTTGCGTTTAATTGGCACTGATGAACAATAAAGTTGCAAACTCCTTTCACTAGTGCATGAATGTGCAGAAAACAATCTGCCAGAGAACATTATATAGGAAATATTGTCCTTCAGCATCACGCGGCGTTCTGCCATGTGAATCACAGCCCATTTAACGAGACATTGATGCTAGGCTGCTCAGAGGAAGGAAAGGCAGCTCTGACCATTACACACCAGCCAACATCATTAGGCTCAATTACCCTATTAGCATTGAAACAGACCTGATACGTGAACAGGGAGCTTCAATACTCCTCAAGCACCGCTTTTAACTAGAGATCAAATATGGGCACGTGAAAATATTCAGCTACTTACAAGCAGCACTCAGCACCCAGCAGAATTGGGTCCCTAATTAGGATTTAATAAGCTGGTAATTGTAATGGCAATGGTCTCATTAGCCTGATGCCTCATTACTGTGAGCACAGATCAAGTTGAGAAAGCCAGTCAACCTTGCAAGCCTTTCCAAACAAGGAGACTAGAGCTGATTAAAGCAAGCACTGCTTTTGTGGCAGGTCCTAATGAAAAGTGAATTCATAGTCAATGGGAAACCAACAGTAATTAGTGTCACTCTTTTTTAAGAACATCTTTAGTACGAAGCATGGGACCAGGAAGTTTGTTAATACTAAATAAATGCCACAAATAGAAAGGAAGAATTTGTAGTCAGCACTACAAAATCAGGAACACTGGACTGGAACAATGTTTGCTCCAAAGACAGTTCATGGAAATTACTAATGACTGCTCACTGTGAAATCTCGAAAGCAGACCAACACGTTTCTGAATCACAAAGAGCTTAATGGCCTTTGGTTACCAGTTATGTTTATTTAAGCTGTCACTTCAGGTATACACTTGGGCACTGCTCAATGGCAGGTGAAGTCATGGTGGATTTTCACTGCAGTGTTCAACTTGCCTTTGATCAAATAAATGTCTGACGAGGGATTCTCATCTGCCTCTGTTTGTACACGGTCATAGCTAAAGGCCCAAGATATAGCTGTGCATTTATTAATAATAGAATTGCAATGTATTTTATAAATCTTTTTTTTCTTCTGATTTCAGGAATTTAGAGAAAAAGCCGGACCATTCCATGAACAAAACTGGAGCATAGATGCCACCTCATGCTGAGCAATCCCCTAGGTGCCAATCAATTAATTATTTCTGAATGCAAATCAAAAAGGCGAGGCCTCTGGGCTGTATTGCTCACCTTCTTTCAATCAAGAACATTAAGTTTACTGAGGCTAGGATTTTGCAGGAAGTCATTTTACATCATCTTTTCACCACAAGGAAGCAATGTGAGCTGAGAGCTGGTAAAATGAGTTCAAAAGAAACAATTCATTAAAAATAAATATTGAAATGGCTTCAGTAAAACCAAATCACTAACAAAAAGCACACTTCTGGGCTCGATTTTCATGTATCCAACTAGACAGTTTTAAAGTTCCTGTGAACAGTTAGCAAGGCACAGCAGTTAAGGGGGTCTTATTTATTAAGCTGACTTTAGCGCTAGGGGTCCCAAGAGCCATTCTCCTCCACAGCTGCTGGTTTCTATCCAATTCCACAGGCAGCTGGCTCAGGGAGGGCATGCAGCATTTTGCTGGTCTGTTTCTTTGTTTAGTCCTGAACAGCTCACCTCATGCTCAAAAAAAAAAAAAAAAAAGGAAAAATAAAACAAGCACTAGTATCATGACTTTGAACATCAATCATGTGCTTACAGAGTTGGCAGTGAACAAAAAGCACCACTTAAAGATCCTCCCTCTCACCCCCACCTTACCATACTGCCATTTCTCTCCAAAAATTGGATTCCAATCTGTGTAGACTCAACAGTTTGGGGCATGGGGAGTTCTCACATCCCCTGGCTTCCTCCATGGCCAAAGAGATGGAGAAGGGGCAGTAGCGAAAGAGCAAGTGGAGAGATTGCAAAGCATAAATCAGTATCATGATAACATGAATGGCCTGGAAAAGCCAACCCAAACAAAACTGGGAGCAGCAAAGAGCAGCACTGGGCTGTACAGCCATTGTGGGTTCAGCTCTTAGAAGCTTCCACCCAGGAATGCAAATGTCAGTGCACAACAGCTGGGAAGCCAGCAGGACCCAGGCCCATGATGCCTGATCCACACACTCCACCTGAGCACTCCTGTTGGCTTCACAGTGGGTAAGCAGTCACGGCAAAACCAGGACTTCCCTACTTGCCTTACTTCAGAAGCATTTATGGAATTGTTGTGCAAGGGACTGTCAGACCAGTAATCTGTGTGAGGAAAAGCAGAGCTAGATTATGGTTTTCTCAAACTTATAATTCTGCTGTAAATGTAAGTGCTGAATGCTTTTCTAAATTGTTCATAAATTGTATTACTCTAACTTAAACATTAATTTTGATGTTAGCGAATAATTGTACTTTGTGGAGTTCAGTGAATTACACCAAGCAAAATCTGATTTTGAGCAAAGGAAAAGATCTTGAGTCTGGAACAAAAAGTCTCTTTATGCTAAAGCCATAAAGTGATTCATCAAAAGTCATTGGGGTCAGTGGGGGAAGTCCCCACCCCTGGAGGGATTTAAGAGACATGTAGATGTGGTGCTGAGGGACATGGGGCAGTGGTGACTTGGCAGTGCTGGGTTAATGGTTGGACTGGATGATCTTAGAGGTCTTTCCCAACCAAGGCTATTCTATGATTCTACATGTGGTTCAGACAAGCAGAGACAGAGATACCAAACTTGCAGCTCCCCACACATACCGACCCCTCCAGCCATCCCCACTCAGGAATTCCATTCCTGCAGACAGCACACCACTGCTGTGGGCCTGATGTCCTCACATTAAGTGCAATAGCAAGAAATCTTACTGAAGCTCGCAAAGCTGCTGTTAAGCTCAGCCTGTAAAGCTCTTCCAAAGAGCATCGGTCTCTTTCTCCAAGCTCTGTAAGCACGCATGCACATGGAACAGGAATCTGACAAGAAGACAGACAAGCAGGGTCAGGCTGGGTGACCACAGTCTCCTTGCTGGCTGCCTGCTATATAAATACTATTGGAAACACAACTGGCCTTTCCTGCTTTCCTCCCTCCCTCCTCTTCGAGCACAGCGCAAGCTCAGCACGCATAGGAGGTCTGCACACTGCTTCTGCTCCCTAGGAAGACAGCAGTGAAGTTTCCCACGTGGCACATGATTGGGATTTTTAAGACTAAAGAGCTTGGGTGGGTTAGAAAGCAGCACCCTCTTGCTGTTAACCCATGTGCCAGGAGGCCTTGCTCATCCCAGCAATCAGTGCACGAGTTCAGGTCAGACAGAACACACCTATGTCAGATCAGATGACCTTTAAGGACGTTTTGTGCAATATTGTGTTGCTATTCAAACTCACAGGTTTCTCTATATTTACCCAGAGGCCAGGCAACTCCATTACCCAATGGAGAAATCCATCTATCCACGCACTCAGAGGCTTGACAAGATCTGATAAGGTTTGCCTCTTCTGCCCAAAGCAATTGGGCATTTACCCCATTTGTTCCTCAGCAGCACCATATTTGCTGTCAGGGTGGCAGCGAATAGCCCAAAGAGCACCCAGTAATTAAACAAGCTGTGTTTGACAGATATTGCAGAACCCCCAATGATGCTGCCACATGATATATTTTCTTTAGCCTTTTCAGTACCTCCATCCCCCAAGAACCATGAGCAGGGCTGCTTGTTTCGGACAAGCTGTTCCACCCCTCCACCACCAATGCTTAGAAAACGCTGCAAGCAAACTCAGCCCACATCATCTCCTTCAATGACCTGCCATGAACTCTACGAGGTCAAAGACCCCAGTAGCTATTGTCTAACCAGTTTCTGTATGTCTGGATCCTTCACTTAAGCCACAGTTTAACACAACATCCCTATTCGGTTTGTGTATAATTTAAGGAACAGCTGAATGCCATTTCCTTCCTTTCGCAAGAGTGGATGCAGCTGCAAGTCTGAGCACTCTGCTGCACAAACACCCCAGGTCAAATCTGCAGCCCTTGGTATTTTTCAGGGAAACCCCCACTGAATTCAGGGGGGACAGAACTTCCATCTGTCTTTGTAACATCAGCATCCTTCTCTGTTCATTTTGTGCATCACCACATGTCACTGCTTTCATTACAACCATTGCTTTTTTTTTTGTGGTGAGAGGTTTTTTGCAGCTCTATGATTTAAAGAAACTTCAAGTGTATTTTCTTATTAAAATATGGACAAGAAACATATTACACTGAAGTGAAACAAATCTCTGACATACTGAAGTAACAGCACTGCCTGATGGCAAGACACACACAACCCACCTCCGAGCATACAGACATCCTCAAGAAATCCCTCTGAGTACCTTTCAGTAATCAGGCAAATTACTGAAAGTTGGGTGTTTTTCATTTCTTCAACTTCCAGGAATTTTCCACAAAGTAGGAATAAGCCTTTCTGACAGCTCTGACTCAAGACTGAAAGGCAGAAGTGGCGACAGCTTTGGATGGCTTGAGAATAAAACCAGGGAGAACACACCTGCAAATGATATCAGCTTCATACATATCAAAGTAGGCTGTAAAAAAGTGACAGCAGAAGAAAATCGTACATTGTAGGAACTCACAAATCAAGAAAACTTGATTGACAGCATAGTAACACCTACAGAATAACAGACTAGAATTGCCGATAGAACATTTAAATATATTTAAATTAAATCCCCCATTCCAATCATGTTGACACTAGAAGTACCCAAGATTTCAATCTGTTTGGAAACATCAAGCTGCCAATATTTGCATCTTTTCTGCAACACGACCATTAGGGGGAATTAAAATGCAACATTGCTAAGTGATTGCCAGTACATCACCCGCACAGGAGAGATTAAAGCTGCTTCAACAACTGCAGCAGAACATTGCTTACGATAAACATAGCAGTGCTCAAGGACAGCAGCTCAGAAGGGAAAGGGTACAGACTTTAACACAGTGCAAAGGCTCTTAGAGCACGTTTGGACCGCCAGAAGCACAGAGTGCCAAGCAGTTCAAACAGGATTACTAAACCCAGGGGAATTCAGGTCATGCTATTTCTCCTTAAAAGGGACAAAGAGACCACCTACCTGCATTGTGGTCCTTCCGTAACGGTGTAGTCTTGTCCTGTCCCATTCCCTCCCCTCCCCTTTCTGCTCACAGCATCTGCTTGTAGAGATGCACACAGTAGCCCAAAGACCATGCCCTAGGGCTAGGGAGGATTTGAAAGTGTTCAGCATCTGCAAGTCAGAAGACACTGGAGAGCCAAAATAGAGATGATATTTGACATCTACATGGAAAACTACAAATTTCAGACACAATTCAAAGACTATGCTGGAAAAGCTGAAAGATGCTAAAATCATGCCTATAAAGGCACATACAAGTTTTGCACAATCTCAGCATGTGATCAAAGATGAGCTCTTCCAAGTGGTAAAGTGCTCCCTCCCTTGTGCTTGTGAGTTGTCATGTTCTACATGACCTGGGAGTTGCATTATTAGCTCTTCATGATCCTGAAAATTCTCAGAGATGACTATCTAGGGCTGAGACAGTTGTTTTCAGAAATCTAGCCGAGAGAAGAATTATTTCTTCTGTACAAATATCACTCTTTTGCTTTAAATTCAGTTTATTAGTCTTAATTTGATTGATAGCAAAATAAAGTAAGTCACAATGGCTCAATTAAAAAGCAGCCAGATACATTGGGGTTTTTTTCTGTGCATATGTAGCCCATGGAAGAAATAAAGCAAATAATTTAATAATGGCCAAAGCATTTGTTTGTATTCAACACAACAGGAAGTCATCAGGCTAAAGTAAGCTTGACCTAAGTCACTCTGAGGATGCAGACCAACAGAAAGTTAAACTAGCTCCATTGGGAACTAATTTCACAAGCATTATTTTTCAGGATGCTTTTAAAAATCAATAAAGTTCTTGAAATACTTTAAATACAACCAAAGTCTGGCTGCCAAGTAGCTAAATCAATTTAAGAGTGGAGGCTTGTTCTGTCCTGGGAACTGCTAAACAGAAACACAAGCACCATTCAGTGGCACAAGTAACATTCTCCCCAGCCCAACATACACCTCCAGCCCAGCCACGTGGTTTTCAGTTCTCCCACCATCAGCACCTCCACGAACACCAGGGAATCCTGCTCTACGCAGCATCCCTTTTCCAGCACGTAGCTCTATACTCCAGAGCACGGGGAAAAGTGGTCTCTGTTAGCCAAGATCACAGACTGTGGTTTATTTTAATTAACAATCAAAGAAGCAAGTGCAAGGATAGGCAATTTCAATAACAAGGCATTAAAGTGCCTTGTAGATGAAAGAGACCATCCTGCAGCAACAACTGCGGATGTTAAACCTCCCCCAGAGCAGCTGAATTGCTGCCGAACTGCTCTGCTCAGTCTCCTTTCCTCAGTCTGGGTCTCCAGATGCAACCAAGCCCTTAGAAGATGAGTAGCTGTGTTGGCAAGCAGACAAGAGAAGCTGGCAAATCATGAGCTTGCTTGCTCACTTGCCCTAGATCAGCACATCACGAAGTGGCCAATGACCAGTTGGTCCAAGTTCAGAGAACGTGCAGCAAAGTTACGGAAACTTTGCTAAATAAAACAAATGAAATATTCTCATGGTAAAAATGTTTCTTGTCCTTTTACCCCAGAAAATCATCTTGATAATTCCCAATTCATCAACAGGATCAGAGCATGATATCACAAATTCCCATCTGAACTCTTGTCACCTGTGTTGTCAGAGTTTGGACACTCGAGTCAGTCCAGCAATACCTACGTGCTAAAGTGGTGAGCTATAAAATATGAATGATGAGGGCTCGTTTCAGCAGTTTATAGCATGGATTCATGGCTTCATACAGTACCAAACGTAGCTGAGTTACAGCAGGGCTGATCACTCAGCAAACATGCAGCAAGTGAGATCCTTTGATACAGATTTCCACGGGGTGTCTGTAAGCTCTCCTACCAAAAGCTCTACACAAAGCTACCATGAAATCATGGAGAAGCTTTTCCATGTGGGTAACTTGCCACCAGAAAGCTATGGAGCAGGAACTGACAGTTCTGACAGAGAGAGGTGACCAGGAGAATACCAGAGCACTGCAGTATTGCACCAATTGCTGTATTCATAAAAAGCAGAAAAGGAGGTGGCCAGTGAGCACAAAGTTCACATGCAATCATCCAGGGAAGTAAAGAGGATTGACTATAAAGAGCTACAGGACTTCACTGCACTAAGCAATGGGGCGAGGGATCTAGATGACTTATTTACAGTGACTGACAAACTGATGCATTGGGAAAACACAATCCTATTTTTACTTTCACGAGGAGGAGCTACTATTACCCACAAATAACATTTTGGGACTACAACAGCTCCAAGAAGTGATAGCTTGATATGCAGCCATTATTAAGAAAAGGCAAATTCAATGCTGGGAATTATTAGGAAAAGAAGAAAATGTTATTATGCCAAAACATGAATGAGGCAAAGGACTGTGCATGCAGTTTTTCAATTCATGACACATCCCTGGAGGGAAACATGAAACAGAAGTATGCATGGAGAATTCCATTTTACTCCACAGGTCCCTCTCTCCTCTCTATCTGTACTCAGTAACTATGACATTCTCTGAAGTAGATTGGAGCTATAACTGGAAAGCATATTATCATTTGAACATGCATTCCAAAGTTGTTAAGTGAGGGAACAAAGAGGATAATGAGATCATTTAGATTACAAATAGTATCTCTGTATTTTAAGGGAAATGGTTCTATAGCCGAGATGAAATTCTGCCTAGCATTCATTCCAACAGACTCAACATCAAACAACAACTCAGTCTACCCAAGCAACTGGGAACAGCAGGTGCCTGCTCAGTAACGACTTCATACAAGTCATTAAGAACCAAACAGGCCTGTTTTCCTTCTGCTCTTGCACAGGTAGGACAGGTCCCATCTGGCAAGTTCTGCTTCCAGCTCCTTTGATGAGAAGGGTTCAAGTACCAGCAGGCCATGGCCAGGAACAGAGACCCAAAAATGGAAATCTTGAAGTATACCCATTTAGTGCTGTGGGGTACCTGCTGGGGAAATCTTTTGCTTCACATTCACCATACATGGAATTTAAGTGAGGCACCTTAACAAACGTAATTTTAAGATTTCATGCCTTGACCCATTTCAAATGTGAGTTGTATGTCACTGCTCAGCCACTTCTGCCATGGGAACAGGTTACTATGAAGAGGAGACACGAATTTGCAGTCCATCAGCTATTCCATGGTAACTGACTGTGCAGTCTCCTTGGGTGTACGCTCACAGTGCAACTCATTTCACAGTCACTATCTGCTTCTACGGGACAGCAGCATGAACCTAACCAGATGCACAACCTCAGCTCTTTGGCAAGACACACCTTTGAACAGGTGCTCCCATCCCCACAACACACCTCATCCACAGGGTAACATCTACCAGCCATCCCAAAGCACTCATTTATGAACTGTTCTCTGTACAAAATCGTTCAATTTGCTGATAGGTGGCAAATGGTGCTAACAAATAAATCACCCACTGCCTGCTAAAAGAAACCAGTGATGGCCCAGGTCACCTCAGAAACTGTATCTGTTTTTCTTAAGGAATGATTTGTTGAAAAACAATACTAAAGAGGCAGTAAATGCTGTAACTAAATTAATTCATACACGTCATTATTAGGAGAGTCAGCTTTCCTGTTGTGTGCTTAGATCAGTTACCAGAAGCTCAGAAAGAGGAACATTAACCAAAGTGTATTTGAAGCATTGCAGGGACAGACTGAGCCTGCCAGAAGGGATTTCTGAGTACTTATTGACTATGAAATTTTGGAAACCCCTTAAACCAGTCATTCAAGTCAAGATATATGGGTTTAATTGTTCCACTCCCTCTAGCAAAGTACAAAGCACTTTGTCAGGGAGCTTTCAACTGAGCCCAAATGAGCAGGTTTGTTGTGCTAATGCAGTAACACTGATCCTTGGTGCCTCCTGACAGGAGGTGAGGCTTCCCCTCACATGTGACTCTGCTCCCCACTCAAAGCCAGTGTATTTAATTCCTGATGCTCCAACCTAAATATCTTGTTGGGCCAGTATCACACCAATTTGTTATAAAAAGCAGTGTCCTCTGGGACAAAATAACTTCCTCTGTCCTGTAATTAGTAGGATGACCCCTGCCAGAGCAAGCCCACCCCTGGTTCACACCTTCCATGGTTACCACTACCTGAGGTTTGTAAGTCTACCAAAAACATCCTTTTTTATCCTAGATTAAATCCAGAGTTAAACTCTTGCAGTGCTATATGCACAGTGCACTCAATATGACTGACTGGCTTGTGCCACGTTGCCTTGGAGACCAGCAGACAAAAATCAGTGAAAGATGACCCATAGTCTTTTTTTCTTGCAGAAAAAAAAAATAAAAAATCTCTCTGCTCTACCAGCCAGAGAATATTTCCCAAGAAAGCTCCAGAAGAAAAGATCAGACTTTACCTGCAAATTCTCCTTTATCTTACCTAGAAATAAAGATCCAAAAGGACCGAGACCTCTATTTACTTTCACAAAAGTCACAGTAGTTACAGACTGAGATCAGACTGTACTGAGAAAGTCCATGATGGGATACGAGTACGTGCCACCAGGCTGATGCAACTTGTATGCATCAGTCTAGCAAAGCAACCGCACTGCAGGGTTCCACTCCCCTGCCCACAGTACTTCAGCATTCAGCTGTGAAAAGAAATCAAGAGTTAAATGAGTGGTCAACACAAGACATCCCTCAAAAAAAAAAAAAAAAAAGGAATCTTTAACTAGAGTCACATCAGCACAGTGACTATCTCCATGTCACCACACAGACCCAGCAGAGCAGAAAGGGAAGTACACTAACCCAAGCAGTGACCATTCCTCCCTAGAAGGACCTTTGCATTGTGGTCAAAGGCTACAGTGATCCTAAAGGTACCATAACACGCACATCGTGAGCTGAACTAAGTGCCCTCTGGGTATCTGCTGCATCTCAAGGCATCAAAAATCCTTGTTTTCTCTCAGGTGGAGATGGGTTGAAGACAAGGAGTCAAACTCAAGCAGTTGGTTTTTATTCTGTAGTTCTACAGAACAGTCCTTTCGCTGGGTTTGTCACAGCATACACGGAAAACATTTTTCAGTCACTCAGAACATGGCCTTTGTGGTTGGTTTCTATGTTGGTTTTTTTAAACCCGTAGAAAGTAAACAATCATATTAGGGAAAAATTAAAAGGGATGAGTCTGGCCAATCACACTTCTATCAAACAACAGCAGTAAAAAACTTTTGCTTCAACGTGTTCACCCACAAACACTTCCACAACAAGCACAGAAAGGCATCAAGGAGATACAACTGTAGAAGAGCTGAGTACTTACCTAGTTAGATGCCCCTTCATCACTTGTGTCAAAGACCATACATTGACAATTGCCTACTATCACAGCAGTCAGCAAAATGAATTTAAGTATTTCAACTTCTCAAATCAAGAAATGAAATTAATCTAAAAATATTTTAATGTAGCAAGTTTGGCTATAGAACCAGTGCAACATAGAGAGGACACCCATTGTGTAACCAACTTTACTGCTTAATCTTAACAGAGTAAGCTACAGATGCAACGGATTTACCACGAGTTATTTGGTTAAATTAAATACTGCAATTAGGATCATGCTGTTGGTAATGGTGGCTTTACAGTACCAATGCTCAAGTTGGCTGAGTTAGTTTTACTGTAAGTAAAATGCAAGTTTACAGAGAAACAAAATAATTTAGTGTAGTAAGCTGTATTCTGTTTCATGCTCAGTCACAACCATAACGTCTTTGACAGATAAACAATAGTTCAGCATTACGTCAATAATGCCAAAACATACAGGAATTTTAATGCCAAATTTACAACATAATACAGTGCTTAACAAACAGTTTTCTCGGGTATGGTGGCCAAGTGAGAACGCTACACAGGTCCAAGAAGCATCCAAGCACTACCCAGTGCACACGAAGTGAACCACAGTGACAGGAATGCTTTACCTTTCGATGGAATTATTGTTCTAGAAGTTTGCATCCCAAACATAACTCAATGGAAAATGAACGTTGAACCCTTGCCTCAAACATGAAGCAAAAGCACTACATGTTATTTACAAACTTGAACCACTAAAACCACTTCAAAACAGAAAAAAAAATAATTGTGATCACTGGACAAAGATGACAGAGCTTGATTACTGTGTATCATGTGAACTACAATGGTAATGAGGTTGTAAACAAACTTTAACCAAAATAGGTTAATGCATATATTCTTAACTCAAGAATACTGTTATTTCAGCAAACAGTCATTTTTAAAGCTAAGGACACTCTCAGAGGTTTTATTTTTGTTTAAAGCCAAAAGTGATAAAATCTGGAAGCTGGCAAATCATTTTTGTTCCCTCTTAGTAACTTCTCCACTGTGTACTTGAGCAAAATTCTCAAAACTCCTGTTTTTAATCTACTTCTGCTTCAACTTAAGCAGCTGGTAGCAAAGTTGAAGCAAACACTAACAACACTTGAAAGATCCCTACTGAGAGTGGTTTGGTTTTCCACTACTGGAGATGAGATTAGAGTGATGGCGTTGTTCGACACAGAAAACAAACCACTAAAGCATTCATTTTTTAAGTTGAGAAGAAAAAACTTCCTCATCAAACAGGCTTTGCAAATATGCAAAGAAATATATAGGCAAATCAGATTTGAGTCTGTCAATCGCAGTCGTGTACTTCTCATTCTTTCTCCCTCCCACCCTCCAAACTAACAGCATCACCAAAGCACCTGATGTGAAAGTGACAGCAGTAAATTCAGTTACGTGAAGCCTGGCTACAAAACAAAAAGAAAAAGAGACTTTGTCCCTGCCACATCTGTTTTTTTATCTTTTTCCTGCATTTTGTAATGAACTCATGGAAGCATAACAGGGGGTCGTGTTGGTTTTTTTGTGTGGTGTTTTTTTTAAATAGGCAGAAGAGTTGTGTAAGACAAAACTGAACAAACTTTTGTTTCACTTCAGAAAGATTTTATATTATTGACTCATTTCTCTTCATAACTAAAGGTGACAAAAAATAAATCCATAGTAATAAAAAAACCCCACCTGTAGTCACACTGCTTTTTCAAGTATGTTTCTCCCCTCATGAAAGAACTGCATTAGCCATACTGCTGATTAAAACCCATGTCACAATCATTAGGGTTCAGATCATAGGTCCAGATCTCCCAGAACTGGGGTCAGGTGGATCTCCAGCCGAGTTTACTCAGGACTGGAAGCGGGAGGCTGATGGGTATGCATGCATGCATTACACCACTCCTCAACACCCCCAGTTCTGACTCCATCTGCTGCCACAGCCCCATCACATCCCTGAAACAGAAGAAATGGCACAGGAGCCACAAAGAGATCTTGGACAAGTACCATCATTCGCTGACCGAAGTGCAAATCTGGTTTGTGCTGACGGAGATGCACTTTGCAGACCTATTAGACTGGAGAATTTTGCCCACAATGTATCTACATAGCCTCACATAAAACACATCTTCGTATTTCAGTCTGGAATTCACATTCCAATCTATTGCAATTATGGAAGCCAATGAAAAGTCAATGAGAGGGGTTCTACAAGAGTTGGTCCCAGCATTAAACACTAATACATACAAAAAATAAAAGAGGACAAACTTCCAAGCCACTATTAGTGATGGTGACAGGTTCAACTTTTCTTCCCTCCTCCTTAAATTCACTTCCCATTAATACAAGAGAAAAGTGCAACTTTGCAGCATGTTTGTTCACGTCAAGTTTTTCCTCAAGAACACATTTTGCAGTAACAAAATATGGTCTATAAAGTTGCAAAGTGCACAAGCTGAAGGCACAGAGTACAAACACACAGGAAAACAGATTTCAAAATATCAAGTAACAAAAAAACCCAACAAGAGATAAAAGAAAAATCTGAAATTTAGAACTCCCTGACAGAAGATACATTTATACGGGACCAGCTCTTAAAAGGTGACAATTTTTAAACTAATGAACAAATACTGCAAAATAATGAAATTTTATTATTTAAGTGAAAGCTCCAGAAAATACCTTGAATTTTAAAAACTAATACACTGACGTGTTAACTAGTTTTAAGAATGTCCTTAATATTAAGAAAAGAGTGCAAAAAAGATTCTTCCATTCTAATGCTTTTGGAAGCTGCTGATTTCTGCTGCCCGTTTCCACTTTGAAAGGATTGTTTTTCAAGGTGCATTCCTCACAAAAAAATCGTAGAACATGAACTTGTTGAGGGGCCGGACCAAGGAATCATGTCTTTCAAAGTCATCCCAATTGTAGCAGCAACTGACATTTTATTATATAAAGAAGAAAGTCCAAAACTCTTCTTTGAGGCATAGTTCGTGTCAGAGCTCGAGTATCAGCAGTTGCCAAAGGAGGCTCCGGATACCGCCTGCGCTCCTCCAGTGTCTGTGCTGGCTAGGAATAGAAGCTGATCCAGTATATTCACTATCTGTACCCCCTGGAGCTTGCACAAGCTGAAGAGCCATCTGAAATTATATAAGAAGTCCAAGAAATTCTCTCATATTAACATTCCACCTTATGTCCTTTGTCCCCCTTCCCCTCAACTCAAAATCCAGCAGTGCCCACAAAACATTAACAGTGTAAACAGAAGCTGATGCACCACAAAAACATCCATTCATTCATTTCAAGTTGTAATGAGAGCTCATCAGAAAAATGAATGACATTTTATGGCAGGAAACGAAGCAAACACTCAGTGGAAAGAATGCCATAAAATGAAGTTAACAACAGTACCAGAACAGGTTTTATTACCCAGTCCCCAGGGCTATTTAATGACAATCAAGACTGTGTACTTCAATTCTAACCTAGAATGTAAGGGACTGGATTATTTCCTGGCCAAATATTTAGTCAGCACAGAAGATGGGACCTTTGACTGTCTGCACCAAATTAGGGCTGCCTGGAGTACAGCAACCAACTGGGAATGGAAATACCATTCCTCCCCCTGTGTCTCTTCCCCCCACTCCCCGATCTACGCTGCGGGAAACTGAGTAAGAAAGTAAAGAACCTCACAGTTAAACATGCAGCAAGAGACTTCCAAGTGAAAGCATCTTGGCCTTGGTAGCTAGGATATCTCACTACCCCCACAGGTGGCTCTGGGACTCTAGATCCAAGAAGTCTGCATTACTCCTTAGAACAGTAAAGGTTACATTGGCAGCTAGCTACACATGGAGGTGCAGCCTCTGACACCTCACCACCCTGAGAACCCAGAAGTACACCACCACCAGTATGCCCAACCTGTCAGGGACTGCAGCACAGAGGGCAGGGTTAGATGCATACTTACTGTAAGTTAACTCTTCTCCAGCTCTCTTGCGTGACTGGTCACCTCTAGGAAAGAAGGGGAAGAAAGGTATTTTCATAACCTGAACTGATGGAAGATGCCCCTGCTCGTTGCAGGGGTGTTGGACTAGATGACCTTTAAAAGATCTCCACCAACCCAAACCATTCTATGATTTTTTTAAAAGGGAAAATAGTGAAATAGCACAGTCATCAACTTTTACAGACTTTAGAAACAAAATGCAATAACACATGGCTGCAGGATTCTCAATTACTAAAACGTAAGTATAAGCTATAATTTTGTGGATTTAATTAGCTCATCCTTGTGTTAAAGATAATAGGTTTGATTTTTATAGGATAATTTTTTCACAAAATGAAGATGAGGAAAATTGCTCATATGCAGTGTGGACTTCAGTCATGCATAAAATTGTTTTCCTTAATTCGAACTCCTCAAACTTTATAGGACTATATGAAAAACTCTGCATCTATCAGTTTAAAGAAGTAAGATGCTCCTGAAAACCCAACAATGAGACTCTAAGTAAGCCTGACCCAACAGCATTCCCTCTTCAAGCAGAAAATTTAAATAAATAACTAAAGCTGTATAAACACCAGTTGACATCATTGCTCCTGAAATCAAATTTCCATCTGTTTGGAAAACTTTTCTTTTTATTCTTGTGTACACGATCTCTTAAAGCTGGAAAACCTTGCTGCTTCACAAGTTTCTTGTGATGACAGATATGCTATTGATACTGTTACATAAGGAAGTGAGATTCCAATATGTTTTCCTCGCAGTGGTTATAATTTCACATTTACCTCCAGGAAGTTGGTAGAAATTGTTATTTTTCTAAAAATACAAAGAGTTTTTTCCCAAAACCACTCCTAAGGTGATGGACCTGCTGTGTACACATTGATTAAGGTCTTTCACAAGAGAAATACTGCCAGGCAACTGGCTTGTGTTCCCACTTTCTGCAGCAGTAGTACTTAAACGTGTTGATAAGCTATTTCAACTAGAACCTGACATGCCATTAATGCTGCTGAACACACCTCACTGTGCTGTGTTCCTCATGGTTATTGTTGGAGGAAATGTGGCAGCAAAGACATCACCACCATTTTTTGGCACAATTAAAAGAGAACAGATGACATTTCGTACCAACCCAGAAGAGAACAGACTTGGCACACTACTTGCTAAAAAAGAAAAACAACTCTTTTTTTATATATAAATATATGCATCTCTATGCGTAGGAATACAACCTCAGAACAATTCCGAAAAGTTATAAATAAATATAACCTATGTTCCTAACACAGGAAGAAGCACATTACAGCTTGAAATACATTTCAAGGCAAAACGCATTTCAAATACCACCACCAAATGCAAAATGCCATGTAGCAAATATATATACAGCAAATGGAGATATTTTGTTTTCTTTTACCTGTGTCCTTTTAATGACAGACTTGACTCCAACACTTTACATAACCTCCATGTTTACCAAACTGCACTGACTCCAGCAGTACAACCATATAAAAATATACTGAGCAAAACACATTCATCAGAGATTAAATGTCATCAATCAGTTATTCCACTGCAAAGTTTTATTATGCATTTTTATTTAATAGATTGAAAGCAAGCTACACAGAAGCACCAATTGCACAAAAGCATGGGCTAGGGTGAGCCAATTTTCTAAACCTAAAGGCATACCAAGAACTCTTCATGTGTCCAATACCCAGAAGTTCCCACGCTGCAGAAAGCCAAAAGGGAGAGGAACTCTTAGAAATCAGACTCTGCAAACAGATGCAGAAACCTTTACTTAGCACTTCCTTGTATGACTATCCTCAAAAGTCCTAATCTTTTCTTTGTCCCCACCTATCACACAGGACAGAAACAGTTTCCTACAGATTCGCATTAGCTCCAGTGCTAGAGAATTACTTTTCTGCATAAAACAGGAGTTGCTAAAATATATTCTGAGGATCCCACCAAGTCTCTAACAACAGAGCACCACAGAAGCACCTAGCCTTTGCAATGATCAGTACCCTTCCTACTACCCTTCCTAGCCTTTTACATAGTATCCTTCTGTCCTGGTTTCCCAGGAACAGAACCATGGGCCAGCCATTGCAGGCAGACCATGAGTAGCCTCAAGTTTCAGCCAGGGCAGCTGCCCCAAGCTGACTCACAGGTGTAGCCCATACCACCTATATCATGCTCATTATAAAAGGAGGGATTTGACTGAGGGTGGGGAGTTCCTCTTCCTGAGGCTCCTCATTCTTGGTCTCCTGTTCCTTCCACTGCTCCCAAGGACCAGGATGAATATAAGCAAGCAGCTGCATGGTGCTTAGTTGCCAGCTGGGGTTAAACCATGACATATGCCGACTCAGTTTCAAAGTCTCAGACTTCTATTCCTTGGGCCAAATGCACTGCTTTTCTCATCCCAAGCTCTTATGGCTTTGTTTTTAGTGTCTTAACTCAAGTATATCTATCAAAAAATTCTTTTCCTCAACAGAAAGCCTTACAAGGAGTGAGTCTACAATACCATTTGCCTTTGGGTCAGTAGTAGAGTTCTGAAGCTCAATAATTCACCAAGCTTTGACGAGATTGATTAACTTCACGGAAAACTACACGAGAATATGAAATCCAGGAGTACATCTAACACCAAACATACCCACACCTAGTGGGTGTTCAACCTACAGGATTCTCATCATTGCACAGGTATCAGAAAAGATGAAGGCGTATTAACTTCACACACAAACGATCCTCTCTGGAACAGAGCACGACAGCTTCCCCAGCCCAATCTTGGTTTGTCAGACTACTGCAGAAGTGGTACACTGCTGTGAGGAAAGTGCTGAGCTTCTGTCTAGGCAGTTAATAGAAGAGCACAGAGCAAAAGCTACAGCCCAGAATGAATAATATAGGTTATGAAAATTTTCCACTGTCTTTTGCTGTTTGTTCCCCCCCTGCCAACAATTCAATAGGCAGAAGACAAACGCCTATTTAAAATAAACACCTTGACTGTATAAATAGCTCTGAAAATGGAATAAGGACACGTCATCAACTGACATTTTCAGAAGCATCACAGAAAAAAAAGTCAGCTTATAGAAAATAAATGGCCAAAGTAAAAGCTGAACAACAGCGTGATCACGCTTGTTTCATGGAAATACTTCAAGACTTCTAATCATCTACTTTTTGGTACCACATGCAGAATTGTCAGTGCCCAAACCATGTGGAAAAAAGGCCATATTTCAGCTACTGAGTTGTGAAGGTTCTTTAACTCTTGACTTATTCCTTCAATATTTTTAGGTGTATCCATTTTCACCATTTCAGCCCCCACCCAGCACTATTACTACTGAAGACTAATAATTATTACCGAGTAAATCCATTCTGCATAAGCTCTCTTTGAAGTTTCTGGTCTTGAGCAGCATATTCCTGAAGCTCAGATTCCACAGCAGGGGGAAGAATATTTGGGATGAACATAGAAAATAAAGCTGGTGCCATCTGTACCCATTCTGTAAGAAGGAAAACAACAACAAAACACAAGATCTTTTATGAAAAATTTTACTCCTTGAAAACATGTAACTTTGCTCTATTTTAAATACATTTCAGGATCTTGAATTTAAAAAAAAACAAACACCACACACCAACAACAACAACAAAAAGAAGAGCCCAAACCCATCCCCCAAAACCCAGAGAAACCAAGCCTTAAAGCAGAACAAATAATCAGATTCTTAGTCAGATATTTACATGCAGATAAAGGAATCACTACTCTTTTTTGTCAACTACCTCATCATCAAATTGAAATTCAGTTCATGCTGTATCTCACAGGGTCTGCTGAGCCTCTGGACACCCTCAAGGAGAGGCACTGCTGATCAGCAAACTCACCTTCATAACGAGGTCATTTGTAACACATTATTCTGGGAAGCATATTCACAAAATTTATACCTTTCTTCCCTGAGCCTTACTTCTAGAAAGCACAGTAATATCACCATACAACCCTGCTTCTCCATCCCCAGCCTCAAATGAATTAATGTCATTCTCTCACTAGTCTTACAAAGATGAAAACTTTTTCATGTTCATTATATAATTTTAACCTATATTGGCACAGCTTCAGGATAGAAATGTGATTTCATTTGACCATACTGATTATTGCTCTACAGAAGCAAGACAATTTACCTTAAAGCTGCTTCAAGGTTGATAAGAAACGCAGAAGATTGAGCAAAGGATGAAAATTAGGTTTAAGAATTACGTAAGAAGTTTTGAGAAAAATAAATACTCTAAGTATTTCTGAAGCCAGACTTGCCAGAGGTTGGTTGTAGCAGTTATCTTAAACTTCATCTTTAGATGGAAAAAAGGGATGCTTTTAAATATATTTGCTAAGAAACATAATGAGTTTTTAACCATACCTATATCCATATCTAACTATATTCCACACATTGTTACTTATTCAATGCAAGGCTTCACCGGTCTTTAACCAGCAAACTCACTAAATAATCATTACTAGTGTACAAGTGGTTTAAACAAAAAGCAATGCACTAACCTCCTTCATCATAGAATCACAGCATTATTTAGGTTGGAAAAAACCTTCAAGATCATCCAGTCCATTAACCCAGCACTGCCAAGTCACCACTACCCCATGACCCTCAGCACCTCATCTACACAGCTCTGAAATCCCTCCAGGGGTAGGGACAAGAGACTCCTAGAAACACTTTCTTTTTTACCTGGTCGTAGTGTATACAGGCCTTTCACAATATTTGCCATGGTTGAAGGAGTTATTTGAAACGGCGTTGACTGAGCTTCCAAAAGTAAAGCTGAAATAAAATTAAGAGAATTAGCAATTTTCCTAATCAATAAATATCGGCTCTTACACATACATTTCTGTATCAAAGAAATACAGTAGTTGTAGGTTTTTTTGTTATCTGATGTCCTCACAAAGTAAACAGCCAGGTACCTGTTTGAGAACTTAATTCTCAAGAGTAATAAAACATCAATGTTAAGTAGAAGTAGTCTTTTCAAATTATGCACAATGAAAATGTGAAATAATTTATTTTTCATCCATTATCAGACAGGCAGCAGTAGCTGTGAGGAAAAAAAAAACAAGCAAGCGACAGCTCTAAGTATTCAGATGCAGAACTGAAGTAAACAATTTATTTTTAGAAGCACTCTCATACTGAGTGTGCTAAACACCCACAAATCCTCCCTTTACAGTATTTAGCATCTTGTCCATAAAATGAAAGCTGGATTGAAAAATCTCTGAATAAAAGTAGCGTAGAGAAAAGTTAAAAAAAATCAAATAAGAAAATTGTTTGTTCTTTTATACACATGTGAACTTTTCTATCTCATTTTTGGTGTCTTCTGTAGTAAACATCGCAATAATTGCATCTTCCTCTTGTGGAAAAACCTAGCAATAGCAGGTTTATTGCTTACATTACAACAGCCAGGCCTTTAGCCTGCTTTGTATTTGAGGTTTGTACATCCACCTGACTTACAGAAACAAACAAAATCAATAAAGTTTAAAAAATGAAAGGCAGCAGTTAGTTTATTCTCTATACAGAGCAACTGAGCAGTATATACACATTTCTGCACCCACTATGTAGAGGAGAAATGACTCTTACAATTCTCCCTAAAGGGCGTATCTCTTGTGCTCACATTGTAGAGACTCTACGTTTTAAACTTCAAAGCTTCTCCAGCTCTGTCTTCAGCATCTGCCACTATAGTACTTACCATAAAAAGAAAAATCTTTGGTAGCACATTCTTCTCTCTGTGAAACGGTTTCAGTGGCTCATGTAATAGGGAGATTAAAAAGAAAGTATTTTTTTCTAATCTCCAAGTAATCAAAGTGGCTATATTTAACTGTTACAGGTGAATTTATCTTACAAAGAACCATCTTAAAAGTGCTTGCTTTCACAGGGTGAGAGCCTGTGATTTGTTTTATAATGACATATTTACAGCCTCTTTCCTCAAAATTTTTCAAAACAGCCTCTTGGCAGCCAGGAAAGTTGCAAATCATAACATTAAAAATGTTTTATATGGAACATATATGACAGTAATGCACAATTCAAACAATACGTGAGTGCATGTGTGTAATTAGATTGTAGCTGCTTCAGCCTAACCTTCACTAATAGATTTTTTTATGTGTCCAGAGAACTGTAAATTTGTTCTTCATTTGTAGACCTCAAATTATATTCCTAAAATATGTATAACAATTTAAAACAAAATAAGCCTAGGAATTAATACTGACATAGACACCACAAAGTCCATAGTTAAACATCACTTGAGTATTTTGAAAGATATTAAGAAAATTAAATTCACACAGGTTCTTGAATTGATTCCTCATAAACTGAAAATTGTGCCCTCAGTAATGTCCCAAGCTATAACTAGCAAAAGCAATTAAAAGGCATTTCAGATGCTACTTTATATAACTGTATATATACAGGACATCCTGTGGGACAGACATTCAGAGATGCTGTGTTAATGGAAGCTGCCCACAACTACATAACTAACTACAGGGCATCTGACTACTTGAATACCTCCAAGTAAATGGAAAACTGCAGGTTACACTCATGCCATCTGCAACTGAAATCTGAAATATGATGCCTGTACCCTGAGTACACAGTCAGATGTACTGTCATCTTTCAAGTTATATTTTAAAAATAATGTAGAACAAGTAGATGGCAGAGACAAAATTTTGTTTTATGGTACATATGGAACACACCAGGCTGGCAGCCTACCTCATTCATCTCAGCCTGGGGTACTGGAGACATGCTGGGGGTACACAATGCTCCACCCTTTCTCCTTCTATTCCAGCTAACGAAATCCCCACAGCACTCCCACAAGTGGTCCCTTAACACATTTGAGGTGCTTATCATCAATTATTTGTAAAAGCAATAGTTTAAAGAGGACAGTCCACACCTTGAGTAAAGTTCACCATTATGAACATGCAATATTATTTGTCACTTTTTTAATCACAGAATGGTTTGGGTTGGAAGGGACCTCAAAGATCACCCCATTCCACCGCCCCTGCCATGGGCAGGGACACCTCCCACCAGACCAGGGTGCTCCAAGCCCCATCCAACCTGGCCTGGAACACTGCCAGGGAGGGGGCAGCCACAGCTTCTCTGGGCAAGGTATTAAGGCACTATTCACCCATGAAGCTCATTTCAGTTGTGATCTTTTGGGATAAGGTGAACAGATGTATTTGCAATACAAAGCAAGTAAAATGAGCAGTCACTTGCTTCTGGTCTAGATTACTGACCACATCACCTGGAATTAGAAAGATTTAATGAATAAATCAGCAGAAGAATTCACCTGGAGATCAATCCTACAGAAATATCTTCATCACTTTATTGCAGCTTCAGAAATTAACATTTCTTATCTGTGTTTCAGCAACTGCTTACACCACATGCTACAATGCAAATTTAAATGGCTCACTCCTGATTTACAGTCAGCAAATAAGCATGACTGCATTACACTCAACAACCAAAGGATGAACAGCACTGCTGTAGGATATGTAGTTTCACAAAAAGAACAAACAAGACTCCTCTCTCTGGACAGATCTGAAAAATCTCAATGGAGGTTTAGAGACAAAGATGTAAACACATAAAAGATGTAAAACTCCTTTGTAAACAAATTCATCTTCAGTTTTGCAATGAACCCTACCCAAACTTTCAATCCTGCATTACTTTTTCAGAGAGGGTCACTTAAACTCAAGGAACAGAAACAGCTGTGCCAGACACCCTCAAGTTAATTCTGTTATTTTGCAATCTTACAAAAGACCTCCAATATTAAGGCTTTGGCTCTTGCTTTATTAGAATAACTAATGAGACTCTACAACACAGAAGTTGCACAGACTCCTACCTACTCCCAGAAGCTTCACCTGCAGCTTTTACAAAGATAGAGCAGGGTGAGGCAGAAGAAAATGAAACCTCAGATGAGTGACAGTGGTAATAACACTATGATACTATCTGACCACCTCCACAGTGTTTATGAACTAATATTGTACTTTACAGACTAAGTAACCAATATGCAAAGAAGTTAATTAACCTGCAAATAGTCTTGAAAATAACTCATGGCAGAATCAAAGAAGTGTGGGTTCCCATGATGAAATGCTTTAATTGCAGAAAGATACAAGATGTTTTGAAATATTGTTGAATCGACACAATACCCAGAACAGCTTTTGGATTTGTTTGAGGAATGGTGGATGAACTACACTGGAGTAAGTAAGGTATGAACACGCAGCACTTCAGGTACTCTGCAGTAACAGTTACTCCCTTATTGCAGAGTAACACCAAAGAAGCCTGTCCCTTGATGAAGGCTTAAGCTACTTCCTAATTACAGTGGGGTACCTGGGGCAAGATCCAGGATGCCCGTAATGCCAGGAGTAGCAGATGGTATCTTACAAGTCCAAACTCATTTGTTCATAAGTCAGGATTCACTTGCAAAAACTAAGAGCTAGCTATTCTAAAGTTCTTTATCTTTCAACATTCCTTTCAAAACAGATTTTGTTTCTCAAGTACATAATTCCTCTGGCAGGACAGTGAAACTTTTGCATGTTAGTGCACAAGATTTTTTTTCCTTCCTTTGCAGTAATCTAATAGAAGTTCAAAGTAAGATATTTTAACAAATCTGACATAAATAGGGCTTAGGCAGATGTGTTCAAAGTTGCAATTATCCAACGATGCACTTAAAATTATAAAATGTATTTCTATTAAAAGCAACTCCAACAGCTTCCACAACAAAGGCATCGGTCAGCTGTTGTTCTCCAGTCTTCAACAGGAGCAGAACTGATGGCTTAACGAAGCTATAAAGTAAAACAAATGTATTCCAAACATCTTTATCCCACTGTACATACTGCGCTCTCATACTTAATTCCATAGATATGCAATATTTACATTATTTTGCAGAATAACAACTTTGATACTTCCACAGAACTTGAGCCCTTACCCAACTGCGAGAAATACAGGGATGCACAGCAGCCACAACAGAGCTATCACCAGCTAACCCTAAGAGCACCAGCTCACCTGGAAATTCTGCCCTTTAGGAATATCACCAGATCATATGTACTCAAATCTACAGTATACTAAATTACGTTTCTCTCAGCTAAATTACATCAGGTCCATCTGACCACACATACCCTTCTACTTCACTGTAATAACATCAGATTCACCTTGGGCATGGTTCCAAGCACTTGACTGAACCCCACATGCTAACTGCAATGAAATAGGAAGGGAACCACTATGGCTGGTTGAGGTTTTTTAGGAGGTTGGTTGTTTTTTGGGGTTGGTGATTTGTTTTTTAATTTTTTTGTTCTTTAGTATTTTGGGTGCATTGGGCTTTTGCACCTGCTACCTATTTCATTATTAAATTGACTGAAGAAACTTGATCATGTATTACCTTTTCATTACTTTAACCCAGGTACAATCTGTACATGTTAACTATTGATCTAGAACTTCAGAAGTCTTTTGCATGAAAGCCAACCTTCCCTCTGGCTTAACCCTCATGTTTGCAGTTACATCTATCTCCTTGTGATTCTGCATTTTTATTTTCCTTTAAATAGAACTAAAAATAACTTTTATCATCTTAAATTCTTCAAGAATTTGTAATGAATTATAATGTAGATTACAAAAAAACACATTAAAAATGTATTTATTGCTAAGTGTTTGCCACTGGGCATTTAATAAAGCCACAGATTACTTCAAAAATATTTATTACACAGTGCAAAAGCTTTGTGAAGTATCTAATAAAAATGCTACCAAAAAAATCACATGGAAAAAACTCAGTTTTGTAACAAGAATAAATGTGAAAAACAAAGCTGTAAATGTAGAAACAGACTGTTAGACTTTTATAAACGGAAAATAAGGTGGTATTTTCATGTTTACAATTTTATGAAGGCTTACTGAAATGGGAGCATTATTCCCATTTCTTTACCAAGGAGCCGGACTAAATATGACCATGATTATTTGAGACTATGTTTTCCAATTAAAAAATTTCCATACTTTGAGGTGCTGCAATTATATTAACATGAAACAAGAAAAATAAGAAATGCAGCTGCAACTTTTTAAAATAACCTAGTTCTTTGATGAAAAGCTTAGTTCAGTGACAAAATTTGTAGATTAAGTGTTATTTAAAGAATATGAGCATGTTCTATTTGGTAATAGTACTGTTTCCAATGTGGTTACAACACCCATTAGATGTCAAATTATAGCTACCACTTCAACAGTAGTGATATCAACCTTAAACTGGTGTGTTATTCTTGATTATTCCATCAGTTCTACAGAACACAGAGGGTATAAGAAAGGTTAATAGCTACAACAGATTTATAGCCCTTGAGAAGGTGGGGGTACCTGCTGGGGTTTAAGAACAGACTGACATTAACGTGCAATTCAGTGTTTTGAAGAAGAAATGGCCAATTATCCTGCAAAGGCAGAGCCCCAACACAGTCCCCACATGCTGAAAAGTGGAACATACTGCAGTTGGTTTTCACTACCAATTGTATGTGTCAACCAACATTTGGAATGAAGACAGGAAGGAAGGAAAATGTTGTTTTAAGGTTAGAAGCAGAATTTGAAATGGAGGTAATGGGATTGAACTATGTAGAATAAACCAGAAATTAAACACTGAACAGATTTGCAATCCTGCAGATGAACAAAAATATTTAAAAATTACTCTTAACAAAGAACTTGATAATAAATGCATCCCCTCCATCTCAAAAAGGGCCCTTTATGCTATAGAACCCCCTTACCCTGTAAAACATTTGCTGTCCAAAGCTGGTATTTCAACACCTTTATAGGTGGGGAAAAAAGTAAAGTAGCTTTTTGTTGCAGAGGAATTCAAGCAGAAATCACCCCATTTTGGTCTGATACACTGGAACACACTGGAACACACTGGAACACACTGGAACACACTGGAACACACTGGAACACACTGGAACACACTGGAACACACTGGAACACACTGGAACACACTGGAACACACGAGTATTTTCTCCTAGTGCTCTGCTACCTTGTTTCATTTTTACAGCCCTCAGGAAGGACTCTCATTTCATTTTACCTACCCAGACACACAGGCTGACTCTAAAGACAGAGCGCAAGACACTCTACAGGCAAGTAATTCTGTTCTCCCCCCACCCCTTTTTTTTTATTTTTAAGAAATTTACCACTTCCTTTTTCTATATCATTCTTAAACTTAAAAAGCAGGAAACGACTTTATGAAAGCAGCAGAGTTAAGGCTGTGCAGATTTTTTTCTCATACTGATTTTGCATACTTTAAGGAAAAAAGTAAGCAAAGCAGTGTCTAAGGGCCTGAGCAACATCTGATATATTACAGAAGGAAAGAGCCCAGGCAATCAAATGGGACATTTTAGCATATTACTTCTGCCATCACAGTAGACACACTGCATGGCAAAGAAAAAAGAATAGTGATTTCAAATGCTTAAGGGCAGAGTCTATATTAATGCTTTAGTTCAGATTAGAAATGTGCTTTTGAGGGAAATTCACTGATCATCGCCCCTTACTGCTCCTTGGCTCATATGACAGAGCTGCCTTGGAACATATTAACTTCATTCCATTCGGGCAAGATTAAACCCAATGTGCTCAAATTACTGACTGGCATTCTGTTCACAGGACCAGACATCAGCAAGCATGAAATAAAACTCTCCAAAATGCACGGAAAGGTGAACACGGGGTCTTCAAAGCCAACGTGTAGGTGCTTCATACTCTGTAGATGCATTCCCTTTACACCACACCACTTATTAACGTAGACATAGCCTAAACTGTGAAAGGAAACCTTCAGCTCTTCCTACAGGGCACAAACCTTTCAAGATACCAAACCATGGTCATATGCTGTACCAAACCTATAATGATGCTCTGTGCATTTTTGCCAAGACCAGGACACTGGACTACATAAACTTTAGATCCAACTCAGTACCAGTCTTTAAGTACAAGTCTTCAAGAACAAGTTCGTTTATGAAACTGTTATTTCCTTATGAAACATAGGCAGTAGATCCCACATGGAAATGAGAAGCACAAGGAAGAACAACCTCTTGAAAGTAAATCCAAAAAAGCAGCATACAAAACAGGTGGGGGCAATGCTTTCTGTAATAAGCTGAAAAATAACGACAGTTTCCCCCTTTTCAGGGGACTTTCTCTGCACTACATGGGTCAAGGCAATAACAGCTTCTCATATGCAGATCATTTGAGACAGATGTCAAAAAGAAATGCCAACTAGAGCAGGGAAGAAGTCAATCCAATCCATCTTTTTCTTGTCTATCTCTGCCAAAAGGTGAGGCAGAGGGAGTGAATAAAAAACCCAACACATCAAAGTAAACTCCCTGTTCTCTGCTGGAGCTGTATAGTCCAGCTATGAACCTGGCATCAGGCACAGTCCTTCTCTCAGCCTTTTGCACTGCTCTTCTTCTGGGGTATTCAAAAACAAAAGCTAGATACAGAATTTATTAACGAAAGGCATTAAGCCATAGCAGTACACAGCCAAAGAGATGAGGATGCCTTGCTTCACTGACATGAACAGGCTTCTGGAAGTCAACACACCAAAACCCATCTGCTAAGTATGTAAGATCTGGGTGTCCACAGAGAAACACACTCTCCTGCTTACCCACTGCTCAAACAAGAGGAAAGTCTCTGCACTGGAAACATGCTCCCTGCTACAGTTATCAACCTCTAACAGTTGTAACTTCATTCACTCTCTGTAATTTTGTATTAAATTAATACCTGCTGCAACCAAAAACAACAGTTGCACAACTTCATCATCAGAAAGCTGAAACCTTCTCAAACTTTCAAGTTAACTTTTCTGGTACTTTGCAGAAAGCACCAACGCAGTGGCAATAGCTTTCCTGACATGTTTGCAAAGGAAAACCTTTTCCAACAAGAACAGCCCTTCTATTGAATTACAATCTACCTCCAGCAAAAAAAAAAAAATTAAGAAAAGTGAGCAGCAAGATCTCTTCACCACAGCTGAATCCAAGTGACACAACTGGGAAGAAACAAATTTGTCATACATTCAAATCTTCAGAGACAAGTTTTTCCCAGTAACTAATTAGAAATTGCACACAATGAAATAGGCTGCAATTCCTCCCTCTCCTCCAGACTTTCTACGAGAAACATTTCCTGGAAAACTAGGAGAAGAGCTGCTACTTTTATATGCGACACATTTTTACACTGGGTTTTAGCTCTGAACTCGCACAAGGACTGACATTGAGAACTACACTGAACAATTGTCTACATGCCATTAGAATCTACATGCAGATAACTGCTCTGTATGCTTAGGTCTCAGTACCTAGTTCTGTAATTAACTTGACATATATCATGAACAAAAATCAGAGACAGAAGTTGAGTTCTGATACTTCAATCCTAAATAATCATTTTGCCTATATTTCACTTGTTTTCAAGCCTATCCTACAGTTCTGAACCAGTAAATTCCAGGGAATTCTCTCATTCACAGGCCATGTTATCACCTTGAATCCTGATAATTTTAAAACCCATCAAGTCTTGGGCTCTAATTATTCTGTGGCATTTTTGTCACAGCCCAAGTGGTTCCCTTTCCTCTGGATAAGAAGGACCTTTTCCTATGATCTATTTCTGACACAGCAGATCAAAGATGGGAACACACAAATATTCACTGCTTACCCCAGTCAACAGGAACAAAATCAGAAGTGTTGAAGAAAGCAATTTTCCCTCTGATAGAGTTCACTTGACTTCCTAGTTGAGTAACTTCTATCCAGAAGTACATGCAGATGCTTCTTTGGGAAGAACCAACTCATACTGAATGATATCTACAAGGACCATTGTTTGTATAAGAGTAGAAACCACTTCCTGAACTCCAAACACTAACGTGGAAACACACACCTCACACACACACGGATATAAACAGCTGAAGTACTACAGTGCTGTGCTAAGGCTACTATGTATTTTAAAGTCTCATAATCCACCTGATACATCCTCCTTCCCCCACAAACACCACTGTAAGCAAAGAAGAGGGAGAATTCTTTTCCTTGGATTGCCTTCTAAAAGTGCTTTCACCTATCTGACCAGTTTAAGTTATTGTTGCTTTTCTTCTTAATATTGAGATGTTGAGAACCTCATCAACCTCCCAGGGCAGGACTCCAGCCTGGCACTCACATTCCTTTCTTTCACTGCCGGAAAGCTAACAGGGGTAATTGTAAACTCTCCTAATTGGAAACCAAGTGATCTGTCCACCAAGGAGGAAACCGTACTCTGTTAATAGCTTTTCTCTTTTGTTAGATTCAAAAGCAAGCTTGTTTTGGGCACTAAGCTGCCAATATCTAAAAAGAGAAGAGTAGCAGCTGCTTGCAAATACTCTCTGCCATTGAATTTTACCTACTGCAAGTAGTAGAAATAGAGTTTCAGGAGCAGTTAATTCATTTTCACCACTGAACACAGTTAAAATTTGCAATAATCACCAATCTTCTAGACACAAGAACAAACAGGGCACTGAGATGACAGTCCAGGAACCCCAGGTCTACCTAAGAGAAGAGACAGTGGCTGCACAAGGAGAGAAAACACGTATTTCTGAGTTTGTCTGCTTACAAGTCATCTCATGCAAGACTCCAGCAGGAATAAAGACAACATTCTCCACCACCTCCTCCCTAGTGACTAGGGGATATTATCTGCATCTTTCCCCCCCATTTCTGAAGCTTCTTGTAAATAAGATGCTATATCTTCCCTTCTTACATTCAGTTAAGTAGTTCTGCACACAGCAACTTCTCCCAAGCCATTTAATACAGCAGTCTTATCAGCAACAGCCAGCTTTGGCTTTGTAAGGAAAATAATCAGGTTATACTCACTTAGTTCAAAAGTGCCCACTTTAATTTGAAGAGCAATGACTTGGTAAACATATGAGTGTAAAAATGTTGCACAAACACAAGTGTGTTCATGGATCTGGATATAATTTTTTTAATGTATTTACTTTAACTGCTCAGAAGTGGTCTGGATAGTAGTGCCTTTTTAAAAAAAACAGTTTCCTCTATCAAAAAAAAAAGGAACCAAATCAGTGTTTGTGCAGGCAAAATTTGTCCAAGTAAAGTTCACCTAGGCAATATTTCTTCTGTAAATAATTAATTCACATCTTAATCACTTTATTTTCTGCAACTAAGTGCCCAGGTAAGTGTTCCCATCAGAGACTTGTACCAGGAGTTTATTTTGCATCTTCCTGCTTTAACCGCACAGCAGAGGGACTGGGGTCGACTCAGCCAGCGGGAGTCTGAGCCCGATCAAACACTAAGGAAGAGATCTGAGCTGCACTGCTTTTCTGACATTTTTTTTCTCTCCCATCTTTTGAAGTGGAGCAGAAACTTTTTCTTAAATCAAATGAACTTAAAATGTACTTACAGTCCTTCCTGAACACAACTTCAAATAGCAATGCCAGCTTCCAGACTCTGATAGAACGACAAAATACTACAAAATAAACCCCCCTCTGTACGAAAACCATAGCAACAAATTTCAAGAGCAGACGTTATTCTTGTCCTCCGAGTCTAGATCACAAACTGACTAAACAGATTTTGCTGTTTTAAAATAGAAGGCAGGCATGCTTCTTCTCACTGAAGTGGCAGCTGCAGCATCTCTTTAAAAAACAGCCCCAGAAATCCATTTCTCTATAGAGAGCACAATTTCATTGACTTTAATTTCCTAAGCATACCCACTCAAAACCTTGGTTTTTTTCCCCCCTCACAAAACAAAAACACTTTTCTGTTGAACCAAATATCAGGAAACAGCACCACACACTGACAACGACATCAGGAAATAATTAATAAACATTCACTTATATCCTATTTTCATAGAGCCCTTACACTTCCAAAAAATGAAGGTAATATTCTTACCTATTACAGTATAAATTTTAGCAAGGCAGAAAGAACAGCTGAGAACATCAGAATATACATTAGAATTTCTTCAGCACCTCTATAGTACTATATCATGTTCTAGGCATCTTCAATAATTTCCCCAGGAACATGTTCACAAGTTTAAAATCTTATTTAGGCAAGTTTTAACCCAATTTAAAGATCCTATTATTCAAGATCTAACCAAGTCACAGGAGTTTATACACATCAGTATATATTACCATACTGAGGAGTAAGATAGCAACTAAATAACTTAGTTTTAATAAACTGATAAGACTGAAATAAAATCCAAGGAAATTGCCCATTAAATAACAGACCCCATATACAGCAATACAGTTGATGACAGCTTATTTTTATTTTTCAATATTTTTTTAAATTTTACTTCTGCAACTAACAGAGCTGGGGAGAAGTATTTCAGATTTTCTACACACAAACACACAATCATCACTGTTTTCCTTTCAATAGTTCATCTGCAATTTCTATTTGATTCTCATATGATCCACAGAAAACTAATTACATAGCAACACACATCTGACATTACTTATCATCTAAAGATTTGACCAGTGTTACCTTTGCTTTGTCATTGGGGGGGGGAAATCACATTAATGTTTTGATTGCCTGAAAAACACATATACTTAAAATTAAATGTCTTTTAAAATACATTTAATGTATTAAATGTATTTAATTTTAAGGTAATATCAGCTGAATTTTCCATGATCCTGTTGCAGCAATCACCTTACCAGGTGTCATGATATTGTTAAACCTCTTCAGCACAAAATAAAACACCAGGTCCATGGGTGGGAATTCCTCATTGTCCTGCCATTTCCAAACTAATCTGATCTGCTACATGGCTAAAAGCTCCTCTTTAGCAGACTTTTCCAGATACCAAGAACAAGATGGCATCAGAGCTGATGATCTCACATCATTCCAGGGTACCAGAATACGTGGTGCATAGCACCTAAACCCACAATTCTCCCAGTGTGCCAACTTTTCCAGTTTGAACTCCAAGTCTGATTATCTCTGCTTTTGCTAATTGCCCTCTCAAGGGGCAAACCAGGCCAGTTACCAAGGGCCCTACGTTCACACACAAACAGTGATGGTGGCAGGCTGCAGGCAAACCTGGCAGTTCCCCACAGAAGCACTTAATAGGAAGTGTATCACTTGAAGCACATTCTATCTGTGTTAACCCATTAGCTTAACGGAGCAACTGCTGCCAGAATTACACAGTTCACTAACTAGCAGGGAGTACTTGAGTACACCACAACAATAACCCCAGCAGGACCACAGTTCTTTGACCACACTGCATCCTTAGTGATACCTGTCAGTGTTTTGATAATGAAATTGAAGAGTAAGAGCAAAAAGCAACAGGACAATAAAACGTGTTACTTCACAATCACAAGTATAAGGAAAAATATATATTAGCTCCCCAGATACTCAAGAAAACGATGACTTTATACAAAATCATTTTTAAAAAAATAAGTTGATATGTGCCACATTTCTTCATGTGGATGCCTGAAAACTAACTTTGTATTTAAG
This sequence comes from Podargus strigoides, assembly GCA_028020825.1. NCBI lineage: Eukaryota > Metazoa > Chordata > Aves > Caprimulgiformes > Podargidae > Podargus > Podargus strigoides. The sequence goes on along the minus strand of CM051626.1, from coordinate 6,396,581 downwards.
TTCAGTAATCACTTGCCATTTTCTCCCTGTTTGTGGTGGAATTCTCCAATATCTGAAAGCACTGCAGTTTTCCAGACTCTCATTGTAAGAAAAGTTCAATAGGTTTACTTACGCATTAGGTTGTAAATGTGCTTTTCTGCAACATGTTCCGTAAACAGCTTTATAAGGTCATCTTTTAAGTCTCTGTTAAGCTTGGTTTCTATGTAAAATTTATTCTGGAAAATAAGAAAGAAGTTTTCAAGTTTATTTTTCATAATAGCAAATAAAGTAAACTTACTTCTTCCCCTGAATAAAAATAGTTCAGAATTTTCAAACTGTAGAATATTTGACCTGTAAAGTGCTTCCTTGGTGGCTGCATTTACCATACATAGAACACTTCTGTGCAACAAATAAGCATATATTTAAAATTAAGAATGCATGTGGTACTATTTGTAACAAACCTACTTACATACAGGCATGTGGTGGTTTTGTCTTGCTGTATCTACAGAGACATCTCCATATTGACACAGAGGTTGCAGATAAAACACTTCATTTTAGATCTTTATAAACGTTCTAACACCAAAATAGGACTGGACATCATGTTTCTAACAAAAGAAAATGTTTCTACCAATGTTTAAAAGTGATTAAGCCATTAAATTAAGTATGTTACAATAATAAATCATCAGCACAGCTATCCACTTGTGTGGGTCATTGATAATCTCAGAGGACAGATACTCAAAATTAATCAACCGCGGAAATCAATGATATATACAAACCTATACAAAACTAAGCTACATTAAAGCCTTTCAGGATTCAATTATCTTGACCCACTCAGCATTAATAATAAATTCATGTCTTCAGCCCTCAAAGGTAATTCTATTCATGAGTTACTTGAGGGCCTCTATACCTAATGCACTATTTGGTGTTATTCCTCAGTTCCCAGCCTGCAATTAATAGTAAGGTTTCTTGCCTGTACTTTATTCATATGTGGGTTTTAAATGCTGGGGAAAAAAAAATTGTTTCAAGATAAATCTCCTATTATTACAACACTAACATGGAAGTAGATCAACTAAATTCATCTGGACAACCTAGGTAAAAGAGTTAAACAGATGTGGTAATAGAAAATCCACTTAATCAAAATAACATACCGGAACACTTATCCGAGAGATTCACTTGAAGAAGGGATATCTTAAGGGAGAAAGGTTTTTCCACACTTTAAATCAAGTTGTTCCATTTGCTAAAGCATTTCACATAATTGGAACAAACCCTCAGAACACTACTACAGCAATCTTTACATTTTTTTGTGAAACCCATTCTCTTGGCCATTACCAAAGCCATACAGATACCATAACTAACTGTCCATGCAGAAATCACTAAAATTTTTAAGGCAAGCATTCAGCAGGAGTTATTTACCTTTCATGAAAGCTGAACCTGTTAGAACAAAGGCAATCCAAGGGCTGAATACATGCCCCTGTTGAAGTTTAGGTTTGTTGCAGTGATGGATAACAATCTTTAAAAGCTTTTTTTTAAAAATATGTAGTAACTTCCTACTGCCCATCCCCTCCCTGAAGCTATCCCAACCATAGAGGCTTTAGCAAGGGCTGTTACTCAGTTGTTTCTCCCTCACCTGGGCCTGTTCTTTGAACAGAGATTGAGGGAAAGGCTCTGCAGACAGAACAACCTGTCTTGTAAGAAACAGATTAACTTTATATGTAATATTTTTGGTCAATGGTGAATTGCCACTGCAACAGAAAGTCACAGCAACTGAAGATACACCAGACTACAGTCTTTCTGTAGTCAGAAAGATCTAGCTTCCTAAACCATTTTCACCTTGAGCTTCCTGACCACATGCTACCATGTACCCGCTGGTGCAACACACAGGAGTGACCAGAGCATCAGTGGAAGTGCATTGACCTCAGTCAAACATAATGTCAAACTACTGATTTTTATGAGTTGACTGATGTGATGCACCTGGCTAAGGAAATAACTTACTCTGCTCATTTCCCAGGCTCTAGAACTTCTTACATTAAAAGCAGCTGGCAATGACATGCATAAAAACTGTGATGCTTTCTTTTGTTCAAGAGTTGGAAAGCCTATACCTTACGTTTCATAACTAGTAAAGCAACAAAAAAAACCTCCAGCAGTTTCAAGAAGAGTTACAACACAGTACTTATACATAGAACAACTGTAAAATTCTTTTCATATTTGCTCACTTGGAAATATCTTCCAAAAGAAATGTTGCACTTGCATGGATTTAATTAAATAATGAAAAATCATCTAACGTAAGTACTTCCTTTCCAGTCCCCAGTGCTGAAATGAGATAGTAGAAGAGCTGTCACCTTCCCCATTCTTGTTAGTGGAAAACAGGAAGATTTTCTGTATAAGATTTCACGACCTAGGCTCTACCAGTATTTCTTAAAAAGCATGTCAAGTCACCTCAAGGTCTAACTGACAGGTAAAAGGTAAGCATATCAACACCTGAGAAAGTCAGATACAAACATTTCTTCTATAAACCACTTTGTCATAGCAATCTGTCAATCTTTAAGACACATAATTGTGTTAATATTATTAAGAGCAATAAATGCTAGAAAGAGAAAAAAACACTATGAAAGAGCACTTAACCATATATACACTCACATATATTTGTATATAGATACACACAAAATGCCCTCTAGCTGATAAGCAACAATGTGCAATACCACCCAGAAAGAACAGTAATATTTTAGAGGCAAAGAAAAAATTCTTAACTATCTTAAAAGCACAATGCTCAGAAATGGGCTCATTTCATGCCACAAGATAACAAATTTTCAGCTACATCTCTAAGTATAATTAATGATTGAGAACCTATTATAAAGAAGTATATCATCTAAATGCCAATTTATTTATTTTTTCAAGTAGAAATATGATTTTTATTCATTCATGTGTGCGGCATACTGTGATATGTACAATCTGTAAGCATCCAGAATAACCTCATTTAGATTTACAAAGCAAACTTATCCACTAGGAATCATTCTTAGGAATAAAGCACTATGTGCTAAGCTGACTCCCAATTTAATTTGCTTTATCTGTGGTTACATCCTGGTGCTTTTGAAGGAGCTTAAAGCCACAGAACTCTGGAGGGCCAGAAGTACTTTGGGCCTCCGTGCTTTCTTGAAAAGTCCACTGCAGCAGCATCAGACTGAAAAAAATCCATCACCACATGAAAAAGAAAACCATTAGTGCTCTTAGCAAAAAGAAAAAACTAAACTCCCTCAACTGCAAAGTCAGCCCTCTCAACCACCACTCAACATAAGCTTTGAAACACACCTTGCTCATCATATACAAGCAGGTTAAGAAAACACCTTTCCTCTATTCCCACCATTCACACACAAGAATATGGTCTGGTACATATCAGGAGAAAGAAAAGTGCTGCTGTTGATATCAAAACACACAGGACTAAGCCTAATGCAATGCCTATTTTGGCCACCAAGGGACAAAAATATGTTCCTATTGTACAAAAAAGCCTTTAAGTTTTCCTTGGCTTCCTAGATTTTTAAATATTTAAATGCATGGTAAAAGTTTTCCTAAGCAGCAATATAATTATCCTTTCTGAACAAAGCGTAACAGTGCAACTCAACAGCCTTGGAAACGCCTGACTGAAGCAATCACATCACTACCAAAAAAAGGAGAGACCAGCCATCTCTGATAAAAAGGCAGAGTTCAACAACTTTGTCCTCTTCACTTAAAAATACATTGAATGTATCTACTAAAGTAACTGCAGAGCTCTAAGTTATACTGTAGAATAACTGGGCTTTCACCTCTTGCAATTGTTTTTTTTAATTGTATTTTCTTGCCTAAATAAAGAAAACTGCTGTAGGAGAGAAAACTTTATTAGACACTACAATGTAAAATAACAAGAGTGGCTGTACATAAAAGTACTTCCAAATGCATACAAAAAAAACTAAGAGGAAAACACTCTTCATCTCCATTTCTCTAGAGAGATTTTCCACATCATGCACACAAACACTGCAGAATAAATTATTTCAGAGAAAAAGTATGAGACTTAATTTGACATTAGCCTTCAAACCCAGCTGTATAGCTGAGCCAAATCAGCACTGCATTTGGCAGCAAAAGGAACTAACACATAAGTCACCAACTCTTAGGCCTAACTTGAATTAAGTCACTTAAATGAGAAAGTGTTTGCAGGAACAGTTTTACTGCCTGAACAAGTCACTAGTCATGCTTTAAAGAAGCTTCTCCTTTAAAACAATGGAGTACTTTCACTTCTCTTTGATCTCAAATTAAAAAAAATATTATCTATCCATTTTACATTTCTGCTTATTACTCATTAACCATTTTTACTGTTAAGATAATAGACAAACTCTAAAAAAGAAACGATGGGATACAGAGCACTCCTTATTTGAAGATACAAACACCACATCATAACTGTGTACAAAGAAAGATCTAGAAATCTATTCAGCAATTATATCTTGTCTGGTCATATAAATAAAGCTTATAATGATAAAACCTGCCTGTTTATATGTTTATCATGAACATTTTTTGATGTTGGTTACTGCTGTCTTAATTGTTAAGGAGAGTTTTTGACCTCTGAGAGCCATCTGAGCATTCAATAAAATTAGAAACCTGAACAGCTTATCTCCATTTGTAAATGGATATTAAATCATAAGAATGCTCAAACACCTGCCTGCAATAAACAAGTCAACCACACACAGGTGAAAAAATGGCTAGCATCTGAAATGAGCTGAATACAATAGGGGGAAAAGTCTCTTCCTAATTTTTAATGCAACAAATCTATATGGTGACACTATGCCAAAAGAGTGTAGCAAATTACCTGGCTTCAGATGCATTCACTGAAACATGGGAAATCCTTCTAAAAGATACTGCTCCCCAAACTCTGGGAAGCTATCAATGAGAATAATTTTGAGAATAGTTTTTAAAGGTTTCTTTCCCAACAAATATTTCCTTTTTTTTTTTTTTTAAATTTCTAAGTGATGCCAATGCAAGAACAGTTTCTGGTAGAACACATGTCAAGCTTAAGCTATTCATTGCTATTAAAAAAATAAAAGTATTGGCACTTAGACAAAAACAATGTAAATTAAAAACTTCAGAGGTATAGAAGACTTCATAAATTACAAAATCAGCACAATAAACACTTACAGCCAATGGCTGCTGAACCTCTGCAAGCATGCCAGACTGTGCTATGAATGTAAGTTTGTCTTCATCCAGTCAATGCTCTAAATTACTTTATGAAGTGACACAGACATTTCCAAGAGACATCTCTCTTGCTGTCTTGTCTGAATCTGTGCAAGCAAGAAAATCACTTTTGTAACCTGCTTAAACTACCAAGCCAATAATAAGTCAATAAACTATCTCTGTTCAAAAATATATTAATGACCTAACTGGGGAGGTTTTATTGCATTCAAAATAAAACACATTGCCCTCCACTTCCAGGAAAGAAATATTAGGGCAGAAATCAATTGTAAAACTCTGTATTTGAAAGCACAGCTTCCCCTTCCTCTCCCCACACAGCTTGACCAGTACTGTTATGCAGGTAGCAAAACCAGGCACGAATCATAAGTTCTACAAGTTAAAAATCATTATCGTTGCATTTTATTCTTCTCACTTTCAGTCAGCATCTTGTGTATGGACATAATTTATTTGAAAAGAATTTTCTAAGACTTACCATATATATGAAAAGAGGCACAATGCTCTGCAATGCTCCCATATACTGTCCAAGAGCTACGTTAAATCTTTCAATATAGAGATCTGGAGGGCTGGCCTGCAAGAAACCGTAAAAGTCAGGTTGTAATTTGAACAAGAGAAAGATCTGGAACAGCATGGGCTATGCTTTCATAGCAAACTCAAAAAGACTACAACGGATTTGATACACTAAGTCCACACAAAGCAAGCCACACATCATTCCAGAGTTTCTGCTATAACTCCCTCCAGCAAGAACAGCTTTCTTCACTAAGTGATTGCTAAGTGATTTTTGCCTCGGAGAATGTGTCAGTGCCTAGCAAAAGGTCCATTCAATGAGAAATACAGCATGCCTGTAGCAAACTAGCATTTAGCATATGCAAATACAAAACACTTAAAGACCCAGACCTTTGTTTTTAAAGATCTGTCACACCAAGCATCCATAACCAAACAAGTGCTGTGACCCTCCTGCAGGCTTTCACCCCAGGACAGCAGAGTGGCTTTAAGGTGCTGGCAGTGGCACATCCTCCAGCTCCAGAGAGCACTGTCCTTCACAGAAAACATCAAGTTTTTGCTGGGTCACCCAAGGCAAGGCGAAGTATTCAGGGTGTTGAGTTGGAGGGACTACAAAGCAATGTCTTCAGCTAGAGCTCCACATCTGGTGTCCTGCACTCCAGATCAGACCCATGAAAATCTACCGCAGTGCTCCCACACACAGCGTGACCCTGCAGCCCCAAGCAAAACTTTGCTACACAAAACCTGAATGTACCAACTTTAGGACAGAGCAACAGCACTGCTACTTTCTGTGCACAATACCAATTTTCCCAAAGAAGGAAATAAGGAAGCTAAAAAGAGCCGTTCCGCAGCAAGTGAAATTGAGAAGGGAACTACAGAAATGGGAAGCACTAACCACTGTTTCTTTCATAAATATTTATTTGGAGGGATGCAGGGGAGCTGCATTAGAGCATTCAGGAGTGCAGGGATGGAAGTGAAGCTGGGGTAATGTGTTCCTCCCCTATCCCCTCTCCATTCCAAGCCACCCACATACAGTGCTCTGCCTCTGGCCCAACTCCCTCTGCTTTCCCTACTATGGTCTTTTCAGAGGGAGGGAGGCAGCTGCACGAGTTTCTACTGTTCATGTACACATACACACCTATACACACCCAAGGACAAAGTGTTGCTTGCTAATGAGAAGCAAAACTTCTCTTCCCTTGCACCATTTTCCTCTCTGGCAGCGCCAAGCCAGAAGGAGATGGAGGATGCAGCAGTGACTGAGACCTTGCAAGAAAAAAGCTCAAAGATTATTTTTTTTTTTAAAGCCAAAGCATCTGTGGCATGAGAAACACTCGAGGCTAGCTCCACCTCGACCACCTTAGGGGAACTTAAAGCTTTTATCTTTACAAAGCAGATTCTTCAGCCTTTGTATAGACATTCACTAGGGGCCCTAAGAGAACAGTCAAAATTTATGTTGACTTTTTGCTCTATTAAGTATTCTAAATTTATAAAAGTTTTTTTTTTTTTTCCTTTAAACTAGCTTATTTTGCCTCCCTCCTTAATATGCTTAATGAACACGTGGGTAATTTTCACAGCAAACACCAATACAGAGCAGACATCTCAGAAAGGAAAGGAAAACTGGCAAAGGAATAAAGACTGTTATTCCATATGTTGTTGCCAAAGGTTATATATGGTTATTCCTCATTTTGATCATAAGTTTTTAATCTTATTGCAGATGCAGTTCTCAGGGGTGGCCAAACAAATTTTAGTTCAAAATGCCAACAATGTATAAAAGTGATTACGAACTCCAAGGATTCCCTTTGATATACAGTTACATATATAATTTGTTGCAAATAGCATGCAATGAAATCTGCATTTCTAAGTAGCACCTATTCCTGCTTCACTCCTTTTTAACCTCAGCTTTAAATATGGTTATACTCTCTGATTTGTAAAGACTTGGTATACAGCTTTTAAGATTAAAGGAAAAGGAAAATTCTACTTCAAAGAACATGTCAGACAAAAGAAAAGCATAGGCTGACACAGGGCACCACTCTTCTCTCACTTTTTCACTTAAAAAAACCCCAACAAACCAACAGAGACAGAAGTTGCCTGAACAGTGTGTGATTTAATCCCCTGAACAGACTCTAGGCAATGGTATACAGCCAGTCTGCCACTCTCTTTCCAGGGGACATTAAGGATTAATGAATTTTTCCTCCACTGAAGATGCAAACCCTGCTAGCTCACCTCACAAAGCCTATGTCACATTAAAGAGAGACATTTTAAGAAGGAACAACAACTGCACACCCAGCTATCTCCTGAGAACAACCTCACGAGGCCTTTAATGGGAGGAAGCTGTTCACCACCACCACATTGCAATCAAGTGGAAAACAACTGCTGTAGATAAAGACAAAAAAAGCTAAGATAAATTCTAACAGCTCCAGGGGAAGCACTCTCCAGTGTCAGACAAATATCAGGCCTTGGTCTTAACCTCTGGAATGCAAAATCATGGTGTTAACTGCTTTATCAGCATGAGATGTTACCTTTCCATTTTTTTTCTCCTGATAGTGTTTCATGTCAAGCCTCAACAGTCAATACACAAACAGGAAAGCACATACTACCCCATTCTGCTTGTTTCTGGGAAAAAAGAAAAGCTTGACAATCAAACTCTCCTCAGTCATTGCCTGACTTGTAAACTAACCAAAAAAACAAGCCAAAGAGAAATCAATAATAGCATTTTCACAGCTCATCTGTGAATTAGCGTAATCTGTGTGGGGAAAAGAGAACCATCTGTTTTCTGTTCATCAGGTTGTTACTGTGTGGCTGCTCAAAACTGCCAGACTGAAATCCATTACTTGTTTGAGCACAGGAACTTTCTCCACATCTCTACATTCACATTAATGGTATAGTAACTGGAATGGGACTAGCTTTATATAAGCTACATGAATTTTATAAACTAAAAAGCAGTGCATGGCACCAAGTTCATGAGCAAATAGGTGTTAAGATTTTTCTATTAAATGGCCACCATTAGAGTAGAACCTGCATTTAAAATCTATATTTATTCAACTATAGCTATTATAAAAAAATAAAGCAACTCTTTAGGCTGACATTTTTCACTCTTGGTCCTAGTCCAGAAAAGATAACACGTACATTCAGCTCTTAACTCTGAGGGGAGAGGCAGAATTAAGCCTGACATTTACTTCTTACAGCTCTCCAGAAAAATCTTTACAACCCCCTAAGAAGTCTAAATCCATTCCTATCTTACCTGAGGGATGTATTACAGAAGTTATTCAAAGAAATAAAAATATACTGCTAGCCTAAGGTTTTCCAGCAAGATCATTCATTCCCTCAATCCCCACCCTGAATCCTATCAAACTGTCAGTTCAGGTTTTTGGTGAGGTTTTTTTGGATTTTGGGGGGGGGGGGGGGGGGGGGGGGGCGGGGGCAGGTTAAGACACTATACAGGGAGACAGCTCAAATTCTATCCTACATTTGCTGTCTTCTACCATAGAGTTAAGAACAGTTTTCCAGTAGCAACTATATAGTGTGTCTGCCCACTGGAGCACTGAACATTTGGTCAGGTTTCTCAAATTGTGATGCAGTTGCATTTGCTTAAACACCTTCAGCTTGGTTTTGAGTTGACTACTTCTTAGCATAAAGTACTATGGCTGCTGTTAAAAGCTGATGTTAAAGACATCATTTAATCTCCTTATACACCATAGGGGACATCTCAGCACCAAGAGAAATGAGACATAACACAAAAACACATTTGAGAAAGGATGACATGTAAGAGACATCTTCAAACAAAACAAGCAATTAGAGACTCAGTATATTAAATTACCCTTATTTGAAATCTAATACCTAGGCATTTCAAAGAACTTGTGGGCAAGAAATTGTATACATGAAAAAGATGTGGGTTTTTTCAGTTTGAAAAACAGTTTGAATATCCTTCTTTGACTGAACACACGAATGAAACCAGAAGACACGCTGCTGGCTCAAGACAACTCAGAAATGGCTCACAAGAAAGAAAGTGACAACAGATCTTTGCTTTAGGAACACAAAATAAATCTGTTTATGAATAGTCATCTGGCACAACCAGCAATATATTCAGGAAAGCTTACATTCCTACACTGAATGGGCAGTTCTATTTTCCTGGGAACATGCTCACTGCCAAAATGCCAGCATACATGCTGCAGCATCTCTCCCACGCCTGCCAAGTGAAAAGGGAGAACAGCTACGACTACACAAATTAACCTGCTATTCTTCTAAGTGGTCTAAATCTTTTAAACCAGTTTTTGTTGTTTCTCAAGAAAATGTAATTTATTTTGCCTTGCAGACAATTTGTGCGATGCCCAGGTCTACCTCACCAGACAAGGGTACTATGAACTTGATCTTAAAGATCTTTTTTAACCAACCAAAACAATTCTATCAAGACTTTTTACAAAAAAAAAAAAAAAAAAAAAAAGAAACAAACAACAAACAAACAAAAACCAAGCCCAAGTGCAATTCATTCAAAGACTGACTGACTGCTGTCTTCCTATTCAGGTCCTCACTCAAAACTGTTCAAAGCTGTACAGCATCGTGACATACTCATATAATTGTCTTGGAGCAGGGCAGCAGGTGTAGGCCATGTTTCCATTTCCACACTACAGGTTCATAAAACAGAAAGACATTGTATCTAAGGACCATCAAAACTGTTTCATAATAAGAAATCCTCAGAACCTTTCTCACCTAGTGAATACGTATTCATTTGTACCATATTTACTTATATCTTTCTGTAATTATATTGGGGTCTGCAGCATCCACTGTAGCGTGGCAAAGAACTAAAAATGACTGCAGGAATACAAGCCTTTTCAAAAAGCTGCATGCAAGAATGCTTTTCTCAGGTTATCTTGCTCATGACAATGTCATTGTTAATGGCAATTCTGGCAATACGCTGAGCCCTACCGCTACCTCAAGTCAAACGCCATCTTTTTGATGTCCACACATGAAGATGCACACATTTCTAACACTTCTAGATTCTGCCATCCGAGTTCTAATACTGATCATTCATTTGATCTGATTCAATTCAGTGTGATTCACAGCAGAACATGCTTGTTTCACAAACAATTAAGCAATGTTCCCCCAGCAAAACAGATGGATAAATGCCTATGGCACTGGATGCTCAGATCTGGGGTTGTTTTGGGTTTTTTCCTTCCTTCTAAATATTATGGACCAGATAAAGAGGAGACTCAGACTCACCATTTAAAAAATGGACTGTTGATATTAACAGGTCATGCAGTTAACTCAAACAGAATTTAAGAAACGCTAGTGATTTAACACATTTAGTAAGGAAAGAGTTAGGAAATGCAAGTTTTCAATTTCCATTTTCTACCTTTATTTCTGATCTTTTCTATACGGAGAACACAGAGACAGATTTAATTTCTATGTTATTTGAGAAACTACTGCAAACTATGGAAATTAACTCAGAGAATCAACTAATTTCGAATTAACAAGAGTCAATGTGAGTGTTATTCCTATGCTACAAGAGATGAGACATAAATCTTGAAGAAGGCTCACTATTTCTCATTTGGCTACCAAGTCAGACAATGCCCACACAACACTGTAGTAAGAATTCATGTAGATGAATTCTTCATCTTCACATAGATGGAGTCTACAACCTGGCCTCCCCTAACTACATTACTAAAGTCTAATCATAACTTCATTAATCTGATTTACTAAGTTAACACAAAAAACAGCCACAGATGATGTTGTCCAAAGTTCTATTTTATAGACTGGCATAACTGCTCAATTACAATATAGCACTACATAAAGGTAATGTAAACATCACTGTTCCTTGGAAGGAAAGAAAAATACATCTACAAAACAATCTGGGGTAAAATTACCTTGAAGTCAAAATATCAAGAACTGCTATGAGGTGGTATCTGGTACATAACTCTGCCCTCAGTCAGAAGTTCAGTTTTACCAGTTCCTCAAAGCACTACCTGGATGTATTTTTACACCAGCCTGGCTACATGCAAAGCTCACAAGGTAAACATGACAAGCCATTTAAGCTTCATGACTGGAAGTTACACAACTGTTTCTAAAAGACAAATAAGTAAATTCAGAACCTAATATGAAGTTTGGAGTAAGGCATCTGTACTTATCAGATTAATGTTTCAGGAGGAGTTGGGGCAGGAAATAGACTCCTCACCACTGGATGACAAGACTCCATACAACCACAGAGGACAAGTGGAAGGTCAACGTGAGTCAGAAAGGAAAAAAAAAAAAAGAGACAAGGAAGAAAGAGTTTGTCCACAACAGATATTGCTGACATATTTTTAAGAACAGATGGCAACCAACAGTGACGTGATACAAGTCACTCAGATCCCAGAGATGTGAGTCCTCAAAATAATGGAATGGCTTTTACAGCACCATGACGCCAATGCGTATTGCTCTAAGGAAACAAGAGGTGAGAAGGTGTTGTCATACACTGCACTGACTGGTTTGAGAGCTGACAAGAGAGAAGGCTGAGAAGTTGTAAGGATTAAGATGAGGCAGGAAAGCTTTCTGGCTTTGCACAGTGGAAACCCTAAATCTGCAGGTCCTGGGGGCTACACAGCAACCATGCAAATTATCGACCAACACCAGTGACTGCTCAGTTCAGTCATGTTCATTATAAAAAACATATTGGTCATAAAAAAAAATACACACACACATACATATCTCAAGATATAACAGAGAAGAAAAGTCCCCAAGTCCTCTGGAGTGTTTAAGAGCATGAGTACACTGTCAGCAATTGGCTCCAATTTTAACCCAGTACTTTTAGACAGATGGAATCTAAGCAAGAAATGCTGGTGGTTTAGCTCTACCATTTCTGTTGGTTTAAAATAGAAACAATGCAAGCAAATCAGTGTTTATTTACAGTTTATCTTTATACTTTCAATTGTTAACTTCAATGAACACAAAAATTACATACAGTTAGTGAATTGAACTGTTTCTGGTAAAGACAAAAATAACCCCAACAAACACACACAAACAAAAAACAACAGATCCCCTTGTCTCTTTTTTCCAAGTAAAAAGAAGGTGAACATGACAAAACTGCTTTTCAGCTCTCAGTCATTTCCTAAAGGAATTATTGAGATGTTTCTAACTAAAATGAAAATACTTCACTGCTCCTGAACGGAAAAGCTACTTTTATCATGGGGCAGCTCAATGCCTCAGTGCATTTTGATTGTCAGTGCTTAAAGTACTTCCCAGTGTCTTTTGCTGAAGAGGTAAGTAATGAGCATAGTACTTGAATTTAAGTTACTTTATCAGAGGGCATAAGAATAAGTTAAGCCAAAAAATACTAGTGCCTAATGCAAATATAGTTTTATTCATTTTAGAGAGAGATGTATTTAATTTGAAAGCATACACCTGTATATCCACCCTATCTCATACATCTGAATGACTCAGCACTTAACCACAAAACCAGCTGTCATTACTTTAAACCACAACATAATGGGCTATGTCCATTTACCAATTACATGTTTCTAAATAAAGCATCTTGGAAAAACCACCTGTATACTACAGGCTTCATAGACTTCAAGACAACAGGAAACATGGTCACTTGTGTTTTCTGCAGCCACTTTTTTTGAAGTCCACAAACCCCAAAATTCTGAGCAACTCAAGAATTAGGGAAATTTAATTCTCAATTAGTGGAAGCTCCACATGGCAAAACCTGTCTTACTAATGCAGAGGAACTGGTCAGATTGCAAGAAAGGAAAGCAATCTTTGCTCAGAGTGCTTCCATAACTGAACCAATTGGAGAGAGGATCATTTAGTTACACACATAGTAAGGAGGAAGCTGGAAATGTCTTGGGATATACGAAGCCTTATATCAAAGAGCTGATGGCCTGATGACAAGCAATTCATCTCATTTACATGTACTACTACTCAGCAGGCAACATTCACTACTTTTCACCCAATGTCTACCACGCAGATAGTACATTAGGCCACCCACATTTACATAATGCCTCTGCCACCACTGAAAATTCCTCTTTTAGGTGAAAACCCATGAAGCAGGCCTCCGGGAGTGCATATGGTGACAAACACCAATGCCACACAAGCTGTCCTGCAGTCTGGAAGAGTCCAAGTCATTCAGGGGATGATCAGGGCACGTGTGCACATGCCCATGTGACCACAGGGCCCCAGCAACAGCACTCAGGACACCTAGTTCAGGCCACCTGAGTGCCAGTCACTCTGCTGACTTCAGCTGAGGCCACCTGGTCAGGTAAGCTGAGGGCTAAGCACACAGGAGGGGGAAAAAAAGAAATACAGGGAATTTCTGCAGTGAATGCCATGCAGAAAAAAAGAAACTCCAATAAGGCTAAAACCACACAAGAGCAAATCTGAACAGTCTCTGAGATGCTCCCACTTTTACTATTTGGTATGTGATAGCTTTACTGTTGTTGCCAAGTGGTTCCTGTAGGAAACAGCTTGCTCTGCCATGTTGGTTACATGCAGATGTTCTGAAATCACTTGCTATTGAACTGTTGTACTTCTACACAAAGAAGTTGCTCGGCTTGTCTGGAAGACAACATTGCATTTGCCTGCCATCTCAGTTTTCATGATCATCTGCTTTCTGACACAAACCAACATTCCTCCTTATATGGGGCTACATCTGCATCTCTGCACATAAAAATATTCACCTTACATCAAGTCACACCTTGCCAATTAAACAGAACTCTGCAATTAGATTAAATATTGTTGGCAGGTGGATGGAGTATGTCAGAGAAAGCAAAGCACCACATCTTTACTGAGAGTGGTCAAGCACTGGAACAGGCTGCCCAGGGAAGTGGTGGAGTCGTCATCCCTAGAGGTGTTCAAAACACATGTTGACATGGCACTTAGGGACATGGTTTGGTGGGCATGGTGGTGTTGGGTTGGCAGTTGGATTTGATCTTGGAGCTCCTTGACATCCTTAATGATTCTATGATTCTATATTGTGCATTAAAAGGATTTGCATCTATAGGAGTTTTTTATTGTTTGCCTGTGTGAACCAGAAACTTCCAAGTGACTAACATTTACAAAGTAATTTGTTGTTTAAAAAGAAAACAAAACAAGTGACTAAATGTCACCAAAATGTATTAAGATCAAAGAAGCATCAGGATAATAAAATATATTATAGTAACAATTTCTTAAGAGTAAATTTCACAACCCACAGTTAAAGCAGTCTCTTTACAGGACAATTTTAGGGGTTTTACTTCAAGCAGCTCAAAAAGATGGATTTCCCATCCAAACCCAAAGTCATGTTCATGTCAGACTAAACTCACACAATACACTCAGATGTATATCACATTGTATTACAGTCCTCTTGCCACCTGCCACAAGGTGTGTCTAACCTACATAAGGAAACTTTTGTAAGTGAAAGATTGCATTAAATAGTTGTCTCAATTATTCTTTCAACAGCTGGTGTTCAGAAGGCAGCCTTATTTTTAAGCAGAAGCATTTAATGTACATATGTGCTAAAGCAAACTTTAAAAGCAGCTGCCTCTGTCAGCTTTGGAACTTTAAAGGAAGCAATCCAGGACTACCAGAGTACAGAATATGGGGTATTCCCAAATTCAAAGCAAATTAATACAGTACACTGCCATGGGATGTATCAGAAGAACTGGCCAAACCTGTACAGCTGCAATGACTCTCACAAGCAGAAGAAAAACCAGATCAGCAGAATCAAGGGAAGGCTTTATTTTAAATACTACATCCATCTACTCTGATTTTTACAGAACAGTGAGGCTGTCACTCCAAGAGGAACAAAGAAATTACAAAAGAGAAAAGGAGCAAAGAACCTAGCTCAAGACATCCTAGATATTTTACAGCCAAAGACCATGTCCATTAAACACAGGGTGGTTATTTTTCTTTATAAGGAAAGCAACAAGAGGAAAAGAATGAAATAAGAGGGATATCAGTGCAATCACAGTGCTGTATATTTTGTTGGGAATGCACGTTTAGCCCGAAGCACCTGATGCAGTTAAAAGTAGTAAGACTGGTTTTGATTGACAGAAATTAGATATTGATTGTTAGAAGCACTGAAGGAGCTGCTGTAGTTTAGGGTTCCCTTGTATTTGACATCTCTACTTAATGCACCCTATGTCAGTACAGAACTCAAACATCAGTTATAGAAGTGACTATAGGGAAATAAAACTGTTGCTGCTACAGCAATAATAATTTCAAGAACATGTCTGCAGACACTAGTCTGAAAGGAATTTTGAACAGGGAACACACATGAAAACAAACACAGATGTACAAATAAGATGCAGAGAAGGATAGGGATATACGAACTGTATTAGGACTGCTGTAAACCACTGACACCTAGAGATAGGCAAGAAAAATGCAGAATAAACTGTAGCACAAAACTTTCATATGCAGTAATTACTAATTTATACTTCACCATTCATGTTTAATTCAATTTTTTTCCCTTAGATTTTCCCTTTTATGCTAATTTGTAATGCACAAGGACCACAGTTTATATAGATTAACACAGCAATGGCAAACATCCATGCCATGCGCTCACATTAGACTGCAGCATTTACATCCTAGATTACACTGTAGATTTCCTGCTCTCTAGTCTTTTATTCTATATTACATATTCAAGTTTAGCCACTGCTCTCCACGTGGTTCAGATCTCCAAGGCTAATCAGTGCCATACAACTGGATCTAGTAGTTGGTATTCTGTCTGACAGCCACTTAGCGAATGAAATAGTCCACAATTTAGTAAGATGGTGTAAATCAGTCTTAAAGGCAATCCCCTCCATGGGCCATCTACATGCTGCTCTGATATAATCACAGATCCCAGGAAAGACAGAATTAGATTGTGCAGCTTCTTACCTGCAGCTCCTTTGAGACTCTCTCTAAGTGGTTAGTTATCTTTTTTATTAGGTCACTATACATCTGTTCCGAATGCTGCTGGCATACACACTTATACACACAACTGCAGAAACAAATATAGGAACAAACAATGAACTTACAACAGTTTGTAATGAAGGGTAACAGACTTCAAAATATTTTGTCCAAGTCTCAATTTAGAGGATAACAGAGTTAACTGAATGATTGCTGAACTTTTAAACACAGCCCTAAGCCTGGAATGAGCTCCAGCAGACTCTGAAGTCTCCCCTGGAAGCCCCACTGTGTCTGTCCCATTCCCCCTTCCCAACCTCACTTTAACTTACAAGTACTCTTAACTGTGCAATTCTGAACAGCCAGGAGAATTCTGTCAACAGCACACTCCTTATTCTGGCTTTTGTCTCTCCTACGTGAACAATGTCTCCATTAAAATAAGCAGGTTTAATGATTATAAGCATATTCTAGGGCAAACCCCTTTTTAAAAGAAGGGCACCACTGAAACAGTCACACCAGTTGCACCAAAACTGTCCTGGTATTTCAAAAAGAGAAGGCAAATGTTCTAAAATTACAGACCCAAGCATGTTACCCCACTCTTTGTTATTTAAATTCTAAGAAAACCCTATATTTTTGTAATAGACAAAGATGCAGAGGAAGAGCAACGAAACTTAAATTCTACATTCCATGGCTTGGCTATATTAACTCTGGTCTGCAGTGTTACCTTTGTGCTTTAGGAACATTTGATTGCTCTTGTACTGCAATATAACATATTTGCAAAATAAGACTACATATTGAAAACATTTATAACAAATATATATTTCTTTCAGCAAGTAGTTATGTTAAGGTAGTCCTCATCATCAGGACTAACACCAACATGATCTGTACTGAGCAGCTTTTACTTCCCAAGTGCTTTCATTCTCTGAAGTCAGCATTTTGAAAGCTAGCTGCCAAAAATCAAGAGACACAAGGAAGACTTCACCTGATATCTGGGGCAAGCCACATCTCCTCCCCACACCTCTGTTCTGCTCCCCTCTCCCTCCATCCCTCTGTGCAGAGCACCGTGACAGTGAGCAATTTAGGGCAGAGACTGCTCCTTAGGACATGCACAAACTAGCAAGGTCCAGATCCCAGACTTGAATTCTGCAGGGCTTTAATGGCACCAAAAGCCTAAGGCTACGGTACAGCAACAGTGTCTCTCAAGGGGAATTAAGACATTCCAATTCTCTACTGAGAATGTGGTACAATGAGAAACAAACTGCAAAAATGGGACTAAAGCAACCGTAGACTGTGGGCTACCAGAATTTTCTAATGCAAGTGAGAGGTTAGGCACCAACTCCAACCATTTAGAGGTCAAGGCAGAGCTCTCATTCAATAACTGCCACCCTCTAAGTCTGGAGGAGGATGGTTTTACAAGTGAATTATCAGGAACTTTTAGAAGTTTGTACTTATTTCCTTTGGCAACTTCAAAAAGCTCCAAAAATACAATGTTAATCTCTGTGCAAAGTCTGCTGGTTTAGCAAACCATGCTATTTCTTAAAAAATGAAAGACACCCCACACCTCTCCTACTATTATATTTTAAAAATAATTGAGTACCTGTAGTTTGGTATTATTTAAATAAACAAAGTTGCCCTGTTTCTTTCACATGAAGTCTACCAATAGTAGATCCTATTTTGGCACAAGGAAATGTAAAAGATATTTTGGGGTGATGCAGCAAAATAAACAATCAATTTAATTTGAAACGAATAGAGAAACATTAATAAGAAAAGCCAGATTGATTTCTGGGATCTCTTACAAACTAGGCAGCTAGGTGACAATAGCAAATGGCCATACACCTGTTTGCTCCAACACCAACCAGTATTCAGGCACTTCCACAAACTGACCACCTCATTTGCAATGATGTAACTAAACTGAATTTCAAAGCACACCACTGCTTAGTGGTACATACAATATCGCTATACATACTTCTGCAACACATTCTGTAGTCAAACAGTAATCTTGGTATATACATGTAGAGTTTGTTTACATTTTATTTGAACACTTCTGTTTAGAGGTTCCTTCCCCATTTTCAGATCCTGTTTTCAGTTCCTGACTGTAGGCTGATTCTGTGACTCATCCTTGCCCTGCTATTACCCAGAAGTCAGCAGCTTGGTAGTCCTTTAACATAACTAAACACCTTAGGAAAAGGAAGATCCAAGCAGGACTTTAGAAGGTCAGCATTTACTGAGAGAGATGAAGATCTGAGATCTGTAAAGTTGTCTTTAAGAACAGCAATTCAATTGCATTGTACCTGGGGGGCAGCTGTACTGGCTGCCAGAACTACAACTTGGCTGTTCACATTTTCCTCATCTCCAAGTTTCTTTTACACCCCTCTGACCATATATTTAATCCTTTTAAGAGAAAGTGGCTATGCACAGGCAGACTCTGGACTCAAAAATGAAAACAGCCACTATTCACACTTTGGTACCTTATGGGTAGACTGATCCATAGTAAATATACAAACACACACCCCTTTGAAGCTTTCTCCTAGCTTTCACTGCTGTGGAATAGGCACTTACAGTTACCAATGATCATGTGAAATACAGTAGTTTGGGTATCTAACAATATATTTTGAGTTTGCATTATAGAAACCTGGATGCCTTTAGTCAGCACAAAAATGATCAAAAAGACCACTGTATTTCCAGCTCACTTTCACTGTAAAGAAAAGATATGTAGCTGCTTGAACCACTTCAAAAAACACCTCATTTTTAGACTAAAGAACTAGCCTAGGCAAGCAGAGAGGGTCTAAACCTCAAGTCTGCTACAGACTTTCTGTAATACGCCAAGCAACCATCATCAAATTCAACAAAAAAAGCAGTTTTTCTTTGATGCTCAATCTATGTTTTCTAGATTATAAGACAAGCAAAGGGACACCCTCTAAAATAAAATAAAAACTAACCTCCTGGTTGGAAGATGCTGTGTCAGAGTAATTACATCTACAGACATAATTTTAAAAAGAACATTTAAAAAACTGATACACTAGTTTTATCAGTAACACTAAACTACAGACAGCCTTTCGTAAAATGCATGCAACAGGCATCTGCACATCATTATAATACTGCATCAAGTGTCACTCTGATGTACAAGGGTTATCTACAAGAAACTTAAAACCCATTATTACTTCAGGAAATAAAGCAGTAAAAAGATGTCAAAGATAACTGCAGTCATCTAAAAACCATAACTAGGTACAGATCTACTCTAGGTATTAAAGCATTAATTTTGCACACCTACTGTATCAGAGATGACTATGAGGAGATGTTGGTTTAACTCTTCCTGATGATTGCTTGCACACTGGGGATTTCCTGTGTGGTCTACTCTAGGATCCTGCTCTAGCAGAGGGGTTGGACTAGATGATCTTCGGAGGTCCCTTCCAACCCTACCACTCTCTGATTTCAAGCTAGGAAAAGGATTTTGATTCCTTACACTAAAGCTGCAAAATGTCTCTGAAGGGAAGACTAAACATCTGCCATTCTTGGGTCTGGTTCCCTAATCCAAAGTTTCAAACTGGAGAGACAAAGTGGCTATGGGCAAGTGGGCAGAGAAAATAGAGTTGAAAGCCTCTAAAACCAGTAATCAGTGACTGAGCTGTCAGTGTCACTTCATAGAGTGAAACACAATGGTAAAAAAAAACAAGACAGCAGTGATATTAGTTGTGTTGCTGGCAAGGGCCAGTAGTTTTAACAGCATCTTGGCCAGTAAATACAGCAGCAGCTACCCAGCTGCCATCCCATTTACCAACACCCTGGATACATACCACCTACAGAATAAAAAACTCCATTTTAGGCAATCTCTTAAGAAACTGCCAGGTCTCTCAAGCACTTAGCACTTCGGTTGGGAGAGGTAGTGTGGTTTTGAAACAAATTCCCTATCATCCCCACTACTGTGCACTAGCTTTGTCTGACAGGCAGTTCTGATGTGTGACCAGAGCCCTTTTAAAGCAAAGTAACCTGCAGCTCCAGGCCAGGTACAAATCAAGTGTTCTCCAGACAGGAGTGGGGATATAAAGGACTGAACTTTGTGTCAGTCCTTCAGAGAGCCTCTGACTGCACATGCAGCAGGATGGCTGGGCAAGGGGGAAATCAGACCAAATCTACCTGATGCAAAACAGAAATGACAGTTAATATGGATGGACCTTGGCACCAGTTGCTTCTATTTACTTCTGCATCTTTACTGCACCAAATTGGTTCCTATCAGACATGACAAAAAAGCCTTTTGAAACATTAACTCAAATGCCTGCCATGCCAGTCTCCTCTTCCCCTTTGAAGAAAGGGATGTTGAGAGTTTAATACATTTGTTTATATATTACACTCACTAACTGTCATGGAGCTTACTGTAATATTAAATGTTTTCAGCACTTACACATTTTAATTCTTTATTCCTGTCAACATGGGATGTCAAGATATGTATCTATTATTCACTCATTCCAACCATTTAAACATCATCGTACTTCACATAACCTTCCCCCTTTCCTCCTCATAAATACAAAATATGACATATGCATAGGCTGCAAGATAAAACTTAACTCTAAAGTAAAAAAAAAGTAAGGTAGCACTTAAAAGATTTCCTTACCTGTATATTTGTTCATAGGAGATAGGGATGTAGTCACCAGGACTCTGAGTTAAAAGCTGATCTATGGCACTGTCCAACTTTGGCCAATATGTGCTCTTATAGTCTTCAA
This sequence comes from Podargus strigoides, assembly GCA_028020825.1. NCBI lineage: Eukaryota > Metazoa > Chordata > Aves > Caprimulgiformes > Podargidae > Podargus > Podargus strigoides. The sequence goes on along the minus strand of CM051626.1, from coordinate 6,375,336 downwards.
TTGTTATAACATTCATTACTACAAGAAAAAGACAAAACTACATTTAGTAACTTTAGCTAAAAGATTAGAAGTGAATGGTCTGCAATTTCAGATCACATTGACAAAAACCTGGGAACAGTTCACTTCTGCCAAGATAACTCCATCTAAAACTACAGCCCAGAATTGACTTTTTTTTTTTTTACTTACAGAAAATATTTTAAAAAAAAAGAAAAGAAAACCTGCCAAATCAGTGCTTGGGTATTTTGTAAGGGCCCAAGTGGCAGGGAAAAACAAACTTCTGGGAGTTCTAGGATGACAATATAATAACAATGTTTTAAAAAAGAGTAGTTCAGTAGTTAGTTCAGATGAATAAATTACACAACTTTGTGGGAGTCCGGAACCAACAATTAACACCGGGTCCTCACACGCAGCAGAACAAGCTTTGGCCAAGACTGGTAGTTTTTGGAGTTCTCCTTCCCAGCAGATGCATCAGTTTTACAGGTCTCAGGTAGGACAGACAGTTTCCTTGGCCTGAAAGCTGTTGCAATTCCCTCTGCCTTCAATTGCAGTTAGGCTCCCGGGCAACATTTTTGGATCTGTATTACAGTTCCCCCTCTAGCAGGCACAATACTACTCCTTTTCCAGATAAAGATCAACCAAGGGAAGAAGAGGAGGCATTTAAATTAGCATTCTTCATTACTCCCTGATTTTCCTCCTTAGCTTCCCAACTGCACCCTCTTGTGCGAGCCACTCTGTGTGCCTCCACAGACACCGAAGAACTTTAATCTCTCTCTTTTCAGGGAGGATTTGTGAACTAAACACCCATGACTCAGTTCCAATAGCAGCCATGGAGAAGGGTTAGCACTTTCAGAGACGTACTCACAGGACTACCTTGGTGGCTTGTCAGAGCATCACAGCAGCCCCTCAAAACAAAGCCACACAGGGTATATACTTCATATCAAACTATCCAGTTCAGGAAATCCACATGTGGGTCTGGGCTATATGGAACAGAGAACAAAGACAGTTCCCACCCAGAACAATCCAGTTTAACCACTGCACTGAAAATGAGTATTTTGAATAGTGCTGCATTTGAAATACATGTGCAAATGTAGATTCACTGCTGGCTTTGAGGAGCAAGGTTTCTGAAATGTTATTTTCACAAGGGGTTGAAAGGAGCTGGGTACGTCACTTTTGGCAGCATTATGAAGAACAATTCCAGGGAAATACAGGCAAAAAACAGTTATGAGAAAGAGCATAAAGAGAACGTGGTATATAGGGAGGTGTAAGACAAGAAAGTGTTTGAACACTATCTATAAGAGCAGGCATTACAGATTAATTTTGTGGGGGTTTTTTAGGGTATTTCAGCCAGAAGCCTTGCTTAGTGAAGAATATTAGTGCAGTACCCAACACTCCAGCCTGCAATCTGAAAGTATGACACCATTTGCTAACAAGTTGATAATCTTTATGGGTCCAGGTACACAACTACCAGGACATAAGTTATGGTGTCCAGCAAGTCAGCTCCATGACATAAGAGCATCCATGCAGTCAAGAACAGCACAGCACCTGCCTGACAGGAAATTCACCCCTTAGTCATCTGTCTCACAACGACTTGTTTGCATTCTCATCCCTTACAAAGCCCAGACTGAGCAGATGTTCTCACAAGCAGCTTCTACATCGTAGCTTTACTATTCATGCTTACACTCAGCAGCAACATTTGAGTATTTGTATTTCACTTTGTCACCCCAAAAATGTGGGTCTCCACATAAGTGCTCTGTCCCACAGAAAACATTAATCTGAAGTCAGCATAAATATTAGGCCAAGTCTTGATTTAAGATTTCAATGTATAATCACACCCACATCTGGTTTAACATTAAATAAGCTCTATTCATTTGAAATAAAATAGTCAAGTAAGAATTGAGAACACTGCAAAGTAATTTTTTAACAGGCTGTTGAGATGTCAATTTATTTATTTTACAATATGGAAAAAGAAAGTAACAGCAGACAGAAAGGTCTAACCATTAGAAGTGCTGCACAGGTAAAGGATGGAATGCTTTTACAAACAGCCCTGGGAGACTTGCATAGGGGAGACTGAGGAGTTCAAAGTAACTCAAAAGACTTTTACAAATATTATTTTATTTGGTTTCCAGACTTCAGTTCTGAAATGAAGCCAACCATAATATTTATATAGTTAAGAGTCCAAAGACTACACACTGAACAATCATTATTTTTGTTTTTCTAACCCAGAAAACAAATTAATTTTAAATTTTAATAACTGTCACAAGTTAGTAATGGCCTTTTCTTCTGGCAGGGCTTATCCATACACACAAAAAGCAAAGGATGACTTAAAGAAGCATCCTCCAACTGCAAACTCCACAAGAACAAACTTAAGACACAGAAAGAAAGGAATCACACGCACAAATCCTTAGAAAGGACAGATTGCACCTTTTAGAAACTTCTTTAAATTTTTACTTTTCCATCTTTTTAGGATGTCCTTCTTAAATGTTTCTCCCTACACTTGGTATTCAAGATTTAACAGGATTTGTCCAACAGCCTCCATTTCCATATCGCAAGGAAAGGGTGATACTAAAAGATTACTTTAATTTCCTTTAGATTTATTAAGTTTCTGGGAAGTGACACAAACATAAAGCATGCTACAATGCATGATTTTATCCAACTACAGCAAACTTGGGGTAGGGTGGGAGAGAAATCAGTCTGATCAAATGGAAAGGAAGCCAGTATTCCAGTATTTTTCCAGCAAATGATAAAACACTTCACAAGTAAAGCTTGAAAAGTGACTGCTGATTTTCCATATACAGAAAAGTTCAAAAGAAAAACTAACTGTTTAAGTCAAATGCAGCAATGAGGCCATTTAAGTGAAAAAGAATATGCATGAGCTTCATATGATAACCCAGATATTTCAGTATCATAGCCATAATGATACCAGACAGAGCCTTCTCCAAGCTACCAAATTCTTTGATATCAACTTCAATCAGAAGAATGGCAAAAAACACTGATTTAAAAAAAAAAAAACAACCACTACAATAAAAAGTCCAAGAATAGGCATACATACTCCGTGATGCTGATAAGAAAAACTTAAACACGCAGCTCAAAAAAGATCCTAGAACACTAATAGTCACAGGGTGTGAAGAATAGAATAATAATTTTTTTAAAAATATAAAAATCAATGATACTGATGGTTTTATTTGGACTAAACAATTTAACCTGAAAAGCTACTCAAAATGTTTACTACGTTCTCATATAAAAAACATCCTCCTTATAAATTTATAGCTAAAAAAGCAAGGGACAGAGCAGAATGGGTAATCCAACCTACTCTCAAGTAAACAGACATCAGTCTTGACAATTATCTGTCATTTATTCCAAAAATAAAACGAAAGAAAGCAGCTAGGCATCCTTCAGAAGCTTTATTTCATCTCACAAAGTGACATACATGAAGCTTTACTGCTTAATTAGCAATGCACCCTACAATCCTAAAACATTTTGTGAAAGTGTACAAACTCTTAAAGCAGATGTCTGAGACTCATCTATAGACTTGGAGCTGTCGCTGGGGCTCTACACTTTCCTTTTTCTCAGCCCTCATGTGCATGTTTACAGAATAGATTTTGTACACCCCCTGCCTGACACATCCTTGCATACATTAGCAAGTTGATGAGTCTGCCCTGTAGCTGCTTTCAGTTCTATTTTTATTATGTGTTTGTCAGTCTGTGTTAAGACTGGTTAGTAAAAGTAATGTTAAACTTTTTCTTCATCAATGTACCTACGTAGCAGCACACACACTTCAGGGCAGCCAACAGATGTAATGCATGTGCCAATGCTCACAGCCACACATGCCCATCCTAAGTGGGACTGGCATCAAATGCATTTGTAACCATCCTTGCTTGAAAAGGATGAAAAAAAACAAGAAGGAAAACTCTTCGTTTTTCACCACAATTGAGTTCTGCTGCAATTACTACTTTGGAAGAGTTTTGCTTAAAGTGTTAATTAATTATATATTGCAAGTAATTATGTACTGGAACACGGGCACTGGATTTTTTTGCTTTGGAGGAAAGAATCAGGAGGGAGACCTATTTCAATGTCAGAGGCGCTCCAATTTATCACAGGATTGTTGGAAACCATACGTCATCCACATTTTTGCAGGTCACCTGTAGGATAACCTAAGACAAAGCCTCTGCATCACGAAGCAAGCAAGGCACAAGCCCTTGCTCATTCAACTGCGATAAGCTCTTCATGCAGCAGAGAACTGACAACTTTCCTATCAAGCTTAAGGCTGACAATCAGTTTCTCTACGCATGTTCTGCCATTGCTAAGGCAGCGCAGGCAGGAGGGGATCTAGCACACACTGTCTCCCTTTTCAATGTCTGTTTACAACAGAAGTGACCTTGCTCTCCCTTTCTATACATGAAAACTAAACACAGTAGATCAAGGGCTCTTCTATCAGAGCCAAGATTAGAACAGGCAGGATCACAACTCAGCTCCTGTACTTTCTCAGTCCGTACGACTTCACATACCATCAAAACTATCCACAACACAAAGGTGTGGAAAAGTTCTAATGAACTTAACTCAGAGAATTTTACATTTTACAGGAATTTTAATCTTTTTTTTAAAACAATACTTAACATCAGTAAGACAGACACAGTGTTGGGATACCAATGCTGGAGAAGTGAAAACAAGAACTCAAAAACCACACCCTAAGCAAAAATCATGCACAGCCACTTCTTCGCCCCCTCAGACACAAACTGTAGATCAGCTGGAAAGTCACCTTCTCATTTGGTGAAGATCCAGCTCGACAACCATTTTCATTCTGAAATAGAAGATAAAACTAAGACTCTAAATTTCTGGACTGGGAATTCAAGAGCTTAGTTTATCACGGCCAAACGACATTTCATTTTGACTGTCTCAAGTGTTTACGAGCCACCTCAAGGTACCTGGAGCCCTGACAGGGAAGGCAGGCAGGGAGCCAGAGAGCCCATGGAGCCCAGGAGCCTCAACTTCAAAGCAGTCAGCCTTGGCAACATGCCTAGAGCCACAAAACTCAGGCTACCAGGGAGGCAGGGATTCGGAAGCCTGAACTTCAACCTTCTGATCAGCTCTGGAGCTGAGCTGCTGCTGAGGAGCTGGACAGATGAGCTAGCACTGGGCAAGGGGGAAAACAAAGAAAAAAAAAAGGTGAGTTTCCCATCAAAATTTCATCACGGAAGTTACATGGTTACACTTCCAGGAATACTTTTAAACAGCCAAATCCAAGTTGTCCAACAGACATAAGAGAAAAAAGTCTATTTTACCCAGAGATGTGGCTTCTGGAAATAAAAGTAGAATTGAAATGAACAGCAAAAACCATCTTCCATTCCCTCAACCTTAGCTTAGCAAAACAACAGGAAAAAATGCTATTTATGTTAAAAGCTACACGCAAAAGATAATTTGGAACCATTTTTGGGGGGGGATAAATTCATCTTCAGTTGTCCTGTCTGCAAAGGCACAATGAGAACAGCACGTCCCTTCCAAGGGCTCTGCACATATCGCCAGCCGCTGCCAGCAGCCACTAACAGATTTCAGACCCATTTTGGGGTTTTTCAGGAGGAAACAAAAAGTCTTTAGGAAAACACAAGCTAAAAGCTTCAGGAAAAGCAACAGTGCTTCTGCCCAGCCGAAAGCCCTGCCTACACTGGCTCTCCCAGTTCTACAGCCAGATCCACCACGTCACCTTGCGAAAAAAGCCAGGGTGTGTGCGAGAAAGGTTATTTTCTTCTTCCAAGGCGCCTTAACCCATCTGATTCGCTTCTAGAAGCCTCTCGGGCCGAGGCCCACATAAGGGACCCGCTGTAGGACAGACCTGGGACCAGCCAGGACAGGGGCGGGGGAGAGGAGCAGGGGTAGGGAAGGCGGGGAGCGAAGTCCCCCCATGCACCCGAAGCCCCGAGGCGGAGGGCAGGGCGGTCACTCACGGAACTTGGAGGTCGAGGCGTTGATGTTGATAGCGGCGGCGAGGGCTCCGGCTCCCCCCTTGCCCGCGGCGCCCCCCGGCTCGCAGCCCCGCAGCACGCCGTTGGCCTCGGGCACCACGGGGAGCTCCGGCTCAGCCTGAGGCCCGGTGGCGGAGCCCCGCAGGAGGCGGTCACCGAGCGGCGCGGCGGCGGGGCCCAGCAGGTGCCGCCCGTAGCCGACGGCACCCCAGTTGTTGTGGTTCTGGTCGTCCATCATGGCCTCGCAGCCGCCGCCGCCGCCCTCCTCCTCCATGCTCTCCTCGTCCATGGCGACTACCTATCTGCTGGCAAGGCAGGGAGCGAGGCAGGGCGGGGGATCACCGCCCGCCGCCCATGGCGGCCACTCTCCGCCCGGCGGGGCGCGCCGCGGCACGGCTCCGGGCACGGCCCGCGGCCGCCAGTCCTGGCTCCAGCCGCACAGCGCGACACTTTGCAGCAGGCGGAAGACGGCGGGCAGAGGAGAAGCCCTTACCGCGGGGCATGCTGGGGAGTGTAGTCCGGCAGGGAGGGCTGCGATTGGCTGGCGTGCGGAAGAAGGCGGGGCCGCCCGCAGGTGGCCCGGCCGCTGGGCATTGTGGGACGGGTAGGGGTCTGCTGGCGCTGGGAGGTGGGAGGTGTGATGGCTGTGCTGTGCGGGAATGGGGTTGGGTTGCCCTCTCCCAGCCTCTCTCAATTAATTTTAACTGGGGAGAGGATGCTGGTCCCGCGTTTGGCTTCCCTTTCCCGCCGCGGGACTGTCCCCCCCGAGTCAGGGGCCTGCGCTTGCTCTCCGGCCCTTGGCTACATCCCCCTCTAGTGGGGAAGAGGTCCGCAGGCAGCGGGCCGGGCCGGGGAAGGGCCCTGCCACAGCAAAGCCCCGTTAGTAAAATACGTAAAGGTGGCTGTGGGTGTTACACCACCCTTCCCGCTCTTACTTTCTCATCTATAAAGTGCCTGCACAACGTTGCTGTTCTACAGTCTTTTCTTTCCCCTGTTAATGTAGGAAAAGCCTGCACAAATAATATATAAACCCATTTCATCTTGTCAGTGAGCAACTTTAACAGCTAAAATCACGTTTTTTACTATTGCATAGTGTCCTTGAAGTATACTTACTTCAGGTTTTATTTTCATTTGCAATTAAATGTTCGGGCTACTGTGATGGAAGAACAGAAATGAACAGTGGGTGTTTACTGAAGAGAAATTTCCACTGGGGGTTTTTGCTCTTACTTGGAAGACAAAAAAAAAAGTGAAAAACAGATAAAAGCAGAGGGATCTGGCTTCCTTTGCAAAATGTCTCATGAAAAGTGTGTCATTTGTTTTCTAAATAGAAACACAGATTTCTATTTTGGCGTGAGATAAAATTGTCCTGTTTTATAAAAGCAGAAGGTGCCACTGACTTCACCACGCTACGGAACAGATCTGTCTCAAGTTGCTTTGATAGAGACAAGCGATGAAAAGAAATTGTCCCTATTGCATTTTTTTCTTATATGTTTGAACTAATACTGTTTTTCTCGGGTGTGAAGATCGCACTGTGAACGTCAATGGTTTGTTCAAACCAATGTACAGTCCCCTCCCCTCTTTGCCTGTTGATCTGTTTCTGTCTGCATCTTAACCACAGCTGGAAAAAGCACAGAAAGGACATTTTTGTTCATTTCTGCTGCATCTTTGCATTTACTGACTGGGAAGTGTAACAAAATATAAGTACCAGTAGCATCATGTATAATGGATATTAAACTTGGAAAGCTAAAGCAGCAAACCATTTTTAGCTTAGATAAGCGTGGCAGTTTTCTGGTAATCACCGAGCAACTTCAGTGAAGTTCACATATCTTCTCTGCTTCAAGAAAGACATGTTTGTGTTCTCAACCTACAGAGCAACTCCATTGGACCCTCCTGCTCGTCCGCTTCCGCTGATCTCAGGAGCAGGTCACAGGTTGTTTGCCAGTACTTAAAAACACTGTGACCTGAGGAGAAATCAGGAATTATCCTTGTCAGCATAGCTTTATCTTTGTCTTATTAATTTTGAAAGTGCTTATGTTAATGCCTAAGAGCAGTAGATAAGACAACCCCAGCAATTTTTAAGTTTGAGGATTTCTTATTTTCTGTTTCATACTCTCTTGCTGCAGACACCTGGTGTTGTTACCATCTCTGTCATCTGGGGTATTTGTTGGTTTGTTTGTTTTTCTCCATGATCTTTAAAAGTATGTTTCTTTCTTACTCCTTTCACAATGTTCCTTGCATTGCACTCGCTGCACTTCCTTGTGGCGAGAGTCCAAAAGAGCTTAGGAAACACTTCGCTATGGAGTTCTCTATAGAGTCTCCTCTGTTGCCTTGTGCAAGAAGCTAGCTCATCTTACAAATCAAACAAGCAGCTCTTTCTTGCCTCCCATAAGGCAAATGACAAGCTGCAACAGTCATCCATGGCTCATGCTACTTAAACACATGACTGCATGCTGATAAAGGCACTATCAAATACTTCATCGTTAAAGCAGCACCTGTTTTTGCATGCACTTCAGAGACTTCTCTGCATTGCTTTCTTTTTTCCTCGTCAGCATGTAAAAGTTGATTCAGGCTTTAAATACTGTCTTGGCAAAATGACATTTTGCAGTACCACAGCTATAATTATTTTCAGTATTAGTTGAGAACACCACATACAACTGCAATTCCGACAAGACCTGAGTATCCTCACGTCTCCGTAAAATCCCTGGAGATATGAGAGTTGTCTTTATTCTAACGAGCTCATCAGGAGACTGTAGTAGTTTCACCAACAAAGTAACATGCAGACTTCACATTTTCATTTTAGGCTCCTGGATCAGTATTTAATTACGTGGACAAGTATCAGAAGCATTCGTTACATCTTCATAATATTTACCTTTCTTTTTTTGGCTCACCGCTTTTGATAACCAGGTCACAGCCACAAGCTTTGCTACCAATTAAAGGGGAAGATGAAGGTTTCCTAACAGTACCCATGGAAAGTGTGAGTCATTAAAGAAATTTGTAGAAATGAGTCTACAGGGCAGGTTTTCCCTCTGGGCTCTCCGAAGCAGGCTGTGACACTTGCTTCGGCTGGATGTTTATCTTCTGCGTAGTTTCAAATTTTCTATGAACATTTGTATCAATCAGATAAGGCTATTTTCTTTTTCCTCAGATATTTGTGTTTATAAAGCAGAATTATTAGTTACCTCAGAACAGCTGTTGCAGCATTCCTTGTCACCACTGGCTGCAGGTAGGTAGGGGTTAAATGACATATGATGCCTGCCAGGAAAGGATATGCATAATGTTTTGGTTTATTTCCTACTATTGATGATAAACATTATGACATGGATACAATTCTTATTTTAGAACAGACCATTTTTCCTCATTTCCCAAGCACCTGGTCCACTGAAGTCAATAGAAAAACTTCCATTGATTTCAATAGGATTTCAATCAAGCCCTAACACAGCATGTAAAATGCTTCACGGATTTATAGCTCTGGTTCTAAAAACCAAATGAAAACAGGAAATAATTCTGACAAGAAAGAAATATGAATGCTAAGCAGAGCCTTAAATAGCATTCTGTCAGGAGGAGCATGAAATGTAGCTCTTCCAATGGCGAGTAAGACAGCCCCTTGCAGAGCACTGGCACAGAGCAGATAAACTGAAAGGGAGGTGCCAGTGCTCGTTATTTCTGAGACATATTTTGACAGTCTCCGAGAGATGGCTTGCTCGAGCTCAGAGAACTGATAGTCCCTCTGCAGTCTGGCAATCTGTGGCAGGCCCCTTCCAACAACAACTACTGCTTAGGGGAAGCTAATTAGTGAAAAGTTTTCATGAAAATGTGACAGTTATGGTATGGAGAGACCACACTTAGTGTGTCTTGACTATACACACTCTGAGAACACAGACTATACACTGTCTGCCTCAGTATATTATGATCTCTTAGTTTGTAAGAACAGGACTGGCAGAGTCAATGTAAGCTGCTGGTCAAAACCAAACACAAGCACTCCAGAGGTGTTTGTCCTTTCTCCTGTACTGCACTGGACATATAGGTATGCTCTTGCTGTGCAGAGCACAACAAAAATACACAGTCAAATCACATCATATTTTCCTGAAAGTAACAAAAGAGTCGTGGGAGACACACCACGGTCTGCTCTCTGTTACTCGTGCGTACATGTGCAAAAACCCCGCCAGGTAATTTGCATTTAGGGTAAATGGGAAAGTTTTATATTGGTTCAAGTGCATACCTGCTTCTGTCCTTTAGGAAGTAAGGCTGTGTTCCTCCTCTTCAGCCTTACAAAGAGATCAGGGTCCAGAACTGTGTGAGACTGTTTACAATGCAAATATCTTTTCAAATCAGCTCCCTTTTCTCTGCCAGAACACCGTCATCAGCAAGGTATTAAGAGCACAGTGACTACAGTAGTATATCCACTGAAATTCTTCCAACTCCAACCACGCTAGTGGTCACATTCCCTGCATCATCTGTACCTGATATGAGAGCCCTCAGTGCACTAATTGGCTACAATTAACATGACGAGCCTCATCTAAGACCCTCACCCATAAACCTTCTGCCCTTTCCTCCAGGAGCTGCATCTAAGCTCAGAGCTTGAGGTTCACTCCTTGCTTGTGCTCTGTGTTGTGTATGTCCTGTCACCTTCCTCTGCCAGGTCTTTGCATGTTACTTTCTCCCTCATCAATTCTTAAACAGGATTATTTCAAGTTCTGTGTCACTCAGTTCCTGGATATGAGGACAGCACAATATCTGGCCTATGGGAACAGGCAGAAGACACAGCCCTGCATAGCCATGTTCCCTCAGCTAAACATACACTGGATGCTCTGTTATGTCAGTCAGACATGTAAAGCAATGCCCTAACCCAAGCCCTGAGGACAGCAGGAGAGGTGGCATATGTATCCTATAATTTTTCGCATATATATTTTGCTCATATGGGCTTAGGTTTGGTTTCACAGCACCAATGCAAAGCACAATTCTTTTAGCATAATTACACTACAAGCATTTCTGTGGCATGTGATATGAGTTAATCCTTCTAACTGTGGGCATAACCAGACTGTCCCAGAAGCCAATAGCAAAAGGAACTCGTGTTTAAAAAATAAAACATATTGCCTGCTATTCATTAGTACCCTCATTTTGGTTGTTTCTTGGGCCTTTGGTCAGCCAGTCTAATATATCTGAACTGCACTTGGCCAGTGCGAGCAATATAAAGGACTCTAAAATCAGTCACCTACTTCCAGCACATGTGAAAAACCTGGAGTGTGCACCACAAAATATGAATAACAATTGAAGACAATTCTCTACCACCAGAGAAAGCTTCAAGCATCTGAAAGTCCAGGATGCACACAGGCACCCAGCTACAGCTCTTGCCCAGAGCATGAACCACCTCTTGTGTGAAGTTAGATAAGAGGTGAGGTTTTGGCTGTATGTGAGCTACCCATGGCAGCTAATACCGTGCCAGAATGCAACATGTGTTTGCCCGTTGCATGACACCACTGAAGGCAATGCTCCCACCAGCCAGGCTGAGCCAGGTCTGGGTCCAGCCATGCTGCTCCTGGCACAGGGCCCTGACACCATGTGGTCTTCACAGGGAACGTGATGCCACTTTCACCCAGCTGTCTTCAAATTCTGTCAGTCCTTGTGCTGGGTATTGCTCACACAGGTTCCCACTGAGGGTCCCCACTGAGACAAGCTGGCTCCAGCCCTGCACCACCCGTGCTGGGCAGTTCAGCCCAGTTCTCACTGGGGCCAAAGTGGATAGGTACATCATTCTGGCTCCCTGATGGATTTAGGTTCTTCAAGTGATGTCCAATGCATTGAATGCAGTAAAAAGCTGTGCAGGATGTTTCATTGTGGTTTTTACATCCTGTCATTAGATGTCAGTCCGCTCCCCTGGGACGGCAGGGCTGGGGAGGTCATCAGCCCCACTGGCACGTCCAGCGACACACGTTTATAGGGTAGCACTTGGCAGTAAACATGAAAGTCCCAGTTTTATTGATGCAAAAGGAAGCAGAAAAACAACATCTAAATTTTCTTGTTTCATTATGTTTTCTCATTTGACTTGCTCCATTATCTCCTGGTAATCTTCTGCCTCCACTCGGGTGTGCGGGCTATTGTAAGCTCTCTAAAAGCACCCCATTTATCAAACAAGTGCTTCTTGACTAAAAGCAAAGAGGAAACTCTAGACTTCTCAGAGCAGATTTTGTTTATTTTATCATTAAGTATTTCATTTCTTTCTCACAATGTATTCAGAGAATATGCATGAGTCCTTGAAAACTTCAGTTCCAGTAAAATAAGGGTAAATAATAGAATACATTAAGGAACATTTTCAGAGAAACTGCCAACGCTTTTATGCTTTAATCTTTGATTCAGGTCCTCCTTTCCACTTTTTAAGATGAGAATTCAAACACAAAGATGTGTTAGATATAAAAGCACAACAAATTTAGTCATTTAAAAAAAAAAAAAAAAAAGAAAAGGTAAGTTAAAAGGATTTTGATGTTAAGCAATGCCAATAGGATTTTCTCAGTAGTGAGAATTTTTTTAAAAGGGACATTACCAATACATTTAAGTGTAAAATTTAGGAAATATTTGGGAGTTTTTCACAATAGAGTGAATAGAGTGAAAACTTTCCTTTCTCTTAGGCTTTGCGCAGGTAAGTGTAACAGCGGCATTGCGCTGGTTACTGAGAGCCATCACTGTAACCAAACATTCTGGTTTGGTTTTTCTAAAATGAAAATTTTTTAAAAATCCAGTGTGAAGAGTGAGGGGCGGATCACCCTGTAAAGCTGGCTGTCATTCGCCTAGAGGTGGAGCCAGTCATCTGCAGGGCTGAACTCAGAGGAACGACATTTTCTGAGCAATAATGCAGGAAAACTGGAATAAACAAATGTAAGTCATGTATTTGCTTGAATAACGGTGAGGATGTGACACATCCTCACCAGTAGTGAGCAGCAGATTACTGGAAGGTTTAGAATCCATATGTGATAGCCACAAGAGAATCTTTCAGGGGAAAATCTGGGGAGACTGAGGGAGGGAAGAATGATTACACAAGGAAAAACTGTATAAAGGGGAAGAAAACAAGTAGCACCTCCCTTACAGAGTAATGCTTTGCTGCCCTACCATACAGAGCCCTGCTGATGATTACTGTCTTGCCCAATGCTTTTAGGCATTAGGCAGCACTTCTCTTGCTGTTTCAAAAATAGGCCTTTCTAGAACAGTTTAATCAGGTAGTTGGAAAGTTTTCTTCATCACATCTTTCATTTGCTTTCACATCTAAGACGTTCTGGAAAATAATTTGCACACCACGTATCTGGCTGGCGTGAACCACCAGCAGGCAGCAACAGAACTGGCGCCTCGTCTTTGTTTTGTATTCGATACTGGATATCAACTTCCTCATTCTTGGTATTTTCTCAGAAAAATGGAAAAATAACATCCAGAGTTCCTCCTGCTGGAAGATAATTCATGAGTTCACCATGTCTAAGTTTGAAACTGGGGCGCTATCTTTCCGTAACTGTAAGAGAGGAAATACTGGTCCATTAAATCTTTTTCTGTCAATAAGCTGCTATGGTGGGGAAGGCTTTAATGACAGCCTGTTTGTGGTTGTCACAGCTATCATGTCTCTTGGCCTCCTTGGCCATGGCCTCAGACCATGTTTCTTGGTCTGCTTTCGATTTGCACTTAAAGGAAGGTCCATCCACGAATTCTGTGGGACCTGGTGCCACTTCCCACTTTCCATTCTGCATTCTCCAGGTATCCAGAAGTCAACACCTTCTCCGCTCTGCTCCAAAATCTCAGCTGGCCTCTGTAAAATACTCCGGGGTGAAAGGAATTACACAAATGCAAGAGGTTTTACAGCAAACTTAAACACAGAAATAACAAATGCAAGAGATTTTAAAGTGTTGCTGGTCCAAAGACACGCAGACGCCAGCCTCTGGCCCTCATGATTACTGTTCTTACCAGCACAGCAAGTGGCCTTATCTTAATCAAACTTCACAATCAGCGCTCCAGCCTCATTCTCCTCAATCTGCCCAGAGCTTTGGCATCATTCACCACCCACAATCTTGCCTTGCCTGGTTTCTTTGCTCAGTACTCTCTAATTTTCTTCCTACTTCTTCAGTTATTTCTTCCCTTCAGCCTCTCTTCCCCCACCCAGGTTGTGTTTGTGTCCCTGGCTTAACTTTCTCTCCTCCTCCCTTCCTTTCTGGCAGAAATTCAATCCTACCATATCAAAAACTATAAGCTCAACTTCAAAGACAGCTTTTAATTTCCCTCCCAACTCACTACCTTATCTTCTTCCCTTACCTCTTCTCTTGGGCACAGTCCTATCATCCCACCTGGAGGCTTGGGCCTCCATGTCCCACATCCTGCCATTCCTGGAAATTGGTGCGATAACGTTTTGGCATACGCTCTTCCTCACCCACCCAAAAGTACAAGTCTCCTGAGCAGATTCTATCCTCTTTCCTCAGTTACAGTGACCTTTTTTTTCACTCCTCCTCACCAAATGCACTCATGTTCCTCCCCCTTATCCATCAAACCGTGTTACTAAACCATATCAGACCCCTCTTGAGTTTCTGGACCCCCTTCTCCATCACATCAAACAGAAGCTTCACTTTCAAGGTTCTTTATGATCCACTTCTTGTCTTTCATTAAGTATCAGGAAACCGACTCTGTCCTCCAGTTCCTTCAGGATAAAAGCCCTTATCTCCCACTTGTTAAAACACTCACTCAGGCACCTTTGTGCTTTTTCCCAGGCAGCTGTAAGTATCTTTGAAACTATCCTCATTATCCTTAAAATTCTCCTTTGACGTTACGTCAATAAAATCCTTAAGTGTTAGGCTGCCGGTGTGCTGAAACCCTCTGACTAACAGTGGCTCATGTTTCTTTCTGCCTCCCCGCCTGTCTGTATCCATTCATTAGTTCTTGTTTGATAGTGAGATCTCAGGCTCTGAAGGACAGACATTGCCTTTCTCTTTCACAGCCCCCACCACACCGGGGTCTTGATCCCTGACCAGCTGCTGTACTACAACATTAAGGGAGTAAATCAATCCATAGTCTTTCCTCATCAAAATTATCCTTCAAACATTTTTCTAATTGACAGCATACTTGTCCCAAGTTCATCATGGACTGCAGGAATTTAGGTGCAAAGAACATATCTAAAATTGCTTAATAAAAGGAAGCAACGAACCAGCAAGAACATCAGTGCACATCATTGAAAACTAATTCTGACTTCATATCAGAATGGGAGAAAAAACAAATATGAAACTTCCTGACAGCACATCAGCAGAAAATGGATAAAAACATGCAAAAGCATTCCTGGGATGGTTTTTTACGTACAGTAATTTAAATTCACACCTTTGCTTTTGTCAAGATTTGAATCTAACCACTGGTAAACCTTATCAGGAAATGAGAATAGGAGAAGGAGGCTTTTAAAGAATTCTAAAACTCTAGCACCCTTTAAATGTCATCTTCTGACACTGCAAAAAAATATCAAATCCCATCCTGTTTTGTGGTTGTTCCACAGTAATAACATTAACAGATTATGCTTCAGGACACTTAGTTTGTCTCCTTCTTGCAAGCTGCTCCTTCCCTGCTCCAAGACTGATTCACCAGGACAGATTTTATTCCTGAATCAGAGACCTATCCACTTGAATTCATAAAGGTCTGCCTTGAAGTCAAAGCAGAATTCAAAGAAAACACTCTTTCATATTAATATGGTCCAAAAAAAAAATGTTTTTCTGTTAGACAACAATTTCTAAGCCATAAATCTTTTCTAGGGCAACTTTTGCTAGCAGAGTTATAGTGGCAGCAGAGCTAGCATAGCATTCCTGATGCTTTACATTACAAACACTACCAGTTTAATGTATGCCTGAGTCTAGAAGAGAGGGACTAAGCTTTTAAATAGCTTAATTCATTGGTGCAATTTCTTTGATATATATCAGCTGAAAATGTCACCCAGAATCAAAGTCATAACGGAGATCCTACAAGACAACAAAGTGAATGGAAAACAACGCAGGAGCAAATATAAACAAAATAAACTTTATTTACAGTGAATAATAGGGCATGGGTAAAATAACAAACAAATCACTTCTCTTTATGTGCATTCATTAGTGTGGGTTAAGGCATGTGGAAATTTTACTACAAAACTAACTGCTGCAATGCATAATTAAGAAAAGCACAGGGACTACTTACTGTTACAGCAAGAAATCTCAGCTGACTCTAAACATCTTTCATATAGTTTTCTTCACACATTCTCTGTTGAGAAGTAATTAGAATTACCATATTGTAGGTGAGCTTTTATGTGCTGCTTTATAAAAGAAGTTAAATTTTATAGAAAAAAAACCCACCAACCAAATAAATAAATCACTACAGAGGAACTGTTTGAATTAGACAAAGCAAATGAAATACTTAATAAGCTGTTACTTAAATAAAAATAAATTTAAAAGGTAGCAAGTAGCCTCTCATGTGTGTTCACAGCCAAGAAATTACTTTAAATTGTCTTTAAATGCTTCTTCTGTAAGTGAAATAGGTAAAGAAAAGCCCATATTACAAAAATAAGAGGAATTAGGTCAGTTTCTGGACTCATCCATCAGTGTAAATGCAGCACATCTCCAGCTCATACAATACCAAAATCACTTGAAGTGAATGTTTTCAAGTCAGTCTTCCATTGTCCACCTTATTTTGCCAAAAGCCAGAAATAGCACCTCATAATTTATCCTCTATGTCAAGCTTTGCAACAGCTGCCCCCTTCTGAGCCACTGAACTCAGTTTACTGCATCTGCTTTCAATATACACACTGGAACCATATTTTCTCTGTGGCATTCACCTGTCAAATATGGTTTAAGAGAACATGCTTCAGATAATGCTAAGAAATGCTATATCCACAAGACTCCTCCTGCACTTATAATTCAGTGTGTTCCTGATCTGCCTTCAAAAGCTTACAGAAATTCATTGACTGTCAGCACATTGCAGTGAACCAGTGCTGCTAATTTAGGGGTTGGATGCCAGAGACAAGTTGTCCAATAATTTTTAAATTTCTAAAATTAGCAGTTCCCTTGGACTCAAAGTTTCCAAATTTCTGCCCCATAAAATGATGAAACCTTCTATGCTCCCATCACCCTGGATTGCGACCAGTCTGGGACACTTACCTCAGGTGAGTTCCCAGAGCCGTTCCCAAGCCAGGGTGTGAATCCTCTCCACGTGCTGGCTCTGTGAAGATGAGACTCAGGCATGACAAGCTCTTGTCATTCTCCATCTTGACCTTGATGCTCTGCTTTAAGCAGAAGAAAAACTTGGGTGCATGGGTCAAAAGCAAATGCACTTTGGGCAGGTGCCTGTTTGGGGCAGGCAGAGTAGGGTTGTATCTCATGCCATTCAGCATAGATGTAACGTCCTTCCTTTTGTAAAAACTCATTACAGGATCCCAGTGTACCCAGGCTGCTGTGCACAAGTTCTTCCTTCTCTGCAACTTGCCAGAAAGTCTCTGGCTTTTCACACAGCCCAAATGAAATTTGTCCTGGTCCAGTCAGAACAACACTGGTGGAAGGGACCGCAACACTCTTGCCGTGTATTATCTGTTGTAGGAGTCTACCTGGAAACACACTCCGACACCTGCATCCCTGTTGTACCAGGCACTAGCCAAGAGAGTAATCTAGCAACAAATCTCTGCTCTGCACAATTTACTGAGCAGACGTTGGACAGGAGAAAAAGCATGATCCAGACGATGGGAGGAGTCTCCTGAAGTTGGGCCTCACCTTACCAGGTTATCAGTTTCCACACCCTCACTGCTCTGAAGCCACAGAGTCACAATTCCTGGATGAACATGCACAGTAAGTCATGTCAATGGCAATTGGCACGTGGCAGTTTGAATCCCTTTTTGTTGTTGGTATCTGCTTCTTCATCTTTCAAAAAGTAGACGCAGCAGCCAGTCCGAACTGGAATGCAACCAATTTCATGTTGAAAAGGGAAGAATTCCCTTTAAGAGGTTAGTATCCAGCCTCAGCATTGTTCAGCACTACCTCCTGAGTAGCAAGGGTTATGTTTGAAAGGTATGTTCCTTTGAGCAGCTCCTGAACAGGAAAAACTATAGGAGACTGCACATTTTTACAAAGAAAGGATATGCTCTTCTCCATTTGCTGATCCAATGCTCAAAGAGCACAGAAATCACCTCCTGCGGCTGCCAGGCTTTGAGAACAAAACAAAACAAAAAAAAAAAAGAGAAAAATGGATATTCTGGTAACTATGGAGAGGCTAAAAAAACTTTTTTCTAGGTCACTGCAAGCAGGCAAAACACAGGAAATGTTTTCTATTGCCACTCCACTATCCTCTGCTCCCCCAAAACATAAATAGTTCTGTGATTCATTGGAAAGCTGCTATTTCCTTGTTGAATCTTGAAAGAGAATGTAATTGCTTTTCCCACATACCAGCAATGATGAGAGAGACCAAGATGAATTTTTTACATAAAGCACTATGCCATTCATTAAAATTACTGCTGCCTGAGTTGGGGAGCTTTTATCAGAAGTGGCATCTTCCCAGAACACGCATTGAAAGGAAGTCAGATAAATAGAAGTTGTCTCCTCTTACTTTTACACAACACATCAAACTCTAGTTTGCAGCTTAACAAAACCTGTCTTTCATATTCTTATAGGAGTTGTTGATTTGTTAAAATACCAGCCCAAAGCTTGTGTGTAGATATATATATATATGTGTGTATAATATTAAAAAAAATAATTCCCCATTATTCCATGTGACCAAATCTGTTCCTAGTAAAATATTTCATCTTTTTTAATTCTTTGCATTCTGAGTGTATAGATTTAAATACTATTGAACTAAATATATACTGTGCATTACACCACTGCAATCAACAAATGGAAAGATGCATTAGTCTTAAGGGATATGTTTTCAATAGTGAAGGCAAGTAATTAGGAGATGTGGCCAGTGAAGGAAGCAGCAGACTTTCTGTTAGAAGCATCATCACCCAATGAATTGGTGATGCATTCTGGCTTATGATGCAGTGGTCCTTTCTATTTTCAATAACTTCTAGAAGTTCTCTCTATCGATCATGTCATCTCCCCATCACTATCTGGTATTCAGCATCTGCAGCAGACCTGCTAGACCTCGATGGCATTCATTCCAAGAGACTTCATATCACATGAAATCCCAGAGCTCTCATGCAACAAAAATAATGGTATGCCCTTGGTCAACAGCAATTTGTTCACTGTCTGTCAGTTCATTCCCTGCGAGGGCGGCATTGCCCAGCAGCAGAACCCAGTGCCTGTCATGCTGGGGTGCATAGCTGGGAGATAAAAGTGAACATGCACTTTCTTTTTCAGCAGAGTTACAGAGTCAGAGTGACATCCCTTTGCTGAAGATACACCTAGCTGTACAGCAAATGCAACACATCAATTGCTGATGTTATCAAAGGAAATAACATTTCCAGCCACGTGGGAAATATGTCAGCAAAACAAATGGATTCAAATAAACAGCAGCAGAAGGCGCATAGAAATATTGATTCATGGCTTTTTATCCTCTGTCCTTTTCAAATGGTCCCTTTCCAGCACTCAAGCTGCTGTGATAAATACCTCCTCCCCTTCCTGTACTCTTGGCTATTGAGAATACACTTTCTGTGATTTTCTGAGCAGAGAGGAAAAAGAATTTTTAAAAGAGAGACACCTACACTTTTTAGTGATTCTGGTTTCAAGCCATTAGCTTGCCCTGCAGTATCAGTCATTTCTTTGAACATCTCCCTAATACAACAATGGCTGATTTATATCAAGGTGCTTCTCAGTAAAGGCAAGGTATTTGAGAAGAACACTGAATTAAGTGTCATTAACAAAAGATTAGCAGTAGAATTGCATCAAAGGAAGCAAGATCAAAATCACTATAAAGTGAGTAACTGAAGCAAAGCAACTGGAAAAGTCCTTCCCATTGAGATGGGTCACCTATTCAAATCCAACCTAAATCAAAAGTGAAAATGAGTCTTTTGTAGCTTTGGAGAAATGAGATGAGAAGTCTCTCTGCTGGGTTTGCATTTAATAGACAGCCCCGTCACAAAAACAGTTGCTGTCAGTTTTAGCAAAGGACAATATGAGGTTGTAGGTTTGGCTAATTCAATCAAAATATTTGTAAAAAAATTAATGCTCTTTTTTTGAATAAACGCCACTACCAGAAGAACATTTTTGCCACTTAACCATAAAAGCACAAAAAAGATGCACAAATGGTTTGTAGCTGCTGTTTTGTGAATGGATGAGAGAGAGGCAGCAAAGCACAGGCAGCGTCTGAGGGCTGTGGGCCTCCAAAATCTTGTGGTGAGGGTCTCAAGAGCAAAGGATTATCAGCTTCCAGCAGAAGGGCCATCTCCTGCTTCCCTACCCCAGCTGCCTCCAGGGAAGCAGAGTCTTCTTTGGCACTTGCAGACAAGCAGGATTGTATCAGAGTGACTGATGCCACCTCTTCACAGCCTAATGCCTAAATTAGATTAAGCATTTGAGAAATACCTCCAGCATACCTAATACCCTGGCTTCTTGAAGCAGAGCAGTGCTGCCAGTTCAAGTCCTGTCCCCCAGACAAGACAATTCATCTTCAAAGTGGAGGCAGCAAGAAGACATTGCTGATCCAGTCCCTGTGCCCTGAAGGCACTGCTCAACAACTTCAGAAATGCAAGAAGAGAAAAAAAAATAAAGCCTTATAAAGGAATTTTAAAAGCCTAATAAGGAATTGCTTGTGCTGACCTCAGCCCGTTGGACTGGTCACTGTAGCTGGCACCGATCTTGTGAGAAGACAGCCCTTCCTGCTCCGGGTGAAGGCACAGGCTAAAACCCCTCCTGAAGCTCTAGGGTTCACAGCCCATAGCCCAGTTCTTGGGAAGGAATGTGGGGCTTTTAGTGAGTTGATGCTGTTCTGCTGAACGGTCTGTAAGTGCTTCTTCCCCTTCCTCCTACCCTAGTTGTCTTTTTTTACTGCCATAAAAATATCATTATGACTGCATGAATAACTGCCCCTGATGAATTTCAGGAGTTTCAACACCTACGTTAAAGCAGAAGTCATTAGCAAGTATCTATTTGCCCACTGACAGCTGAAACAGTAAGAGCAATCATTTAATAACAGTTAAGGTTAAATATATTCCTGTAGTTTATCATCATTCACTCTCCCTAAATGCATGACATCAAGTAGTAAACGCCGAGGAGAAGGACAGCATGAATTACCCAGTGTGGCAGATCTAACCATCAGCAGCAGGCTTTAACATCAAACCAATTCAAAACAGGAGTCTGACAAACAACGCCAGGGGATCATCATGTGACACTAAAGTCCTCGTAATATCATCCTCTCCTGTATGTGATATATGGGAGGCAGCTCTCGGGTAGTCCATAATGGCCCACTGCCACCGCAGTGATATATGCACTGTATATTAAGGAAATGAAACAGGAATTATGCACGACAGATCATTTCTCTCGCTGGCGTCGTTGGGCAGGGAAGATTGCAGCACTCAGTTTCTTCAGCATAAAACAGGACTCAGCTCTTTACTGATATGAGTAGGGTTGTGATTTTTCAATAAAGGGTTTATTACATTGGGGGAAAATGGAGATTCTAGTTCACCCCATGGGCAAGTGGAAGGGAGAAGCAGCTCATATACCCTCAGCTTACAGCCACCCACAGGCTGATGGAGTAACAAGCTTTTAATCACAGATTTCAATTGTGAGGCTATGGATTGTTTTGCAATGGAAACTCTTCTTGCAAATTACAAGTTTAAGGGTGCTCTGAGACCCTGGGCAGCCATGCTAGGTTTCAGGGTTCCTTTGACAGTCAGTAAAAGTGACTTCAGCTGCTTGAGGGGACCATTCACAGCACTTCAGCTCCCTATATATTATAGAATCATAGAATAGCTTTGGTTGGAAAAGACCTCCAAGATCATCCAGTCCAACCATTAACCCAGCACTGCCAAGTCACCACTAAACCATGTCCCTCAGCACCTCATCTATACATCTCTTAAATCCCTCCAGGGATGGGGACAAATAAGTTAGATACCTAAAACCAGCCTGTGAACACTCTCCCACGTACAGAAACATTTCATCTGAAAATTCCTGTGTAATTTTAGATATCAATTATATTTGCAAATAAGCAAAAGGACTCCCTAAAGAAGCATTTAAGCCATATCTCTTCTCAGGACATGTTTACTGTCCCAATTTACTGGGTTTAGTTCATTAGCCAGTGATGGCAGTGGGAACCTGTGACCCAGCTCACTGTCTGCAAGAAGAGAAGGGGAGGTGTTTTGACTACTGGCACCAGAGAAGTGGAGTAGTGCTGGGGGGGACACGGCAAGCTGAGCATCCCTCTGAGCAGGAAGTTCAGGCTCATCCTATGTCATGTCCATTCTTTGGGGGAAGGCATAGGTCTGCTCCCTCCTCCTCATCCTCTCCTCTGTTAGAAAACCCCATCTCTTGCCTGTTTTGGCTGCAAACACCCTAGAGGATGATTAGGACACAAACTCATTACCCAATGTCTACAGTTAGCCAGTACTCCAGGCTAAACCGTAGCAGCTGGTATATCACCCAGGGCTCCCTCCCCAGCAGGGAAGGGAAATCGGGTGAAAAAGAAGAAAAAGCCCATGATCTGAAGTATGAACATATTTAATAGAATAACAAAATTGAAGCAATAACCGACATAAAGCATAAATGGTTCTACTCAGCCTGGTTCTCAATGCTGGTGGCGAGAACAGAGCACCACCAACAAGGAGCTTCAGGGAGAGGAGGAAGAACCCCACCCTCACTGAGCTCCCTTCTCTTATAATGAGCATGATGAGGTGGTGTGGGACACACCTGTGAGTCAGCTGCCTTGATTGGAACTCTCAGCTGACTCGGGGCTACTGATGGCTGCCTGCATGGCTGGCCCATGGGGCTGTGCCTGGGGAGCCAGGACACCCAACATAACGGTTCATCACCTTAATTGCACTAAGCAATGCCTTTAAAGCTAACCACCCAGCTGATTTCAAAGGCTGTACCTGCACAGCATTTCTAAGTATAGAGGAAACTGCAGGAGCAATGTGCAGATGCAGGCCAGATGCTGAAGGCCTATGCAGGCGAGTCCTTCTGCTGATGGATAAGAATTCTGTCTGAGGACAGACTGACAGCTCATTCCTGCTGCTTTGTGTAGACACATCTGGGACTGTGGGGTCTCCATGCAGGACGAAGGAGACACTCGACTTCCCCAGCAGGTGCCTAAGTGCATGCTGCAGCTTACAGACCATACCCTCCATGATCCCTTCTTTTAGGGAGAAGGTGAGCAAGAGTTACTGTAAGCTGTGTAAGGCTTCAGGATTTGGAGGCAGTTCATAGCCTGCTCCACCCTTCCTCCTATGACTGATCCAACATTAGATGATGAAAATTCTAGCTGTGCTTGATTCAATTCTCCAGCTCAAGATCTAGAGGGCTTCCAGCAGAAGGGAGAGAAGAGTGGATCTCGGTTCAACTCCGCTTGTCATACACATTTTTTAAGCCTGTGTACCCATCCAATCAGCCCAAGCAGCCTGGAAACCTGACCACAGCACATTTACCTCTAAGTCAAAGCTGGATCAGCTTCCAGGAACATGCCCTGTTTAGCCTAGCTCAGGGGGATGGAGAGGCACCTCAGCAACCTGCCATGAATAGGGTGGCCCCATCTTGTTTCAATATAAAAACATGCAAGGTTGGGATCACCAGAAGGCTGCTTTGTCTGCATATTTACAGATGACTACATGTACTCACCAGCTTTTCAAGAAAAAAAATAAAAGAGCAAAACATTGTGGCTACACTGTTCAACCTGCAAGTTACGGACTAAAACACCAGCAGAGCAGAAATCCTTCCTGACTCACAATGAGAGGATCTTGCACTGCTTCATGCAGGTGCAACAGACCCAGCAAGCGAGAAGACACAACTCAAGACAAGATCTGTTTAGAAAGTCACACTATGCGTCATGAAATAACCTCTTCCTTTCCCACTTGTACTACCTGAAGTCTCACTTCACCAAAGCCACACAACAAAACACACATTTTCTTCCCCACTCCAAGCTCTGTGGCATTCTTTATGCCAAGGATGAAGCTGGAAGAGTAAAGATGTTGCCATTACTCCCTGTTTCAGAGCCTTTCATACTCTGTGCTGGTTGGAGCAGCTTGTGGATGCTCTAGCTCTCTCCAGCTCTCTCCCTTGCAGTAAGATAACTGAAGTACCTCATACCAGTAGAGAATGAGGAGAATTAAATGCTAGTCTACAGCTCAACATAGCTTTTGCACTAGAATGTCAGTGCACAATAACAAAGCAAAAATAACAGCTATGTCTGTCACCTCTGCAGCAGCAGGCAGCATCTCAGTCCAAGTTTCCCGCGTAGTCATTTATAGCAGCAGAGAGCAGGTGGAAATCATTGCTGTTCTGATCTGGTGGCATTTTACACCCACTCTGGTTCAGAGAAAATCACTGTAAAGAGGTACATCTTAAGAGAGGCAAATTTATAGCAGTTTCCTTAAGACAAACAGTTGGCAGCAGCTAGTTTCCATGCTCACTATCACATACCTGCAAATAAAATCAGTTTGCCTGAGCAAACGTAATTGTGAGAGGCTCTGGCATGCTGACAGAAGGGAGGAATCAGTTAAGATGCTAACAAGCACCCATCTGTGGCACAGAGCAGGTGATAATCCCAGCTCCAGCCTGCACATCCCTTCCCAGGTCAGTTCACCTTGTGCAGGTTCTCTCCCTCCCTGGGGAAAAGGGGAGGCAAACTCACTCTTCTTGCTCCCAACAAATTTGAATCTGTCATTCAGAATCTGTGTTTCTTCTTACAGAGCCGACAAAGTGACAGCAATAATTAATCTTACTGTGTACAGAGCTGATTGATATCAAGCAGAATTAAACTATTGTAATCGAGTTAGTCCGTTGCAGATGTGTGAAGTGCTACAGTTTATCAAATTCTGCAGGCACACAATTTGATTCTGCATGACGAGGGAAAACAATACTGACAAGAGCCAATAATATGATGCAGGATTTTGTGAATACCTTTTTTTGGCTCTTAGAAAGTGCCACACTTGTCAGCTGTACAAAAGGTGCCATGACATGTTAATACATGTCATATCAAAATTGTCAAAGGAGGCCGCACGCTGGCTCCGTGGGGATGTGCTCTGTGTTCAGATCAACATGTGCATGCACAGACTTCTTGTGAGACACCAGAACTTCAGAAGCTGAAGGCTCCTGAAATCAAGTAATGGGAATAAATGTGCAGATCTATAAAGGTGTGAAAAGATGCTGCTAAGGGGGATGTGGAAATAGAAGCAAGACTCAATAAGGACAATTATCTCTGTCAAAGGCTTTCGGTGATAGATGTCAGCTGCCATCACAGTAGGATGAGGGAAAACCACAACATGAATATTTGATTAAATTAGGCCAACCTGAAGTCTCTGCCAGAGCATGTGATGCGACATGTTTTCTATGGGATGTCAGGGTTTTTCTTTCACAATGGATTATATCTTTGTCTTGCTTCACCAGTTTCTTTTTCTTCTTCAGCTGAAATGCTTTTAGCACTCATAACAAAAGGTACAGCTTGTCAGTGCTGGGGACATCTGGCATGCCATGCCAGCTCGGCAGCAGGCCCACTCCCTCCCCAGCATGCTCCCCGCTAACCTGAGGTGCAATTATCACAAACAGGCTGAGGGCACAGTCAGAGCAACAAGACAGGCTGAGCTCATCTAGCAATTGACTGCCTGCAAAAACAGGCAGCCCTGCTCTTCTATCCCACCTCTCTCCCCAGTTTAGGTCTGCTCATTCCTGCCCCTTTCTTGGTGCTGGCTCTCATGGTAACCCCCACATCCCCATCAAGGTGATTCCATTCACTGAGCAGGCAGATATCAAATCTGGGGGACAAAACCAAGTAGAAAGTTTCTTATGCCACAGCCAGTACAAGGCCAAGGGACAAGAACATGAGCAAGGATGCCAGAAGGGGGAAGAGACATGACCCTTGGGGCAACAGTAAGGAATTGGCTCATCTCTCCCAACAGCCAGCCAGAGAACCTGTTGTGTTCAGAAGGAGCAAGTGCTATCAGGCCTTTATTTGATGCACCACAGACAGCTGAGACAGCCTGGGGACCATCTATGCAGAATTTACTAACCCCTTGGCACTTATTCACTTTTCACTCATGATGCTTTACATCTAACCTAGATGATAAATCTCCTGTACTCGATCCTGTTCTTCATTCCCTGTAGAGAACGAAGCTGCTCTGCCTTCTCTTAGACACTACATGCTGTCAACAAATCACTTGCTGCATGGATGTTTGCTTGCAAAGACTAACCTGTAGGGAATGGATTATTTTCATTAACAGCCTGGTCTGTTGTTCAGCACAGATCCTAAGTCTGTTAAATGTACCCTGACTTGTCCACTCAGTCTCCTGTTTCAAAGACTTTTTTTCCAGACTAGCCAGTCTTTTCTGGCAGATGCCACCAGAATAGGAGCCCCTTGGTACCTCAAGCAGCTCCACAAACCATGCTGCCACGCAGTTACCTCCCCCTGCCCCAAACATGCAACCACAAAGAGGGACACGTCCACCTATCCTGCTGACTCCCTTCTCCCAGCATGGAAGTAAATGTTTCTAATCCACTGAGGCAATGAAAAATGAGCAAGCAGGAGTGGGTCAGACAGGAAACTGGACCTTTCCTCCCTACAGAAAAACTACATGGCAGCATTTACTGCATGTGTCTCTGACTGCAAGAGCAACACACTAGTGCTGGAAGGTTGTTGAGACTCACTCCTGCTATCACAAATAGCTCTTCCATGTAAGATTGCACATAAATTGATCAAACTTTCTTCTTAAACTAATTAAGTCTGTGGCATCTGTTGCAAGGCCAGACACCCCTAATGCCTAAAAGCCCTCTGCTAATTTCCAGCCTCTGTCCATTTTGCAGCTGGTTTATACTGATTTTCTCTGTTTACCTCCTAACAATTCCATTGACTGACTCCTTGACCTCATATTATTTAGTGTTTCATTGTGTTCCTTCATGCTCCAACACTAACAAAAGGAACTGCAACCACAGAACACAGTCAGAGCAGCAGGAAGAATCATAAAGCTTTAAACAATTATGAAGGGATGGGGCAAAAGGTAAGGAATAGTCTACAGCTGAATCTTGCAGTTTTTCTGCATAATAAGTAAACAAGGAAGGACTAGAGAACTGGAGCTATCAGTTTGAAATGAAACAAGATTCTCCATGCTGCACACAAATGGAACAGCATTAATAATCTCATACAATGGCCAATTCTGTGTTAGATCTGTATTAATGAGGCTGAGCAAACACAGCTGGGGAACTGGCTTTGAGGAAGGAGGAAGACTTGAGAAAAAGAAACGTAATCGTTGGAAAGAGCCAAGAAGGCAAATTTACTGTTACTGGAGTAACAAGGTAGAACTCACCAGACAGTTCTTGTAAATAGATGTGGGAAGCTATGCTTCCCCTGCTCTGCAGAGGGAAGATGAACATGAGAGGTTTTGTCTTGCCTCTAAGCAAGCAAGAGCTACTTTTAGTGTCATTTGATTCTGTGGAAGGAGGATCAAGGTTCAGGAGCTGAGTGGTACAGGGGTTGGAGCCAGCCAGAAACATGCTTGGGCATGTAAGAGAGCACAAACAAGGCTTCCTCTTTTCAGTGATTTGCTCTTGCCTGATAGAAGGTGATTCTTTATTCATGCTTCTCCCTTCTCTCCAATTAACAGCACCTCCTGCCCCAAGATTACCAGCCTGGGCAGTTCACAAGAGCAGTTAAAAGAGAGAGGGAGCTCTTAAAATAGAGCAGATTCATTTCTGTGAAGCTCTCGAGGTTATCTTTCTTGGCTTTCAAGGCTCTTGTTTGCAACACCTCCCCTTTCAATAACCAAGATTCAAAGTTTCTGAAGTCTTTTATCAAAAATCTCCTGAAATGTATCACTTAATGGCCTTTCAGAGAGAACATCTTCACAGGCAGCAAGCAAAGAGGTAACTTAACAAAGAATCATTATAGGAATGATTAGGCTTTCTGCTGGCAACATCAAAGAGTTTATTTACTTGATACAGGACTGCAAAATAGACCAGAAAATGTTATAAAATGTTCCAGCTCATCTGAGAAAAAGCACAAAAGCCTCATGTACAGCTGTATCACCCTTTGTAAGCTAAAAGTGAATAAAAGCCCAGTGCTGAATTCCATGACTACAAAACCATGAGAAGCAAGGGGCTCTGACCACAGTGCAGTTAAGTATCTACAGAGATGTAACTAGGTTTCGGAGAAATTCTTGTGAATAAGTCAAACCATTTTACTTTCCATGCTTAAAAGAAGTTTGAGAATTTTTGAAGTTGCACTGAAAAACTCAAAAATTGATTTTTTTTTTTCATTTAAAATCACAAAAGCTTAGGGTTTAGTTGCTGGGAAACATTCTTTTCCACATCTTTTGTCAAATAAAAGCTTAGAAGGAGTCTGCAGAAATGGCATTTTGAGTGCAATTTCCATTTCTGTCAGAGCTTTTGCCACTGAAAATTCTGGCAAAGGTGTTTTGTTTTTGCTGGCACTACTGCTCATTCGTAAAAATCAGGTAAATCACTAGAGACAAGCACAAACAATTAATGGTCTCTATTGCACGACACATTAGTCGCTTGTTTTGTTTGAAGGTACTGCTGGTTTGCACCAACACAAGAGGTCCAGGAGTGAAGTGAGCAGGGACAAGGCAGCAGTGACATCTTTCTTCCCAACTGAGGACAAGGGCATGCCCATGCTGTGTGAGCCCAGCAGGACCAGGCACTGCTTCTGCACAGGTTGTCCCTGTTTCATGATGAGCTGGCTCTACTGATGACCCACCAGAGTAGGAGCTGAGATGCCTTGTGGAGGGCTCTTTGCTGCTTAGGAATGACAGAGCAAGTAGGGTGAGATGGAGCTGCAGTTGTTCACATCCTAATAATGAAATAACATGAAGAACACCACAACTTAGCAAGGTGGTGGTCATATAGCACCTAGCACAATCAAAACCACCTCCAGTTCAGACTCCAATAGGTATAACAGGTTCAGTCATTCATGCTTGGCCTGCCAGGGCACCTAGCAGAACTGTCTACATTTGTTGGCGGTGAACACGAGTGCAGAGTGGGTCAAATGAAATAGCTCACAAATTCCAGTGTTTTCACTGGAAAACATACTGGTTTTATTCTGGTAAGAGCATGCTAGGCGGCCATTTTCACAGTTTCAGAACAACACATTCCATTCTATGTCAAAGAAATGTTTGGACCAACACAATCCTTTAGCTTTTTTATTTTACATTTCTGTGGGAAGATGAAAAGAGTTGGGGAGGGGTATCAACCCACAGGCATTTTCCTCACACGTCCCTAGTTCAGTCAGCAAACCAAAAAATCAATTCTTCACCTGTTTCTAATTCCCAGGGTCACTAAATGTGAAACACTTTCTTTTCCAGTAAGTCATTTCTAATAAAAGGCACTAAACTCAGTGGTCAAATGGCTTTTGTGTGGATCTGGAGACATATGAATTGAAATGAAACTAGTGTCCAGGATCCCCTTTTCTCCACAAAAGACAGGTATTGAAGTGGAATGGTTTTCTAGAAGCTAGTGGATGTGTGGGTTAAGTTGTTCAATAGGTTTTATGATGATTTTGACATTCATTCAGCATAAGCAGCATTTTACTATAGTGGTTTCTGTACAGAGAAAGGTATTGGATGTATTTCAATGCAATATTTTGCTAATCATCACTATTATGAGGCTGCATTTCTGTAGAGAGAGGGGAAGGCAGCAGTGTAAGCAGGTCCCTTGCTGATCTAACGATTTCTGCTCTGTAGCTACGCAATTCCCAGTATGTCTCCACAATAAAAAATTCTAGGTCTTTACACAGCACCTATCAGCATGGTGGGGTGGGGACAGCTTGATTTTCACCGCAGGGACCCTCTTGCATCCATCACAGCACAACTTAATAGTGATACTAAAAATAAAGCTTTTGCCATGTAGGAAGAGAGAAGTCACTCCCCTCCTGCTTCAGCTTTTGTTCGACTCAACAAGGTGACCGAGTCCCTCTCGCCTCTTCAAAACCCAGGGCTTGCTTTGTTTGCAAGGGTTTGGGAACTATTATTTCCAATGTTTTCTCACAGTTGGTCACTGGCAGTGGAAGATGTCCTCCAGCACAGCTAACCCAGCAATCCCAAGCACCTCATGCCCGCATTGCACAATGTCCCTCCCAGATGCACAGCTCCCAGCATAAGCAATGCAGCCACAGTTTCGTATATTTTTCTACTCACACAAACCATGCACCTCACTATTTCAGGAGACAATGCTCCCCCACAATAACAGGTTTTTGAAGAGCTGCAGTGGTCCCACATCCTGTGCCAAAGCCCTGGAGACAGCATGCCTGCCACTGTGACAAGTGAGCTAGAGGGGACAGAGATGCAGCATCAACAGACACAGCCCCTATGCCTCCAGCCATCAGCTCTCAAGCTCAGCTCTGCCCTCCTTTGCCTGTCTCTTCCTTTGCACTGGCAGAAGCTCCTTGGCTGGGTGCAGCCCCGCTTTCATCTTCAGATTTGGAAAGTTCAATATTGCCAGCACGGGTAGGGAGCTGCTATCCAAGTCTTGGAGCTGCACACATGGATCAACAAGAGATGCAGATCCTGAGGCTGCAACAGATTGTCCATAGCAAGTCTGCAGACCTCTGCCTCCACAAAGGCTCAGGAACAGCATCCAAACACACTCCCTCCATTTGGGGGTTTCATATACACCTCCAGGGGTAATTTTCTCATGCCTCCTAATATTAGGAGGTACAGAGCTGGCATGAGAAAATTACTTCTGGAAGTTTGAGCAAAGATTTACAGGGTGGGGGGAGACTGGCTGTATTTCTTGCTTTAGTACAGCCCACAGTGTGTTTCCTCTGTAGCTCACTCACTCTAGGACATCACTGTAGCTGTACAAAGACATGACTTTTCCTTCCCCACAGGCACACACACTCGGGATGAAGCTGGAGTTGGAACTCCATCGCATAGCTTTGTCACAGCTGTCACTAGTTCAGGAAAAAGAGTCGTGAAACTCCTCTTCCATTTTGAGCTAACCACTGAGCAGTGTGTTAATTTTCTGGGTCAGCATCCCAGGATTTTCTTTCTCCTGGCATGCTGTTCAATACTCTCCACTCTTTGACATCATGTACAACTTCTATAGCAAGAGAGTGCTTAATCCTCTCTGAAGTAATTTCTTTCTTCTTTTATGACTGGAGCCCTGGACAGTCTGTTATGCTTCAACCCCAGCGCTATATTTAACTCAGCCATCTTGTTCATTCTTCCTCTCGTCTACAGCTTGGCTAAAGGGAGAAATAGCAGTCATGAATAAAATACCAGGAAGAAAGTCAAATTGTTCAACATGCTTTTAGGCAAATTGCAGCATCTGGAAAAGGGCTGGATTTCTACAACGTTCTTTATTCTGATTGGGGAGGATTTCCATACAGCTTACTGCTCAGAGCTGAAATGCAAGAGTTAAAAAAATGCGACTTTAGGAACCTAACAAATGGGACAGAATTTGAAACAATGGTTAGATAACAATTAATTTACTCTGGTCAGAGGGAGCTGCCTCTGACCTAAGTTCTGCAAATCAGGTGACAGCACATGCAATGGGAAAATGTAGCTCCCAGGGTATATATTTCACATAATACTTTCCAGCAAACTTTGGTCACCACTGTACAATCTTGCTCAAGCAAAACCAGTTCAACATGGCATTTGTCATCACTTCCAAAATAAGAAAACTCGATTTGTCTACATTTAGATGCCACCACGCTGTATGTAACTGATTGCTTTCCATGTTCATTATGACACTCTCTTCAAGACAAGCACCCTCTCATTTTGTTATATCCATAGGATACAGCCACAACACAAGGAAGACGAAGAACATGAATTAGGGCTGCCTAACTCTGACATTGATCATATGGTTGCCCCACCTCAGATGTATGATGTGGATACACCCTTCACCACCTCATCCAAACAGCAAGGAATGACCACAATTGTCAGTGACTGACAATCCTGAACTGTCTTATCTACAAGAATTAGGTATGTTTGGTTTTTGTCTGAACAAACACAAATCTTCAACATCTGTACAGTTTATTTAATGCTGCTTTGTTCATCTTCAGCAGAAGCATGTTTTCCTGAAGCATATAGAGCTTGCACTGGGGGAAAAGAGGACAGCTGTTTCAGATACCTCTGCTTAAAAAGAGGCTCCTACTACATGCAAAGGCACGCAAATACAAATAGTCTGATCTTCAGAAGTATGGTAGATTCAGATAATTTTTAATGACCTGGGGAAAAAAGTTGCCAGTCCTCCTTCTATTCAGTCAGTTTTCTAAATAGGACATTTTTATTTTCTGTTTCGCCTCAGCACACACAACTGAGAAGCTCCAGATTTCAGCCTTTGAAATGTTAGTACAACCATGTGAGTGACAGCCCACAGAGCAGACACCAGCACACACACATGCTTACAACACTAATGTTCAGATGTCTAAATTCACAAAACTGTAATGTGCTGAAAAAGCTGATCAGCAGTCACATTTTTAAACAATTTCAATCTGCTCTATTTCATATGTTTCTCTTGGTGACAGCAAAACCTCATGCAAATCTGCTGCATAGCCCCAGCAATAGAAGGGTCTTGTGTACACATTGGCAGCAAACGATGAATTTCACATTCAGCTTTGAGACTTGGAACCAACTGAACTTAAAACCCACCTACAAAGGCATGGCACACACATTAAAGTTTCCACTCCCAGTGTACCAAGCAAGAACTGTTTTACTCTGAATCTAGACCCTTTTTGACTGTTCCCCAAATCTGGAACTGATGCAGAAACCAGAGATTAGATAAAAGCACCAATATTTGTTTAGTAGCCAGTTAAAGGAAGAGCAAACTCCATTTACATTTTAAACTTCAGATTAGTCTGACAAATGAACCAGGAAAAAGATGAGCCAGGAGAAACTGAAGCCTTTAGCCTGTGACATCCTGCTCTCAGCAGGGATTTCTGTCACAGACAGATGCTCCATATCCCCAGTGGCACTGCTTCCCATTGCAGCAGAAACTATTCTCCTCTGCACCCTTGGCCATAGAGAGAGCTAGTGGGAGATGATGCCTCCAGCCACCAGCCAGTGTCCAGGGAAGTCTTCCACTACCCCTATGATAAATAAGGGAGGTGTGGAAAGGCCAGTTGCTTTGCACCAGCTGTCTGGGAGGTTGGAGGAAGGCCAATCTCCTCATTGTTCTGTGAGGCTGCTTTTTTTTTTTACTGTTTTGTGTCCTTTTTGTTCCACCAGACCCACTCTAAATAGGCATTTCCTTTGCTATTAATGAAATCTGCTTCAATTTCAAAAGTTCTGTTTGCAGGCTGTAATCTCAGTCCCAGTCCAATTTAAATATCTGTTGTTTTGGTGGTGGACTTCTGGACTATGTCCCTCTAGCTCAATGCCAAAAACATAACGGAGAAAATTTCACCCACCGTTAGGAGCCATCTGGTTATGCTGCTCTGAAAAGTGAGACAGATAAGGAGCTGTATGATACCCATGTAAGGCAATTTGCTGGCCTGTTTATCATACCTGACTCTGGGGTGCACAGCTTTATTTTGATTTGATAAAAAGCAAAGGAGTACAGCTGCAGCACACTGCTGCTGCACTAAGCCGACAGATGGGCATCACTGTAAGGAAGCCACATGGCATTTTTTTGTTAAATTCAGCTCATTAGGTTTTATCTGCAATATGTTGCTGTATTGGCAGAAAACCTTTTAACGAGCAGAAACATTAGCCAAAGTTTGTCAACAGATATGGGGAAGATCCTATTGTGGAAGGGTATGTGCTGGGGCAGGGGTGGGGTTTGATTGTTTCTCCATGCTCAGAAGCTGACTCTTCAAAGTTTATTCAGCTTGCTCTGTAATTTGTACCGTAATGGTTGTCCTGACTAGCATATTAATAGAGCTGCTATTCACAGGTTGTAAATGTTGGTGTATTTCAAGACAGTTCACAAATCACTTCATCTGAATAGGTGCAGAAAGTTTGTCAGCAAAACCTGGAAAGTGTAAATTTTTCCTTGCCTCTAATAGATAACAAAACCCGAGATGCTCACATATCTGTAAAAGTTAAAAGTACGTTCCAAAGCCAAGAACTACATCTGCTTTGTCAGGCTGTATTATGATGAGATCGTTTGAGTTGTAAGCAGTCCTTTCCTGTCTTGGGTCACTGCTTTAATTCTAATGGGCCAGCTTAACATTCTTCAAGTGGAAAACGAAGCTAATTTCCATGCATTAACAGCAGCTTTGGCTACAGATTGGTAAACTTAATATTTGTAAAGCAAAGCAAAGTATTTTCAATCCACAGAAGAACTATCAGAAACTCTGGAAAATTTCTTCTCAGGCAAAGGAGTTGAAGGGACTGCTCTGGGGGCTCCCAGGCATGTCAGTGCCTGCTCACTTGGAAGCCCCAGTACCAGCCACTGCAAAGAGCTGGATCTGAGTGAGGTATGTGACCAGCAGGACTAGGGAAGTGATTGTCCCCCTGTCCGCACCACTGGTGAGGCTGCCCCTCGAATCCTGTGTTCAGTTCTGGGCCCCTCACTACAAGAAGGACACTGAGGTGCTGCAGTGTGTCCAGAGAAGGGCAGTGGAGCTGGGGAAGGGTCTGGAGCACAAGTGTGATGGGGAGCGGCTGAGGGAACTGGGGGGTTCAGTCTGGAGAAGAGGAGGCTGAGGGGAGACCTCATTGCTCTCTACAACTCCCTGAAAGGAGGGAGTAGTGAGGGGGGGTCGGTCTCTTCTCCCAGGTAACAGCAACAGGACACTTTAAAAGAAATGTAGATGTGGTGCTGAGGGGCATGGTTTAGTGACAGACTTGGCAGTGTTAGGTTAATGGTTGGACCTGATGATCTTAAAGATCTTTTCCAACCTAAATTATTCTATGATTCTATTAGGAGCTCTCACAGGTCCCTCTGACACACAGATGTGCATCAGCTTACATATTAAAGGCCATCTAGTTAGCCAGGAAGCAATCACATCTGCCTCTTAGTCCAGGTCAGAAGTGTGCTTTTGAAGCAGCCACCCTGACCGTTCCCACTTTGCTTTGGGTGACATCCATGAAGTGGTCTGGGAGCTCATGCTCTGGATTCTTCTTGGATGAAACTAATCCACCAGATGAGCTGCAATAACACCCCAGTCCTTAACGGGCACTCAGTCCATGAATTCATCTGAAGCAGTCCCCCCAAAACATACACAGTATGGACATCAGGGCCTCAGCACCATTTCACCCTCCACATCTACAGCATCAGGTTACTTGCTAAAGTAAATACATCAAAGAGTCTCTTTTGTTTTAATTTATGGGTGGTAAATTTAATTTAACACTGGTGACTTCCATTTACTTCAAATTCAACCCAAATCAAATCAAACTCAACTAAAATTTAATAACTCCAGCTTAAACCAAAGTGCGAATACCTACACAGTTTTCTGGTTACTCTAAATTTACCAGTCTGATGTGATACCTTGAATTAAACCATACCAACTCAGCATCTAAATGTAACTTAGTATCTGTAAAAGAAAACATTTTTCAGTAATGCAGAGAGTTGAGCTATGTTTTCCATTAGTGGAAAATGTGATGACATTCTGAGATACTTTGTATTTTTATACTGTCTTTTATTTTTAGCTGTTTCTCTATTAGAGCAGTGCCCATTATCTTTCTATAATTAAAGGTCACTGCTCCTGTTACTATCTAGAGCTATAAAACTTCATGGTAGGCTGCCACATCTTGACCCAGAGTTAATAGATGTATCTTAGATCATATATTTCCCCATTTTTCCAGTTGCCTAACCCATGTGCATACAATAGACACTCTCCAGCTCTCAGCTATTTTAGAAGCATATCTGAAAGATACTGCAGAAGGGTAAGGTCTCTGTTTCTGGGAGAGGCAGCTGTAGTCATCATTGATATCAACCACCTGGACCCGGGTTTCACGAGCAAGGAACATGCAAGCTCCCACAGTGGGGAACACACCAGCACCGCTGGTTTGCTCTCTCTTTGCCAGGGAAGAATTGAGCCCGTGGCCTCCTCCCAGGAGACCAGCTGCAGTGCTGGAGATGGCAGGGAAAGCTGCTCCCTTTGGTAATCACAGTCCTCTCACAGAAGTGATACCTGAGCAAACTAAGTGTGGGAACTACTGGCTTATACTGAAATCTCTTTTGGCTGGATTTGCCTTTTTGCTTGATTTCTGCAGAGCAGCCAGAAAGTGGAATGCTAACCCATAAGTAAAGTTCACTGGCATTTTGTAATTCAAATAAAGAATACCTTAGACTTACTGCCAGCTCCCTCTGGCCTTGCTTCTGCTGCCATGCAGTCAGAGCTTATTTTACCGTGGGTAAAATGGACTCTATGAACGCAAAAGATGGTTTCATGTGTAGAAAATAATAGACATAAAGATGTAAAGTTTTCTATATGCTTTTGACCTTTTTTTTTTGTCATGATGATCTGAATCTGCTAACCAACAGTGCAACTGAGACTGCAAAATAAGGGAAACATTTATTCCCTCAGAAATAGGACTGTTTCCCAGTAGTCCATGAACTCCACTCATTTCAACACTAGATGTTTTCCTCCATTGCATGCACTAGAAATTTTTCTGTCCTTTTAAACTTCAGTTTTGCTGGGGAAAAAAAAACCAAAACAACATCTAGTCGCACATGAAAGAGATAAGCTTCATATTAATTGAACAGCAGAGATTCTACACTTCAAATTCTGCCTGAGAGCTTGTGTGGATATTGCTTTTCAAGGGCAGAAAGGGGAATGGCTTTTCCTGATAGCCATTGTATATACAGATACTACAGGAAAAAAGCAAAGGGCTATCAGCATGGAGGGAGGGAGGGAGAAGACATGGTAGGCTTGATTTTGGCAAAACGCCCCCAGGTTTTACTTGAGATAGGGTCTGTGTAAAGAATTAGGTCTCAACTCTGCTGAAAGTAAAAGTCTTCTGGCATCCAAGTTGTAATTGATATTCATGAAAATGTATGAGATTAACGTACTCACTTGGCACTGCCCTTCAGCCTTATGATGAACGCAGCTGGGTCTGAGAGGAGATGGCAGAGAATACAGAGGAGCGGGAAAAGTAAAAGTGAAACAGGGAAGAGGAACTAAGCAAACAGAGCTGATTCATTGAAATATTTCCTTTCTGTGGATTTGCTGACCAAATGCTGGTCTCTTGCACCACATAACACTGGGGTTACATAAGCTTTACCCCAGTGACCTGAGCTGCTAACACACCCTAGACCTGTGCTCTTTCCAAGCACGCATCAGAGCCGGTAACAAGTTCCTCCACAGGAAGCTTTTCTCATCCTAGAAGAGCAACACTGACCCTTTGCTGTTTGGTTTCAGGGATGGGATGCAGGACAAAAAGGACCTAGCACACTGTCAGATTTCCTGCAGCTGTGAGCAGTGATGTGCCAGAAGCATCAGGCAGGAGGGTCTCCAGAGCTTGGATGTGATATGCCACCAAAAGCTTCCCAATGTCTTGGTATAAACTTGGGACACAGTATATTGTCCCATGGGAAGAGAGCAGAGAAATAAAGGCACCCCAGATGGTAGCTTTTGTTAGAGTTTTCTTATGGGTACTTCCTCCCTCAGTCGTGTAACCTGGCAGCCCTAGGTGCCAACTCCTCATCGTGCTACGCCTTGCAATGCAGCAGAGAAAGTCTCTCAGCCCCTGCTGCACTGCTGAGCTCAGTTGCCTGGCTGTACCCTGAGCACTCTGCCTTCTGGGCTGCCTTCCTCTGCCCGAGGCTTTCAGCAAGTAATCTGGATGTTTCCAAACAACTGGAGCTCCCTCATTCTTTGTCAGGGTCTCCTTACACTAATGTTTTTTCTGACCATCTCATTTTCTGAAATGCTTCATCAGGTAACTATAAAATCCCATCTGTGGCATTTCATTTCAAGGACCAGCAGGTTTTGCATGCCAACACTGTCTTTGCTGCAGAAAGCAGGATCAAAACCAAGCATTTTTCAAGCAATTTTCCTGTTGAACCTCAGGAGACTCCCTTGTCTCTCCTTATTCACTTCAAGACAGCAGAGTTTAATGCACCAGACATATTCTCTTTACAGCCTCTTCATAGCAATCGTCCCCTATGATGAAATTTCTCAGAAGATGAAGTTGTCCAATACCCTTACTCTTTGTTTGTGCTGTTCCTCTCATCCTGCAGAGGGTGATCAGTGTTGCCCTGTCCTTCATCTTGCAGAAAACACAGATGCATGTCCTAAAGTCATTGGAGGACCTTGCCCTATCCTTGAACATTGTTACTCTCCAGCAGAACACTTTTAGCTCTTTACATTTTGCTAATTATCTTGACAAGACTTTCACCTCCCTTTGTGGGTAGGGCAGGAGGAGAGTATTGAGAGATAGCAGGTCATTCTGTCCTCTACCAATCATCATCTTCAGAGACATTTAATCCAGTGTTGGCCATGGCTTGGTCCTGCCTTTTCATTAACATCTTTATGGAAGGACTAGACTATCATATGATACTAAGTGAAATGTAATTGTGGACCCAAAGAAAACCTTCCTGTTGACCTCTGTCTATGATTAGTCTCAATAACAGTGTCTGCAGTGTAACCCATACACCCTTGCAGAAATTATGTTGTTCCTCTGGTGTACCAGAAAAATGCGAAAGATAAAAGAACTGCAGGAAGGACCTTGTTCAGGGACAAACATCTCAGTGAAACCATCCTAAGGAACAAAATCAGAGTGATGAATATCTGCCTTGCTTATAAGTCCTGTTTGGCTCCACCTACACTGCAGAATCTCTTCTCCCACGACTGTAGTGTAACTAACTCAAGGGTTGTACAATCACCTTTGCTGGCATGCCATAGTGAATATGTGTACAGCACATCTGACATGTGACTAGACTGCTTTACAGTGAAAAAACCCTTGAAGCTTATCGTGGAAAAGAAAGAAATTGAAAACTTAAATATTGCTACTGAAGTACTACCATGGAACATCCTTGGAGTAATGTTCCTATACTCCAAGTTTCTCCAGAAGCCACATACCCTGCCATATTATATCCCCATCACACACTACAAAATATTCTCCAGATGAGGAGACAGCTGTTCGTGGTGCATGAGGGAACAGGCAGTCCATCTGGGAAATAAAATTCCCATAAGACATCCTTTGAATATATGTAAATAAAATATTATTCTCAGTTATCTGACTTAAAGGGGAAGTAAAGGACAAAGCAGCAGCTTTACTCAAAAAGTTTGACTTCACTGGAAGTCCTGTTTGCTGTTGAAGACAGTCTCAGAGGACGTTTTCAGCCAAATCTAACGTTTCTTAAAGCTCACAGCTGAGTGTGCTGGAGCACACTTTGGTCCCCAGGCTGCTCAGGGGAGTGCAGCAGGGGTAGTGTTTGGGGAGGGGCTGCTGCCATGAAAGAGGAGCAGCTCAACAAGCTGTGGTGTCTATGGAAAGAAGTGTAATGGGAATTTGTCTTTTTTTTTTTTTTTTTTTTTAAGCTAAGGAAGTCTCACTTTAAAAATTAAATCCAACTTCCTCTTAAGGACCGTAAAAGAATATGCCAGACCAAAACCTGCCTGTACTTGGTGCACATTTGTTTAAAATCAAAAGAGAATATTGCTTAGGGCCCTGCTCACACTTACTGTGTAGTAACCTCATCGCTGCACATGGGTGTTGCTGCAGTGACGGCATCACTGCACGTGCAGGCTTGCTGCCCTTTGACCTCCAGTGCAAGGAACACATGGGTGGATTGAACATGCTGTCTCCACGAATGCTGCAGGGATAGCTGGCAAGGTGCTGAAGACTTTCCTGGATGGAAGGAAGAGGACTCAGAATTTCCTCTGGCCCTCACTTTGCCGTTGTATCTTGTTTAAAAGGGTTGGTTTTACCATTATGAAAGAAGTAGGTCACAGATAACCCTTACCAGTTCCCATCTACTCACTTTGCTACTGATGTGGATTAGCACAAAAAAAGTAACATTATTCTTTTCTCACATAAGGATAATGCAAATTACCTTCTCACATTTAATTCCATCACATGAAAGAGGGACAGCTGAGCCGCCCACACCTCCCTTTGATTTTCTTCTGTACGTTTTTCACTGGGTTACTGGGACTTCCCCCTCATCCCTTTAGTATCAGCACAGAGGCAAGACCTTGTTAGGCTGCCTCTTTGTATTTAAGAAACCAAATCTGCCCGCCCTGCTTGCACTGAAAATCCCAGGGGAAAGAAAAACACTTTCTGACCTCCAAAGTGTTTTCCGAATTAAGTAGGTCCTTTCTTTTTCACCAGAGACCGCAGAACAAAGCTGGTAGTGATCGGTCTTTATGAACTGGAGAGATACTGGGAAGTGATGCAGCTCAGCATTCAGTGTGCCATTACCCCAGAGACGGATTCCCTCCAATTTACTTTCCCAGTTTTGTTTCTCTCTTGTGTGGCCACATTGTCCTCCCTCTGCTTTTATCCCAGGGCTGAGCAAGGAAAGCATCGAGGTCCAAACTGATAAACAGCAGATGAATTCCATCACTGTGCTCAGTGGCTCTTTCTGCACTTTAATTGACTTCTTAGGTCAATCAGGACTTTATAGGCCAATTTTTCCTTATCTTGGTAGTAACAGTGCACACATGGAATGGAGATATTTATATCCAGCTCCAGGAACAGCATGCTCACTATATTTATCTTTCCAGGCGATTGTGCCAGACTCATCACCATGGTACCTGCAGTCCACAGACTTTTAGCTACAGCCTTTTGATACAGAAGCCATTTGGTAGCCCTCATCCAACTGCTGGGAGCCATGAAGTGCAAGGGACCATTGATGCTGCTCTTGAGTTATTTGGGGAAGAGGGGAAATGTTAGTCTTGTTAATCATTTCTTACTGTTTGCATCGTAGTACGGTCTGGTATGCTAAGTGCCTTAGCTCTCCTTCCTGGCTGAAGGTTTGTGGATTATTAATCATCCCTACTTTCAAATATATAAATCATGATAACAGGAAAGGCAAAGGAGGAGAAGCAGCAATCTGCTGTTAACCCTTCCAGCTCAGAGGATGTTGTGTTCCTGCCTGATACATCTTCCTGATCTCATCAAGGGTCCTGGGCTGTCCCTGTGCCAGTCACCTCACCAGTCACCTGCCCCCTGTATTTTTAAAGCCAGCCTCAAACCCACTCAACATGGTAGTCTCATATCCACCAGTTTTGGGGTTGAATGCCAGGCCCAGAAGATGAAATG
This sequence comes from Podargus strigoides, assembly GCA_028020825.1. NCBI lineage: Eukaryota > Metazoa > Chordata > Aves > Caprimulgiformes > Podargidae > Podargus > Podargus strigoides. The sequence goes on along the minus strand of CM051626.1, from coordinate 6,334,179 downwards.
GAGGTCCCAGGTACCAGGGTCCCATAATGAGGAAAGCAGTTGGCTGGACATCAGACCTCACTTCAATCTTTGTATGAGGACCTGGAAAAAAAGCACAGCACTGCCACAGACACAAGTATTGTTGGTTGGAGAGAGAAAGACAAACATATTTGGTATTGAAAAAAACACAGGGAAAATAAGCTTGCTGGGATTCTCAGGTCCACAGAAACTAGGCTAGTTTAACAAAGATTCACAAGTGACTTGATGCTACTACAGTTCTCAGACTGAAAAAAAAAAAATAAAAAATCCCTCCTTCCCTCCTCCTGAATTATTCTACCTTTTGCCTAGGCTAAAACAGTATTTTTGAACTGGAGCAGACCTTTCTCAACTGGTCTAAATATTATACCCAATAAATACTTATTAGAGTGAGGCTGCATCTAAGCCAAGCCCACAGGCTAGACATTCTTCTTGTCTACAGGAAATCTTTCAAACTGTACAGCCCTTCATCAGTGCCAGAAATCTACATTGACTTCAGTCCCAGCTAATGAAGTTCTCAAAAGCCAGAGAAAACCACTGCTCAGGCTGGACTCTTTCAGAGCTCCAACAAGCCCTATAATCCAGGAATCACATCTTCCATTAAACTCCAGACAGGACATAACCATACCTGTAAGGTATCACTACACTCCTCCAGTTCATCACAGCTAGGAAACAGTTTAGAAATAAGTAAGTTTATTCTAAATAAATTTGCAATAAACAATTAGGCTCAAAGTAGGGCTATTTTCAAAATTTTCTTCTTTAAAAAAAAAATCATTACAAAAAACTCTGATATTCAAGGGTAGGAAGGAAAATGGAGTGGCTAGGAACAAAATTTGGAAAAAAAAATTCAATAAGATTAAGATTTAGTACTGAAAAAGGTGTTATTTTGTGATTGGAAAGACAAAATTTGCAAACCAATACCACCTGAAGTGATTTATCTCAAGACAGCATCACCATATCTGATTTCTCCCCATCTCAGTACTAGGAAATCCCTGCCAGCCAAGAAAGAGGATGATGCTTGCTTCAACTCTGGGACCAGCCTTGGTGTGTGTGAGAGGTGCTGCTGTGTGCCACACTGCTGTGACCTGCCAAACCCAAGTTTGCCTGCCCAGGTCTTCAGAAAGCGAGTCCCTGAGTGAGGGAGGCTAGATCTATAGAAGAATATTTCCACCAATACAAGATTTATTTATGGGAGACCTCTCCTTTCCCAGGTATGTGCTTAGACATGAGGTTTGTTCATGCCAAGCATCCTGTGCTGGTCTGAGGAGAGGAGGAGGTGCTGCTGCTTAGAGCAGAACACAGCTATTGTAGTAAAACAACCACAGTACATGTGCTGGCAGTATTTAGGCCAACAGTTTGGCCATTTTAAAATTAAATATAGCATAGAATGACAAATTACTGCTAATTGTCATGACTTGCATGCATGTTTTATGCTATGGCACAGGTTAATATTTGGGGGTTTTTTTCTGTTGTTTACAGCTAATAACAGTAAATCTGCTTTTATGTCACTAGTCAGCCATAATGCTCTAAAGGCCTTGCAGCAAAGCAAAGCAGCCACAATCCTAATTACAGTGATGATGACTGAGAGCTGTAGTTGCAGTATTTCCAAACATTGGTTTGATTTCAGGTTTAACTGTGTCCTAACTAGGTGTGTTTAGAACAGATCACAAAAGGCTGGTTTGTAAGTACATACAGCCAGATTCTCATGTAAACCAGCAAAGTCCCACTTCAGTCCCCTGGGCTCCAGCCCCAGGGAAAGGGTTGAAGTCAGTGGAGCTACATCATTTTACAGCAGCAAAGCCCATTACAGAGTTTGCAACACCGGGTGGGCCTTAAATATTGAAGGTTTTATCCTGCAGTGGGCTAAAAGGATTCACATGTCTTTGGAGCAGCAGGCATTTAGTGCATCTCTGGAGAAACCCAGACCTCTGCATAGTCATTTTCTGTTATCATCTGAGCAAGGCTCTGTATGTACTGTCACGGTGGGTGAAACTCAGCCCTGTGAAGACAGTCTACATGGAGCACACCTTGGTTCGAAGCTCACTTCAGCCTTTGAAATGAATACGAATGAATTTATACAAGGGGAAAAGTCCATCCTTTCTAAATTATCTTTTGTACAGCCCTGGAGCTAAAAACCCTATGCACAGAACTGTATCATGAACATGCATTCACAATCTCTGCAGATATGATAGGGTCAGTGCAATGCTTCTGCTTAAATTTAGATTGACAATAACAGAGAGTAGCTCTAGCATTTCTAAAAGGAAAAATATATTCAATTCCCCTCTGTGCTAAGACTCAATAGGTTCAGCATAAAGTGTCTAGAATACCAGCAGTGCCTCAAGAGCCATAATAATCAATCTCATCTGTATAACTTATTCAGGTATTTATAAATAACTAATAAAGTTGAGAAACCTGTAAATGTGTAAAGCAGGAATGAAAGATATGAAGGTTATTTAATAAGTGTAAGCTCCTACAAAGCTTTCTCACCTAGCTATGATTAAGCCATGGCAAGATTCAGCCCTTTGTGTTCTGACATGAGGGTGAGGATCATCGAGATCCCACCTAGGGCAGCCTGGGAGGGTGAGAAGGTTGCTGTTGGTAGGGGAAGCCTGCTGCCCTCGTGGGGGCCATATGGGGATGGTTGGCTGGCCTAGCTGTACCTGACAGCAATTTTTCATGTAGACAAGCTCTCAACTCTGCAGGCAGAGAAAGGGGCTGCTATCCCAAGAGCTGCCCTGGGGAACCTGCTCTAAGACAGAAGCAAAGCCGTTCTCTAAGTAATTATGTGAGGAAGAAGTTAGCTTTATCTCAGGAGAAGTTAGCTTTACCTGAACAGAAGAAATACTCCAGAATACATGTAGAGCAGTAGCTGTCCCAGAATAGCTTGGGCAATCAATGTGCCCGCACAAACAAGCCATCAATGATTCATCTTGCAGAATAAGAATGAGTTTTCCCGGAGGAAAAAATGAACAGTAAGGATTTGTGGCCTGGCTGAAGCTCAAGTTATATCTCCTATACCCTCTTCATACAATGACCTTCTCCAGGGCTCTTCTGAAACGCTCTCACAGGCAGAGGGAGCAAATTTAGCTTACTGCTGCATTGGTGTCAGTGGCTTTGCCCTTGCATAATGAGCAAATATTGGCTCATTTTGGTTTTCATCTTTTTCTCAGATGCCAGCTCTTATTTTTTCTACTCTACCTAAGAGTAAATATTGCCAGAAGCAAGACACTTCTTAGAACAGCTCCTGAATCATCTCTCCTGTTTTCTAAGAGCATTTGAAATAGACCAAGAATGCCACCCTGTAGTCATATGAGCTATATATTGAGCATACTCATTTGATTACAATCACTTTGGTTTCCTGGACTAACATTTAAATGGGGAAAGACATTCAAAATGAAGCAATATTAGATATAGACCTTGCAGGCAAAACACTTATTGTGCTGAAAACTTGGAATACTGCAATACAAGACAGGGGGAAAAAAAATCCTGTCTGTTTTATGCAAATTGTAAGAAAGTAAGAAGAAAAAAACCCCAAAAACATACCAGAAACACTGCTGAATCCACCAATTGGATGTTGCTTTATGGGCAAGTTCTTAGACAGAAAGCAGTAGTAACTTATATTTTCCACAACAAAATTGGAAATGCACTTATAGCATAGTGGATTACGGCTTTGTGAAATATTACCATTTTTTTAATTTTCTTTTGCAGGTAGTTAAATTTAAGCGCTACTTACATTCTCCCTCATCCCCAAATTTAAAAGGCAATAAATTGCTTTATTGTTTTCAATTTCTTTTCCTTCAAGAGATGTAAATTGATTGCCCAAGTCCCTCCACAAACTATTCTTATGAATAGGAGAGAATAATTTACAAAGCCATATGCCCTATCTAACCCCCCCTTCAGTCCTGGGTCTCCCTTCTCAGAGGTCACTTCATGTCCAGCAAGACAGAAGAGCAGCAGCAGCCCCCATAGCCCCACATCAGTGCTGCCCCAAGTTGTGCAGAGGGATGGGCATGCTCAGGGTCTGTTGTACCTTTCAGCTCAGTGGTATGGAAAATACAACTAGACTTGGAGGAGCATAGGGATAAAGGATGCTCCTCTGAGACACTCTTGGGATGTGCCTGGAAAGCAGCTCTTGGGCTAGCAAATCATTCGTGTATAAACCAAACAGATTGGTTTTCAAACTTCCTGGCTCTCTGAGGGACAGACAAACTACAGACTAGTTATAAAGTAACTTGACCAATTAAAGAGCCAGATGTTGCCAAATGGAACAGTTTAGCAAAATGAAGGCTTGGGCTCAGGCCAAGAGCACGACCACTTCAGGCTGCAGCCTCAGGAGCAGCAGTCTCTCGTAAACCTTGCCGCAGTGCTTTGAGGTACTGTCACAGGAGATCTGTGATGCTCCTCTATAAGCGGTGACCACCTCCGCACTGGTAACCACACAAGACCTGTCCCATGCCACTGCCTCAGTTTCCCCTGGTCAGTTCATCCATAGTTTAAAATGCCATGAAGGCAAGTCTGCACAAACCCACCCAGCACCAAGCTGGGCTGGCTGATCAAGGCAGAGGCCAAAGCAGCAGCAGGAAGGAAGATGGGAGCAACATGAGCACCTGAGCCCATCTCACCTACGTTACTGGTTATTTGTGGTAGGCTCTGGTCACAGTGAGCAACAGGCACACAGCATTGGTGGTGACACCCTCCCACAGACATGCTCCTGGCCGCCAGCACAAGCTGCTGAGCAGCATGGCTTATCAGGACCACACGCCTGCCCTGGCCTTTCCCCTGCTCCCACACTGGCACATGCATATGGAGGTATAAACCTGTATGAAAATCCAGAATCTATACCTAAAAAGGCTTCCAGTCATGCACAGTCAGAAAGTTGCCTCCACAGCTATGGTTACTGAGAACAGAAGTTTGTTTCAAGGAGTTTTTTGGGTGGGGGTCAGGCTTTCTTCTGCCCCCAGCACAGTGGGGATCCAAGCCATGGCTGGAGCCTTACCAAAACTACCTAATTGTATAAAGATCAGAGCAAGCACAAAGCTTTTGTCAATGCAGTTTTAAAACACATTATAGAGACTACAATAAAGTCTTTAGCAGGCCAATAACGTGGTAAAATAAAAGGAAGCTTGTTAAAAACTATCTGTACCTTTTGATTCTGCCTTTTGGAAAATAAAAATATCGCAGCATGGGGAGTGATGATGGGGACAAATCAGCTCAAGGGGGGGTACCCTCCCCTACACAGTTGGATATTTCCAGGAATAACAATCATTCCCTAAGCAAAGCCTTATTGCCATTCATTGCACACATTCCATACAGCCTCATCAGCCATCCCGCGTGCGGTGCAAAGTCCAAGCGTGCTTACTGTCAAGTGACAGGAAGAAAAATACCACCACCAGGCCAGTGCCTCCTGCAGCAGATTTACAAGCTGGATATCCACAAAGCCTTAAAGGGTAAGGAGCTGGCAGCGTGGCTAATTCTGTAAATAACTTGCACGCCTCAAAAGGGAGGCACGTCTCTTTGGAGAGACACCAAGATAAGACAGACAACCTGAGAGCTGAAGCTGATGTGCACAAGCAGTAGAGGTGCGTGGCTGAGAAGTGTCAGCCAGCAGAAAGCATGTCCTCCCCAAAGCCCTCACTGCACTCCTTCTCCACTGCTCACTGAAGACAGTGGCCCTTCCTAGCTTGCTCATTTAAAAAGCTCCCTAAAAGGTGAAGGAAGCCCTGAGAGAAGTGAAGCATTTGGCAAAATATGGCCACTTGAAGATGCTACACATGCAGACAGCCTGTAATCCCATCCCCACCCTCATCTAATGTCTAGTGACAGCCCATCAAACGTTCCCTCTTTATTAAATTCAACTGTGAACAAAATTAGCAAAGAAATATGGGGTTTAATTAATGTTTGCTTTGACCATAAATGAAAGAGAACTTTGATTTTTTTTTTTACTGTATTTTACTAATCAGAGTCATTCAATATCTTGGATGCTAGTAAATTAATTCTGAACTAATGAAGTTAAAGGAGGTCATTTGTTAGAGAAAACTGATTACATATTGGGATCTCCTGGGGACCTAAATGAGAAAATCACTATAATGAAAAAATATTTTAAATGATGCAGGTCAACCAAGGAGATCATTAAGGATATGGGGGGGGTGGAAATATTAATGACACCGTAACAGGGAAATGCCAAAAGGAAAGTGGGCTGACATAAGTAAGCACAAAGGCATTTACAGTGCTAGGTTGGGTTTTTTCCCTCTTTTAATAATTGAAACTTATGACTTTCATTGCTTGCCTCAAATTAGTCACCTGTGCCCAGATATTTCAATGACAGCATAACAGCAATGCACTAATGTGCATTATGTACTTAAATTTATTTGTGTAGAGCATAAACCTTTTTAGTAGCATAAATCACAGTGGCACCTAAGGACCCAAGCCAAAATATGGGCTGCATTGTAAGAGGGAAAAAGTATGCAAGGGTAAAGGAGGGATCCCTGCCTCTCAGAGGTTTAATTCCTACAAGCAAGCATCAGTTGAGGGATGGAGGCTTACGTGGCACATTATAGCATCAGGCTAGTGCTTGAATTCATTTAGCTAGAGCAATGGGAACAGTGCAGCCTGGATGAACAAGGACTCTCTGGGGCTGGAGCTGTGGTCTGTCAAGCCCAGAAATCCCCCTGCCTCAGACCACGGCTGTGGGAGATGTTATTTAAGGAGAGCATATGAGCCTGGCCACTCTCTGCAGCCTGTTGCCCCGTGCTCCTCCAGCACCTGTAATCACTGCAATAGGGACAGAGAGCACTGCTCTGCCTGCACTCTTGATACCTGCTTTGGACCCACTGTCTGAAATTAAACGTGTTTAGTTCTGTTTTGAACCTACTGACACCATCAGACTCCACAACCTCCTGTGGCAACACATCCCAGAAGTTCACTGCCTGCTATAAAACTAATTTATTTCACCTGTCATATACCCATGTCCTACCAGTTTCACTGAGATCCTCCACCCAGAAATAGTGCAGAATTTGGTGAGAAATGGTTCTGTGTTCACCTGATTCATGATTTTACTAACTTTGATCATATTTTCCTCAGCAGTAAAACAATTCCCAATACTTTGCTCTCAGTGCCCTTCCTGAGGACACCCAACACTGCGCTGGATTCTGTGGCAGCCACTGCACATGCATCTCATGATTTCAAAGAGCCATCAGCCATGGTGCTTTCCTAACCTCTAAGTGCCAGTTCTGAGTCTGGCATTGTGTGGGCAGGACTTAGATTGTTCTTTTTCCTCATGCATCAAATACTGTCCTGAGAATCCCTGAAACATCCCTCTTATCACATTCACATCAATGCTGAGGATGTGATAGAGCCTAATCCTGCACAGCAAAGCCTATAAGCACTTCGGATCATAGAATCATAGAATAGCCTTGGTTGGAAGAGACCTCTAAGATCACCAAGTCCAACCATTAACCCAGCACTCTCAATTCACCACTACACCATGTCCTTCAGCACTTCATCTATACATTTCTTAAATACCTCCAGGGATGGGAACTCCACCACTTGGTGCAATGGGAGCATCTAGATAGCATCCATATTTGGGTTTGCTGAGTCTTACTGAGCCGGTTTACAGAGCTTCAGGACACTCTCAGGAAAGAAAAAACCAAACACAAACACAAAAACCAACAAAACAACCCACAAACAAACAAACAAACAAACAGCCTCCAAAGGGGTGACTGAAGGTAGAAACTAAACAAGGCAGGAGATCCCATCCCATAGGGATGACAAGACTGGCAAAAAAAGTTGCATGGCATGGCTATTAAAAAAAAAAGAAAAAAAGATCTTTATTCAATAGGATGAGGATGGGAGGATCTTCTCATGAATTCAGGGAGGCAGAAGGAATCTGGGGAATATTAGAGAAGAAATTAATGTACTACTGAAGGAGGAACAAAGCAGCTCCAAGAAAATTAGTTGAAACAATCTCTTATGAAAAAAGGAAGTAAAGCAGATAAAAGCACTGGCACATCTGTTTCCAGAAAACAGTTTATTCAAAGGAAAGAAGAACCAAAAGCAATTCTAGATCCACTACATCCATTTTTCAGGATTTCTGCACCAAATTAGGCATAGAGAAATATGCTAGTCCTACAGAGCAGATGCAAACTATTTAAATGAGTACATCAGGCAGTTCTATCACAAAGAGATGTAATTAGATTTGAGGAGCCAATACCTCAAGCAGAGCCTGAAAGGGTGATCAACAGTTTACAGCTTGGAAAACTCCCAGAACTGGAAGCCAAATTCTTCAGAGCATTTAAACAAAAACTCGTCCCCTCATTAAATGGAACATTTGTTGAAATTCCAGGAAAGACTAGGATGAAACTACCACACTATTCTCACACAGAAAAAGGCAAAGCCATTAATTATTGAGGGTTCTTATGATTTATTTCTCTTTTAAATACGGGTATTAAAATTAGTGCTAAAAGGCTGATGACAAGATGGTGATTGCTTTTTTTCAGTGGTAAGCATTTCTGACCTTCTAGTTACCAGTTATCTAATTGCAGTCTCCAGATGAGCAGTAATAGCAATTGATTTGTGTTCATTAAACCCTATAATAGGACCAAGAACTAATCTTGATGTTTTACAACATAAAGACACCATTAGACTGAGTTAAGTAACTACATCAGTTAATATTATGATGATGATTTGACTTCAAGGTAAGTATGCCTCTTATATTGAGCCGAAAACTAGAATTCATGTAAAAGCTTCTTCATTAAATAAATATTCCTCAAGAATGGCATTAGGCACAACTGTTTGTCTCTTTATAACTGCTCTTTACATCAAAGTTTTCTGAGCATCTTCAAATGAGAAACCCCAACCATTGTAAAGCAAACATTGTAAGACCCAACTTTTGTTTCATTATAAGTGTATATATATTTATCCATTTATTTCCATTGTACTGAAATATTATGAAAGCAGGTATTCATTTAAAAAATCTGGAGTTATCAACTATCTGACACAAGGCCAAACAACCTCAGATCTTTGTATGTTTGTGTAATACCTAGTAGAAAGGGCTGGCATAGTCAATTTAAGATGTTAGTCCGGTACAGTCAAACAATGGGAAAAGAAAATGACAGTTCTACCCATCTGAAAAGGAACAGATTATTGACAATGTATAGGGAGTGGAGAGGAGATTTCATTCCTACATGAAAGCAGAAGACAGGTTTAAGGTAATACTATGTCCAGAAATGTAACTGTCACCTTACCAGAACCTGAGAATTAACTTCTGCTGTATCCCACTAGTGTTGCTCTATGGATGTAGCCCATGCAATTACTGTTGTACAAGCAGTATCAAGGAAAAAACATAAGGTAGAAAGAACTTTCCAATGTTTTCTCTCACCCCAATGGAATAGAAAATAGTATGAACAGAAGTATCAGAGCGATATATTTCTCACTCCACTACTCTTATGTGGAAGACTACATTTATAAAACAGCTAATTACAGTTTGAATCATAAGTGAGCACTGAAGCTGAGTTTCATTTTACTCAGATGCATAAATTTTCCTCACCTATAAAACTTAGAGCAGATGTACAGTGACTGTACATGGCTGATGCAATCATTCAACGTGGCTGAGTCAGATAGAAAATGTACGATGGTTTGCCATACTTCGTATGCACGTTTTGAAGGCAGTATATTATCCATGTAAGGCTGAACAATAATTTCTCCATTCCTAACCATGGAAGAACTATATGTTTTTTATATACATATATGTATATACATATTTAGTTTAGAGCAGAGATTGACCTAAGTTATAATGGTGCAAAATAAAGAACTTGTGCTCCTGTGATAGGTGTTCTTCACAGTTTGGCATCACCATCTAAATATCTTAAGACATCTTCACTTCAGGCTGCACATCTCAATATCTGCACATGCTCAAACTGGAAGAGGACATCTGTGAAATCTGTTCTGATGATTATAACTTGGGAAAAAAAGGGTGAAGTTTATCATCAGTGAAGCAGAGTCATTAAAAAAAACCCAACCCAACACTTTTTACTCATCGCTGGCCAAAAAAGCAATGGAACCATTACTAAGTTTAGCAAAAGTATTATCTCAATAATAAAAGAAAATTATAACCAACAAGTGTGTTTCTGAAGAAGCCAACTGACACTGGCTGTTGAGGGATTCCTTATTACCATTTAACACCGGATCTTCTTGCAAAGTTTATTTCTCATTTCTAAGACAAGAATGAAGTTCAATAGATTTATTATTAAGACACAGCCAATAAATTCCTTCTTTTATTTTCCATTCAAGCATGCCACAGGGTTTCAGCCCCATTGAGAGCTGGCAGCAGATCTTTGCTCTCAGTTACTACTACTGCAACGCAGTAGAATTCAAGTGAATTGAAGCGCTGTTTCAAAATAAACGTGCCTCATGTCCAAACATAGCATGACATTGTATCACAAGAGGTTAAAGAAAGTCTGGTAGGAAAACCAATCAGTTATTCTAACCACTATTTCCTACAGCTGCTAACAGTAGCACGGTAATGAAAACATGGGGTTTTGCACAATCCTACAATATTGCAGTCTCTTGGCTGTGAAAGAAGAGTGTGGCTCAAGCTGAAGCAATCTACTTCACACCAGTCTAATCTTGGTGTAATTAGAGGATCGCAGCCAAATACAAAGCATATGCTTTGTCCAAAATTTCAATGCAAATCTCTGTGTGTGTATATATGTGTTGAATTATTAAATTCAGAAACCTATAGCAACATCTATGTTAATATATACTGCTGCTATTATTATACACAAGAAGCTCTAAAGCCACTTTTAATCAAAAAAGATCCTTTTAAATCTATACCTGGTCTTAGAAACATTACTGTTAATGCAGCTGATGAAATATTAAGCATGCAATTACTGTACATGCTCTATAAATGGCTTTCCTGACATTCAGGCTACATAGAAGGCTGTGTCAAAATGAGAAGGAAGACATTTTTCTCCCAAGTATCTTTTCCCAGAGAGAGATTCAAGATTAGGTTGAAAGCATTTCACTCAGAAGAGATGAGAGCCCCAACCAAATGCCACATTTATAAAAAAAAACAGACTGGAGGAGAGAAATGAGCAGAACTCTCAACTGCTGTCCTGAAAGAAGGTGGGACAGCCGTGTTCAGGCTCCACACCTGGGGTTCCCATCTGGTACATGTTGAGTCACTCACCAAAGGAAGAAAGAGGGGGGCAATCTTCTTAAGAAAGCTTGTTACAGCCATGAAAGGACAAGACACATGCGAAGACTGAAGGATAAAGGTCACTTAATGCTCATTTTTCTAGGAAAATAGAGCATTCAGAAATGGGAGATGGCTGCAGTCTAATCCCTGACACAGTTCATGCTCTATACAGTGTAAAAAGGAAAGTTCATTTTGCTGGCGTCCTATTTCCACCCCACTTCTGGAACTGCAGCCATAACCACTATTGACTGATAGTGTCTAATAGTCTGATATGGACGTGCTAGTGTAATTCTAAACAGGCAGGTGTCAGAAATGCACTGACATGAGCGTTTGGAGAGCTATAGTAGCTCTCTGTCAAGTACATGAGGCTCCTTGTACAGCCCGATATAACCAAAATATAATTCCTCATCGCAATTAGCATACTGTGTCCTCTCACTGTGCACACACACACATTCACTTTAGCATATGTGTTGGTCCAACTAACAGTATAGGTAGAAGCCCTACAAAAACAGTTTCATTGCGGAATTTTCATAATCCTTTGTGATCAGCCCATTAGAAACCCATCACATCGTTGCCGATTGCTGTGGTTGTGGGGAATCTGCTCATTATTGAGAAAAAAAATAAATATATAGGTCCTTTTACTGTCATTTGAACAAATGTTGCTGCTTCTTCACAATCAGCATCCTTCCTCTTGGACACTACCAACGGCTGCTGCAAACTGAGGGAGAAGTCTCCTGTTCTGGGGCGCTGTTGTCTATTGTCCCCATGATTCTTCCCCTATGAAATGAATGAAATTGGCTGCCAGACTGGGGAATCATTTCATTTCAACACTCACCCTTACTAGTTTCCAAGCTGTGCCAGAAACCTTCATTCTCCCTGGACCTGAAGTTTCTTCCTACATTCAGGGCTCCTGTGGCACAGTTTTGTTTCAAAAAGAGCATCATCAGTCCCCTTCTATTATACAGAAGCCTCTTCAGGAAAAAGCATAGCTGGAAGGATCCCAACAGCTGGTATTTATCCAGGAGACTGATAATTGTATGCAACATGGGCCTCGAAAAATGATTAGTGCAGTAGGGACAGCTCCTGCTTTATAAAGATGTGGTATAGAGGAGGTCAGGCTAAATGCAACAATCCCTTCTGGACTTAAATACCATGAATCTATGAAAAGACCATTTATTTTATTCAATGTCCCACAACTAAATGATTATGCTCAACCTTCCTCAGAGCGCATCACTATCGGTGACAGATTCACAAAATAATGCTGCTCCAGACAGAATGAAAGATAATAGGCTCAAAAAAAAATTAATCTACAGCATTTAGATATTACTACCAGGAGGCACAAAGATATTATTCATTTTGGTCTTGTATTGGACAGCAACATCTGCATCAAAACAGATTCATTTTCAAAATAGCAATAAAGAATTACCCAGCTGATACAGCATCTGACATATTTCTGGTGTATTGCATTATTTCCATGCAGCTGGAGTTCTGCATTCAATATCCTAGTCCTCTGGATCTGGGAAAAAGTTCTTTCCTTTTGTTCAGTTATGAGCTTGGATCTGAAATACTGGATGATAATCTAAATATTTAAACTGTTATTCAAGTCTTTAATCAATTCTACTAAACAGTCTTTTTGGACATATTCCAATATAAAATAAAATGCTCTGTGCTGTAATGGAGGAATTACTGCTATTAAAGGATTTAATCCTAAATGTACCACAGCATTTCTTTGTACATCAAGCAGAGTCTGAAGGGCTGCTATTTTTATCAGGTTTGTATTTTACAGATAAGCATTAACTGCAGATTACAGGATTGGTTCACACCAGGTTTCCCCACTGTACAAAGGTAGAGCTTTGCAGAACTGGCAAAGCTAGACAGTTCTTAGCTCAAAGTGCTGCAGGTTTAAATATCATGACCGTATTTTCACACTCATGTCTCTGACTAGCCTTTCCACGGCAGCAACTTTCCCTGTTGCTAGGACAGATTCATTGGCAACCCAAGGAAAGGTCTATATCAGGTGGAAAGACAAAAGGCAGCCACAGAGGATGGGCATGAATATGATAGGCTTGGCACAGCCTACGAGAGCCACCCACCGAACCCGTTGCCCCACCTGACAGCGAAGCCCTGGGCAGGGAGAGCATGAGGGGTCCAGCTGGTGGGATGCTGCTAGAGACATGCCCAAGGACAGCGGTGACACCCATGTCAGCAGAACCACAGATTGCATTAAAATACAGGGAAACAACACACCCATCAGAATATCTGCCATAAAATAGAGTTAGAACTTCTTTTGGCAGCATCCTGGAGGGATGTATAGCAGCAAATGCACAGTGTGAAAATTAAAGCTGAGAGAAGAGGGAGGATTTTCCCTCAGAGATGTGTTCAGGGCAGAAAGCAGGGTTATTCACAGCCCTTGCTCATCTTGCTGGCTGCCCAGGAGAATGAGAGAAGGGAGGTAATATGGGAAGGTAGGAATGATGAATGCAGCGATTTGAAAATATTTGCAAGCACCTCCTTCAGTCTCACTTGGAAATAATTGTTGTGGCAGTTTGGAGTTATTTGGGAACAAAATACATTTAAATGAAAGTGAAAGAGAGGAAAAATGATACTCACAAAGCTATTTAAGGATTCAGGTAAGAGCTATTGGCCTGTGTAGAGAACAGATATCAGAAAGCAAATAAAGAAATAGTGGGAAGAGAAAGCACTGGGGAGAGGGGCAGAAATAATCAGAAACCTCACTAAAGGATTGGGAGACAGTAATCTGGTTTTATGAAGGAAGCACTGAAGGAGAAAGGAGCAAGTCCAGAGGAAGCCACTGTCAAATATATAAGAGCAGAGAATGATGTATTGAAGAAGATTCCCAATGGACGAAAAAGGAAAAAAGTCCTCAGATGTTCCTTTCAGAAAGCAGACATACAGCTGAAAGTAGGTGAACCTGCACCAGAGAGGAGGGGATGGGATTAGTTCTGAATCTTTCTGCAATCTGCGTTTTTAAGGTAGCAGTGAAATACTTGACTGTAAACAATATGGCTCACAAGCAAGACACAAACAGGCTTCTGGTTACAGCGATGTTTTTCAGGACATCTCCCCTTGATGCAGGCTGGTCACCTCCTCTTTGAAGCAGCAGAAATGCTTGCCTACAGAGACAGCTGAAGACATTTTTATCACTGTCACCCAGAAGCAATGACAGCGCTCCCCCAGAAGCATGACTTGCACTGGGGACACGAGCCAGGACAGCTTTGCTGAATTGGCCTCTGAAGAAAAGACTTTGGTTAAAGACCTGGCAGTATGCACTGGTGACAAATTAAAAAAGAATTTATCTAAACTGCTTCTTCAAAAAGGGAGGACAAAATTGTTCACCAACTGAAACTAAAAAGCCAATGAGTCACTGGAGGAGATGAGTGTTTGGATTAATTCTCCATCTTTTGTATTCCAGAGGTTATTTCTCTCCAGATGAGAGGAACAGGCGTGCACTGAAGCACCAGCTCATAACTCTGAAGCAGTGGTTTCAGATCCTGGCTTTGCTGCATGGTTTTCCCAGCACAGTGAACATAATTCAGCTCCCCCCCATGCTTCATTTTCCACATGCAAAAATAAAACTCTTGCACATCTACATTTACATTTGAGGGCTCTGGGGGCAGGCTGGACCCCATAGGAGGGTTGGTCTCAAGAATCTGATGTCCAGATTGACAAAAAGCCAAGTGAAGGACGGATGCAGAGAGCAGTAGCCCTATTTGGGTCAGAGTTGGCACTATGGGAATGACTTATTTTTCATCTTGATGGCGACATCATAAAAGCCTTTTCAACCAAACCAAAGCTTTTGGGTTTAGATTACCTGACAAAGTGTGCTGAGTTGGAAGAGCAGTTGCACCTGCTAAAACAATTTCACTCCTCCTCATCCATCCCTTCCCAAACAAGTTTTGAAGAAGAACTCATATTTCCACAATAGGGAAAGCTTGTGCCTGCTGCTAATAAATTCAGGTCCCATGTTACAAATGGGCATCAGTTCATAAGAAATGGTCTGACATCAACGAGATGAAATTCAGTAAAGACACAAAGAGAAATGAAACATAAAAACATGAGTGAGGGATAACTGATTAGGCAGAATCACTGCAGAAATGGAGGTTATTACAGACCAATTGAATCTGAATCTCTACCATCGCGCTGTACAGACAAGGCTGATCCTGCTCTGGGATGCACTGGTGGATGTGCTACATGCAAGACACAGGAGATGAATATTCTGCTCTACACACAGTTGAGAGATCTCAGCTAGAATACTGCAGCCAGGTTGGTGCATCACACTAAGAAAAATGTGGAGAATTTGGAGATGTTTCAGAGATCAAAAATCATAAGAAGTGAAGAAAAATATGATTTGAGAGCTTGAAACAACTGGGTTAATTTTCACTACAGAAGCAAAGTCAGATATTGCCCAGCTATAAGGTAAACAGAGTATCAGTCTCTGAATATGTAAAAGCAAAAATAATTTATAAAAAGACTAGATAAACATCTTCCCAGACTAGATAGAACTGTCTCTGCCATAGAGCAGGGGGATGGACTAGCTCCTGACCTCTTAAGTGCACTCCAAACTTAAATATAGCAACATATATCATGGAATGTGCTAGTGAAATAAAGTCTATTTTTGGTTAAATACTGTGAAACAACATAAAGTAAATCTGACCTATTAATATGTTAATAATACCCACAAAAACAACAAAAAAAGCACAACCCAAACTACCAAGGCAATACATCTGTACATGCTGGACACACATACCAGGACATATGGACACATGGCTTGATAAAATATCAAAATCAATTACATTAAAAAATACTGCTTGTCTCAGCAATTGCATTTCTTGAAAACACATTTAAGAATTGATTCAATAATCAATCCTTGATTCATCCAATGAAACTGTAGCCAGGAATATGCATGTTGCCCACAAGGAAAGTTACTTAAACCCATTCAGCTAATAATTGCTTTCTAGCATGAAGCCTGATATCTTTATAAAAGTTTAGCTAGCAGAGCAGCAGATGATATTCCTACTTTTGATGCAAATGCATAATCCCTTTCTGAAGGCTGCTAGGCTCTTTGCCACCAGAATCAGTGGAACTCCGGCTGTTTACATCAGATCTGTGAAAGGCTTTGAAGATGAAAAGAACAGTGCAAGTGCTAAGTGTAGCTATTTTGGCAAGGAATCTAGACCAGAAACACAGGCTGTTACACATAGACCCTATTGTTTCCTGTCAAAATTCATCTTTATCAGTATAAAGGTAGAAGCCAGCAAAACCCAGGCAGTGTGATAAAAAAGAGGGGGGAAAAAAATCATTTGAGATCCAGTAGTCATCCTAGGATATTTTCAGAGGCACTCTGAGCAGAAGGGTACAGTAAAACTTTACTTTGTGTCCATTATTAATCCTTTCTTATATCAACAACTTTTATTTAATAGTTATTTTTATTTGTTCTGACATGGTTTTTGATCAGTCACTGGGTCAGGCTTTGGGGGACTCCCCAGCAACATCAATTTATGCAGATAAACAGGAGAGGGGTATGGAGGTTGAGGTGAAAAGTCTGCTCATAAAGAACAGCTCAAGGTAACCAAGGAAAAATATAGAGTGGAAAAGAGTGTTTTGAAGAACCCCACAGCAGATGAAAGAGCTCTAGAGAAACTTCTTGGCACAAATAAGAAAGAGAAGGTGCAAAGGTTTTTTTTGTTTGGTTTGGTTTTGGGGGACTTTTCTGTTGCTTTTTGGTTTGGGGTTTTTTTTCAGACAAAGGGGTCAAAGTATCAAGGTCTTGGAAAAAAGTTCAAAAGAGAGGCAGAAAAAAACAGCACTGAAAACACATGCTACAAGCAGGTAGGAAATCCAGCTAAGGTGCTGTACAAATCAATTCCTCGAGAAATGTAAATAAAAGCAGAGTAAACAATGAAAAGAAAGAAAAGGCACTGAGGAACGGGTGAAAGAAATACCTGCAGATAAACAGGCTGGGTTTAGGGCAGTACTCAGGAAAGACATTCCAACATGCTATTTTAAGACAGATCTCAGAAAAGTCTGCAGGACTCAACTGAATCTGCTATAATAATCTCATAAAATTTGAGCAGGCTCTGACAGCATTGCACAGAAAGTGAAAGATGGTGAATTCTGCAAACGTGTGACATCTCAAGAGATTGATCAAGCTGACAGAAAACATTTACAGCAAGTCATCACATGTGGCAAGAGTGGACAAGATGATGATGGAATGGTTAAGGATGACTACAGAAGTCAAGCAAGGATGCATTCTATGTCCAGATTTATTTCTACTGGTAGTTGGAGCTACGAGGCTTTAGCCTAACAACAGCTTTAGCTTGGAAAGAAGAAACAGGAAAAACTGAGCTGTATGAAAAGACTGTAAAACCAACCTCATGCCATGGATCACAGGGACTTCACAGAGAATAACTGAAAAAGGGGATGAGAAGCCCATAAAACTCAATCTAGGAATTATCAGAGGACAACAAAAAATATGGCTGTAGGTTTGAGTATCCCAAAACTCTGCAGGCTCTGAGGACTCCAAGTGGAGAATGGGAATTGCAAAGATGCTGGAAATAGAAGGATCTTACCTGGTGCTACTGACTGCACATGAATCAAAAATATATTACAAGATCTATGAAGTTAAAGCTTTTTTTTTTTTTCTAACAAAATTAATAGTTAAAGGAACTTGGCAGGCTGGAATGTGAGGGAAGCAAGTGAAGAAAAGTCATTGGCTGCAGAAATTACTTCAGGTAAATGGTAATGAATCACATGGAGTAACAAGGTCTAATGACACAGGATGTCTTATTTCAATTCCGTTCTTGCTGTTGAGTTAACGGACATGCTTCACATCCAAGTTTGTGGAGCACAGAGGTAAGCAAACACCAAACAACACCTTGGTGTACAGTGTATAAAATAAAATGCAATGTCACAGAAACATTGGCTAGAGCCAAAGCCTTCTGCGGCCAGAAATGCTCAGCACACTCCTGCAGGTCTCTGCAAACCCCAGACCCAAAGAGGAGCACAGAGAATCCTCTGTTCTGAGAGAACTGACCACATGAGTCATTCATGGACACAGACTATTGCCCAGAAAAACAGACACTGTGCATTTACACAGCCTTTTCAACCTTTTCCATTTTATGTTTGATCATCTTATGTATTCAGTGAATTCCCTTGACAGCAGAAAACAGAGGTATTCAGTATTGACCTCTGCGACTGCTAGAAGCATGGATCCAGTTTTTCTAAGACCAACTTCTGCTTCACCACGTGTCTTTGCAGTCTTCAGAGAGAGCATTCAAAAGGATCAGGAGGTCTGCTTCCCTGGGGCCAGCATGGTTTCACTATCCCCCCTACCCCATCGTGTACTTGCAGGCTGCACAGTATGGTGGGGTATGAGGGACCTAATGTCATCCTGCTTTGTCTTGCTCTTGAGTCCCCATCTCAGAAAGATGCCAAGGGCTCCTCTGGACCCTCACATACTAACAGCTTTTGCTTAAACTAAATAAAATGAGGGAGGGAGAGGATGGAAGAGTAAACTTTAAAGCAAAGGCTTACTGCTATGGTGAATTTCCAAACACTATGTGAGTCACTTAGAGGAAGTTTCTACATGCTTATGTCTTCCAGCTCAAATACTGTAATTAAATTACCTTAGCTACTGACTGGAAAAAGCTTTATTATTGCAATAGCTAGGTCTGAAGATGAATCACGTTACCATTATACACTGCAGGTGGTTTATCACAGAAATCACCCAATTGCCTTTTAGGACAGGTGGCATTTATTAAGAGAAAAACATGCTTTCTAATGTCTGTCTAAGCAGAAGATGCAATCCCAATTGTTGTCCATTCTCAGAAAAACAGACTGGGAAGGCAACATTTAAAGGGGAGAGAAAGCAAAGCCCTTCTGACATCAATGATTAAATCCTAAGAATTTAAGTCTGGCTTGCTTTACAAAACGAGATGAAAAACCAACAACCCATTACTGGTATCTTTTGCAGACTGAATTATTGTTGTTCACAGTAGGATTTTCCTTGAGCACGACTGAAGAATGGGCCATGAATGATCAAAGATGTGGCCATACCACTGTCATTTAATATGCCATAAGACAGACAAAAAAAATAAAGGCATGATGCAAAACTACGCATTCCATTTTAACAAACATTTCTGGGTGAGGTTTTGAAGTGGGCTCAGCTTCCTTGTCATCAACAAAAGCAGTATGAGTTTCTAAATGGCTCAGCAACCAGCGTTGCACATCTTTTGTTATTCTGGCCAAAGTAACCCAAAAGAAGTTGCTGGGTATTGAGCACTTTTAAAAATGAGGTTAAGAGATCAGAATGCTTCCCTCATATGCCTTTAACAGAGAAAGGCTACTGCTTCCAGTTTTACCAAGAGCCAGATAGGGCAATCTCTTCAGAGAGGAAGAGTTTTGTGGCTAGCAGCATTGAACTTGGGGCTACTCAACTGAGCCCTCAATCAGTAAGAATGAGGGCTAATAAATGCTGCGATGGGTCAAATATGTTTCTTTTCTTCTTGCTTCGCTAAAGAAGCCACAAGAAAAAAAGACAGCCCTTGGTGTTCTGACTTCTTGCCCATGTTTTATCTCACGTAATGGTACTTATGACTGTTCTTTCTTTTCCTGTAGAGAACTGACAATATTAAACCAGAGCTAGAACAAGTCATGTACAAAGAAGTTCCTTAAAAAGGCAAAAATTAGCCACCCTTGAAAAAACAATAAGAGAGGAATGTGAGTAACACAGCATTTCCTGTGGCTTGTATAACGATCCAGTGGCTTACTTGTCTCTACCCGTTACAAAAGGGATTCTTTGCATTTTCACGTGGTTCTGCTGCACAACCAACCACACAGTTTTACTACTTTGTCTTAGCTATTTTGGTGCTTAGATACTCAAATCTTTTCCCCTTCCCTACCCACCCTCCCCCTCTCCCCCATAAGTAAATTTTCCAGGCTAAAGTTCAAAGTAAATTCCAATGTGATTATATAAACACATGCATACTGTAGATTGACATCATACAATGCTATTCTTTGTTGCTGGATTCTTTCTTTTTCATTTGCAGCAACTTCTGTTTGCCTGGCTTGCTTCCCTAAAATAGTAGCTTATTACACCCTACTGAATGAGATAGCACTGTATTTATTCCTCTAGCAGTTTGGATTTCACAGGAAAAAAGCTCATGATTTAATTCATAAAAATGGACTTACAAAGGAAAAAGTAAGAGTAACAGACCTTATGAATCTCCCTGTTTATTAATGCATGTGATTAGTGGAGTGGAGAGAAAGCAGGTTTATATGTTTCAGTCCATCACGACTGTGAAATTGAACTGTAAATGGTACCTAGTGCAGTCAAGTGAAACAGACACCATGCCGGGAGTTAATGGAAATGTGGAGAGCTTTTCTTCTTAACAAAGTGCTCGAGCAATTATCCCAGCACACCCACGGTGAAAGGAGATAAAGTTAGTCTGTGCATTACAAAGGTTGTTAACTGCAAAATAAATTTAGTGACAGCCATTGGGAACCTTTCGTTGGCTGTTCCTTCATCTGTACCTATTAGCTAAAAATGACAAATGGCATCGGTGGGAATAAGCAGCCAATGCTTTGTGGGGTGGGACATTTGTTATGGGCACACACTAGGAGATAGCCATTTGCTCCAAGTTATAGATACTACTTAACCCAGAACACAAATAAATAGTTAAAGAAAGTAACACACTTCATTTTCATACCCACCTGAAAAAGAGGTGAGGATTTGGAAGCCTTCTGAGCAGCTTTGTTCTGCCACTCCTGTAATGCAGCACCAAGTGCTTCTGACAGGCCTGCTTTGCTTTCAGGGCTTTGTATTGACATCAACCTTTTACAGTAACAGTAAAAATACATCAGCGCTTCCTCCCAGGATCAGCTTTCCCATCACCTCCCTGGCTGCCTGGAGCACCAAGGAGTGAAGGTCATGTTTGAGGCATTAGCTGCTTCAGTGTAGTGTTGAACTCTGGGAACAAACAGGATGATCAGCAAGTCCCACTTGCCCTCTAAAACCCATCCTCATGCTTAATAAAGATCTCCCTCCTCCAGCTCCACCTGCTCCCTCAGCAGCAGCACGACAATGCCAGTGTATCCAATGGTAAATATTGATCTCTTGGGGCAGAGCTCACCCCCATGTGCACAGTCAGGCAGAAAGCCCTGCCCAGCTGTGTGCAGTCTCTCACCCGCCATCCAAAGGGGAGCTTTGGCAATGAACCCTGCAGGTGAAAACGCAACCGCTCCTTCAGCCAGGAACCCGAAAAGAAGATTCTGCTTCCTGAGCAGAAGAAGAAAAACTCAAGCAAACACTGAAAGGCTACCCCTACAGAAAGTATTTGTTAATCATCACAATGGTTTTCTATAGATTCTTCATTTAAGGGAAAATCCTTCCCTTTCAGAAGTTCATTAGAAAGCACCACTGGTATGTTACGGATTACCTCCGCATTTTATCAGACACCCATTAGAGAAGATGATAAAGGAATGATATTAAAATGTTTTGAAATAGCAAGCCATTTAAATATCAATTGCAACTTCTGTTTTACAAAGTCCTTTATGTCTAGTGAGGACTGTGCTTAGACCTCTTTGATATATCGTGTTGTGATACCTTAAGTAGCAGCAGACTATTTGGTTTTTATCTTGCTATTTTGAGAGCCGCTCAAAAGCAAACCAGCATCAAACAGAACACTGACCCAAAGTCAAGCCATGTTTTATGTAACACCAATGACATCTCTTACTCCTACAGCAATACAATATAGTTTCTATGTGCATTTCCAGTGCAAATAAGAGAGAGGGCTATTTACTCACAACTCTTCCATTGCTATCCCTGGTCTCTGTGCTGGAGCATCACTCTGTTCAGCAGGTGTATTGACTTCCCTAATTCTCTCTTCTGAAGCTCATTGCCATGGTTTGTTGCTATTAGCCTCTGTTATACAACCTCTGAAAGCACCCCTCCCTTCTTTTCAGGGAGGTATGATTTGAAGATCTCTATCTTTTGGCCTCACAGCTATTTTTTATGGCTGTCAGTCAGACAAGAGAAACTGAAATCGAAATAACCACTGCTGTCCTCCATAGCAGACCTGTTACTGTCACTTTTCCTGACTTTTATTCAACATAATCGAAATTTATTTTATTTCCCCTACTCATGTGTCTTATATAAGGATCCTAGACAGCCCTAGCAGAGATGGATAACAAACCAACATATTCTTCATCCCCTCCATAACCTTAATCCCAACCCCAGCAAATAAGAGCCTGTTAACTCTGGGAACTGCTCTGATTTCAGCCCTCCTGAGCCATACGTAGGCAAAGCTCTCCTCACACAGATCCTCACTGCAGAGAAGGGACACTGTATTTTGCAACAACCGTTAGACACGAAGCCAATTTGGACCCTGGGGAAGTCACTGTTTCATCCTGTCCAGAGCTGCTAATGCATGTGTACTGGCTCCTCTCTCTGCCTTCTGGCATTTCCATTTCTTTGCATGTCTGTCAGATTCTTTCCATGTTGCTTTTCCTTTGCTCTGCAGTGTAGCAAGATGCCAGCTTTCTATTTTTTGCACTGTGCGTGCTCTGGATCTAACATTATGCTTAAGATGCTATCAAGTAGCCAGCCTAATGTGACACATTTTCAAGGTTGGCCTCAAGGTAGCTAACTTAGGGCGTAAGCCTTTCAATCACAATCAGATACCAATCAAACAAAAATAGATGAGCACTGACAGCGGGCTGGTGTTATTATACTGTCTATTTCCAGCTGGTTTAGTTCAGGATGTTTTTATCAAGTGAGTCTCCAGCTCACCTCACTAGTATGCAAGAAGGCAGGAGGGGAAGCAGTTGTACAAAGTGGAATAGTTTGTGATTTATAGCTGAAGGAAAACTAAGACAATGCTTTTCCTGATTTGTTAGATGTAATTGTGCCTCTAGCATCATCAAAAGACAAAGCAAATCCTAAAGATAAAATCAATCTGAGGGAGGAGTGGGGACCCACAGCTGTGAAGGCATCATTTCAAGATGCAGCTTTTCTCACTTCCTTTACATAAACATTACTTCAAAATTCTTGTAAACCCACAGATACCCAAATGGCACTCATTGTGCCCTCATGCACAGCACAAAGTTCACTATTGACTTCAAAGAAACAAAAAGATACTGAGAAATTTTACCTTTAGTTTGCCATGCTGATATAGATCAGGGAGGTTTGTAGACTTTGATCTTCCCTTATTTAATTAAGGTCAGATGGAGCCCAGTTGTAAGGTGAAGTTTCAGCTTCAGCAGAGGACTCTATGGCCCAGAAGAGTTTTCACCGGTCTTTCATCTCCTCCGATCAAAGTTCCCTGTCCTGGCCCAGCTGATGTCAAATTATTCTGATCAGATCCTGGTGAAGAACTGTCTCTGTATTTTGATGGGGACTTCCTGTGAATATCATGGAGGAGCTATACTGTTATTTGCCATGCTAGCTTCAAAATACATTTAAAAGAAAACAGATTTTGACTGCTCTACAATCCAGTAAGGACCACAGCCAGAGCCCTTTCAATACAAGGAGAATAGCATATATCTTGGATGGAGGTCTAATATAGGTTCCAATTTTTCACTGACTTGAGCTAATTTTTGCACCTGTAAGGAATCAAACGGTCATTTTGGCCTGAGGATAAATGAGAAGTTTTAGCTTCTCATTAAATAATTGGGCTCAGCTTTCATAAATTCATCATTTCACCTGAACACGTTACAGGTGATTCTAACGTTGCCACCTGTTCTCCAGAATGTTATCTCTACATGTTATGTCTCCTGTCCTGCTTGTTTGTCTCACTTTCATCAGAGATAAACATTGGTGTCACAGTGACAGAACTGTTGTAGCCGAAAAAGCACAACACCTGACTACAAAGCAATATTTACACCTTGGAAAAGAAACAACACCAACCCATAGGTCCCATGCAAAACCCTGAGTCCACTAAGAGGTTTGCTGGAATTGGCCCCTTTGCTCTGGTTGCTTGAGTAAAGTCCTATTAATTCAGGGGGACTTTGTCATGCAAAGTTCCTCCTGGGCACACAAATAAAATCTACAACTTATGTAATGTTCCCTCATTCTTCAATGGAGGTGCTCAACCCTAACACTGTGGCCCCTAAAACCCACCAAATGTCGTGGCTGTGGGTACCCATGGCTGAAAGACTGCCCTTATGATACAGACTGATTTACCTTCCCACTTGAGAACTTGGTAGTGTGGTCTCAGCAGGCTTGTAACAGCCTACAAGGGCTGTGGGACCTGAGGTGGGAAGGACACTGGCACTGCAGTACTGGCAAGCCAAGCAATGTTCAGGTGATCCAGGAGCACCTTACCACTGACTGCATATAAAGTCAAGGCTCCCGCTGAAGGTACCAAAATTACCTGTCCGAAGTTAAGGGGTTTGAAAACCACCTGTTACTCGTAAGGGTCTGTGTTAATGCTGCTCTAACTAGTGGATTTGGACCTAAGTTTGCTATGATCTGGCAACTGGACCTTTCTTCCAGGGGCAGGATCTTAGTGGTTCCCCAAACTAGATGTATCAGTGGGAGTTAAATGTCATCATCTACCTTTGGCTGATTAAACTGTGCTTTTCAATATCTGATACAACTGTAAGAGTGCACCATGCTGATCAGGCACACATTTTGCACAAAATGTCATGCATGTTTATTATTAGATTAAGCTGCAGTAGGCTTAATTTTAGATCTTTTGATTCAAGTGGTGCAATGAAGATTAAATGTTAGGCACTATTGAAGATGCAGATGTGGTTATATTGAATTATAAACCTCATTAAGTACAATATCCTAGACAGGCTTGTGAGATAAGCTACAAAGGACTTCCTTACTTCATACTAAAGTTATTAAAATATTAGAAGGTAAATCTAATCATAAAAATATTATGATAGAATGAAACTGATACTTTAAAAACGTTATTACAAAAGACTGTGTTTCTTTCATGTATAATTACTTCCCTTTCAGTTTAGATTGCTGGATTGATATTAAAATGCAAGTATTTTTCTGCTTTTGAACACACATAAAAAGCAAATACAATGGAGCCAAATTTTGTCACTGCTTTCAGTGCCTGAGCCTTGAAAGGTCCTCCTCCTCATTGTCAAGCTTTTAGTTCTCATCAACATTAAAGTTATCCATTCATTATTATATCTGGTAGCAAGGCCATCCCCACTTGCATGGATGAGTGGTTGAGACACAGCTATCACAAGAAATAAATGATGAGATTTTGGAATGTCTGAGGTACTGAATTCAGAGAAGAGACCAACAGCATGGAACTGGGCAGAGATTCATCAAAAAATAAAGGCACACAAAGAGGGTTTTCAGATCTTCTCCTTTAACATCAGTCAATTGCTATAGCCTTCCCTTTTGTAGTAGAAGAGCAGGAGGTACACAGTGAAATTTGAAAGGGCAAAAAGAGAAAAGTTTAGAATTAATGAAACAATTTTTTGTATGAAGCATATAATTAACTTAGGGGACCTATTGCTATGAGATATGGAGGTTCCCTATCATCCCACTTCAAAAGATTTCCCATCGTCACAGCTAATAAGAATTTCACCATGGCATTAGTGAGGAGAAATGATCTATAAGAAATAAAAGAATTGCTGGCCCAAAGCATTAACCAAGCAGTGAGAGAGGTAGAGAGAAAGCTCTCCTGCAGGAATTTGATAACTGCACTGCCTAGCGCTGCCCTTGCAAGTGTTTTGCTCTGGCTCTTACTGTCAAGAACAAGGTGTTGCTCTGACCCAGCAGGGCAATTGCAACTCTTTCACCCCATGGGCAGGTACAAACCACTTCACACCCCATCAGGACATTCACAGATTTTGTCAAAACCCACTGGAAAGCTGTATGAAAGTTCTGGAGAAATTCTCACCACTTCTTGCTAAGCATTCCCCCATTGGAAGGCAGGGCTGAGCTATGTTAACCATTGCCCAGTTAGTAGGTTTTGCAGATAGACAGCTTCTTCCTCCCAGTTTAAAGGACATAAACTGTTTGTCCTGGCCTGGACCACTTCTAAAAAAAGCTCATAAAATCCTTCAGTGCAAGATCCATGTTTTTAAAAAGGGCTTTCTTCTATTTCCTCATTAAACACTGGCAACTCTTTGACTGCACTAGATAAAGGCCATTCTAATACACTGCAATGTAGAGATAGCAATACTACTTCTCATCTGCTAAAAGACTGTGAAGTAATGTAAGAATTTAAGAGCATTTTCGATAGGTGCATTATGTGAAGTGAATGAATTAAGTGGCCACAATGGATTTGATCCATGATAAGATACTTGAATTTGCTTGTTTGCAAGACTTGCTAGATCAGATAACCTGATTTGTCTCTCAGCATACAGAGCAGGTCTCTTTTCAGATAAAGCTGGGGAAAAAAGTACTAATTGATTTGGTTGCATTATATTTTACATTAGATGTTCCTTTTGGGATTCTTGTAAAAGCTGGCATTGATTTATAGCTATCTGTCATTGACTCGAGGCATTTGATGTCTAAAATGGCAAGATAAAAAAAGCTTGTTTTACAAATAAATCTTTAAGAGCAAAGCTACAACAATGATTTTTGTAAAGTAGGCAATCACATCCCAGTGTCTTAGTGTTTGAATGTTGCAGCTTCTAGGAGAGTTTGAAAATAAAACATGAAAATACCTCGCTGCTACTAGGAAGGGAATTGAGGAACTGGGAAAGCGAGACTTGTAGCAGAATATCCAAATATTTTATTACTTTTTTCCAGTAGAGAGTTACAAATTCTCCTGCTTCCTTTTAGCTGTTTTTCTGTGTGGCAGGCTAAACAGTTTTAGGAACAAGGAGTTTCTCCCATACTTAAACCAAATTGTATTTAGCACTAATTTTTGTATCAAGCAGAATAAAACAACAACAGTTAAAGGGAAATATTAGATTACCTGTGAGGGTTTCTGAGAAACAGCATGGTTGGATATTTTTATCTTCATTTCCTTGTCTTTTGCAATTTTAATTTGAGAAAATGCACACACTGTGAAATGTTCAGTTAAATATTTCATTGCTAGTGCATGCTGCAGAAAAAAAAATAAATTAATACTCTAAAGATCATTTCTGTATTTGTTTTAGTGTGTAATTTGTCAGTGTAAATTGAAAAAAAAAATCAAGATTCCGACTGAGAGCAGACATTCTGAAAGAAGGCAAAAAGTAATAAAGCACCATAATGAATTCAGATGCTGCAGACAGAACTACTAAATAAAATACACAAATGGAGGAGCCAGGGCTGTTGCCTTTTCTTCTGCTCTATAAACATAGGTCTGCAGAACTTAGATTGCTTCCGTAGCTGGAAGTAATAGCAGCTTCTATATCCTCGTTGAGCAAAACCAGTCATGACAACATGATCTCTCGCACAGCCTGTACTTTTTAGCACATGGACAATTGTAAGATGACTCACCACACTTTTAATTGCAGCTTTGATCATTAAATCTTCTTTGAATTACTGAAGACTCTATTTCCGCTTTCAGTTACAAAAAACATCAGAAAAGTATTTGAGGTTTCAGGTTGGAAAGTTCAGCTTTTCTTTTAAAATCCCAGTCTCGTTTAACGAGCATGCATAAAGTGCTGCAAACACCAAGACAAAGCATAAGAGAGACCACAGCAGAGCAACCTCCTTAGCCTTTCGCATCCTGCGTTGGCACCCACCTCTTTATCTTGTCTGCCATTTCCAGGCCAGAATTTTTGTTGCTTTGGCAACCTACCAAAACACAGACATTTTCATCGTAGCCCTGCTTCTGGCACTAATCGCTCTTTTCAGATTAATCAGATGCTGTTCATATTTTGCAGTGAGATGTTATATTCAATAGTCAAGGAAGGCACCACTAGATGGCTCAAGGGGCCAGTAGGCTGCTTCTACTTCACAGACATCTCTAGATGGGGTGCTCTGTGGTGGTCCCCAGGACTCATAGTCCTCCAAACCCAGCCTTCCTTGGCCACAGAGGAGCCATTCAGGCAACAGAAAGCAGGACCCAGCTTTCCCCTGTTAGGGACCGCCATCCAGCAGCAAGGTCCCTGTGGCACCACGCACTGACACCTCTCTTCAAACAAAACCAGCTTCCCACCAGTCGTACCCCATGCCTCATGAAGCGAAAGGGCCAATTTTGCCTCGTAAAGGGCCTGCCCTGTTCTAACGGAGCCCCATTTCTGTGTGATGTGTCAGCAGTCAACAGAGGAAAAGGATGATCCCTCACTGGCACATCTAGTTTTCTCAGAAATGCTCATTCTGGCTTTTTTCCCTTGCACAGCCACATGAATCCCAAAGCAACTTGTCAGTGACTTTTAATTCAAGCCAATGATTAACACAGTTGGTACTCAAAATCACCAAATGTTTTCTCGCTGATGTAAATCCCTTCCCTGATGGAAACCCAGGACTTTGCCACAGCTGAGCTCAAGAGGACAGTTCCTCTGTGCATGCTATGTGCAAAGAATGATTTTAGGCTTAATAGACTTTAAGTCTCTCTGGTCATCGGCCCCAGAGAGGTGCATCCAACTGGCTGCTTCTAATAGTTAATTTGTTCCACAATTGGAGAGGGAATTTTTCTCTTTAACAAGCTCTTTAGTGAGACCATTTCTCCCCTGACCAGTGTCAGATCTTTTTTACTTCCGTAGAGTCACTTTAGATTTACACTGGTACAAGGGAGGTAAAATTCAGCTGCTTATTATACAGCTGAACTTGTCTGCTCAGGGAAGTGCAAAGAAAGAGTGAGGGAACTATAAGAGGAAATTACAAATAATGTCAGTAAAAGCAGCAAAAGAATCACAGTTCTTATCCAAGTGTGCTACAAAAAGTTCTCCCAAAACAATTCCGCTATTGTACGGTCTTTTCCTTTAATAGCACTTATTTCATGCACTCCCACTCTTTGGCAACCCATGAGCGGGCACAGTCTTGCTCAAGTCATTTTCTTATGGGGGAGGGTAGGAACGGTGGCATTTTTAATATTTCCACAGGTTTCACACACACTGATAAGCTACAGAAACCTGGTCAGCTTTAGCTGAAATGCAGCAGTACAGTAGCCAATGTATCTGGGATTTTTAGAAATGAAAAATAGGTCATTCCACTTATTAACAAAAAACCTTCTAATTGCCAAAAGAGTTTTTGGGCAGCCAAGGACTGCTTGGTGGGAGTTTCCACAAATCTTGTTTTTGTCAGACTACTTACAATAGGGCAACATAATCAGGTGAAATTAAAGTGGCCCTGTGTTAGGCTGTCCGCAAAAAAGAGGGCCCAGCCTTCAATTAGTGTCACCACTAACAAGCCATGTGAAAGATAATATAATGGACCTTGGCTGATTTCCTGCCAAGTTTTTCAGACCTCACTTTGCTTTTTTGACTTTACACGCAGTATCATATTTAGCAGGACTAATGAGCCTGCATTCCTCTAATGGGCACACCCCAGCATGTGAGGTTTGGGGTTTTTTTCCTTTTATTGATGGTCTCCTTTCCTCAAGAAATCAATGTTTTGAAAAAGATAAAGAATAAGTTCTTTGCAACATTATCAGTCTCTGCTCTACCCTCACTTTTAGAGCACAGAAATAATTTTTGCCTAGCAATTTCAGAGGAAATTTACAAAAAACATACCTTTCTGCAGGATTGCAAATGTTTCTGCTCCTGCTGCAAGGGTCTAGAGCAGCTCAAATTGTTACACTTAATTGGGGAAACTGATGGAAGGAAACAGAAATAAAAGCAAAAGATCAGCAGAATTCATACAAGAAACCCACGATCTGTTTTCTAAAGAAAAGGGTATGAGTAAAAGCTATCCTTCACCAGCAAGGCATTACCAGCATCACCTGAGAGAGCTCTGCTGGAGAGGTGATGGGTTATAGCAAACCTTCCCCGAGACCAGAGATAATGACAGCTCCATATCCCGAGTCCTGGAGCAAATGCAGCACGTGGGACTGGGAGTGCTGAAAGCAATGAGTCTTTTAACCCCCTGCACTCGGGGCATTTCCTCTGGTAAGTCTTACAGGACAATTTTGGTGGCACCAGGGGCTCACCTTTAGCAGCACAGTTTGTCAGAAAGCAGCCACCATCACTCAGTTAACTGTAGCTGAAAGTCCCTGCCCAGAGCCACAGAAAAGGCCAAGGTACTCGATGCCTTCTTTGCCTCAGCCATTACTGTTCAGACTAACCTTCATCAGTCCCAGGTCCCTGAGACCAGTGGGAGACTGAAGCAAGGCAGACTTACTTTGGAGACACCTGGATTCAGGTCAGGGAACATTTAAACAAAGTGGATGTACACAAATCCGTGAGAGCCCATCACGAGGTTCTGAGGGAGCTGGCTGATGTCATTGCAAGGCCACTCTTGTTTGTCTTTGTATGCTCACGGTGATCACGAGAGGTTCCTGCAGACTAAAACAAAGCAAATGTCACTGCTGTCTTCAAAAAGGACAAGGATCCAGGAAACTACAGGCTGTTTACCCCCACCTAGGTCCCTAGGAAAGTGATGGTTTCCAGCATTTTTTGCTCCATTTCCGAACACCTGAAGGACAAGAAGGTGATGGGGTTTAGTCAGTGTGGGTTTATGGGGGACTAGTCCTGACACTCCTTCTCAGAGACCCCAGGGGCATGTTTTAAGTGTCTGACAGCCCCTGGCGACATGAAGAATTTGACAGAGGATTTGTACCTCCAAGGAAGTAGACCGCCCACATCCCGCACTTTTGCCTCCTAGCCAGAAAAGTAATCAACAGCAAGAGGAGAGCAGCTTCACTTTGGAGCATCACAGGAATCAAAAAAGAATATGACTGCTATGGTTTTCTCAAGACATTAGTATTAATAAAATTCATTCTGAAAAGGCCAAGGCATTAAGTGCTAAGCAGATGATGAACTCCAATTGTAGCAATTACTGATTGACTACGTAATGTGCCCTGGTTTTTGCTAATGTTGTCCTTGTCCTCTTCTCCCCTCCTCCAACCATTAGCTAAATCTTTTTAGGCAATGGACTGTGGAGTGAGACTTCATGTGTGAGGTGTTTTGTTTGCCAATCAGTTTCTCAAATTCTATTTTTCAAGTGATTTTGATTTTTTTTTTCCCCTTGTTGATTTTATGGGGTTATTTATAGAGTCTCTGCTCTCTATCCAGCTATCTCTTTTCACAAAGCCTGTGTGGGCACAATTCTTGTGAGCACATTTATGCCTTTGTGAAGAAAAACCATCCAACAAGTTCTGACATGTAAACCGTCGTAAGGTCATACCAGTTTATTTTATGTAAAAAGTAAATCTCAGAAAGGAAAAATTTAGGTAAGAAAGGAAAAACAAAGGAAAAACCCCAGGTGCCCACTCAATCTACTAGATTACACAGTCTCAACAGATTTCTAATGGTGATTTCAGTGTTGAACTTTGCTGCATGCTGCCTGGGTGGGGTGTTCACATTAATAGTAGCATGGAAATATGTTGAAACATGTGAAGTTTCAAGTGCAGAAAGTTTCTTACTAACTTCAAGGAGTTTGAGAAATTACCAGAATGTAGGTTTCATTAAAAGTTGCTTTTTTATTCATATGACAGAGAGAAATTGCAGCCAGTGGTGTCTTTGCTGAAAAGACTCCATTAGATTGCCATTAGTTGCTAATAATACATCATAATTATTTTTATAGGGTTAAGCTTGTCTCTTTCCTCATCCACCTGCCTTGCAGAGATAACCTCTAAGAATACCCTGAAGGACTGTCAGACTCCAATTCAAAAGCTTTTCCCTAGCTACATTTTCTAAACAATTCATTACCTATAAAAGATTGGTGAGAATACAGAGATATGGCCCCTTCTCTCTCCAATTTATATTCTCATATAACTCCACTCAATGACTAGTCAGACTCTGGAATAATTTGATTTTTATTCCATTATTACTATGCAAAGATATTCTGTATATTAGTGCAATATCCATTCATTCTTCACACATCTCATTTGCCGTTAGCTACACAAACACTTGACTGTACTTAAAGAATTGCTAGTCACAGTTGCCTCACATATCTCATTTAAGATACCCATTTTATTTAGTGTGTGGGGCATGGTTTTCAAAAGGTTGAGCCTCAGTAGTGCGTATTTCCACTAAAAAATGAAGAATAAACTCACTGCTAAGATGTATGCTTGTGTACACGCATGTGTTGGTGGGAATATTAAGTGTTGATACTTTATTTTCTTCTTATAAACTTTGCCTGGAAGTGAAGCTTATCAGTGAATCTGTCAGGTCTAGTGACAGCATCTGCTGCCTGATCTTTATGCAAGCCTGTTAGATGACTTTAATTGTAGAGCTGAGCACCACTGCTGTATAAATATGAACAGCAGAGCAGCAGAATTAAGTAAGTCTTGCCAAGAGGCTTGCTTTTCCTCTGATTAAAATCCTGCTTCTGTAGGCTAAGTCCTGCTATGTATTGCACTTCTCTAAACAAAAACCAGCTCCAAAAGCCTGAGGAGAAGGAGCAGACAAATAGTCTATCCCTAGGAATGGGCATGGGCAACCAGACCTGGAAACACTGCTGAGGTGCTACAGCTTAGACCAGAGCTTGAGAGGAACCAAAATCCATGAACCTTTCAGCAGTGAGAGTCCAGCACAGCGGACCCATTGCCATTTTAAGAGCAGGACTAGTTCAGGTCAGAATAACTAGCTATGCCGCTTGCGTATGAAGGTCAATGACTTTTTCTGTCACTGTAAAATTATATCTTTACACACCATGGAATGCTAAATACTCATTTTCTCAAACTAAACTGACAGAATTTAACTGAATGCCACGTATCTGCATTCTGGACTTTCTTGCATTGCAGGAACTTTAAATGGTGACATGACCTCACCAGCACATATGAATCTTCACTGCAAAGATCCTCTGAACTAAAGCCAAGTTTAATTATAATATGAAAATTTCTACAAGCAGAGTGAATCAGACTTCTTTGTATGAAACCAGAAGATGCTGTAGTGCTCCCCAGAGAATGTTACATACGTAATCAACAATAGCAAAAACCAAACTTGTGCAAATGGCAGTATTTTTTGGGAAATGAGTCACATGGTGATAGGATTTTTCTTTTTCTTCTTCTTTTTGAAGAACACTAAATTTGCAGAGACAGAATCTGGGAGAAGTCAAAAAACTATTAGTGCATTAACATTCAAGTTAGCTAATATTTTCAGGAAAAAACAAGAAGACATCTCCATTTGCGGAGACAGTCAAAACCCAACTGGACATGGGCAACCTGCTCTAGCTGACCCGGCCTGAGCAGGGCAGGTGGACTACATGATCTCCAGAGGGCCCTTCCAACCTGAACAATTTTGTGATTCTGTCACACTGAAAGTATCAAAATGGTTTTTTCCTTCATGTTTTCAAATTGTTTCAGTGTTTCTGCTTTGAGCAGGGGATAGATTTCTCTTCCAAACTCAACGATTCTAGTTTAGGAGTGCTAAAATACTTTTTGAAGTTTTAAACTGAGTTTTGAGTTTGCATTTGGGAATGACACAGATTAAGTATGGGTTTTTTACGTTGGCAGGGCAGAGGAAGAGGAATAAAGCCTAAGCGACTTATAAAAGAAAAGAGATCTTTCAGTTTGAGACAAAAAGCAAAAGTTTTGTTTGTTTTGCCAAGATAAGCCACTTTTGACTGTTATTTTTTGTTTCAGCCCCTGAATAAAATAAAAAAAAAATTTCCATTGCTGTTTTCAAAGTTCAGAGATGCCCTAAAAGAAATTCATCCCAAGCAACATGAGATGTAAGGAATGAATGTTTCAAGTTGTGAAAGATGAAGTATAAAATTTCCATCCTATCTTTTTTGCTTAAATTTATCCAAACAAATTAGCACATTTCAGGAGCGTTTCCACTTTCTTTCGTCTATCTGGTTATTCCAGAAGAGTTAACATGTACTATTTCCTTTTCTTATCCAACCACTTGAATAACATCTGCCCTCTTCGTCAGCTTCCTAAAATAACCTGCCTTTGGCAGGTTAGAAAAGATTTTTCATTCTCCTGTGCAAAATAGCAGTCAAGTAATGAACTTAGGGCTCAGCCCAGCAAATATTCAATTTGGCAAGTGCTAAGTTTTAACTCATGATATCTCATCCTTGCATTCAAATATCTAAAACAGGTGATACATGCATAATGCAAAAAGCTAGAAGCAAATATCACAGAATTTAGAAAATAGCTGCAGGGTTTTTGCCATGGAAATTGTTTCTGCTTAAAACATCAGCCCAGAGTAATTGTATACTTTGTTGAGAGTGACAGCTGAATTTTTCATGTATTTGCTGTCTTTTGATGGCAGATAAGTGGGAAGGGAAATGCGCTCTCTGAAGGCTTTTATCAACAAAAATCGCAGTCAGAAAATTGCACCATAGAGCACATCAATATTTCCATACTTTACTGCACTTACAGAGAGAAAACTGTCATTAGGGCTAACAGAGTGTCATATAAAAAGAGATATTTCTTTTTACAGATCCTTCTTTGGCTAGAATTTTTCCCCCTACAGTTGCAGGGGGTGGGAGGCCATTACAGCAGAATTTAAAGCGTTAGGCTTTTCAGTGAACTGCAGCTAATATTTTAACAAGGGGATCCAACAAAATTCCTGCTGGCTCTGTAGACTGTGATAAAACCCAGGATGGGACAGACTGTGGGGAATCTGCTCACCTGTATTGCATTTAAACAAAAGGGCCACTATCTTGAACCAAAGAGGGAGCAAAAATACATCTCTAAAGCCTTGCTTTGCTGTACAGACATCCCTTGTTCCCAAAAGACAGAGATCATTCCTCCTGATGCCCTTCATGTGTAGTCTGTAGGGCAGATATTTCAGGAGAGCATCAGTAAAGGCAACTGAGCAACCACCTTCTCCTGGAAAGAGGTTCAGGAGGGCTGTTTGTTTGTTTTGGAGTCCTCTGGAGGACTTCAGTCCATTTGAAAGGGAAGGAGTGTCTCGAGAGCACACTTGTAAGAGAGCAGACTGGAAGAAAACAGGGGGTGGATTCCAACCAAGGCTCCGTGGGATTTCAGGGAAACAGGCATGCTTCTCGCCGGGCAGTGACCTGGGCTGTGGCAGGAGCCCTACGGTCTACGCCTCCTGTTGCACTGACTCACATTTACTAAAGCTACCAGAGCTCTAATTTCCTTCTGCTAAGTGTGAGCCCTGACTCATAGTAAGAGTTGCTGTTTCTATGTTAGGAATGAAATTCCTGATGGGTAGACCCCTGCTGATTCACAAGAACCATCACAGCAGCTGTAAAACTGTTTCATCTCTCTATGACTCAGTCACACTGCTAGTATTTCAATTATTTGCAAGTTTTGTAAACAAAGCTATTCTGGAATCCTTTGGAGGCACCAGTTTCCATCTCCAAAGGTCACCAGTTAGTCATGGATTCGTTCATCAGGAGCCCCTTCAACCTGGGAAGCGTCTTAACCTAGGTGCTCTCCTGTCTCACTCTGCACAGCCCTTTGTGTCATTGCTCTCAGCTGTGTTGTAGTAACTCCTCCATGCTCCCTTGTACAGTCAAGAGCACGACACCTCCTGAAACCCTGCACAAAGGATCCAGCCCCCAGTGCCATTCTGTTTGCACTCCCCACGGATTATTACAATAGTAAAAGCAGCAGCTGCCTGAAACAGATTTCTTCTCAGCAGAGTGGTGAAAAATAGCTGAACCTTCTCTGCCATCCTAGCTTGGCAAGTGACAAGAAAAGCTGCACCCATTTTGTTCCAACAAAGTGATTTAAAATTTAAGAAAATAATAATAAATTTCAAATGCTGCTTCTGTGATTCTGTGAAAATAGCATTAGTACTAACATAAGTGCATCTTTTACCCACTGTCAGGGAAAAATTAAGTGAAAATATTAAGATGATGTCTAAAATTCTCTATCTTTTCCCTAACTAGCCCAAATAGCTTGAAGCTGCAACAGTCTGTTACAGTATCTGGTATTACAGGAGGCCCCCAAGGTAACATTGCAAATAATGAAAGTCCCAATCCAAAGCATTCTCTTCGCAAGCACAGGGCTCTCCATGAGACTGGGGAAGCTGCTGGGCTCATACTAGGGACAGCCACTAATCATTGGATTTGTTTGCATTAGG
Organism: Podargus strigoides; assembly: GCA_028020825.1. NCBI lineage: Eukaryota > Metazoa > Chordata > Aves > Caprimulgiformes > Podargidae > Podargus > Podargus strigoides. Next base: position 6,297,932 of record CM051626.1, on the reverse strand, counting down.
CAGATCATGCTTCTGGGATGTGGTGTAGATGGGCTCCCAGACCTGAAGAATGCAATCATCAAAAGTTATGGCTAAAATTGAAGAGAGAACTGCTAGGCGTAGGAAAGCTTAGGAGAAGGGAGAATTTGCTTATCAAATTAATAGATGCACCATGTAAGAAATAAAATGTTTTGTAGTTTATATGGCTATATGATCTTCCAGTTTGGAAATGGGGCCCAGATCTCCGTTCAGGACTGGGAAGCCAGCTGCCAAGAGCATCTTTCCAGTGTAATCAGGAGGGGGAATTCTGTCTCCTCCGCAGAGAGCAGTCAGACAGGGGAGCAGGGCAGGGAGCTGGGCTGGGTGCAGAGGTGGCCCTGCACCCTGCCTGAAAGCCAGGCTGCCTGCACAGGGCCCGGGTCACCGCTGCCTCACTTAACAAATGTGATGACACTCATTCGAGTGCTCGGGAAAGGTGGCAAATTCAGGCATCGAAACCACCATTAATCAAGTCACATAACTCATTGTCTGTCTGGAAGTAAAACATCCCAAGTTGGTGTTGGGCTGTCCCAGTCACAAGACCCTATGAACAGCTGTCCTTCTGCTGAAACCTCCTCGTGGTGGAGGCATTGCTTGTTTTCTGCATACAGATCACTGTCACAACTATTAGAGGACTATTTGCTTTTGTGGTTCATGTTGTGGATTTCAACTTTAAAGCATTCACCTCAACGATTTACCTAATCCCTACTCAGCATTCAGAAATATCATGCACAGCAGGTATGAAAATATTTTTTTCTTGTCCTATCAATATTCAACTCTTCATCTACTCCTCCAGCAAGGAGTTGGTTTTATCTTTATTTGGGATACTTCAGCATTCCTTTAGGAACTGAGAAAAATGTTGCAGAAAGTAACAAGCAATTTTTATTTTCTTCTTAATAATTGATTGGATAAAATGAAGCTAGCTTCCTATGAATAAAATAAATAAATAAATAAATAAAATATAAAGCAATAGCCTGATGCCCATAAAAGCTTTTGGTCCTTCCACAAGCTGAATTTAATTTTAATTGGGAGGTAATAGAGAAAGAGAGAGTGGGTCTGAAAGGACAAATCTGTCAGACTTCACTGTACAAAATAGTAGCCAAAGCACTGCAGTTTCATCTTTTAATTCTTACGACACACGAAACAGAGGAAAGTCAAAGCTTATTACAAAAACATGACCGTTCTCCTTTACACTTCTTTCTCTTTTTAGGAAACCCATTGGTTCTAGTTCTTTCACAAATGAAGGAAATACAGGTGTTGAGTAGGAGGAGGAAGAAAGTGGTACATGAATGGTACTGGCAGTGGCCCAAGGCCATCTAGAGTCCATCTAGTCTCCCCAAGATATTGGTAAAGCCTGCAGACTGAGTTAGCTGCACTTTGTCAATGGTCACTCCATTAGAAGAAAAGTTCTCAGAAAAGACATGGAAAAAACCCCAGGGATACCAGTTAGTAGAGATGTAAGGGTTAGTTTCTCATTTACCCAAGTAATACCTCACCACAGTTGCACAAATTCTGCCCAACCCAACAGCTGGGATATTTCCAGCAGAGGAAATATCTGTCTCTGAAAAAACCCCTAAGAGTTGTCCTACATTTTACAGATCGTTTAGTTGCTGTTACATTACAAGAATAGATCTGGTAGGTTTATTTGGTCAGTGTATTTCATCCTGGTCTTTAGCACATAAAAGACCAATTTATCTTTTCAAAAAAAGATAGACCTATTCCTTCACTTTGGCTTGGGAGAGTCCTTTTCAAGTGATAACTACAGAAAAATGCAGTATAGGAATATGAATAAATTATATTACACAGGTTTTCAGGAGAGAAAGATTGAAAAGACCTTACAGATGTCCCAGTTCATTTCCCTGATAATTAAAGACCAAGAGGTTTTCACACTTTCCATTATATCATTAGACACCTGATCACAGAACTTAAGACTACTGCTACCAGAAGTACCATTTCTCCATATTCATGTTTTTTTGCATAGCTCCATGGAAAAAAATAACAGTTTGACTGCAGAGTGCAATATCAATGTTGCTATGTCAAAGTCCAACTCTGTGTATGTGAAGGTAGGGATATAAATGAGAGGTACTTGCCACACCTTGGTTGGCTGGCTATAGGAGGGTGAAGTGGGGGATTGGCTAGATGAGCAAATACAATGTTTTTGCACAAAACACACTCTCACAGTATAAATAAATTCAAGATTAACAACTCATTTTACTTGAACTGAGAAGTGGTTTGAAATAAAGGCACTATCATTTCCCATGACTATCATACTTCACGAACACCAGGAGACACGAAGATCACTGAGATGAAACTTCTTTCATTTCACAGAAGAAAATGCTACTCTGGAAGCAATCAGTGGTCAGCAGAACATAATAGCAGCTGACATTTCAGGTCAATATGAAAGCAGTTTGGAGCCAGCCATTTTGGAAGCACTCCAGTTTGTCACTTCATTGCTAACGAAGACAATGTTGCAACATGTTTTGTTTAATATAAAAACCAGGATAGGATCATGGGAGAATTATTTCCCTCTCAACTTCACCCCCCTCCAACCCTCTTTCCAAATGCAATTGTTCTATTTTTAAAAAGCTCATTTGTTCTTATTGTTTTTGCATCAAGTTGGCAGCTCACCCATCTGTCTCCCACTGTGCTTAAAAAGATGATCCTGCAGTCCCAAACACAGTCCTGATGTTTCCACTCAGCTAAAACAGATCTGCAGTGACAGTTTTCACTTAGGACTGAAGCTATTTTTGAAACAATTACAACCTCACTAGTCAGATTTCAGATGCATTTATCAAAAATAAATATCCAGTGACACCTCATGCAAGGTACCAGGATGTTCATTGGTTAAGACATTAAAAAGAAAACTTGTAAAAACTTGTTTAAAGAGATCCTATCTTCACCAAGCAAGTTATTTGATAGCAATACCACACAAAGATGGCTGAGAAAATGAGGCTGCCTTTAGGGCTGCCCTTCACCCAAAATCCCACTGCGATCTCTTGAGCAGACTCCCAGCTCTCAGATTTGTGATATAAATACTAAGTGAGACCCCTGGAAAAATACTACTTATTCCATGTCAGCTGGGAAAGAGACAGAAAAGGAGCAGATAACCAAACGAATGTGTTAAAAAAAGCTAGTTTCAGGGCTTCAGACTCAATTCTTGCAAGTGACTGAAGGCAGACCCACTATTTTGCAGCTTCCACTAAAGAGAACAACACTGTCTCATGGCCAAAATCAAACTGCACATGCTTTTATTCACCCAATAGCAGTGAAATCTAATGGAGAGAGTCAAAAGCATAACACACCATCAGTCTAGGTCCCCTCATTCTCTCTGCTGTCTCAGGTTTTGACTGTCTTGGTGATGACAGCAAGGTCTTCAAAGCTGGGATTTGCTCTACGAAAACATTGTCTCCTCCAGAAAAACAACTCCGCTTTTAGATGAGACCTCAAGCACAAAAGTAGTATAAATACTAAGCTTTCCGAGCTGGCACAACGTTCAGCACAGTTTTGGACCCTAAATATATGCACCTCGATTACCATGGTGGGTTCCCTCACCTTATTTTGGGACTCAGCTAAGGGACCCCAAGACTCTTTGGCCCGGTAGAAAATAGAGATTGAGTCACTTTCTCACTCTTCAGCTTCTTCCCTGTGAATCTAGTCAGAGGCAGCATAGACACACATTTGTCAAAAGTGTGTTTCATGGAATAAATAGGTTTGACAGATGAGCATTTCTGGCAAGAGTTGCACCCAAACTTGCTTTTTCTTGAGAGAAACTGAAAGCAAACATCCAGGCCACTCTCCTCAGAGGGACAAATCCCAAGGAGATGATTTTTTTTTTTTTTTAATTATTACATTAATGAATATTCTGTCACTTCAGGAGGGCAAACATAATTGTTCAAGCTGCTATGCTGAAACTAATTGCCCTGTCATTTACAATTAGAGGTGTTAATATGGTCATTAAGATGTCACAAACCACTCCCGAACATCCTCTCAGGTCACCACGATGTATAGAGCCCCTCAGCAGATTAGCAGAGGGAGTTAGAGGTCAGGGACCTGAGCAGGTCACAGTGCCATGGGAAATGTGACAGGCAAGAACACGCCACAAATTGTCTTCCTGCAAAACCCTCGCTGGCTGGCCAGCAGTGAGGGGACCCAGCTGAACGGAGACCCAGGTGTAACCCTGCAAGATGTTGTTTCCCACACAGAGAAAAGCAAACCTGTTCAGAAAGGACTGGCCTCTTCTACAGAGTTTGCATGCAAGACCTGCCAGCCCATCCAGCTCCCTTGCTTCAAGACACTGCAAACCCAGCAGCCCTTCCTTCTAGCAAGCAAAGCAAGGTGTGTGGTGCAACAGGCTCCTGGAGACAAATAGTCATCAGAATTAGGTTGAGAATTCACTTGCAAACTTTGCAAAGGGAAAAGACCATTTTGTAATTGATTTCTTGTGTCCACAGAGCAGCCAACATACCAGACACTACACTGTGAAGCTTTCAATTCATATTCCAAGGCTGGAGAGCGCAATTGCACCCACTCACATAGAAAACTTCTCGCAGTTAACTGAGCTGTTAAAACTTGGTGGGTGTCAGGTTGGTGAGTGCAGCCTGTGGGATTTTATGCCATATTAGCTGGAAGAGGCTGCATTTGCATGGAAGACTCCAGACTCCAGCTATATTCCACTTTGAGATGATCTGCAGTCATTATATTTCAAGAGGTCAATTTTTAAAGAGGCACAAAAAAAAAACCTCTCTAAAAATAAAGCAAGTCCTGTGAAAAGGCTTGGCATTCCCCTGTAATGTTTCAGAAACTAGGAGAGAGAATAGTCTGTCTGGTGTTGGCTTCCAGCCACAAGGAAGTTCATATCTAATATAATCAAGCCACATTAGAAAGAACTGAGGAGATAAGAAGCCAAACGCAACTCAAACCACAAAGCCTCCATTGAAAATGTGTTTTGACTTCAGGAGTGGGAGAGGAAAAAAGAAGAGAGGATCAGAGATTCAGGGCCCAATGCTCATCTCAATTGCCCCAGATTTACACCCATTATACTCCAGCAAAGTTGGTCCCAATTCCACTTTGCTGTGAGAAAGGCGAGTGCTTAGCTCATATCAGCTGCAAAAACATTTCCGATTTCTTATCTCTTTCCTAATTGCCATTCAGAGGATGGTGTGATTTGTGTCACATCCAGCCTTTCCCCATTTATTCTGAAGGTTAAAAATGTCACAATGGGCGCAGAGTAACCAGCACTTTAAAAAAAAATAATGTTTGTAGATACACAAGTCTGTTATTGCAAATCCAATGAGAAAATAATGCTCTCTTTGTACTTGTTTTCTCTTGACAGACAGCTTAAATTAGGTTGCTGAATAACTTGGTACATGGAACAACAGTAAACCTGTCACATAAGCATGTTAATCAAAGCACAACTGATACTTGACATCCCCTGGTGAAAGGCATTTTTACAGTGTTTCATTAAAATTGAAAGGAGGATTAAGAGGCCTATTTCTTGATTAATGTCTCTCTCTGGCTAGGAGATGTAATCCTATCTATAACCTCAAATTACTGGAAACAAAATTAAATTTCTGCCAGCAGATCATTCCAAGCACATATGACACTGAGCACAAAAGTGTTCCTTTCTTTACACTCTTTATCCAACCTGGAGAACCTGAGTTGCAAACACTGCAGTGGGAGCTCCTCTGGCACTCCGGGTTACAGGAGATGCTGCAGAATAGCCACTGAGCTCTTGGGGGGATTGGACAAACATTTTGCAAATATTGCTTTTAGTGTTGAAAATTGTTGCAAAATGATATGGGGTAATCCCTGCTGGCAAAGTAAATTGGACTGTTAGAGAAAGAGAAAATTTTGCAGGGGCAGAAGTTTGGAGAGGAGGTACTCAACCAGCCTTGCATGCCACACCGATGGTGACAGTGAAATACTGGAGTTGACACAGCATACCAGGCTGTTACTCAAATATCTTCAGACTTCAGGAAGAAGAAAAGCAGCCAGTCTGAAGAAACACAATATCAGGATTTCTACCAAGATACATCGTCACTCTCTTCTCCACCAGGTGACAAGGATCCTCTTGGGAACCCAATGCTCCCTTGTGACTGACGTGTTGAGAAAGTGGTCTCTTCCTCCCCACCACTGTGCTTTTAATTCTGTCACTGAAACAAGGCCAGGAATTTAGTGTCAGGAGTGCACATTCCCAGCTGGTGCAGGGACTGTGGAGCTACACCGGGTAGTCCTGGCTCACCAGCCCCGACAGGGAAGCCGGCTCCTTGCCAGCGAGCACAGCCTCTGGGATGTTTGCTTTCAAAGCCCGGCATTACTTGTATCAGCAGTGCTTGGAAGCTGTGTGTGCCCAAGGGAAGGAACAAAAGATGATAAAACTGGCACTAATTTCAGCCTGTCCAACACCAGACAGGGCAAAGACAGTATCAGGTCAGTAACTCAGCTGCAAACACAGCCCCAGCCATCTGCCAAAATCCCCATTTCACAGCACTTACTGCTCACAAAAGCAAGTGAGCAAAGTGGCAAAATCCTGGGTGGCTAAATCCCAAGAAACCCAAACCAGCCACATATCTCGTTCAAACAAGATAGAATAGTCCACCCCAGCAGCACATGGCTGCATCTCCCTCAGAGTTACTCTTGCTTCCAAGAGCAAACTACAAGTGGGTTTTTGCAGCAGCGCAGCCAGACATCATTTGGCTTCTCAAAGACTAGACCAAACCACTTGCAGTTTTGCTGTTCCAGCCACTTCTCCCTGGAAATATTCTATGCCTGCATCAGCCAGAGGGTTTATCTTCAGGAGCCAATAGTTGGACTAGAAGCCTAAATTTCACGGGCACTAAAATGCACAAGAGCTGGACTCTCAACAGATGCTGCTCGTATTTGTCTGCTCCAGTACTCCCCTCACAATACCATTAACACCCAATGCCAGGAACAATTTCTTCCATTAGATAAGAGCTAGAACTTTTCAGACCACAGCCTACATCCACTGAGATGTTAGCGACTTGCCTAAGGCTACATCACATTTCACAAATAGCTCAACTTTGATCTTCTCTTTGGTTGGTCTGAACATTACTTCCCTCATCTTCCCTCTCTGCAATGCACTGCTGTGTCACAGGGGAAAGCCCTGTGTTTTCAGTTTCCTTAATTGTCATCGCTGCCTGCCCAGTGGTACTGGGAGACCATGTTGGAGTTGTGCTCAGTCATGAATACCCAGGAAATTTTCTTCACCAAAACAACCATTTAACACCAAGCTCTGGAAGATGGCAGAGCATTAAATACATGTTTCTAAAACAACGTTAAAATATGTTCATGCATCTTACCTGGACCCTGACTAAGTCTTACTCCAGATTTCTGCAAAGAGAACAAATTCGTAACCCATCCACCACCCCCCTTGAATTTTTCTTCCCTCATTGACTCCTTAGCACCAGCTAAACACCTCAGTTCTCACAACTGTTTCCCCAGTCAGGTTAAAGCAGTCCGTGGAAAGGGCAGGGTACAAGAAAAAGATAGGGCCACATTATCCTCAAAGTGTTTTAAGGGCAGTAAATATCAGGACACTCCTTTCCTTCCCATATGCATTTCTTGGCAAATCTGCCAGCAAGTTAACTCAACGTACACATACAGGCGAGTACATCTGAGAGAAGAGCTTTGAGATATATCCTTATATAGTATCTGTAATAATTTAATAAGCTACATGCTGTTCCCAGAGCACATTCATGGGAGAGAGGGGTGGTTGTTGTTTTAGCCTTTGTGGCTTTGTTAAGCTTTGAACTGAGGGTATTAGGTTGTACAGCAGTAAATGCACTGCAAGTTGCCTAGAATTTTCCATTATGCTATTTATATCACATAATCTTGGTACTCTTAAACCTTTATATATTTTATGCTATATCCACTGCCTGAAGAAAGAGCTGAGTTTTTTGTTGCCCTTTATAACATCCCAATAGATCTCAGAGAGTCTTACCAAAGGGCAGGTTTAAACATCACTACCATAATTAAAAATCTAATCAGTTTAGTTTTTTAAAAAAAAAATAAAATGTATTGGGCATTAAAAAGCTTCAGGGTGAAGTACTTTAGAGCAGTATTCAACTAGAATTTTATTGTTAATCTCGCTTTAAAAACTCGATTTCTTCCAATGAAATAACAGCTTCCTCATTTGCAATCTAACTTGCAAGGAAATATTTACACCACATACACTGGCTTATTTATCTATTAAGTGAGCCATATGGCATCAAGACTGGCAATTTAAGTGGGAACAGACAACAAATAAATGGTGCAGAAAGCTAAACTTTAGACAGCCACAAAGGCTGGTTCAGAGATGAGCTTGAACAGAAACAAAAAGAATCATTTCCCAAAGAGCGAGAGGAGTCTTGAACAGGGTTCATTAGGGAAGCCACTGGATAATCAGGCTGGTGTGCTGCTCTGTTACGGGTGTGCTATCGTGCAGAGCATAGACCCCAAATCACTGGTTCATACTGTATTCATTCATTCATTCATCAATTCATTTCTTGACCTCTGTAGCCCACTCCACTCCTGGACTCCAAAAGCCGCTTTAGAGAGATGAGGAAGAGCAAAACCTGCCAGGCAGCTCACTCCCTTGGGCTCCTCGTGTTACTGATGCTAGTGAGGGGGGAGGGAAGAATGTAAAACAAGATTTCTCTGCCCTCATCTACGTTATGCCCATTTGAAGCTTTCTGCTCACATATCTAAGCACAGACATGACTCACTGTGCAGTGCAGGGGTAGAGATCGTTAACCATGGTTATGCCACCTATTTGCTCTTAATAGGAAACAACAGAAGAGTTAGTGGGGAAATAGGAGCTGGCAGGTGAAGGAAGGGGCAGATGTAAGTGTTCTGCATTTCATCAGGGCTAGAAACAGTTCAGTGGGTCACCCCACCTTGATGGGGCATGCTGCACTAGCACATTGAAGGCAAGATCTTAACTCAGTTCAACCGAATGATTAAGACCACTCTGCAGGTCAAACATTGCTTGACATGCATGCAACCAAGCTGAATGCAGGAGCACAGGGCTGGGATGGCAGGGTGGCACAAGAATAGTACTTCCCATGTGGAGCAAAACCAGGAGCTGCCTGGCAGGGGCATGCAGACCCTGGGTTGAAGCAAAGCCAAGAGCAGACCTGATGCAAAGCCCCAGGAGCTGTGAGGAACAGGAGACTTCCCGTGCTCGGTTTTCTCAAATGCACTTGACCACCAGGCCATCTAAGTGCCCCAGAGGAGTCCCATTCCCTTTTTCAGCCCATTTCAACAGCAGCACACAGCTACTTCAATTTTTACTATTTACAGCGTTATCATCACCATTGTCTTGTCTGGTCCTCATGCTCAGTTTGGATTAGCACACACAAAGGCAGAGGTCAGCACTTGAAAGAGGAGCCCCTCAGCAGCCAAAGGAGATGGCAGCATTAAGAGACATAGCAGAGCACATGGCAATGACATGGTGTTGTACCTGCAGCAGCAATGCTGGCTTCAGGGCTTAACCTGCAGTGCCTTAAGCAGCCTCGGTTATCTGAAAACCCAAATAACCCCCTTCCTTCCAGCTGGACGGCAGCTGCAAGTCACTGTGGATGGTCCCTTGTGATTCCTGACATCACCTTGGTGCCCAAGGCACCTATAATGAAGGGGTGTAGGGTTTGGTACATCTTACCCTCTAGTCACCATCTGAATTTAACAAGGGGAAGTTCAAGTCTTTACAGAGTCCATTAGCATCAATACAGACTTTTTGGGCAAAGGGAGACAAGGAGCATGCTGGCTTCTAGCTCTTATTAAAGCATGAAGCATCACTTACAGCCTACTACAGCCAGCATTATACACTAGCTCCTGTATGACAAGGAACGGTGCCCAACATTTGTCAGCATTAACTGGGAAAAAAGCAGCATTTCTCCTTACTTCTTTAAGATAAGAGCCCCTCCCAAGATTAGACATACTGGAGAATTTCACCTGTCATGGTTATCCCATTAGTGAAGTTGTAAGCAGTGTTGGACCGTGAAGGTTTTGGGCACAAAAATCTCTTTGGTTATCTTCAGAAAATAAATGTGTTTAAAAGGGCTTGGATCTAACACAGGGGCTATGTGGAGGGGAATACTGGAGTATTTTAAAAGGCCTTAGGTATAAACATTTCCACAGCTACCTGATTTGGAAACCAGGAAGTGGGAGGATAGTTTAGTTTATGATGAGATTGATTTTTTTTCTCATTTTTATAACAGAGTGTTTTTATCATGTGAAACTATACTCAGTGCCCCAGCTAGTTAAATAAAACAAGTGGGAGAGAGAAGAGAAATAATTCTGAAACCTTTCTAAAATGAAGGCTTTCTTCCAACTCAGGAGCCATAAATAAAATCAAGTATTTGCCCTCAGGGAAGAACTTAACACAACTTCAATTCAGCTAAAGGAATCTTTTACCAACGCACGTCTCTGCCCTCGCAGTCTGTTACCGTGCCTTCTCGTCATTCTCTTCTGTTTGGAGTCAGAGTCACTCTCTGCATTTAATACCTGTGTGCTACCAGAAGTCACCCTGAAGGAGCCAACAAAGCCAATAAAATTTGAACAAGTTTGATTTCTAACAATTGCAGTTCCCTGAAAGAGGACTTCAGCCTTCAAGGCTTATCAAGCAGCCTGCACACCCCACCGGCCCTGACACCTCCCACCATCAGTGCCCAAGTTTCTCACAGCACCACGACAACTCTGTTCCTTACAAAACAGTGCAAAAGCTGCAGGTTTTTTGATGCTGCAGGATTGTTTCCACATACTTGAACACATGCTCCATATGAAGCTGTTTCAGGTTGGAGGGCTTATTTCGGAATGGGCTCCCAGCAAGCCAGTTTACCACACTGTGAACCATTTGCATTCCAAGTTCATTTTCCCCATCCATCTGAGAACCACACAGAAGTCAAACAAAATCTGAAGACCCACATAGGCACAGTTTCCTGTTCCTTCTTTCACCACAGTGAAATAGTGTTTTCTTCCCTCAAAAGCAAAACAAATCCTGAAATCAAAATCAAATCAGAACCTTTTATGGAGAAGGACAGTGCGATGCATTGCACAAGGTCAAGATGGCAAAAGACTTCATATAATAAGTTCCAAAGGTCGTACAAGGAGCCACCTTGCTTGTGCACATATGCAAACATCTACATACTATTAAAGGCTTGTTTGTTATAGTGAAACATACAGGAGTCTGATAGCCCTAATGGACCTAATTGTTAGCTACAGTTTGATTGCTACTTCGTAGTAACAAACCTATTGTTGAAGAGATGGAAATGATACCACACACTTACATTAGGAGTTTGCACGGCATCCATACCAACATTACGTTGGTCCCACCTTCGGTACATTGGCAGGGCTTGACAGCTTCTCCAGCAATGCATTTTGGCAGCACTGGTGGTGATGATGACATGGGGATTGGAAAGCCTGTGATACATTGGTGCATTTTCAAGAAGCATCTTTCTCTCTCCCTCACCTTATCACTTCCCCAATGTCATTACCTAGTTTGGGCTCCCATTTCTGGTAGTTCAGATTAGCAAATAGTGTGAACACCTGCTCCCCTGCCAGATGTCTAAATCAGCCACAAATCCATATGCAACAGGCAAAATCACTTTTTAATTCCACCTGTATAAATCCAAACTCACTTCACTGTGAACTCAGTACAGCTGCCCCAAATTTACTACCATATTATTCAAAATAGTGTGGAAAAGCAGTATGAGCAAATTCCAGCTCAGGTTGGCTTGCAACAATCAATGACATTATTTTCTTCTTGGAGTAAAATCTGTCAAAATCCTATAATTAAGTAAGAGAATGCCTTTGTTGCACAGAATTTTATTTTCAAATACCCAAATCATCATATATGGTGCAAAACTGTGTTCATCACATTTGTCAAAAGCCTCAGTTCCAGCATGATTTACATTACCCCTTAAAGACTCTAAGCCAGGCTGCCCTAACCTCAAAACAGCTGAAATAACCCAGAAGTGTGTGCAGTGGCAAAGGGGTGCTGAGGGAATATTGCAATCTTGTTTCCAACCTGGATTTTTCTGCACTTCTGTTTTGCCTCTGTGTTTACAAAAAAGTAAAGTTTTATATTTCAAAAAAAGCCTTCTAAACATATTACACTTATTAACCTTAGAGCAAGATAAACCAAACCTTGAATATATGAACTTAGAACTGTTCACAGACTGCTTCAAAGTGCATTACAACTTCTTTGTAAAGAAAACAAATCACACACAAGCATGCACACACTGTTAAATAGTATGTGGAAGACTTGGGAATTGTTTTTAAATAAAAGCTGCTAGCACAGCAGATGCACAATTACTGCTGTTTGGGGGGGTTGTTCATTTTAGGTACAGCCTTCTGGTGCCTTCACAGCCCTCCCAGTTCTGGAGCTGTCGTAAGCAGCCCTTAACAGCTGCTTTACTATACAGAAGGACCCTGAAACTCCATGACACAGTCCCCCCAAGTCAGCAGGATACTCCAGAGCCTGCAGAGAACAGCAGCTTTCATTATTTCTAAACACTTAATCAGCAAAATGACCCAAGACCATCAAGAACAACAGAAATGAGAATCCAAAAAAAACCCCAAACCTGCTTCAGTGGGATGAGAAGGTTGCATCCAGAGTTCAGATGTAGGGGCTGAGTTTTCCCAGAAGAAATACATTCCCACAGGGCCCAGCTAGGAATGTGCCTACAATAACATGGAAATAATAATACACCAATATTCCAATTCCAATAGCAACATTGGGAAATGCTGAGTTTTCCAAAGCTGATTCATGTGTCTGTGTGGGGAGAAAAAAAAAAAAGAGGTGATTTTAACACATCTTGTTCCTGCCTCTCTGCTTTTTTGAATTTCAAAATTCAAGTGCTATAATTGGAATTGAGTGAAAAACAGAATTTCTACCATATGAGAAACTGACATTTTGGCATGTTTTTACACTGAATCAGAATTTTTTTAAAAAATCTAGAATTTGTCATGAAGTGACAATCCAAAAAAAATCCAGTTTTGAACCCATCCGTATTGATACATTTAAACATTTGTTTTGAGAATGTCAAAGCCATGTAACAAATTAAATCCTGCTAAAGTATATCAACATTTTATATGATGAATCCAAAACAAACACAGAAACAAGGATTTTACCTTACCTAAGCAAAACAAAAATGTTCCTTGGTTGAAAACATCTGTGTGAGTGACACCTCTCAGTAAGACACTTCAATTTTGATGAAACTGCATTTTCTGACAGAAAATTGTTCCATCCAAAATTTTGATTAGCGTTCCTGCAACATAAACATGTTTGGTTTACACATGCAAATGTCACTTTGCAATATTTTCATTGGTTAGGTGCCTCCCCATAAATATAGGGATATTGCACAGTCTAGGTTGATTTCTCCCCATTCCCCCCTCCCTATGAAGAACATGTACAGTAATCATCTGATTAAAAACATTATTTATCTTTATATAAAAATTATATAGATATATATAAATATATATATATTTCCTAACAAGCCAAGACATTTATAAATAACTTACAATACTATAGCTGAGTGCTAAACGTCATGATTTAGGATGAAAGAAAAAACCTTTCTGATCATTGTCCTTTAGTATTTCAAAGCCCATTTTTCATGTTTATTTGCTGTCACTGGTGGTAAGTGATTGCCTTGCTGTACTGCTTTTCCCCTGCAATGGTGAGTTGTTTGCAAAAGGAATGGAGGACAAGCTGTCACATCAAAGAGAAAAGACTAAAACCCACCAGGAGGTGAAGCAGGGGTTTATTGTCTTTTGCCCTGGGTTTTGACAGTTAATTAGCTCTCGTCCAATTTATGCTTGTGTGGCAGCTACACCAGGGTCAACAGCAACAACTCCAAGGTGAGGCGAATGCAAAGGATACAAGACAAGGGAAACCTGCTACGGAGCCACAGGAAAGCAAAGGGCTTCATCTTTCACCCCCAGTCACAACTGATGGACTCATTCCCTAATGAAGCCTTTGACTTGTTTATTTTTTCCCCTCACCACACAGAGGCTTCTTTGGACAGCTTCAGGCACTGAGGAATTGCCAAAGCAGCTGCTAAATTAAGCACTCAGCATAGCAGCATCTGTGGAAAAAGGCTGTCCCTTCAACTTGCTTTGTGTCAGCTGCTTTGGGAAGAGGAAGAAAAGGAAGATGTCAATGAGGAGGTGGTAATGAAGGGCTTCATCGAGATCCTGTGGTGCTCCATAGGGCTGAACTTCACTGTCCGTCCTTCAGGACCTTTTTCCCTCCTCAGCCACCTCTTCTGGCATCCAAAGATCTATTGAGATTTTGCAAAGCAAATGTGCTTCCTCTCTCGCTACCTGTTACTCTTTCTGCTTCAGTGGGTTTTACCACCTGCACTTTTTCTTTGCCCCCACAGCCAATTTAAAACTCTGAGTGTGGGGAGCAAGCAGTGCCCAAGCTGCACTCCTGGGGCAGGAGCAGGAAAGCAGTATTTCACACCAAGGGATAAAACCTTTGATCAAATCACATCTCCTAGCTGCAGTAAAAGCTTAATCATAGAATCACTATGGTTGGAAAGGACCTCCAGGATCATCAAGTCCAACCTTTATCCCATCATCTCCCTAACCACTAGACCATGGCCTCAGGTGCTTCATCCACTCGTTTTTTAAACACCTCCAGGGACGGCGACTCCACCACCTCCCTGGGCAGCCTGTGCCAGTGCCTGACCACCCTCTCAGTAAAGAAATCCCTGGAAGAGTGCTGCCCTACTTGATCCCTACCAAAACACAGCAAGGCCTCACCTCTGAAAAGAGAGATGGGATCAGTTTGGAGGTCAGGTACACGTCTCAGGGGAACACCACAGACAGTAGCACTAGAAAAAAAAATAACTGGAAATGAGATGCAAATTCACTTGATATCAAATATCTGCTGAATGGGAACTTATAGACATAAGTGAAGCAGTCAAGGCTCAGATGGAGAGCCAGCCTTGAATACTACAGAGTCCTTGACAATGCCTCAGACGTGCCTCACTGCCAAGTGAAACCTTCATACCTTGCAGAAAGTACCTGCTGCCTTAAAAAATAGTTTATTTTCTAGAGTTACCCGATCAGATATTACCCAAGCAGAGCTGGGCAGTTTCTAGGCACGCAGGAAGTATCTTTCCTACAGAGACACTCCTGAAGAGACAGCCTCATTTAGCCACATTAAATATGGAAAGCACTGCAGTAAAACTAGCACTGGCAAAATATCCAGAGTCATATCTCAATACCACACTTTGCCTGTGATAGCACCTGATGAGGTGCAACAGCAGAGTTCCTCCTTTCCTGCCATGTGCTCTTATGTGCATCCCATCAACCCCATGCCACAGTCCTTTACACTCTCTTCATAAAATACACTGAAAAGTCACCAGCAAATTGTGAGCCTGAAGCACGGAATTATCAAACTTTCTATCCAAGTCACTTCTGGGGAAATTTCCTCTAAGCAAGCCAGTCTATAACAGGAGTCACCACAAGCAAATACTGAGCTACCAAACACAGCAGTCATCCTTCTGCTCACAGCCTCTGGAGGCAAAATGATTTAATGGCTAGTGAGACACAGCAGTGAGCCCACATAAGTCATCTGCAGGAGCTGAGCTTGGGTCTCAAGGATGCAAAACGCTGAGAGATTCCAGCTGAGCTAAAAAGCCTGGTCCCAAACATTGGGCCAGAAACAGCAGGGCAGCCAACACCTTGTCCTAATCCCCTTGGAGGCACCAATAGAGGCACACGCTTCTGCATGTGTCCCCTGCTACCCAGTGAGGCACAGCCACCTCTGTGACTTCCCACTGGGAGCCTCATCACCCTTCTTTCTCCCCACTGACAATGGAGACCCAGATGTCCCTGTGCAGACCCCAGAGCTGTCATCCTCTCAAAGCATAAATTCCTCTTTCCTCTGGCTACAAGGAGCTGAGCCCTTAACAGACCCACCTCATTCGAGCACCTATGGCTAGGTGGGATGATTCTAACTCCTGCAGCCTCTTCCCAACATCATCTGGCATAACCTTATATTGTACAAAAAACCACACTGCTATCTTAATGAAGGATGAATGTTAATGCAAATTGTATGTAAGTGGTCTCATGAGACACATGCAGCAAACTAAACAACAGACTAAACTTAGCACGTGAGCTTGTGGCTTTGTGTTTCTCTCAGCTGTGAGTCATTGTATGGGGTAGAAAACTGCCTTCCACCCCCAAAATATCATGGAAAATAAGCAATGCCTCACGTTACAGTAAGAGAGGCTCTACGCAACAGGGGCCAGAATTGTGTTACTCATAGGGAGCCTGAAGACTTGGCAACATCACAGCCAAATCTGTCAATTACGTTTCACACAGGCCATTGAACAACCAGCAGAAGAGAATCATTTTCAGCCAGTCCTGATGCAGCGAGGTTCAGATTAGAAACAGGATAAAGACCCTTTCAATTCAAGGTCACTTACCTCCTTTCTCTTCGGTTCCTTGAAAGACTTGTTCCAATCTTGTCTCCTCCCTTGCTATCACGAACGTTGTGCACAGCACAGGTCTTTTCCCCGAGGTGACATGATCTGTCACTGCTGCCTCAGGACTTGGATGCGTCACCTGGGAAGGCTGCCAGCTGGACGAGGGAAGCAAGCACCTCTCACAGATCAGCAACGAGTCCAAACAAGCCTTTCTTCTGCACAAATTTGGAAGTTGGAGAGTTTGAGCATGTACCCTAAACACTTGCCAGCAGATTTAACAAATTTGCATTTGCAAACATTCAGTGATTCAGCTCAGGTCTCCCTCACCTTCAAAAATATGCACATCAGGTACCTGGTACCTGTAAAGCACCACGGTTCACCACACTGCTTTAGCTCAGGTACTGCATCCGCTTTGCAGTGTGGGCATTAAAAAAATAAGGTACTCAATAGTCAACTCAAAGGGAAGGCAAGTCAGAAACCCCAAATCTGAGTCTTCTGCTTGGATCAGGAGATGGTTTCCTCTGTACACACTTCTCTTAGCAAAGGAAAACAAGTTCCTTAATACCAGCTCCAGGATATAATGCATAAGCATGAAGAGACAGCCATCAGTGAGAGGTATGAAATACACATGTATGCAGCTTGACAGTAGTTTTCCATGTGTTTAACATCCAAGCATACCAACTGCTGCCTACTTTGGGACAGTGAGCCATGTAGGGTGCTGCAGGACGTGGGTCCTCATGTGCCCTCCCTGCACCAGCAACAACACAGCACAAGGAGTCAGAAAAGTCTCAAATGCCATGATCAGGGCAGGTTCCAGGCTCTGCAGGTGAGTCCTGGTCGCATAATGGAGGAGAATGACTGTGTTGTCTGAGGTGCTGCAAGACCAACCAGGGTGGGATTGATATCTAACACTAGGCTTTCTCCTAGATTTCTTGGTATTAATTTCCCCCAGCCCATACCTGTGAGGAGCACCAGACACTCCTCCACTGTCTTTCACTGAGGATTATCTGTTTCCTTCAGATTTACAAAGGCTGCATGGGAGGAGCAGAAACTTGAAACGAATCACAGCACTTTACCACCCTCTCCATTAAAAGAGCTTTTTCAAATATCTGTGGGCAGATGCTGCTGCTCAAAGGACCTGAATACACAGGACAGGCAAGACCCCCAGTGCACAATGATCTGTTTTAAATATCTGTTTACCCTTGGTAAGAACACAGTGAGGCTTTTGAGAATGGATTATAAAAGGTAAAACTTCCAAAGGAAGATTGATATTTGGATATCAAGTGCCTCTCCATTTCAAAACCGTACCAAGAAGGTTTTTGACATGTGCACGCATATCTTTTGTCAATGGAGCTGTAAATCAGACTCATGAGAGAGGATTGAGAGGGTTTTTTTGAGTTACCGTCAACCCAATATTTTACAAACTTTGCTTTTCATTTCTGACTCCACTGCAAATCCATTATGGATAAGGAAAGTGTTCCTAAAGCACAATTAAGAGCTGGAGTCATGAGGTCATCGCCTTGCAGCTATGAAACAATGACCTCAGCGCAAGGAATAGATGGAAGATACACTAATTCCTATTAAAGAGGGAAGCTGGCAAATAATGCTTTCTAAATCATTTAAATTTGCAGCATGCTGAGCTGAGGGTGCGTGAGGCTGGAGAGGAGCTGAAGCAGCCATGCCAATAGATTTATCTGCTCCCTGGGGCTTGAGAGGCGCCCTGCTAACAGAGGCACTGGAGAGCTGGATGAGCACTGTGTGTCTAAACATGCACGCAAACACAATTTTTGGTCTCATCACCCAGAGACTAGAGGGGCTTTCTGCTGGGGGCCTCCCTGCCGACACAAAGCAGCCTGGCTCACACACAGCAGGCACAGCTTCAGTTTCAGGATGTCATGGTTCCAAAGTAGCCCTCAGGAGATGCTTTAGTAAAAAGCTTGTCCCAAGCCCACATCTTTTGTGCCTTCCTAGTGCTACAGAGGACTTGGAGCTCCCGCGAGCTCTCAAACACCCTCTGCACAGAACTTACAACACAAGATCATCAAGGACATCACTTTTCTGGTAGGCTCTTCTCCTCTCTCCCCCCCAGTTTCAAAGCCCTTGGCTTTTGAGCAACTGCAAAGGTTTTGGCTTTGAGCGGTCATTGGAAAAAAGGTGATGCAACCTGTGGGAGGAAAAGATGTCAGAGGAGAAGCAGTTGAGCAGGGGAAAGAGTCTCTGTTCACCACAGGTCTGCTGACAGTTGGAGATTATGAGATGCAGCTGGGAGGAGAAGTGCCATTGCACAATCAGTCAAAGCAGCAGTGTTTCTTTCAGAGGCATTCAGATGCCTGGGCATCCTACTGAGTCTCCAAATAAATAATATTTGATTGTGACAAGTGCCTAGCATGCTTCTCAATGATCTAAGAAAATAATGTACTGACATTATGAAAATATTAGAGTGGCATAAGTCAATCCCACTGAAGAACAACAACAAGAAAAAATCTAAAAGCCCACACGTTTGATTTTAAAAAAGTCCATTAGCAATCATAAAAGCCACTTTTCTGGCAAAGCTCAAGCTACCTGCAGAGAATTCACTTTCCTTGTCTCCTGACAAGAACCTCAAGGGAAAAATGCCATCCATACCTCTGTCCTCTATATGCTTCATTTTGCTCCATATGGTGCTGCCTGATAGTAAAAGAGAAATTAAAAACATTCGCACCAGCCTCTGCCCTCTCTTCCCCCATCGCTTTCTCCCTGCAGTGACTGTACAAACTACACTGGCCCAAGCTGGAGATGGAACCATTTGACTGTTGAGCTCTGGAGTCACATATGAGCTCTCTATTGTCTGCTCAGTTCATAGATGCCAGTTTTGCCAGGCATTGACTGTCCTTCTGAATTATTTCATCTTGGAAAATAACCTTATTGACAGACAGAAACTCTCCCCATGGACTTTTTTTTTTATTCAAAACATTAAAAGAAAAGACACAGAGACAATCATAAATTAAAACTGACTGAAACCTTTTAGTTTGAGGCAGGCAACAGTAAGGTCTACTATTATATCCCAGTCCTTCCAAATTAGAATTTCTAAAGACATCTTTTCTCATTAAAATAAAAGTTCTGAACCAAAAACACTTTCTCATAAATTCTAGTCATAATCTTCACCTGCCAGTTTACTTTATGTCTTAGATCCCTTCAAAATCAGTTTCAGCATGTGCCACGCGCAGCAAGCTCCTTCACAAAAATATTGTACAAAAGGATCCAAACATTTGTATTTTTTTAATAATTTGCAGCAATTGAATGAAAAGCCCAAAAACCACTCAGTAGGAACTGAGGTTTTATTTTTGTTATTCATGTAGCACCCAGAAGCAGAGGCAGGGACAGGTGCCACATCAGCTTGGAGAAAGCTGTCCGTCCCTGGCATGTGCAGTGGGAGTCAAAGCCAAAGGGAGAAGAGGTCACAGTGAAATGGGCACGACAAACGTGACAAATAACACATCACCATGTGAGAGCGCATGATCTCTATAGATTAACCTTGGCTCCTTGCAGAATAGCCATTATAATCATCCCATTTTTGTAGGCATCGCAGCCTTTTGGAAAGATTTGAACACTGAGGGCAATTAAGCTTCATCATCAGGCTATCACAGCGACAGCCTTGACTTTCACAGGCAGCGCTGTGCACACTGCTGAGCCTCCTGTGCTCAGAGATGCCCTGCAGAGGGGATCCCTCCCCTATTGGCAGCACCCTGCGCCTCCAGCCACATCAGCTACTGCCCAGCTCCGCTCTTCCTCATGTACCAAAAGAGTGAAGACTGAAATATTCATGAGAGTGTACAAGTGCTGCCATTAAGGAGGATGCTTTTACACACACACACTTATATGTGCCTATATTCTGTATAAGAAGGCACCTGGCAGGGCACCAGGGCAAAGCCACCAAAGCAAAAGCACCAGTGATCAGCCAGCTAGCCCAGGAGCCCGTGGAGATGGAGAACCTGTCCCTCACAAAAGCTGCAATATGTTTTCAACAAGAGGTTTCAAGAAACGTGGATTCAATTGCTCCATCGATCTTTCCATGTATGCCCATGATCTGAAACAGCAGCACTGCAAACCATCTGGTGCTGCTCACACAGGGGCACTGGCTGGGAGTCAGGCTGCCCTGTTCTCATCGACCTCCACATCAAAATGTTCCCACCAAGCGGATAAGGCCACAGAGTCCCTTAAACAGAGCCCACTCAAAAGGCCGGGAGAAGTGTGCAAAGGGTGAAACTTTAACAGATCTCTATTTTTTCATTCGTTCTGTGAAAGAAAAAGCTTGCTCTGAGGTTTACAAAAACACTGATAACTGTCAAAACTGCCTCAGATTTCATAACTGGCACATCAACTGAACCAGGGATGAAAAGTTCTCCCCTGGATAACGCTGCAAAACAAGGCCAGGCTGAAACAAAGGGTAACCACTTTGGATCTGCATGGCAATTCCTTTTGGACAAAGGTTTCCCACCTCAGGTGAAAGGTTGTGATATCGGGTGAAATTATTTGTGATATGCCCACCAAGCTAAGCTTTTGTGATGTGCTGAAATTAAAGTGTTACAAGCAGAGTCCATTAAAACCTGGCACACAAAAAGACAGACAACTCCCATCACTCGCAAATCCAGGAATATAGGCACACAGCTCACTGCCATGGCCTGAGCTCCAAGCCTGCAGACACATTGGCAGATGTCCCCCGGGCTTTTCCAAGCCTTTGAGGCTGTTCAGTCAAGTGTAGATACTCTCTATGAGCCCCTGTCATTGCTTTAGCTTCTCTGTTTGAAGGTGTCTATAGACTTGGGGCCCCTATACTAATGCAGCACAGTGGCAGAAAAAGCTCTGAGGGAAGCTTAAGACCAGGATAAACAACTTATTATGGTTAATGGTTTTCTCAGTATTTCGACCAGTGCAATGCCAGTCACCCAAAGGCAGGGCTGTGAGTCTCAACATTAGCACAGACATAATAGAAAGTGCTTTTCAAGGTCTATCTTCTGCTAATACTGGATTACTTTATATTGTATCATTAAAATTGCCCAAATGGCAGTTCAGCAAGCCAGGACTTGATTCACAGACCTGCCATGTTAGTGATGCAGCTGAGGTCAAAAACTACAAATAGAGCAGATAATTAGAAGGGAAGTGCATGCTGCTGAGCAAACACATCTGGCACGGGAAGATTTTCTGCTCTGGAAAGGTAGAGAAATTGTGTTTACAGAACTACCCAACCATCTTTTTTTGAATTGGTTAGAGAACGCATGCACCAAAAAACAATTGAAGGCTTATGACTATGGGAATATCAGCCTGTATTCATGCAGTTGCTCTTTTAGGCTTTGAACATGGGGCTCTGTATAGACCTGAAAGATCAAATTCACCAATGGCATAACACAGTACAGGCAGCTCTTAGCAGAGCTGTCCCCTTGTTTCCCAGGAAAATGAGGTACCAGGGACAACTCTTCGGGAATAACAGATCACATTCATTGCTGGAAGAAATGGAGAGAAATGCATTGCAGCAAACAGAGCTGTGCACAGCTTCCACCAGCAGCAAACAACAGGCTTCACTGTCTTGTTTTACACCCTGGAAAGGAGGACATAGATACCTCCTGCTGGAAGACTTCAGTTGACCTGTCTGCTGGGAGAGAAACACTTACTTTGCTACAGAGGGGAAATATCAAAAGCTTTTCATTCTTGCTGTAGCTGTGAGTTTCGCTGGCTTTCTCATCTCATTTTAAGATTTGGTTAATTTTTGTGTGTTACTTTCTTCTCAAAAGCTGGCAACAGACCACCTGTTTTGGATGCACCTTTGTGCCTAAGGACATGGTAGACAAACAGTCCATTCATCCTTTGAAGAGACACTGTGCGTGTGGACATCAGGCAGTATTCAGATGCTTCAGAAGACATACAATCCACATAATTCATCCTGTCAGTAGCGTAATGCCATTGACAAAACCCCTACATAAACACCCAGCCGGTAATATGATTATGCACTGAGGAAAAAAAGATTGATAGTCTTGGTGATTTTACTGTGCTGTAACAACAGAAGCCATCTTTGTCCACATATTTCTCTAATCCTTTCCTGAAACGTTACTAAATACCATTGCCTGGCAAAGGTGAGCTCTACAAGTTAACATGTCACAGAAAGAGCAAGTTAAAACCCCGGTGTTAAGCTTGAAGCTGTAGCCCTTTTGCTCACTAATGAAGCTGCAGATACCAGAGATATTTTTAGGATGCCTGCAAACCTTGTTATAATCCACAAAGAAAAGTTTAGCTGTGATAGGAAGACACAGAATGTTACAGAAAAATAAAAAAATAAAATATCTCCTGGTGCTATTACAAATGTCCAAAGAGCCAATAGAAAAAGCCATACCTGACATAAAGCAAAATTTAAACACATATTCTTCAGTGTTGTAATTCCTGGAACAAAACTTATTAGCAAATTTAAATTAATTCCGCTCCAGGCGTTATGATACACTATCAGTTACTCCCTTGCCCCCTCTGGGAAATATTTTGCTATTGCTGTCAGTCAACTGCTTGAATGCTTGGAGTTTACCAGCTGCATAACATATATTGATTTTTGATGAATGACATCTCTCTCTGGGCCATTATGGTTTTGTTTGCAAACCTTATTTAATTGTTCGCCTATTTTTCAGTGAAATAAATGCAAAGTGTTTATTCTCCAAAGGCTGTAAACAGAGATCTCAGGTCTAGTTTCTATGACAACCTCACTTGATACAGCAAACCTAGATTATCTCTAATGACAGACATGAAGTTTAAATTGCACATTCTGCACAAACAGTGCACTGTTGACCTTTTATTGAAAAATGGAATACAGTGAGATTAGCATAATGTGTCATATGAAAGGGAAAATTGTGGAATAATGCAGATTGTACTCTAATCATAACTACAGTGCTAATCTCTAGCAAACCGTTTGCCAAAACATGAAGCTTTAAAAATTAAGATTTTTGCCAGACACCATTTTCAAATCCGGTTAGATAGTAATGCTATCACATTAAATAGTTCTGAGATAACACTTGCTGCTTCTGCTGTTTTTCTCCCATTGCAGTTTTTTAACAGGGGAGTAAAATTGGATAGGGTTATGTAGAAAAATGGCAAAAAAATTCCAGCTATGAGAACTATTTTTAAACCTCCTGAAGGCATTTTTTTCCTCATGCTTACAAATTCGTTTGGAAGCGAGAGCCAAAAGACATAGTCCTTTCTGTCAGATGCTGTCGTCTAAAACCTGCATGTTTTCCTAGGAGGAAAATTTGCATATATGCTAGTGAATAAAACCCAGCTCATCTATGCAGACAGAGGGGCTGCAGGAGACATTCTGCTTTGCAAGAGCAGAGGTGGAAAATATCTTGCCTTCATACACATCAAGTTGCAGCAGGCTTTGATTTTGCCAGCTACGATTTGTTGCTGCTCACAGAAATGTCT
The DNA here is from genome assembly GCA_028020825.1 of Podargus strigoides. Lineage (NCBI taxonomy): Eukaryota > Metazoa > Chordata > Aves > Caprimulgiformes > Podargidae > Podargus > Podargus strigoides. Next base: position 6,274,041 of record CM051626.1, on the reverse strand, counting down.
GCAGCAGTTTACAAAATGTTAACAATTCGGGGAGTTTGATGCATGAATTGAGGTTCCCATTGGAGCTGAAAGAGTCACACACTGCTGTAAGGGGACAGCAGGCTGTGAAGTCTGTCCTTCCCACTGCAGAATACTTTTATTTCCTTTAAACTTCCATGAAACAATAGGAAATATTTCCAATTATTGGATATTTCAGCTCACTTGTATTCAACATAATCAGTGAACAGTCTGAAGAAAACCAAACAAAATCATAATTAATATAAAAATACAGTTGTAGATAGCAGAGCTGATGGGTCAAGGACCTGGAGCTGAAGCAGAGACACTTTCATTTCTGCAGCACCCAAAAATAATGCCTGCTTGACTGTTGTCCTCCTGCCTATGTTTAAAAAAAGTTTTAAATGTGGCATTGGCTATGTTTCTAGTAAGTGCCAAGTACAGAGTAAGAAGATAGAAGTAGCTCTCCATTGCACAGTAGGAAGTCTTGGTTTGTCCATGCCTGGTCATAAAAACTGAAAAATCATAGGCACTCAGCTATTGCCCTTCTTTCTTCCAGAGGATGATATTCAGCAACTAGACCTTATTAGCATCACATCCAAGTGGTCTCTCCATCCCTCCCTAATCAGCAAACGAGCTAAAAATGATTTTCAGGTGCTTGTCTACAGAACAATGCCATTAGAGGAAACCTATTCCCTCATTTCTCTCTCACTCTAATGGGTTTATACCATTAATACTGTCAGCTGAGTTGTTTTTAACCAGCAGTTAAGGCAGCTGCAATAATAAACCATTTGTTTAGCATAGGCAGACCCCAGCATACTTGCATTCTAAGCAGCTATTCACCATGACCGCTATTCTCTACATATCAAGAGATCTCTGGTTTTCAGTTTTCCATTTGGCAGTATTATATTTTTCTTAATAAGCATTGTATTCCACTACAGCAGCTGCCAGGAAAGAATCAGTTCATTTAAAAGACACCCACTTGTTTTCACATGGAGTTATCACACTTGTAAATGTAATCCTGTCATCTGATACATAAAATAGGAAAAGGCGTGTTTGATAAGGCTTAGGTATTTCTAATCCCTGCAACACTGCCCAAACTCATCCACTGTAGGAGTGATTTTTAAACTTCACTGCCTCATGCGATGGGAAGGAGCATTTGTGGTGCTGCTCAAGTGGTGGGTTCTAGGACAGAGGCTATACTGACCATACCTGCACAGCTGTTCAAATATTACCATACATTTTATAAATCTTTACTGAAAAAAAATCAAGGTAAATATTGACAACAAAAATGGCAGCAGAAGGCAAAATATCTGAGCAGTAACTTTACAAGTGGTCTCTGTACCTTCTGGTATGTCTAAACACAAATAATTTAGTGCTTTTAAAGACACTGTAAATTATAAACCTATTTAAACACAGGCTCTCCCAGCTAGCCTCTCTGTCAGACTAATACATTCCCTGGGCGTTCACTTCCACAGGTCAGAAGAATGTAATTACTTCCTTGTGCTTCTGCCACATTTCTTCAGTTTCCCTCGTAATATTTTTAGTGAGGATACTGACTAATTTTGGTACCTCCAGTTAATTCTTATCCTCTGTTTCATGTTTCCTTCAGGCACAGTTTGCATAGCTCTAGTCACTTGTACAAATATTTAAAACCAGCAAGACAAACCAAGCATAACAAATCCAGAAATAAAGCAACTCCCACAGAAGCTAATGTTTACCCAAACTGGAGTATGAAATATTCCACACCTCTCTCCAGGCAGCCTCCTCTGTTTCTCTAAGGTGGGATTTGATGACACTGTGAATGATAAGGACCAAAGAGCCCAAGTCCCTGCCATTTCTGCATTCCTACCTTCAGCCCTCAGTTGTTCAGCCTTTCCAGCCTACTCTATGTGGTCCTGGAAAGGCTGTAGCTCCTGGAGGATGAATGCAGGTGCAGACTTCGAGATGATTCAGGTGCATATATCAGTCCCATCCTCATCATACAGAAGAACCTGGACTTCAGGTCAGACACAGACACCATTGACCCCACTGTAGGACTGACCTGTGTGCAGGAATCACTGCCAGTTTATTGCTCCGTGTCTTCGGCAGAGCTGGGATTTGGATGCCCTAACAAAGTGAATAAAAAAGTTCAGCTGGGGAAGAAAAATTAACCAACAGACCTAATTAAGTAAATTATTCCCATGAAAGTAAAGCATATTGTTAACAACACTGAAAATCCACGCTAGCTGATACAATCACCTTCCTGCAGTAAGTAAACATCTCCTACAAGAAGTCAGACAGCTGAAATACCATTTGTTTTGAAATGAACTTTTAGCCCCATAGCTCAGCCAAGCGTCCACATATTTTTTCCTCTGAAACATAACCAGCTCTGTGAGATGCCAGACAGCTAGGAGAGCACTCCAGACTAGAAACAAAAAGATACTATTGTCTTGAGACTGCCACAGTCATTGTTCCTACCTATACACATCCCACCACTTTTGTAAGGCTGACAAAATAGTTACAGATAGCTCTTCCACTCACAATTGCTTAGTAATGCTGTGAATTAAAGCTGGAGCTGGAACAAGGCAAGTGGAAGGAATGAAACATAATATCCTCAGCTGCTGCTGGAAAGACCAGAACCAGGAGTCTTAAACAGATGCAAGACTCCAGTTTGCATTTACCCACAGCTTTATAGGCACAGGTAGCTCATCCTGCAGGTGAAACTGGTTTGCCATTTCTAGTCTTCTCCTCTGCTCAGTAAGCTGAGTGATCTCTGAAGGGTGACCAAGCCTTTAGATTCCAGCCATATGTATCTGAGACTCCCCTTTGCAATCCCCATGAGCACAGGGAAAAGCCGGGGTGCTCAGATGGCACCTGAATGTTTCTGGGGCTCCAAAATAAAACATCCTGTAATTCAAGTTCTATAGTTAATGTACACTGTTACTCTATATATGATTCAGTATGCTGTACTATCTACCTATATGCAACACTCATATGTTCTTTGATCCAATTGGAAACTAGATTTTCAAGTAAAAATCAGGTTGGTGTTTACAGTCTTACACTTTAAAAGTGATGATTTTAAAGAAAAATACATTCATAAAAGGGTCTTCTACCCTTCACAAGAGCTTCTGCTTCAACCATTTGTTGGCAACCTTTCAGATACTCTTTGTAATAACTAAGGACTGTTCAGTACCTTCAACATCTATCACTGCATTCTCTGGGAAGAACATATTTGATAAAGAGATGCTGGGGAACTATTGTCCCGTCCATAGATCCATTTCTTAACCAGGTCAGGAGAAGCACGAGGGTAAGATTTCTAAAAAAATTTTCTTAAAAGTCCTCATCTGCTATAGCCCCTTTCTTATTTTGCAGCAAGGTAATGAGGACACAACACTATAAATGAGTGAATGCAGGTAGACAGACCAATCCCAAAATGGGTGACTGCTTGCAGCTAGGGTGGTTTCCAGATTTGCTGGATTCCTGCTACCTTGACCAGCTGTAGCAGAATTTGAGAATTATATTATTAATCAGAGCCTGTGAAAAACAAGATGAGAGTCAAACTGCCAGGCATGATAGGAATGTTAGTCAAAGGTGTCTGTAAACTTCTGCTGACCCTTTACACCAACCAGGTCGAGAGCTCTTTCATTAATGCTAATGCTTTTCATATTAGTGCCTCACATAAAGAAATGCTGCTGACTGCTAGGGTCAAGCAGTTCACAAGATGCGTTGGCCACATCAGCAATACACTGATGATTGTTTCTGACATGACCTCACAGCTAATGAAGGGTCATTTGTGAGGGAATTGCTTTTCACGCAGAAAGAGGTTTGTGATTAAGGTAAAAACCACATCTAGAGCAGGACAGGCTGCTTCTTTCATGATGCAGTAATTTAAAAGACCACCATCCTACTGAGACACGGTATATCTGTGCAAGTAACACATATCCCTGGGTTTCTTCTTCCCATTTCTGTGTCTAAATTTCCTCAGAGACAAGATGCTGCTTCTGCTCCTGATTGCTAAATGACCAGCACACCCCTATTCATGACCCTGCATCAAGTACTTCACCTTAAATCTAGACATTTTGAAACCCAGGTGAATACTTGTCATGGTTTAACCCCAGCTGGCAATGAAGCACCATGCAGCCACTTGCTCAGTCCCCACCCACACCACCACCCCCTCCCGGTGGGATGGGGGAGAGAATCAGAAGAATAAAAGTGAGAAAATTGATGGGTTGATATAAAGACAGTTTAACAGATAAAGCAAAAGCCGTGCACACAAGCAAAGTAAAACAAGGAATTCATTCCCCACTTCCCATCAGCAGGCAGGTGTTCAGCCATCTCCAGTAAAGCAGGGCTCCACCACACTAATGGTTACTTGGGAAGACAAAAGCCATCACTCCAAATGTCCCCCCCTTCCTTCTTCTCTCAGCTTTATATTCTGAGCATGACATCATACGGTATGGAATATCCCTTTGGCCAGTTGGGGTCAGCTGTCCCAGTTCTGTCTCCTCCCAACTTCTTGTGCACCCCCAGCCTACCCACTGGTGGGGTAGTGTGAGAAGCAGAAAAGACCTTGGCTCTGTGTAAGCACTGCTCAGCAATAAGGAAAACATCCCCGCATTATCAACACACTTCAGCACAAATCCAAAACATGGCCTGTACTAGCTACTGTGAAGAAAATGAATTCTACCCCAGCCAAAACCAAAGCTTTTCCTTTCTAGCTTGCAGTTTGAGTCACAATCCAGAAAGGACACCAGGCATGGGGATTGCAGAGTGGCAGAACAAGAAAGCCCCCCAGCAATAGGGTAGCTTTGTTCAATAAGAAGCTCTCTGTAATCTGTTCTATGGTCTTCTGCTAGGAGATCCAGAGAGAGAAATTAGCCAATGAGTTATCCTTGCTGTGTAACCCTGTGTTAGGCAACATTTCCACCTCCTTTGGTAGAGATCAGTTCTTGTGCTTGCCCAGGCACGAATCTATCACAGAATCATAGGACAGAGGTCTGAAGGGGGCTTTAGGAGGTCATCCAGAAAAGAACATGAACTCTGGCACCCGAGAGATACATCTCTAACCTATTCTAAAAATACTCTATGGAGACCCAGAAGAAACTGGGCCTGAGAAGCCACTCTTCCTGTCGTAAAGAAAGATAGTCTCTATTACTGTGTCCTCCCAGGATCTCAGGAACATCCTTCACTTTATGTAAATTATGCTCTTCTGTGATAGCCTGGAGGCTCTCTTCCCTAACAGATAACACCTTGTCTGTTTATAAAAAACCTTCAGACTTGCATGTTTAATTTGTTAGTGAATAATGGTTTCATTACCTAATAGGTGGGGCTACTTGTATTATGGGGGGACTGCAGAATTATGGGGTTTTTAATCATTTTCACCCTGAGGAGAACAAGTTACCATAATAGTGTATGAGTATATAGGCATTAAGAGGTTTTGAGAAGGAAGGGATTGCATGCAAATCCACAGAATCAACTGAGTAGAAAACCTACAAAGATCATAAACAAGGAACAGTCATGCTGAGAACATCTCCTTTCATCACCTTGAAAAGGACTTGCTGGCAGAAAAGAATTCCATATTATGAAAAATGTCACAACGTCAGATACTCCTTTTCATTCCTCAGAGTGGGGTGAAACAGTGTCTTTCTCAGCAAGCCTTTTCTGTTGGATCTGTTGTTCTTAGCATAACTGTGACATGATACCAAGCAAGGAACAGCAGTAACACAAACTCAGGTTTCCCACCCCACCACTGATCTCCAAAACCATGGGTTCTTCTGCTGAAGATGTGTGTCTCTATGGTCCAGGGGGAACATGCAACATAAAGCTCTTTTTTAAAAAACACTTTTCCACAGAAGGTTTTAGCTTTGATGAGCCATTGCTCTCCAGCACAAATACATCTAGTCAACATTCCCAGCCTCTTCTTTAGCTTCCCACACAGGTAGGACAATAGAGCTCCGAAAGGTATCAGAGGACAGAAGCAAAGAATCTGAGGTCAGCCTTCAACCACAGCACTTTTCCCTGGTGTCTCTCGTGGGGTTGGCTTTTTCCCCTCACAGAAAAAGTGGCGTTCTGTAAATGGCTGCAGTTCAGACCACAGCCACTAGTGTGAATGGTGTAAATCAGAAGGACTTGTACCATACCTCTTGAGACAAACCAGTTACAGCTAACAAAGTGCAAAAGTTTTTAATAAGAGCTGGGCTGCAGCCTTAATCTAGGGCTGGCACATTAAAAACAAGAGTCCATCTGTCCAAAAGCTTATCTGTTTCATTCAGCTGTATCAGCTGGTCTAATAAGAGATATCTCTCCCTACAGCTCTCACCATGGAAATGGGAGTCATTTATCAAGAAGGACTTTTCCCTGAACTACCTTGACCTTTCCTGTTGACGTTGCTTTTTCACTACGATTTTTACACTTTTAGGGGATAGTCACACGCTCTAACTTTAAATGCATTACGAGCTTACATGCCCTATATAATAACGGGACCTCAAAAGCAGTTGCAGAAAGCTGTTAGATGCTACTGCTATATCTTACTGTATCCCAAGTACTTACCTCCAGCATATATTTCTATATATAGACTTAACTGTGGAACTAAGTGGATTTATATTGATTTCAATGTTGTTACAACACATGCCGATATTTATACTTGAAGCATATTCATTAAACTTCAAATTACATATATTTTGAAAGGGTGCTAACAGCACCATTTGATGTGGTAATTATTGATATTGGCTTCCTGTAGAAAGAGCACTCAAACTACCAGCTAATTTCACACGGAAAACAGCTGTCACATGGTAATGACATTAAAAGTCACTAAGCTGATCTGCATTCAAAGCCATGCCATAGAGGTGAAAGGCCCTGTAGCCAATTATTACTCCTCCGAGCCAGACAGTCCCCAAACACAAGCAACATACACAGATCCATCCCTCCTTGTCTTTAATTAGATCCTGCCTACCCTCTGTAGCAACAGCAGTATGAGTGAGAAGGGCACATGTTAGGCAGTGGGGAAATAATCACAAAGAGAGCCCGACATGTTCTGTCTGGCATGTCCTGCTCACACCTGCATGCTGTACAGTGGAAGGAAAACCAGTAGCAAGAGACAATTTTTACAGTGTCCATTCTGCAAAATGTATGGCTTTCGTGGAGCTAATAGGCACAGGGCATTCTGTGCAGAATCTCCCAAGTCTCTTCATCCACTGCAATGACTGTGTCACTGACAGATTAACAATGACTTTTTTTCCTGGTAGGTGTGGGTACACAAGGAATATAGGTTCACACCCACTGCTTGTGAGGAAATAACTTTAAAGTCATCATTGGCATGATCCGGTACTACCTGAGTGAATCTAGTGAATCTACCCAATTTGCAATTGTTATGAAACTGGGCAAAAGCTAATAAAGAGGTTCAAAGAAAGGTACTAGAGCAGCCAAACTGCCTCAATAGAGATTTTCCAACTAAAAACTCACCTGGCTGTTGCTGCAGGTTCTGACACGGAGGACTCCCATCCCCATATCTACACTTACTCTCTGCAAGATCCCACTTGCTCTGACTCCAGCCTTTCTGGTCATGTTGGTACAAAGTCCAGTTCTGCTTCACTTTCCAGAAGGAAGAATTCCCACTGCTGAAGGTCCCAGCCCTCAATCTCTTTCCCACATCTCTCAGAAGCTTAAGCTGATCTTTTCTGCAACACTAGCCACTCTGCAGCAGCAGACACACTTCTTGTGAATGGAGCAAAAGAGGTCTTCCATTGCTATAGCCTGAAAAAGTGACATGATCCATATGAGTATATACAAATAGTATGATCCATACCATTGATACAACCTGCTATAGAGTGTAGCCAAGAAATGGTCAAAGTCTTGACAGCCCACTAACCCAGTGCAGACATGGCAGCAGCATGCATATACATTAGTCCATTGAGTATTTACTTCCCAGTCCCAGAAAGCACCTCAAGAAAGGAGAGAATTCCTCTGGGATCAGCAGACAAAAAGCACAAGACCAAACCAGCACACTGAGTCATGCACAGAGTCATTCTCCCTCCTTCTCTACAGTACACTGTCTCCAACACTTACTCAGTAACAGATTAAATATTTCATTTCTGAATTTCAAGGGCTGCAAATTAAAGTCATATCAAAAAGGAAAGGACTTATAGCATAAATAATCATAGCTGCATCCACAAACTGCAATTAATCACTTATTTTTTTATACTGCAAGTCAGAATCTATGAGTGTTTTTATCTGTTTCCACTGATCTGCATGAAATTTAATGTGGATTTTATAAAAAATCACTGCCTAAGAGTTTCCAAAATGATCCTATGAATTTCACTGTCGATGAGCCAAGAATGACCAATATATAAAGAATCTGCAGCAGGAGAAGACTTCTGCATTTTCCCTCAGAAAAAAATGGACATCTCAGAGCACAGAGAAAGTAATGGAGTGCACGAGGTGGGAAGGGAGGGTCTGACACAGTGCCCTCGGAGCTATGGCTCAGACTAATGAATTATCTCTGCTTGGTTAAATCTCTGGCATTACTAATCAGACAAGAAGCATAAAACGGAAAGTTCATTAGCAAGATCATAAAAGAGTCATACTGACAAAGATCATTTGACTTGGCCATAGGAAGGTCAGTTACAGGAATTGGGAAATCTCTTTGTTTAAGGAAAACAGGTTAGACCAGAAGTAACTCAGAGCTCAGAAAAGACCTGCACTGGAGTGTGTGCGATGCTCTGCTTTATTTTTGGAACATAAACAGGGAAACATTTCCTTTGACAGTGGATAAACCAGACTTTCTTTAATCAACATCATCCTGGCCGGGGGTAAGCTGGACAATATCAGCTTTCCCCCACAGCTGATTCATTTACCTGCACCAGGACCCAGACAGCTTACAGCTCTTCTGAAGGAAACACTTTCAGCACAAGTCACAAGATGGTCTCCGAAGCAGAATGTGCTAATTGTGTCAAATTACGTGTGAAGGGTTTACAATATGGATCACTGCCCACTTGGGATTTAAAGGAGATTGCTAAAGTAATTTCAAGACTTCAAGATAATTCAGAAAGCCCATTCCCAGAGGTTACTAAATGCTCTGTCCCCCCTTATTACTACTACAACCATGCTGCGCTGGGGGTTGGATTTTTTTCTTCAGGGGTAGGAGGGAGAGGAGGGGAAATGGTGGTGGGTTTTTTATTAGAACAATTAGGAGAAGAAAAAGCAGAATCTGTATATTCTCTGTATTTAGCTTGGTTTCCTAAAGAGATAAGGAACAATAAGGCTTTATATGCAACCTTTTCACTTTTGAGGTCACTAGCCTATTTCCCCCACATTTGGGAAGAGAGCAATGGAAAAGGGATTCCTACACATCTCATGAACATGAATTAGGTACCTAGAAAGGAGGTAAGAAATTATTGCTGCCTCTCAGGAAAACAATACAACCTAAGCTCAGTCATGAATGGACATCAAAGAGCTCAGTTAGGAAGAATGCAAAACCAGGAAAAATTCCATCTGCACCTTTTTAAGCCTCGAATAACGCCCCCAAAAGACACAGAAGGAAATTCAGTCACAGTCCTGATGCATGCAAACAACTTCTAGTCCGACGCCTCTACCTGGAGATTCTCTGTCAGTTGAAGCAGCCAACTTCCATCAACCATTTTCCTTTCCAGAGCAAACATGCCAGCCAAAATGGACTGAGGCACAGAGAAAATTGAGGCATTTGCCTTTGTTTCTATACAAGCTAGCAATCAGTAAAAGCCACTAGTCAAGATTTTCCTGCCTCAGATCCAACACTTTGCAAGCACATCCTCACCAAGGGCACCACTGCATCACAACAGCCCCAAGCACTGACTGCTGGCACAGCAGGAGCTCCTGCACCCCATAAAACTAGCAACAGGAAACAGAAGAATCTCCCCCCTAAAAAAAGGTGTTTTCTGGTGTTCAGCAATGCAGCTGGCAAGAATATCTTTGAGACATGCAAACACACAACTCCCACTGTAGCCAGGCAAAGGTAAGACACCAAGGACCTTGCCAGATGCCACTCTCCCTACAGGACTCAACTGTGTCAAGTTATTTTTTCCCCTCAAAACCCAGCACCTTCCCTACCCTACAAGCAGTTGTCACAATGTACGTCAGGAGAAAAGTATTAAATAAATGCAAATGGTTTCTAAACACCCTGCTCCATGCAAGATTGACCTGTACAAGATACATTTTGGAGAATGATCCTTTATGTTTATCCATGTCCAATCTAAATTGCAGTGGGGAGAAGTATCCTGACCACAAAAGAGCTAGACGGTTTTACAGCTAGGATACATAACACAATAACCATTTAGCCAGATTAAAGCATACTGAGAGCTGCATCAAATATTGTTTAGAGCACATAAAAACTGCTTTAATATTTAAATGTATCCCATGGCTGGACTCTTTAGATTTGCTAGATTCACTGGGGCTGCACAGCTATTAGCTTCTACATTTCATCTTCAATTCCTCTTCACAGTAGGAGAAACATAAAAATGAGGGTCACTGCTTGGTCATTTCATTACCCCTGGCAGAGAAATGTGCTTTGCACAAATGAGGAAATATTTTAGATGTAGATTGTTGTAATGTTGGAGTGACAAAATAAAACCAGAGTTAAAAAATAATAACGATATTATAATGGTTATTTTGTAGAATAACATTAAAATAATATGCAATGTAGCAACGGTCCCCTTATCAAAGGGCCTGGTGTGTTTCATTGTCATCATTTAAAAGGTCCATTAGCAAAAGCCCTGGAAATGTATGGCTCAAGGTCACAACCAAACTAAATGAGACTGAGCAGTAATTCAAAAACATTAAACTGTTTATGGTATAAGTCCATTAAATAAATTCTCAATACACACAGACACAAATCTTAGCAGCAAACTTCTCTACAAGTCTCCTTTTATTTCCCCAAAAAGAGAAACTCACTGAAAGAAACTGATAATCTGTTTAAACCCAGAAATGGATTAGATGAAATGTCACTTTGGGAGATGTGTGACTTCCTGCCACAAACGTGGATTAGGCTGCACAAACTGTTTGGCAACAAGCGCCCTTGCAAGCTGAACACAAACAGTGCTCTTGCCCAAGTCCAGCAGCCACGAAAACAAAGTGATGGGCAAGACCCAGGCAGGAAACACAGGCTGGTGCAGGCACAGAGCCCTCCGTTGCCACACTGAATGGGGACAGCTCACACTGAGAAAAGGGAGAAGATCACTATTAGTCTCAAGGAGCAGTTTAAGTGTAGAAGAACCAGGAACACAAAATTTATTAATTGTGACTTGTAGGACAAACCCCATCATCTTACTAGCCTCGCCCTTAGCTCTGTTTGCACTATTTAAAGCATGGCATTTAACCCATATTCCAAGTATCTGAAGAAAAGGGAGTTTCAGTTGTACTATTCTCCTCCCCCCCAAAAAAGTCAGTGGGAGGTATGAATGAGAAATTTTCTCAAAATGAGAAACTTACTGCAAGGCTATTGCTTCTCAGCTCTCTGCTCCGGCCCTGAGCTCTGCCTTGGATCTTCACACTAGTCATCTCACTAGCCCTGGAGGATCAAGATGCACATCTTATGATGACCATACCAGCAATTTCTGTGTATGAGAATCACTGAAGTCGGGCATATTCAGTGCAACCAAAGTCACAAAAACGTGGAAAAAGTAATTTAGGTGGTTTTGATGATAAATATTTTGGTATATTATTTAGCAAAATACTCTCTTATGAGCAACAAGCTCCGGAATAGCCTCCCATGCAGAGTATTATCAGGACCTAAAGACCCAAGCCCAGCTGCATATTAACAAACACAGGAAATCTCTTCCAGTCTTACTGTTTCTGCCTGAAAAGCATTCTCCTAAACCTCCCACTTTAATATCTCTCACTTTCATAAGCCTTATAAAAATGCCAGAAATGGAAACGAGATTCACATAAAACAAATGCAATCAATCACAGAAACTGGTTCTTGAGGGGAAAAATGCATAAAGTATTCTCCACTGATACCTGTAAATGGAATTCAGCTTCCAGGTAACTTAAACGTCTTGCTGACAGCATGTTTTATTGATGCCACGGTGATCTTGTATTTCATTTCCTAGCTAAGTGTGGATGCAAGAGAAAAGGCCTTTGCAAGCAATTGTGCTAATGCTTTGCATCTGGCTGTGCTCAACAACCATCTGAAGGCTGTAAGTGCCTGGAGAGCAGTGGCACACCTCTCTGGAAGTTTAATCCATGACAGGAGTTGAATGCATATCCAACAAATTATAAGTTACATATGAGGAAAAATATTATTCTGTTAGTAGTTAAGTCACAGCCCTGCAATAAGTAAATTGCAAAGCAATACAGCTTTGTCTAATGACTATCAGTTGGCCAAAAAGAGCTCAGGGGTATGTAACACAGGCAGAAATACAGCTCCATACATCTTGATTTAGATACGTTGAAAGCATTTCCTCTAATATGGCTTTGTAGTTTCCCACTAAAATCTTTCATCACTGCAGTTCCCATGCATGCAGCAGTACAGCTACTACAGACAAACCCCCTCTGCCTGGTGGGTCACTTAATCGGGGCTCACATCATCCCCACATGCAGGATATGATTCAAAAGTGACATAATGCACATTCATCCCAATTTCCCAGTAATCCCCTTTCACCACTTGTGGAAACGCTTGGTCAATAAAACATAATTATATTATTACAGTAAAGTCATTTTCAAGTTAAGTGCCTGGCTCTCTGTCTCCGGGACCCCACCAACAGTTAGGCTCCATCACGGCAAATAAACAAAGGCTTCAATTTTGTCTCATGTTTGATTAAAAGGGGGATAAAAGCTGGGGTTAATGATCTCATTTATGAAGGGCCAATCCAGATTCCATTTAAATCAACGTGAGCTTTTTGCCTGTAAAGGCAGTTGGACCAGACTCCACAACTATAGGAATTCTCCTTTCATGCATTTCTCCTTAGAGCCTTCTTTCCAGGATTAGTCAAGTCCCTCACGGTGACAATTCCTCCTGGTGTCACAGATTAACCAGGCAATAAGGAGGCATTGTGTCAGCCTGCAAGGTTGGTCTCTCAGCAGTCTGAGCCCTTGGGAAGCAGGTTGTCCACCAGCTGGCTGTGTTCATGGTGCCCAGTTGGTCCACCCCAAACTGCAGATACCATGGAGACACAACCTGACACCTACAGGGCTCCACTTTGCCAGGCACACAAATGTTGTGGATATTTCAGGTATTTCTAATATCTCCTGTTCTGTAGGACCAGGTCTCAACATTCTTGAAGGATCATTTCTCTCAACACATACACCCCCTTCCAGGCAGGAGGGAAAAAAAAGAATAAAAATCATTCTTCATTTATTCTTTTCTCCTTTCTTCAATCCAAAGTGCAATAGTGTAAGTCAGATTTGGAAACCTGAGGGGCCCCCATGAAGACAAGACAGTAATTTTTCCATTTCAGCTGTGCCAAGCAGCCATCCCACACAGCAAGCCATCCTTTCATCCCCTCGCACACCCTGCCTTGTGACCCACGCAGAGACAGGGAGCCCCACTAAACTTTCCACTTAACTTTCTGCAGTGCATGATGAGCCCCCAGAGGAGCTCCCAGAGCAGAGCCTCAGGCTGGAACAGAGACACATCCTAAAACCCCAGAGCAGAGATGCAGTGACTTAATGACAGTTCAGCCTGTGAATCTAGAATAGCAGCTTGTTTTTTGACTGAAGCTGGAATCGACTTTGCGTGATGACAGGTAGCTTAGGAGAAGCAGACCTTGCCTGCCAAGAGAACTTCAAAAAGGACAGGGGGAAAGCAAAAACCTGGCTAGAAACCAAATGCTTTGCTAAACCTAGATAACAGGCTGTTTACCAACAGCAAACTAGATTAGGGAAAAAAAAAAAAGAGGGATTTATGCAAATGTTCTTAATTTAATAACTGTGATCAGATATGGCTTTGTTTCTTCCATGTAATTTGTGTAATACAAATAAAGTACAAGGGTTCTTTTCCACTATAGGAAATGAGAATTATTAAACATTGCACTGAAAAGCAAAGGAATGTGTTTATTGACATGAAAAATGATCCTGCGGATACAAAAGCTTTTGTATGTTAATTGCTAAATGTCAATGCAATTTAGAAAGTGGTTGCAGAAGGAAAGAATTCTTTTCCAAAACAGAAGTGGCTTTTCCTCATCTACCAGCCTGATTCAAGACTGCATCTTGAAAGTATTTATGGCTCTGTTTTGATCGGTGACACTGGGTCAGTACCCAAAAACATCCTCACTTCATATTGATGTGGTTACTTGCTAGGAGGCATAAAGGAAGTGAAGGATTTCCTCCCAGTTTTATTACTGAATGCTCAAAATGTTTCCTGGGGTAAACAACACTAAAGCCATCTGTTTTTTTCTTTTTTTTTATTTTTTTTTCTCGGAAACAAAAGGAGAACAACAGTAGCAACTCATGACTGGAAAAATACAGGTCTAAAGGTATGTAATGAAAAAGACCTTCCTCTGAAAGAGGGGGAGCAACCACATGCATCTTTAGCTGATATATAAATTCAGCAGCACTGGAAGTCTTTGAACATGGCGTCTCTGGTCTTCTGTCCCACTCCATAGAAGAGGAGAGAAACATAAAATGCGTGATTCTGCTGCCAGCTAGCTGGAGATGCGTCAGTAAATTAAATTTTGGACTGGCAAATGAAGGAGCTTTTTAAATTCTTTAATCACAGCCTGTTGATTTACTGCTCCAGGAGGGGAAAAAAAACCCAAACAAGACAACAACAAACTTTTGCAGCCCTGATGGAGAAAGACAACTGAAGAAAACTTATCATGTAAGCATGGGCAAATATGCTCAAAGAAGCATAAAACTTCTTCTGTGAGGCATCCAAACCCTGCTAGGTACAGAGCAGCCACCAGCAGAGTTAGTTGCATTGAGTAAAAAAAGGGGATGTGTTTCACCAGGACAAAACAGTAGAACTTGCAGAGCACACTTTGGGGTCCTTCCTCATCGAGCACCACCTGGAGAACCTCTGGTTGTAAAACCTCAAGACAGTTTAACTAATAAAGAGGAAAGGTTGATGTGTCATGGGATGACTACCAAGCTCTCCCTTCCATGTCCCACACCTTTCTCTGCTAAACCATATCTAGCCATCCTCATGGAGTTCTCTCCCTTCCTAAAGTCTCTCCTTAAAAGATGCTATTTCCTCAGCTCTGTAAAAGTGGTCCTCATAGCTATGGACAATCCATGGCTTTCCCAGGAGTATGGTCAGAAGCAGCTCATCTTCACTAGCCCTTATCTAGGAAATCTAAACACAGGATTGGCACTGCAGGAGACAAATATAAAGAAACCCAACAGGAAAAGGAATCCAAAAAGCAGAACTGAAACCTAATGTCTGAGCAGAACAGTTTGTTGCCCCACTCCTGCCTGGAGAAACACAGGAAATCATATAAATGACTCAACTGGTAAGCTGGGCTCATTAATAAAAAAGCTTTTATTACAGTTGCACAGAGAGGGACAAAGAATGCAGGCAATGCCTACAGCCTTGCATGTCTATGTGGGAACAAACTGCCTCACCTAGCATGTCTGCAGTTGTAGTCACACAGGGCAGCACATGTGTTCCTCTGGCACTGCTGTGGGGCTGCAGTTGTGGGATTAACACAGAAAGACCATGTACAGCTCTGGGAACTGCACTTTCCTAGAAGCAACTGAAAAATTTCAGAGTATGAAGGAAACTGCCACTAAAATAATTTAAAGGCTGGGGAAGAGGAACCACTTCCAGTGAGAAATTTGACAGGCAGGATTTGTTTAGTTTATCAAAGAGAAGACCAAGGGTGACTTGATTACAGGGTATTAAGCACCTCCATGGAGAGAAAATACCAGTCATAAAGAGTTCTTTAATCTAGCGGAGAAAGGCTTAACAAGAACCCATGGCTGGAAGCTAAAGCCAAACAACTTCAAATAGAAAACAGTTCAGATTTTAAACAGTAAGAGCAAACTGGCAAAGGATGCAGTGGATCCCTCAGTCCATCTTGAAAAATGCTGCTCAGCTGCCTTCAGTCCTGCAAGGAGCACTGCTGGCCCCCTTCCCTTCCACACAGCAGAGCTGGAGCTGCAGGAGATGCTGTTAAAGAGGGAGAGGGACTTGACCTCTCACACCCACCTTGCGAAAGAGCCCCTGGCTGTAGCTGTGCTCCCTGTGGTGCAGGGGATCTAGATAAGATACATGGAGCGTGGAATAGTTCCTTCTATAGAAAGGGAAAAAAAAATATTGCTACGATTTAAAAGATGAATTTGAAGTCAGAGTTCATTAAAGAGAACACAAATTTACTGCAACTGATTTTAGCTTTCTACCTGCAGAGCAATATTCAAAGAATATTCAAAGAAGATTTAAAGACAGGTTTTTAGCTACTGTTTTGTAAAGCATTTGGTATCCTTGTAATGTTTGGGATTCTTCCTCCTGTCTGACTAATTACTTCTATTTCCTGTTTTCTTTGGAATTGCTACTATGTTCTGCTTTGCTGGAATCTGAAATATTGTTTCATGGAACATTACTGTATTTATGCATACTACAAACTCCAGAGATGCCGAACTCCTGTTTGTTCTTTTCCTCCAGCTTCTGAAAAAAATATTTCCCCGTCTCCAACAAATATTAACACCCCTCTCCAAAAAAGCATGAAAGCTTCAAACCTGCATAAAAATGTTTAACCACTAAAACACTGTTTTCTTTTAAAGCCAAAAGAGAAACAAACGAAACCAAAACAAAACAAAACAGTGGCTTCAGTTTCAAATACAAAATAACAAGTTTTTGACAGCATTGAGAAGATCCATTTTGTCACAAAGCTAGTTTCTGTTCAATAACAGAAGAAAAATTGTATTTCTCTGCTCGCACGAGCTGCCAGCCTAATTCTGTGCTCCAGCAATTTGGTGAAAACAATGCTTTGATGGCCAGTTCACATGTTCATTTCCTTCAGCTGAAAGAAAAGTCTTGGAATTAAAGCTAAGAACTGGGAAACAGCAGTTTTTTCTTAACTCTGCCACAGACCAAGAGACAGGTCCATTATCACACAGGCAATTTCTCTTTTACCAAAAAAAAAAAAAAAAAAAAAAAAAGGAGGGGTGGAACATAATACTCAGTTTCAGGAAATATTGCTTTTTGGTTTCGTGCTTTCACATCTGTAAAGGGATACATGGTCAGCTGATGGGAAGCCAAATGTATTTCAGCTCTTCATTATGCTCTCTCATACAAAAGCTTGAAGACACACAGGTTTTGTGTATAAAAATCTGTGATTCTGCAAGTAAACTCCCATGGAAATTCTACTTTTTATGTACCTCCCTCTCCCCAGCCAGTGTCACACTGTAACCTGCACACATGTTTTATAGTCTTTATCTCCTTCTCATATTCAGGAAGGTTCTCTGCTGTCTTGCTTTTGTGTCCTTTTCCCCACACACCACTCCTTTTCTCGTTATTAAAAGTTGATAAATAGCTAATGAGTGGATTGGACATTAGATCCTCCCTTTCCATCTGGGCTGCATGCTATTTTACAGGTCCTGCTAGATCTTTATTAGATTTGGGTGCAGATTATTGATTTAGGTAGATGAGGTCGTTGTAACCTCATCTGAAAGAGAAAGAAAGCAGGAAAAGCCAAACATAATTCAGCCATTATGTTCTGTAGCACTGCAAGTCGACGGGAGGGAAAAAGTCAAAACAAAACCAGAAAGTGTCAATTTTAAAAAGTCATAACTGGACCTTATACCAAACACAATGCTCTTACAGGCACTTGAAAGTAAAAGAACTGAGATAGGGTATTAAAGTCAAGAGCTTTCTCCAGTTTAGCACTACAGAATAGGTGGTAGGTGTTAATAAAGAAACAATGTTCATAAAATGCCAGGCTATTCCTAGGGCAAAGTGACATCTATTTACAGAATAAGAACACTTTGCCTAAGATGTAGTGATGGATTAATAAAAGGACATCTTTTGCTTAAGTTATTTTTGCTCCTGTTAAATGGCCATATCAGCATGTGCAGATCTCATAAAAGCAGAGCTCAGACTTTGTGCTAAGCACTTTTGAGCATCCTGTCAGAGGTAACTTAAACACAGAAATCTCCCAGAAAGTCTGGCATTTAGGGCTCATCCCTCTAAAAGACTCCAGCATGCTGTCACCACTTACGGTCCCAGGGATGTGAACACTAAGAGCGCTTATGGGTTCAAAAAGAGACTGCATAAACACATGGAAAAGAAACCTAGAGAAACTTTAGGAAATAAATCCTTGCATAGGTGGGTACAACAGTTGTGTATTCATCTTCACCTGAAGCCCAGCCCATGCGCAGGGAAGCATGAGCCCAGGTGGAGGACAGCACTAACGTGGATGTCGTGTTCCTGGTGACTGTGGGACTCTTCCTTCTCTTCTTATAGTGGTCTCAGGCCAGCCCTGTCCTTCCCAGCTCCACCAGACAGCCCACAAGTATAAATTCAAAACAGATGTGATCCCAAACTAAGTACTTGCCTCTGAGATCAAGCTGCCAACTGCAGCTCAGCACCCCCTTGGCCATCCCCATCTGGCCTGTTCAGCCCCACAAGCACCTCTCTCCTCATCCTCTGTTTTGGGGAATGTAAAAAGAAGTCAGGTGGCAAATTCCACCAGGGAGCAGAGCACTTAGTCAGGCTCACAAAGGACTTGTGTATTGTGCCTAATCCTTGGGCATTTGGGGATTCCCATCCTAAAACCACTTACCAAATCACACAAAAGCCATTTTCACCTGGACACAGGGTTGTTGTTCACTCCTAATGCACTGTGACAGGCTGCTGGCCGTTTCCAAATCGCAGCTCTTTGATCTCCTCATTCTGAAGGAATATGAAATTCAAGACTGCTGGTTGTACGCAGGGGCTGTCAAGTTGCACTAAGCTCCCTCCCTTTCACATGACACCCAGCTGGTGTTTACCTCTGTAGCCACATACTGATGTGGAATTCCAAAATCATGGAGCGTGAGAGCAGCGGAGAGGAGGCTCGGGTTGCTCACACACACTGAACTCTTGTAAGACTTTGTCCAGCTTATGACTGAGTCTGCACAAGCCACTCTGTCCTGTTTAGCAGATGAACTTGGTTACCTGGAAGAATGCCAGGCTGGCAGCACAGCCCTCTTCCTGCAGGGCCACGGCAATGGTGAACAAGGAGATCTCACAACTCAGCAGCGCCGGATCCCAACTATTTATTTATTCCTATGTTTTACCTGGTATGGCCAAAGGTGATATGAGTGCTGGTTTACCTCTTGTCCACAAATGACCACCATTAAATGCTTGGCTCATAAGTATGCGGTAATAGTCACTCAGGATTCTCTCTCTCTCATGTCCTGCCCCAGGGAATTATTCTCCAACAGTGATGCCTGGGACACCTAAAAGAAAATTTGACCATATCTGTCCAAAATGCAATTAAGAAACTACTGCCATAGGGGCAGAGCATCTTAGCCTTCATTTACCATTTTGTGATTTCACAATTACACTAAAAAGGTTAAGACATCTCTTCATAAAACAGGTTTGAGTGAAAAATTACCTATTTCTAGCTGGTGTGTGGGATGACTAGCCTGGCTCCAGCTCTTACCAGGTGTGCAATAAGAGGCTGATTCCTAATTTTCCTTATCTTCTGAGACTAGAAAGATCCTTGAATCAAAACTACAATAAATTATAGCAGTCACCTTCACCACAACTGAATGTCCACGCCATCCAGGCGCTGGGTGGGTATGAGTTGTATGCCCATGGGAATGTTCATTTTCTAAATAAGAAGATGGGGAGAAGCTGTGAAGTGAAAGGTTTTATATATTTGACCCAGTAAGGGTCTTTCTGTGAGCTCCGCTCCCTCACTCAAGCTTAAGCCCAATTCTTTCTCATTGGACTTCACTGCTGCTACAGCCTGAATTTCCTTTTTTGCCTCATTAGCCAGAGCAATAGCTTGTTGTTTTCAGGCTTTGCTAACACTTCCTTCCCTCTCCCCATCCATAATGCTCCATCAGACATCATCACGCTTCAGTGAGAAAATAATGAAGAAAAATGTACATTCAACAGAGTTTGCTGAGACCACTTGCTTTGCTAGTCTCCATTTTGCTCTTTGTTAATTCCTGAAACACTTCTGTCAGGCAGTATCAACTCTGCACCATGAAGTAACAATATCAATATGCACTACTTGAATTCCCTGTGGAAATACACTAGTCTCCTCCTCACCTCAGGATGAGGGTTACTGATTAGGGGTTACCCACCTTTTCCTTGACAAAACAAACACTGAGATTTTCCTCCCTTCTTTTGTGTTTTGCACATTCTTTGAGAAAGAAATCCTTTCAGGAGATGTTTGGGAGAACCTAGAGTCAGGAGCACTTCCCTGTGAGACCAGGCTCCCACAACCATGACCTGTGGGAATACCCTGCAGAGCCCCCTCTGGAGCCAACCAGTGCTCCTCAGCAAGCTCATGCAAGGGCAACGCTCCCATCCACAACAGTTCTGATGAATGGCTGTGATGGCCTCTCATGTCAACCCTGAGAAATCCATCAGGAAGTCTCTGCAGGCTTAGCATTATAACTTTACTTATTTCTCAGAGATTCACTAAAAACAGCTTTAGCATCAGTAAATGCCTCCCCGTAGATAGCACAAATAAATCACTACAAAAGCATAAGAAGCAGTCACACAAATAGTTCAATAATCCTGCGGATTGCTCAAGCCTCCTGTACCATAATCACAAAAAAAGAGACCAGCCTCTCCTTTCATTTTCCTTCTTTCTCTTCATTTCACCAGGATTTTCCTGTTCCTGGATGGATGAACTACAGTGCTCTTTACAAGTCCTATCCAGCACAAACATTTCCAAGAAAAGAAGAACAACCAGTGTCAGCACAGCCATAAAGGGAGATGCTGTAGTGGACCTGGCAGTCCTGGTCCTTGGCATTAACACATGGCCACGTCCCTGCTTCATATGGACACAACTGAACATGTGCATGAACATCTCCTCAGGCACTTACCAGCATCTGTGTCAGGGAGCAGCAAGCTATGGAAAGAGACAGAAATTGGTACATCCTACATGCTTGAGAAGAGATACAGCATGCAGTTAACCATCAGTGTACACAGCTTATTCCCTCCCCACTACCATTCATCCAGAGGAATTTGAGTTACTGCTGCCAAGAAAGCAGTGACATTTCAAAGTAGCCACGCACAGATTAACCACCATTTATATTGGCTCCAAAAGAGTCAACACAAGCTGATCTTACAGCCTCAGATGCACCAGGCCTCCTGCTGCCATTTATTTTGCAACAAACAGAGATCAGAGTCTCACGTTCTCATTCCTCAGCATTAAGTACCTTAGGTTGGCTCACTGCTTGGCCCAAGCTCAAAACCAATGTCATTTGCAGCAAACAGAGCTAAATTGTGCTTGTGGCCACCTGGTCTGTGGATGCATTATTGGCTCTCACTCAGAGCACAGTGTTTTCTAAAGAGTTACAAGCTGGGGTAAATGAGAAGGATTACCACATAACAAACACCAGTAGGTCCTTCTTAATTCAGCAACCGTGCTCTATATTCCTAACCATCATCATCAGACACCTTATCCTTCAACATATAGTTTTTAACCCGTGGCCCAAGGACCCCTGGGAATCCAAGGATGATTCTGCAAAGGGTAATTAAGAAAAGCAAGTCTATTGTTAATGGGCTTAAATTAGCTCTATAGGGATCCACATGTTCACTGAAAAGTTTTTTTTAATAAGAAAAAAAAAAGCTGACATTCACTGCACAAAAGAGTTCATTCTCCAAGATGGACAGAAGCCCCAAATCCCAACTACAAACTCCTGAAACAAGCTGAAGGACATACTTCAAAGCTCGTTTGTACCCAAACACCTACAGCACAGTCACCTAGATCCCTCCTGTGCCACTGTCTTTATTACTAGAAGAACAACCTTTATTATTAGAAGAACAAACATCTGTAAGATGCCATTCTCTTGCACTTTTGACAGCACCAGATGTAAGCAGTCCACATGGATCTGCAGCTGTTATAAAGTAGATGATGACAAGCCTACAGCTCAGATTTGCCTAAAGAGCAGGACCCCGGGATCCCACTTCTCTGCAATCCAAATTCCCATCTGAGGCAGGACCTGACCTTGACAGATGCTGGGCCTTTTCCTCACTGAGTTTCTGGAGTGACTCATTTTCCACTGCTTCACTAGTAACTCTTCCTTTGTGTTTCCCTCTCTGCTGGATCCTGGAGAACACACTCCATCTCTTGATTTACAGGAAGAATCCCCAGGTTAAAGCTGCTTTGGGGTTCAAGCCATTTTATTCTTTATGTTTAAGAGCAGCAAGCATAATATTATATGAAGATTAACAGTTTTTAATCAGCAACACAAATACTTAGAACCCTTAAAAGTCTTCCTATGTAAACACAACCCAAAAGAACCAAAATCCAACAGCAAAATGGAGTGAGAAGTAAACAGGAAAAAACCTCTTTTCTAAAAACAATGTTTTTTAAAATTGAAAACAGACTAATGTAGAGACAGCTCCTTTAATACAGCATCACTAATCAAATGCTACAACACGTTTGCTCTGAAGAGAAGGCGCACGTCTTGCCACATGCATCCAGTCCTTTCTAAACTTCATTGAAGTCTAGTTAAAAATAAATAAGATAAATATCATTTGCATTTATTATACGAATTAGAAGAGCTTGCCAGATGGGGAGCTCTCCTCCAGCAGGGCTGTTATTTTCGAAGAGAGAAAAGCACTAGCACTACCCAGCTGTTTGGGGCCTGTGATGTTCCCACTCTCGCAAAACCATCGCCCCTGGCTTCTCCCTGTAATTAGTTAGTGCTAATACCCTTGGTTAGTCTGTGGAAAAGTCACATTCTGAAAGATCACCCTTGCGAACAGCTGTACTCATGAGACAAAACGTCACCACTCCAAGCTGTCAGCCAATTCATCTCCAGCGAAAGTCAACCGGGCCATAAATTGGGAGTTCTTTATCTCAGGACAGCAGACTGAGCGGGGTTTAATTGCTGAGCTATGCTAATGAGCCTTGTTTGTGACACAAGGTGCTTCATGGTGGCTCTGTTTGAAAACATGGTATTGTAACCCCCCTGAGGGCACATACAATCAGCTTAAAAACACGGCCGTCTGGATAAAGAAAAGAAATCATGTAACGGTCCCTTCAGCATGGCACATTATCAAAGGCATCATTAACAGCTGCTTCATGGAGTGGCAGGAGGCTCTCCTGGGTCAGCTCGGTTCAGTTCGCTCCTATTCTTTCCTCCCTCCTCTTTTTTTCTAAATCATAAGTTCTGTAAACATCACTGTCAAATCATCTGCAGGGGAACAAAAAGATAGCAGGAATTAAGTCTTTCCTAGCAGATAAGGGCTGTGTCTGTTTTTAAAAGGAATTTGGAAAAAAAAAATAAAAGCAAAACAAAACATACCCAGGGAAAATCAGACAAAAGAATAGCAGCAAAAGTCTTTCTCACTTACTTGTTAAGACAAAACCTGCAGCCCAGATTCCACTTTGTTCCTTTTGGATTAGGGGCTGCCGTAGGGAAGACAGAGTATACTAACATTCACATTCAAGAAAAGAATAGCCCAAGTGGACACGAGGCTACAGGTTTCCTTGCCCAGAAATCACATGCTACTTCTTTTGCACCATGAACATAGTGGCTTGTTTGACACAGAAAGCCCAAGCCACATTTCTGTGGGGAAGGCCAGTGCTCAGCATCTTTAAAATCAGTAGTACTTAAAGATGGCATTATTATTCTTACCATACTACCCAGGGACATGTGGCAGGCATCGCAGGCCCCATGTGCTAGACACTCTACAAATATCTATTTCCCCAGTCTCTGTGATCTTTTAACCTGGGGGCGCAACCTTGCATATGCTTACACACTCGAGTAACCGCCAGCATCGCATGGCCTAACTGAAATCAACAAAACTGATGAATGGAATGAAATCAGTAATTACCCATGTGCTTAATTATTTGCAGAACTGGGGGCTAAGTGCTTCATTTTTAGCTTTTCGCTTGAAAATATTAGTTCTAATCTAGTGTGTTTCACTTTGCGCTCAGTCCCACAAGAAACAGCGAGGTCTGGCCTAATTAAGCAAAGTACTTAATGAAGTGTTTAACTTTAAGCACGTGAACAATCCCATTGACTAAACACTGTATTCCGTGGGTTAGCATGCTCAGCCCCTTGCAGGATGGGACCCTTCAACCCAGGTATTAGAGATAACGTAACTGTGGGTGGGGAATAGAATCCCAGACCTGCTCAAGGCCACGTGTGCAGGGTGCTGGGCACCCCAGGGCTTCCTTGGCTGTTGCCCAGCAGTGCAGTGGGTGAGCCAGGAGCCCTGGCAGAGCTGGGGATCCACCGATGGGTCCCCCGTTCCCTTCCTGGATGGCATCCGAGTGTGCCTGTGGAAGAGGGTGCAGAGAGGCAGTGGTGGGATTTAAAGAGAAGCTGCAAATGTTCTCTGTAATTAACTGACTGAAAGTCTTCACGCTCAAAAGCACATCCCTCATTTAATGTTGGCCACAACTCCCACTCTGCAGCCGCAGCCTGGTTCAGGGAAAAGCATAGAAACAGCCAAGCCCTGCTGCAGTGTGGATATCTTTGGGGACCGGAGGGGAGTGGACCTCCCTCACTGCTAGACTGGGAGAAGCACAGGACAGGGATGGAGGCTGCAGACAGGGACTTGCAGCCAGCACCTCTCTGCACCTCTGTTTCTGTTTCTTTTTTTTTGCCAGGCTGAGGAGTTCCTGGGACAGGGTGTGCACACAAGACCCAGCTCTCCCCAGGCCTGGGCTACCTGGGATGAAGCCTCCAAATAGTGGCTTGCTTCCGACAAGCACTAATTTTAGGCCCTTTAGGACACAAAATAATGATAACACCCTCCCTGGAAAAAAAATAAATCCCTCTGGGCCTGTGTAAAATTAGCAGTGTGCTGACTGTCCCACTTTTGCTCCTGCTATGTGGGGCAGCTGGCTTATTAATACACTGGACTCATTTCAAGATCCTTAGCTTTCCCCCTTGCAAGGGGAGCCTGGGGGCAGCCAGCCTGCTTCTCCCAGCAATTCTGAGGATGCCCGTGTTCACCGTGATGGCCAATGCCTCCTGCACACCACCCTGGGAAAGTAGTGGGAGAGGACAGGGCAAGGAAGGCACAGGTGGAGAAGCTGCAGGCTGCCCTGGGTGCTGCAGGGGAGGACAAAGAGGGATGCACCCTTTTTTGTCACAAGAGACACCCTGCCCCCAGCAATGAGAGCTGTGGAGCTGAGGACATCTTGGACTCTCTAAGGGGGAGAAGATAAACCACAGGTGCCCTTCAACCTTCAGTGCCCCTCGGAGCAGCCTGGCAAGGCAGCAGGGACTTCAGTGCCACTCCCTGGTGCTCAGGAAGGATCTGTCCCTCTGTCCTACACACACAGAGAGCTGGAAATAAAGCACAGTTTAACAGGGAAACTCCTTGAAAGTGGTATCATTACCATAATCCAATATTATTATAAAATACAAACTCTACTCAGGACCGCAGATCAGTCCCTTGAGACCTGTTACCTGCCCAGCTGAAAACCTCCTGTAATGACTCCTCAGGGTGAGGGAATTTCAGAGCTGCTGTGAGATTTCTTCCAGTATGGAAGAAAAATCCATGCAAACTTGCAGTGTCCAAGGAGCAATCTGGGGACAAGAGAAAAGGGGAGGTGACCCCCAACACATCTACAAGTGATATGACTGCACACATCAGCGTTATTCAAGGAGAGGAAACCTTGCCTAAAAGAACAAACACCTCAGAAATAAGCTTTTTCATAATGTCACATACCCTTTTTTTCACTCCAAGCCACAATCCACTCCAACACTATATCTCCCGCTGTTCTCGATGAGTGTTGTGAGAGTCAGATCCTGACCCAGCTTTGCCCTTAAATACTGCTTTAACCTCAACTCAAACAAAACCTCAGAAAAGTAGTACTAGATTTGACTCTGATATGAAACCTAACAATGTATGAAGGGAGAGAGAAAAGGAAAGATCTGGGGAAAAAAGATGTCATGTACCGTAAACAAGAGGAGCATACAAACTGCCCTTGCCCTACACAGCAAAGCCCCAAGAGCTAAGCCTAAGCAAGAAAGTTCTTTCAGTAAACAAAACTCTACAGAACAGCACTGTTTTTCTCTGTGCAGTTTCTTCCCCCACAGGGACATCAAGTTGTGTTCCTTTTTTTTTTTTTTTTATTCACAAGGCACATTATTCCATTTAAGTGCTTGTGCATGTTTATTAATAGAGCAAAAATGAGTGAACAATGAGCTACTCTGGGGAGGCTGAAAGCCTGCACTGGAGCAATGAATCAGCAGAGCAAATCCATTTAGCAAAATGCTCATTTTAAGACGTGTTCCTTTCACACTGGAGTTATTTTCCTCTACACCCCAAACGTAATTAGACTCCTACTAACATGCCAGTCCTGCACCTACAGCACTGTGTACATCTGAGCTACTGTAGCCCACCCGCCCCAGGCACACCAACAAACAGGCAGGACCCCCAAGCTACATCTCCTGATGTTGTGCTGCAAGACAAGCAGAAAGCAACCAACATCAGCTCCAGCAACACGCTGGGAAGCAATGAACAGTCACTAGAAACACCTAGAAAAACATTCCTCATTGCAGCAAGGCCTGAGTTGGACTGTAAATGAACCAATGTAAATCGAGCACCATTCAATGTTATTGATGCTATAGTGGACGGAACACATGAGATACCGATATGATTCTGGCCCTCTGTCATGTAACCTGTAACCACAGGTGAGCCCGTACTCTACAGAGGCACAGCTTCCTAACACCAGTTATCACACCGCTCCGGAGCAGGGAGGAGGCCCGCTGTGCTCAGTGCTGGTGATAAATCCAGTGGAAAGACAGTTGCTGGCATGAAAAAATACACACATGAATACAGACACAAATGTGGGCACAATTCCCAAAGCAGTGGAAAACCAGGAACCAGGAACCCACAGCTGGCCTTGAAAAGGGAGTCAGAAGAAAGCGAGGCACAGCGCAAAGCTGTGCTAGCTCAGAGCACCAGCAAGGGAAAAATTGCTTGCTTGCTATTGAAACGTGAGAAGAAATATTTCAAGTCCAGCTCATCACTTATCATACGCCCGCTTCCTTTGGCAGTGACATCTGAACTCCTGCTACCTGGGGACCACAAAGCTCCCTGAAGACACCGAAGGTCAAATGTATTTTATTTATTTACTGTTTCCAAATGGGATTGTTATTTACCAGCTGTCAGTAGCTGTACACTCGGCAGCTTCAACTCTCTCTTGGCTTTGCTTAAATAGTTTCCCAGCCAGTGGGAGGCTGCTGCTGGCTTCAGCAGAGCCAGGACAGTCTCTGATGTGGCCATATCCCCTGGCGTACCCCAAGCACCAAACCCCTCTGTTTACACTATCGCAGTTCCTATGTTCACTCAAACGAGATTAGCTGATTTCAGACAGTGCCTAATGAAAGCTGAGTTTTTCTGTGCCAGCATTCGCCTTTCCAGCCTGCAAACACAAGGCTGGAAGATCGGCCTGGCATTCAGTCTGCAGCATGTGACCATTTAATGAGGGAGGTCTATGAACTGCAGGACTAATGCACACAGGCACAAAAGCAGCTACCCGACGTGACTTGCTTCACCAGAGTGGAAGAGGTTTGTTTTTTTTATTAAGGCCCACCATGGGGAAACAAACCTATTCCTGGCTCTTTCATGGCCCTAGTAGGTGACTATGAGCAAATTCTATAACCATGTTCTACCTTAGGAGACCCCTACCATAAAAAGGAGATAAAAATGCCCTTTTTCACAGAAGGATGCAGCAGGTTCAGGTGTTAGTAGGATGAATGTCACAGTAACGCTTGCAAAATGTAAAGACTAAAAAGGAGAAAACCCTGCAGTGCTAGCTTTAAAAGCCTACATGGAATCGCTAGATCATAGTGGTCTTTTGGGTCTCTGAGCAGCACCTGCAGGAAATGCAGTTTCACTGCTTTTCTCCACCTTGCCATCCTACCCAACAGCAGTCTGCTTGGAAAACATCAGGAAGGAGAAGCCAGCAAATACAGCAGCTGTTACAGGCACAGCACAGCTGGATGGCAATAAGCATTTCGTGCCCACGCAGGATGCCAAGGGACAGGCATTCCTTCATTCCCACCTTCCACTACTGCACTGCCTACGAGACTGTGGCTTCACATGCAGAAGGGCAAGGGGCATCTTGCTCTTAAGCAGCCTGTCCTAGCTGCCCTGCTCAGGACAGGACTGGGCGATCTCCAGAGGTCCCTTCCAACTGCTCATTTGCTCAGGAAACTTGTTAAGTCACAGCTTACGCCATGAGTCTCCAGCAAGGTTGTTCTCTTGAAAGGCCATGATAAGAAAGAAACTACAGCCTTGGAAGGAGGCAGGGTGTCCCAGTGTTCCATGACTCACCCCAGGCCAAGCAGATCAGACTCAGTTTTAATTCTTCCCTCCAGCAGGCCTCCTGTTGGACCTCTTGCAAGTGAGCATCCATCTGCAACCTCTTTCTCCACCTTTACCAGTGTTTTGCCAATTACTAGGCCTAGTACAAAGGACACAGCCAGCAGAAAAACAATCCAGTAAGTAGATTGTATTGCACATAGAAGAGTCAGTATACAGGGGATCACTGGGGGTACAAACAAGTCAGATAGATAGATTACAAATAATAGACATCAACCCCAGCAACCCCAAGAATGACATAGCACGACCCATAATAGATGGAATAAACAAAGATACAAGGTATCCCATAGAAAAAATGGGAGACAACCAAGTCAATAGGCTGATCACATACGATAGAAGTAGCCCCATGTTGCTTCCCCACAAAGCCCGTGTTTGTAAGTGCCAGACCTGATTGGGGTCCAGTTGCATGAAGAGTCAGGAGGTCCTTCCTCAACAGGAAACTCTGCAAAGGGCATCCACCTCACAGACAGACACTGCACCCTTCCTGCAAGTGGTCCCAGCTTTTATGCCCAAAGCAGGACACCTGGCACTCATTTACCCAATGCAGGGCACCTGGGGCTGGTTTACCCAAGGGCTTTCCCTACAAGGCTGGCTGCACCTTGGAGGAAAGCCAAAAGGCAAACTCATCCCCTCCTCTTAAAGGACCATGGGGACCACTCATATGTCAACCTTAATTCAAGGCTTGGGGTTCAGACCCCAGCACTTCAACCAGGCAGGAGGAAAGGAAGAGACTGAGATGCACAGGCACTGATATGACCGGGAAAGTGTCTCCCATTTTTCTTTATTGTTTGAATACTTATGCCAACAGATGTTGCAGCTACACCTAAAGATGCGACATTGCCCCAAGACTGAAGGTAGCCCCTGTGGGATTTCCTCAGACTCTGGCAGCATGCAGGCAGCCGCCAAACCCTTTCAGTCCCACCAGATGAGCAGTGACAGGCACCACTCAATCTGCCAGATACTCCTGACAGTTTGTGTCACCTTTATTTAGTTTGCTGCTGAAAGAAAGAGCAAAGTAACATTTTCTCTCTGCTGTCGGTAGCAGAAAGTCACAAATAAACGAGAAAGCAAGTAACTAACTAGAAATCAGTAAAACCAATACAAAAACCAGGCTGAGGAAATGGTGGCTGGAGTTTTCTCCTCTCTTTCCCTCCCAGTGGTCACAGGGCTCGCCTCCAACACCAGCAGGTAAAACACTGCTGGGTGCCTTTTTTCCCCCTCTAAATAATTTGTCAGCCTTCAGCCCCTGCCTCTAGCTGACAGGTTTTTTAAAAAAAACACATTCTGGCAATGTCAAAAATAAAACGGCAGAGGCCAGGGCTGCCAGGCCTCACCTGGCCCCTGCGCTGCCTCATGTTGCCAAGGAAACGGGGAGTGCGGCCTGTGCCAGCCTCAGCCCTTGGCAGGCTCTGACCCTGCTGCCAGACACCCCCAGCCACCCCACAGCCACCCCTGGCTGCCCCACAGACACCCCTGGCCACCACAGCACTGCCAGGAGCCTCCCCACGCTGACCCTGGAGGCCATGGCCACCCTGAGGGGCTGTGAGGAGATGCCCTGTTGCAGCTGCCCAGCCCTGGCCCATGGCTGGACTGCGCTGCTTCAGTGACATCAATATAAAATCAACTCTGTCCACTCCACACAGCTCCACAATTAACAGCGCAGTGTACCGAGTGCCTTTTGTGTAAAATTTTTGCTCTCCTGCCATCATCCTTATTCAGAAAGATTATCCTATCTGCTTTAAATTGCTTCAAACTGTATTTTTTTTTCTGGCTTCTCGTCACATCTCTCCTCCCTGTTTACATGTTATCCCCTGGTTTACCACAGAGCGAGTAAAAGCCAACTCAGATTTTCATACTTCACACACCTTTTTTTTATTTTTTTAATAAACCACTTCAGGACTCCCACTGTCCTGGGATTAGCCCTAATAGATAACTTGTGCTTTTTTGCAGCCACAGAACAAAAATATTATGGTTATGTACAAAACCAGGACTTTCCCTCAGCTACCAGCCACAGGAAGGGAGGAGGGCAGGCTGGCCACAGTCACACAGCCAGCGCCGCCGATGTGCTTCAAACCACACTCGACCTGCTGCCAATGTGGGCAGCCTCTGCAGTCATGGTCTATAGCTACAGTAACTTAACAATGAAGTTATGCTTGCAGAAAAATTGCTTCAATAATGACAGGTCACTACAGGATGGCCGTCACCCAGAAAGAGTACCCTGGTGGGCAGCACAGCAGGACGGGCAGCCAGACCTCTCGATTCAGCTCCCAGGCTCGCTTGCAAGGCTCTCCATTCCTCATTCTTAATTGCAGGTTGATTTCTGACCTTAAACTACTTGGTGGGCTTCCCTGGAGTATCCACCGTGGTTTCCATGGAAGTCTCCTCTTTACAATGAGATAAAAATGTGCTTCTTCTCTTCCTAACATGTTAGCAAACAGTGAAGGAAAACAACAGAAGCCTCCATGAGAAAATATTTTAGCTGTTTTGCAAAGACTTAAAAATCAGTGACACAAAAAATTCCATATTAAAGATCTTAAAGATCCAACCCATGATCTCTCTTCTCATTATGAAGAATATTTTACAAAGCAAACAACCTCCTTCAAGTAGATGCAGCTATCTGTAGCTAGCAAGCAAGGGGTATAAAGCTTGCCCTTGGACAGCATTTTAGGCAGCATTTAATAAAATTCCAAACATTTGGGTGCCATTTGCCACACCGTATAGTGTTTACAGGAGTGAATCAGCAGATTAATGATGGGGTGGATTTTTTAAACATCTCTGTCCTGTCTAAAAAGCTGGAAAAGCTGAAAGCATTGTCTGACCTGAGTCCAAGAAGAAATGGGAAGAGGGATAGGGATGGAGCAAGCCAGTAAGTAACACAGAGAAAAGCAGTCACCGTCACCTAGACAGTCCAGCACAGATTATACAGTTCCATTCTGGATTCATACAGATCCTGTATACATTAAAACATTAGCACAGTGTCACTGGCAAAAGTGGTTCAAGATAAGTCAAAGATGCCATAATCACATTCACATGAGTCCCAGAATTTAAGAATAATTAATTCAATTTCTATGTATTTGTTTCATTTCATAGTAACTTTGACCCTCGTATATTATTTCAAAGCATGTTGAACATCTTTGAATTCCTGTGTTGTGATGTTTTGTGACATTGCTGAACAACAATACCGCAGCTCTGTCTGCTGTCTTGACTGGTAATGGTAAAAAACAAGAGCTCCCGGCACTTGTTAAAGCTCCATTAATAAGAAGCAACCCTGTTCTAGGATTTCACCTCTCTCTTCATTTGCAGATGAATGAAAACCTCTCTCATTCCTGTTCCCTCTTTGGAGGTGCTGTCATTTCACTAGCACTCCTCCACACCCCAGCGATGGCCACAATCAAAATAACTATCTAAATGAAACCATCTGGATTCTACGCGGGTGAATTTATGTTGTGAGGTTTTCATGAGCGAGAGCACAACCTATCTAGAATCGGGTGAAACTTGGCATATGTCAGCATAAAATAGTGACATTTTAAAAATTTCTCACAATTTCTGGGGAAAAATCAGAAATGTTAAAATGAGCATTTTTAAATGTTTTATTTCAACAAGGCCAAGACATGCCAGCTTTACAGTTCTGACAGCTACGGTTGCTGAAACAACACTAAGAAGCATTTTGAACTAACCATAAGGTTTTAAAACTGTTGTTCAAATACTGATGAATTCCACATGTGTGAAACACTTCAATTTCAATAAAAGCTTATAAGTATACTGTTTTCAAGGGGATACACTTAGGTACCAGTACACGTATAATTCATATCTCAGCTCTCAGGAGCATCATATATTTAAAGAAAAATCCAACCAAATCTCAGAACTGTTCATTTTTTATTACCGCTATTTTATAACCTTGCATAAAATCAGGTCAACAATATTGGCTTTCAGTAGCGTGCACTTTCAATTTTTATAACATTTGAGTGTTAAACTTAGAGGAAAGCTGTTTCTTAATTTAGGAAACAATGGTGTTTATTCACATTCTTCAAATGGGAAGAGCATTCATATTCATCTGGAAAGCTATGATAATTTGCTACCAGGACAAAGCTGCTGAGAAAATCAAGAAAATCCCTCCAGAAATTTGAATGGTAAAGGGATCTTCTCACAACTAAACATACTTATGAACAAATATTTTTGCTTTCCTCAGCTGCTTGAGCAAAAATCTAAGTGCCCAGAATTGGCAAATTACCAGAAAAATTGTAATGAATTGATGAAATATTTATAAAGAAAAACAAAACAAACAAAAAACTAATAAAATCCCAGGAGAGGCTCCCCACCCTGGGGGTCCCCACCTTCCTTTCTTACACCAGGGGAAACAACACACAACCAGTGTGTGTGGCACTCACTCTTCCCTAGCAGTGGGAAGTTACAACTGTGATTTTTGCTCTTTTTGCCTGAGTATCAAGACAAAAAAAAAGTGGAGTATGTTGACATCATGGCTCTTCGTGTCTCAATTATCTCAATATTTACAATAAATGAATAAATAAGGATAAAGCTAGCAGGAATTTTCCCATTCATTTCAGTGGGACCATAGTTTGAGCTGTTCTTTTTAAAGGATCAGGATCCAAAAACATACTGGAAATCTGCATTTACATTTGTCCGTGTGCATTTGCATCTGGTAAGTGGTCTGTATCATTGATTGTTCTGTCTATGCAGAAAACAGGATTTAAACATTTTTAAATCGTTTTTTCTTCATGTCTCATCTCTACAGACCTGGTGGCCTCACCTGGCTCTGCTCGCTCTTTCAGGCTTCTCCTGATCTCCTTCCCCAGCAGTAAAACACTTCCTCATCACCAGTCTTGCCCACCACTAGTGAGTATGTCTTTGGTTATCTGAATCCCAGCAATGGCTTGAAAGGCAAACATATCCATTTCTCCCTCTAGCACTGACTCTGTCTTTGGAAATCTTGTTTTTTCCATGCAAGCTTCCTAAACAAAATTCTGTGACACTGGATTATGTCTTATTTTAGTTAGTCTGTTACTGGTATGGTCCAGAATACCCACCCTTCCATCCTTCCAGCAGCCCAAGGGCTGTAGTAAGACAACAGTGTCTAAACACAGGGCATGTGTCGACAGCAAGTGCATCCTACTGAACTAGATGGTGTCTTTTAACTGTAAGATGGTGAAGTGTGTTGACATATATACTAAGGTTGATGCCACAAAATGCTGCATGACACCCAGCCTAATACACTGCACTGAGAAAGCAGAACAGCACAGAACTAACCTGGCACACAGCAAGTAACCTGAAAACCGGCTGTCAAATCTCCAAGCAAAGCTGTAAACAAGGAATCGTCACCCAGCAGTTTCCAGGAAGCTCCACAGTGATCTATTCTCAGCCATGTAACATCCTTACTTGAAGAAAACATGAAATCATGCTCTAATAACGTTGCAGATGACATAACATGGCAGTGTGATAACTGAGACAGAGGATTTGTTGCTGTCAGGGAGCTGGCTGGGTCACATGGCCCAGGGGAGGCAAAGAAGCCCTATGCGCTTTGGTGGGGCCAAGTCGAGTCCCCCAGCTCCACACACACAAGAGGCACAGCTTCATCTTGGGAGTCAGAGATGCTACAACAGATCTGGGGATCACAGTGGTTCACCAGCTAAGCACAAGCACAGTCATTGCAGCCAGGGAGACATTAAGAACGCTGTATTAACTGTATTAACTCCTTCCTTGGCACTCAGCCGGCTGCTGTCAGATCTCCAGCAGCACCTGGCAGAGACCCACGTTTGCTCTCACTGCCTTTTTGGGGTGTCAGTCCCTGGCACTGCAGCACGGCCCTCAAGTGTGAGGATGGCAGGGCAGCCTCCAGCGAGCTGGTCTGCTGATGAGCACTGTCCCTCGGGAGCGGGAACGCGCTGTCCCTCCGTCTGGACCGCGGCTCTCGCCCTGCCTTCTCAGGGCCCTGCTGTGATTTAAAAATATCCTTTACCAGAGTCTTAGCAAAGACACAAGTCTTCTGGTTTACAGTTTAACTCCTTGAGCAGCACATGATACAAATACTGAAAACCGGCATAAGAGACCATGTAGACACCAGAAACATATAAATATCAAGGGCTTTGCATGGAATTTCAGACTGTATCTTTATTTTTAAAAGCTAAGGGAAGAGCTACGCAGGGAAATATCACCCTTTAGTATCCACCCACTGCAAGCTACTGTCAGAAACAAAATACTGAGCTAGATGAACCTTTCATCTGAACCTATTTTCACATTCCTACTCAGTCATACACAATAGTTGAGCATAGTACTGTAGCAAAGAATGCAAATCTTCCTGTGCTCCTGGCATTACTGGTGCAATTCCCACTGGAGGGCTGTGTTAAATTTAGAGCCCACAGTTCATAAAGGATGTTGAAAAGTTGCAGAGAGTTCAGAGAGGAATATGAAGGACAGAAAAACAACAGCCTTTACAGTTCCAGATCCAGGAGTTCAATCTATTTAGCTTATGAAAAGAGGAGGGTAAGGGATGACTTGGTTAAAGACTATCAGTGTTTACAGGGAGAATGAAATTTTGAGATCAGGGTTCTCAATTAGCATAGGAAAACCTTGACACAGAAAATAGACACATTCTGACGGGAAAGATGGGGCACATGTTTAACAGTGCAAATAATGAATTTTTTACCAAAGCCTGAGATGGAACAGGCAGGATGATTTTTCATTACAAGTTTTTTTGAATAACATTTGGACTTTTTTTCTAAAAAGACAAGCTGAAATTCAAACAAGCAGAAGCAGTCTTGTGACCTGTATCATCCAAGGAGACAAACAGTAATGCTCCCTTTTGCTTTTATAACACTGACGGTCCTCTCTCCCTTCTGTCAGCAGTGCTGACAGTAATTCCAAGCGTGCCACAGGTGTGTGTATAATCCTGATCACAGATCCTCCTGGCAGATCTGGTCTGTGCTTGTGCAAGCACCTAGTAGCTCTCTGGTCTCTCTACTAATAGTCTCTGACCTGCATGTGCCTTGACCCATAAAATAACATCATAGCGGTGGCACCGGTACTTTGGCTCCCCAGCGCCTGAAGCCAGAAGCAATCATACCCATGCCATCCCCACCAGTGCTTCCCTCACCTCTTCCTGGTGCCAAACACTGGAGAATCCTTTGACTCACCTTGGTCCAAGCAATTTCAGCCGGTCCTTAATTATCCATTCTGTGTTTCCCTAATACCCAATGTCAACAGCTCTCCCTGTGCTTTAAGCCCATTCCTCTGTGTCCTATCCAACAGGATCATGGAGAACAGATTATTCCCTTCTTTGAAGGAATTTAAGACCATTTTCATGCCTCACTGCAGTCTCCTGACTCGACAGCACCAATTCTTTCTACCTTTCCTGAGAGGTCACAGCTCTTGTTAATTTTGTTGCTGGACTCACTCCAACTGCACCTTCTCTTGCTTGAAATGTGTCCCCCCAAACTCGACATGGGGCTGCAGGCGTTCCACAAAACACACCAAAATCCCAAGATCTGTCACGTGTGCTTGAGAGCAGAATTTTGCCCTCTTTTAATCCCATCTCGTTTATCAGCAATATAATGTTTTGCACATTATCACCCCAATTATAAAGGCTTGTAGGTGATAATGAGATTCCCCTGGATATATTCCAGCAAAGCACATTCTAGGTTTTACTAACTTCATTAACCAAGAAAAGCTGGTTAATGGCTGAAAAGTGCAATGATGCACAAAATCATACCAGTTGCTTTGCTACCACAATTATATTATTAAGATGGATCTTTGAGGTACAATTTCCATGTATAATTAGTGGTTTATCCCTTCAGGGAAAAAAAAAATAATCAAAAGCACCCAAAGGTTTGAACAAAATAGTTCTTACTGTAAACACAAATGAAGTCATGCTCTCAGGGTCAGACTCAGAATGGGATTTGTGAGAAAACGGGGGCACAAAAATTTGAAAACTTAACACAGGCTCCCAGGGGACCTGAAATGCTGAAGTCCAAATTGCAATCCACTCACACTGCTGCCCACAGAGCTGTGCACACGGGAGCACCCAATCTCACACATCATCCGTGGGCATCCACGCCCAGGGCTCCCAGGGGTAAGGGGCACGGATTGCCAGGAGCCAGCTACACCCCTCTCCTGGCTTGACTAAAACAGAACCAATTTTTCTTTTCAGTGATTTTACTTTTCAGTTAAGTCTCTCCTAAGAATGCACTTTCTGAAGTTAATAACATGTTTTTCAGACAGTGTCTGCTCCTAGAAGTGATAACGCTCAATGTTTATAGTTAGTACTGACTGAACAGGACAATGATATGCAGAAAGGCTCTCGCTTATACTTAATCTTAAAGAAACCAAGAAGAGCAGTGAGAGGTGGATGACACCTTCTGTGCATCTGGCTGTGGCCAGGCGCTGGGGTGGATACTGGTTGCATGGGCACCATTGTACATCAAGGGAAACACCAGCCCGTCCACCACACTGGGCCCCCCCTAGGGAGAGGGCTCTGCCTTGAGACCCCCCTTCTCACCCAACACAAGCACCAAACCTCAGAGCAGCAGGACCCAAGAGGCACACAGCACTGCAGCCCAAGTCCTGACCCTCAGAGATCTCCAGGAACTCTCCCCAAACCAAGATGTGTTTGACTCAAGATGTTTACATTAACAGCCGGAGGGGCATTCACCTTCTTGTGCAGTACAAAAGGCTCTGTGAAACAACTCACTGAGATTGTGTCTCTTTTCCCGTAAGATCAGAGGAGGTCACACTCCAAACCCCGATCTCCTCTGTTCAGCAGGAGGATACACCCAAATATCTGGAAATCTCTGGGCGCAGTTGTTGAATCCTTGATGAAGGCCTCCTCTCCCCAAAATCTTAAGTCTCCAAGTTAACTATGACTTCTGAGAAGACAAAAGAGCCCAGAATATATCAGAAATGTAAAACATTCAGACTGATTAAAAATTCTTTCTGGTTGTTTTCTTGACTTCAGTATTCTTCAGTTGTTTCCCTGTTTTCTTGGCCATCACTGTTCTTCCTGATAGAGACAACTCCAATTTCAGATTAAGAAAACCACCAAGCAACCAGAACAATGAAGAACCCTCTGTTTACTCCTTTTACCAAAAAACAAAACAGAAAACAAGAGTGCTAGTTTTCAGGTGCAAGCCTGATTTTTTTGATTGCTTTTCTTTTACAGTTAAATCATATTTCTCAGCTTGACAAAAAATGCAATGACTGTTTTTCACTAGGAATTTTTTACAAATTCAATCAAGTTACCAGGAGAAATACAATTGTCCTCACCATGTGAAATTAATATATCAGGAACTTATCTACTCTCTTGCATGTGTGTATGACATTTATATGGATCAACTAATATATATGTCTTCTGTTTGGTAAAATTTCACACAATAAAATATCTTCAGAACTGAATTTGAGGTTGTCTCTAAGTCTTTCATATGGCTGGCTCTGCCTAGGAGCTTAGCAGGAGCTTTTGCTGGATTTAATCAGCCAGACAGACCTCAGAAATTCTGCTGGAATTCTTGTCGTTATTAGAAATATGCACTAGCATTTGCTAATACAGGTTCAGAACTGATTCAGAAACTAAAAGCAATAAATCCTCATGCAAGTATCGAGCTCTCTCAAGTATATCTTGGAGCAGTAATTTTTGGAGAGGAGGGATACATAAAGGAATGTAGACTGTCTAGCCAAAATTTTATTTGAAATACTCTTTTCAATGAACCCAAACACTTGTCCAAAATGGAAAGCCTCTGCTTCTTCCCAGACGCATTGGTTTGGCCTTCCACTTCCATGACCTTGCACAAGAGACAAGAAAGCATGCGCAGCACACGATGCAATCAGGACATAAACTCTTGGCCACCCCCTTTAAGTAAGCAGGAGTTTCAGCACTGATATCAACCAAACAGGATTTTACCCTGCATTGCAAGTCACCGTAACATTTCTCTGTGCTTTAAAAACTCTGCAGTTTCCTGAAATCTAACAGAAACTTTGACAAAAACTGCAAGTACTGTAGCAAGGCCTGTAATGGTAAGCACGTACTTAAGTTGTTTCTGAACTGGGTTTTCATTTATTATTACCCTGGAGTTAAAAGAAGGCGTGAAACAGCATTACACACAGGCAAAGCTGACCGACACTTCAAATTTAAAACCTCTGAAACACCAGACCCTCCAAGAGGCACTGACAGCACAAACCTCTGACACAGCTGCTGGGGCAGACTTGGACAGAGGTGCATGATAATAACCTGGCAGCCATGATAAGCTCTGAAAATGAAGCCCTGGCTGCATCGGAGACCGATGAGCCAGGATTTCAGCCTCAGCATTTCAAAACACACAGGTCAGGTCGCAGGCTGGTGTCAGTGGGTGCACTTGCATCAGCTGCACTCAAGCAGCTCAGCATGGATCAGAGAGCTGTTGGTCCCCAAACACCCATCCTGACATGGTCACTTCAACTTGAGTTTGAGATGTGCAGCAATAATAAAGTCCAATAAGACAGAGCGTGACGTCATTCATTATAAAACTGTAAAATTGACATGTTTTCTGTGCAATGTCAGGTTCACAGGATCTTTACAGAAGAACTTGGTTTTCAGTTTCAACATGAGTCTGATTAAGAGGGAAAACCTCATTTAACATTTAGAAACTGAAACACTTACAGCATTTATTATGCTTTCTTGATGAATTTATAAAATGCATAAACACAAATTGTTCTTAAACAAAAAAAATCCTTTCCATTTTCACAAAAACTGTTTGATTTTCTCATAAATAGCATGTATGAATTTCTATGCTACTTTGACATTCTTCTCCCCGAGATATTAATGTGAGTTACTGTATCCTCAGGAAAAACATGCTTCTGCTGATAAACATTTGATTCTTGGCCTGTATCTGTGTTCTGCAGCAGTTTAGATGGGCAAAACCCTGGCTGGTTGTCTGCGACCTTTGCATTCTCCTTTAAATTCCATTCATTTGCAAGAGATGATGGAAGAGCTGATAGTGTCTACTGTTTATCAGCCACGATAATGAGATTTGATACATTTTTGATTGTTGAAATAGTCTTGTAATGGATTTTTTTTTTTTAACAGCTACCATTTCCAACACTTTCAGCAGTGCTCTGAATTTGAAGGTTTAAAAAGGTCTGTGTCCAGAAAACACTTTGCCTTCTGA
Organism: Podargus strigoides; assembly: GCA_028020825.1. Classification (NCBI taxonomy): domain Eukaryota; kingdom Metazoa; phylum Chordata; class Aves; order Caprimulgiformes; family Podargidae; genus Podargus; species Podargus strigoides. The sequence goes on along the minus strand of CM051626.1, from coordinate 6,234,483 downwards.
AAACTAACTGAGCTTCAGCTGACAAAATTTTCTGGGGGAGAGGAAAATCAGCTTCTCACCTCTCTGCACTGTCAGCCCCCAAAACATTAAGTCTATTCTCTTCCTATTTGCTGTCAGCCCTGGAGAGGGCTTGGCTGTCACCTCAGCAGCCCCCATACATACCCCCATGCACGCCTGCCGCTACGGCCACAGCAAGGCTGATGCTACCAGACTGCAGTTTGGGCTCTGCTGAAAGCTCAAGTTCAAACCATATGGAATGCAGAAGATGGCGTTGCTAGAGACAGATAAAACAAAACAGGGAAAAGGCTGTCATCTTGCTGGAAAATCGAACACTCAGCAGTCAAGCAGAGCCTTATTTAGGATGCCCATATAACTTTCTGCTATGATGTGCATATTACTTACATGATCACTCCTCCGTGGATTCTCCATGTCATCCAAAGCCCAGCTTGTACAGTGCCCAGGTTATGAGCCAGCTCTTCAATATTTTACTCCAGGTCTTTCAGCCTGGGGGCATTTGTCAAAGTCTGCAGTTAAATAGGATTATTCTTTTCTGCATGGTTCTCCAGGAGCTGGCCTGGGATCACAGCTCCAGTTCTTGCAGCCCAGTTTCTCACTTGAACCTTGAACAGATACCACTGCAGTCACGGAGAACTGGGGAAGTTTTGCTAGGTGCCAGGACCTGGGAGCCACCAGTCTAGTTTTGCTTCAGTGGGGTCTTACAACTGCCTCCTCTGGTGTTACACCTAAGAAATGGAGACTAACATCCTGCTATCTCTTTACCAGACAATAATGTGCTTTTGGAAGCACCTTTATTTTTGCTCCTCAGCTCTTCTGAATTGTCTGCATGCAAAGAGGCAGAGCAGCAGTTCTTAGAGAGCTGGCTACCACTGTGTGCTGCTCTGCATTTTCAAAGGCTGAATCAAATTAAGAGACAGTTAAAAATACATGACGTTCCCCACCAGCTCCATTTGTCCGGGTAAACATTTGCTGCACTTGCCTGAGGACTGTCATGTAACTCCAAAACAGATGAAGACAATGGATCTGAACAGTCACTTCTGCCTCCAGTGCAGTGAAAGTTGTGGTCTACACCATGGGGAAGTTTGGTACCCTGGTACAGAAACAGCTAATGTGTTTGGTCATACAGAAATAGCCCACTGGGCTCAGCACGGATCAGAGGAAGGTGAGACCACCACCACTTCCTTTGCAATCAAGCAGATTTCTCCCTCCTTGAAGGATCAGCTGCTTCCATACAACAAAAGCAAAAGCACATCTTCAAAGAAATATTCCCAAAACCAAAGTCATATTTCACAGCTGGCTTTTACTTCCCTAATCCTCCATCCCAATGTATTTTTGCCAGTAAAAAGGGCTGAGGCATTTCATTACATTCCTTACCAACACCCCCGTGGCAGCTTAAGTCCTCCTTTCCCTGAAGCTTGGGGGCCGCTGTACCCAGGGCCCCCCACGCTAATGATGCAGAGCAGAGGGTTCCTCCCCAGAGCCCCCCACCAGCACAGCCGCCCCATGTGCACTTACAGCACCAGCCCTTGTGGAAAAATTAGGGAAACCAGTTAGCCCATGGGCATACCAACGTCAGCGCTGGAGCCTCTCAGCAGACTCCAAGCTGAAGCTCTGCTTTCATGACTTGTGTTTGTATCCTCCGCTGAAACCTAACTCGCCCATGTGAGTCCCACCAGCTGCTTCCAATCTTCTAAACAGAAGGATCACTCTGTGCTATAAACCTCAGCTTTCCAAACACAAGCATCATCTGTTAAGCCAAAAGCTTTAGATAAGATCCCTGAACACTAGGCTGGGAGTCCAACCAGCACAGGGCGTATCTTTCCTGTGTCAGCAGACACCTAATGTATTTTTAGTGCTGTCAGAAACAAACCACTCCTTGATACTTCAGAGGGGAAAAAAAACACATCTAAAAGTGGCGGCGAAGCTAATATTTTAAAAGACCCTTTCGAGAACTCGCCAGGCTCCTGGGGGAGCTTGTCAACATCTCCCACGTTAAATAAAAGTCACTTTAACATCCACAGGGGTTTTAAAGAAAAGCTGGAACATATCAAAGCTGCTGGGATGGCAAGCTTCATAACGTGCACAATACATCAACACTTACAGGCACTAAATCCTCCCCAGCCTCGAGGGAGCTAACAGCCCCCCGGTGTAAGCTCTTTTTTCCTAATGTATCTCTCAAATGAACTGCTAATCTCCTCTCTAAACCTGACAGCTGTCCTGCATGCACTCAAACCCCCCTGTGCTTAAATCCTTCTATCCTTCTTGTTAAATGACTTGTTACATCATTTTTCCTTTAATATGAAGAAAGAAATCTTTCCTTTGACCCTACACAAAAACCTCCCTAACCTGCTGCTGGCATGCACGAGAGCAGCACCATGTTGCTTTGGCCCCACGGGTTTTGGAAGCTTCCTGGGGAGGCAGCAATGTCCAAGGACACCGCACCGGTGGCACGCAGGGGAGGGTGCCCAGACAGGCTCTCCCTGTGGCATGGTTTGGTGATCCAGAGCATCCAGGTCTCCGTCCCTCGGGAGCAGGATGGCACGTACACTGGTGCCCACTACCACAGCTCTATGGCTCCATAGTTTTCATACATATATATATATATATGTATTCCTAGGAGCAATCCTGGGCTCAAACTCCTGCAGCCAGCAGGTGCTCCCCTACCAGACCCCCCAAGCAGATGACCAACTCCCAGCAGATCCAATGGCTTCCTGCGCTCAGATTGGCTTAAATCTGTGACATGGCTTCCTGCTGCTCTGAGGGACTGCAGAAAACTTCCTCCTTCACTGGGCAGAGTTTGGCCTGTGGTGTTGAATTCACAGTGCCAACAGCTATTTGGAACTTCTTCTCCAGCCGGTAGTTCTCCAGGGTTGCTGTGCAGCCTTCCCACAAAACCTCACATAAGACACCACCAAGACAACTGTGGTCTTACACTGTCAGAGTCCTTACAAGGGTTGCCAAAAGGGTAGTTTGGGACAGAGTCAGAAATAGTCCCAAGCTCCAGTTAAGGACTAAGCAGTAGTTTTTCATGCTGTTCTCAAGGTTTCAAATGAAAAACATATTCAAGGAACACCAAAACGCCAATGCTGCATCCTTCCTAGAAGCAGCTACTTCTCCAGTAGGTGTTCATGACCATATTTTTTGTTTACTGTTTGAAACTGTCTGATGAAAGAGCTTCACCAAGACATCGATTCGTTCCAATGTCAACGGCACTCCATACTCTTCCTGGAGCACTGTGATGTGCCCCCCAACGAGCTGCTGCAAGGTTGGCTGAAGTCTGACGACACCCGACAGCTCTGCAGAGACCCAGCTCCTGAGCTGAGCTGTTGCGTCTTTGCTCAACCCCTGGAATGTGAGGGGCCATTTGCAAAAGTCTGGACAGAGAAAGCAGCGAAATAACTTTTGCAACATACCTTGTGCACTTGGATGGCTGAGGCACACAAGCTCTGCCAGAGCTGTCAGTCAAATAGAGGGTGCTGTGACTGCAGTGCTGGTGACAGGTACCTATCCTTCATGGTATTTTCCTAGTGTGGATATTTTTTATGCTGCTCTGTGTTCTTCATCACCCCCTGCGTTAGCAGTGCAGAGAACAGGACATCTCTGCCTGTGCTACAGCATGAAGTGATTTGAAATTATTCAGTCTCCAAGATTTCCTCTTAAAATGTCTAGAGGAGATGAGTGAGTGACAATTGCCCCAGGATGTGCTGCTTGGCCACCCTGACTGATCGCCCTGTGCCATTTCACCCATCTGTTACCTCTGCCATTCCCCACGGCCTCCAGTGCAACCTGCAAATGCTCACCCTTCGTGAAAATCCAGCCAGTGTCCCTGTGCCTCACAGGACAGTCCCCAAAATGCTCCACCGAAGGGAGAAAACTCCCATAACTACATCTCAGAGAAGGACTCCAGGCTGAGCCCGACGCCGCACAACTGTGAAATGTCCCTGTGATCACCTGGTGCAGAACCACATCCCACCAAGGGCACAGCTCTGGGACAGGACTTCTTTTGCATGTGTTTTCAGTACCAAAAGGAGCCTCGTTTTCCAACCAGACCATTCACACTCCGAAATGCTGCTCCCAGCCAGCCCCACTCCCTGCGGCCATCCGCACTGTTCCTTGGTCCTCGGTACACCCACTTCCCAGGCAATTCCCAAGGCTGCAGGAGCACATCAAGACCTTGAGGTGCAGGGAGCCGACCCCTCGGGAAGTATTCCTGCTATCCGAGCGTATGAAACGATTTCAGCTGCAAACAAACCACATTGTAAAGCTGCTTTACCTGCCGGGGGAGCACCTGTCAGACCTACAAATCACGGCCCTGCACAGGGGAAACAGATTTACTACTGACAAAACTCCACCCACCGTGCTCAGCCCAGCAGCGCTTACCAGGGGCTGGAAATTAATAGGGTTTTTAATTGCGGCTGCATTTTTAACTCCTCTTGTCCAAATGAAAGAGCATGCACGTGATGCTTCCCGGAGGAGGGTCTGGTTTCTGGGGGGGGCAGACCAGATGGGAATGGTCAGGGGCAGGAAAGGGGACTTGTGTCTCCCCACCACAGCCCCTAGTCCAGCAGCACAGAGTCAGAGGCACGGGTGTCCCGGGCAGGCACTGCAGGACACCCATGCCCGTCCTGCTATCCGGGGTCCCTCGCATGGCACCCCCCGTGTGCACCCACTTCTTAAGAGGTTCCGAAGAAGAAACCACCTTACTAGCGCCTATGGGAAGGCACCTGTTGCCCTTAATGAGCTTACCAGGTACTAATTGCTTTCCATTTGGGGTTACACGTTCCCAAACTTGTTTTCTCCTCGCATGAAGACAGGGAAGACCCGTCCCTGCCACTGCCGGCGCTCTGCCCGCTCTCAGCGGCACCGCTCCGCCCCGGCGGGCCCGGGCTGTGCCGGATCCAGCCTACACGGACCGCTCCGCGACCCCGCCACCGCTCCACGCACCGCGCACCCGGCCCCAGACCCGCACCCGAACCGGAATCCGAATCCGAATCCGCACCCGAACGCGAACCCACCGCCACCGCCCCGCCCGCACGTGCCGCCACACCTGCGCCACCAGCGCGCGCTCCGCCCCCACCACGCCGCGCCCCCCCTCCTCCCGCCAGCCAATGAGCGGGAGAGGGCTCTGGCCGGCGGCCAATGGCAGCGCGGCAACGCCCCACCCCTCCCGCCTCTCGCCACCGCCCCCTATTTGAGGCGCGTCGCGCGGCCGCGCGCTCGCAGAGGCGGCGGGAGCGGTCAGTGACCGGCCGCGGTCCGGTGGGGGGCGGACGGGCGCCCAGCGCAGCCCCGCACCGCGCTCGGGGGAGCCGGGTGCTCCCGGGCGGCCGCACCCCCATGGAGGCTTTCCCCGGCAGCAAGCTGGAGCAGCACCGGCACCTCCCGCCCGTGGAGTGCCTACCGGGCGCCCGCTACGGCGGCCGGAGCCACAGCGCCTGCGGCAACGTCTTCAACTCCTGGAACGACTACCTGGGGTTGGCCACGCTCATCACCAAGGCCGTGCGCCCCGGCAAGGGCTTCGGCGCCGAGCCCCCCTCGGTGGTGGTGGCGGCGGCCGTGCCGCCGGCCGAGGAGGAGGAAGAGGAGGAGGAGGAGGAGGAGGCGGCGGGGCCGTACTTCGAGGGCGCGCTGGACTTGCACGACCTGGAGCTGTGCGGGCATCACCATCACGGCGAGAGCCTGCTGGAGGAGCGCTTCGCCGACTTCAGCCCCTTCCCCGGGCGCGGCGGCCCTGCCACGGTTGTTTTCGACTGCTCGGGGGAGCACCCGGGCAGGGAGGGCTCCTCCCACGCGTGGGGCGGTGTGGTGGTGGCGGGGCGGCTGCCGACCCACCCGCGGGCTGCCTCCCGCCTGCTCAAACCCGAGCTGCAGGTCTGCGTGTTCTGCCGGAACAACAAGGAGGCTGTGGCCCTCTACACCACCCACATCCTCAAGGGACCCGACGGCCGCGTCCTCTGCCCGGTCCTGCGCCGCTACACCTGTCCCCTCTGCGGTGCCAGCGGCGACAATGCCCACACCATCAAGTACTGCCCCCTCTCCAAAATGCAGGCGGCCAAACAGCTCAAACACGCCCGGACCGCCCTGGGGAAGAAGGGCCGCTAGGCGCCGGGACCCCGCGGGCGGCCCTCACCCCCCGGCTCTTTCCTTTGGGGTTTTGGTTTGGTCTCTGGAGCGGATGGCGGTTTTGTTCTTTCACACATTATTAATATATTAAAGGCGGAGACTGGCGAGCGGGAGCGCCGGGCCGGTGCCGTCTGGTGTGCGGGGCCCGGCCCCTGGAACCGCGCAGCTCGGGGGCACTGTATTTGTTTATTGTAAGAAAAAATATATATATATGTGATTTTTACGGAAACGGATTTACGGTGAGATCTCACTGGGAAGGGGTCGGGGCGGTAAAGCAAGCAGCGGAAAGCGAGCGGGGCCGGGGGGGTTGCGGGGGTCCCCGCTGTCCCGGGAGCTTGCGGCGGGGCAGCGCTGCCCTCTGCCGCCGGCTCTGCCTCCCCCCGGGCCGTCGGGGGTCCGCTGGGTTCCTCAGCCCCGTGGGGGCCGGCCGGCAGAACTGTCCTGTACTCTCTTGCAGGGTATTTAATTCGGGTAAACACGTTTCAGATCTTAAAGAAAACATCCGAGCAATTTTCTTAAAACCAAGAAGCAAATCGTGATCAAATCTGCACTGGGCTGCTCGTGTGGTAACCAACACCTCCTCCCTGACATCACAGCATCCTACCTGGCATGATGGGAGAGCAGTGCTGTGCCCCACGGTCACCCTTGAACCGTTCCACTGGTGCATGTGAGCAGTCTCTCAGGTCCCTGTGTCTGATGTGTGGCTTCAAGGAAGGTCTGAGAGGAGAAAGCATCAGAGTGCGTGCTTGAAGATGCACTGACTCTGGGCCGAGGTGCAAACTGAGCCTCTGCTGCTGAAGGCAAGGTAGTAAATACAGCAGAAATTAAGCTTTGATACAGCTTGTGTTTGTGGTGAAGAATGGGCAGGTGGTGAGAAACCTCTGGAGAGAAGAGACCTGGACACAGCAGAAAGCTGTGACAGTAGGAGAGCGGTGGGAGGTTGCATGTTTTCAAGAGTTGAGGGAATGCAGCTTTAAGTCATTGCCAGGTGGGAGGGATCTACCCATGTGGGTAACAGATAGCCTTTAGAATATAGACTTGACAAACTGTAAGACTGATGCTGGATCTGGACCCTGGGTGATGGCAGTGGTACTGAGTATCAGACAGAGTTCCTCAGCCCCCACGGTGCAGCACGGGGCTGAGGAACCCTGTATCAGACAGGGCTACACAGCTTTAATCCTCAAGAGATCAGAAATTGCTTTTGTGGTGTCTCAGAGGCAGGAGGAGGAGCAGCAGCAGGTTTGTAGTTTGCTTAGCAGTCCTCTGGAACTGAAAGGCGGGTACCTGAGATCTCAGAGCAGAGGGAGTTATGCTGTAGATGGCTTTACCGACACCTGGGACATGGAGGGGGTGTTTGGCCTGTGGGGGGGTGGCCCATCCAAAAGCAGGGAGGTGAAGGGATCCTTGTGCAGGAACTGCTGGGGCATCACCAGGTTGGTGAGAAAGGAGACGGGGTGCTGACAGCCAAAGGGAGCTTGGAAAGTGAGGGGTGACACAGGTTTGTGTGAATTCCCTTTGATCAGCTGCTCAACGTGGTGGGAGATGGAGAGAGCAGGACAGTGGAGAGCAGAGTCAAAATGTGCTGGGTGGGCTGGGGAGGAGGGCCCTGGGTTCATCATTCATCACTGCTGTTGACTCGCAGCTGCGGCGATTAGGGCAGAGAAACTGCTTCTGTGTGGATGCACTCTCTTAAATCTTCATCATATGGCTCCAAAGATGATGTCAGCTCTAATGACCAAACGCAGTGGGGCTTGCATTAAATTACATTTCACAGTGGCTGCAGCTACCCTCTCCTTGTGCTATGTATCAGTTACGTGACGTCTCCCATTCGGTGGAGCTCGCACCACGGGCTCTCCTCAGCTGTTAGAAGTCAATGTGTTTGTGTTTGCCACACAGGTTTAATCTGTATCCACCACACATTAGAATCAAGCTCGAGTGTGATGCCATGGGAAGAGTTTTCTTCTGTACTTTATTACCTCCTTGTGGGAAGTTTGAAGATCAGTACATGTATTTTAATGCAGTTAACTGTTACTGAACACAAAAGGAAGAAGGACCTAAGGACAGCTTTCTCAGGTGTGTTCTGAGGGGTGATTCTGGCAGGGCTGGATCCAAGGTGCTCATGATGTACCCACCCCTCTCTGGTCTGTACATTAAGCTACTGCATGGAAACTCAAGACACCAGAAGATCCCCTGCCTGGGATGGCACTGGCCTTTTGTAGTGCTGATTCTTCCCTCTGCCTGTGTAAGAGGAAAACTGTTGTGTCAACAGCCTCTGCTTCACTCCTGGTTCCTCTCATCCTACGCGTGTACTTGCAGCCTTGCTGTGGAAAGGCCAAGAGCTGCCTGTCGTAGCCACCACATGGCGTTAGGTGTCTGATCAAAGTCTTAACAGGTAAGCCCATAGAGTAACAGCTTCTAAAGACTAGACTGGGGGGCAAAAAAAAACCCACACAAAAAAACCTCACCCAGACTATTCCAGAGAGGAGATGCCAAGATTCAGAACCAGCAAGAGGCATCCTGAGAGCAAGGCTCTTCAGCTACTTCACATGATCATCTCACCCTTTAAACTTTTGCAAGTCAGTGTCTTATAAAGACTGAACCTTTAAGGACACGTTGTTTGGCTTGGGTTTTTTCAGTAAGCTTCTGCGATTTCCTGTGCACCAGCACACTCCTTGTGCCCCTGAGTGTGCAGAAACATGTTTGTTCTTGGTCACTCTGAAAAGCTTGTTACAAGAGATAGTGCTCATAGTCTGTCTTTGATTCCTTAAATTACTGGAAGCAATTTACATTGTAACTTAAATCCTCAGAACAGGAAATAGCTTCATCTGAAAGCAGCCCAGGTTGGAAACGCTGTTTTATGCTCCACAGAAGAGGTCTGAGAAAAGCAAGCCTGGTATTACTTATTCTACAGGCATCTTCAAATCACAGTTTACAGCCACTTGTTTAAACCAAATATTTTACCTTCAGAGAATCACTTTTTTACAGGGAAATGTTCCTGTAAGTGATGAAATCTTTCCCACAGTGGTATTTTGGTGAGAGGAATGAACAGAGAGTATTGGATAGCCCATGATCATCCTCAGTTGATACTAGTCTTGGCAAAAAGCAAGCTACTTCTAATTAAAAACTACTTTGAGATAGATAGATAACTTGGTCTGGCTGAAGTCAGGTAGGTCTGTGACCATCTTTAGTGAAAGTCCTGCCTGGACAGAGTTTGCTCTCAGTCTTACTGCTGACCTGTGTGCCTCAGGGAGCTGCCACAGGACTGAGCCATGATGGCTATAAAATGTCTTTTCCTCCCATGGGATGTGCCAGTTTGACCCACCAAATATATAGGTTAACATATACTGGAGACAGTCTGCTACCAGTCACATGGGGAGGAGGATAATTACTCCTAACATGTCTGTAGTCTGGGCAGAGCAGAAGAGTGATGTGGTAAATCTTCAGATGGAGAAAAAGCTGTCACAAAGCTGGTGAACTGTCCTCCTGCCCAAGAGTGGAAGGACTAATGAAGCTTGGATTGCAGCAAGGGGGATTTTAATTAGCAAAAAGCAGTGGAATGGTTTGCAGAACCTCCATCCTACCATAATTAAATGCAATTAAATTGTTCTTCAGAGCAGGACCAGGCAAAGCGTTGAGCGTTTCAGTTCTGGTCGGTCCTGCCATGGCACAGCAGGAGGGGTGGGGGGCTCCTGTCATGCCTCTCGCGTGTGTCCCTCTAACTCTGCAGTAACTGCACAGGATGGGTGCTTGGAGCCTGGTGAATCTTACACTTCACTGGCCTCACACCTCTCCTTTACAGGCTTACACAATTTAACAGTGCCTTGTAGTTACAGAAGGAAAACTTGCTTAAATGTAGCAGTTCTGGCAGTGACTGCAGCCCAGGGCAATGCGAGCAACAAAGAATCATTTCATTTGCAGTGAGACAAGACCTCTGGTACTCTTGCTGTCTGAGATTGCCTCCTGGCTGGCCACAGCCCACCTGCATTGGAGGTCCCCACCGTGCTCCCCATCCTGCTGTGACCACACCGAGGCCCATGTCACCAAGGTCATGATGTGTCCTGAGATGCAGTTGTGGCTGTGCCCAGACTGGAGTGGTACCACCTCATTCTCATCAAACACCAGTTTTAACTTTTAGAACAAAGGCACTTTAGAGACAGTATGATTAAAATGTCTGTCCCCTACTTCTGAGCATGGTGACAGTCCTCAGCCCTGCCCACCACCCGGGGTCAGCCTCTGGGCTGCTCCTGGGGTTGGAAAGCAAAGGAGCTGTTCATACCTGATCATGTCTTGCTGTACTCTGGGAGATTTGTTTTAATCAAGCAGTATTTGTGTCTGTTTAACCAGCAGCAGCTTTGTGTTCTGCCTTCTAAATACAGCATGGGACAGTTTGTATTCTTCTAAGGATCACTGAAAGTTTTAGATGTTTAACTGAGCATGAATCAAACACAGCAATGCTTGACACAAAATTCATTTGACCTCACCAACATTTTCAGGTCCCCAAACCACACTGATGTCTAACTAACTAACTGTGGCAGTAGATGGAGGGTTTTAGCTGTTGGATTTGGTCAGTAGTGGGTTTTGATCACTGTTGTCAGTATTCTGTCTAAAATGATCGAGCAGTAAAATAAACACACTGGTGTGTCTGTGAAGCTCACATCTTGCAGATCATTTCTCAAGCTGCCCGATCCTCAGAATTTTAAGTGTGTTGGCAACATTATCACTGTCTCAAATAATGGAAGTTAAGAACAGATTTGGGAGCAGGGCTTTAGCTGGTGCAGTGATCACTAACACTTAGCCCCATTAAAAATGGCTTTGTTTGGATAAAATTAAAAATATGTAACTGGAGGGCAAATCATGCCTGACTCACCTGTCTTCTACAACAAAATACCTTTGTGGACAAGGGAAGGAGCAGTGGAATTCTTCATCTCAACTTTAGCAAGGGGAGACCCCTGTAGATGAGGGGAGAGAGCATCACCCCCCCTCAGCACACCTTATGTTGACCACTGCGTGCAGTTCTGGGTCCCATTTCCCCTCCCCCATACAAGGAGGACAGTGCCAAGCTGGAGCAAGTCCAGTGGAAGGATCACAAGCTGGTCAGGGGCTGGAGCAGCTGCCTGGGAGGAGAGGCTGAGGGAACAGGGCTTGTTCAGCCTGAAGGGAAGGCTTTGGGGAGACCAATCCCAGCCAGCCAGTACCCACCAGGAATGTAGCAGGAAAATGAAATCAGGCTTTTCACAGCAGCGCACGGGCAGAAGGATGAGGGACAACAGGTAGAAGCCACAGAGGGTTGTGCTTTTCTCAGTGGGAACTGTCAAGGTGTGGAAGAGGCTGCCCAGAAAGGTTGTGCAGTCTCCATCCTTGGAGGTTTTCATGACCATGCTGGAGAAACATGGTTCTAAGTAACACAGTCTGACTTCACAGCAAGAAGTCATCAGCTCCAGGGGCCTCTTTTAACAGGAATGATCTTGTAATCCCATGGCACAGAACGTAAGGACAGGCACAGGCAGCTGCACAGCAGCAGCGCCCACTACCCCAATCCAGAAAGCGCTGCTGCTGGGTAGCTGCTGTACTCTAGTTCCATCCTTTATAGGACTGTATGAGGCATAAAGAAACTTGTGTTTAGAAAACGCTACTGGTTCTGAAGGAATTCTGTGACTCAAGCAGCAGTGAAGTGCCAGGCTCCAAAGGCACAAAGATCTGGCCCTCAGGAGACAACCATGAGAGCAAGTTTTTCCCAAGGATAGGACCTGGACATCTCAGAAGAGGACAGGAAAAGGCCAAGAGGAATATTACAACTTTTGTTCACACACATTACAATTAAACCAGGTTCCCAGGAAGAAGCCATCCCAGACCTTCCCCCATTCTCCTTGAGCTGGTGCAGGAGGAGGTATGTGCACAGGACAGGGCTGTTAACAGCTGTTCTGCATTAACACACACTGCAGGAAGTTACTAAAAAGTCATGACACTGTAGCAGCTAATTCCTTAAGTTGTTTATTTATCATTGAAGAAACACACAGCAGCAAGTTCTGTGTTGGCTTCAGCATGACCAGATAGTTAATCGTTACTGCACCCCAAAATTGAAGTCAACACAGCCATTACTACAAATCACTTTTTTTTTGGAAAGGGAAAGAATTGATCCTGAAGACAAAGAATTGGGGGAACAATTTCTCCAAACCCACACATTTTAAATATGACAATATTTATAAATCCTTGAAAGGCATGAATTATCCAGTAATGGAAAAAGCAGTTGTGATATTGGCAACAGAAAATACATAGCTGTATGCTTACCAAACCGCTTAACTTGTAAAAGCCTGATGTTTTGTGGTGGTACACTGCAGCAGGACACACTCCTGGGAGACAGCCTCGGAGGCGGATCTACAGAAAACATCCCAGTGTAGCCAATGCTCATAATATTTACTGTATTTAATTCAGATTTAAACAACTTACTGAATTTAGATAGTGATAAAATCAGAAACCGCCTGCCCTCAAAGGTCTCTAAGTAAAAGAGGGCTTTTATAGTTTTTCAATTTCTTTTTTGGCTAATTAAGGTAATTGATTTAGCTCTGCTTTTTCAATGATTTCCCTGTGTGAACAGAGGTGTTTTCAAATGCACGGTCTGAGTCAGTAATACCCCATTCCAAATTAAGAGACTTAAAAAGGTCAGCCTGTTTTGGTGCAAGATAGAAGCATTACTCAAGGCAGCTGTTGGGCTTGCTTCCTTTTTATTTTAGCAACAAATGACCCATGAAATAAGCATCATTTGAAATTTCAAAAAACTGGCATTCCATTTCCAACCTTCTGCTGTGAGTTTGGTGCACGATCGATCTATACGAGTAAGTAATTCAAGCTCATGCTTTCATGTTACCTCAAAACATTTGTTAAAGAATTCCAATTCAGAATGTTTATACGCACAAATATAACCCGCGGATTCGATCAAATCAAAGCTAAAACATTGGTTAAACTCTGTGATTTTCACTTAACGCCGTACAGTGGTCCACCCTTCTTCGTCTGTCTCATTTTTAGTACGGCGAAGGGGCTCACGTTCCTTCTCTGCTTTCCAGGAACCTTTCTCCTTCTCGCCCTCTCTTTCTCGATCTTTTGACGCTGGCGGGGGAGCAGAAGCCGGAGAAGCAGCAGGAGCAGGAGCTGACCGACGAACTGTTTCACGTTCTTCTCCACGTTCTTCTCTCCTGTCATCAGCACGCCGCCACGAGCTTGCTACAAATACAGAAAAGACAACAAACCAACCTTCATCACGCTCCACCAGCAGCCTGCAAGAGTTTAAACAAATACACCCAGTCTGGTTTACTGATTCCCACTCTTGCCGAGAGGTAACGCGATGATGACAGCCAAACACACAGTTTAATTTTATAGTGAAGTAATTAACAGCTCAATTAACTACTCAAGCCTCTCCAGATTCAGGGTTGTTATGAGCAACCCAAGTGTCATCTTTAAAACACAGTCACTGCAATAAGAATGTTCTATTGGTGTACGTGGTTTTATGGTGTAAAAATATGTTCTTTTATTATTATCAGAATTAAAAGCACAAAAGCAACTCCTTAGAAATGACTGAACCTTGAAAATAGAAAAATCCTAATTTAAAAACACTTGTAGGACTCTGAACTGATGGAGTGTGCCCAAAGAGCCCCGGAGCTGGGGAAGGGTCTGGAGCACTGTACTTTTAGAACACAGCAAAGGATTAAAACAGGTTAATGTACGTAATTTCAATAGGTTATTCATCAAAATCAATACCCACAAGGCCTTGTTTGGAAATAATTCCCTCACGTTTTAATGGTTTAAAGAAATAAACCAGAAGTTACATTCTGAGATGTCTACCTTGATAATTTAGGTACAAGAATTTCATTCACCCTGAACATAATCCTGCTATGAAACCTGCACACTTTGAATGTTATCCTACTGCAGATGTGGAGTGTGACTATGGTGGGAAAGAGTACAACTACAAAAAGTTAGGATTCTAGGAAAAATTCTCAATTACACTAAAGCTTCCTTCTATTACTTTGCTTATGCAAAGGGAGTTTAAGTGGCTGAAAATAGAATTTATTCACATTTTACCACATCCTAGCACTGTCAGAGTAACATGAGGGCCGTATAGGGGCTGTGAGCCTCTAGAGCACTACAATAAACATACGTTCATCACGGTCAGATCTGGGTGGTGGTCCTCTTCTGAGGGGTGGCTCTCTGTCATCAGGACGTCGATCTCTCATGTCACGACCACCTCTGTCCCACTCTTCACGACGACTCGAATCTCTCCAGCTGGAAGTTTCCTCAGCTGGCCCTCTTCTCCAACCAGCGTCATCCCTTTTGCCATTCAAAACATAAAATAAGCCAAAACGTTAAGATTTTACCTTTGCTATGAAATGAAGCAATAATAAATTACAACACAGATATTTTCAGGCCCAGTCTGAAATTAACATACTGATATCATTCCAAAACCTTTTCTGTTCTTCTGGAGCCTAACATGAAATTCTCTCGACAACAGGTTAAAAAAATAATAATAATCAAAAGCAGTAAAGCATTTTGGGATTCCTTCTGTAAACAGTTAATGTCATCTTCAAAATAACAAATGAAAGAGCCCCCAAAATGCCACTATCCATTTACTGCCTGAAAGTGCTTGATTTCACACAAACCAACCACTCTTTCTTTCACTAGGCAATGCAACATTCTTTCTTTATCAGCAGGGCACTTTTTTTTTGTGTGTATTTAAAAATTTGAGGAGTATTTAAAGAGAGAAGTCAAACCTGGGACGCCTGAAGCGATCTTCTCGCTCAAAATCTCTCTCTCTGTCAAATTCACGGTCTTTGTCATTTTCATCACGATCTTTGTCTCTGTCCCACTCGCGGTCTCCCGGAGGTCTGGAGTCCCGGGGGGGCCCCCAGCTGTCCTCACGAGCCTTTTCTCGTTCTCTCCATCCCCCTGTAAGAAACACAAAGGAATTTGTGACTGGACCTCTGATCTCTCTGTAGTCAGAGAATCCTTTACTTCCCTCACAGAAGGTGGTTTTTCAAGTTTTGATCCCCAGGAATACAACTCAAGATGCTTGTAAAAGTGGGAGCCACAGACAAAACAAGGTGGAAACGGCTTAATACGAAGACCATAATAATTACCCCTCATACATTGGGACTGACTGCCTGGAACAGTTTAGCAGATCATAAGGGTCCTCAGGAGCTCATCTCGTCCAAGCTCCTGTTCAACACAGGATTTTCCAGAAAGGCAAACACAAAGGCACAAAAGGTATGGTAAAAATGGGAATATCATCATATACAAAAAAAAAAAAATTATCAAATCCAGATCCACTTGAATGCTGTATCAAAACCCTCCTTAGGAGGTTAATTTCAGACACACAGAGGGGGCAGGGAAAGAGATCAAAGTGTGTTAACCTAGTGAGAATGTTTCTCTCCCATCAGAACATTCAACTTGTGTATTTTGATTTTCCACACAGGTAAATTCCCAGCATGACTATGTGACCTTCCAGTATTTTCCAGGCAAACAATGGATACTGCTGTGTTTATTTATTTTAATTCAACCAAATTAAAAGCCTTAACTATATGAAGGAAAGGAGTGTTACATTAGCCAAATTAATCCAGATGTTTTCAGAGTTGATTCTCCCATCTCTGGCACCAAGAACATTACAGCCATTATGTACTAGGTTAACATACACTTTGGAGGTTAGATTATTATATTTTACCTGGTTTACCAAATGGTCTCCAGGGACCTGGCCTTGAATCATCACTGCTACGCCATGGACCCCTGTCATCATCTCGTCTGGAGAGCCTGTCATCATCTGCATTACGCCATGGTCCCCTCTCGTCATCACGCCTTGACATCCTGTCATCATCCATCGCCCGCCTGGGACCCCTGTCGTCATCCATCGCCCGCCTGGGACCCCTGTCGTCATCCATCGCCCGCCTGGGTCCTCTGTCGTCATCCATCGCCCGCCTGGGACCCCTGTCATCATCTGCAGCACGCCAGCTGCTCCGGTCATCGTCCAGCCCACGCCGGGGCGGCCTGTCGTCATCCAGCCCACGCCTGGGTCCTCTGTCGTCGTCCAGCCCACGCCTGGGTCCTCTGTCGTCGTCCAGCCCACGCCTGGGTCCTCTGTCGTCATCTGCTGCACGCCAGCTGCCTCTGTCATCATCTAAGCCGCGCCTGGGTGGCCTGTCATCATCTAAGCCGCGCCTGGGTGGCCTGTCATCATCCAAAGTACGTCTGGGTGGTCTGTCATCATCCAAAGTACGTCTGGGTGGTCTGTCATCATCCATTCCATGCCTGGGACCCCTGTCATCATCTGCAGCCCGCCAGCTCCCTCTGTCATCATCCAAACCACGCCTGGGCGGCCTGTCATCATCCAATCCACGTCGGGGTGGCCTCTCCTCGTCTCCTTCACGCTTAGGTGGCCTCTCCTCATCCCCTTCACGCCTAGGTGGCCTGTCCTCTGTTGATTCCACAGAAGGACGTTCCTTTTCTTCTGCAGCACGTCGGGGCAGATCATCCCCTCGTCGCGGCAGATCATCTCCTCGTCGCGGCAGATCATCCCCCCGTCGGAAAGATCTTTCATCATCTCTGGCTTCTCCTCGACGCCAATCCCTATAAAACCATAGAGAATAAGGAAAAAATTGAAGGTGACATCCAGGAAAGCTTTACACAGTAGACCAACAAGCATCAAACCCCTCAAGGCCATTTCTGAATGTACCCACTTGATGTGTAGTTGCAAGCACATCTAAAGGGCTTGCAGTTTTCAAATGCACGCGTTCTAATTGCCTTCATTGCTGTGGGAAAGTGGCAGGTCACCATCCCTACAGCTTTAGTAAAGACTGAACTGTTTATCATCTCCTTCAAAACTACAGTGCAAAGTGCCTTCAGAACATTCTTCCTTCTCTGGTCAGTACAGTCTTTTAGAACTTTGCTTTAGTTTATGGCATGTATTTTCTGCTTTATGACTCACTCCGGGA
This sequence comes from Podargus strigoides, assembly GCA_028020825.1. Classification (NCBI taxonomy): domain Eukaryota; kingdom Metazoa; phylum Chordata; class Aves; order Caprimulgiformes; family Podargidae; genus Podargus; species Podargus strigoides. Next base: position 6,217,372 of record CM051626.1, on the reverse strand, counting down.
CTTTAATAGTTTAAGACTCTGAATTTGGACTTTACTATTCTTATCTATTACTGTCAGTTTTCCAAATGGGAAATCTCTAGCAGTTTCATCACCTAGGAACCCCACATTTGTTTGTCATCCTTCCCCATTCTGTACTTACACAACTGATACCAGTGTTTGAGTATGACTGAAATTTTTAATTTAAAAAAGAAACCAAGTAAGCAAGTTGTTTATCAGATGCAGAAGGTGTCTGGTAGCTTTCACATATCTAAGCTAAATAAAACAGGAATGTTATCTGAAAGCAGTTCCAAGATAAAACCCCTCTCTCATTCCGAGATCCTTACAAAGCAATGTTTTCAGAGAAGGTAACTTTCATAGAGGTAAAGGCATGAGATATTACTCAGTTAGTGCAGCTTTAGCAGCAGCAATAAAAAGGGAGCCTACACATTTTTAACCCAACACAACTGGTGCTTAGTAACCCAATCACCTAACCTTTCCACCGGTCCTCGTCGCCATTCAGATTCTGCCTCACCACCTCTTCTCCAGGAGCTTTCAGACTCCCTATCACCCCAACGAGATTCCTGTATGTCAAAAGAAATAGGAACATTTTTTCTGAATACTTTAAAATGAAAATTTTAAACATACAGTTTACTCCTTTCAGAGCATATTATGTCATTAAAAACTCACTTGTTACACTGTAGAGACTACTGAACTATCAGGAGCATGAATAAGTATGGTCTTAACTTACTGTCTTTTATTGTTTCTGGCAAAGTTTATAAAACAGTATGGCTTCCTTTGTGCCACATATTTTACTAGTAGGGTGGGACATATGTAAACACACTAAAGTTTATGACCAAGTGTATGAATAATAGCTAAAGCAAGCCACAGCTACCACCTGTTGACACAAAAGAGGTTCTAACAGTTTCACTTTCCCACTGCTTAATGACAGTAGGAATGAACTCAAGAACTTGTTTGGTTTTGTGGTTTCTAATCAGATCAGAGAACGTAACTGAATAAACTGAAAGCTTTCTGTAGCAGAGACCATTTTGCTCTGGGTACCTCAATGCACAGAACAGGTGAGGTATCAGTAATTCACACAGGTTGCTCAGATGCAGGGCAGAGCAATAATTTTTTTTTAATAAAGGTAAGTCTATGCTTCACCATGGGGAAATACACAGGTTGCACAAGAACGTGCAAATCCATGAGTGTCTATGTAAATGCTTTTGAAATGACCCCAAACAACAAGGGTGAGTAAAGAAAGAATCCCCAAACTGCAAACGTCATTTTTCAAGCGATTTCTCTCAGAATCTGAGTCAGCTTTTCTGTGTAATCAAGTGTCTGTGGCTAGGAGTACCTCTTATGTGAAAAATACCAGTGATGGTTAGTTACCTGATCAACTATCAAGACAATTTATACAAGATCTGATCACTTATCTTCATCACCAAGTTCTGAAAAAATGGGAGCGTAGGTCTGTGGTACTCAATTACATTCTTTTAAATCATTAAATATTTATTTGCAAATAACTTTTGCTTTGTTTCCTGTTAGATTGGGATAATGATTTTCCCCAATACTTATAGTTGTAAGTGGGAAGATGCACGCATCTCTTGTTTTTATGTTTTATGTTTTTGCATATTTCTTATAAAACTGCTTTTATGTTTACTCTGAGATTTTCCTTCAATATCCACTCTAATTCCTGACTTTGGCATGAGTCACTACACTTGCTTCCAATAGAGTTTTCCATCTTTTGCATTAATGAAAATGTTACTCAGTATTCTTTTTAGTCTTTCTTTGTTTAGTTTTTAAACAGCTTGGGTCTTAGTAGTTTCTTTGTTTTACTTTATTACTAAACTACAGATTCCAGATCCTGATAGTGAGCTGAAACTGTGACTATAACTTAACTATTAAATTAGCCACTTATGCTACAACTTGAAAAAAAAAAAAAAATTAACCTATGATTTTTCAGTGCTACCATCTTCCAAATAATTTACAGAAGAAGGAGCAGCCAAAAAGAAAACAAACCTGCAGGTATTACCTACCTTTCTTGAAAATGGGTCATCCAGGCCTCTTCTTTCTTCTTCTCGACGACGCTCCCTTTCTTCTATCTCCAGTTCTCTTTGACGTCTTTTCTTTTCCAATTCTTCCAGTTTTTTGACCCGTTCCTGGTATTCACGCTGTTCCTGCTCACGTTTCTCACGCTCAATGCGTTCCTTTTCCTCACGCTCTACAGAGTTGCAAATATAAACAGAACGTATTACCAATATAAATTCTGTTACTTTGTCGTATCCACAGAAAGGTGACAAAAATGCAATCTCTCCTCTTTGACTCTTTATTTTAAAAAAAATAATAATAAAAAAATCCAAGCATTTCACAGGATGTAACTAACCATAGAAGCTGTTTTCTGGAAGTATCCTAACTTGAAAGCAATAGGAAAAGGAACCCTGATACATCCATTAATGTGACATCTTGAACAACAGCTAGCAAGAAAGGAAAGAAAATGTTTCAATACTCATATGTTAATTCTATGTACAGACCACAAATGTGCCAGCTAAAATATCGCTAACTACCTCAAGCATTGTAGGGGATCCTTTTCTTAGAAAACAAAAGAGTCATCTAGCAGCATCAGAAATTTGATATTCAGGACTGCTTGGGTTTTGTTTGCTTGGGGTTTTTTTTAAATATTGCATGATTATGAACTCTTATACCTAAAATCTTCATCCCCTAAGTGACAAGTAGGACAGAAATTTACTTTGCAGGATGCCTATTATCTTTTCTCTTCTAAAGCCTTGATATGAGCTACCAGACAAAGCAATTCACAAAGAAAGGTGTGTGAGTCACAATTCTTGAATTCTTGATCTGACACCAATGCTCCCTTTTTATTCTCTTTAAGATGTGCACAAACAAGAGGACAGAACTCAAACAAAGTGAAAAATTGAGTCTTTGATCTTAGTCATTAGCCTCTCCATCTCCTCCTTTTTCATGTGTGGGAGAAGGGAGGGCAGGAAGCATTCACATCCTTTCATTTTCCCTTCCTCCTATAAAGCTTTCTCTTCACCTCTATGCTGCATAAGTAAGCAGTCAGAAGGTGCATTAGGTAAAACAAATTGTCTAAGAGCAACGAACACAGTCTTCACTACTGACTGAAAGTGAAAAGACTTCCTCCAATGTCGTGAAACAGGAAAATCAGAAGTTAGCTATGTACACAACTGGAATGGGTCAAGGATGCAAAGGATAAAATAATCACGTTCTTGATTATACCTTTAAGCAGCTGTTCTTCTCGTAATCTTTGTTCTTCTTCCTCCTTTTCTCGGTAATAAGTAACACGCCTCTCTTCTTTGCGTTGTTTCTTGCGCTCCTCCAAACGATTACGCCTCTCTTCTGCTAACCGTTCCTGGAACTGCTTGAGTTTATCCTGAAATACAAGAGAATACACATGAGAACACCACAACTGTAATGTTTAAAAGCTAGACAGTCACATAAATTGCTACATACAGCTGCACTTTGTTCCACTGAAAAACAACTACCTGTTTGCCATTTCAACCTTTTCTGCAATAAATTTTGTATATTCCTTAGAAGAAAGGTTATCAGCATGCAATCTACTTTTTCAGGAAAGGAATGAAAGTACCTAAATAATAATTTACCTGCACCTAAAATACATTACCTAAAATAACATATATTGTTGCAAAGAATCATATGCAGTTACTTATTTTAACATAGTATCTCTTTCGCTTTTTTTTAAACCAGTTCTTACTGAAACATAGCTGAGTAGCTACAAACAGCCTCAGCAAATGTAGAATTTGAAAAACGTAGAAGAAGAAACAAAGGCACAGTTCTTTCCTTGCCCTCGTGGTCTAATTTGTTACTAAATTTTGCAAATTTAAAACATGATTTGAAGTTTCAAATACTTGGACTATCAAAATAATTTCCAGACTCAAACAAAAATATTTAAAAACCCCAACAGACAAGTATTTCTATCTATTTCTCAGCTTCAATATTATCATCAGTATTATTCCATCACCACAGTAAGTCCAAGTACTTGTAGAGGTACACCTGGCTGATCATATGCTACCCAATGATATCTTACTAATAGCTGAATTGAAATAATTTACCTATCTTTTATTTTTCATACAAGCTATTCCAGAAGTTGTTCCAAATTTTACGTGATAACATCCAGGAATGGGTGCAAGAATATTTTTAAGTCAAAGCAGAAAAAAAACATTTCCATAATTGTAAGCCATTGTAGATACTAATCTGTTTCTAGTTTTCATGAAGAATCATTGGGTCACAAGTTTAGTTCCTCACTTTAGGGGAATATTTTATTACAATCCTGTATCTCATGTACCTCATAAACTGTTCGTCGCGATGCTTTGAGCCTGGCTTCAAATAAATCTCTATCCTCCAACATCCTTGAGAGTCTGTTCTTATGCTCAAGGGCTTTCTCGCGCTCCAACTGCAAGGTGGTGATCTAAAAACAGGTAACAAAAAGTATTACAAAGTAAAATCTTACTATATATTTGCATTCAATCTGCCTCAGCCACCAGAAAGAGAAATGATCTTTTCCTCTTTCAGATCCTTGACAGAAGCTCCTGCTGTCCACTAGCACAATGAAATTGCAAAGCTAAGGCTTCATTCTTCACATCAGCTTTTTCTCTTCTTCCCTTGGATTATGCTGGGAAAAAAAAAGGCAGTGCAAAACCCACTATTTTTCATTCATCACTAACGGATTTTATCATCTGAACAAAAAGTTCTTACCCTTTCTTCTTCCTGTTGCTCCCACAGCTCCATATCATGCACTCTTTGCTCCTCATATGCAGTCTTTATTAAAGGAATTTCTTCTAAGCGCTTCGCTCTTTCAAAATAGTCAATCTAAAGACAGATAAAGTACCCTTAGCATGTCATACCACAGAGACCACAGCTGGAAGACTCAATCTTCAGCATCCCCAAAAGGAAACCCCAATATCTGAAGACTTCTCCAGTAAATCTATTATTGCTACATAAGAGCAACCATGCCGGACCACAAAGGTCCCACCTACCCAAGTACCAATTTACATAAACATCTCTTACACAGAAGTCAATCCACATCATTGGGAATTCTTAGAGGCTTCCTCTCAAACTTTCACTTCAGCTGTGTCCTTTTTCAGATAGAGAGACCAGAACTGCATACAGTGCTTGAGATGCAGAACCACTGAGTTCTCATTGCTGACTAAGAATGTTAAGTTTGGAGCCCATCATTTAATATGTAAAGCTAAATATCTAATGGATATTTTTTTCTTCTGCTTTCCCTACACAAGTATTTTACATCTATGTAAACTGAACTTTGTTCAAAGACTCTTACTTTTACCCCACAGCTGCTACATTTTCTTTGGTGAAGAACTTTGTAAAAAGCTTTTTTGAATACTGTCGGAAGTCCTGGGTGAGTTTCACCTTACCCAGGTTGTATATTTCCATTTACTATGACAACATGTTCCTCATTCTTTTACAGTCACCCAAGTTTCAGGCAGATCCTATTCTGCCATCTAGAAGGGCTCCAGCAGTGGAATTTCCTCTGTTTCAGTGAGGTCTAATACAACTAACTAAATTTAGCTTCTCTGTAATGGCCTCACATTCTGTGAACATTAAATTGCTGAACATTTTCCAATTACAAGTCTTCCCAACTAAGACTCAGTTCACAAACAGCTTAAGGGCCCATTTTCAAATCAACTCCATAAATTAGAACAGATTTGTGCACTGATACTAGAACTCAGTTGTTTTTAAACCCATTTACCTTTTCTTAGTTTCATACGATAACTTTTTCAACACCACTATTATATATGCATATATATATGGATCAGTACAAGAGTTCACAATCACTAACTAAAGACATGTTTTGTACCCTTCCAACTTTGTACCTTTTTCTCCTGATTCTTCAGACGTTCCTGAAGTTCCTTCTTTTCTTTTTCAAGCTGTTCAACTTGTTTAGCCATAATGAAGTCAGGATCCAGTTCTTCAAGATCCTACAACCAAGTCAAGTTATCAATACAAAATAAAGCAAGCATTTTTTTTTCTGTAACAAATATGGCTGGTTTATTTATTTATTTAAGCCTCTCTGTAGTTTTCCCCTTAACTTTTAAACTAATTTGCTTCAGAAACACTCTCAGTTTCTTTTCCTCTCTTCTGGTTATCTTCTATTTTATTTTAAAAAAACTTGCTGAAGCATTTGTATCTTGATTTGAAACTGAGACACAGGCTAGGTACTACAAAATTGGATCTGCAGGTCTACTTTGTATTTCAGATACTGTTCGAGCAACAAGGGGCAAGGGGAGGAACTAAACAGCTGGACTTAATTCCTCCAGATAAAAAAGGTCCTATCCAAACTCAGAATTAAAGGTTTACTTACACTGCTGAGCAAATTAAAGTGTCAAACTGTCTCACTGTTAAGAGAAGCTGTTTATAAGACCAGTTACAGTATAAAACTAGTAAAGAAATCCAGCCAGCCTAGCAATATAACACCAAAAGCTTTAAAAAAACTCTCAAAACTTAAAAAATAAGTTGTCTACCTCAATATCAATATCTTTAAATGCTTTGGCTCCCAGTTCAGTCTTCTTAATCTGCTCCAAGCGCTCACGAACGGTCTTCTTTTTGATCTGTTCATGCTCTTGCAGGATACGCTCCTTCTCCCTTTCCTTTGCCTCCTGGCGCAGCCGCTCTTCTTCAGCTTTCCGGACTTTCTGTAGTTCTGCTTCACGTTGTTCCAGTTCTTCCTTTTCACGCTGAATGTTTAAGCTTTCAAGGCGCTCTTTTCTTTCCTCTATAGTCTGACGACGTGCGAGAATACGCTGATGCTCCTTCCTTGAATTTTTTAAGAAAGCAGTGACTGCCAGCTGATGTTGTTCTTCCTTCTCTTGCTGAATTTAAATTAAGAATAAGACAATGATGTACATAGTATCTCTTTAAAAAGGCAGAAAGCACAGCAAATGCTTCTCAAAGAAAACTTGAAATTAGTTTCATTCTCCAAACTTGCCAACTGCATGGAAATACAACTGTAATGGCAAATCTAACCACTCAACCAAGTGGCCTAACAAGGCAGTTACTGACTAGAACCACATGTGCCCAGAGAAAGTTATCTGTATCAGACAATATTCTGCAACACATCTTAAGTGTGATAGTTTCACACTTTTTTCCTGCCCCAAAATATTGCACATCCACATTACTGATATTTAAGACTGACAGAGGGTGGGGGGATCAATCTTGTTTGCCTCTGCATGTGTTAGCAAGTATAGCACCACATGAGCCACATTTTTCACCAAAGCTCCCTTGTTTTTCAAGTTTTGTTTTTCACAGACACACTAACATTAGAGAAAAATATCCTAACTGACACAAAGCACTACCTGTGAGAAACCTGATGACTGTCTCTCAACAATTTAGATACAAACATTGTATATAAAACTACCTTAAATAATAAAAAGCACTACACTTTCAGACACTAGTGTATAGACTATTCTCCAAGATTCTTTAAGCATCCTTCCCACCCCCCACCATTCTCCTCCACAGTATCTATACAGTTCTTTGTAGAGATGCACACATGAAGAGGTATAATTTTGCCAGCTCAGAGAGCTGCTCATTTTAATCAGTCCAGCAAGCAGCAAAACACTGCAGCCCTATCAGCTCACTACACTCCCTCAAGTCATGCTGCTCTTGAAATGTGAGCTAGCTCAGAGTTATTTTTAGTAATCTGTCACTTCTAGGGCATTCAACAAAAACACTGAAACATCTGTGCTTTGTTGCAGATCTGCAAGCACTTAAAGATAAACAGAGGTTCCAGAAACACAAAAATGAAAAGCTTTAGATGAATTTAATGATTTTTGTGGATTGTAACAAATTAGCAGAAATTAAGCTTTTAAGCACTTGAAAAAGTGAAAAGCCTTTGATCTGAATAAAGGAGGAAAAAAAGATAGCAACTTGTTCTGTAGATTCAATATTAACCTTGATACTGTACTCCAATTCTACAAGTGTAATTACTAGCATTTATGTCTAATTCAGCTAATTGTACTAACATGTCAGGTATAAGACTATTTGTCATTTCTACCTGTGAGTGTACAGATAAAGCATGTTTTTTCTTTCAAAGCAACAATCCATCTGTCTTACATCGATCACTAATAAAATGCTTTTAAGGAAAACCTACATGGAAATATTTTGATCTTAAACACTATAAACCAGCTAATATATATTCAAGCTAACCTAAGTAAACTAGTATTAGATGTCATGACAGTCCTACTTTCTATGTTTGTATCTTAAGAATACTGCTTAGTATTTCAAACCATATAAAGAATCTAACATGGACATCTCGCTATCAGTGTTTTTTCCATATGGAAAACTTATTTGTTTGCTAAGAAATCTTTCATAAAAATAAAGCAAAAGAAAAAATTACCACTGCTCTTTTAAGAGAAGTGAAGGTTTAACTTGCCACAACCAAAGCATGCTGGAAATCCGAGACTGATTTACACCTTGCTCCTACAGGGCTCTGGAGAACCTGAAATGTGAGCTCAGCGGTGAGTCCGACCTTGAAGCCACCAGCCCCAGCGAGGAGGACAGGGAGTGACACGGACAGGTCACTTCTCAAGTTGTGGGATCTTTTGTTCATGTTTTTAGATTCCACTGTGAAGTTACATTCCAGGTTCTTCACAACAGCAGTTTCTCCAGGAAGAATAAAGCAGGCTCTTGGATTTTCAAAAACGCATGCAAAATTTTAAACAAATCCTAGGTCTGTAGGCCCATCTCTAAGTGAGTTATTATTTGGTATATCCTAAACCTGAAATAGGCAAGACTGGCAATTTAAACTCAGGCATCTTGTTTACATTTTGACATGATTTTACTTATGACCAAACACCAACTACTTAAGTGATTTAGGAATGATTTATTCATTTTCACAGGCACAAATAGCTGATTACCACCAGCCTGAAAAAGACAAAATGAAGAGGTACACCTAAATCTTAGAAAACACATTCATTAAAATATAAGCTTTGGTACTAAGTCTCAAGTTATTAGTTTACATTTCTACTTAATCCACAAGTATATAAATGCAGCCCATCATTAATGTCAATCAAATTATATCAGAAATCATTACGACAATGCTCTGAAAAACAGAGCAACACTTCTAAAAACAAATGTACAAAAGCACCAATCACTACCTACCCAAATCCTTGCAATGTCATGTTAAATTAATCATTAGGTAACTCGATGCCTTTCTCACGTCAAGGAAAGGTAAACCAAGTAACTCACTGGTATGTATGATCTCAACTTCAAAACAAGCTTGTCTTGCTTAGGCAGAAAATTTGGATGTATTAAAGCAGGTGAGTACGTAACAGATGCAGAAGGATACTTTGTCATTAATTAATACATTAATGCTACACTACATCTATACATATTGACACCTCAAGGATCAATTATTTGTTCTGAAGGGAGGGGACAGCAGTAACAATCTGCACTGAAAATAGATCACTGGAAGGAGTTGATCAGACAAGCAAAAAATAACAAAAGGCTGCATAAGGGAAACAAACACACAAATGCACTTGGGGGAATGTCAGAATGTGTCAACATTTTCAGAAGACTTAGAATGACTTACCAGTAAGTGAGGAGGCTTAATGACTGCAAGAGCCTTAGCCAGAGCTGAGGACATAGCAGTCAACTGATTCCTAATTTGCTCAGAAGGCATGCTCTGTAGTTGAGGGCCTTGCGGGGCATCTTCTCTAGTACTGTAATTCAAATCTGAGCCAAAACTCAGTGTCCGGGTAGTATGGTCAAGGCGAACCTTGGCAAAAAAAAAAAACAAACAAAAACATGAAGAAAAAGACTTACACTATTTATTACTTCTAAATAGTTTCTCTGTTGCTCTGCCTATGACCAATATGAAGCAACAGATGTTTTAAGCAGAAATTACTTTCTAAAATAAAAAAGTTTTAGCTATACCAGAAGAGAAATGCCAGTAGAACAGCAGCACTGTGAACAAAATTTTATTAAGTAGATTCAGATTACATATTAGGAGAAAATTCTTGGCTGTGAGGGTGGTGAGACACTGCCCCAGGTTGCCCAGAGAAGCTGTGGCTGCCCCCTCCCTGGCAGTGTTCCAGGCCAGGTTGGATGGGGCTTGGAGCAACCTGGCCTGGTGGGAGGTGTCCCTGCCCATGGCAGGGGGGTTGGAATGAGATGAGCTTCGAGGTCCCTTCCAACCCAAACCATTCTGTGATTCTACGATTCTAATTTCCATGGTTTATTTAAAAACAAAACAAAACAAACCACCTGGAAGAGGCTGAACTTTCAGTGACTCTATGAAATGAACACTGCAAGACAAATCTTTGTTGCCTCTTCCTCCATATTAGCAATAGGAGAACCAAGAATCCTGACTTTAATGCAGATGATTTCAACACATCTAAAATATAGGCTGAAGTTGTGTGTTAACCTAAATGAATTAACTCAGCTTTAACTAAAAACCTAAATGGATAATTACTAAGCAATATCAACTAAAAACTATTTGTATCTCATCACCATCTTAAACATTTCATTACAAGCTGTCATTCATTCTATACAGACAGCTTTATGAACGATGCCACCTTCAACAGCAGCTGAAACATCTCAGACGTCAGTGTTTCATTTCAGTCACTTGTTTAGACAAAAACCAACACTAGCAACTGCTAGCTCTCTTCAGTCTTGCACAACTAATTCAGCATGGTCAGAAATTCACATCCCTGTCTGTTAGATGTGGTCCAGAATATTCTGGACTAAATGGTTGGGGCTCACGGGGCAAATTTCACCAACTTTCATTTCAACTTTTATTTCTACTGGACTTAAATTAATGGACTCAAATTACTTACTGACCTATATCAAAAATGCATATAATGGTCAGTTCTTAATACACTGTCACATGCATCTTCTCCTTTAGTTTATCTCCATCTATCAGAATCAATTGTCTTCCTTGGGTTCAGTGCCAGTTAGTCTTCATCCAGTGGAATACACACGAATTCATACAGCATTTCACAGAAGTCTCTTTACAGCACTTACTTGTAAGTCACAATGTCTGGCTGCATCAACGATATTACGTTCCAGCTGGAAAGCATCCACAAAAGGAACCAGGGTAGTCAGACGAGAAAATTCAATGCTTTGATAAATCTGGGCCACCTGTATGTAAACAGAAACATTAGGTATTTTTCCTCACTAAAAAGAGATCAGAAATAAAAGCTGTGCGGGCTCTAAAGCTAACTTACTAAATGGTCAATAAATGAATACGTACCTATTAATACAATTACACTTTCAGGACTTCATTTCTGTACTGTATTCAAACTCAACCTAAGATTAGATGCCATTCCTGAATGGCTTCTTTGTATGAAGGAGACTGGCAACAGTAACTACATAGAGCTATGCTGCTAATTAGCCTTCAACTATTTCTTTAGCACATCAGAAATAACACTGCTCGTCACTTGTCATGAAAGCAGGTCAATGAAATGTGCATTTAGAAAACACCTAGACACAGAAAAAAAAAAAAAAAACTAACAACAAAATATCCCATCCACACCTTACTCCAAAAATTTTTTAAGAAACAATTAATGACCTTAAATAAGACATCACAGATCCAAAATGAAGAAAATCTAGGCAAGAGTTTATGTCACTATGCAACCGCTATTGAGTATAGCTGTACTTAAATCATGCACAAACCTGAAGACTCAGGTTATATATCAGAAAAAAGTATTTCAAAATCATAATTGTCTTGTATTTGATGGAAAAAATTTACTTCAGCATGGAAGTTTCCAACTTAATATTGTTCCAATGGATTTTCTAACTTAACTATACTTACAAACATACATTTGCTCAATTCATACCTGCTGCAGGAGGCGAAGAATGGTATTGTTTTGCAGGTGAGGAATATACAGCTGCAGTTCAGGTTCCTTTTCAGCTTGGTCTTTCACCCAGTTCAGAACCTACCAAAACTCTGAAAAGTTAATCTATCTGCATCAACCCTTTAAAACTTCAGCATTAAAGTATGAAGCCTGGCTCTTAAATACTTCTGGTTTACAGCTCATGAAACAACAGCACTTCTGCCCACTACACTTGTTTTACTGAAGTGTATCTTGACCAGAACATTTTTATTTATAATGGATAGCAAACATTTTTTGTATGAAGGTGACTGACAGTACTGGCAACATTTACCACACTGCTAATTTACCTTCAAGTTCTTTTTAGCACCTCAAATATCTTTGTTCCCACTATCAAAGAAAAAGAACACGATGTGCTTCATCAATTGCAGAATTTACACTAATCTAATCAACAGCTCTCACATTGTTTTACTTCCAAATACTCCACATTTTATGAGTAAAAAGAGTCATTGGTATTTTTTTGCACTTCCCACACAAGCCACTGGCAAGCATACGCACACATGCACGCACACAGTTTTCATTTCTGCATCTTTAAACAAAATTTAACTCAGTATCATCTGCACCAACAAGACCTTCTGGTATGTTCCTAAAACTCAGCACCTTTATAGAGGCCCTCTAAATAGCACTCTAGAAACATGAATGAATTTTCATTCTATTTCAATAATCTGGTGTACTATGTATATATCAGATGTTACGTACACACAGATTATTGACCAAATAAAGCCTACCATTGAAAATTCTGGCAACCAAAAAACCTGGTTGATTTACCACAAATCAATATTCAAATAACAGACCATTAGTCAAGACCAATTACTACATACACAGAGCTAGAAAACTTACCTTGCTGACACGGCTACACAGCTTGAGTGGGTGAAAGTCCACTTCAAGCCAATTGTAAAGTTCCTTCACTTCTGGAACAACATACTGCACTACGTTGAACCTCACCTACAGGCAACGAAAAAAATCCAAATATTACAAAATAAATTCAATATTAACAAGTAGTAATACTTTAAGAATTTTATATTCAAGAAGTTAAACAGGCACCATAAGCACCATTTAATACAGAAGACTACTTATTTTTTATTTACAGCATTCTTAATTCCAGTGACAATAACTCTAGGCCACACTACTTAAACTGTTTGTATTTAAAAATGGAAAAGGAGACAAAACCATACAAACAAGAAAAATATTTAGACTAGAGTACCACCACCCTCAACCATTAGCCATTTCTAAGACACAAGTTCTACTACATAGATGTAGGCTCTCATCCAAACTAAAACCACACATCTCAGTTTGTGAAAACTTCTGAAGTTTTAAATTGTGGTTTTAAGGCAAACTGGAGAGATACCAGAAGAATTAATACAAATTGTGAAATGAAACTTGAATGTGATGCATGCAAATGACGGCAAGAAATTCAGACATCCTCTGAAAATACCTATGACTGAATGCTTAATTTGTTTATGATTATCTGGGAAGGTCGGCAGACGGATACATCTAGCCTCCCTTCAAATGAAGCACAAGGAACTGTTCAGAACCATTTAGGTCCTTACAGTCCTCTATTTGATATCTGACCTGTGCTTATCTGAAATACATGCAAAACAGAATAATAGATGCTTAGTTCCATTAATTACACTGCACCTTAGAGTAGGGAAAAAAACCAAAGTTCTAACTCACAACCCCTTTCAGACCCCTGTTACAAAATGACATTTGTTGCTTGGGTGACACAAAGTACAACATTGAATCTGACTCTTTAGTGCACACAAGCATTCAGACCTCCCATTATCACTGCCATTTCCTAACAGCCCTTCTTGTGAATCTCAAGTTTTAACAATATACCATAAATCATATAATTAACCATAAAGTTGTTTTAATTTTTAAACTGCTGTCCCATAACTAAAGCACAGTGCTCTAGAAGGAAAGCAGTCCAAAAGGAGGACTCGATGTTTAAAAGCTGTTCATCTGAACATCACTACCTACCATATCATTAATGAGACTGGCACGTGTAGGCGGGGCCTGAAGACCCAACAGGGTTGCCAGACGTCGCTGTTTCTCAACGATGATACCGTCCATATCCAGGAGGCGAGCAATATCAGTTCTCTCAGGAGTTATAGGAATGGACAGAGTGGCCAGAAGGACACGAGTAGACATCCTGTTGACAAAGTATAACAGCAAAAGATGAACTGCAAAAGAACACTAATTCCTTTTCATGTGCATGTCAATTCAAGAGCAGGAACAAGTGGCATTCAAGATGCAAAACTGTGTAAAAATACGAGCAGTAAGAGAAAAGACACCAACTGCGCCGTAAGAGTACAGAATGCAGTATTCTTCAGTAACCAGGGCAAAGATTTTGGTAACATCTTTTTATTACTTACACCTGTGTGTATATACATATGCATATATACACAGAAACTATAAAGAAATTTAAGCTGCCTCTGTAAACATCAAAATACTATGAAATAACAAAACCAGCAGAAAGCAGCACCTTTAAAAACTTATTTTAGCTTCAAATCCATACCAGACATTTTGATTGCATTGATTTTTAAAATTTACTGTGCAAGACAGATGTACCTTTTGATGTAACAGTACAAATGACATTAAATATTTAAATTCTGACCTTAGCAGCCAGACAAAAAGGATTATAAGAATTTTCTTTTTTACTCGTACCAGATTCTGATTCTATAAAGGCCTGTACATGAATATCAGAGGTTAATTTGGTCAATAATTCTGCATGCCTCAAGAGTCTTGCCAGTATGATGCTTGTTACCAAAAAATTAAAGGCCATTTGGCTATACAGGCTTTTATATATTAAGGACAAGTTTGTACTGGTTATAATGAAATCTTGTGAAGTAAATACCACCAATTAGAAGGGAAAAAGAAAGTAAAACTCAGGTACTTACTGACTAATCACTCTGTCAGTGACAGAGAAGGAAGCTTAACTAAGGTAATCCTGACATTTACACTACTTACACTTTATACAATATCCTCCTTGCTCTAGGTTTCTTTCGAGGCAATTAGTACTGGCGTCTTTAAGCAGAGCTGCTCATAGCCAGACATGTCATCTGCTTCTTTTGGGGTACAATTCAGTTTATTTTTGAACCTAGGGGATTAAAAATAGAATCTAAGATCACATTAAATATCTTTCCCTACCTCTGCATCTCCTCTTGTGTGAGATTCTTCCGCATTTCTCTTGATAAGTGATAAAGTCGGTGAAGCGTGGATGCATGAAAAAGAGCATTTCCTGATTTCCAGAAGACAGTTGAAACTTTGTGATAGTAATTTGCCATGAGTTGTGGTTTGGGTGGTTTCTTAGACAGTGCAAATAGCCCATGAATATCCTCCACTGCTTTGAAAGCTTCCTAAAAAAAAAAATACACTAGTTATAGGAAGTTTTTCGCAATATCTGACAAAAGGAAATATATACATTCACTTAAAGGTTGTAAGACTATTAATATATTTAATAGCCCTGAAAGCTGTGATTTTCAGTTTTGCCAGCTACATGAAATTAAATACTTCTTTCCTAATAAAGAAATTATTTGGACATACTGCAAATCCATTAACTATCTGCTTAGAATTTGGTAGTTAACAATTAGTTTGTGTAATTCTATGAAAAATGGTTTCTTTCAGATTTTCAAGCTACAAATCAAGGGGGGGGGGGGGGGGGGGGAACAAACCAGAATAACAAAAAATCTACTGTTTTACTGTTATAGAAGTTGTAATATTTACTGATTTTACCATTTTTCATAAAAATAATTTGCATGATCAAAAATGGGTATTGTTTCTCTAAAAATAATCTATAATCTTGGAAATGCCTTATATGTAATTACTTACATACCTAAAATGGAAACAACACAACAGAGAACACAAAACCAAAAAATGACAACCTCTGCTTTTCAAGGAATTTTACATTAGAAAGCTTGGAAAAGTAAAGCATCTCTTTGAAACATTTGCTTTGATAATGCCCTCACTAGCTGGACACTAGCATAATTCAACCAGAAATGCTGAGGCCCCAACCTAATAGCAGGCTTTCACATCTACCAACCACTTCCCAAGTGATCTAGTCCATAAGAATGAATGTAAGACAGCAGAGGTGAAGGTGTCATCATCAGCTTCTCACTTTCACAAATCAAAGTGACTTCAGCTACTTTACCATTTACTACTACCAGTAGAAGCTTAATTTGAAACACTACACAGGAACATCAGACTAAGTATTCAATATGCATGTAGTACCACATTCTAGATATTAAAGCTTTATTCTTTAGCTACTATCCTGTCTTTACCTTGGAGTATATACCATGAAACATGATCTGCGTGGAACAGATTCTGGAAAGGCTGTAGACTACAGTGTGATTACAGGAGCCCTGCTGCATACCTGCCACAGCTCCATGCTAATAGCACTGTCAAGCTGCACAAGCCTGGTCTCCAAGTGCATTGACTGACTTTCAGGATTGTTGAGGTTGATTGCTGTGCTTTGGTTATGATGACGTTGGATCTGCCCCAAATGCATTCGCAGGTTATCACAGAGTTTACGGAACTCAGCTTTACGCGTGTACTGCAGGCAGAACTTAAAAGCTGCAAAAATGAACAACATAAATTAAAAACACTCATTAAAGGTGATTTCATGATAGCTCTTAATGGGATTCAAATATGTAAATCAGTACGTATAAAGAATCTTCATTTACAGTCCAAAGACATATCAGACAAGAGGCAATCTAACTGTCACGCATAATGAATAAGTTACAATGCAGAGCACTTCCATCTTGACTGCAAAAAATGAGGATGCTTCTACATAATTATGCTTAAGGAGCAAAGAGAGTGCTTCGAGTCTCTTCAAAAACGTTCTACTTTAAGCAACGGTTCTAGTTCAAAATAAAAGCTAAGTGCAAATAAAATTCTGTGAATGGCATGAATTCAGGTTTTGGCTTTGTAAAACGTGGGGAAAATTCTCAAGTCATCTACGCATGGTGAAGTTAAGTGAAGCTTTCAAATGACTGGAAATGACACAGAAAAAATATTGTCTTGGATCTTAGAAATCTGTTTTTGCTCTGCAACTGTCACTCTGAAAACTATAAAGTACGTCTACCAGGAACAGGCCCAAAAAGAAGCCTTGACACTGCAGCTCAAAGACTTAAATAAACTAAAGCACCTAGAACTCATCTGACAGTTGTCCTTCCTAAGGTACTTGCACAATTTGGATCCAGAGCTAAAAAAAAAAAAAACAAAGACACAGCACGAGTAATTCTCATATTCTCAGTATTCTCAGCAAAAAAATAAATTTTCCCTTGCAGGTTCTGTTACAAGAAAAGATCAGTGTCCAGAAACCTGCAGTAATTTTAAGGAATCTCCTTAAGACTAGTATATGTGACCATACATATGCTTAAGAGATTAAAGTACTTCCAAGTCTAAAGCAATACCCAAATAGAAATAACCTTTAATTTTCTAGTTTTACAGGATAGAACATAGAAGTCCTAGATCTCGTTATACTTTAAGTTTCCATCTTTTCAACTTACCTTGCTGTGCAATATCATGGTACAGGCGTTCCACTCGAGAATTATTGCGGAGAAGATCCAAACATTGTCGATAGGATTCCCACAGAAATTTAACCCATGGTGTCAAAAGCAGTCGGTCAGTACGATCCTGAGTGTCTTCTCCACTTACAGCACTCAAAAGAACACTACAGTTGGGGTGGGAGGTAAAGGAAAAAAAAAAAAAAAAGTGTTTTATTCCCCACAGTTCTCATCAATTTTTCTTATGAAGATCTAAGATGAGACTGGACGAACCTGAACAGCTAATTGCTGCTGAACAGTCTATTGCTTATCTTCAAATTGGTCCCTCAGACTTCTCCCTTTTCTTTTAAAGGTAACTTCTCCTGCTGTTAAGTTTCAAACTTTGACCCCTACATATATGACCAACCTGTACAAGCTCCAGAGCTAAGAGATGTCAGCAACTTTCGTATCCTTGATAAGTAAGCCAAAGGAAACTAATTTCAGGATTTTCACTTTCCCTCTTCTACCATGGAGCTGCACACCGTAGTTCTGTTAGATTCAAATATCATTGTCTACTCAGATACCTTCCTGCTTGCTCAAACTTCCTTTCTTGCCTGCAGCAATGCTGCCAGAGAGCTCACTTCTTGTTGACATATGACACAGAAGCATTGTGCGCCTTACGATCTGCAGAGATTGAAAACTAGAATATCAAATCCTTTAAAAATCCCAACATTAAAAAGCTGCTTAAGGATGTCAGAAGTAAGACTTGATAATCTTGCCTTTAGTGGCTGTAACTGCATTCCCTCATTCACAGAAATACAGATTGGAAAGGATTCCTGAGACACTGAGACAGTGCTATGGCCCACATGATCCCTTTCTGCTACATAGTCTGCCCACCATGATAAGATTACAAAGATTCATCTTCCATAAGCCTTCATTTTAAAATCCTTTTTGAACTATACTTCTAATACCAACTCTCAACTCTTGTAACTCTCTTCTACTACACTGTTTCCAGTTCTATTTTACTCCCTTGAGCACTAGTACTACATGCAATATTAAAGATGACATTTCACCAGTGCCTTCTCCAACAGATCAAGCGATGAATCCAGCAAAAAAGTATGAGAAGTCTAGAAAACAGAACCTAAAAAAACCACTAAAGAAACTGTGGCTGTTCAGATAAAATGTGACTGAAAAGATATGTCTTCTAGTCCTCAGTTATATAAAAGAGAAAAAACTCACCATCTTTATATCTCAGTTCTCTGAATTGCCAACATCCTTCATGAAAATAAGGATACTTCGCCGTGAATTGCTACATTTTAAAGACAAGCCACCTACCTTTCTGGAGTCTGAATGTTATCTAAGTCTTCTATGTCCAGTACCATCTGCTGGGATTCCTCCTTAGCTGCTTCTGTTTTTTCTTCAGCTAATTTTAAATAGGCTCGAACAACATCCTCTAAAGATTTGATGTTCACCTACATCAAAGGCAAAGAATGGGAAGATGCTTCCACCCACAACAGAGAGCAAATATTTAAAATGTAAATGTTACAAACCCAGGATCATGTAAAAGGCAGATGAATTGTAACTCAAGACCAATCAGTTACTTTTAGATCATATCAGCTGATGTCTACCATGATTACTACAAATAAAGGAAAATAAAAGCCATACCTGCTGGCAAATATTCTTGTACTGGTAGAGTCCTTCTTTTGCCAGATGACTCTTGCGGAGATCCACACAGAGTTCCAGGTACTTCAGCATAATCGGCTCGTGGATTTTCTGCCATGTTCGGTGTTTTTTACTTTTCATAACATCATAGAGAACATCTAGGGCAGGCTGCTTTTTGCCGACCTCAAGGAATTCTGAAAGTAAAACCCAATTAGTAAAAGACTTGCAAACTAGAAGACACGTGTTTTTAAGCTTGACACTGTAAGCTTTTAGAATTTAAACAACTCTAACCAAAGTTCATTGGTGGTTTGATTTAACTGGCCATCTAAAAAACGCTGGCAGATGCAACTGCAGTGGCAGTCTTTCAATGACATAACTGGCAAACAAACACAGACCTCTCCATTAACATGAAAATTTCAGGATGGCAGAGATGACCATCCATCAAGGCATGACTGGGCACTTCATATGTATTAATAAAATACACACATCCAGTTTTAAAGCTGGTTTCATCAAGGACAACTAATACACACCATGAGGCTCACAGTACAGCGCCTATCAGTGTCACTCAAACAGAAGCAAACCATCCAGTGGATTTGACTTTTTAAAAGTCCTGTCCTCAATCCAAGAAAGAAAAACAAATTTCACTCAGAAAAGTTGGTTGGACTGTTTTTTTTTAAAGTCAGAATGGTCTAGAAATTCAGTTTATAGAACAGTTACACTAAAAGCTGCTACAGTCCAATTGAAGGGTCAGACATTTTTTAAACCAGCGCCCTGTCTATTCATTCCCTACACAGCTGCTGTTACTAACAGAATCTGTGATATACCACACATACTGCTCAGTACAAAATACTGCAAACCATCCATGAGCAAATACTGAAGCACCACAGTCAGCTACCAGCACACACATAGGCCCTACACTAAAGGTACCCTTAACTGCAGAAAAGCAAGAGAAAAGAACGCTGAAAATGGGGAGCAAACAGACTGAAAAGGTAAAAAGTCAAGTACAGCTAAAAGGAAAAGTGTGTATACTTAAAGGATGAGGGGTGGAGTCAGTACTTTCCATGAAGTACTTTGGAAATCACTACATTCCTAAAGAAATAATGGCAGAAAGGATTAAAGTAGGGGCCTGCTCAAGGTGCTCAGACAGAGCTTCCCAGTTTTGGACTCTCAGAACTGAAGTTAAACACAGCTAAAAGATGCATTTTGAGAGCAGCAGTGCTGTTTCAAGGACCACAACAGCATGTACTCAGGGCTTAGTTTATGTAAATAATGAGCTTGCATAAGATGAGCGAGTTTCTTTCTAGAAAAGACACAGTGTTACATTTAAAGATGATTAAGGTTACAGTGTGACAGTACTCAGCGATATTTTTAACTCACCAAGGCAATTTTAATAAAGCTATCCTCCATCCCATAATTTACACCGTTTTCTATCTCGGTGCTGCTTTTGAGACTATTACTGCTCAGTTTTGCAAATTTTTATTTATGAAAATAAACTTGGAAAGCAAGTTTAATCTTGCAACAACGCCAGGCCATTCAAAGCACAGCTCTCAGTGGTCGATAGCCAACTGGACAAAGCACAAAATTAATTCATAGTGCTTTGAAACTTTTAATTAACTCTGGTCAAGCAAGTTCTTACAAGTAAGTCAAATAATTAAGGCTAATTTAACAGACTGTAGTAAAAGCACACACAAAGTGAACTTGAAGAGTCAAATACAGAACACATCACCATGCCTTACAGCAGAAACTCTAAGTTGTGGGAACAAAGATTTGTAACAGACAAAATGTAAAGACTTAGCCCCTGACAACTCATCTACTGCTAACCCAAAATGCCAACTGAAGCTAAATTTTCAGTCTGAGAAAATGTACATCACTACAGGTGACAAAGGTGTCATGCATTACCCAATATACCTAACAGGGAGCAAACTCAATATCTGCAACAATAAAACACTCCCAAGAGGTGCATTATATCCTTGACTACAAAGCAAATCCAGGCATTAACAATAGCTAAGGGGTGGCTCTGACCTCTATTTATCGTTGATAAGGAAAAATAGCCTTTCTTACATATCTGTATGAATCTACAATCATTCAAGCTCTTGTTATCTCCAAATATCTTCTCTGTATGTTGAGGTCACTGTGAACCTGAAGCATAAAGTGCTCCTAAATGCTTGCTTAAGCCTTATGTATAAAATCCAAACACTAAAACTCTGGAATACCCATTGAATATTCCAACTTGAAACATCATTTTAACATTAAACTGCTTCCTGCAACCTCCAATCTGCCTTACGTATGACTTCTCACCCTTTATTATACCTGTTCAAGGTGAGATAGGGCCCTTGCACTTTGCAAGACTTGACATTGCTTGCCATGTTCTCCCTTCAGCCTATTGAGGCTCAGGACTGGTAATGCTTGTCCAAGGAATGCTCCCTTCAGTTCAACTCTATTCTTTCACTTCACCAGAATTTATCAGACTTGCAGCAGTGCAAAAGATTAATTTAAAGCTGCTCCTTCATACCAGGAAAGCAACGACAAAATGTCAGATTTAAACAGTTTAAGGTGAATATTCCAGCAGTGTGATTTGCTCACCAAGTACGTACAACTTACTCTGCCCAAGAATTCTGAAGTTTAATTACAGTTTCTACACCATGGTATGTATATCTTTCCAGTAAACAGACTGCTAAAATACAGCTTCATCTTTGGATGCTGGCTGAAGCTGATTTTATCTTTCATCTTTTTATCTTTGTGGGACTGATTTTTACAATGAATTTCACATTAGAAATCTTGAGGACATGCAATTGTCTAACATTTCCTTGCTAAAATACCAAGTACTTGAATTATGTACAGTCCCCAGACTACACAGCTTCTTCAGCTGTCGTTTCAAGACTTGTACATCATCTGTAATTTTTGGATGCCTTTAAGTGTCATCCTGCAATCAGCCCTGTGCCAATGAAGGGTCTAAATGGTCTTGCTAAGTGCTTAAAATAGGATACTATTAAAAAAAAAAAAGGTGTCAAAGCCATATATTTAGACTGAAAGGGGACAGCTGACAAATATAATCAGTCCAGCTTTTATATGTGACAGAGACAGCTACAGCGCAGTCCTCCTTGGCTTCTGTTCCAGGGGCAAACTTACACACCAGCCTATGCAGTACTTCAGGAGTTTAATAATCACCTGCATGCTCACCAGCGTCACGTGAGGGATGGCACTACTGAACACGAAGCCCACATGGGAAAACAGGGCTCGAGATCAGACGGGTTTTGAAATCACCCCGCGGCAGGTGTCCGATCCGGGCCGCACACCTCACGCCAAGCCCCCGGCCAGCGGAGAGCCCCTTCCCTTCGGCGGGGACGGCGGCGGCTTTGCCGCGGCTCCCGCGGGGGCAGGGCCGCAGGCGGAGGCCCCGGGGCCCGGGCCGCGCTGCCCTCAGCAGAACAGGCCCTAAGCCGCGAGACCCCCTTCGCCGAGAGCCAGCCCAGCTCCTCCGCCCGCGGCCGACCGGGGGCCCCGCCGGGGAGAAGGAGGCGGAGCCGGGCTGGGCCCGCTCCCCGCGGCCGCCCGGGCCTCGCCTCCGCCATGCGGCGCGGCCGGCGCCGGCAGGCCTCGGCCATTTCCTCGCGGCAAGGCGGCGCCGCGCCGCTCCCAGGCGGCCGCTCCTCAGCGCCAGGGAGGCGCCGGCCGAGGCCCCGCGCCGCGCCACACCGAGGGGCCGGCAAAGGGGCTCTAGGGGCGGGCACGGCCCGGCGGGGCCGGGGGGTGACGAGCGGCGCACGCTGCCCGCCTCGGCGGGGGGAGCGGGAGGCCAAGCGGCTCGCACTGACCGTTCGCCCGCTTCAGGGCATTCTCGGGCCGCTGGAAGTACACCGGCATGATGGCGGCGGCCTCTCCTCACAGGGCGGCGGCGGCGGCTCCGTGCTCCAGCCAGGCAGCCTGCGAGGCCGGAAAGGGAGGGCGACCCCGCACCCGCCCGCGCTGATGTCAGCGGAAGCGGAAACCCCTCCCGGCGGGTGGGCGGGCCGTGAGGCGGGGCCGGGCCTGGGCGTGGGCACCACCGCCGCTGGGGAGTCCTGGCGGGGAGCGTCCGCTCCCGGTGGCTGCGTGCGGAGCCTGTCGGTGGCTGATGGTCCGAGCACCGGGGCGCTCGGTGAGCCCTCCGCCGAGAGCCGTGATCCAGGCTAACGGCGTGCTGGTCCCCGCGTTAGTGCCCGAGTGGCACCCCGTCCCGTGCCGGGCCGCGCCACCCGCCCTGGAACGGAGAGGTTACAGTGCAGAGGCCCGGTTAGGTTTGCCGCAGGGCCGGTCCCGGTCCCAGCGGGTTGTCCGGGAGCGGGTGTACCCGGCAGGGCAGCCCTGGCTCGGTCAGACCCGCGGTGGCCGCTAGCCGCATGCAGAGGCAGCTTGTGGAGCCGTTTGGCTGACTTAGCCTTAAGGTTTTGGATTAACTAAATTTGATGCAGAAGAACATTTTGACCAAGAAATCAAGTGTGCTGAGCCTTTGCTCCTCCCAACTCGTTCAGCTGGTTCAGAAATTTTACTTTGGAGTGATTAAGAACGTGCAGAAAGGCTGTATGTCTGTATGCACATAGACATCAGCTCCAGATTTCCTTCTTCATCTTAAACATTTGGGGAGATATTTTAGAGGAACTCAAGCCATTCCTTTGCAGAGCATACTAGTGCCAGCGTGTATTTTTCAAAACTTCTGATGTGAAAATTTCTAGTGCATATGGAGAGACAATGGAAGCTGTATAAAGGTGTGTGAATTACACCCGAAAGCCCTCTAACAGCAGCCACAAACGCAGTAGAACAGCAGCAAGTGAATGTGTGACTAATGGGATATTTTGGGTGAGTAAAGAGCAGAGCAGCGCGTTCCCACGTCAGGCACTGAACACAGTCTGCTTCCCAGTCTTCCAGCAGAAGCGGTCACCTCTGCAGCTGGATCGTGGATGACATCGTGCCTGTAGCTGGGACCCTCTGCCGGCCTGGCTGTCTTCCACTGGTTTCTTAACTATGTCTAAGTGTGATTTTCCAAAAATCTGTGGATAGATGGAGAAGAAGTCTGTTTACGATGACTAAAGACAGCCTGTTCTTGTCTTCTGAATTCCTGGTTCGGTACAACTTTCTGTGTGTTTGGTTTCTTTCTGCACACTGTTCACACTAACCATCTTGCACGGCCACCAGGAAGTTTCATAACTATTAATACAGCACATATAAAAAAATACTTTTAAGGTCAGTTTGTAATCACAGTTTATTGCCTAACAGGAAAATAGTTAAAACTAAAATCAAAAAAGACACAGTCACTGCATGGAAGCTTTAGCACCATCAGCATACCCATGTAACACCGACCCCTTCTCACTCTATCGCATCAGCCTCCATTCTAGAGTAAAAGGAAAAAGCAACTTTGTTTTTTCAGGCTCCCTTCCCTTGGGAGTTTGTGTCCTTGTGCCCTTGGTCTCTGAGATCTGGTGACTGGCTTTGTACACAGTATTCTCCATCGGGCCACACTATTGATTTACACGGCGGTATTTTAATACAGCCTTCATTGTGAAATGTCTCTGGCCACCTGGATGTTTCTGTTTCAAACCGTGCTTATACATTCAGTAGAATCTTCATTAACCTATTTATAGTGCTGAACAAGTCCTTTTCTTGCCTTTATAAAATTAATCTAGACATCGGTAAGGTGAGTACCAGAGCCAGCGCCCAGGCCCGGGTGGCAGCTTCCCAGTGTCCCCAGGCAGCCTGTGCCTGCCTTGCCAGTGCCCGTCCTGAGACCTCGCAGCTGCTCTGGGGGACATTTGTTTATTGCTGGTTTAGAGCAGCAGAGGACTCCTCGTGTCTCTTTTTGCACGGTGGCTAAGTTTGTGTGTGCTTTAACTTAATGCCTTTATGGAAATCATCTGGTAGTCTGCCCCGCAGTGTGTTTGCTCCTTGCCGGCCTGGCCTCTCTCCCAGGACTGCAGGTTTTCTTTAGCAGCTTCTGACGCTCCTGTAGTTATCCCAGATACTTTAGAATTTCTTACTGATCCGTTTCTTCTTCCTAATCAGTGGCTGCTCTGTGCCACTACTGGAGTTTGCACATTATGGCTTCCAGAGGTGGCATTCAGGTACCGTGGGTCATCCAGACTTGACTTTTAATTCTCAGCTGCTGGCCTTTCTGGGTATTCCTCGCCTCACTCGGCCACCTTTCGGGCACAGCCCAGCCTGTAGAAGCACGGGGGGGACAGTACATCGGGCTGTGTCCAGGGGTACAGCTCCTGGCCGTGACTGAGGAGGCGGCTGCCAGCCGGGCCACCTCCTTTTGTGTCACATCTCAGGTAAATCCTGCCCTGGGATTTACAAAGCGAGACAATGCGGGCAATGACCAAAAAACCCCCAAAAGTATTTTTTTCGAAAGCCTTTTTGTTTGTTTCCTAGTTCCTGGTGGAAAACAGGCAGGGAGGCAGCGGAAAGGGTGTGAGAGAGGGAGGGAGGCAGCTGAGGCCCCCTCAGCGCGGCCGCAGGGAGCGCTGAGTAACGGGCGGGTGAGGGACAGCGCGGGGCGGGGCCGGGGCGGGGCTCGGGCGGGCGGAAGGCGGCGGGGCTGGGGTCGGAAGATGGCAGAAGCGGAGACGTTGCTGTCTGTGGGGCTGATCGGTAAGGGCCCTCCCGGCCCCGGGGGGCTGCTGGGAGGGCCGGGCCGGGGCTGGGGGCTGGCGGGCGGTGGGTTAGCGGTGTCTGGCCGAGCTGCGGCCGCGGGGCCTGTGCCGGCCGCGTCTGCCAGGGGGTGCCCGCTGGGTGATGCCGGCGGCTCGGTCTGCATCTTACAGAGCTAAACCCCGCACAGCTCGGGCACGGGGTCTGAAATTCACGGCTTCTGAGGTTTTGTTATGAACTCGGAAATGGGAAAAGCAGGGAAAATCTTAAACAAGCTGGTCTGGGAGCTTGTTGGGCAATACCTTGCTCATAGGAGCCTGTCTTCAAACTCCTGGTGCTTTTCTGACCTCATAAAGCTGTTCAAGAGTCAGTATTGATTAGCATTTTAAAAATAAAACCTGTAGCACAAGTGCTGCCCAACAGCTTAAGCCATAGCGGCAGAGTTGGATGTCTAGTGTCAGGGTAAGGTGGAATTTTAATCTGATTCCAGGAAACAAACCTGATTAACCCATCGATTTACTTCCTTGCTGCCGTTTGGCATTCTCACAGTGAACATCTTTCCACCATAGAAAAAGACACCAACGGCGATACTTTGTGGGTTTGGTGTTACCCGTCCGTCACAGCTGAGCTGAGGAGTCTGCTGCTGCGAAAGTGCTGCCTGACAGATGAAAATAAACTGCTTCACACCTTTGTGTTTGGCCAGTATAAAAGGTCATGGTTCTACATCACAACTGTGGAAGTTCAAGATTCGCCAGCCTTGAAAAAGGTAGGGCTTGTCCCATTGGTTTTTTGGTAGAGCACAGGGAAGACTTCTGCAGAGCTTCCTCTGGCAGTTTAAGCAGTATTTTCTCATTGTATGCTGTGAGAAAGGGAAGGGGTTCGAGGTTTTGTGCATTCAAAATTGTAGCTTTTACTCAGCAGTCTAACCAGTTCCCATGTTAAGGTTTTCACCAAGATGTATGTTGTGTGGAGGTGCAGAAAGACTGAGATGCTCATTACACAGTTTAGATTCTATGTATTAAAATGGAGGTGCTATTTCATGCCATTATTTCTAGTTACTTTGCATTTCAAGTCAGCAATTTTTTCTCCTTTTTTTTTTTTTTCCCTGTTAGAAAGGCTCTAAAGAGAGCCTTTCATAGTGTCCAAAATCTTGTTCATATAGAACTTGGTGTTTTGTGGTTTTTTCCTCTGAAGGGTTTAGTTATATAGGTACTTACTTAAGTTTCCACTGCATTGATAATTAGAAGACTGGAAATATGTTTGTATCATCTATGCTTTCCTTGCTATGAAGATCATTAAATTGTCTGTTAAGTTTATTCATTTTTCATATTTCATGCTTAAGTAGAAAGATAATGTAATTTTGCATGCCCACAGCAGAATGTTACTTGCCTTTCCTCACTCTTACATCTCTTAAAGGTGTAAAAAAAATAGTGTTGCAGTGCTGTCTCTGACAGTGGGGGTGGGAGATGGTGTTTAAGGAGGACACATGAGCTTGGTCATTGTCTGCAGACTTTCAGCTTCATACTGTCCCAGCCCGCAGTCATTCAATTAAGGAAGTTAGAGTAATTCTGTTTGTGGGTCTGTTATCCATGATTTTTTTTCCACTCTCTTTCTAAGTATGTTGATGTTGTCTGCCTCCACAGCCTCTTTTGGCAACAAGTTCTGGAAGTGTCCTACCTGCTGCCAGGAAGAAAAATGCCTTTCTCTCTTTCAAACTGATCTCAGGACATTAAAGGAGAGAACTCTGTTAGAGTAGATTAAGCAACAGATAGTATGTACTAGATCTGACTCAGTGGGAATGAGTCACATCAGAAATCTGTTAACCAGGCCTTTTCTGCAGTTAGGAACTTGAAGCTGCTGCTACCACTCACTTTTTTTGTGTTTTTGTTTTTAATTGAAACACCTTGTCAGAGTACTGCTGTAAGTTCAATAATATGAAAAAGACTGTTCATGTGGGGTCATTAAACAAGCTGTGTTTTCCTGTGTGTGTGTCTTGTTCAGGTGACCCACTTCTCCATTGTTCTGACAGCCAAAGACTTCAACCCAGAGAAATATGCAGCCTTCACTAGGATACTGTGTAGGTCTGTATAAAAGCTGTTTTGAGGTAGTGCTGTTTGCATGTTTTGATCTTGCCAAAGCAAAAGATTGAATTTCATTGTGTTGTGTTTGCATTTGATCTAACAATCTGCTGGAAACTCCGTCCTACAAGCTGAATCAGATTATATAAATCCTTTATTTGAGCTTCTTATCTTGAGTTCATGCAGGAAGTGTTGGGTGAATGTCAGGTGCCCAGAAGGTTTTAACGTGTATTCTCCAGACACACCACCCACACACACTCATTTTCTCATTCATAGTTTTAAAAAGTATAAATATTTGTGAAGCAGTCAGTGCTGTGTAGTCAAAGGTCACTATGCATATGGTGGACAGCTTGCATCCCTCCTCACCACCTCTACTACAGATGTTTCCTGCAGCTGCTTCGAACCAGGCACAGCATCCAGGGCCTTTTTTGCTTTTCCTCTAGAAAATGAGGGTCTTCTGCCTCTCCATGTCTATGGCTCTGTCTTCTCCCTTCTTCCAACCAGACTGCCATCTTCCCCTTCCCTTGCCCCATTGCTTCACTTTCCTCCACATCCCCATTCTCATGATCTCGCTCTGCATCTTTGCTTTTCCTTCAGTTCCAAATCAGTTTGGTCCCAGTTCTTCAATACCAGGAGTATTCCCTGAGATTTTGCATCTTATTGGATGCAATTGTGAGGTTATTGTATTGCAGACTTGGGAATGCCATCAGGCTTACTAGTTCTGCAGGGTTTTGAAAAACTGAGATTGTTCTTTTCCATGGATATATGAAATACTTAGATTGACTGTGGATCACATTAATGCTGATTTATAAAGTAATACTTATTTTCAAATCCAGGATGGATTCCTCTAGACATGATAATTGAGTTTCAAATGTGACAATAGCTTTGTACCTTAGCTAATATGGAAAACAGGTAGTTGAGAGCTTCAGCAGTATTCCTGAAGTACCTTAGCCTGTAAAATAGGTTATGGTGTCTCTCTGCTGTCTGGAAGACAGCTAAAAGTGCATGAGATTGAGTTGTCTTACATACTCATTTAAAAAACACGTATTTATATTTTTCTTCCGTCATTTAACAAAAAGTACAGAAGAATGGCTAATGATACTTGGGTAGTAAATTAAAAACTAGTCATGTGATCAGCATGTAATAACAGGAGTTACTGTAGTAGTTGCTTTTTCACAAAGCAGCTGCCTTCCAAGTCCTCAAAGACACTCAAGACTCAAAGTCCTCTGGACACCTGCTTACACCTTTGTGCTGTGTTTCTGTGTTGGTAAATGTTGATTCTTTCATAAAATAGGAAATTCAAATGAAAATACAGGTAGTTTGTCATCCTAGAAGACACAGACATGTTTCTGTGTGCACTAGTTCAGTATTTAAAACGTCAACAAAGTGTCCAAAATAAGAATTCTTGCCACTAATATTGCTATTTGTGATACTATGTGTTTCTTCATCTATCTGCTGGTACTGATTGCAGTCAAAATACCAGGCTTTTTCTGTTTATACAGAATCTACTTGAAGCATGGAAGTCCAGTTAAAATGATGGAGAGTTACATTGCAGTCCTCACGAAGGGAATCTGCCAAAGCGAAGAAAATGGATCTTTCCTCAGCAAAGATTTTGATGCTCGGAAAGCTTATCTTGCTGGTTCCATCAAAGGTTAATACCACAAGTCTCTATTCTGATTTCTTTTGTGCAATGTAAAATACAATCCAGTTTTCATGTGTACTTAAGTAAATAGTGTTAACAGTACTATCTGTGCTGTTATTATTAAGCTTCTTCAAAAAGCAAATGATAATATCAGCGTGTATATGTTCTGTTAAATAATTTTTCCCTTCTTTTCTAGATATAGTATCTCAGTTTGGAATGGAAACAGTTATCTTATATACAGCACTGATGTTAAAGAAGAGAATTGTAGTGTACCATCCTAGAGTAGAAGCTATCCAGGAGTTTACCAGGTACTTTGTTAATCTTTATTTCCCCACCCAAAAGTCCAACAAGTCTTGAACTTTCGTTGAGAGAAATATCCATATTTTAGGGAAAAAATACCTTTATTAAAACTGTTTCTTGAGGTCCTGCTAAGTACTTGTTAAGGCTTTAGCTATACGTTCATCAACTAAGAGATTAACTGTAGAATGAGTGATAAACTCTGCTTGCACTGATAGCAGAAATCTCTGTACTTCATGTATATGCATGCCAAATGACACCTAGTCATTACTAGTTCTTATGACGTGTATTTCATACCATGAAACTTTAATTAGTGTAGGTAAAATCCAATCTCATTTCCGTAGGACTTTGCCTGCTTTAGTGTGGCATCGACAAGACTGGTCAATTCTTCATTCATATGTACATCTAAATGAGGAGGAAGTAGAAGCCTTAAAAGCCTGCACAGGTAGTGATAATTTATTAATCAAAACTGAGTTTAAATTTTGTTTATATTTTTTACTCATGCTGTGTCTTGCATCAGTGCTCTTTGAGGGAAAAAATGGTTATTTTGCTATTAATGCTGCTGTTCAATGTTAAATCCCATCATTTTCTTTAGAAAAAGCAAATCAACTGAAGTAGTGTGTTAGAAGATAACAAGTTAATCTGGTGTTTCTGGGTGAACCTGCATGAGTCTGTCCCTAATTGTGGATGCAAAACAGCTTTAAGACTCTTGATGTTGTGATCAGAGGGTTTGAAAGTCTTACTGGTGTACAGAAGCAGCTCGCTTTAGCTCTTGTTTTCCAATTTGTACACATAGCTAGTAACTCCATTTTTAGGATTTGTTTGTTTGTTTTCAGTTCTTACCTCTGAAGTTCCGTATTTTCATTCTGACTGTTGCCAGTGAAATCTCTGGCTCATAATCACAGGTGGACTTTACCAGCTATGTAGGAGTTTGATCTGTGTGACACATTGCTGGGTATGTGTAGTACTTAGTGCATAATCCACCAAAGGTTAGCATGGCATATAATGGAGTAATTAAGAGGCTTCTCTATGCAGAATAATGAGCAAGAAGACTACTCATCTTCAATATTTCTACTGCATTACCAACAGTGCTTGTTGCAGATCACTAAACATATTCCACAGAGAAAAGCTGCTCTAAGTTTGCTTACCTGGCGTGCTATAAACAAGAAAATCTGCTGGTTTTATTCCTCCATTTCAATCCAATACTGACTTAGCCAGTGACAAGGGGCTTCTGAGTGGAGATTCTTATAGAGAGGAAGGTCAGTGGTTTTTCATTTGCAAATGAATAATTGAAGTAGCAAGGTAGAAAGAGTTTAAATGTTCGAATTGATAACCCTTTCATATAGCATGTTGTGTTAGGGGTTCATCCACGATCAAGGAAATTTTAGAAGCTGATTTTTAAGCTCATTGGAAGTGAAGCATTCTGCTGGACACACTCAACAAATGACTGATATTACCAAGAGAGCAGCCTCCTGGATCCAATGAGTATTGGGTCAAATACTCTTAGAACAGACTTTAGGACTGTTATTTTCCACAGTATCTTGGTTTTGTTTTGGTTTTGTTTATGAAGATCTTAATCTTGCCCAAATTCTGCTCTCCAGGTTACATTGCTGGATTTACAGATTCTGAAGTGAACAGCAGACCAGACCTCTATGATGTGTATGTGAATTTGGCAGACAGCGAGATCACTATTTCCCCTGTAGTAAAAGGTTGGTTGTTTTATATATTTTTCCATTTAAGAACTTTTTATTCCAGAGTTGATAGCAACTGCTGAACCACTCTGTAGGTCAGGCAGTTTTGATCCTTCTTCTATCCTGGTTCTGAAAAGCCAGTACATAAGCTTCAGTTGAGACCCTGGGAGACTGGTGAAAGTTGGAATTTGGAAAGGCATGCTTTGTCTTCCAACAAATGTACAGCTGAGATTACAAAACATTCATGTTAGACAATTATATGGAAGAGAAATTCAGCTGAGGGTTGCTGAATACAGAGATGAGTCTTTAGAAAAACATTGCACTAATACTTGGAGATTGGGGACTGTTTGAAAGGAAAGCTTGTGTGCTGCTTATCTTGCTGTTCCTTGTCATCTGCCTAGGGCTGCTTTAGAGGTAGACAGTTGGCCTGTGCTGGCATGCCTGTTGATATGTGAGGTTCCTGCCTTTACTGATAGGTTTCAAATGGCAGTCATGAAGAGGACTCCTTGGTTTGGCTTGTTATGCTTTTCTAGGTATCACAGAAACAGTACTTTTATGTTCATTATGTGAATGTGTGCTCTTTTTCTTCTCCAGAGGCAATGACAATGGGAAAACTTCACAAAGAAATTGGGCAACTAATTGTTCAATCTGCAGAAGATCCAGATAAATCAGACAGCCAAGTGATTAAGGTTAATATTTTATTCTTTAAACTAGTTAAATTACTTCTATCACTAGATGTTGGTGGAAGGAGGAAAGTAGAAGCATTGTCCCTGGGAATAAGTTGATCTCTTGTACCCTCTGCCTTTTTACAAATGGGTGTTTATTCTTAATTCAGGTTTTTAAGGATGACATGCTTGGTTTATATTATCCCTTGGGTAACCACAGTGCTGAAGAAACTTCTATACGACTTCCAATAAAATTAGTTTCCCAGTTGCATTCTACAAAGCATGCATTTTGCTCAATACCTTGTCAATAGTATTGTCAATACCTTTGAAAAAGTCCCACTGAGATACAGCTTCTCAGCTATAAAGCCTGATTTTTATGATGCTTTTTTCCCTTCCCCTGTCTAATAGATTATCAGACATTTCTCAACTGAGTGATTTAGTCAAAAGAGCTCAGTTAGGCCAGTGAGAGGAGCCTGTGGAGTGGCTGTGCTCCTTCTATTCAGAATCACACAAGAGCAGACTGAAGAGCTGTTGCAAATTTGCCTTAAAATAAATGGGGTCTTTATTTTAAAAGAACTGTTTATTTATTATTTTATTTTTGTTCCTTATTGATTTGTTTGTTTGTTTTCAAATAGGTGTACGTTAAAACATTACAATACCTAGTGCTATATTCATGGTTGCTTCTTTTTCTGTTCTTCAAGGATATTTCTGTGAAGACAAAAGAAATCTTGGCTACTTTAGCCTCACTTACTGAAGTTTCTGATGGCAATGAAAAACCAACCCTTAACTCTGAGGCCCTGAAACAAAAGCGATTCCCACCAGCTACAGAAAACTTTCTTTTTCACTTAGCAGCTGCTGAACAAATGCTTAAAATCTGATGTTGATGCACTGTAGTGTTATGGACCAATTCAAAAATACTGTCTTTGCCATACAGATAGAAATACCTGATATTTTATATGGAAAAATTAAAGGTAAAAGAGTGAATGTCATAATTACCGTTATATAATGTGGAATATCAGAGCTTGACAGGGAACATATGGAGGCATATTTGGGAACATTCCTAGTGTCATTATCTTTCCCCAACTATAACCTTGTATATATGGCTCTTGTATTTCATATCACAACGTGAGTGTATATACAAATAGCATGGGCACGTGTGTCCAGGCTGTGCCAGACATTATTATAGTGGCTGTTTGTCCTGCAGGTTCCAGATGCTGGACAGTTCTGTTGTTGCTCTGACTTGTCTTCCTGGAGTCTGGAATATGGGCTGCAGCACATGTGCTGTAAAGCCACTGCAGTTTGGGTGTACTAGTTTCTGCACAGGGATACACTGAATGTGCAGTTGCTCTGAGTGCTCATTCTGGGCTTCCAGGTATGTCAGCCTGTCAGAGACTGCTCTTGCTCTGGACTGCCTGATACCTGGAAATCCCAAATAAATGGACACGTTCTCTTCTTTCTACTTGAAAGCGTCTAGGTGTAAAAAAGGATGTCTGGGAAAATATGATGTGGTAGCCTTAGTATAGTATATAAAGGAAGAGGTATTTTAAAGCTCGAGTGGGAGTTGAGCACCTCTTTTGGACTCTTGCCTTAGAGGCTTTCCCCCTTTCACTCTGTCCCATGCCTCTGTGGAGGGAAAAGAGGACAGGATTGCTATATTTAAAATGGGGCTTCCTCGGGGGGCCACAGACAAGTGCTGCTTTACAGCTGGAGTAATTTAAGACAGTGTTAGAGTTCTCAGCTGAGAAGACACCTGGGCATTCATTCCTGATCATTTTGACAGAAAATCAGATGAGTTAAAGCGTAATGGACTAGAAATGTTCAAATAGCCAGGTACCACAGGTACAGCACCAACCTCTTAAACTGCTTGAGCTGTAACACAGGTTCTATCTGATGGTGCTCTGCGTAGACTAAATCTAGATGGAAACTTTGGAAGTAATAGTAAAAACTGGGAAATAGTTTAGAAAAAACTAAAATTTGCCTACTTGTTTGTTGCATAGCCGTAACTCAAGAGATTTATTTTTATTTTTTTCACTGAGTAGCCTGAAACTAACTGCTTTGTAATCTTCTGAGAAGAACTTAGATTCTTTGTAGGGAAGTGCTCTGAGCCAAATGGTCTGTACTTCAAAAATGTCCACAACAAATCAATTCTGCAGTAGCACTTTGTTATAAGAAAAAAAAACCCTTTCCCTGGCCTTTGTACAGATAGTCTGTAGCATGTGGTTTTACATAGAGATTTTATACTTACAATTAAAACTTTAGTAATCAATATTTATATTGTTAAATAATTGGATGTTTGCTATTCTGAAACTGGTAGAGCTCATCAATAACTACATGCAAGCAATATTGCTTTGAAAAAGGGTTGTCCTTTTGCTATGTATCATATGTTAAGGAAATCTATTTTAGAATGTGGATAAGGAATGTGGCATCTATGGATAAAATGGCTAATTATTATAGTCAGTAAATGAAAGTGCTTCAGAATAATCCCCTATTTTCAGGGGTGTAAAATTCTACTTTAAACAATCTGCAGTTTAAATTCTGAACACAGAAGTATGTGCTTTTTTTTTTTAACTTCTGAGAAAAATACTGCAGTTGCCTTCATTTACCTTAAGTGTTCTGCAGCCTTTTTTTTTTTTTCCCCATTTGCCTATTAATGTTTTTTGTTAATGGTTCTTTAGTATTGCTGCTTCTGTTTTGGGATAGCAGAACTGCAAAATTATGCTGAAAATTCCATTCAGGACCTACTTTAAAGTCCACTGAAATGGAAGTCTTTCATCAAAAAAAACCCCTCAACATGCTTTCAGTCAGCTGTCTTAACACCACATTGTACCTGTGACCAAATTCACATAGTCTCTTATTAACAAAAAGCCTTAAGGTATATCATTAAGGTAGTGTGGGTGTTAGAGACAAGCACAAAATGGAGAAGCTCAGTTACAAACTAAATATTGAATGCTTACTTTGCTTTCTGTTTTGGAAATGTTTGAGAATCTCAGTGTTGTGTTAGATGTTGTATTCTACATTTGTGCGAATCAAATGAAATATAATTTTGCACTTAAGGAACTGGACTCGTAGCTTGTTTATGTCTATTAAAATCCTGAGCAGTCTACCCTTTAATTTCTGTAAATTTATTCTTAAATAGTTGTGACCACTGAGTCACAGGCCTTGGTTCCTGGTTTTGCAATACTGGGAGTAAGCTACAGCTTGATGTTTAGGTCAGAAATGTACTACTACATGTTCAAACAGTTTTGTCATCTCTGCTGGGTCTTTCTTGTCAGTGCTGAGAAAGATGTACTCAGCTTCAGTATCTTCAAAGGATTGTCCTGATGTTCTTGCATTTTCTTAATGACTTTTGACACTGTTTCCTCTCAAAAAGGTTTAGAATAAAGTAGAAAAATCTGGAAGGTCAGGACAGGGAAATATTTCTGCTTATTTCTCACTTCCCTTTCCCCAGGATGCATATAAGCAGACTGCGTGCACGGTTTCTGGTTTTGCAGAGTCAGATGACATCCTTGCTTCCTCCTCCTAGAAGGAAAGACTGTGTAAAATGAAATTGTCGTTTCTGCCTTCTCATTTTACTGCCTTTCTGTTCTTGGGTAAATACGAACTGGTGAATGGTGGCTCCTGTTGGCCTGTGAGAGACATGCCTCCCAAAGGGGTGCAGCATGTAGAATAATTGAAAGCCTTGAATTCAAATGAAAATTGTAGTGCTGCTGTGTCTGAGGTAAAAAGTACTCCTCGAGCCCTCTGCTTGCTCACTGCCCGTGTGAACCAGTCAGTGTGCTAGCTGTAGCATAGCATCTCCACTACGTTTGCAGATTTTTCTAGATAAAAAACAAGCTGTAAATCTCCATGTAGGCAGTTCACAGCTGCCTCATACTGCCTACACCCTTCCCCAGGCAGCTGGCTGGCTGGAGTCTGAGCCAGAGGGAGCTTTGGTCAGGTGAGGTCATTCCCTGTAGCTGCTGAGTGATGTGAGGCTCAGGAGGAGACTCCCAAGACTGGGCAACAACTGCTTCCCCAGCGACACTGCACACGTGGCCTGGCATTCGCTGTGTGATGGGGAAGGAGCTGCAGTGCATCCTTCCTTCCTCCACCCCTGTGGGGAAAAATAGCATGGCTGTGTTAACAGGCTCGGGGGTAACACGGGGACACAAGCTCCAGCTGAGGAAATGCTTTGATCTCAGGATTTCCTAACATGGGAGTGGCTGATTTTATTTTTTTTTTATTGTAAAGCTACATTAAAGGGGTATGGAAGCCTCATTGTATATTCCTAAATTTCAAGATGACGAGCTGGGTATGTAGAGAACTGCTACCATATTGTGCTGTACTGAGACTTACCATTTCCTTGAAGCCCAAAGCTTCTATCTGTTGCAGTTCACCACACCTTAAACTGGTTCCACCACTAATGTGCTGTCCCTTGACACACCAGCTGGTGCTAAAGGCAAGAGACAGGCCTGCCTCTGCCTGGTATGTTATTCTACTCAAGTTACAAAGGGAAAGGTGTTCTGTAGGTGCTGACTCTCCTAAGTCCTTCAAACATGACACTTCTCTGCTTGTCCCAGTCTTGTTCCCCTCACTTATCTCACCCCTCTGAACTACTCAGTGTCTGGTCCTGGCAGGTCTAGTTCTAGCCTCATAATGACTTTATTTCAAGACCAAGGATGCCAGGGCATTTTTAGCAATGTATTTTCCCTGCCCTGATTTGGGAAGCAGCAGAATCACCCAGGCTGAGAATTTAAATGGCAGGTGCCTGCCCTTTTCTGCTGGAAAATTCTGGTTAAGGCAATAGAAACATTTCTGAGAATGGGGGAAAGGAAAAAAGTATTTCATAACCCTGAGAGGGCTGTGTTTAATATGGCAAATTTCAACTCATATTCAGTAAGAAGGTGGCAGAGGTTGATAATGGGCAGCTGTAATAACAGACACTGTTACCAGACCTTTT
Organism: Podargus strigoides; assembly: GCA_028020825.1. NCBI lineage: Eukaryota > Metazoa > Chordata > Aves > Caprimulgiformes > Podargidae > Podargus > Podargus strigoides. The sequence continues at coordinate 6,180,412 of CM051626.1, read as the reverse complement.
CCATAAGCCTTACTCACAGAGTTATAATGACATCAATTTGCTTAAAACATCTAAGTGTGGCGCCAGAGAATTTATAGCTTGTCTAGTTACCATGACAATTCAAAGGTCATGAATGTGTTATCTTCAATTTGTTGTCTTTGCTCTACTGTTGGGTTTTGCTTTGCTTTTTTTCCCTTGCTCCCACTGTGGTCCCTGGAACTAGAATTTACTTTAGCCATTTTTAAATTATGTTTAATAAAAGGAGTGAAGAGAGGTGTGGATCTTCGTTGTAGTGCCAATTAATGATTGCTGAGAGTAGAGTTAGACCCCATCTGAGTTTGCCTTTGGTATGCTATTGAAGTAAGATTGATGGAGAAACAGAGGTTTAGAGAATGTAACTGTAGCATGTTATCTGTGCCACCATTACATTGACCTCTAAAAGTTGAACTAGATGATCTTTAAGGTCCCTTCCAACCCAAACCATTCTGTGAAAAGTTCACAACAGTGGAGTAGTGCAAACTCTTAGGCTTAGCAATTTACATGCAGTATCTATATGGTCTTCCTGGAAGAGCTTTACAGCACGTTCCCCTCAAGTTAGAGGTCCTTGGGATGAGCTGCTGCTCCCCTGCCCTCTTTCCTTGCCTGACCCTTCACTGCAGTACGTTGTTAGAGGAAGCCTCAAAAAAGGCAGAACTCGCACAAGAAACTAAACTCACCCCCCTGCTTCCTGCTTTTGTTCCGTGCCAAAAGCACAGCAGGAACTGTTTTCCTGCAAGAGACCAGGCCTGCTCTTTTTCCTTACTCTGCTTTATGCTGCTGTCTTCCTGTAGGGATAGAGGAGACTGGGAAACCATTGGTTTTTCTCACACCATGAACAGAAATCTAATCTTCCAGCAACAAGAGAGCAGTGACCCGTGTAGCGCACTCTAAGAAAGTTAAATTGTGGCAGACTTTGGAGGCTGTACTTGTAAATTTTTTTCTGTGAGAATGATTATTACATTAGTGCGTATTTATCCTTGTCACACACAGCCTTAGCAGTACCTCACACATCTTCAGTGATCTTAGAGCCCTCTTTCCTGTGACCCCCACCTAGAGTTATCACAATCACAGTGTTCCAGGCCAGGCTGGATGGCGCTTGGAGCAACCTGGTCTGGTGGGAGGTGTCCCTGCCCATGGCAGGGGGGTTGGGACGAGGTGATTGTTGAGGTCCCTTCCAACCCAAACCATCCTGTTATATGATTCTATAGAGCCACCAGGGTTGCTTTGCCTAACATCACTTTAATGGCTACCTCACTCCTGTCTCATCCTTGAAATGAGTGTTACTCAATACAACGAAACATGCAAATCCAGTATTCCAAGAAGAACCAGCTTGACTTTACCCAAAGAATTACTGATGTTAATACCTTTACCAGATGTGTTCCTGGAAAGCAGCATGTCAAAAGCTGCAGCAACGGCACAAACTTTTGGATTTAGTAGTCTTTTAATTAAGAAATCAATCACACGAGGAAGCTTACAGAACACAGCTTGTGACAAATGCTGTGTTACAGTGCTTTCTGGTACAAACATCATTTACAGCATTAAGTTATGTGTACATATCTGCCTGTGAGCTGGAGCTTGCAAAATCATTTTGCAAAGTCTGCTTCTTTATAGACCACACCATCGTACACCAGATCTGGTATGTACACCACCATAAATTCACCAGTTGATCAGTCACATATGCCAACTGAATTTGTTCAGAATTCACTTCACTCAGAGCACATATTTATATGTTAAAGCCAATCTCTAAATTCCCCTATTGTAGAATAACTCCGTTTCTGCTGTAGATGACTGAATTTCCAGTTCAAGGTCTGCTCGTTTTATCTGAAAGATACAGAAAAAGGGAATCAACACCACCATATCCTGATGAGTATATGTTAAGCCCTCTTTACTGCACTGAACTTTGCACTAATTGCAATACTGTATTCAGAAGCAAAACTCTCTGGATTTGGGGTTCTTCATTTATTTGGAGGGTTGTGGAATTTTTTTTTTTTGTTTTGGGGCTTGGTTTTTTTGCTTCTCTGACATTTTCTAGATGTGCACACACAAGGGAATAAATATGTTTTATTTAAAGTGAGAGGTACTCCTGAGATCTAAACAGAGCATTGGTGATGTTGTCTCCATTCACTATAATTTGGGTGACTCACCCAGGAGAACTTCTGCTGTGGGCTGAGCAACTGGGAAGCTCGAGGGGAAGCAACCAGCCATACTCTCAGTACATAATTTCTCACAGGTCCCCTCATTTATGTTCAGTTAATCCCTTATGGCAACAAGGGTAAAGCAATCTAAAAGAAGAGACTGCAATGCCAGAAAGTTTAGGCAAATAAAACACCACTGAAAATTGAAAGAGCTCAGTCTGTGATTTTCTGAGAATATTCATGCAGTGCTGATAAGGGAGAGGCAATAAATGCAAAATGGAAGCCCAGGCTCCTCTCTCACTCAGCCTTCTCCAAAGCCCAAGGTTCCAGGGCTACATCCTCCATTTAAAACCTGCCAGGACAGCATGCTTTCCCAGGGAACAGATGACACTTCACAGTTCAGTAGGGCAGGGTGAAGAGATGGCCCACGTCAGTTGGTTTACCCTTCCCATGAGCTCATGCTGACTTTGCATGAAAGAAAAAATTCTCATCTGCATCCTTCCTGTCTCCATCAGGACTGAAAACAGTGCTAGAAGAGCCTTGGTTTTAATCTTTAAGACAGCTCTCCTGACCTTGCCTGCTTCAGACTGTTGTGAAAATCTGACAAATCTACATTGAACAGTGTAAATCTAAATAACACACCATGCAACTTAGACCTAGAAAGTCCTGTAAGCCTCTGCCTACTACAGGGGTCTTCACAAGCAGCCTCTCTGCTGCCCCATTTTAGATGCCCAACCACATTCATCCTATTGATTTTTCCTATGTTGCCTTAAGACTGCTGGCCATAGTTCTGGAGTGACTATTTAATATGACAACAATCCTAAATCAATTCCTATGGAAGGACTTACCTCCCCACACTGCGGGAACATGCTAAGTGACACTGGTAGCATCCCTGCTAGTACCAACGTCATCATAAGCATTCTCAGTACAGCCAAACTACGTGGATTTTTTGCAAATTTTGTTCTGTCCAAGACATTGAAAAGGAAAGGATGTCAGTTTGGGCTTGAAAAATAATCTGATAGTGAGACAAAGAGCATTAGCTACTATTTTAGTGGTTGAAATGGCATTAAAGTTAATAACAACCTAGGCTTATAAATCCTAAAGATGTTTCTTTACTTTTTATTCCTAACTTCCTGTTCTTTCCCTCTGTTTTCTATTTAGCTGCAGCATTTTCCAGGCCTGGACTGTCAATATAACATTAAGAAAATAAGCAGCAAGATGAAAACAAGAGAAGGGGCATTGCTGCTTCCAAGTGTCTCAGTCCTTTGACTAAGATTGTTCTTGCATTATCCTCTTTCCTTTCAGATTTACTTCCTCTTGGCACTCCTACTCTGCCTTGTGCAAAATGTATTACTTGATACATTTTTAAAATTTTATCTTACATTTGCATTTATGTCTTCTGATAAAAGGAGTCCCTTAAGCTAACAAAAGGGGACAGGGAATTGATTTAGGCAATACCCAAATTACCTGGATTATTTACATGGCATAGATGATCCCTACCAAAAGCTCATGGCAGAGTAAGAATCCTCTGATAAAGCACACAATGAATTCTTGTGACACAGGGTTTCTAAATGTTGCAAAGGCAATAAAGTGTTTTATAATATATGGAAAGCTTTTTGGAAGTTGGGATCCAGTTTTATTTGCAAATTCAAGTACCATATTATCTCTTCAGAAATAACATATCTAAGTTAAGTGCTGTGAACAACCTTGACACCAGACACCAGGACTCAAATTACAGTTAGGGAATCTAGGTGCTGGAAAACAGCCTGTCAGGAAAGCACAAACATGGGAGAAGAGAGGAAATCCTCATAGTTTTACACAACCTCCTGCAAACCCTCAAAGCATGGATGCAGACATAACCACATTCATTTACTTATCTAAATGAATCACAATAGCCAAACAGATAATCCCAGATAATCACTTCTAACAAGGCAAGTAATACCACAAACCCAAGAAAAAATCGGCAAGTGGTACCAGCCAGACTAGAAACCAGAATACACATGGACCAGGCATCCCCAGCCCTTTTGCAGTATCTCCTACCTTGTCATAAAGTGTGTAAGCACAGGTGGCAGGAAGAATGCTGACCCAAACAAGACTGCTCTGGACAGTGCTGTTTCTTTAACGGCCTCCAAGGAGAGAGAAAAATGAATGGTGTTAAAGCAGTGCTCTGTGCAGGTTCAAATACTACATGCTTCTGTGAGGACTTTTTTGTCTAATACTCCAGGGTTACAAGCAACAGGTAAATGAGGGATAAAAGTATTTGTTAGAGGAATTCTTTCTTAAATGGAAACTAAACTCCTACAAGTGGTAAATATTCTATTTGTGACTAAGAAATACCTTAAAATGGAGGTGAAACTATTGATGACATACAGAGTTTTTCTACCATGATAATAATTTTGCTAAGACTGGCTTTTTAAAGTCGTGCTGAACACTATAGAAGGTGCACATGATAGGTACAATACAGGGCTTTTCTCTGAGGTGTCCCCATCAGAAGGTCCAAGAGTCTTTTCCCCTTCTGAGGTGACCAGGGAAGGCCAAAATGCCTGTGCTAGGTCTAAGGAGGCTGCCAGCCCTTGGAGACACAAAGGTTGTGTAAGCTGGTTCCAGAGACCTAGTCCAAGCCTACCCAAAGATTCAACACCTGATCTGCGATTCCTCATTTCAGTATAACCAACTCTATCTACTCTCAGCATCACATTCAGCTCTTAGCAGGGAATGAAAGGCAAGTCAAGAGAGGCCTCCACCTCTTTACCTACCTTCTCACCAGCCTTCTTTGACACTCCTACAACCTTGCCATTCCGGTCCATCACTTCAATTCCATCCTCAAATTCTGGGCTTCTCACCACCGCCACAGTAAATGCACTCATCAAGCCTGCAGAGTTAAAGAGGATTTTGCTTTAAAAGATCCAAAAGAACTACCTCAATAGTAGCATTCAAAATTATATGTGTTTTACATTTCCAGCTCAACAGTTCACAAATGAATAACCTGGCAGTTTAAGAAGGGACTGTCCCATAAAAATCTACTTGGGCTGTTAATCTTTGTTTCAGAAGCTTAAGCGAGGTTTTAAGGTTCCAATTCTAAGTGGTGCTTTATCATTATGAACTCAGAGCTTTCAATCACTGCCATCCAGCTCAAACCATGAGTACTTTGTTCGTAAAAGAAAGGGGAGGGATTTGTGTTGTGGATAGATTTTGTACTGGTCAGAGCAAAATCCAGCACAGAATAAAAAACCCTGAAGGGAACAGACTTTAAGTAAAGGCTGTGTCCCTGATTTGAAAGGGAGGGTGCCAGGGGAACACTGGCTCTAATATGTTCCATTATGGCAACTGTCTGCCCAGCTGGGTGTCTGTCACAAGTGGCAGTGCTTCAGCTGGATCCTAGATAAGAATGATTCAGTCTTCTCCAGACCCAGCTTTGCAAGGTACCTGAAAACATCCATCCCGCAGCTGGTCACTGAAAACACAAGCCTAAACTACTGGCACTTACAAATGGGAGTTAGTAATCTAGCTGGCTTTCTCAGTTCTCTTTTCTAGATCGAGGTCTAGGCATAACAGGGCATTGTCTGGCAAACTGACCATGCTCGAGTGACACTTTTCAAATGCTGGACTAATATTAATCAGTTACCCTCAGGTTTTTCTCTATGTTTAAGAAGATGGAAGCACATTTTAACACCTGCTCCAAGGGAAACAAGTCAGAAAGCTCTAATGCAGATCCTCAGAAAGATCTGGGTAGCCATCTCACATAACTTGGAACAGAGGAGATGATGTGTTTTAATTTTACCAGTTTCCCCCTAGGAAAGGCCAAAAATTTCTGTAATGGCATTAGAAAAACAGTTAATGACATCAAATAGTGAAACTTGTCCTGATGCAGCTTCACCATGCCAGTAGAGCTGTTCCAGTAATGAACCAAGTACCATTGCCTTGCAAGGTTAATAATACTCTGTTGGAACTACTCCCACTTTCTACACTGTCAGCAGTTAGGCAGCCAGCAGCAGCCCCAGCCTGAGGAAGGAACTATGCCAGTGCACACCTAGAGCTGTGTCGCACTCTGGTGTCATGTACGTGCCACACCAGGTCATGCTAGTTCGAGGGCTACTGCCCTCCTGAGGGTTTCAGGTACAATGTCCAAACCAAAGAAAAATGCTAACTGCATCCCTGGATATCTTTGGAAAAACAGTTGCACGTCATGCATACGAAGGTCAGAAGAGTGCTCTTCAGCTCTAAAACTAAAAAGCAGCAAGAGTCAGAATAGAAGACAGCTACACTGATCAGTGAGTACTAACTCACACACAGAAAGGACAGTACCCAGCAAAGGCAGTCAGAGAAGAAGGCTAGGATCCAGTCAGACCACATCTGTGCAAGGGCAAGAAAATTGTGCAGTCAGATGGGGGCAGCAAGTGGCCCTCAGACCAGCTGTACAATGCGCAGTTTCTTTATACTCACCAAAAAGAGGAGCAGGTAGAAGCTGTTTGACAACTAGTTGTGCTACTGAACTCCTCAGTGTGTATCGATTCATGAAGAAAAGAGGAAAAGCCTAAGGCATTGGGAGGAAACAGGCACCTTCTATTAAAAAAAACGTGCAGTATTTCAGTATGTGCAATAGTTTAGGAAAATAAATCTGTGACTTAGTACATAGTTACCATCTATAAAAAAAAACAAATGCCTTGTTTAACATTCCAATAAAATACACATGTTCTCTAGTTACTGAAGGTATTTGTAATCACTATTTTAGATAAAAATACAAAATATTATTATAAAAAGCATTAAACTTTATTATGTATAGGACAATAACAATATGAATAAAAAGACAGAAGAAGGAAAACAACTACCTCCGACTAATATTCCTTGGACATCCATCCAACTGCCTTGTGACACATACCACTCTATCCCTCAAAACAGGACACCTGGGGCACTTGTGCATTTGTTCCTGATTCTCTGCAGTTTCTACATTCCCATAATACACTTGCAGGAAGTTTCAATCAGGAACAAATGGCCAGGAAACCAGCTAGTGCTCAGGGACAAGGGAAGAACTCCCACATTCACCCACGGGCACAGCTGCCTCCTCAGAGCTCGGTAAAGTCCTGAGCACTGCTGGCCCAACTGTTGTGCCTAGCCGACAGAGGTGAAAGCCCAACTAACAAAAGCAGGAACAGCTATTTTTATTTTTTTTTTCCAGAAAGCTCATAAAAATCACTGTTTAGCATGGAGAATGAGGAAATGCACTATAGGAGCACCTACACTTGCAATGAGTGTCATGAGGTTACCAGAGCTCATTCTGATGTAGCAAACTCTGGAAACCACAAATTCCTATTCCAGCACAGCACAGAGCTAGCTAGGTAGCCCTCAGCTACCTAGCCCTCCTGCAAGGCTAATTAATCTGCATTCAGTGCAGTATTGTCATGGCTGTTCTGCTTCTGGGATCTGAGCTAACTATCCAGTACAGATGCCTGCAGATTTCACCATTTTTTTAGTGTGAGACAGATCTCTTCCACAGCACCACATCAAATAATCAACCACAGTGACCCAGTGAGTTATTCTGTGTTTGTAAATCCTGATCAAGAAAGCTCTTATTCTCAGCAATTCTGGGGGAAGACATCAGAGTAAAGCATTAGAGCACATTCCTGAAGGATATCTGCCAGTGTGATTATTTCAGCGCCTGCTCTTTGTCAGTAGAGCTTGTTAGAAAAGCAACCATTGAGTAAATACATACACCAATACATGCTGCATAGGAAATGGCTCCCAAGCTGAAGAAGAGCTGCTTTTCTTGAACTGAGTAGTCCTAAGGAGGACAGAAGAAAATAGTACATTAAGTACATTTGTAAAGCACCTGTAAATCATGTTCAAAATGGTCTCATACAATTAAGATGATTTAAAAACTAAAAAATTGATACATACTTCAGTCTTTGCAGTACTATTTCCATTGAACAGCGTGAATCCTGTGGTGTATGTGTGAAACACTAACTGTAGAAAGGAGAGATTATAAACAAAAATGAGTTTGAGACTAAAACTAGACTTGTAAATGTAGAAAGAAAGAGGCAATTACCTGAGAGAAAAAGGTTTGCTTTGCCTGGAGCTGAAGTGATGAAAGAATAACCTACAAGGAAAACCCCACAGGAAAATTAATTTTGATGAATCTAAAAGTTTTGGGTGAGCAGTGGGTTGGATAGAGCACAGAGATAACTGCTGTGTTACTATCTGCAGTAGTGTCAAAGGCTCCAGACAGCACCCAAAATCATTTGCATTGATTCTAGGCTAACACGCTTTCTTGCCACAGATGTGACATACTCACTTTTTCTATCCAATATAAAACACAGACACAGCGATTAAAATCCAGTGTGCAAGAATATTTGAGCAAGATGCTTTCTTACCCAAAATAAAAACCGCATTTGTACCCATGAAGTTTAAATAGATACAAACAAAGTAACTAAGATAATAAAATTGTGATTAAAGAAGTGAATAAGAAAGGGTCAAATTGTTTTGACTAGTGGGGATATAACTACTAGATCGACCTGATCCAAGATCAAAGATTTTAGTAGTTACTTCCCAACTCCTTCTCAAATGCAGACAGTGAATAAGAATTTCAGTTTTAATAAACCACAGCCTTTCTGGAGAACTGACCTACCAAGCTCAAGGTGTGGAGCTCTCTCAAAGAACAGAGTCAATCAAGATAAGGCAAATATTGAATAAGAGGAGGGCAGGGAACGCCCAAAGCCTCAGAGGAGTATTGATAATTCATTTAACATTAGTGGCTCAACTACCTTTATTATTAATGCCAGTGCTGAATCTAACCACATCTATGAAAGAGCATTAAGCTGTAAATATCAAAAAGAAATATTTCTGTTAATTCTATTACTGTTCTTAATGAATATAACAGCCATCAAGACTTTTGTTATACATTCTAGTAAATGCCATGCAAGTTCATGCTGTAATGTTTATCTGGAATGACATATCTCGGTATGTATACTCATATGTCAAAACCAAACACATCTAAATGAATAAACATGCACAAAATTACAGCTACAAATTTTATTAAACAAAACAGTGTAGTTTTGAGCACCATAACAAGAGCTTATTTTTATATCTTTTGTAATTTCTTCACAACACCATTTTTTACTTGTGAATGCGCAATCTACACAAGAAAAAAAAAACATATTCTGGGTCTGAAACACCGAACGCGAGGCTCTAACTCCTTCCTACCACAGTACCAGTTTTTTGAGGTTAAACAGACAAAAACCAGACCTTGCTCTCAATGCTGAGTGAATTTCACCTTGCATCAGAAAGCTGACATTCACGCATGAACAATCTCTTTGAATTCTGCTGAAGGAAGGTAGCTAACAGGTTTGGACTTCCAATGAGATTCCTTAAGGGCTCGACTTCTAGGTTATTCAGCACTTCCCATAAAACATAGGTCTTTTAAAAACCTTGTGCTGAAAATAAAACTGAGAAGCCTAAAACCTTCTATTCCCTCCCTCCAACCCCTGGCTTTGGAAAAATGTAAGCCATGAACTACACCAGCATCTTTCATGATTACTCACCAGTGGAAGAGATATAGGCAGGAAGGCTAAAAAGAAAGAATTTCAGTAAAAATAACTGCTGTGAGTCTAGATTTTGAGCAGAAAATTCCCCTAACTTCCCCCCCCCTAGTTTCAGCTCTAAGTAAAACTCTGGCCCACAAAAAAACATCATCAATTCAATTCTAACCTTTGTCTCTCATTCCTCATTCAAGAAGCCAGAATATCTGGTCACAGCTTACAGCCAAAAGGAGCCCTTGTGAGCTCCACTCAGGGTGGCTACTCAGAAATCATACAACTGAGTTTTAAACAGAAATTGCTTCTCCTCACTCTGTTAAAAAAAGGGATAGGTGGCAACAAAGGCTGCCACAGCTGTGGGCGGTTATACAAGGTCGTGAGTAAATAACCTAAGTATGGTTACCTCTGATTAACAACCTGTGCTGTCTTGGCTTCCTAACATCACTCCAAGCAGACTTTATCTGCCACCACAGCAAGTAAACTCAGAGTAGCCACATCCATCAAGTGGAAACTTAGCTTATAGTAGATTGTTTCACACGTGGAGGGACTTGGGAACTCACTCTGTAGTGTCAAAAATCAGAGGCTGGGCAGACTATTTCTACCCAGCTGAGCAGATCAATTCTGGAGGAAATTCCTCAAGAGGATGGTAGTAATACATAAGTCTTCAACATGCATGACAGCTAATATGAGTCTACTTGCTTTTCTGTATGGAGAAAAGTACCACTGTAGTATCACAGTGGCTATTTACTATGAGCTACTCCCCTTTGATGCTTCAGTCACATACACAAAACTTCTGTTAAGGGAACTTACCTGGAGGTCTAAACAAAACAGGAATTATCTTGCCTGTATCAGGTTGTACACTGGACTTAAAAGAAAAAAAACAAAATGTCAAATTAGACCACATTTGTCATACTTGAATAGGAAAGAAAGGAGATTTCTAAATATTTAGTAAACTTACCTGGCTTAGCAGGAAGGCTTGTTTTATCTAAACAATTTGAAAATGAGGTTAGTAATCAAGATTCAGAAGAGACTGAGTAAAATCTTATTTCTAAATTTATTATATCTTTTTTTTTTCACTCAATAACTTACTTTTACATGGAATGACATATATGTCTATACCCCTTCAATTATTTTTTCCCTAAAATTTCTCTCCATGTACTCCTTGTTGAATATAACTTATATTGCATGTGCTGTGTAACAGCACCAAAGCACACACTATGGCAGAATATTGCTTAAAGTGATGATTTCTACAGTGATCCAAGAGTGTATTTTAAACTCAGTGATATGATACACAGCCTAGCATTCCTCAGGATGGTAACACTACAATTTGGTATTAGTAGTCATCCAAAGAAATTCCTACTAGATCCATAGATGAGAAAAATCTCTGGAGCAATGAATTTTTATTATGTTATTCCTTGTATCTGAATGTCAGTATTCTGTCTGCTAGATCTTATATCAACTATTTCAGCCATGAAAAAAAGACACCTCTGTTTTCTAGAAACTGTGCTCCAAAATACCTGATCATTCTGTATGGGCTCACTTAGCGTCTTTCCACTGTTCTGTAATAATAACCTGGCTCCTCTTATTTCATCCTATATATTTGAGAAGAAAAAAAAAAAAAACAACAAAAAGAGAGAAAAAATAATTTAAAGTGCAATATGTAAGTTATAAGATGCTCTAAATACAAACCTATGATGTTAAACTAATAATGCACCTGTCCCTCACCAGAGCAAGTGAAAGCAAAAACAAACCTAGACACACAATCAATTCATGATCACAGAAGCTTTTAGATTATTCAGGCCCCCGTGGTCCCTTCAAGCATCAACGCCTCAATCCATTATATAAATGCACTGGAACCTTAAGTATATGAAAAACATCACTGAAATCAAGAGTGTTAACCTTGCACTTAAAGCTATCCATGTTTGTTGGCAAACTCAAAGATTTGCTGCCAAAGCAACCGTCTGATATCCCCACAGGCACCTAGATGACTATTTTAAAATGAAATTCCAAACCAAACTTTTAAAATTTTAAAATTACCAGAAACAAGTCCCACCATCACTAGATGTTCCTCCACGTTCACAAATGTGTGATCAAGTTCTGCATCTTACACTCGTCCTTTAAACTTGGCTCAAGGTTTTAATTATGAAAAATAGGTACACTTAAAGAGAATAAAAGTGTAACCTCATGTGGTTATCTGTAGTCAGTATAAAAAGCCACTCCTCTTAGGAGAATTTATGAGATGATTTGACTTTTATTCAACAGATACATCTCTACTTGCAACGGCGTATTCCAATTCAAGGAGGTGTGAACTAATCCCAATCTCCAAACCCCTGAATGTACTATAAAATTTTCTTGCTGGTGTTTACATGTATATAAGGTATATTTACTCAATTATATTATTGGTGCATGTAATTATATGTGGAGATATACACTCACACAATACACACACATACAGACAGATGAACAGATACACGCAACACTCTGCAAGTGAGAACGAAGTACCTCATGCACACAGGTTCTGACAGCGTTTTTTTTGCTTTAATGGAGCTTTCCCTTAAAAAAATAATAAAGCAAGACTCTCATACAAAGTGCTGTATTTTTCCTCTGTCACCCCTGACAAAGCTATACAGACGTAGAACTGCAGAAAAACACATCTTCCCCAGAAGTTTGCTGTCTGACAGCTCCCGAAATTTGTAAGCTAGACTTTATGTGTATATATATATATCTGTATGTGTTTTATCTCCCTCAGAAGCCTCGCCATGCCGTTACTTTACAGGGCAGCACAGAGCTGGGAAGGTGGATCGCCAGCCGCCCTGTTCCCGGGCACGTTTCAGGCAGGAGCACCAAGGGCAGGGGGACGGGTGTCGCCATCCTGTCACCGGGTGCCCCCAGCCACCGCTCGGAACCGAAACGCGAGGAAGCCATGCCGCAGTACTCACGGAGGACTTCAGGAGCAGGAAGGGATCCAAGGCGTCCGCCCAGAGAAGAAACCTCTGGAAAAAAGACTGCCGGAGACACGTTTCAGGGAGACGAGGCGTTATTTCGGAGGCGGCTCGCCCGAGCCGCGCTGTCCCGCCCAGCCCGGCCGCCCCGGCCCCTCACCTGGCCCTTCGCCCGCCAGAACTCCAAGTTGGCGTCCATGGAGCCGCGGTACCGGAAAGGCGCCGCCGGGGAGCGGTCCGGCTGCTGCACGCTCCGCCCGGGCACGGTGCCGCCGCTCTGCGATCCCACCCGCCCGGCTGCGCCCGCCGCGGGCCGCGCTCGGCGCCTGGGCGCCTTCCCGCCCTAAGGCGCGGGCTGGGCCCCGAGGCCTTGGCGCGTTTCCCCCTCAGGGAGAGCGGGCGGCGGGAGGCAGCGGCCCTCAGGGAAGGCCCCGGAGCTGCGAGGGGAGCGGATCGTGGTTAGGAAAGGTCCGGTCGCCTTTTCCCCTGCCAGCAGTTTCCCCCTGCGCCAGCCGGGAAGGCAGAGTCGAGGAGCAGGACTGCAGAGAAACCTCCTGCCTCCTCCATATTGACCTAAAGGGTAAGAGAAGGACACAGCCAGGCAAAAAAGATCAGTGTGTCCCTGCCCTGAAGTTTCACAGGCACAAATAGCGGCCAGCAGCACCATTAGTGTATTATTTTGCATTACTGAGCAGCACAGGGGTTTAACTTCATGTATCATAGGTCCAGGAGATCAGGTTTATTGGAAAAATTACATGGATACTAGTAGATTTACACAAAACAGAACTAAAACACTGTGACTGAAAAGAGATTTGCAAGTACTGGAGTATCAGCTGGACACGACAAAATGCCAGGCTCATCTTTTCGTCCACTTACATTGCAGCGTTGACAGCCGTTATAAAACTTAGGACACAGCAGCCACTTTGCCAAGGTGCTTTCCTTGTGTTTCGTTTTAAAGTCCTTTTTCCTGGTTCCAAAGAGCAGAAGATGAAAAATACAAACCTATTCAGTATTGTATCAACATGTCCAGCCCTAGCAGCACACTCGCTCCTGACTGTGGCTGGCTGACCACGGGACATACACAAAGGCAGCACTGCTGGTAACTGCTTGCTGTGAACACAGGTATAGAAGATGGTTTCTAAAGCCATACAACTTATCCAACTTCAAAATAGAGAAACAGAAATCTTTGGGGGAAAAAAAAGTGAAAGAAAAGCAAAGCAACACACCTGCTGCTAGTCAACACTAAGATTTATTATTATAGCTAGATACGCTACATTGTTTTCGAGCAGTACAACATTTCACCCCAAAGTTTTTCCTGGAGACATTCAAGCAAATAAGCAATGCTTTAAGTGACAGAAAACTGTCATTAAGCTTCAGTAAGTGCACTACTGAGGCTCAAGTTTTTAACATCTCCCAAGCAGAATGCAGGTTCTTGATGCTTGTTAATGTTGCTGTGTAGCTGCACTGCATTTTTTACTATATGCAGCATTTTAATGGCACATATTTACATTCATTTCGAGTTACAGTGCATTTACACACAGAAATGTTTTTATTTTTTGTTACATTCATCTCTTCCTCTGCACAATTAATTAAAAAACAAACCATATATCAAAATTCTGGTTTCTGTTTTGTCCCATTGTTTCAAACTCTCGTTACAGGATTTTTCATGTTAGAAAACAAACTATGGGATACTTTCTGGTCCAAAACTAGTTAAGGAAAGAGGAAAAACCCAGTGGAATACAACCATATTTTGCGTACTTGTGTTCAGGAAGAAGACAAACGATCACAGAAATTAATGAAACTGAAGTTGCAAAAGGGGAGGGAGGAAAGCCTTTTTACCCTTCCTTTTAAAGCAAGACAAGGGAGTCAGTAAATATTTCAACATTTAATTTCTTCTTAAACATGAGAAAGTGAGTACTTTGATTTGATTATTTTTTTTTAAGATATATAATCACAGCTGCTTTCCTAATGTCTTCAGTTTATGGTAACTAAAAGAGTTATGTCCACGTATTTGAAGGTTTATGTATGAACCTTCTCAAAATATTCTTTAGAGGCTTCAGGGCTTGGTTTGATCTGTCAAGAAAAGAAAGTCTCATTATTATATGCTTAAATCCAAGAAAAAAATAAATACAGATTTGACACTTTACGCAAGAAAATGCATGCACAATTTATAAAAACTATAGGTTATTTCTGTTTCTGCTCTTGGTTAAATGATAAAAGGCTAAATACAAGCTCCTCCTTACAAATGTTAAGTATACAACATATTTTTTCTACCTAAATACCAAGCAGGGCATTAAATAAGTAAGAAATCTGATGACAACTGGTGGAGAGTGCAAGTCAGTTTTAAATGCAATTTGCATCTTCTAAAAGAAGATCAGTGATTTTCTTCACAGAAATCACACATGTAGTATCACACAAACAGACTGAATTGACCAATAAAAGCCTCAGATTTAGACAACAGGCACAGATTCAGTCAAGCACTTCATGTTAAAGTGGGTCTCAGCCCTTCAGACATGCAAAAATATGCCAGTGCCTATATTTAGAAAAGTGATATTTAGCAGACGCTTACTGTAGGGGAGTCTGGAGTCCAGTTTGCCGGGCAAACCTCCCCGTGTGTTTCCACGTACTGGAATGCTTTCACCAAGCGGAGGGTCTCTTCCACGCTACGACCCACAGGGAGATCATTGATACTTAGATGCTTGATGATCCCGTTTGGATCAATGATGAAGAGACCTCTGTAAATTGAGCAAGAATTTAGAGAATGCAAATCAGTTCCAAGACCAAACACAAGAAACTGGATGCACTATTTGAGCAAGGCAGTTATTCTTAGATGCACGTATCAGAGTTAGGAGTAGCAATACAGGGTTTGTTATGTGATTGGCAATCGTGTTACCTCAGTGCTATGCCAGGTCCTTCTAGCAGCACACCGTAATCGCGGGAGATTTGTTTTGTGAGGTCTGACAGAACTGGAATATTCATTTTGCCCAAACCGCCGCTCTAGAGAAAAGAGTAAGATTCCATTTTGGTACAAAATGATGCTCAGGATTATCACTGAGTCACTGATCCAGCACTGAGTCACTGGATTCACTGCTTTTCAACATATACTAATAACAAAACACACTCATGCCATTTGGTCCATGAAAGGAAACATGGGCTGGAGTGGGGTTGTTTAATTGGTTTGAGTTTTGTTTGGGGTTTTAAAGTTGTCAGAAACTTGGTTTCTTTGGAACATGAAAACTTCTTTTCCATTGAGCATTTTAGAATTGCTTATTTTGGTGGTAAAAGGCTACCTATGACAATACTCTCAAATTTTCAGAAGGATTTCCTTTCTACCCTCTTCAGGAGCTTTGAACACAAAAATTTATACTGCATAATTAAGCGTTCAAAATTAAACAAGATGAATATGGTGGGGAGAGAAGGGAAAACAAACCTACATTCTACGAACAGACAAAACACAAGGCTTCTAAGTCAGAGTTCTGCTGCTTTCTCTACTTAGTGCATGCCAAAATCAATTTAAATACTATTTGCAGAGTCAACCAAGATTTCTTTCAGTTTTGCAACATACTGCAACTGTAAGAGAGAGAAACTATCCTTGAAACAAGCCCGGAGTTTGTTAGCTTTTCTATTCCTGGTATCACCAGTGAATCATTGTGTAATCTCAGTCACTCAGACCCTGATCCTGCAAACACTCCTCTGCAACAGAGTTCTCATGTGCAGAGCTTTGAGCACAGATGTCAGAGAAACCAAGGCCTTTGCTTCTCTGGGTGTCAGCTTCCCATCTGCACCACCACGGAATTCCTTCCGTCCTTTGCAAGGCGTTTTGCTTCATGTGCACTGAGCAGTGCCTGACTGGCATACACAGAACAGCTTTCACATAAAGTGATGAAGTCAGTCCACAACCACATTTTAGAGCTTTGAACAAAGCATGCAGAAAATTAAATAGGTTCAACCCAAGCCATATTAAATCCAGCAAACTCTCCTCCTTCCTCTGAATGTTGTAACGGCAGAGCTCTGCACCTGGAGGCACCCAAGTCTGTGGCAGTGCTGGCAGACTGCTGTCCACACAGGTCATGACTGATGGCACAGGAGCTTCTGTGCCTTCCTGCGACATTTGAATCTCACCAACTAACCAAACCAGTGAGGTGCTTTGTGTGCCCAAAAGTGGGTGTTTCATATACATCTGGAAGACACTCCTCTCCAGTAAAAGGCCATCTTTATGACTTCCCTGAAGAAAGCCAAGGACCTTTTGTTTGTATCAGAGAAGTGGAACCATTTTGACACAGGAGAGTGCTCTAATAAACTTGTTCTTCTGCTTCCATTCTGAAACCATCACTGTTAGATATTGGTTAACAATAATGACTAAACAGCTGCTGTTTATCTCTGTGAGGGTACATACAAACCATCAGCTGTAACAAGCAGCTGAGGACAGTGACATGTATATGGAGTATTTGTCTCAAGATAAACATAAGGATATGATGTAACCTACAAGACTATCAAGAAAGCAAAACAAAGATAAAAAAAAAAAAAAAAGACAACAAATTAATAAGGAAAAGACCAAGAAGACAAAGACTGAGGTCAGAATTATGTCATCAAATGTGGAAGTTAATCACTCCACTCATCACTTTAGGCAGTCTACGGAAATCAGTGTTTGCTCAATTCTTCTCAAGATCTCTTGTGAAAAGAAAAACAACAGAGCAAGCCCCAGACAGCTGCTCAGTGCCTACCTTTCGTGGTGTGTTTATCCAGGCCAGATGGCAAAAATGAGAATCCACAGAAACCGCCACCACTTCACAGTTCACATCATGAAATTCATTTGCTTTGTTGCTGAAAGCCACAATTTCAGTGGGGCAGACAAAGGTGCTGGGTGGGAAGAGAGAACAGGCTGTAATGATTCTGCAGTCTTTTCAGAGAAGACTCTCATGTCTGTTTCTAGGCACTAACGCAGGAGCGGGGGTTTTTTTAGCCTGATAATTTTAACCATGTTTCCTGCTCAAGATTAGTTTCAGTCAGTCTCAAAGCAACAGCCACCAAGCTGGCACACCAGTTGTCAACTCTCAGTTCTAGACAGACTTTTTTTGCAGAGATGGAGAAACTCTCTGCTAGACACTTTCTATCCAGAGAGGTTTTGGAAACTAACAGAAAGAACTGCAGGTTAAATTCTCCCTCATGTGCCAAATTACACCAAACTTCAGAACTGCCCAGGATGCTCCTGATGGTTCCAGTCTCCTCGACAGGCTCAGCCCCACCTGGCCACCCTTTGCTTTGGAGCTGTCCCACTGCAGCTCTTCTGACCCTGCTGCTTAAAAGGAGAGAGTCTCTGGGGCATCCCCGAACTGCGAGGCAGTGCCCTCACCCCCGGGACCTGGCTGAGAGGAACCGAGCTTGCAAGGCCACGTCTACCTCCTGCAGCAACCCCAAGATGCTCCCCAGCCACCAGACCCATTGCTTTAGCACACAGCGGCCGTTTGCCCCCAAGTCTTATCAGTCACGCTCTACAGACAAACACATCTGCCTGGCGAGGTTAGCTCGGATAAGGGAAACCCGGCGGGGACCTGCAGCACGTGGATGCCCTTCAGCCAGGCGGGAGGGGGCACCCGCACTCACAAGTCCAGGGGGTAGAAGAAGAGCACCAGGTATTTCCCCTTGAAATCATCCAGGCTTAGCTCCTTGAACTCTCCGCCGACAACAGCCGTTCCTTTGAAAAACGGGGCGTGCTGTGTAACCGCCGGTGCCAACCACCGGGAGCCTGCGGGGGAGAAAACACCGCTGCGGGATGTGCCGCGCCAGGCCCGGGGCCGAGCGCCCGGGGCTGTGTGTCCGTGTCCCCGCACTTACCGAGGCTGAGCTGGCGGCGGGCGCAGGGCAGGGGCCGTGCCGTCAGTCTCCTCCCGGCGGTGGCGGCAGCGGGTACCTGCGGGGGACAGGGAGGGTGAGAGCGGCCAGGGGTTGCGGCGCGGGCGGGCCGGGAGGGTCACTCACTCACCGCGGTGCGCAGGAGCCTTCCCAGCGCGGCGGCCATGTTGAGCGCGGCGGCGGCGGGCGGAGCCCGGCTGCGGGCGGGAAGGGACGGGGCGGGGCGGGGGCCCGCGTGTCCCTCCCGGCCGCGGGTTGCCGCTGGGAACGGGGCCGGGAGCGGTGCCTGCCCTGGGCTGAGTCTGGGGGTGCCCGGCCGCGGCCGTGCTGAGGCGCGGGGGTGTGTGTGTGCTGTGGGTTGGGGCTGGCGGCCGCCGATACAGAGCGGAACGGGGCAAGCAGCGTGGCTTGTGCCAAGAAACCCCCCCAGATACAAACTTTTCAAATCCAGCTGGCTCTGACTTTATGAAACTCGCTCAGATTATAGTTGTTTAATCGTAATTAAACAATGACGGTGCGGCAGGCGTGTGCCTGCTTCACTTCTCTGGGCTGTGAGCTGATGCAAGCCGCAGTCCGCCTAATTCCCACCCAGGCACTGATGGCCGCGAGCAGGCAGTGTAAGCTGGCTGGCTGTCTGAGGCCTCCGTCTGCCCGGGCGGTTTGTCCCAGTTCTGTTCACCGTCACTGGGAAACAGAACTGGTCCAGCCCTTGGAAGAGCAGTTGGGGTGTCCATGGGGTGGATAAGAGCCATAGATCCCCCCACACAGGCATCCTGTCCCCTGCCAGGTGAGAGCAGCACAGGAAAGGTGTACAGCATGTGGAAGGGACCGCCCCGATACATACAAACCTGATTCCCTGAAGCTGGGGGCTTCACAGATTCTGCTGTTAAAGCCCGAGATTCCAAAACTCGAGCTAAAGGACCTGCTTTAACAGTCAGTCGAGCAGTACAAGGTTTTCTCATGCTATTTTTGTTAAATACCTGATGGTGGCAGCAACAGAGATCACCTTCACGGAGAAGCTGCCAGCTGCCCACCCTGTTTTAGGCCACGTGCTTTGGAGCAGCACAAGTGGCATGCAACAACCCAGAGTAATGAAAATCAAACACTTTTTCTAAAAGTTCATTTTTCTTTCCTCAGCTTCTTTTTGTGTGTTTTTTCATCTAAGCAGTCAAATCAAGTTGAACCTAGTTTCACTTCTAGGTTTGGTAATTTCTGTTTTAATATTCATATTTGTAAATATCTACAGTCTCTGATGAAGGGGAGATCCCACCCTGTGAAACAGAGAGAAGTCTGGCTCCACTAGCAGAATGAGCTCAGCGATCAGCAGCTGAGGCCAAGGCCAAAGGCAGCCAGAGCAATGTCAGATACATCCCAGGCCCATGGGATGAGCTCAGTGGGTGCTCAATCTGAACAAATTAGCCAATTTATTCCTGGTACTGATCTGTCTGGCGTGGTCCAGTTAACTCTGTAATACTAAACTCTCTGAGCCTTCCAAAGAGGGAGATTGTATGCAACCTGCTGTTAGGGTTGGTGACTAGCCAGTATTAACTCTCTACTATGCCCAGGGACTGTTTTGGGCAGTGTTAAATGTTGTCCAAAAGCATGCTGAGACCTTTCTGAGCCTTTAACTTCATCAGTAGTTTCAGTTGCTAGTGCCTTTCTGTGGCACTCCTAAATTCATTAATCCAGATGTAGCCAATGGCAGCTGGAAATGTGGCTCTGACAATCTCCTCACAAACTGTAGTTGCCAGCAGAGCAGCTAGGGTAACATTGCCTACTCCTACATGCACAGACACACTGGGTGGCTGAGTGAGGGGAGCCAGCTGGGTGAGCTACTTGGCTTATTTGCATGTCTGTTGCCTAAAAGTTAGGGGCATTCTTGCTTAAAAACCCCTCAAAGCCTAAAAGTAGTGAGTAAACTATTTGTATGTTAGAAGAAGATCTGTTATGTCAGATAGAGTGGCTGGGCAGCAAACTGTGCACCCTGGGACGGCTGGGCCACAGCGGTTCCTGTCCCTCAGCTGTGGGAGCTGTATTGTGGCAGCAAGAAAAGGGCTATTGCTTGGACTTCCTGAGGAGGGTTGTCTCACCCACAGATGATTATTCACAATGTCTAAGTTGATGTATTCTAAAACGATGTGCTCCCCCCCCCCCCCGGAAAGTTGTATTTGTTTAAAACTCTTTGTTTAAACACTTGGCTTGCAGGTGGGGAAATATTGCTCATGCTTTGTTATGAACAGAGCATAATTCAGCTTCTCAGACTTCTGGGCAAGAGCTTGAACTCCTGCCATTTAACAGGGGGTTTATTTTCCATTTTGCTTTTTCCTGGGCATCCCTACAATTTGAAGATGGACCTTGTCACTGCCAAAGCACACGTGGGAAAAGAGTTGTTCCTTTTTTCCACACAGGCTAGAGCAGCTGCTAAACCTGGTTCTTGCCATCCAAAGTTCAGAATAAATCTACTGAGTGGTACCATATGTGCATCTTTCTCCTAACCTTGTTGGTTGTCTGCTTTGTTGTCTCCCACAGGCCTTTGCCTGGCCAGACAAGCCCCCGTCTCATATCTCATCCTGCAGTGAGGGAGTGCTGGTTCATCCTGGTGCAGCACAAGCTCAGCAATGCCTGGACGTGTTCTTGTGTGAAGAATTAGAGTCTTTAAGTGTGATTCTAACTGAGACATCTGAAATTGGTGAAAAGACTCTCCAGGGATGTCAGCAGGCTTTAGGGAGAAGTTTGTATTGTTATAAGGTGCAGAGCAGTGGATAAGGCACTTGAACAGATAATGGGAGATGTAAATTTTATTTTTGGTGAGGATACTTATCTGCCTGCTCTCACCCTGTGCCTCTTTTTCCCTATCTGGGAATAATTGACTATGCCTTTCAGGTGAAAACTTCGAGCTCTGTTGATAAAAAGTGGTAGATAACGCTTGTGTGTTGTTACCATTATTGTTTTGTGAGAATTAGTTTTTATAGAGCTCTTTGAAAAGTCATCATTAGCACAACAAAATGTTAGTGAAAAAGTAGATGCTTCTCTCTAAACTTGATGAAAGGGGTAGGCAAGTCCCAAATCAGATCTCCTGCTGCTGCGGGTCATTGATTCCGTGCAGAGTACGGGATGCATATGTCTGCTTGTTTGAAAAATAAAATCTGCTCATCTTCTAGAAGGTTATTTTATTCCATGTCCTCAAATGCTGTGTCAGTCGTCCTCTGTCTTGAGGAAATAGATAACTGGGGAAAAAAAAAAAAAAAAAAAAAAGGTTTGAAAATGGAAAGGAACAACAGAGCCATAAATATTTTTATCTAAACCAAAGCAAAAAGTTTGGTTCAGGCAACACGCTGCATCACCCCACGTCTGTTGGTAGATGGCAGCCTCTGTCCTTCTGCGAAGGGGCTCTGTGAAAGGTTACAGCTGCCTGCAAAGGCTTTCTCATAGGCCTGTGCGCTCCCACCTGCTGATACCGAATCTCTGCAGGAGGCGAAATGATCTGCCCGTTTGTAGGAGTAAGTTTCAGAAGCAATTCCAAGCACAATCCAGCTTAGAGCTAATTATGAACAGGCATTACTGCATTAATCGCGTATTATAACGTGGATTTAGGAGATAGCTGCTGTTAGGGTATGTTTCCAATTGATAAGTATAGGCAAAAGCCTTTTGGACATCTTGGTTCACTGAGGGCCTTATCCTGACATTTCCAGCAGGCTGCACTGAGGCCAAGTGGTTTTTCTCTGGTGGCAGGATAACCCTGGGTGTGTTGCTGCTGTGTTTCTGGCTGGAGCGGCGTGAGCCCACCCTGCCGATGACTCATCCCTGAGAGTGGCTCAGAATATCACACTCTGCCTCCCTGCTTGCCTATTCTTATTACACTGATGCATTTGGGTCTCGCGCAGTGTTGGCGTTTCGTTTACAAACCTCTCTTTTCCCATGAAGGGAAGATGGCTGCCAGCCCTGCTGTATCCTGATGTTCAGGTTTTTTTCTGAGCCTTTCCTGAATGACTTCGGATGAAGATGTTTTATTTAAAAGCAGAACATCCAAACACATTAAGCACCTCAGAAAGCACATTTTTTCAGACTATAACTGTTTTTTGATAGCCTCTTGGTTTTTTTCCCTTTCCAAAATTGGCTGCTTCTGCATATGATCCAGACTTTTTTTTCCCTTTTCTCCCAGCAAGCACTGAATTGGGATCTTTAGGCCTGCAAAAATAGACCTGTGTTTGTTGCCTGCCACCCTGTCTTTGAGTCTGTGCTTGAGTATTTTAGCACCAGAGTTTACAACAGTGAATAGAATAGAATAAGATAAGCAGTGGAACAGACTCACAGGTCTCCTGGTTTTTTCTCCCTCACTCGCAGAGAACCTGACTGCTCCATTACATCAGGTGTGAATGTACTTTGAAATTGAAGGACTGTGTTGTCACAAGAGAAAAATGGATATAAATAAATCTCCCTCTTCCTAATATATTTTTTTTTTTGATGTTTTGCAAACCAGGTGTTCCGGGTGACACAAAAGATACTGACAGCTATGAAGAAGTCATGAGGTAGCACTCCAAATGCTGCAGTGGGTTTTGGAAAGACCAACGATGGACTTTAGGGCAAGTGGGTCTGTGCAGTGGCACTTGCTCTGGCAACCCGTGGGGAGCCACATCCATGAAAGGGGCCATCCATCTGAGACCTGTGCTGAAGCAGACCCTTGTCATGTATCAGTGGTATATTCAGGCTTAAAAAAACTGTAGTAGAAAAGAGGGAGGCAGTGAAGACTGGTTATCTTGATTTTGTTTTTCAAAGTAGGACATTGTGCTAGTGACCACACCTCCTTCCACATCCTGGTGCACCACATTGACTCAGATTTATTTTAAACAACTTTTATTTTGTTGAATACTGTAAGAATCATTAAGAAACTCCATTCCATTGTTCTTCCTGATAAACATGTTGTAACTCTTTTGATAAATCTACTTACCCTTTCAAGAACTAAATAAAGGTTCACGACACATACAGGACAGCATCGGCATGCTGGAGTCCCAAAGGTGACACTGCAGGTGACTTGGTGTGCCTACCACTTGAGCGTACAGAGGTACATATAGATATGGTAGATAAAAGAGGAGCAGCAGAGCCCTCAGGTTCACATGCTGATTTCCAAGTGTAACTCAACATCTTCAAGATCTTCCCTCTTCATTTGGGCACCTGTGTAAAAGTTACACACCAAAGACAGTCAGTGCTCACCGTGGAGTCTCCCGTGAAGGTAAATCCCTCCCTACTGAACAGCCTGATCCAGAGATGTGGCAAACACAACGGTACCCCATTGCTGTCTGCAGAAGCTGAGCTTGGTGCTGCAGCGAGTGCTGCTTCACACAATGGGGACTGAGACATGGGTGTTCATTTTTCCTCTGGAGAGAGGGGTTGCTTGTGGCATTACAAACATTGTATGTAATAAAAGGTATAGCTGTGTCTTCCAACATCAGCCATGTTCTGATGCTGGTGGTGTCCTTGTGATGACCATTAGTGGGAGGCTGGGCAGGGATGTAAAATGTGCTTAGAACCTGAGCATAATTTGCTCTGTTTACATGAGAGCATCAGTCCTTGCACAGAAGTGGTCAAACAACAAGCGAGGCAGACGCTCCTTAGGAGCCTCATCTCTATGCTAAGGCTCTGGTTTCCAGGAAGCAATTTTTCCCTTAAGAATTATTTAATCAGAGAAAAATCTTCCGGTGCTTACAGACACTGCTATATGGAACTTGGCATCACAATGAAAGTAACCACAACATGGCACAGCTGCTGGAGGCTGAACGTTTTCTGAAGCGATAGGAAAGAGGACGTGATTGTCCATAGCAGTGCCACCTGCTACGTGCAATAACTTTCAACGTTCTAACATTTGACACTTAATTGGGTACAAAAGGCATTTATTACAGCCATTTTACCCTAATGCCCAAGGTAGTACTCATTAAATGCATTTCTCATTTATTTCCTATGTTTAGAAAACGTGTTCTAGGCAGTCTGCAAGTCCTGCTACAGCAAGTCATTTCTGCCTGGCTGCAGGAGGAAGTATGATTGATACAATAAAAAAAGAAAAAGGAAAAAGTAGTGTCTATGCTCCTCTTACAAGAGGGTGCATGTTAATTTGATTTGCTTCACGTGGATTTAATCAATGCACATACAGATGGGGGAAGAGCGTTAGTGAGAGTAATGGGTCCGTTTTATTCCTCTTTGCTTGAGCTGCTGAATCGATCTCTCCCATTGCCAGGAAAATCAGGATCATGCTGACGCGAGCATCTGTCCTATATAGACAGAAGAGAATTTATGTTGTAATATAGCTCTTAAAATTCACAAACTTTCCACAAGTGGCTGATGTCTCACGCAGCTGCTTATCAGGATTAAAATAATAGTGTGGCAGAAAATAGGGGATTCCCTTGAGTGCTTCCTTCGGGGACTGTTCAGATCCCCAGAGAGCAGAGGAGCCCGTGCCTCAACCCGGGGGAGAGGGGCGTGCATCGCCTGGCGGAGGATGGGAGCTCTGACGGTTCTCGGGGTCTCCTGCACCCGGGTGTGAGCACGTCTGACGGGCACAGGACCCGCCGCGGGCCGGGCAGCGGATCCCTGGGGGTGTCCCGGGCATGGCAGCGGATCCCTGGGGTGTCCCGGGCCGGGGCCGCCGCCGCGGGGTGGCGCCCAGCACCAGGGCTGCGCTGTGGCCGCGCCGTGGGGAGCGCCGCGCATCTCTCCGCGCATCGCTGCGCGCCCGGCCCGCGGCTTCCCCCCGCTCCTCCCCGCCGCGCACAAACCGCCCCGTGCCCGTGTCCGTGCCCTCCCCTGGGCGGGCGCTCACCGCCCCTCCGCAGGGACGCTGCGCGGCCGCGGAACCGGCGCCAGGTGCGGCGGGGCTGCCCCAGGACTACACGTCCCGGCGTGCCCGGCCCCGCGGAGCCGGCGGCGGGGATGGCGCCTGCGCGGGGCTGCGGGGCCGCTCGGCGGTGCCACACCCCCGGGGGAGGGAGGCAGGAGCGCCCGAGCCCTCAAACCACCGGGGAGCCGGCGGGGCGGAGGATGGAGTAGCGGGGAGAGGCACCGCGGAGCAGACAGCGCGGGGAGCGCCGGCTCCGCCCGGGGGAGCAGGGGA
Source organism: Podargus strigoides (assembly GCA_028020825.1). Taxonomy (NCBI): domain Eukaryota; kingdom Metazoa; phylum Chordata; class Aves; order Caprimulgiformes; family Podargidae; genus Podargus; species Podargus strigoides. Next base: position 6,154,833 of record CM051626.1, on the reverse strand, counting down.
AGGCAGGGACCATGCACGGGGGGATAACGCGCTAGGGGCAGGAGGCGGGTGGTCGCCCGGAGACTCCGCACCTCGGGAGTGACGTCCTGCTGCAGTGCCGCTGCCTACGCTGCCCGAGCTCGTCAATGGAGCTGGAAAACATCGTTGCCAACACCGTCTTGTTGAAAGCCAGGGAAGGTGAGAGAGCGGCGGGAGGGGGGGGCTGGAGCATCCTTGTCGCAGTCGTCCCTCCGCCGAGGGATGCCCGCGGGTTGCGGGCGGGCAGTGGCGGGGCTGCGCGCCGGTCCGGCCGGCGGTGGCTTTCGGGGTGCCATGTGGCGGAGCCGGTGTTGGAAAGGGCTCGTTTGAGCCCCGGTGAAAAGGAAAATATCGCTTCCCCCGCTGTGTGCGCGGAGGTTTGGGAAAGGAAGTGAATGAGATTGCCGAGATTACAATATTCACCCATCTCTTCCTTCCCCCTTCCCGCCCCCCTCCCCTCAAATCTGGTCCCACAGATTGTGCTATTTCAGCGTCTATTGTTAAAGGTCAGCTGCAGATGCATTCATTCAAAACGGCTTAGCAAATCTGCAAATAGCTTTCCGCGCCGTGGGGTGAGACCGCCGGGATCGTATCGCTTCAACCTACAGTCATTGCCTTATTCGGCGTTATTAGGTGATACCTCACGTCGCTGCAAACATGCCCATTGTTGAGAGCGTGTTTGTCCCCAGCCGGAGCCGGGCAAAGGGACTGGGGGCTCGGCCCTCCCCCGCGCCAGGGCTGCGGATGCCCCCGGAGAGCCCCGGCGCCGTGGCCGGGCAGCTGGGGGATGCTCCGGGAGATGCTGGCGCTGCCGGCGCGGTGCGCGTTAACAATACGATGGGATGCCGGCGGCGCGGGGCAGTCCTGAGCATCTCCCTCCCGCCCCCAAGAACCCCGATAAGCGCCTGCAGATCGGGCTCGCAGCGCTTTATTCCCAACTTTCAGGAGGGGACGTGGTTTCCTCTCTCCGCGCAGGGCGGTGCGTGCCCGAGGTGGGATGTCGCACCGCGGGTGCGCAGCCGGGCGCTGGGCTGCGGGACTTGGGGGATCGGGGCTTACCCGGGTTCCCCGGGGAGACCCCGACCACGCAGGGACATCCCTGCTGCCTGGGGGATGAGCACAAGCAACATGTCTCACGGCTGCAGCGTCACTTGCCAAGATGCGATCGTTTTCTACCGCTTGCAACCCGATTTTATGTATCTATTTATTTACTTACTTACTGTTTAAAATAAGACCTTTTGTCTCAAGCCTTTATTCAAACTCCTGTTCCCTGAAAACGCTTGTTAGGGCATTTTTAGGTGTGGTACAACCTGCAGCCTTTTTTCGCTCTGTCCTCTGAAGTGTCTGGAGCCGCCAGCCAGCGAGGCCGGGGACTGCTTGGGTGCATTTCAGCTTTGGTCACTCTGAAGCTATGAGAGTATGAGTAAAGCAATATTAGTTTTGTAAGAGAAATCATTCAAGTAGTCCTCCCCTGGAGTGATCCTTTTGCTGGGAAAATAGTTCAAATTGTAAAAAAAAAAAAAAAAAAAATGTTTATATAACTCATGGGCTGTTGAACTTGTGAGGCTTAGCTAAAGAGTAAAGTCCCGAGATCTTCCCAAAAAAGCTCCATAAATAATAAGGGCAAAGGTGTTATTCCATTCAGTGGATCACTGAATTATAACTTCTTGATGGAGAATTTCTCTTTTCTCTCATCGTTTTTAATACTGTTGAGGATGCAGTTGTTGCTACCAGCAGTACAGTGCTGGTTTAGATTTCAGTAGACTTTAGGAATACTTTAAAGGACTGGTATTAATTACAGTTATTGTGTGTTGTTTTCAGAGAGCCAATACTTTGCAAGTAATTTTAAATGTGCCACTCAGTTTTACAGCCTTTTCCTACCATCCTCAGCAAGATGGTAATGGTAACGCTTTGTTTTGTTAAAGTCATACTAAAGAAAGTTGTTAGCTGTAATCTAAATGGCAGAACTTTATCAAGATTTACTCCAAACTATAGTCCAACTTTTAACCATTTATGAAGCTCCAAGAACATTTTTTTTTTTTTTTGAGGCCTGGTGCTTATTTATTTTTGAAGCTTTTTTTTTTGTGGAGGGGGTGTGAAATTTTTTGAAGTGAAGAACAAAGGAGAAGTTATATACCTGACATCAGAGCCACAAGTGTTACGTCTGTATTGTGTGTGTTTCGATGTTTTTAGTTATCATTGCAAGCTGCTGTAAGCAAAGTGTTTTTAACATTTGCAGGGAGTGATGTAGGTGGATGTCACTGCAGATGAAGAAGATGGACAGCATATGGAAGACCAAGAGTAAAAGCAAGTTAATATATTGAGGATTATGGTATCTAAAAATAAGTTTGTTCCAGGTGCTGCAGACTCCATGAATAGATTTAGCTGGGTGAGCATGGCCAAAGCCAAGTACATGCATGTGTGTTTCCACTTGTTAAGTCAGAAGTAAAAGCTACATTAGCTCAATTACATGGTGGTTGGTGCCTGCAATGTGGTACTTAATGTCAGAAGAAGGAAAATTATGAGACCTACTGTGCAGATGCTGGTAAAAGCAGAAGTTTTAGCACAATTGCAAGGGGAAACAAGCCCAGTATCAGCAGCAAAAGGGAATTTTCAGATGAGTTCCAAGGGGAGGTATAGGTAGACCTGCAATGTTAAGTCCAACAGTGAGGGGCTGTTTGTAAGGGACTCAGAAGTAGGTCTGAGTGACCACCACAAATGTTTTCTAGCAAATATTGGTTTAAATTTTGCAACTCATTTGCTTTGGCCTTGCTAGCAGTTTTTCTGTGGTCCCTTGTGTAAGTTCTTTTGTGACGAAGTTGTACTAAAGCAACCCCTGATGAAAAGTGATTTTTTTTTTTTGATTTTTTTTTTTTTTTTAGCTGAAATACCAGGAAGCAAGTTTTATAACTATTATACAAATACTTGCACTTGAATCCTGATGATTACAATGAGAAGCACACCCAGAATTCACTGATGCCATGTGGTACATGAGTAATCTTATTAGAGCAACAAAAAGAGTGAATGCAGTTCTTGTAGAAAGATGTATCTCGCTGAGTAATTTTGAGCAGAGAATAAATTTCAGGAAATCTTCATCTTTTTGCAGAACATGAAGTTTTTGACACAAATTTACACATAAGTTGTGTTTTATACTCAGAAGTTTGCCAGTCTGAACACATAACAAAGGGAGTTTTATTGCATTTGAAAGTTCAATTATAATTTATTGGGAATAAATTTATGCTGTTACCTCAATTATCATTTCTCATTTCTTGGATGCAAAATCCCATTTCACAAATCGCTAGTCCCTTTTAGGACTGAATAGAAAATACATCTGGTTTAATTATAGGAACCAAATAGGTATTTGGGACCATCTTGTATTGCCTGGGGAAAAGAATAAGCAGAGAAGGGAAGACAAGAAAGATGATAATTGCAAAAAAGAAAAGCTAAATAACAATTGTAATCATTTCAGATTGAGTGAGAACCCCAAATTGTGAGGTGGTGAAACATTTATCTGGATCTTTTCATTAGCCTTCTTGTTTCTGAGTCTCAGAAGTCATGCCTGAACCACAGCATCATCTGGCTGTTAGTAATGGAGACACACCATGCTGCTAGCAGTGAGTCCAGGTTGGTGGATGAATCCCAGTTCATTTTCCCAGTTTAAGGTTGTTTGACAGAGGACATCATCAGAACCAAGGAGCCAATGGAGGAGTCCAGGAGACACCAAGGACTGGCTCTCCCAACATTTCAGAGGGACTTTAACAGCCCTAACCCAGAGAAGCTTTAAAACACATCCGTAGAGTCATGAATCTGCCCATGCCTGTCGGAAGCAATAGGCTGATAAAAGATGGTCTTTCAAAGTGGCTGATGATTGAACTATGATGTTTGTATGAAAAACAAACAATATGGTCAGATAAGCATGACCAGGATATGGTGATTACCTAGATACTCTTCCATCACCATCGATTCCTTGCTAGCCATAGGGTCAGTCATCCCTCGTTACCTGCTGCTTCTGCATGCATGAGCTCTCTTAGACAACCTGAAACACATTTCAAAAACCAAATACAACTTGACTTTGAAATTGCAAAATTGTTTACAAACTTATACAAACAGACAGACAATTCTCACCACTTTAAAGTTTTAATGATAACTACATTAGTCATCACAGTTACTGGTTTAAAAATGGCCGATTTGGAAGATTGTTTTTTGCAGGCTTGTGGTTTCTGAAGTGCAAAATTTACCATGTAAACCTGGTAAAAGGAGAAAACAAAACAATACTTTCAACCACTAAAACACAATGCAATTGCTTTTTTTTTTTTTTTAACCTTTTTAGGTAGATCAGAATTCTAAAATAGACTTACTTATGGCACCCAAGCAGAGCCTTTGATCAGCCTAGCCAGAAGGGGCAACTTTCTTTTATATAGAGTTTTTTGATGAGTGCACACATGCCATGTAACAGACAAAATGTGCCTGTACATAAATTGCTGTATTTTTAACTTGCTTTTGCAGGATGATCACAGGAGAGATTTGTGCATGTCCTTATTGGCAGAAGAGTAGCAATAAATCCTAAACAAGAAGCGTGATTGCTTTCCAAGAACTTGGCTGCAGAGCAATTGGAAAAAGGGCAGTAGAACAATGAAAAACATATTTTGAAGGAAAGAAGGTGACTGTAGCGACAGCCAAATCCCTATGGAGAATAAGATTATTGCAACTTAACTTTAGCAACTTCATTAACCAGTGCTTTGAATGCAGAATCTAATGTCCTGTCCTTTATGCCTTGATACAAACCCAAAGTGCTTTGTAAGGAATATGTTGTCTCTGTAAGCAAAGAAAGCTTGCATGCAGTGACTCAGTTTAGTTTTCTTTTTGGAGTTCAAAGAAGCTCTCACCAGTTCAATAGCTGAAAAAAAATTTTCCAAGAATGGAATTGGCCATTACTTCAGATGCAACAGGGTGCTTTTAAGTAGTTTTTAAAAAAATGAGATTCCTTTCAAGCCTGTAACCATTTCTTTCTGGGGAAAAATAAAATCACAAAGAGCCCAGAATATTTCATTATATTCTAATCAAGGAAACTTGGAAATCAGGATTCTTCAGGCCTTTGTGAAAGGAATGAGTAAGCCTGAATGACTTCAAGGTCTCCTTTTACAAAAGGGACTTATTTCTATAGCCATACCTGGCTTAGAGCAAGTGTGGGTACGTGTGTAGAATGGGCTTGAAATATCTTTCCATGTTTTTTAATAGGAGGGCTGATGCACAGCAAGTTAGAGCTGCTGTAGCTGTCCCTTGGTGGGCACTTGGTTCTTCTGTTGTTCTCCCTGTTGCCCACTACACCAAGTCATGGGCAGCAGGTCTTGGGATGTGGCAATGCTGGAGAAACCAAGAGCTCTTCCATCCCAGCTTCTGTGCTAAAGAGAGGACTATACCCTCTCGTGTGCTGTTGCTGTGGAACTGTGATTTTATAGCCTAATTGCTATCTAGCTTGTTGGGTTTGTAGGCACTTGAAAAAATATTTAGTACTGAGTTATGATGATCTCTCAGGTTATTAACACATAGAAGCTATTAGCTGGTAAGATTACTAGTACAAATGTTAACTATGGAGGTTTGACTAGAGCTACTTCTGCTCCATTAACCTCATGTGATTGCTTTCCTCAAGTGCAAAATCGTAAATCTAGGAAGAGACTGCCTGTGTTTGTTATCAATATGTTCCTTTTCTGAGACGGTTTTAACTTAGTGGTGGTGAAATTGTCTACTCAGAAAGGAGTTTTATATCTATGTCTTGTATAAATACTGAATTTTGTGACTGTATCTAACTTTTTGTATTAATTAAGAATAATTTTGTGACTGTATCTAACTTTTTGTATTAAGAATATTCTGTTGTAACTTAGGCAAAAATGTCTGAAAGAGGTGGCTTTAGGGATACCCTACTGAGTGTTACCAGACCAGCAGCACTTGGACCAAACTAACACATGTGTCTGTAAAGAACAGCTCCCTAATGAAAGCTTGGATCACAGTCTTGCCCTGAGATGGGTCCTGCCACAAGTGCCCATGCCTGTCACCAGCGAGTTGGTGGATGGCTGTGTGCTGCCCCCCTTTGAACGTGATGAAGAAGCAGCAGCTAAAGAGGAATGCAACAGCTCTGACTTTGCTGTTTCTAGGCCCTGGGGGTATGTTATACCTGTTTGGTGACTGACTTTCTTCCTTTTTCTTTTATATCTACACAGTACAATGGGTTACTACTGAAAACAAACCAAAACAAAAAAACCCAAACCCCTACCCCCCAAAAAACCCCAACAAACCCAAACCAACCAAACACAAAAAACCCCTCCACTTCATCATTTCAGTCTTACTTCTTGGAAGATGGGCTCCCTTTCCAGGTACTGCTTTGCTAGCTAGGATCTGCTAATGATCTCTCTTTTCCCAGCTCATAAGATGAACATCTTCAACACTTGCAGTGAAGGCTCTGAAGCCCCGATTGTGTGTTCAGACTTATTAATACAGATGTGCTCTGATCTTCATAAAGCCCCAAGCTGACTGCTAGGATGTAGGCAGGGTCCTTCTGCATGTGTAGAGACAGAGGTGGTATTTTTATTGCTTGGCTGACCTTATGTGTTTAGGCATGTAGCTGATTTTTCTCCTATACTATTTTTACACCAGTGTTACTCTGTGAATTACTTCTGGTTTGCATTGATCCAAAGAGAGCTACTGAAGCTCTAATTTAAGTGCGAGTAGTGGTGCTAAAGTCAATGGAATTATTTTCATGGCGAAAATATCCATGAAATCATATCAGGATCCATATCAGTGCATTGAAAAAATTTCATAGCAAATTGTTTTATCAAAGCAGTTACTGTCTTTAGAAAATATTAGTCAAAACCAGCCAAATAAAAAGGATTCCCGTTCTTTTAGGAAGTACTACCCTTCCATCCTTATTTTTTTTCTTTGTCAATGAAAATGGTAGCTAAGGATCTAACTCATGCTCATCTATGAGATGTTCCCCTGATTCTCTATTTCAAAAATATTCTGTATGCTATATGACTTTTCTGTGTGGCAGTGCATAAGAAGAGAATCAGTTGCTTCTTATTTTTACAGGCACCTATTCTAAACAATAGTAAGATGATATAATCCTAATATTTCTTTAAGACCACAGGATGTGAAATTAAATTAAAAGGCCAAGAAAATAAAGAACCCTGCAGTTTGATTACACTCAGCTGGATTATCTTTGTAATTATTTTGCTTGGAGGATTTAAAAATGCATACTGCTTTGTGAGAAATACTAAGCAGGGAAACCAAAATTAAAGTAAACATTCTAAAGAAAATATTGCAAAGATGATGGGTATTTTATTTCATTAAAAGAAAATAATCCCTAGAGTTGCCTGTTAAAATGAAAGGATGGAACAAAATGCAGGTGAGGGGGAAGATGGATGAGGCTGTGAAGTCTGTAGAATTGGCTCAGCTGCTTCTAGTTCATATAATGTCTCTTCAAATGTAGTCGAAGAAACTGTCACAAGCATTTATTAAGGGAAGAAGGGCAGGATGAAAGGAGTAGAAATACCCACAAGTACTTGAGACTCAATTCAGACCTGGAAGAGAATAATGCAAATAATATTAATGAAGGGCAGGCGGCTGGCTGTGCTCTAGGAGGAAAACAGGTACTCAAAGCAACTGCTCTGTGGCACAACAAAGGATGAAAAATTTGTATATCCATAACTTCCAGCACCTAGAAGCATGTTTACTGTGCATGAGTAGTCCCATGGACTTCACAGGGGGACTGCTTGGTGGCTGGAAATGCAGCTGGTTTGGCCTCAGGGTTCAGTCAGTTCTCACTGCTGCAATGCTGCTTCAGGCAGCAGAACTGCACAGATATAACTGGAGTGAAACAAACTACTAGCAGCCGTTGGGAAAGGCTTGTTATGTCATTTTGTCCCCTGTCCTCTAGGCACTTTTTAAGGTTTGAAACAGTTTTGGTATAAAAATGACTTGATTTATGGGTCCATTTCTCAGAGATTTTTTGCAGTCCAAAAAAAAAAAAAAAATCTCGATTTTTCTGGTTAAATCTTCCTTACTCTAATCTCCTTACCTTATAATCCCTTTTCTAGGGTTTTCATTCTCCGGGTACTTTGTTTCTCGTCAGTTATCTTGCCAAGTTGAACAGCTTTGCTTGTCTCCTCCTTCCAGCTTGTCAGCTTGGATGGTCTGCCTCGAATTTTGTGCAGCTCACTCCCAGCGGTGAGTTCCGAGGAGGTGTGCCTAGGAACAGAGTTAGTCCTCAATCCACTCCTCCTCCTGGCCCACTTCATAGTCAGCTGAAAAAGCTGGTCAAACAGGGAGGGACTCTAGGGCAGAGGCAGTACCAAGGAGGGGGCACATCAGGGTATTTGGGTAGTTTTCATCAGTGAGGTTGGTTATGGGGTTCCCTGTTGCCCTGAGGATGCCAAAGAGGCAGTTAATAAGCTGTAGCAGCTATTTTTGCATTGATTGAGTATTCTCTTGGGTCCCATTGGATGCATGATTTCACTATGAGCTTGGCTTTTCCTGGTAGGCTGAAGTTACATTGCAAGTTCTAGAAGTTACCTTATTTTTGGTACAGTAACTCTTTTGCTTAACTACTCAAACACCCAGTCTCTACCTTGTGTGGACATGAAGCACAGTGACTGCTGGGATGCTGTGTACTAGGTCCCAATGCTCCTGGGCCATTCCCCTTTTCCTAGCATTGTTCTCCCAGTGAATAAATTTGAGAGGTTTTGTTTCCTCTCTCTATTGCAGTAGTCTACATTTTTTTTCTAGATTGAAATTCCCATATTTTATTATTCCCACTTTTCTAATCTTTCTAGTTTATTTTCCCTGTCCTCTGATCTGAGACCACCTTTGAATTTGATAAGTCTTTGATGTACTGTTTAAAACATATTTAATTAAATGTCAGTTTACTGGACACATCTAAGGCTTTATGTATTTTCTTTCTTGCATTATCCTTGATTGTCCTTTGGTCAGTGTTTAGTCTATGTGACAAGGCTCCTATCTAAAATGACTGAAACTAGTCTTTTTTTTTTTTTTTTTATCCCCATGCATATGTTAGGGAAAACCTTCATGATTCTATAGGAAGTCTTTATTTACAATGAAAGCTTTAGACTCTGCCTGACTGAGTGTGCTCCCTCATTTCTATCTAGCCATCTAGTGTGTCCCAGGAAGGGGACACTACCTGCCAGGAGGCTGGAGAAATGCCGTGACAGTACAGTTGTTTTCACTTGACAGCATCTGCATAAGGCACTGGTGGAGCATCTCATCTTGTGGAGAAAGTAAAAAAGAGAGAAATGCAGCTGGAAGAAGAGGAGATTCAGAAACAAACAGAAGATGGCAATGATGCCAAGTGAAAACAACACCAATGACTCCTCGGTGACATTTCCATCAAAATACCCCCATAGCCAGCGTAAAGGGAACCGATACCTTTAATAAGCAGATGAGTTGGGAAGAATGGATGCTGGACTACATCATCATTTAGCCAAGGTTGCCAAAATACCTGTGAAAGAGATTATATATATTTATATATATCTCTTATTGGTGCTGTTCAATGCTTGTCATTCTATTTTGGGTTTCTGCTGATTTCATCTTCTCATTGTTTTCCTTCCTGCTCCCTCATAGTTTTGTGGTGGTTTTTTTTTCTTACTGGGTGTGAAGGTTGTTCAGCCAATGTGCCTTTTTTCATCATCTTTACCTTTGGTAGTTATAGATTTTTTTTTTTTAATTTTTTAATTATTTTTTTTCCCCGGTGCTCTGAGTCTCCATGAAGTTGGTTGCCTTTGGTCCAACAGGAGAGATTCTAGTGATAAGCATGCTGGAAATCAATAGAGTTAGCTTGTGCAGTGGCGACCTTGCTACTTGCATGGCAAACCTTTCTCCAGCAGAATGCCAGTGAGACCTCTCCTCTGCTGAGAAGCATGGTACAACAACGCAATTGCTCACCCTGCAAGTTTTGCAGAGGAAATTTTACTTGGCTAACAGTTATGGAAAATTAAGAGAATCTGAACACTCAGCCTTAATCTTCTCACTGTTAAAGGATGAATAGTTGTCCAGTGCAACATTTGGAAACAATGAAAAAACTTACAAATACAGGAGTTGGGACTAATCTATGAATAAACCCTCTCTGCCTCTCCATAGCAATTCCACATCTACGTTTCATCTCTGAATCATGATTTTGTGTTTTCTGAGGATGCCAAGTTATAAATCAAATGCTGACTGATAATTCCTCATCAAGCACACATCTGGGAAAGTTTGTGATTTGTTTATTTCAGCAGCCGAGTTTTAGAAAGAACTATCCAGATGACTTGGGTATGGTGTAAGCTTCTCTCAAGGTTATAGTACACCTTTCCTGGGAGCCTTTTGCATTTAGTGAGCATCTCCTTTCACTAGTTGCTCACTGAGAGACAGGAATGGTTCAGGGATTAAAAAAAATCCACCTTTATCTCTCTGGTTTGGAGAGCTGGTAATATAAGAACAGAATAGTTTTTGGAGTAAAGCTCCTTCTTACTGCATGTCATTGACTGACACTGAATAGCAGCAGGTGCCTATGGAAAGGCATGGATGGAAAGATCCTTCCCCCAGCTTATCTTTTTAGCTTCCCACACTATGGACTTCCTGAGCAGAAGGTGGCTTTACCTTGTGGTATTTAATAGAGGGATCTATCCTTTATGAATTACTTTAATCCTTTTTTTGACCACATCAATAATTTTGGCCTGAGCAACTTCCCGTGGCAATGAGTTCCGTCGTGTAACAAAAGCATGCAAACTTCCCCATGTGTGTACTTCATGAGGAACTCTCAGCTGATGTGTGACTGATGTTTTGGCAGCTTCAGAAAGCAGTCATTGTGAAGATGCAGAAGTGTCTTGGAGGGGAAAGAAAGGGAATTACCCACACATCCATCAAATACTGCTGATTTTTTTTTTTTAATGCATTGATTTCATTGCTTCTGCCCTAATTTCTGTTGTTCATGATTTTATAATTTTATCACAGCCCCTTAGACCTTTCCACCTGGAGAAAGGCTACTAAGTCTATCATCTCTGTCCCTTTCCATCTTCTAATTCTGTATCCTTTTTGAAATGGGTGACCAGCACTACACAGCACGTGTGCTCTGTGGGCAGCGGCACGGTGATGCTGTCTGCTTTGTCCTTTGTTCTTGTTACCATCTTAACTTGATGTTTGTTTGCTTTTTCTTCACTGTCATAAGTATTCATTACTGGTCCTACTGACAGCGACCTCAGAAATTTGTTTCCTGAGCTGCAATGTTTTATTTGGAGTCCATCGTTTGGTGTATGTAGTAAGAGTTGTTTTCCTTCACATGCAACACCATGCTGTCTGACACAAAATTTGATCTCCTTTTTTTTTTTTTTCCCCCCTCTATCTCTAAGTGATTCAATACTACAACATACTCCTGCAACTATTCACAGGCTGATTTTGTTACAACTGTCCTGAAGAAATTAATCTTGGCAGCAAATGTCATCTTGCTATTTATCTCTTTTCCAGTCCACTTATGAATACACTGAATAGTCCAAGTCCTATCGCAGATCTCTGTGGCACCTTGCTCCACTGTCAAGTTCTTATCCTTTATTTCCTATCTTGTCAACTGCTGCTGACTCACAATAGGGTCTCCTTTCCAGAAGTGGTTTAGTTTAACAATTGTTGGGGAAGATCACTGCCAAAAAAACACCATTCAGAAGCGTGAAAAGCCACCTGCCCAAGCAGCTTTGAATACAGCCAACTTGCTCCAGAGGCGGAGAAGAAAAGCAAAAACCTGTGAATGGGAAATGTTGGAATTTGCCAGCTGATGGCAGTATTCGAAGGAGCCATCCCTGTGACATCTGGTGACTGGCAGAAAAATCAGTGTTGCACCAAAATCTGAAAGACAAGGTCCCTGGTGAACACTGTTAAAATGGGTGCTGTTTGAACCTACCCATCAAATCTCTGACCATCTGAAGGTCTTGTAAGGTCAGCGATCACTTCTAATGCCATGGAGGAGATGGTACATGCCAATAGGCCACTGGCAACAATGCACTTTAAAAAATAAACCCAACCCAAATCTCCCATCCTGCCCCAAACCCTGCCAGTCCTGGGAGAAAGAGAAAAAGGTGTTTTCAGGTGATCATTCTTCAGGACCTGTACACTAAATACTTGCCTCTGTCTGTGCATATGTGCACAGGATCAGCCTCATTCATCAGACAGCCTAATCTGAAATCTCTAGCAGATCTTGGGACGTTTGTTATTCTGGCTCATGCAGACCTCCAGCTGCAAAATGTTTATTTGGCTGTGAAAAGTCTATGAAGTAACAAGCTTTGATGGATTCAGCGTATTATTTTCTCTTCCTTTTTTGGGATGCTGTTTGCCTCCAGCTCTCATTGGGAACACATCTCTTTTTCTGTATATCATAAATACTCGATGCCTGGAGTGACTGCCAATGTGTGTAGCACAGGTATGAGCTGTGCTCTGCTCACAACCCCTTTTGTGGCAGTCTGCACTGCAAATGGATTGCCTAAAAATAATGGTGTGATAGGACTGCACAACACTTCAATGTTTAACTTTGCTGTGATTTCAAGTTGCTAATAGTTTATTCTTGCTCATTAGCAGTTTGAATAATACCCTGATAATAGTTTATTCTTGTTCATTAGCAGTTGAATAATACCATGACACTGGGATTATTCACGGAGACAAGTGAAGGAAGTAAACTCTGGCTTCGTGAGCATAGTTGGGAAAGCTGATAGAGAAATATATTATTTCTTGGGTGACCTCTCTAAGACCTCTCTGTGGTGGTTGGTATAAACAAACTGCTAATTGGAAAATTTAGAACAAATAGAAGGCAGCTTTTAAAAACTTATGCATGTGCTATGTAAATGACCCTTCCAAATTGAAGCTCAAGTCTATATGTTACAGATCTTTTGCAAGGGGATTGTTTGAATATATTTTTAAGCAAACATTTGCCAGCTGTGTGCAGGCATGAAGCTTGTTTAGAAGCCCAGAAATATTTTACAAGGTGAGGACAGAGCATGCTTTTGTTCGGAGTCTCCGGCCTAAATTTTCAAAAGTACTTAGTGATTTCTTTTTATATTTTGTTTTCTAGATACAATGAGTTGAGAAGGAATTAAAATTGGGAATGAATTCCTAGATATTAAACTCTAGATATTAAAATGTATGTTCAGTGCAAGGAAGAGCCAAAAGTGAGAGGTCTGGCATGTCAATTTGTTGACAGAGGCAGTTTGACCAATTGCTGATCAGTGAAAGTAAATGCTTCAAACCTCTCAGGCTATTGCCTGTGTTATACAAAATGTAACTTTTTGGGGGTTTTTTTAAGTACTTCAAGGGCCTGGCACTTAATTCCAGCAAATAATTGTGGGAAGAGCATTTTTTAAGGAGGTTTTACTTGTTTCGTTAAAAATGTGATGAGATTTGCAGACACTTCTTCGCTAATGTAGATCTGCACCATTGGATCTTTTAATCTGGGTTGATTGCAAATCACAATGAATGTGTGTTTTAAAAAACACCACAAGTGATGTATTAACTTCTCTAGTATCTCCTTGCAGATGAAGTTTCATTTGATCTTAGTAGTTGAAGTGCAGCTGGAGGATAAAGCTAATTTTTAGGATTGCATAATTTTGCAAAGAAGAGAATTTTGCTCTTTATAAGTCTTACTGTTTTCCTCTGGGGACAGGGAAAAGGGAGAGGAACAACTTGACAGGAATCAGTTGTTTTGATTTAAGAGAATGTGAGGAAATGGCATCTTCCAATAAATACAGATTTTATTAAAGTTGAATACTGTGACAAATAGTTTGGACTTAGAACTTCAGATTTGGTATGTAAGCAGAGCAATTCCACTGAGACTCGTGTGCATTGCTAAGATTAATGAAATATAATTTCTAAAGAAGGGCAATGATTCACTGAGTAAAAATAGGCAGTATCTTAAAAAGCTTGTAAACACAACTATTAATTTTAGGACTAGAATCTTATACCTTTGTCTTAGTCTGAGAATAATGCCACTGCACTCCATGACACTGTTCAGTGGGTACCAATTTAGCTCTTAAATAGATTTTAAAATAGATTTTGAACGTGGCCCCAGTTGTGTTTTTGTGTGTTCCGTCCATCCTTTGAAATATCTTCGATACTTTTACTATGTAAAATATTAATCTCTTCCATTTTAAGCCATCCTTTACAGCACAAATGCTGCTTTATACATTTGCTGCAGTCCTTTAGTAATAACAACTATAAAGGAGCCACAGCTGACATGCCTCTCCTTTCTACCTACTTACCTTGGGGTTTTGCAGTCTAGAAAGTACTCCCTGGTTTGAGTCACTAAAAAGATCCTGTGATTTTTTTTTAAAAATTTTTTTTTTTCCTTTCTTTTGCCCCTGCCCCCCCTGCCCCTGGTGTTGATTGTGCTTCAGGCTTAATCTGATGCTGTGCTTCACTCTTGATTGGAAGGAAGGTGAATGACTTTCCTCTTCTCTTTCATAACCTCAGGTCTTGTAATTTTTATTCATTCTTTTCAGTGTCAGAGAGGAACTTTCTTGGACTTGACACAGTTTTGTGGTGATTGTCCCAACAGCTCCTGTCCTATTACACTGTCTTCATCTGCTGTATGAAGCATATATCTGTGGGGTTTTTTCAAAAGAATGAAGCCTCAAAATTTGGGCAGAAGCCAAAGGCTCAATTCAAGCTCCAATGGTATTAATTTTTATTTAATGGAACACAGCAAAATCACCATCATTTGCTGTTGAACCCACTGGCCATGAGTGTATTTAGGTTTGGGTTTTTTTTTTCAAGCTAAAAGCACAAGAAAACATATTTGGGTGCCAGCTCCTTTCACTTTTGACAAAAAAGCCAAAAGCCCAGCTTCCTGCTTATGCAGGAGTATTAGTAATCTCTTTGTACCAATGAGGTGAGCACAGAGATCACAAATACCGTTTGCTGTGGTCTGTCTGCATCAGTGGCCTTTCCAGGCTGGAGCAAGCAGGTGGTAGGGCAGAGTAGGTGTAGAGACTTGCCTGAAAAATTCATCAAAAGCTAGAAGTCATGTACAACGTGAAGAGCGTTACAAGTTTTCAGTTCTGGACTGTGAGTGATGATGTGCACTGGCACAGATATGAGCCTTGACCACTCTCAGCCTCTAGGCTCTCTATGAAGCCTTGTTTTATTTTCCTTGTTTAACTGATGTTCTTTAAACAATAAATAGACCTTTTTTTATTCCTTTGGGGAGTGGACAGATACAATCAGAGCCGTAGAACTATGTGAAGTCTATAGATTTTTTTAATTTTCTCCTCAACTTTTCTATTTACTGTTTTTTACCATTCTTGAAGTGTCCCAAACCTCTCTTTTTAGACTAAAGACAAGAATCCTTTAACTCATCTCTATACAATAACTGCCTATAGAAAGAAGCTAGTTGACCAGACTGATATCTGGATATTTAAAATGTAATCAACTGCCTAGACTTCCATGACAAGATCTGTAACAACTGGTGTAGACCTGATGGTAATTTGTGCTCTGACTCTACCTTGTTTTTGAAAAATGAAGCAGTATTATTTGATCAGCAGCTCTCTCTCTGACCAGGGGTATTCCACACACCACCCATTACAACGTAGTGAGACAGGAATTTCCATCAGGACGTGACCTGTGATTGGGAGCATGGTATCATTTATAAATGTTCCTGTCTGTAGCTACCTACGTCTGCCTGTGGTGTTATTCCACATGTTTTTCATGAAGACCTAATAATATTGTGTATCTTCTAGTTTTGCAGAGGCTTATTCCTTTGCCCAGCTGTGCTCTTTTTAGAAGTTGTTTGGAAAAGGTCTTTTCTCTGGTAACTGTTTAATCAGAATTGAACCATTAGTCACATTGCTGTGCAGCCATGCAGGGTAAGGTGTTACCGAGTGCTGTGGTCTTGTCACCTCTGCAGTCCCTTGCAGAGAAGCAAGCCAAATACAGATAACTTGCTACCTGGCCTCCACAAGGCAAAGAAAATGCAGTTTCAGGTGAGCCCCTCTCGCTGCTATAGTGGTTAGCAAAGACCAGGACTTGTCCTCCTCTGCAGCAGCTGTGCAGCCCCTGCCCCTTCCTCTGGCTGAATATTAAAGTTGTAATCCAATCCTTGATGGATCTAACTCCTGTTTCTTTGTCCTGGCTTTGTTTGCAAGGCAAATCAAGCTGCATGGGGATTGTCCAGTGCCTTGAGTTGTTTGAATGTTTGCAGCCCTCTATAATTTTGAGTAAAGCTACCCGAGAGGATGCTGTAACTTCTGTCATGCTGCACCTTGTACATTGTGGCACTGGCTTTGCACCCTTTGCTGCCAGCCAAGGTGCTGCAAGCCTGGGAAGGGGCAAAGCAAGAGGGTTCAGTGGTGTGGCCCCTCTGGAGAACAAGAAACTTCTGGGCCTGGGAGACATAGCAGGGACCTGTAGCTGTTTAAGAGGGGGCTGGGTGGTCAGTGAGAAGGTGAGCAATATTCTAACCATGAGTAAATCCTGCACCTGGAAAGAGGATTTCAGGAGACGGAAACTGGAGTGGGAGCAGGCCACCAAGATCCATTTTGTGTATCCCAGCTCTTTAGTTTTTTTTTCATCTTGTAAGTCGTGGTAGAGAAGGCTAGAGAACAGAATGATCCCTATTACCAGTTTGAAGTGCTGGGGTCTGAGCCCCGAGCCCTGAATTAAGATTGACATATGGGTGGTCCCCATGGTCCTTTAAGAGGAGGGGATGAGTTTGCCTTTTGGCTTTCCTCCAAGGTGCAGCCAGCCTTGTAGGGAAAGCCCCAGGTGCCCTGCATTGGGTCAATGAGTGCCAGGTGTCCTGCTGTGGGGATAAAAGCTGGGACCCCTTGCAGGAAGGGTGCAGTGTCTGTCTGTGAAGTGGATGCACTTTGCAGAGTTTCCTGTTGGGGAAGGACCTCCTGACTCTCCCTGCAACTGGGCCCCAGTCAGGTTTGGCATTTGCAAACGGGGGCTTTGTGGGTGAACGATATGTGTCTACTTCTATCCTATGTGATCAGCCTATTGACTTGGTTGTCTCCCATCTCTTCTATGGGAGACTTTGTTTCTTTGTTTATTCCACCTGTTATTGGTTGTGCTGTGTCGTTCCTGGGGTTGCTGGGGTTGATGTCTGTTATGTGTGATCTGTTTGACTTGTTTGTACCCCCAGTGATCCCCCATATACTGACTTTTTTATGTGCAATAGAATCTGGTTACTGGTTTGTTTTGCTGCTGGCTGCGTCCTTTGTGCTACGCCTAGTGATTGGCAAAACACAGTTTGAGTCAACTGTTTAATCTTTCATGGTCAATATCTCTTTGCAACAGACCTGTGTTCTGTAAAGCAGCTGAACTCAACAATCTAATAAAGGGAGTATTAATGCAGATGTTTCTGTTGCATGGAAAACAAAACATGCAATTTAGTTCACTTTTGTTGTAGACCTGCATGTGTTTTTTATTTTCTGTGCATAAATCAACATATTTTATTTGTTTTGTTGTAATTTGTAATACATGGATCTGTGTATTCTACAGTAACTTACCCTAATTATTCAGGAGTCATCCCTTATTTAATTGTTATGACTAATTTTTCAGCCTGGTTCTTCTATTAGCTGTGCCATGTAAGGAAGTGAAAAATGTGTGTCATCATGAATTATCTTATGGAGCAATCATGATTAATGCCACACTAATGTCCAAGCAGATCAAGGAACATGATGCTCTGTGCTTACATGTGAAAGGGAATGTGTGCATACCTTAAAGTTGATAGTATCTTCCTGCAAAGTTTATAACCTTACAAACTCTCATAATTTGCATTCAGCAATAGTTAAAAGCATATAGGTATGAAAATCCTTATGTAGGCACTTAACCTTCCCCTGCAAAGTTAGCTGCTAGCAGCTATGTTGACAG
This sequence comes from Podargus strigoides, assembly GCA_028020825.1. Taxonomy (NCBI): domain Eukaryota; kingdom Metazoa; phylum Chordata; class Aves; order Caprimulgiformes; family Podargidae; genus Podargus; species Podargus strigoides. The sequence goes on along the minus strand of CM051626.1, from coordinate 6,136,923 downwards.
CTCAGTAATTTCACAGAAGTAGCCATTAGTGTTTCCTGTCCTCCTTATGAACTTTAAAAATATTCATTGTTTACTCCTGATGGTAGTAGTACAGATGGAGAATCCTTTGGTGCTTCTCAGTATTGGCTAGCACAACGAGTGGTGATGCAGTCTCTTCTCTGAGCAACATAAAGCCTAACTAACTAATCTGCAGAGCACCAGGGTAAGGAGAAGCACATTGCATGTGGTTACACAGGGGGGGTCTGAGCAAGTGACAGCAGCAGACTGCAGGTCTCTTGAGACCTGTTAAGTGTCACATTCGCTGACCTCAGCTCCCTGTTGTAGCAGGCACTTGCAGCCCATGAGGTTAATTCATGTTATCTCACCTCACCTCTTGGCTGTAACCTGCAGAGAAAATTCTCCTCTCATGCAGCAAACTTCTGCTTGTTTGAATTCTTGCAAATATTTCTGCATCTGTGAAAGCATTTTACCATAGTTACCATGACATGATGTTATAGGAAAAAAGTGTATGTTGGTTGTAGAGAGCTGTTTGTTTCCTACAAACAATTTACCCAAGCAGATTAAGATCTGAGATTTTCCGAAGTATAAATATGATAAGGTACAGTGGAAAACAAGGGCTCCTGCTACTGTAGCTGCCTATTGAACTCACACTAAATTGGGATGGAACATGCTGGCCCACCCCATATGAAAGCAGTGGGATTCAAATGCTTGTTGATGAAAAACAAAGTCATTTGCATGAAAAACAAAAGAGCTTCTCTGGAAAACACTGAAGAAGTGACTGTTATGTGGGAACCCACAGCTTTTTCTTTTTTTCCCCCTTTATCCATACCTAAGAATTTATCCAAGAATATCATTCATCTGTGATATTATGCTCCAAACAATGAAGCTCCTTCCTTCCATCAAATTTAAGATTAAATGTTTTGTCTCTGTACGAAACGTGCAGGTAAAATGTTACCTCATTCATAAAGAGCAGCAGAAATGAGTGCTGTGTTGAGACACTATTACAAGTGGGAAAGCCAGCTGAAATATCACCACTCTAGCCAAAAAAACCCCAACCAAAACAAGTCAATGTGCACCTTGTTTAAAACAAATGGTTTCAAAGCTAAACTTAATAATTTGGTGATGTGCATGCATTCCAGCAACACAAGTCACACACTGAAATAGCAATGTAGGCTTTCACTGTCAGCTGGCTTAAAGTTTCCTCATCTTGACTTGGATTTGTGCTGCATTAATTGGCTTTTCAGCTGCATTTATAAACTGCAATCAAAATACTTGGTGGCAAAAATAGTAAGTTAAAGATTGATAAAGCAGAAGTGAATCACAGTTGTGACATGGTTTTTCACTCATGCTGATGTTTCTCCTAGTCACAGCACGTGACTGCTTGTCCTGAATTCAGTGGTGACCCCACGCATCAGAGGCAAACAGAAGGTACAGAAGGAAGCAAAGAACAGGTTGGCTTCATTAACAGCCTTTTGTCTCACAAAGGGTTTTGGGGGGGTGCTGGAAAAAGCCAGGACTCTGCAAGTTTAATATTGTCACTGCATTTAGTGGATTGTGCCTGTGCTCAGAGCAGTGAGTGGGTTTCCCCTCTTTTTAAGTACAGGTATGACTTGTTACTAGTAACTTGTTACTTGTTTATTACCACCTTGGCTTCCATGAGGCTGTATCAAATACTGGCATGTAATGAAAAAAAAAAAAGTGGTGATAGTAAGTTTTATTTGCAGCTTGCTCTTTTAAATGGTTTGCATGTTTTCAGACAGTTTAGTAATGTTAGGGCTGGCTGAGCTTTAAATCCACACAGGTGTCTCCCTGTGATCTGTATAGATCGTGAATATATAGCTTCCAGCAATAATTACTGCTAGTGAAATATGGAACTAATAAATGTCTCCAGTTAGCAGCAAATTGAAGAACATATTTTAAATAGTAAGAATATTGTTTGAACTCCCATAAGAGTAACAGCATGTATCTGTAGACTTGGTTAATAAATAATTATGGCGTAAAATTAAACATATGGAAAATATTTCCTTTTCTGATTTATAACTTCGTTTAAACATTTAGAGACAATGTTCTTTAGTGCAAAGGAAAATAACTTGTGTATGGGCAGATTATTAAAGATATTTGGTTTTTCTTGTCTACGAATATGAATTTGTTCCCCAAACCCTCATGCATGGGAGAACATACATATGAATGGTTCATCTGGCTTCAAAGTAGAACACGTGTGACTTCAGAGTCAACCTCTGAAAGGTGACTTGCATGTAAAATTTGTATATAGTTTCAAGAATTCATCTTACATCGTTGTTCCATGAGGCAATCAGCTACAAGTCAGTCTGCTTTAAGAACTAGTCTGGGACCTGTTTCCAAAGTATATGAACACCAGCAGGTTTTGCCAGTTGGCAGCCTGGGACCTGAAATATCTGTTACTTTTTAGTGCAAGTACACCATGCTACAGTCTGTGATTTAGAAGTTAGTTTGCAAATCACTTATGAAAACTTTCTTTTGTTTCATCTTGTAAAACTTCATAATTCAGCTGCTGCCCAGAGTGTTGTTAAGCTTGAGGGTATTAAGTGCTGCAATAGTTTTGTTTTAAAAGCACAGTTTTAATGTGGTTTAGGTGTTTTCAACTCCAAAAGCATTCTTAGAACATGGAACATTTATCATTTCCAAAACAGGCTGAAATAAACTGTGGGGTTTTTTTAATAAAGCAAGTAACACAGCTCAGGCTATAAAATCTTTGAAGTTGAGGGATGTAACAGGCTTCCATATTTAAGACAAAATGTTTAGATGCTGCTGATGCTGAAGAGGGAATTCTTTCTTAAGCACTTTATCATCTGTTTAACTGGCATTCTGGCATCATTACCGTACATCACTCCCTGTCAAGTCAGGGTATTATTTTATTTGGTTTAGTGTATGTATTTATGCAGGCCATTGCACCTCCTGTATATGAATGACACCATAGACAGGGTTTCTTACCCTAAGCATGGCTAAGACAAATATCAGTGAAGTTGGATGGAAAATGTACAGCCTTAATAGATGTGCTGTTATGCCCTGTTGAATTTTGTTGTTGTATTTATTTTGCTCAGAAAGAGAAAACAAGTAATTAGCCAAGAAAGCTCACAGCTGCATTGCACACTCCCCTCTCTCCTATATACACACAGTCTATTGGTATACACAAAACTGGCACTAATGAAACATAAATAGATCCTTTTCCTGTGTGGAAAAGACTTTTAGCATTGAATGGAAATGAAAGCAAGAGGATTCTTTGGAAATCCTAGTTATTTGGGTTCCTAGTTTGGATTTTGGGCTCTAAAGCCCTGTGTGGTTCCATGGTGCAATGTCTCCATGGGTTTGCTTGTGAGGGGAGGTTGTTTAAACCTGTCAGGAGATGGGATCCTGTTTATGGATTTCTGTAGCCACGTTATTTGCTGCAAAAATCTAAGCTTGCATTGAAGTTCCTGTTTCTAGGTGGTGAGGGTTGTTAAAACCCTACCTGAGCCTTCTCAAACCTCAGTCAGAAGCATCCAGTCTGCTATTTGCCCGATGTTAGGGAAATTCTGAGGTAAATGGATTCAGGAGGTTGTTTCAGGAGGTACTCCATTCTTGTGCCTACACATGGCGGTTAAAAGAGCCTGCACTGATAATCCTGACTCCTCATGGGGACTGGACCATCACTGGGCTGGCTGCAGATGTGCATTACCCACCCCTCGATGGAGCCCCCGACCAGCCCTTCGTGAGGGCCGTGGTGAGCAGTACTGCTCCACTGCCTCGTGCGGAGTGACATGGCCCAGGCTGTGATATGGGCTGCCAGGCTGAAGAAGTCCTGGGAGTCACCAAGTGAATTTTGTCTTCTTTCTGAAAGCACTGTACCCTGGGTGTGAAATGACTTTTTTTTTCCACCCAAAAATTCCAGGAGAAACCTTCCTTTGCACAGATGCTTGAACAAGCAGCTGCAGCCCCTCCACATGCCAAACCTCCTTCTCCTCCCGTGGATTTCAGGCTGCATCTCCAGTGTGCTCCGCTTTCAGCAGCCACCCCTTGTTCTGGAATTAAAGCTCCTCTTCCTCCCAGCAGCCATGAAGCCTCCATCCATGAATCATGACTTTCCACCGCTAAGATCAAAGCCAGGTCCCAGGTTCTTTTGCTGTTATCTCCCCCCTATTTTAACTCCTCGCCTTGGTTCCTAAAAGCAGCACTGGGCGAGAGGCTTGGCAGACTCTGAGCAGTGCCTTTTGGCTGTTGCCCCGTGCTCCTCCGTGGCACCTGCGCCTCTCTCATTCTCCAGATAAAATAGCCACCCAGTTGCAGACCTGGCTGTACACCAGGTCTCAGCCACTGCCAGTCACGTCTGTTCTGTTCTCTCCTGCTTCTCTGTGAGAAATGCCATCACGTCCCCTGTCATTTCTTCACCTACAGTTACTCTTGAGTTTATTGTTTTGAGAAACTAAGAAGCAAGGCAATGAAGTCATGGCATTTATCTCTGTGCCTCCATAGAGTTTCTGGTCAGAGATGCCTCACGTTCCAGGCATAGCAGGATCTTCACCACGGTGCTCTGTGGTCTTCATGACCTTGAATAAAATTCAAATAGACTTTCTGCATTTTTTATTTTTCTTTTTAAGGGGGAAAGGTGATTTGGCTTCAGATAAGGCAGGATGGATTGGCCTACGTAAACTGCATGAAATGTGGCAGAATCCTACCCTTCAATACCCTCCCAGGAGGAAAAAGTTAATGAATTCCCCATTACTGTTCCCATAGAGCAACTCAGAAGAAAATAGTTTTCTTGTTTAGTGAAACATATTTCCTTTCTAATTCTTCTGTGCTTTTTTAGCAATTACCTTTCTGTTCAGGCAGTTCCTTAGCACCAATAGGAAGCCTCCTATTTGAACACCTTTGAGAAGTTCACGCAAGTGGTTAGGGAAGTGCTAGCTCGAGCTCAGCCACATCTTTCCCGTTATCTAGCAGAAACCCCTCCTTCAGGCTTTCTGCATGCTGTGTGGAATTTCCTCTTCTGTCTGGCTGAATTTTTGGAGAGCCTTAAATGTTGGCAGTGGCTCTGCAAAATTTTTCTGGGGAACTTGGTGGAAGTTGAGCTGAAATGGTGAATTATAATGAAAGCAAAGGACACAACATCGCATCATTCCCCATGAGACTCAGTTTCTGCTGTTCCTTTGCCAGCATTGTGGCTCTCTGTGTGTACCTGGGGCTGCTGGACCCCCAGCTCTGCAGAGCTGCTCTCAGTGAGTCCCTAAAGGTTTGGGCTCTTGAGGCTTGAACAAAACACCCTTGTCTCAGAAAACCTTCCTTTTCCAGGATGTGCACTCAGACTGCAGCAGGAAGGTGGAGGGTAGATATAGACAATGACAAATTTTCAAGAGGTTTCTTCTTCCTATAGGCAGGGGTATGGTATACAGGAATCACTAAAGTGACCCCCCCCAAACTGTTTGCATACAGTGGTGACACATCTGAAAGGTACCGGTGTCTAAGTTAGATAAACTTTGAAATGCCTAATTGTTCTGTTTTTCAAACGCACCCTCACAGTAATGTTCAGTGCTTTAATAACAGTTCCTTAGAAAGTTCAAAATGTTTTATATGTCATGATGCCAGAAAAAATAACTTGTAGGGAAACAAAACAAATATGTAATTCTTAATGGGAAAGGTCACTTCTCTATCCCTTCCTCCTACCTGCTGGAAACAGTTCTTTAACTGTGTGTATTTGGCTGTCTGAAGTGGTGCCCCCTCGAGCTTTTCTTTCCGCAACTCCCTTTTGACGTGGAGAATTTCAGTCTCTTATCACAGCTCTCAGTTCTTTTGTGTATGTGGAAACAGCTGTTGCCACATATTTATCGTGGGGTCCTGAGCAGCCCCGGTGTGCAGCCCAGCAGCAGCAGGGAAAGCCTCGCTGTACGGCGAGGGCAACCGTGGGTGCGTCGGTCCCCGCGCGGCTCGGGGAGCCTTATCGTGCTGGGAGCAGGGCCAAGCTGCGGGGAGCTCTCGCTTTGTTTTCTGTCTTCAGTGGGCTCCCGTCCCCACCAAAACTTTGAACCTAAAGTGCAGCACGCAGTCACGTAAGAAAAAAGCATCGGGGAAATATTGGATCGGGGATAAGGTGAGGACGCAGACTGGTGTTGAGATCTTAATTGTGTGTGCTTGGCAAGCTGATAAGGTGGCTGGAGTCTAATCAGAGACTGGCCAGCCGGCTGTTCTGGGGGACAATCGATGTCCCCGGCACACAATGGGAGGGAATTACGTACTTGCACAGAGAGAGGAAGCTTCCACTTGACAAAGTGGATATTTTTGCATGCAGTTATTCCCTTCCAATTTCGCCACTGCGTGTTGGCAAACAGACTGAAGATCTCTTTGAAGGTAGTCACAGGAAGGGAAGTTATAGAAAGGAAGCAAAATGGCTAATCACTGAGTAACTGGATTTCCATCCTGTCTGTGTATGGCACACGTGTGTTATATGTGCACACACAGAAATATGTGGTCACCTGTGTAACAGAGCTGCAGAGAATTGGTCCCCTTGCACTAATGGCTGAAACCACTTGAAATTCCTGGGGGAGACACCAGTAGTTGTTTTTTTTTTCCCAGCTGTGATTCTTCTTCCTTTGCTGCAGCCTTTCTTGGGGCTCTCAGCTGGCCCCACTGTGGTAAACTCCTGTTCTTACTTCTCTGTCTCAAGGTCCGTGAGCTCTTCTCCCAGAGCTATCGCCTCTCGTTTCCTCACGGTACAGCCTGACATGTAATAACCACCTTCTTTGTGCCTTTTGTGATGCTCGATCCCTGCACAAAACCCCTCTCTCCTTATTTCACCACAGGTGTCTCTTCAAGGAGCATGACCTTTTATCTCCTGCCACTTGATATGTTCACAATTAAAAATTAAAAAAACCCTGATGTTTTGCAGAATGCTACAAAAGACCACGAAGCTTTAGGACCTCTTGTAAATGTTTTACGACAAATACTACTGAGGAACCTTTTGAGCACACCTGCACTACATCTGGCTCTCCAGTGAAAGCTGAACTTGTTTGCCTGAAGTGTTTTTCTTTTTAATTATATATATAATTTGGACTGTACGTGCATTGTGTTAGGCACACAAGAATTGTAGGCAAATGTGCCTGAAAAGAAGTCACGTCTTGGACTGTACTACTGATCTCTACAATCTGGATATTTTTTTTGTGACAATAACTAGAGCCAGATGTCTGAGGAAGGTGTAATGCTTTGACTGTCCCATAATAAAATATTTGGGAAGGTGTTTTTTTTTTGTCACACTAGCCAGGGATCACTGGACAGCTGAAGTCCGATGCTTAGCACTGATTTTGGATGTGTTTGACTCAAACACCCACGCACACTTCCACATGCTTCCTAATAATTTGCCAGAGATACAGCCTAGTCCTACGTGCTCCCTCTGAGAAGCTGAACTGGCACACCAAGTGACCTTCTGCAGGCACCTGGATAAAGTAGCTAGAGAAGCAGCTAATCCTATTCTTAGCTCGGCATGTTAGTTATCTGTGAGAGGACAGCCTGCCAGAAATGTCTGGTGACATATTTGTCCAAGGGAGGGAGGTTTTTGCCAAGATGCTGTGGGTGCTGCTGTACGGAGTTGAGTTTAGAAGTTGAAAAATCTGTGAAATGTGAATTCAAAAACACAGCTGTTGTTAAAGAAATAAGGAGCTGTTCGCAGTAACACAGATATATTCAAGATACAGATATTTTTAAAAAATTATTTTTTAAGTATCAGGAAATTAAACAGTAAATGCTGCGGTGTCAGCCAAAGTTAACTCTACCTAATACTTTTGGCTTGGCCACCAGAGGTGGTAGCAAGCTGTATGTGCAGTTAAATGCTGTTTTTATTTCATTTCATTTTAAACTTAAAGCCCTTTATGCAGGTTAAACATTCTGGGACTTGTGCTTGACTGTCACCCAGCAGTTTCGGCTGTGTATGCGTAACCCGGCGGTGAGTACGTGTTACAGTTCTCCCTCTGTGCCTGGTCTGGAGCAGTTATAAATTTGTTAACAGCTTCAGGAGGAGAGCTTGGCTTCGCAGCTTGCCCAGAAGCAGCCTGTGCTTAGGGTCACCCTGCAGTGCCTTTGCTGGCTCAGGATGGCAGCTGCTTACAGATGCTCGTCAGATTTTTTTGTAAGCCACTAAGGAAAAAAACAAACTAGCAATTTAAGAGTAATGCAATACCTGGCAAACAGCTGCTCTCTGTTGTCTGAAATGAGGGCTGCTTCACTGCAGGGCATTCAGTCTGCCCTGGGCTCTGCCAGGCATCCAGTGCGGTCCTTTTTCAGACACCCACCCCACACTGCTGGGGACTCCTCTACCAGGAGCTCCCCGACAGGACATACAGCTTGTTCACTCGCTGTGTTTCCAATAAGCCCAAAGTCAGATGCTTAAATCAGGTGGTGTGAAGCCCCCCCTTAGCTGCCTGAGCTCATCTGTGCCCACCTCCCTTTGGCTGAGTGTGGAGGAGCTCTGCTGTCGGAGCAGGGAGACCTGCCTCCTCTGCTCCCCTCCTTCCCTGGGGAGATAACTCTCCGGTGGTAACTCCACAACATGAGTGGCAATTTTTGGTGTTTTCCTATATTTTTTAGCAATGAATGCCAGCCAGGATTTAGGCTGAGCGTGTAGTGGTCAGGATGACCCCGTCAGGCACAGGAGGGGATCTGGCTGTGGGAGTCCCTCAGTGGCAGCACTGCTGGGACTGGGGCTGATGCTGGCAGGATCCATCCTGCTGGAGTTCCTCCTGGAGAACCTCACTCCTCTAGTACTCAAGCTTGAAATCTTTAGGTGCTCCTGGTGCAAACTGGGTGTGATTCTGGTGCTGAGGGTAACACAGCTATTTAGGGTGTGGGGCCATCTGAAAGAACATCAGCATGGAAACAAGAGGTGGCTGTGGCTTCTGCATTGTTTTCTCTAACCACAAGCAAAGGTGGAAGCTGATCCCTGTGGACAGGTTTTGGCTGTGCTCATCTGTGCCCTGAAGAGTGAATGCAGAGTATTACTGCTCTGGATTCTTAAAGCCATGGATTTCATGTGTGGATACAATATAAAAAGTCACTTTAGTTCAGCAGAAAAATATTTGGACCCACTAGGCAAGGAATTGTTTTTTATTATCTGCATCTTGGGTAACAAATCCGTTCTGATAAATGCAGACAATATCAAGTCCATTGTTGTTGGCACCCAAAAATAATAGATAAGTTGTCTTGGGCAGTTCTAGTGGATGATGTCCAAAGATGACAGGCTTTTGCTGCTGATAAGTTCAAAGTAAATGTAGTTTTTAGGTATATAGGAGAATTGTTGTTACTTCTGAGTACTGAGTGTTCCTAGTCTAGTTACGTAAGAACAAACAGTGACAAAGTTGGCTTGAAGCCTTCCTCGGCGTTTATTTGGATCACAAAGAGAGTTCCCTACTCTGTAAAAAGAGAAAACTGGGTTGGTTTCACACTTGAAGCCATTCACTATGAATGCAGCAACACCTGGCAGAGGTCCCACTATCACAGAATGAAGGCACCAAACTGTGTATCAAAAATACAAGAAGAGCAAAGCAGCCAGGCAGGACATCTCTGTCAAGGAAATTGATGCCCCATTCATTCAGCCCTACAGTATGTTTTCCTTAGACATCCTGTACCTCCTTCAGGGTTTTAAAATGAACCATAACAACTTGTTCCTGCAGAAAAAGCCTAGTGCTCATTTGTACTCGCCAGGTCAAGCTCTTCATTTGCGTGCAGGCAGAGACCCTCCCCTGAACCAGCTTACCACAGGCAGCTTTGCAAGTTCAAACAAGATTAAAAAAATGCACTCTTGCTAATGCATAAAAGTGAAATTAAAAGCCAAGTGATTAGGCTTAGAAGTCATGGTTTGGGACTATTAATGAGATAAGTTTTCAGGCAACTGACATTTTTGTTGTTTACCTATATTATAGCTAGGTGCCATCCAGGGAAGTATTAGTGGGGTGTAGTGAAGAGACTGGGGAGATGTCCAGTTCTGTTTCATGCCCAGACTCCATCAGTGCCCTGCTGAGTCTGTACCAAGGCATCTTGGCACCTTTGCCTCTGTTTGCCTGTCAATAAAATGACAATGAACCCAGTTTTCCACCAGGATGGATGCATCAAAAGACATTTTAGAAGTGCTTTAAGGTCTTCATAGGAGAGCTTATGCTTCTACAGAAGAATAAAAGGTGTTTACTTCTATACATGGTTGTTGCTGTGATACGTTCTTCAGCTTTGTGTACCTCTCCTATGCTTTTTACAACAGTCCCTCCTGCTGTTGCTGCAGCTGTTTCTCCTGTTTCTTTCCTTGCAGGAAACAGGGCCATTCCACATTTGACAGTCATTCCCTTCACCCTAGAGTTTATATGCAGATTAATTCAAATTCAATTTGATTGTGCATGATCTTCGCTCCCTTCCACTCAGTATTCGTAAGGCAGTGGGAAATGAATGGAAGATGTCTTTGTTGGCATAGACATATGAATGGAAACTTCTGAAAGCAGGTGGCCAAAAGTGATGGGGTCAGGAATTAGGTTTGAATACAACAATAGCTTGATGGCTCTTTTTGACATCCCAATAATAGTAGTTAATAGGCATTTTTGCTTCAGCTTTTGATTTTGCTTATCCTAGGGTACAGATACTACTTCACTGATCTTGCTGTGTAAGTGCTACAGTACTTGTGGCCAGTTCTGGTATCCACAGCGTCATCCTTCATTTCACTGTTGTGAACATTTTCTGTGATTAACTGGCAGAGGGAGCCCTGGCCAGTCTGAGAGCTTTCTCTTGCTGTTTACTATCATTATAATAAGATATTTGACCCATACAATAACAGCATTAGCATTGGGTCCAAATCAAAATCTTTGGATTCAAAATGTTCTGAACTTTGGGAAATGGTCAGACCTACATTTTGTGGCTTGGCTCAACCTCTGACTGAAATGAAACCAAACATGCCTAGGATTAAAACTCCTTTAGACTCAGAAGCTGTACTTTCTTTTGAAAGAGTTTCATTTTTTAAATCTCCATTGTTTGCAATGCTTCTTAGGACTTTGCAAAGGCAAGTCAAGTTTCTCTACAGATTTTTTTTTCCCAGATCCTTCCATATATGTGGATTAGTTTCATAGACTTCTAGTATACAGGAAGCTGATATTTTCCCCTTTGATTTTTGGTTGTGTTTTCACCTCTGTAGCGAGAGTATAAACTTGATGTTTATAGGCTTCAAGCCTTTTTTCTTTTTTTTTTTTTTCTTTTTGTGCTGTAGAGATAGATGTATAATTTTATATGACATTCTTGGAAAAAATACTGGTGATATGGTTTTAATTTTAAATTGGTCTGACATCTGAAACTGAACATCTTAAGTGTCCATCTAATGCTTTCCCTTTGGAGAGTTGTGTGCTATTAAGTCTTTTATACACAGTATCCATTGCATGCCAGACTCTGTATTTTATGGAGAAATCCCTACTGTATGTGCCATGTTTAGGGAAAGCTTTAAATGCTACCAGATAGCTACAGAAGGACTTGACGGCCCTGGGCTGAACTTTTTTGTTTTGATACTAGTTTGTTACTTGACAGATGACAGCCTAATTTTCCTGATTGTTTATTTTTGAGCAGAGTGCGAGCATTTTCAGCACTCCTCTGCAAGAACTAACTTCTGCCTTTCCGAAAAGTCAGATCACAGGCATTTCTCTTAACCTTTCTGTTTACCTGATTTATAGACAAAGACTAAGGTGACCTCCTCAGGAAGTTGATGTTTAAGTCCTTTGAGGACCTCAGCGACTGGATCTGCACGAGGGGGAGGTGGTACATGCTTACGTGTCTCAGGGACAAGTGAGGTTGGCACAGGCAAAGAAACGTGGGGTTCATTTTCCTTTCTCCTGCCTGGGTCTGCAGCACTGCTCATGGCTCCCCCTTCTCCCTGCCGAGAGCCTCCCCGTCAGCCTCTCTGTCCACCTTGAGTGCCATTGCCCCTTTGCTGCACCAACTGGGAGCTGTGGTGGGGCTGGCACAGCACTCAGCCCTGTGGTGGGCTCTGCTCTGTGGGCGCCCTGGCAGCCCAGCTGCCTCCCCGCTGTCCCCACTGGGATGGCAGGAAGCTTGGCAGAGAGTCTTGGGAATGCTCCGTGGTTGGGAGAGACCACGGAGCTGCAGCTGGCGGTCTGTGGGCTGGACCTGACCCGTGGCGGGTCCTGGCTCCGTGCCTTTTCCTTGGAGAGGATGGGGAACAGGAGCCTTGGGCACAGCAACCCCACTGCTGCTTATTTACAGCAGCTGAAGACCTGGCCTGGATAACTGGAAGACACAGTTATCCAGGCCAAGACATTCCTGAGGCTGGAGGGGATCCATAGCTCAATTTTGGGCTTAGGATCCTCTCCATATTCTTTATTTCAGTGTTTGTGAGGTTCGTATTTGTATTAACTTTAGAGGGCTGTCAGGGGGAAGCCAGATCACCCCCGAGAAATCATGGTTAGTGCTTCTTGTAATGCTGAACCTGAGTGCTCCAGTTCCTTGTCTTTAGCACCACTGGGGGAAAAACCAGGTAAAAATAAGGAGAAAGCAGAGTTTGGTACACTGTGTTGATAATACGAGGGTGGTAGATGTTCATAGGTACACGTAAAGGTATGCCTAGAATATGTCATGCCTGTAGGAAAAATTACTTCAAAAGTGTGCTTCCTAATGCATCATCCAGACCTTTGAACAACACAGCCAAGGCTCAGTTAACTAATCTTCTCCTAAAGATAATACCGTGATATGTCATTTTGGGGTGGTTGTTTTTAACAAGCTCTGTGTGCATTGCTTAACATTAAAAGGCTAAGGTAAGTTATTTTCCTCTAGAAATGCCAGCTGCAATAAATCTTTTCTCCTTGCCACTCCTGTAATGGAGGGCTTGGCATTTTAAAGCCCTGAGCTGTTGACTCACCTTGCTTGCAGAAATCCCCTTCCTGCCAGTTCAGCTTTCCAGTGACTGGTACCTCTGCTGCTCTGCGCTCTCCATCAGTGGTCCTGGGATGCTTTAGCAGGAACCATTCCTGAGCCTTCAACATGAGACCATGCTTCCATCCCCATGATCTAACCTCTGCTAGCATCTGAGGGGGCATCTTGACACTTAACAGCTACTCAGGGACCCAGACTAGCATCTGCCACATTCAACTCCTCTCTCTCATTCTCTGCAGCCCCTCAAAAACCTTCTTTCAGCTGAATATCCCGTATTTTGGGTGCAGGCTGTGCTGTACGCTGTGAGTGCACAGTGTGTATATGTACTTTGTGGTATGGCCTGATTGAGCTCAGCATGGCTGCTCTCTCATACTGCTTTATAGCATTAAAAATATTTGCTTGTACATAATGTCAAGTCCTAGTTGTCACGTTTAGTCTGTGGCCGCTGTTGCTGGTGGGATTCAGGCTGTACCTACAGGAATGCTTACGTGCATTTGTACATTTTAAAAGCTGAGTGCACCCCGCTATTTGTCGTGTGCCCAGGTCTCTGTAGCCAGAGCTCCCTTACACCAAACTGGGGCTCATGTTCTTTCTCCAGACTGGAAAGAAAATGCCCAGCTCCTCTTTGTGAGCTACTCCCCCAGCTTCCCTTGCTGCACTGGCTGAGGGCTTGGTTCTGCTTCATGAACAAACCCTTCCAGCTCTGGCTGATACGGACACTTCAGTATTATTTAGGAAAAAAAAAAAAGAAAGAAAGAGTGGGAGGAAGGTATTCAAGTTGTGCAGAGTGAGGCTGAACTGACAGAATTAAATGCTTATTTGTACTTTCTTCTCTGTTACCGCTGGAAAACGAGAATGTGAGGGTGGAGGAGTGAGAAGCGTTGTTTAGCGGCAACGCCTCTGTGCAAGCACGCAGCATCCCGGCGCGTGGCTGCGAGGGGCCGGATGCGCCGTGGTTCTGCCTGTGGTGAAGCTGCTAGGTGCAAGTGGCTTGGCCACCACCAGCCCCACATTATGTAAAGGTCGTCTGGCCCAGGGGTAATTCTATTGCTACCAGACTTCACCGAAAGTAAATACGCCGAGCGTTATATAACCCGGGGACAAAAATTATGGTGCCCACAGATTGAGTGAGGAGGGTTATGTGTGTCAGTAATGAGTAATTTAGAACATCTGCAGGCTTTTTATATTTTCTTTTAGTGTTTTCCATTTCCCTGCTTTGTGGTAGAGCCTATTTTAAAAGACCTGAAGGCGATGTTGTATCCAGCAATAGGTGAATCTAAAGCCTTGGATGCCTTCCATTTAGGTCAGTGCTGAGGTCCAGCATTCAAAATCAGAATCCTAATTTTGCTTTAATAATCTCAATTTTCCAAGTCTCTGTACATAAGGAAACTCACCCTTCCCGCTCCTAACAGCCCACCCCCACAGAACTGGGGAGTTTATATACAGGGAGAGACCTGCCCTTTCCTGTGTCAGCATTAGCTGGCTGATGTGGTCTTATCTGTTGTTCTGCAAGAAACCACAGTGCAGTCACCAGGGTGGACACACCTTCTACAGGCTGGTGTATCAGCTCTGCCTTTGGGCATGCAGACACCCCCAATTTCACTCTTTGCTGACACTTCCCCCCTCCATCCCTGCAAGCACAGTAACATCAGTAGCACTTACAGTGTCCTGTAGGAAAGCTGTAAAAAAAAAAAATAACCTTCTGCTTGCAGAAATAGATGTTCAGACCATTGTGGAGCACAGCAGATCCTTCCCCACTGCTTGGGACAGGGCCAGCTGGACCCGTTCAATATTCAGCTTTCAAATTTTTTTTTTTGGAAGAACTGATCTGTATTAGATATTTGAGCGTTTCATTCCTTTGTTGTTATCTTTCAAGAGAGAAGGCTGAAAATAGGTATTTGGGGATTCCTATGTTATTTAATTTTCCCTATTAGGAAATGAGTCACGGGTATGTGACAACACTGTCTCCAATCAGGGGGAGTCAGAGCGTGTGGATGCCAAGGACTTGTCTGCTAATTATGACTTTTAAGTGCACAGTCTTACAGCCATTCTCTGAATCTCACCCTTTTTCAGGAGTTGCTTTTGTCTTTTATTATTTTTCTTCCCAGCAAGCTGAAAAGGACATTTGACTCTTTGTCAGTGAGGACAAATCCTGAGAGGTTCTCAGCTCTTTTTCATCCCAGTAAATTGAGGAGGTGTTGCAGACGGTCAGCATGGCTCAGCACTTCCTCCATCATAGAAGCATCTATTGGCAAAAGCGCTCATAAAATTACCCATCAATATCTCTGCATTTCAGCTGCCACATATTCATTGCATTGATAGAAAGTCACGTGTGTGGGCCAGGCTGGGATGGCTTTACTGGAAGGACGTCTGAAAAGTCATTTCTCACCCCTGGGAGACAGGGAGTGCTTGGGGTATCCTGCTTTATGCAGGGCCACTTACAGCCAGATCTTTAAGTCCTGTTAAGCTTAGCATACCTCTCAAGATATATACCCAGGGCTGCCTTAAGATGCTAAATATTATAATTGAATGTAAAAAATCAACTCTGATGTTTTATTTGTTGCTCAGGACCTTTGCCTCACCACTGTAGTCCTTTATTGTTATGCTATTGCTCTGATATGAGGTTATTTGTTCTTCAGTACTGACAATTAATTATTTTTAAGAGCAGAATGAACTTTATGTTAAAAACCATTTGCTTTCTGTGTTAAGAAGCTTAACTGACTCTAATTCTGGGGGAAAGTTATGTTGGCTTTAAGGGAAAAAGAAAAGTAATTAGAAATAACTGTGTGCAAAGCCAGATGAGATTGGCTGGATCTTGAGGAAAATGTATCTTAATCCCTTGATCTGACAGTCGCCTGGCAGTCAGAGCAGGAAAAGAAAGTCACTGGGTCTTTTTTTTTTTCCAGCTCTGTGAGGTGGGAAATGCACATCCTACTTCAGAGATGGAAAATGAACAAATAAGTCTACTGGGCAGCATGACAATTGCACACACACAATCTTTTCTTCAGTAACTGCACATAGTCAGGATATTCTCGGTTTCCGGTGATAGGAGTATAACAGGCTCTGCCTCAGCCTCCTCTGGATCTCACATGTGTGTTTACATAAGTCCCGTGTTACTCAATTATGGAGGTTTTTGGTTTGTGTAGTGTGTTCATCATAGCTGTCACTCCAAGACCTAAACAAAAACTGGAGCCCTGCCACCCTTCTGCTGTGGAAAAACATAGGAGTAAACTGTTTATGACCAAATAGTTTGCAGTTTGAGGCAATAAAAAAAATAAGAGGTATAGGGGAGAGGTGGGATCTGTTCAAAGATCCATATGTCTGCATTATGTGCATATGTGCATGCTTTGTTTGCATAGAGGAGGAACAGATGCATTGTAAATATTGTCCTTTTCCTTTGTTTATTTTATTTTCTGATGTTCTCATCATTGAGTGGCTTGAAACCATAGCAGGGCAAGGTGAGACATTGTTCTCTCTCCTTTTCAAATCCCAAAGCATTCCTTACTGTTCTTGTTTTAGACCAGAGTTTCTTCCTCTCCCTCCCTACCCCTCAAATGGGGGCTGGAATTGCATCCTCCCAGTACAGGCTACAGGCATTTCCCAGTTGTGGAGAGCTTCCACAAAATTACCAAAGCCACGTGTGTCTTGGGGCTACAGAGCTAATTGCCACCTTCTGAAGCTTTGTTTCCTCTCGTAAAGAGTGAGGCTTTGGTCAAACTGTAAAACAGCAGCTTGAACAAACATGTTTGAAGCTTCTGGCCTGCACAATAGTTGCATATAGAAATAGACCTAAGGAAGACACAGGTGTCCAGAAATCAGAGTAATTTATCTGAGATCCTTTCCTATGTACCTCGGTTATATAGTAAATGCAGATGTTAACATGGAGCCACAGACCAGTGAAGAAACAGTAAAGATGTAAAAGCCTGCTAGCAAACATATAAAAATGACCCCAAGTTGATCCTAGCGTGAGGAAGAACAAAAAGACATCAACATGAACATTGTATTCCTGCTGGGGGGAACTCTAGGTGATGGGGATTCACTGAAACACCCCTATGCCCCCAGTGCCAGAATAAATCCTCTGGCCTTGGGACCTGGAGAGACTGGGAAAGGGGGAGGGATAGCACCAGGAAACAGGGCAGAAAATGTGTTTGTCTATAGCAGTTCTCACAATGCTAATATTCATTCTTTTCGTGTAAATGAAAAAAAATCAGATCTGGACTAACACTGATTAGAGTCGTAAGACTTCAGTTATTCTAACAGTAAATACTTGGCATTTTGTATATATTTGAATATATATATACATACATGTATATAAATGGTGTACTTCCTCGTTACTGATAAAACAAGATTTTGAGTGTAAACAAAGTAATCAATCATGTGACATCACCTTTTAAATTAAGGCTTGGGCTGTAGGCTTACAACCTAGAGGCAATTAAGGGCCACAGTCTAGTATCACCCACATCCCACCTAAATAATTCACAGGCCCTTCAGCCTGGCCTTGGCTGCCCTCAGGACCCTCGGATGTGAACACATGTGTTGGGTCTCAGGCTGGGATTATGTATGTGATGACTCTTCGGGGTGCAGTGGAGGAAGCATGAAAACAAAAGACCCGTGAGTGGCTTCCCTAGTGCAGTCTCAGAGCCTCCTTGGAAGTGTCTGTGCTAAGGCAAGCTAACTTTTCTAAAGCTTCTTTTCCCCAGATGAGATCTACATGTTACCTTAAAGTTTCCCTGCTTACAGTGATCAGGATGAAAACCAGTGTAGTCGCTGGTAGGTGAGAGCTAGGCAATCTGCTTGTGCTTTCATACCAGATGGGTTAAATATTCTCTGCATAGCAAAACCCAGCCTAAGGGCTGGTCTGTCAGAAGGGCAGGCAGTGCACAGAAGGCGAGGGGGCTCTGCTGTGCTGTGGAGGCACACACGGCCATCAAAAATACGTGTTGTGAAGTCAAGATCAGATCCACACTTGCTCTCTGTGGCTGTTGCTGAGAGTCAGGCTCTGGTTGTTCTCACTTCCCCACCAAGTCTCCTGCAGCTAAAAAGAAAGCAGCTCAGGTTGGGAGGCAAGAAGTGGTTTTCCTTCAGCAGCACCTGGTTTCCATGCTGTGGGCAGGTGGGGATCTGCTCATTACCTTGTTAGATGAAGATGGGTGACTGCAAAGCAAGTTCTCTTTGGAACACTTATCAATTGGTCACATTTTTCTAGTTCCTTCTCTAATGAATCTTGTGTCAGTAGCAGAAATGATTACAGTCATGGGTGGGAGAGAGGAGATGCTAATATGTTTGATCTTGGGGGGACTATCTGCATCCTCTTAGGTAACAGAATAGGACATATGACACTTGACCACGGTTCTGGGATTCTCCAGGTGAGCAGGTCAGATAGGAACCAGTCTCCTTTCAAAGCGATTGAAGGGTTCCCATTGACTTCAGCACACAGTCATCTCACATGTGCAAAGCACAGCCCCTCGCTGAGAGCAGCCTGATGCTCATCTGCAGGACAGTCTGAAGTGCCTTGGCAAAGCAACCTGTGACACTGGATAGTCCCCACCTTCAGTTTCTCCCACTCTTTAAGTTGAGCAGAAAGGTAAAGTTCCTGCTGTAGTCTGTGGGGGAATATCAGTGCCACTTCTTAAAACTCCCTGATGTCTTTACTTACCCAAGTTTTGTCCTAGATAGCCATAAAATTTCAGTGTCTGGTTTTATGACTTTTGTTGTATCATGGACTGCCAGATGTTGAGGCCTGAGGCAACTTTTCTTCACTTACTATGTTGAGCGTTAAAAGGAAATAAAAAAATATTGTACTTCAAGCTTCAAAATGCCCTTTAACTCAAGGAGGAGAACCTCAGGTACATTTAATGCATTTCATCTACAAGAAGTGCTTTTAAATCATGACTGCATTAAAAATACTTCCTAAAAATGTGGTACTGGGTATTTATCAACAAATAAAACTGCAAATGAAAGAGGCAGCTTGTTTGAGGTTTATCTCTGAAAATTACTGAAGCATTTACAGAAAGGTTTTGTCAGGTAATTTGCATATTCATGAGCTATAATTTCTCTAGTTGCTGTATTTAGTTGATAATGCCTTTTTTAATACTGTAATTAAAAATTTTTCATCTAGGTTATACCTCAGTTGTTTGCTCAGGTGCACCAAAACAATTGGTGTTTTGTTTGCTTGTTGTTTTTAATACAGCTATTACATGTTAAAACATCAGTTGTGAGAAAAAATTTCATACCTGACAGATTTCTTGAAGGACCCCCTAGGTAGTTAGACTCTTGACACCATCATATGAGAAGGCCACAGCTACAGACATGCTTAGCTTTCATTTGTCCAGACCAGTGCAGGCACTCACAAAACATGATGAAGAAAATGGAGGCACTAAAGGTTAATGGAGCAGGAGTTAGGTGCCTATAAATCTATTTTAAATGAAAATTCTTTGAAGTTTTGCAAAGCAGTTAAAGAAAGTGTAAGTATCTTCTGGAGGGTCAGAGAGTATCCTCTGAAGATGCAGAGAATCTGCAAAGTGGATGTAGAAAGGTGAAATTAGAAGTGAAAGCTGATGGAAGAAGAGTGCAGTTAAATTCGTGGCATTCATTGAGCCCGAGGCATGGCTAGCCAAGCATGTGGCTGCACAATGCTGCCCACTCTTCATCTTGTGTGGGTTAAGACAAACACAGCACAACCACAAACTCTGTTGCAAGACCCCCAGCACACTTCTGAGCTGGAAAAGAGCAAAACAATCAAATACTGACTGTGGCTTCTAGGACAGGAAAGGGTAGGATGGATGACAGCAGCATGAAACCAGGCAAGTTGGTTGCAGCAAAGCCCAGAACAACGAATAGTGTCCATCCATTCTTGTTTTGTGTTGAAGCAAAGATTTCTGTCTATGTGTGAGGGCAGCAAGAGAGGTTTCTTCCACAAGCCATTCTGCAAATGTCCATGTCTAGTAATCCCATGGTTGGGACTGCAGGCTGCTGTGGTCTGGTTGGGACATGGAAATCCTACTCCGTGGGCAGTATTGAAGCAAACAAGATTCCAATTAGAACAAATACTGAACACTGTGAAATTTCCTGTGGACACAAATTATGCAGTTTCTTTTTAGAAAAGGTTTCTCTTCTCTCACAATTTGTCATTGGTTACTATTGCAGGGAAATATTTTGGTGAGACTGAGATATTTAGCTTTCCACCTGTATCAGCTAGTGTTCAGTAATATGACTTTATAATAACATAGAAATCTAAATGATGAAGCTGAGATGATGCATTCTGACCTTATCAAATTGCAGTATTCCAGACCAGTCAAGTCTGAATTGTTTTGATCATTTTTAGTGAAAATGTTGACAAATTGTGTACCTTCTCATGGAGCACTTGGGTTTAATGGAAGCACCATTTCCCAGTGGGAAAATATGCCATCAAACAAAATGTCAACAGCTGCTGGGCTGGAGAACATGCTAGTGGACAATGGGAGGGGAGGAAAAGAGGACATGTGTCATTGACACACACATACGCAGTTGAAATCAATTTCAATTTACTCAAGTTGTTCTAGCAACACTTTCGATTACATATGCCAAGGAGAAAGCTACAGCATCCAGCTGTGGGAATCAACAAGACAATTGCACAGCAGTCGTGAAAAGAACAGTCAGCAGAGAAATGATTTGCATTTGCTTTTCTTGACAGCTGATATTTTCCTGATAAATTGCTGCCCTTTGTTGTTCTAGTTGCTTTGAAGAATCAACCCACTTAAGGGGGTGGTAGCTTTGCCTGCATTCCTGGCTTTCCATCAGCTGGCACAGGTTGGGGATGAAAACAGGAGACTGAGACATGGGGAAGAGCTAGAAGACCATGTAGTAGAGGTAAAGTTGGCATGGTAATTGAAGGTGTGCTATAGACAGGGTGCTGCTCCAACGATGGTGTCATCTAGAGCTCTGTGTGCCATTTGTCATTCAGAATCAGCAGATTTGGGGGCAGACTGATGGTAGTAAGGAGACTTTCATTGCTTGATGTAAGCTGATGACCATCAAAACAAATAGGACTGTGAGGCTGCAGGCTGCTGAGGGAGACAGAGGCACTGTAAAGTTAGATATCTTCTTCCTATGGAGTGTGAGTTTGTGCTAGTGAGAGAGGAGGAGAAAAGAGACAGTCAAGGCAATTCCTATTTAAACTCTAAACCACATCTGTTGCTATGCCATGGGATTTCTTTCCTTAGCGAGCCCCAGGAAGGAGGACATAGAGGGAAACATTGGCAGCAGGATGTGCAAAAGGTGCCGTATCAAATATGCAAAATTGTTCCCCCAGGATTTCCCTTCAGTGGGTTCATATTGTTGTTAAATGGCTTGTTAAATAGGATTTAAATGGCTTATTAAAGGAGGTCCCCAGCTGGGTGGCTCTTAGTGGGCAGACTGGTCCGATTATTCTGGATTTACCCTCTTCCTGCAGCAGCCCTGCCCCATCTAATGCTGATATTTCCACAAAATTCACTTTTGCAAGAATGTTATTCTAGCCTAGGATCTGGGCCAGGCCTTTATTTCTGTTAATTACGGATCAGTCATTCTTTTTCTTTTCTAAATGTTGAAAAAAAATGTGTTTTATGTGCAAGAATGGCTGATAAGTGATACACCCACAGGAACATTATATTTTTCTAACATCCGCCTCTGTGTTCTTTCTCTAATTTGCCTGCCACTGTCTTTGTAGGATCTGTCTCCTTCCCCTAGCGCTGGTCCCTGCCTTTTAGATGTTTTCTTTCTCTTCAGACACTTAATTCCTACCACTGGCACATCTCAGTTTATTGCTTTTTAGTGCTTTATCAGTCGGTGAGTGGGAATTTTCTCTTTATTTCAGTCATTCTGCGTACATCTTCACTAGAGGTTTGACGGTAAAACCTCCCTTCACTTTCTACTGCGTGAGTGGGCTCATGAAGGGTAGTGGTGGTCCTGGTGAGACCAGAGCAGGGCCAGGATCACCACACGTACCATCTAGCCCATTTCAATAGGTCAGTGTATTCTTAAAGCATGTTTAGGGTGTTTTCCATGTAGCATGGTGTCTCCTGTTTATTTCAAAATAACACCTTTGGCCATTGAATAAGACTTTCATCAGCACCTGGGTTTTCTAAATTATACTGGGACAGTAGCAGGAGACTCTGTATGGAATCGATGATCTGCCAGTCTGAATTGGCTTTATACTGGTGAAGGTGGTGTGTGTCAGCACTAGTGGCCTTGACTCATCCAGTCCTCTTAAGACTAAACGTTGAGACTTTGGGCAACATTTTCAAAGTGCTTCAGTAGGCAGAGAGCCCGCATCCCCTTCTTATCACAGATTTCAACTTCAGAGTGCTGAAGTCACTACACACAATGACCATACTACGTATGGAGTGCTTGTTGCCCTTTCCCTTTGATTGCATACTTGTTGTGCTGCGTGGACTTTCCTGAAGTGTGTGCCTTTGGTTCAGGAATGCGATGCTGAAATCTCAGTAGGTGTGGAAGGCAGCACCCCAGGAAAACTGTTTCTTTTGTCTGGGACCTGTTCCTGCCGCTGTACAGCTTCATGGGGACCAGCAGCCAAACGTTGTCCTTGAAGTGCTGAATCTGTCAGCAGGGCTTGAGCTGGTTCAACACAGCACTCATTTTCCCTTTGTGACCAGGGATGAAAACAGATCTGGAGGGAGCTGAGGCACTGCGTTCAGCGTGTCACACTTCTGCTTTTCATATGGAAGCACCACTTTGTTCCTCGGGCTTGCCAAATCAGCAGAAGTGGTCCTTCCTGAGAGGACTGTTGAGGAACAGCCTGTCTCCTTCAGTCACACACCTGGCATCCTTTCTGTACCAACAGCATTTCCCTTCAAAATAACCCCTGGAACCTCTGTGGGGTAACCTCATTGTCCTGCCTGCAGACACAAATCCCTGCCAGGCTGGGCCTTTGCCCCGTGTGCTCTGTAATCAGCCTGAAATTTCCCCAGAGAAGTGAAGTCCACCTGCATTCACCCTGCCTGCCATTTCAGACGTGAGGTTTTATTGGCTTTTGGAGTCCTGTGTTTGAAAACCCCTTATTGCCAAGCCTGTCCTAGCCTGGGAGGCCTGAAGACACGTCTTTCCATGGAATGACATACATTTACTGCATACTTGTGCTGTGAGGACAGGCCATTGCCGTGCCGTGCCGCAGACAAGGAGCTGTCTGAGACGTGCAGTCACATCGGACTTGGCGTGCCTGACTG
Source organism: Podargus strigoides (assembly GCA_028020825.1). Lineage (NCBI taxonomy): Eukaryota > Metazoa > Chordata > Aves > Caprimulgiformes > Podargidae > Podargus > Podargus strigoides. The sequence continues at coordinate 6,113,812 of CM051626.1, read as the reverse complement.
GGGACAGACCAGGCACCTTGCTCTTCTTGCCGACAGGCCTCAGCAAACACTGCCAGAAATCCACTGAAGAGCATGAAATCTGTTTTCTGGGGAAAGAGCTTACACCCAGGGCTAGAAACATGGCTCTCCTTCCTGGTCTTTTGTGGCTGTGGCCCATCACATGTCGGTTCGAACTTGCTGCTGCCCAGCAGTGACTGTGTGAGTCGCTTCTTCTCCAGCCTGGTTTACTGGGGCTGCAGCGGGGAGCTCTCATAAATTCTTCACCGGGCTCTCAGAGCTTGCTGCAGGAAGTCTCCCTTGCATCTGGCTGAGTGTGGTGTGAAGAGTTCAACAGAGTGTGGAAAACTCCTGAGAGCTTCTGGGAGGGGATGGGACACCTCTGCTTAACATAAAGTGTGAACAGAGCCCCAAAGACCTTTCAGCTTCTCTATTGTCTGTGTGTGGTACCCACGCCTCAGACGAGGGCAGGCTGGGGATGAATCCACCCTGAGTGTCACTCAGCCCAGGTGAGAGCGGCACCAGAGATGAATATGATGCATAGTGTCATCTCCGCATTCAATAATAAATAAGACCACACAAGTTCTTGAAATAGCCCTCCTTGGGTTTGTGTCAGGGCATTCAGAAGAGTCTCAGCCAGGGATGGATTATGATGGCCTGGAAGCTTCCTCACTTCATTGACCAGCATCCTGCCTGCGGGATACAGAGAGCTCTCAATGGGACGCAAGATGCTAATAAATGATAAACAGGAAATTAACAGGAGTGCAATTATGTTGCCCTGCAGGGTTTCACATAAATATGCTATGAGAAGTGTACCTGTGTGACTAGGGAAAGGTATCGCAGCTGAGGGATTTTAGATGTACACCTCTGTGCTGGTCCTTCAGGCACTGCCCCCTGAAGCAAGCCCAAAGGATGTGGGAGGGACACTGCCGTCTGGAAAGCAAGCCCTTGGACAGGGAGCAACCGAGAGGCTACCATTTGCTTTGAGCTGTGCTTTCCAGAGGAGTCACCACTTCAAATATATAGTGTCCCTTTGCCTTTTGTGACCATCACACTCACGTGCTGCAGTGGAGTGCTTTGGAGGCCCTCCCAATCACTATGTCCCACCTTCTTGGTGTTATTTGAAGGGTCATGCTTCTCAGGGTGTCCTGGTCAAGGTGGGTTAAGAGAATGCTTGGAAATACCCAATACATGCATCTTTTATTCTGTAGACAGACACATCTTGAAGTGTTGTAACTTCCACTTTCTGAGACAGCTAGTTCTTGGCTGCACAATGCCACACTTCACTCTTTGATTTATGGCAACAGAAGAGAATGAGTCTTAATTTAAACATCTGTCTTTTGAAGGCCTGAGAAATTCATGTGATTCACAGAAAGGATTTTCACGATCGATGCCTGCTGGCACCTGACCAGGGTGAGGTGGTCAGCTCTGCCCTTTGAAACTTTATCTTCTGCGTAGCAGCTGTTCAAACATGGCCTTTACTCTGCAATGGGCACATCTCATGGCACTGACCAATGTGTCAGGAGAGAAGCTGGAGAAGCCCGATGGGGATTGTCTTTTCCTATGGGAAAGAGTTGATGTGCTGGCAATGCCCAGACAAGAGAACAGCAGTACAAAAAGTGTAACCTGGTGAATCAAGTTACTTACGGGATTTCTTTAAATCAATGAGGAACACATTTGACACCCTGTCCCTCCAGCTATCACTGTCTCCATCTTTAATGTTCTTGGGAAACAGGATCTCACCTATGGCTGAGGGGTTTTTAAAGCAGAAGGAAAACCTGGAGATAAGTACAATGTGAATTGAAAGCTTCCCCTCCCTGGTTCTGCTCTGTGTTGGTCCAGTCCTAAGGAACAAATTAGAGGAGCCCAAGGGCTGCTCTGCTGAAGTATACCTGAAGCATGGGTCTCTAACAGCTCAGGTGTAAGAAGAAGTGTCAAAGAGATGATGGTGTGCTGCTGTGAAGGCTCTGTGCCCTCCTGAGATCTCCATACATGAGGGAGATTTTTCCACTCTGAGACAAGCCAGCTTTTGGGCAGCTTCTTCCCATGGAGTGGTACACAGACTGCCCTGCTTCAGGGACTGGGCTGGCCCCAGATTTTTAAATGTTAAAAACATTCGTCTTTTATTTCTCTCACCATTCAGTATTATGGGAAAAGATGTTATCACAGCTAATCCGTGCGGTGTCTGTGGAATTTCTTGGCCTGGGAGGGTTTATATTGCATTCATGTATTCCATGAATTGGGCACAGGTTTTGCTTCCGACAGCAGTAGTTTTTTTCAAGGGCATCCCAATAAGATGAAAGTGTGGTCACTGACAGAAACCACAGTGTCAGACTATGGTCTTGAGGATGTTTTGGATGGCTCTGTATTTTAATTCTTGATTTCCCCTGGCATCTAGACAACCAGCAATTTATGTGAAATCCTAAGGGGAGGGAAAAAAAAAAAAAGAACTGAGGAAATGCCTTAATTTAATTGATCGGAATATTTTGGAAATTCATATGTGCCCTTTTTTAAAAAAGAGGTAAATAGAGAATAGAAAAATTGCTGCTTTAAATCATACTGAAGCTTTAGCATCACAGTTTTCCTCGTTGTTTCTGCCTTCTAAACATATTCCAATAGGTTGAAAGAAGAAATGGTTGAAAAACTGTAATACGTAAGAGCAGTCAACCTGGGGAACTCACTGCTGCAGCTTTTTTGGCAGGGAGTCGTATTTTTGTAGCAAGATTTTGCAAAACCTTGGTGCTATCATGATTTATAAAGTTTGTGGCTTTGCGTGGGAAGAGAAAGAAAATGAAAATGAGATCTTGTACTTCAGGATATGATCCATCATTGTCTCTTCCCTAGCTTCATATTAAACACTTCAGTAGGCATTTTCAAATGCTGTTTTCTGAAGTATCAAGCAGGAACAATGAACGAGTGTTGTGATCGATGCTGAGCAGCCTTAACTGGTAACTTACAGCTGTGTATGAGAATCATCTGAAAACCACATCAGCATTGTCTCATGTGTATCAAAGCTGATAATTTTCTATATTGTTCTAACATACCTGCCCCAGTCTGTCTGCTGGAGGTAAACAGGAAAGGAGGAGGCTCTCAGCTGTAAATGAGTATCTTGTTCCTTCCTTTGCGATGCCAAAACATTTATGAATGAGCTTTGACCCTGATGTAGGCTGAGGTGGTGAGGGCCTTTATAAGTTTCTGTCCATTCATATTTAATTCTCAATGTTGAGCTTTAGTCTAAGCAAGGGTGGGTTTTTTTGCTTTGTGGAATATATTTCATCCATGAGCCCATAAATCAGCCCTGCTTCCTGGTCCCCTTTGACACCACATGTGAGGTTAGCTGTACTGGCATGTAACATCAGAAAGTCCGAGAGGTCAGGCTGAAGATTCACCATTTGTCTCTGCCTCCTCACTCAGGCTGTCAGTGTACAGGCACAATATTCATTAAATTTTGTAATGTGATACACCATCTACACAGATGGACATCACTTACTTCAGGGCTCCTATCTAGGCCTCGTGTACAGAAGTTTCTAGTACAATGTTCCACCAGGTACAGCAGTCCAGCCATGAAAATCACTGGCTATACTTGCTGGCATACTGACAGCATTCCCTTCCCTCCAGATTTTGCTGCAGAAAACTGGCATTTAGCTATTATACATGCATCTTTTCAAACCTATGTTGTCTCTTGCTTGCAGCCAAAACTTGCTGGTGATATGCAGCAGTTATTACCTTACAGCTACAATACCTGTAATGGTGGCATGTGATAAAGTGAAGATAAAACACACCCAACCAATACACTGCAAAGCAGCACAGAAGCAAGCGTGAAACAGCATTGTGCATGAGCATACAGGAAAGCTTACACACAAACTTAGAGTCAGATAACCCTGGTTAAATGTACACCATAGAGTAATCAGATTGTGCTGTTGGTCTGTTGTTGCTGTAATGATGTTTGTAATACACAGATTTTCTTGAAAGGCTGGTGTTTGTGCAGAGTGCTGTGTTCTCTGGGTGCATTTCTGAGGGTGCTGGAGTACATCTAAACTGGGCAGCTCAAGTTCCCTCCCAGTTCTTGGGTCCCAGGAGAGCCAGGAGCAGCCAAAGCAAGGCTGAGAAACTCCAGTGCAGAGGGACACATGCTGGCAGGCGAGGCTGCTGTCCCTTTGCTGACTGGGCATGTCTGCACATGGAGCGCAGCGCGATGCAAAGATCCCTGACCCTGCATGGACCAGGTTTGCTGCAGACATATAAACAGCAGTGCCACGTCAGGGTGGCATTGTGCCCAGGCTAATTAGTGGGGGTTCTTAGCTAGTGGAGCTCTGCTCCCGGGGAGCCCTCGCAGTGTGCTGCTCTGCCCTGTGCTGTGCTACGTGCTCAGGTTACTGGCTCACACAGAGCTCATCTGCAGCACTATGCTGAGCCCCATACACATACTTGGGTTTTTTTCTCTGTAAAGCAATGGTTAAGACTGGGTATAAACCCCCCTAATTTAACCCATGGGTCCACATTGCTTAAAATCTGCACCACAAGCAGGATGTAGGTTTTCTAAGAGCTCCTCAGAGGTGTGACACGCCATCAGAGAGCTGCCAACAACTCCCCTCCGACACAACCCTTTATATATCTGACCTGCTTTTTTCAGATAATGGTGTTTTTTGTCTTGCCCAAACAATCAGGAAGGGTTAACAGCAGAGAGCCCTGTGTGAGGCAGCTTTCTGATAGCCAGGACTCAGCAGCTGAATTTGTCTAATAATCCCACTGGCTTTAATCAAGAGAGGAGACTGCGAGAGGCTTGTAAATTCCTACAGCAAAATTCTCCATTCTCATTCACAGAGCAGATCTTGCCTCCAATATGCTTATCTCCCTCCCTCCGTGTGCAGAGCCCTTGACGTCAATGGAAGATTCGCTGTTTCAGGGAGAGCAGAAGACTGAGGTCACACTCTGCCCTGCAAACAGGAGAATTATGTCCCTGGCATTGATGCGAGAAGGCTCTATGCTTTTGCAGAAAAGCAAAAAGGCTTGAAACAATGGCATGCATAGAAAAAGAAAAAGGTAGACTGCTTGCAGGAGAGGTGTTTGGAGCTGTATCAGCAGGCTGTAGGAGGATGCGACGCTCAGTTGCGTGTAAAAATGTGCTGTTTGGCAGCCATGAATGGTGTGGAGGCTTTTCATTCATTCCCCCTTACAGACCTGGAAAGGGACATCTGTCAGCGCTGAACCCGAGCAGCAGTCAGTGGCTGCAGCACGCTGTGCTCGTTACTCAAGGCATTTAAATCAGAAACCTAGAGGTCAAACTCCACAGCTCAGCCATCGGTGGCCTCAGTGCCATTAACAGATTGCATTACATTTTATTGCAGCTTTTATGAGAAAGGGGTACTGTGCATGGTTAAATTATCAGAGGTTAAGTGTGACCAATTGTGTTTAACCTAATGATGGATGTTGCTATTTTGAATTTTTTTTTTCTTTGTATTTGAGAGGACCAAGTATATAGCTTTAAAACTCTCTGAAGAAAATATTAGGTTTGTTGCTATTATCAAATTCCATTTATAAAGCTGCTTTTGTGGAGGAAGTGCTTTGCAGAAATTAACATTTTACCTAGCGTAAACTTTGGAACAGCATCCAGCTCATGCAAATGCAATACTGCCATTTCACTCAAAGAACTGTTTATTTCATCTTTGCAATAAAGGAAGTGAGTTCCTAACTCTGCGGGAAACGTATCGCTCTGCGAATGAGGTCTGTAGTTCTACAGAAATATGCCATAGTTCGCCAAGGCCAAAAGCCAAGTGAGGTGACCAAAGCCAAAAGAGGTGTCCCTGGGCGCTCCCCACGGCGCTGAGAGGGAGGATGTCTTCTGCAGGACAGTTTCCCCCCGGGGTTGGAAGTCAATCAGTGTGTGGCTCACGTCACGAAGCCTGGAGCGTAAGCGGGTGGTTTGTATTGCTTTCATCCTGTCTCATGTTGCTGCTGAGGCTGTTATTATTCACCATTTACCTTCTCAAAACATTGAGCCAATTAGAAAAACAAATCTCTCTTTTGGTGAATGCCCAAGGGTGAAGCTGTAACGATGTGTGTTCTGCACAAGCCCCGGTCGCAGGTGTCACCGCTGCGCTTGGGGCTGCGGGGCAAAGCAAACCCAAACTCCTTTCTGATGTATTTTACACACCGAGTGCCTGCTTTTGTCCAGCCTCACAAACTGGGCAGCTGAAGCTGGTCAGTGTGGGGATGGGAGGGATGGTGCTTGGAGGACATCACCCTGAGCAGGTAGCAAATGAAGGTCCCAGCTATCAGATCAGGTTCTGTTCCTTACAAACTGTAAACTGCTGGTGCATTTGTTGAAATGGTGGCTGTAATTCAGAGTGTGAGATACAGACAGATGTTTCTGGGTTTTTTCCTTGTTGATTGTCAGACAGGTGAGTCATGGGGATTATTATGAATAATTGAGACAGGACTACTCCTGAGTGCTGTCAGTTAAATTAAGTATTAATCTAAGGTGCTTGTGTTGAAATCCTACATTTTGTTGTTTGTGTTTTCTTTTCCTTGATGAATTAAGTGACGTACTCCAAAAGTCTGCATGCATGAGGGTATATGTGTTGGGCAAGAGATTTGAAATGTATGAATGTTACAGTGTCGAAAATCCAAGAAGTTGCTCTACTTTCATTTAAATGCCAGCATTTTCAACCCCATGGATAATGAGAATACATTGCTGACTTTAGTGAAGCCCTTTATTAAACTCATTTGGTGGCTCAGGCTGCCTGCTACTAGTACTTTGTCATACATGGTAAGTGGTCTTGCTAAGCCTTCTAAAATAAGTCTAACGATCTAACTGGTACCCAATGGGATATCCCTCTTGTGTCTGACTACAAGGAATAAATTATGCCCTTACACTCATAATTGCTCATGCCTGGATTTGGGGGTTACAGTCTTGCGATGCTGATGATTAGAACTGGTCTCCGTCTTTGTGCACTGATGCTCCCTGTGATCCACCTCATTGTCTGCCTCAGCTTTTCCGAATCATTTGCTCTTTGCCAAAGAAGGTAGACGTGGTATCAATTCTGCAAAGGCATTGCAGGCAGCTAGGACCTGATTTAAATTCTGTGCAAGACAGGGAATGGGAGAACATATTCTGATGTCTTCTAGGTAGTTTAAAGAAGTATTCTTGGGCATTTTTGGTGGTTCTGAAAAATTGGGTGGGTCTAATAAATGCTAACATTTTTATTTTATTCAGTATGACATAATGCAGTATTTTAGGAGATGAAAAAACAGTATTCAGAAGGAAATAGTTTCAGAAAATACAAAAGCATTTTAAAAACCTGTAAAAAATCACATTAAATTAAAAAAATAAGTCTATTCTGAACTGAAGAAGCAGAGATAACTATATTTTTCTCTTTAAAATAATTTCCCTGTGCTCCTTAACAAGAATGGTGACAAAGCAACGTAAGAAGTTCTGCTCTATGCTTCACTGCCTATTTTCTCACCCTCAGCTTAAAAATAACAGCTCTGTAGCACCTTCTGTTTTCTCGTGACGTCTACCCACACTTCATGAATAATCTTTAGGGGGAATGCTGTGCTTGATCTCTGATTAGGATTTTCCCATCTTTTCCAGTGTTGATTTAACCCTGCTTCCAGAGAAGCCAAGAGTAAAACGCCCATTGATTTCAGCACGAGCAGATTTTGACTTTTCAGAAACGCTCAGCCATATGTGCTCTCGTTTTGGAAGTATCATGTGGTTGCATTTGGCCCATGTCGTGTTTTAGTCACTCAGAAAGAACATGAGGAGTTCCAGCCTGTCCTCACCTGCCCTTGTGATTGCAAGAGCTGAGGGCCTTAGGGAGGTTTTGAGGGCCAAAAGTTTTGCTGTTGTCCTGTTTTGGAGTTTTTTTGTTTGTTTATTTGTTTTTCTTCACAATTTTTCAGAAAACATATTTCTATTCTAAGACAAATGGAATGCAAGCATTTCTAATTGGCTGTGAAAAATAAATCTGAGAAAAAATGTTTGAACTCAGCCTATATGTTTCATTTTTGCTAATAAATGCTAACAACATTTTTATTTTATTCAGTATGAAATAATGCAGTATTTTAGGAGATGAAAAGTAGTTTGGAATCAGAAGTTAAAGCAGTCTATTTTAACCTTATTGAAAACCTTTAAAATTCCTTCTTTAAAAAAAAGGTGTTATCAGAATTGACACATCTGTGAAACATTTACTTATGACTGATTGGTGTTTTCTGAGGGAAAAATGTTCCACTGAAAATCTTCGCCTGGTTTTAGGGCTTCTCAGTCTTTAAAGTGTTTAGACTCATCAATATAAAAGGGAGGCTTAGGAAATACTCTCAGTTCATGTTATGTGCTAGGAACTGCTTGAGGGCAAGATGAAGGGCTCTGACTTAAGATTGTAGGTGGCTTTAGCTAGGAAATGTATCTGCAGCCACGGTTTATAGCCTGGTGTGATAATGTGAATTTCAGCAGCTGTGAATTAGGAGCACAGCCCATTAAATCTTATGCTGCTCAAGGGTAATAGCCCCTGGCAGAGGGGCTGGGTGAACAGACCCATATCTGCTTCAGCCATCTCATCCAAGTCCATCTGTGATCATGAGCTGGAGCCTGTAGTTTCACAAGGTATTTATATAGCCTAACTCTATGCCTAAAACCATGTGAGAAATCTGTGCTAGAAGAAGGACTTAAAACTAATCCTCCCAGGGTCCAGGGTAATGTCCTTTCCTCTGGATTATTTTTCCTAGCAGCGTCCCTATCCTCCCATCTGCTTAGTGATCTGTAAGGTAAGCTGAGCATGCTGGGGAGAGCTCTTCTCTGGTGAAGGGTACAAGAAAATTGAGGAGACAAATGCAGTTAATCTGCACTTTCTCCTACATTCCTTGTGCTGTGTCCTGCTGTGTGTTCTCCACTGCTCAATGAGGGATTTACATTGGACATGCTACGGCCTTTAAGCATGTTTCCTGATCTAGATCTGCTGGTTTAAAGGGTTTGCTGTCCCGCTAACGTAACTGCACGTGCTGGCAAGGTTTGATGTGACTTCATGAAAAATGAATTGCTGTCTTTGTGTCACGTGGCTGTCCTGGTTTAAACACACTGGCTTGAGCAATGTGAGTTGGAAGGGGAGTCAGCTTGTGACTTTGAAAATGTGCAATTCACCCAAAAGAAATTGTCTCAGACATTTTTTATGGTATTTCAGCTGAAGTTCCATGAAAAGTGCAAAAAATAACACTCCTTCGCCTAAAAACAAAGTCCCAAACCAAACAAACCCATAATAAACAAATGCCTGCCAAGAGTCATAAAAATCTTAAACTGTGATTTAATATCCTGTCTCCCTTTAGTCTTAGTGGAAAAGGTCATAAAGATGAAAGACATCTGCTGTTGTATCTCTTGGATTTCAGGACAAGACTTAAGTCCTATTCTGAGGTTTTTTTGTGTGAGCAAACAAATTGCCATGAACTCCTATTCAGTTGTCTTAATGTGTCAGCTCTTGAAGAGGATGAGCAGACCTGTGACCAGTGATTTCAAATGCCACGCTGCATCCCTTATGTTTTATTCTTCAGGGTGGATGCATCCCTGTGCCAGCATTGGGTGAAAGACATCCAAAGATGACTGAGTTCATCAGTGTGAGTGGGAGGTTCTGGCCAAAGCCAAGTCCTGGTGGCAGCTTATGGTGAAACTTTGGCCATGATCAAGTCAACCAACAAAGGATTCCTTCTTTGTATCACAGAGAATGTCTATCTTAGTGAACTAAGTATAGCCATAGCAAGAGGGTTGAGCACTGGCACACAGTTGTCCACGCTGTTTATTGTCAGAAAGGTTTTTGGCACAATTTTGGCCTACACCAGATCCATATAGGGCTTAGGCACAACTTGGTGCCGGGACTGTTCAATACAGACCAAAACCCCCATACTTACGTACCCTAGCTGTTAGACCCTGCATGCAGGAAAGCTGAAACATTGCCTCATCCTGATGGGAGGCCTAGATGTCCTAGACACCAGATGGCTGGTTAGTCTGGTGGTGCTGGTAGTGAGGGCGTGCAAGTATGCAGAACTGAATTTAGGGTTCATGGACCAGAGAGAGAGAGAACTTTACAGTCCATTCCTAGGGGCATTTCCCTGAAATGAGGGAAGACCCATGAAACATGGGTGCTGTTAGATTCTCTGGTGTCTGGTAAAGGGTCAGTGTTGGCCTTTTTCTCAGCAGATCTTTTCGCTCTCTCCAGCTCCTCGTTCTCCCAGCAGTAGGAAGGTGGTGTGCAACCCCATTGACAAGTGACCACCAGGTCAGATTGGTGGAGGGGATCCACACCAGACCTGCATCAGCACAGAACACACAGCAGCACCCTGTGCTTTTTCTCTACAAAGCTGGGCTGCTTAAAACAAACAGAGTAAATAAAAAATAAAGAATTATTTTCCCTCTAGCATCTAGAAGTCCTAGTTATCTTAGGTCCTCTGACAACATCAACTGGAAATCCTTTCAAGAAGAATGAGTCTGGTTTTATTTTGTTTTTTTTCTAATTACAGCTGTGCATTTAAACTGTCTGTGATAATTTCATTTCCCAGTTGTACATGTGGAGTGTCTCATCAGGACTATAAAAGTCATGCTAATTTACGTGAGGGCAGAATTCATCTTTAAGCTGGAAAAGCTTTTGCTATTTTTGTTTGCAAGATGCTTTTTGGGTCCTTAAATAGAGGGCACTGATGAAAAGCCAAGGAATGTATTGGTTTTATTAATTTAGTTAATATACTTTAAAAGCAACTCAGAAATATTTTACTTGAAATGTGAAGCCGAGGCAGCAAAGCACAAACCACATTGTCATTTACTGACATGGAAAATGTGAAACAAAGTAGGTGCACCTTCTGCTTTTTCCCCTGTCTTTGCTTCTGTACTTCTGGGAGAAGAACATTTCTTTTTTTTTTTTTTTTTTATAATTGAGAACACTGCCTTTTTAGGCATAAAATGCAAATAATTTATATTTATTTTTACTATCTCTGTAAGCACTCTTCCACATCTCCCACATTATTCTCCCATGAAAAACTTCCATACCAGGAAGCCTTAGAAGCCAGCACTTACTAGAGAAACAATCTGCACTTACAATTTTGTGCAGAGGGGATTCCTCTGTTAGGATTGTTATCTCTCCTTCTCTCAAGGGGCTTGTTTAGAGTCTTACTGGCATGTGTGGCTCCCGCTGAAATCAGCTGGAGTTGTGGGTGGTTGACATAGCTGGACTTCAGGCTATTATGGCTGAGAACTAGTTCTGCTCTTGAGACACTAGTCAGGCTGTAGGGCAATCATTGCCTGCATTTCAAGAGGATTAAATATACAAAAGCATGGAAAATAACTGAAATTCCTAGTATGGTAAAGCTGAAAGTCTAGCCCTTAGCTTGAAAAAAAATCTCATGTCTTCATGCATATGAGCCGCTTGTATGTTTACTGATGATGGAGGGAGGCTGTTAAACCCAGTCACTCCATCAAAGACAGAAAAGACAACCAGGACAATCCTGCTTCCATCTTCTACCCCGTGTCCCCTGTTGCGAGGAGCTGGAGAGGCCGTGTAAGGTGCGGTGCGTGTCCGCAGGCAGGCTGAGAGCCACCGGAGCAAAGGGCAGCCTGAGCTGGAGGCTTCCTTTTCTTTCCCATAAGGACTGTTTTCAGCTGGGGTCCTGTTTTTGTTGTCATTTTAAAATGTAATTTAGAATGCTAACTTCAGCCAGCTGAAATTATTTCCTTTTTGCCCCCTTACTGAGAAGGTTTATAAAGATCGAGTTACACAGGAAGCAAATTCTCTTGTTATCAGATTGTTCTGTAGTCACTTTTCTTTTCCTCAAAAGCATAATGGCAAACTTTATCAGTGCTCAGTCATTTGTTTCCTATTAAACACAAGTGATTACGATACCATTTGGCTCGCTGGGAAGAGTTACTGACCTGTTTTGTCTGTAAACGTAGCTTTAAATTAGGAGACACCTGAAACTGGTAGGAAGTGAGTATTAATTGGGTTCAAGTTCCGTAAGCACAGATTGCAGTTTCCCAGTGGGATGTGGTAACTAGCCATCACCAAAATAATATTAATTACATTATCTTCCAGAGTGGTCCCAAGAGATGCTAAAATAGCACATGTGCCTCTTGGGCTTAGATGCTTAGACACAAATATCAGTGTTTGCTGCAGTGTTGCTTTGCACAGTGCAGAACATGCTGCATCACTGGGGACGTTGAATGAGATAAGGAGGCTTGGATTTTCTGGGTAATTGCTTGGGGTTTTGCTCTCGTGAGTTTAAAATTCACAATACTATCTAAAGCAATAGCTGATTATTTTTTTTTTTCTGCCCTGACACCCTGAAAGGAATAATAATAACAACTCAAAATATGGATTTTATAAAACATCTGAAATTGCTTCTAGCAGCAGAGATTGTGTTTTCCCTGTAGGTTTGTTCAGCTCCAGAGTGACTCTCAGTGCCACACGAGCAGTATATATACCTTATTTATCAGACTCACGCTCTGTGTGACCAACTTTTACCTGGTTGTGCCCCTGTCATTGCAGTGGTGCACTGCCCTGTACTATCAGCACTGTCACAGCTCTGCCCTGACCGCTGCCCTTTTCAAAGCAGAAGCAGCTTACAGGCTTTTGCTGCAAAAGCCCCTCTGTTAATTTTGATTGGCTGGTAAGACACGGGCCCCAGGGCCTGGGGGGACAGCCTGGTGGTGTACCTCTGTGCAGGTCAGACCACTCCCACACCCAGACTTGCTCTGCAGCGTGTCAGGCAAACTGGAGCTGCTGAGCCAGATGCCTCCCTTAGCCCTTTAGGACCATGTTAAGGCTTTGGGGAACATGTTTAGCCCCATAGACGCAGCAGCCTTCATCCCTTGGGTATTGATGAGTGGCAGAAGCGAGAAGCAATGTACAGTTCAGCGATGGCTTATCACTAACTTCTCCGTGGCTAATTGGAGCTCAGCAAGCTGGATTCACACGGGATATAAGTACCCCAGCCTGGGAACTAGAATTGACTCTGACCTGATAATCAGACTTTTCCATCTGGCTAGAAAAACAAGAACCTGGTGCTAGGGACATGCTGGCAGACGCTTAAAGACAGCAATACTAAAGGCACCATTATAATTAGCTCAGTCAGAGACTGAGCACATAGATTTACTTGAAAACCAGTGTGTCTGTTCCCTGGTTGACATGACCTCTGTGGAAATACACTGCTGAAAGAATATTTAGACTTTAGTAATCTAATTCAATGTTACGTATCCTTGTAGACCATGTTACTTATTAATGCCATTAATTAAAGGTATTAACATGTACCCCAATGAGGGGAATGACTTACAACGTCAGAAGTCACTTTACAGATCTCAGAAACTGACTGGTAGATTGATACTGTATTTTTTAAAATTCAGAAAGTGCTTGTTCCTTGTTTACCTAGCTTAACTTAAATACCAGAGGGGTTCACATATATTCAGATGAAGGAGAAAAATGCGCCCTTCAGTCTGTTTCACAACAGCTCGAAACTAACATAAGCACCTTAAAACAAAGGGAAGCTTTCATCCTTGTTCCTACAACTCCACACGAAAATGTGAATTGAAATGAGATTGAGCAACAGAAAGAAAATAAATAAGTAGACATCATTCTTAACTGTGGAAGAAGCAATTTCAATAGAAAAGTGTTGGCCAGCTTCACAAAATGTCACGAACTGGATAAAAATGGTCCCCTAGTAGTTCCTGGTTTCCTTATTCCTCCTACAATGACACCACTCAAAGATGCATTGCTGAACCAGGGTTATACAGGACAATGAAAGAGGAACTTTTTCTGGAGAGGGAAAAAGAAATTATGCTTTTTGTAATATGTTTGGGGCTTGCTTTGTTGGTTTTTTTTCTGTTGCTCTCCATTTTTCTTTAAAACAGGGAGAAACATGCTCTGACTTTTATGGTGCAACTCACACTCCTCCAATTTAACTTTTTTTTTAAAACGCTTGTTATATTCAAAGATCTGGATCTGACTTTTTTTATTTTAAAATATAAGCCAACAGCCTTTCTTTCCAAAGCAAGCAGCATAACCCGTGTCTGCTAGACTGTGGCCCAGAAGGTTCTGTTCTATGTTGGAGTCAACAGCAGTCTCCTACAATGACTTGGTTTGACCCACGCTGCTCTGATGGGCTGGGGATGGCAACAATCTCAGCTCCAGCCATCAAAACATTCCTTTGTGGCCAGGTGCCCTTCTGCTTTCTCTGAAATATCTGGTGTCAGTTTTAACAAGAGGGGAAACAGACGTTTGTCACCGTTAATTTGTCGGACAATTAAGCCGGTGATGACCTCCTGCCATTATTGGCTTTCAGAGCCAGAGTAAGGACCCCACAGATATCTGTTCTCTGTCATTCCCCATGAGCTGCCCTGATGTTTTGTTTACTCAAAGACTTAGCTTTTTCCCACCACCAACAAAATGTGTATGCTTCATAATAAAAATTGCTAATAAGCTGTTCCAGACAGTGACATTCATCTCCAAGCGAGGGTAACAGCAAGCAAAGGGAACAGCTGGCTGTCAGGAAAGCATGTGAGCAGGAATTATACATTTATTTAGATTTATGTATGTATTAGAAGTGTCCATCGTTGGCTGCAGCTGCTTTTGGTGCTTTGGGCTAGCTTGGGCACCAAGCACTGCTCTGCACCAGGGTTAGGGTCTTCACACCGGGAGGTGTGGCTGGTGTGGGATCGCTGTGTGGTGATGGTTTCTTCTTCCTTCATCTTCCAGGTTATGAGAGTACCAAGATTTTACCCTCTCCTGGAGTCTGGTGGTAGAATCTTTGTTCATTGTTGCCTTTTTCCACGCTGCTCCCAGGGGCAGTTGGCCCAAATCAGTATCTTTTTTTTTTTTAATTCTGGCCCCAGGGCTGTGGGGGGAGCACGTGAAAGTGCAGGGCTTTGTGAGCAATGAGGAAATAGTTAATCCATCCCTGGCACAAAGCTGCTGTTGTGTGTTTATTAAGCTGGTGCTTACCACCGCCAGCTCTCGGGGTGGGTGGTGGGAGAGGCGAGACAAGAGCAGGCCAGCCACTTGCATCATCTGACGCTTACGCCATGCAGCCTTCGAGCCTCATTTTTCAGTCGCTGCTTTTGAAGCACTTCATTAGCTAATCAGAGGAACCCTCTCCTTTGCTTTACGGCAAGTTTCCTCTTTTTTGTCTTCTACCTCCTAATTTTCTCTTTTTATTTCTGCTTTTCTTGTTGAGTCCTTCAACTGGTAGCTATAGTAACACCCAGGAATGAGTGACTGTAGTACACTGCTATGACCCACTCCCCTCAGTAAAGCTCTGCTGGGTTTCACATGCCTGCAATGGCTTGGCACCCTCTCTTATAGGGATTTCTCTGAACAACAGGGACAGCCTTAGTTTGGGAGCTGGCTCCATCCTGCTCACTATTTGCAGCTGCAACCCACAATATATTGTGGCAGAACGAATGAGTCACAGGCAGAGCAATCTGTTACATCAGATAATCACAGATTACCTCCATTAACCTGAATCCCTTCTGTAACCTTTTACAATAATGATCCTAAATGCTGACGCATACCATTGTGTTACCATCATGTCTTGGGCTGTCAGTGATTTTTGAGGAACATGTTTTCTGTGATTTCAGGGGTGATTTAGCAGGGTGTGACAGCAAGATCTGCAGAAAGGAACTGTTGCTACCTTGTTGCTGGACAAGATGATGGTGCCAAAGCCAGGCTTTGTAGCTAAGTAAGGGGGAAGTCTCCCCTAAAGCCAACCAAGTCCTTCTGCATCAGCCTCTTCCACCCCTCATCCTGCCATACACATAGTACTTCTTTCCTCTAAAGCCAAAGTGTGTGCCAGCACCTTTTCCCCTCTGCCAGCCAGTCACTGCAACTGGCAAATGCTCGCTGTAACCACACATTTCAGGGTGGTTTCATCCTCCTCTACACAGTGTGTGAAGGCTTGTCGTATATCTAGCATTTAATTTATGCTTTATGCATACGTCTGTAGCTGAGAATCTCACGTGTGATTTGACCAAGGTGAGCTGGGAAGATGGACAGGGTCATTATCTGCTTTTGTGGTAAAGAAAGATGTGGCTGATCCTGATCTCAAACAGAAAGTGACCCAATGTAAGACATGTTATGATGCTGTATTTTTCTTCCTGGCTGACTCGGGAAGCAAAAGGGCTGAAGTGTCACAGAAGAGATGTTTCTCTCAAACAGTTGTGGCAGTATAGCCCATACACATGTTCTTAGGAGGTTCCCAGCTTAATTTTCACATTTTTTAGCTTGTTTGCATCAGCTGTCTGAAAAGTGTTGAGAGAAGAGTGAATTCAGGCAGGCATCTTTGAAGGACACCTCTTATGACTGTTAGGCTGTATCTCTGCACCATGAGGCTGATTTAATGGTCCTCTAGACCAGTGCAAAAATACAGAAACACCACAAGATAAAAACATACTGGGCATCTGATAACACTTCCTTGGTGCTCTTGTACTTAAGTGTCCACATCAGCACCTTTGCTGGGCTACTGTCTCTGGTGGGTTTAAATGTGGGAGGAGAGAATGTGGTAACACAGTGATTCTGTATTTTCATGTTTAGGCAGCACAAAGGGGCTGCAGAGTCACTTCACATCAGGCTCTGTGTAGCTGAGACCTGTGTGTTGCATTTCTAAACATTTGGGGTCTGCCAGTCTGCCTGCCAGAGAACAGGACCGACTGCTCAGGTGGGCTGTCTAGATGCTTGAAGGACTTCATCATGGAGACTCCACACTGTTCGTGCTTTTCTGGTGGCTCTTTTGCTGACTCAGACATATACCATCTGAACTGGACTGTGCTGTTATTTATGTACAGAAAGAAAAGCACGTCTGGATTTTTGGGTTCTTATCAGAGCATCTCAAAGCTTTACTGATTCTACCAATTAGGTGAAACTAATAAATGAGTCAGGCCTCAAAGAGCCTGTCTCAAATCATTATTTTTTCATGACGTTTACTAAATTCTTTTCTTTAGCTCTGTTGGTAAGTTCATTTAGGTGAGGGCAAAAAATGAGAAAAGAAGATAATTCTCAGAGCTTGGCTACAGACTGCTGATAGGAATACACTTGAATTCTCACCTCCCATCCAGCTGGATCTCCTCCCCACGGTTCAGAAATACTCCTTATAAAACTCAAATGTCAGGAACACAGAGGCTAAGTTCTTTTTTTAGAGACTGCAGAACTATTTGCAGGAGAAAAAGCCCACACAGCTCTTTGACAGGGACAGACCGAACCCACATCGTTCCCTGCTCAGGGCTGGGTTTTTGCATGTTCCCTCTCTAGAACTGGCACCAGAGTTTTCAGAAGAGCTGAGCCCCAAGCATTAGCCTGTACCAGGGCCAGGTTTCCTTATATGTTCCTTCTGCCTGTCTCCTGCTGCCCGTTCTGCCGTTGTGTCGCTGAACATCAGAACTGCACAATGTGGAGCAGCAGATCAGCAGAGCCACCTTAGACTTCTAGCCATTTCTCTCAATGTCTAACTGAGGGACCCACAAGTCCCTTCAAATTATTTTGGCTTTAGGGGCCAGCCCTAAGAACATCTGGGTTGCTTGAGGAATGCCACTGAATCCAGGAGCACCTCACATGCTCCTGAGCAATCTACATAGGCAACGGGCAATACATAGACTCTATGTGTGTGATGAGTTGCATTTGCAGGTTTGGGTTTGGAGGAGTTGATTAGCAGCTTCCATACGTGTTGCTAAAAGTGGATGATAAATATATAGTAAATATATTAAATAAATATATAGAACCGGTCATAAGTTTAAAAGGCCACTGCTTAAAGAGAAGTTCCTTCTTGGAAAGATGTTATCAAGCCCTATTCAAGCAGGTTTCTGGAGCAGGGATTTGCATTCTTTCCTTGGAATAACGGGAAGCAGGTCTCTTACAGTCAATGTAAATCACAGCTGTGCAAATTAACCCAAGGGAACCAGTAAGGAATGTGGGAATTCAGATTCATTTGAGCATTCAGATGTGGGGAGGTCATGTTCCTTGTTTAATTCTTGTGTGCTTCAAAACATGTGATGGTTGAGAACATTTCTGACAAAAGAATCTTCCTTTCTGAGAATGAAGTTTTGTCAAAAATGAAAGGGTTTGCAGGAAAGTGTCTACTTAAAAGATAAAAGGGTTTGCTTTTTCTTGCTTCTTTTTGACAATATAGAAACCTCATTTTAATGAAGTAAAGAATGTCAATTTACTGTACTGATTTTGTTCCAATGATATATCTTAATACGCTATTTGATATATTCCATGATAATGTTTTGACGTTAGAGAGCTGAGATGACTCAAATGTTATCAAAATGAAATGTTTTAATGTCTTTAAATGAGAATTTTCTAGAACTTTGAAATACTGACTCGCAGCTCCAGTTTGGAGGAAAACTCCACTGAGATAGTTAGCATTTGTAGCAGGATGACAACCTTGATTCTCAGCAGCTCTGTTCAAAAGGTTAGTCTCCCATAGGAATCATAAATACTGAAGTGTTACAGGCAAATGTGTTCTGTTACCTACACCATTGATGGACAAAATCTCTTAATACTCCCCAAGTTCAGATGTCATAGCCTCTGCATGTTCCTTCAAGAGATGTTACAGGTCAAGAAACAACTTCCAAAGGAGCTCAGTGGCTCCAGATTCACTTGTTGCATTGTCTCTTCTGCTCTTACTGCCAATACTGTCCAGGCACTACCTGGGCACCTTTCAATTTGAAGCCATCAACTCAGTTCATCTCAATAGCCTGTTGAACCACCCAATGCATGGAAGTGCATTCCAAACACAACTGAACTGCCTGGATTTGTGCCAGTAGCCTAGTTTACTTTGAGATCAAGAATAAGAAGTTAAAATTTTGAGCTGTGATTAATTTTACTATTTTAGATGATAGTTGGTTTTATTTTTATTTGATTTAAAAATAGATTGTAAATCTTCAGTGTGTTTTGTGTCTTACTGATTATTTTTGTTTGTGGCATAAAAGTCGATGATCTCTTTTTTGTTCGTTCATCAGCTGCAGATAAACACAATACAGCTAAAATACAAGGAGTAAAAAAGAGAGATGCCATAGTAGACAAACTAAAGGTGCTTACGCAAGGGAAAATTAAACTGCATCCAGGGAAATCACCAAATGACCAAATGACTCCCTGTTAACATGCATAGCTGCAAAACATACGCCCAGCATATATGAACTGGCTAACAAAACCCAAGGCAACTTGTTGAAATAATCTCAAATGTACATTAAAAATACCCAGTGGAGGATCATAGAATCACAGAATGATTTGGGTTGGAAGGGACCTTAAAGATCATCTAGGTGCAGCCCCCCTGCCATGGGCAGGGACACCTCCCACCAGACCAGGTTGCTCAAAAGATGTAGGCAGACTTGTATGGAGAGTGCCACAATTTGGGATGCCCACTCAAGACCAACAGAAAAAATTAAAGGCATTTTTTTTCAGTTTAGTTAAGATCCTTTCAATGTGCTCTGACTAGACATAAATTTTTTTAATGTAAAAACTTCTTTATATTCCTAGAGTAGTACTAAAATGGCCTTGACATATGATAGTCAAGCCCTCAGGATCAGTCTTCAAAGATCAATCCCTTAGCTTCCTCTGTCCCTTCAGAACAGTGGATGCTATTAAAGCATATTATTAACATTCATTTTCCTGCTCTGGCAGGGAGATTGGACTAGATGATCTTCTGAGGTCCCTTCCAATCCCTAACATTCTGTGATTCTGTGATTATTATTCGTATAAAATGTGTTATTGAAGTCATGTTTCAGCCACTCATCAGTATTTACAGTACAATTTGGCCTCTTATTTAAATAATAGGTAGATATTCCTGCCATAAATATTTGTTTATGAAGAGTGACTTCTATAAGCCAACATTAATAGGACCTCAGATGCCAGTTGTATACAAAATGTTTTGTGCTCTTGTCCTCTGGTAGCCAGATGGCAAAGCCAGCCTGACTCTGCTGGGGAGAAGCTTGCATTTTGGCTTATGAAATTCCCACCTCTGTGGTTCTGAAGGCTTAAACATGAAATACATCTGCAGATCATTTCCAAAAAGCAATGAGATGCTTTACACAGCAGTTGTCAGGCTTATGTATTTGTAGCAACATACAGATGATTTATGTGCAAACATACTGTGACAGCAGGGAGGATGGGCACAAAACTATTATCATGGTCTGTGACTATTCAGGGAGTCACATTCATCAAAAAAAGCTGCAGGAGATAAGGACAGATTAGCATCGGTAAGAGGAGCTCTGTAACGTGATTCTCTTTTGAGGGCATGTTGTGGACTTTTTGTTCTATCTTATAAATTGGAGCCTCTAAAGACTGCTTTGTGGAACCATTGCATCCCAGTGGATGGTGGGCACCTACGTGCTTCTGAAAATCCAGCCCTCACACTCTCCTTTTCATTGGGGTGTCGTAGAAGGGGATTCATAAAGAGCTTCCTAGTGGTCTTGTGAGTGATTGTTTTAAGCACAGGTTAGTCAGGAATATAATCTAAGATCTTGTCAGGATAAAACAGGGGTCCTGGGGTTTTTTTTCTGCTTTCCCAGATGAGAAGGGCAGGATGAAGGTCAGAGAGCAAGCAGTGTCTTTCATTGTTTGAAAACAAACCATATTTATTTGCTAGTACAGCCAAGTGCAGGTGGGACCAGTACAAAACAAGAATGGTGAACCTGAGTGAACTTCCATGTGCAGCAGGTCTAAGAAGGGTGGAACTTTTTTCCTTAGTGGATAGATAAGTTAGATATAAAAAATTCTTAGGGAAAAATGATGGGCTGATAAGTTTCATGCTGTCTCATTAGGAAGAGACACTCCAGGAAAATAAGTGGTTCCACGTTTAAAATTGGTATTCTTTTCCTTCACAAATACATGGTTAATCTTTGGAACTCACACCCACTTGAGGCAAAAGGGCATTCAACAGTCCAGGACATTTACCAGGAGCATAAGAACAGCCTGTATTTAAATAGCCTAGATGACAAAAGAAGGTGACAATTTTGGAAGCAATATACCTTCATGTTTTGTTAGCCGTATCTAATAGGGCATGGAAATAGTTCCTGATTTCCACATACTTCAGAAACAGCTTTCTAAGATCTTCTGAAGCTTTCTGCATTCTGTCCTGTACTAGACAGACCATTTGTTTAATCTAATATGGCAATTCTATATATACCATATGCCTGTATACACTTTGATGGGAGAGAGTGAGTAAAGGAAGGCTGGCAAGAGGAAGAGGAGAAGAAATGTAAACTTTTGAGTGGAAATAGGACACTAATCCTGATTTTTGGACTTTTGATATTTTTTTGAGTTTGTTTCACTGCTTTCACATGCTGTGTAATCAAGGCCTTGCAATCAGAGCGTACAGAGCTCTGTGCTCTTCTTAGGAAGGACTTGGATGAGAGCCTAGCTACTGTTGCAAAATGGGAGACACAACTCTAGTCGACCTTCAGTGATCTGTCGCTATTTTGCCTAAATTGTGGATTAACTAGATTTCATTGCCTTCAACTGTATTATCTGCAATGTTTGACTATCTCGAGTTAACCAGGCCTGGCAGCATGGGGTGTGATGCAGGCTAATCAACTTGGGTAAGAACAGAGCAAAAGAATGAAACCAGCTTAGCGATGCTTTAAAGCCATCTTGCGTGGTGGCATGAGGCACGAAAGGAACATGCTACAGGCATGATGCTGGAATGAACTCACCTGTCATTCTGTTTAACTCTGTGTTATGAAATATCTTTAATCAGCTGAGCAGGAGCATGGCTTGATCCTGTTGTTAGCAGGATTAACAGGCTCAAGGCCTTGGCTTCAACTCCTTGCTTTGTCTCTGATTTCTCATGTCATTTTGGACAAGCCACTTGATATCTCACTGGCTTAACAATATGCAAGTGTTTTCCTACCTCCTCTGGGTTTTAAGTGAGTGAGTACAGCCTGAATAACGGAAGCAAAAAAAAAGCAGGCACCTTCAGCTAAGGGTAGCTCCTGCTTGCAGATGTTTTACACGTGTGCCTCTGGTTATGTCTCTCTCCTTGCATGCAGAGATCAGAGCTAGATTTGCCATCCGGCATCACAAGACGGAATGAAAAATGCCATGTATTTTTCAATAAGTAGGATGTAGAGCAAATGTTTTTGTTTCCTGTAGGACTGGTTGACATGTTAGAGAATTAGCTTCAGTCCTCGGTTTGCAAATGCTGAGTTGTTAAGTGCATGCAAGGGAGTGGAGCTGAGATTTCACGCTGTTGCTGGGAGCTCACCTTTTCTCATTATCAGCAAACCAAGATTTTAAAAGCAGTCAGACCCTCCAACACTGCATGATGGAACTCACATCTAAAACATGGCATATCTGTCAAGTCTTGCCCTGAGAAGCTGCCTTGAAGATTGCAAATCCTCCTCTCCAGAATAGACAATGCAACAGCAGCAATCAAGGCAACGTGCGAAAAGCTTCCCTTTGCAACCTGCACAACTACTGACCTATTCGGAGAAACCTCCCCTTTTAGCTTTTAGCTCTGCTAGACAATTTACCCTGTCTCAGCTGTCTCACCACATTATGTCCTTCAGACCCCCTAGAATTAACGTTTGGAGCCAGCAAACACTGCTGGCTCCGCATGAAAAGCGGAGAGCGGAAAGGTCAGGTCGATTAAAGCAGTTGATCAGAATCTTTGACATAAAGACGTCACAGGCAAAACAGTAACGCTACTTCACGCTCAGCTAAGAGCAAATGATTCATCAGGCAAGGCTGCTTATTTTTGGAGGATGGCCACAAAAGAGAAGAGAACACGCTGGCTGTATCGATCACAGTTGTAACAGGGGACCGCGGAGCCCTTCTCCAGTTTTGATGGAAATTTGATGTCAGAAATACATCATCCAATGTAAATATATCAATATATGTTTTACATCAAATGGATTTTAAAAACATTCTGGCCAAGCTTAGCAGAATCATTTCATCTCGGCACAAATCTCAGAGCTGTCGTTTAGAGCAAAGGGCTATTTTGCAATGTTCTGCACAGCTTGATTCTGCTAATGATGCAACCATTTTGTGGGGACTTTTGTAAAGGTGACTGGAGAAGCAGGTGTGCTCTGAAATCTCCAGTGCTTTGGTCTAGAGGGTAGACCTCCAATGGGTAAAGATGCATCAGCATTCAGCAGATGCAACCTAAAGGATGCTTCCATCTGGCTTATTCCTGCTTCCTCCAGTGTCCTGGAAATCCTGTCCTAGCAGGCACCACTGCCCAAGCAGCTGCATATGTCTTGTGCTGCTTCCAGTGCCTGCTCATACCTGAAGCAGAGAGCTCCTGCCTGCCCCATTATAGCACCCCTCTCTGTCTGTTCCTTGGGAAGAGCAGTGGGAGATGCAGCAGAAAGAATTGAGAGGCACATGTGTGTAGGTGGAGGTGGGATAAGCTGTTCTGGCAGCTGGCAGCCCAAGGAAGGGATCCAGAGATCCAAATTCAAACCCTGTGGCTCTCAAAGGGGGATCATTCTGCTGTGACACCAGCCCAGCTGTTTCCCTCCCTCCTTGCCCTCCCCTTCCTTCCCATCCCTCCCCCAGTGCTAATAAATGTATTCTTAATTCATTTAATTCCCCTGGAGGTTTGACATCAAGGCATAGAACTGAAAGTTTACAAGATAAATGAGTGTGAGGAAAAACACTCAGCAATAGTTCAGGGAAGAAGATGCAGTTAAAGGGAATGACTGGTGAAGAGGAGGAAATGGGAATTCCTGGAGAAGGATCACTCCCCAGAGGAGCGTGTGAAGGGAGGGGGCAGAGAAGTGTAAGTACAGTGTGATGAGGCATAAGGGCAGGAGCACCAAGGAAGAGGGGAGGTTGAAGAAGAGTTCATTATAGACCCAAAGGGTACATCTGCGTTGGGTGATACAGCGCAGAGGGGAGGCAGTCACAGTTCTCTGTGCTTTGCTAGAGACTGATTCCTGGGAAGGGTACCATAGCCGTGCTCCTGATAGTCTAAACAAGCTAGTTACTTCATGGCTAGTGCAGGTATTTCTGCACTACATTGCATAATGTAGACATACAATCAATTCCTATCAATAAGGAGTTTAAAATAATTCAAGGCAAGCTCTGCAATGACAAAAACATGGGTCACCAAAAGCAAAGGAATAAAAGGTGAGACACAGAAGAAGCCCTCCTGCACCAAAGGTGTGGTCAGAAACACCCCACAGAGAGCAATGCTTCATATTTTTTTCCAAAACTCATGTTTTCTCTCTAGTGGTCTACTACCTTTTGAGTCAATGCGCTCCTAACTTAGCCTGCAATATCAAGTAGTACCCAACACACCCTCAATCTGCAATTGTGACTCTCCCAGCCCCTCTACAGAATTAACTCAGCTCTGCATTAGTCATTTGACGTGCCAGCGCATGTAAAATAGACTCAGGTGAATCAGGTTTTGTGTGCAGGGACTGAACTGCAGTAAATACAGCGACTTGGAGAATTTCAGTCTGAATCTGGGCTTTCACATCTGGAGGGATACTCATTCTCTGGTGGTTGCGCAGCCTCTCCAAGCAGGACAGACACACACACATGAGCGGGGAATGAACACCCCAGCATCACACCACACCTCCCGCCCTCTGCAGTGATGCTGATTTGGTGGCATAACAAATGTGGAGGCATTAAAGACAAACCCAGGGGAGAGCTGGAGTAAAAAAATCTAGCAGATGCTGGGAGAGAGCACACACAGCATGTCAGCCTGCATGAGGTTTGCTTGGGCTGAGGTATACTGGAAACACTACCTTTACTGGTTAGAGCCCAGTGCAGAAGCGTCTCCCTTGCAAGCAAGGAGCAGCAGACGAGACAGATGCTCAGAGCTGTGGTGCCCTTGTGACAGCCATGTCAATGCCCAAGTCTCTCATGCTGAGCTAGCTGGGGTTCTGAGCTATTATAGCAGGAGTGGAGGGAAGGGGAGACAAGGGAAGCGTGGGCAGCATGAAGAGTAACACCAAGAGCAGATAGCTTGGGTGGATAAGCTCAGATGTGGCACCTAGAGATGCCAGTGATGCATGTAGCAGGGTATTTATGAAGGGATGTTGATGAGGGAGATTCATCAGTGTTGAAGGGGCTGAGGATCTTGGACCTGGTCCTGCCAGAGCTGGAGGAAGCCAGCTAGGTCATTCATGTTGAGGACAGTCCAGTTCAAGAAATCTCAGGGAAGAGTAAGAAAGGGAAAAAAGAACCAAAGAGAGATTTTTCTCTTAATGAGGTTATTACATTAATTTTCTCCTACTGTTCTGTGGAAGCAGCAGTGACCAGAGTGTGTGACACCAGCAGTAATGCCATGTTGGCAGTATATGTAATGTGAGGGATGGATGGCAAGAATTGAACACTGGTCTTCAGTTTCCAGCACTCCTTTTGGGATGGAATCAAGGATCATCCCAAAACCAGAAGGGGGACATGCAGGTTGGAAAGATAGGAGCTGTAATTTTACAAGATTATTTGGCTTGAGTGAAATGGCTGTCAGCTGGGGCGGAGATGATGTGGGAGATGATCAGTTCAGCACTGACATCTGAACTGGACCTGATGGGCCCATCTGAACTCCCAACCTTTACCAACCTGGTCTTTTGACAGATGCCACCTCCTTTGTCTCTGTCAGCCCAGACAAGCTCAGACGGTGGATAGATACCCACAATGTCTCATCTTTAATTATTAATGATATCCATAAGAACTGTGATTGGGCTGGCAAACTCTGGATGGGGCCATGCACCTGAAACAATCTAATCCTGGTATTTCTTTCTCTGCAGGGGGTGGAGGGAAACGCAAAGGCAAAAGCAAAAAGTGGAAGGAAATCTTGAAATTCCCTCACATTAGCCAGTGTGAAGATCTCCGAAGAACAATAGGTAAGAGCTTTTCCCTTCTTTGGAAGTATTGCATAAATAAAATGTGCTGTCAAAACTGATTCAGCAGAAAGGAGTTAAAAGTACTCATCATTAAATGGCATCAGTTTAGAGGTGGACGTACAGCGCATATACCTCCCATGATGCTGCCCTGCAAACTCAACATTTTCTGGTTCCTGACAAGGCTCTGTGGATCAGGCAGGAGAGACTGGCATAATGCACTTGCAAGGCAGTCTTTGCACACACAGGCTGTAGGAGCCAAGGGGACTTCACAGTTGGACAATCCCTGGCATGTGGGACAGATGCTACCAGGGCCAACGTGGCTGTAAAAGGACATTCAGAAATTAATCCCCTCATCACATCCTGCGTTCCTGTGTAATAAGTAGCTCTTTATCAGGGAGGAAATGAGACTTGAGGAAAGCAGAGAGATTGCTGATGTAAGATTAATATTAATTATAGTCTGGATATGATGTTTGAAGCAGCAGCCACTGCCCTCTGCCAGGCAGGTTTGTTCAGCAGTACCATCCCCTATTCAAACCACAACCACAACACTACTTCATGTCATTTTTTATAGGACAAGTAAAAATTTTTTTAAATTACTTTGTTTGGTCGATGTGGGCCAAACACTGCAGATTTGGAAGGGAGCTTGAAGTGGCCATTTCCATAACACAGCATAGCTGCCAAAATTCAGCATTCTTTCGACTGCTGCCTTGGCAAACAAGACCAGCAGCTATCTCCTTGTGAATTCTCCACGGGAAAGCCCAGTATTACTGATCTCACCACAAGAGGTTAACTTCAGCAACTGAGGCTCCTCTTCATCCCTACACTGACAGAAAATCCAGCCACTGGCAAGGAATGAATGAAAGGCAAGAAACTGTAACAACTGAGATAACGGGCAGCATAATTTGTCTAACTTGGGTGAACTCCTGAGGTCTGAGTGACAGTGCCCTGGCACTATGTACATTCGAAATTCAAAGCGTGTTTATGCAGAGAAAATATGTGGAATGTTTTGAAACTCTTTTCAGCTCTTTCAGTAACTTTTGCTTCCCTCATGTTCTGCTATAAAGCTAAAAGGAGGTAAGGAAAGGAGGGGGAGGCAGGAGAAAAGAGAATAGGTTTTCCCAGTTTATGGCCACTCTACAGACATATAAACCCTGGAATAATTACTGAAGGTACAGAGCCTGCTGGAAGCAAATATGACTTAATATATTGCATTTTGCAGTGGGAATTCTTTCTGTTGTTCTATCAACCTTGGTCCATACAGGGGAAAACAGCACCAGATAAAATGCTTGTTCTTTACAAAGGTGTGATATCCTAAAATGAGTACTCTTTATAAAATGACAACTGCCAATGATTTCTGTTTCTGAAATGCTGTTCCTGGCATTTTTAATTTTTTGTTGTCATCTTTGTCCTAAATGTAATTTGTTTTGCTGGTTCTTTTTGTGAATGTGAAGTAACAGGGCAAGAGCCCTTGTGATGCTCTTGGTGGATTTGGCTTCACTGCAAAGATTACCTGTTGACTGGGAATTCTAGCAACTGACTTACACAATGGGAAATAAGGTCCAAATCCTTGTTCTGTGACTGATTTTTATTGAGTAGCTTTCCCCCTGAGCTGGATATGATTACACAAGGAATGAGGCACTGCTCAGCCTGAGTAAGGTCATCTCTCTTTGCTGGCTCTCCGATTTTTCAATTGATCTATCTGAGGCTGGAACATCCCAGACAAAGAGTTAATGTTCATACAGGGGATCTGACTCACCTTGGGTGAGCCAGACTCTCTGGGTCTATAGCATTAAGTCGTTTGCAGGTGTGTGATTGATCCGAGGTGCACAGGATGGACCTGTTGCACATGCAGATCCATTGCATTGGGCTCTGTGTGGCTCATGGACATCCAGGGACAAGTACACTTGTTGCAGTCTGACCTTAAACCACTTCTTTTATTGTCTCTGCTGAGGAAGAACAACTCCCTTGGCTTTAGCCCATCTTCATTTGTTATTTTTTGCAAGTCCTTTATAAGGATCTCAGAATTCAGATGACAAGGTGCCTCCACAGGGGATTTTGTGAGGGAAGGTACTGACACAACCTTCTTGATCCACCAGTCAGCTGAACTGCTCTGTGACTTGCAGGGGATCCAACTGCTCGGTGTGTCTGCCCATCAGTCCCTCCTCTAACAAATTTGACTATGAAATGGAGACCCCAGAGAGGCTTTTTCACCAATCTCTATGGAAATAGGCAACCAGCAGAGAACAACTTTATACAAGGAAAAGGCTACAACCTCAATCCCATGTGTTCAGAGATCAAGACAAATACTGGTAGGTTCTGCTCATCACAGACCTCTTTGCTGTGTGTCTGCCTCCCAGCACTTTTGGTCAGACACAGTCTTGCCACTTTGGTTAAAAAAAAAAATAATCACACCAAGTCTGAGAGGGCTGTGTGAACTGGAGGACCAGGCTGTTGAGGTTTTGTTGTACTCCTCTTTTCTGGCTGCTTCCCAAGAGCCTCCGTGGAAAAGCTGGAGGCAGGGTTGGGATGGACCTTTTGATTTAGAGCGGGCATGGACTGCTGTGAAGAAAGGCACGGCTTAGTTTAATGCAGCCATAAGCCATGGATGGAAAATGCTGCTGTTGTAATTGTGGCAGTACAGCCTACATGTGTGTAGATGCCCATATTTTGGTGTAAAAACGTGTGTGCTTTTGCACCCCACTAAGGTGTACTGAAGAGAGTCTGTGTTTTAAAAAAAATAGTGTAGTGTGAGAAGAAATCTGTGAAAAACAGGAAGGCTGAAATAAACCAAGGGTCTGCGACCTGTGTTGACACAATTATGAGTCAGTTCATACCTTTTGGTTCCCTCTATGTTTACAGGAGACTCTATGTTTGACTATCCATCATCTGGTGTCTTACTGAAAGACTTGCTTAGTAAAGCCCTTTTTTCCCCTCCTTCTCGTGCACAGAAACAAAAATCAAAACACCCGAGAGAAACACTGTGTTTTGATAAATAAACAAACACTGGAAACAACTTTATTAAAAGTGCCATTTAGCCAAGGAGCTGTTTTTTTGGTTGCACTTAAAAGCAACTTCTTTTTCTCCTTTCTTTTTTGTCCAAGTATGCAACACCTTTTGTGGGGAAATTCAGTGACCTTCATTGTGTGCTAATTAAATAGGCAAGTGGAAGAGGGATGCTATGCTAATAGGTTTACTAGGCTCTGAGAGAGGTTTGTATATATATACTTGTATACTATGAATGGCTGATGTATGTTTCTATTTGCAGCCCTCTTTCCAGCTGTATTTAATTGTATTAAACCAGCTAGCTCTTTCCAGGTTACTATTGGCATTAGGGTCCCTTTCAATCGATGAAAACTGGTGTAGTGACAACGACTCATGTGATGGATGCTGCTAGTAGATGGTGTTCTGCTCTCTTTAAAACTCACAGATGATAACTTAGCTAAAGAGAGATGTTTCAAGGGAAGGGAAAAACAGCAAAGCACAGCTTTAAAAATTCCTACATTTGACAAACACGGCATGAAGAGATGCCACAAGTTAGGGATACCCAGTAGTTTAAAGGCCATCAGTAAACAAAAATATAAGAAAAAGTTGTAATTTTAAAGGCCAGAGTGTCTTTTTGATGATAAAAGATTCTGAATGTCTGTAAATATTTCTGAATGACGCAAAAGGTTCTGTTGGTTAAAAGTGTGGAATTTTTATTTATTTTGCTCAGACCTATTCTGTGCTTTTTTCTTCCATAAAAAAACTGCTTAGGTGAAAGAGCTGATTATTCTGATCTTTGGCAAATTTTCTTTCGCAACTGTCCAAATGCTATATAATAAATCAAGATTTTTTTTTTTCCCCATAGATTGAAGTTTGTGGGGAAACTGCCACAGAATGTGTCTGCTGTTTGTTGCATAGAGTGATTTGTTGCATTATTGCAGAAAACTTTAACTCCTTCAGTAAAGCAGTTTCTGGTTGTGCATTGTACTCAGGAGAACTCTGATGATTTCTGTTGTTAAATATTTACATTCAGTGAGATTTCTCAGTTGGAAAGTTCAGCCCCATTAATACTAATTTTGCCATGCTTGGTTTAAAAAGAGAAAAAAAAATCCTTGCTGTGCCATTTAACCTATTATGTGACATTTGCATCCCATTTATCCAGGGTAAAAGTAGCTCGAGCTTCCAATTCTGGCAGGTTCCTTTCAGCGTTGTTAAAAATACACTTCTGTGTGAGAAATGCTTTGTAGAGACTGTGAACAGAGGAAGTGGGACAAAATCGAAGCCACAGAGTTCACATGCTCACTTTTTACAAAAGCTGGCTCTTTTTTTCCTCTTGCTTTTTTTTGTATTGTATTTTTTCAGACATGATCAAGACCTTCACCTGCATGATTTTTTTTCAGTCACTTCAGAGTTTATCTGCCTGGAAGGATATTGATGGTGCAGGCTCTGCAATGGGATTCAGACCTACCTAAATGAGATTTTTTTTGAGCTGCCAGCATGGGTGCTGATAGGAATGAAGAAGCAGCAGTATGGACATCAGTGATAGTAAGATGCTTGAGTATTTATCCAACTTCCTAGCAATGCTTTGCAGCCTGCACTGAGCTCCATCCTGTGGCAGAAAGACTGCTACTATACCCCAGTTATCTCATTTAAAGGTAGCTTGGGCACCTCTGCTCTGCTCCATGGTTCTGGGACATCTTCATGGATTCCCACCAACAGTTCTTGGGTTCCTTGGCTACAGAGGTTTGCCAGTGCTGCAGAGATGAACACATGGGTGAGGGGTCTTGGGAAAGAAAAGTGTGAGTTTCCAGGCTTATTCGTGGGGGAAGCTTCCTCTGAGAGATTAAGTGACAACATGGCATATTAATGTTCATCATGGGATAACGTTTCAGTGTGGCACCCTGCCCTGCTTCAGCTGGGGAAGATGTCAGACCCAGGGGCTGAATCCGCTCAGGAAATGAGGATGTAGACAAAGAAATACAGTGCATGTGTAGATCCCAGAATGAGAGACTTTGTGGTGGCGTTCCCTCATAAAGGCACTGAAACTGGGAAAGACAAGGCATCAAAAGCCTGGTCTGATCAAAAACACAAAGAAGTAGCCAATTTTCTCTCCACCAGTTTCTTCTGCTCTCATGTTTACAGTGATTAAAAAGCAAGTTTTAGAAATGTAATCCTGAAGCCAACAAATAGATCAAAGGCAGCTTGCCTTCCATTGTAAATAACTGAGCACGACTGATTATAACTTGTGTGATTGTCTTATAGTATTGGTCTGAATACTACACCTAAGGCTGATCTCATGTTTTTGGCTAAAACTAGAGTTTGAATTTTTGAGAAATATTTTTTTTGTAGAAAGCATCAGCTTTCCTCGGAAAAAAACATTTTTATTGGAAATAGTTTTTCAACAAGCAGTCAGGATTCCATGGCATGAAATAACAGCAAGGAGAATTGTGTCCTTTTTTGTTTCCAGATGTGTAGGCATACGGGTGGCTGTGTCAGGAAGGTGCTGGTGGGGTGTTTGTGCATACAGCCAGAGCTGAGTACCTGGCATGGAGCTCTACAACACCTTGGGAGGCACTAGGTTTTCTGCAAACCTGGGGAACTGGAAACAGTGGAGTAGAAAATACTAGTAAAAAACCCCAAACTAGTAATTAAAAAAAGAAAAAGAGACAATGTAGTGTATCATTGTTATTCTGTTCACTGAAATGTTTCCAGAGAAATTAATATCATTTAAGGCCCAAGCTGATAAACACATAGGCTCACAATTTTTTATCCACACAAGAAGTCCCTTTAGATTCTGTTGACAACAGACGGGGTTTTTTCAGCAGTCAGAATTGTGCTCTGTGTGACAATAAATTTTCCCACATTGGTGCCCTTAGATAACTGCAGCATAAGATGTATTTCAGTCACTATCAGCAGTAGCAAAGTGATATCTTGCTGCTGTTCCTGCATCACCCAAGTGTCGGCTCCTAACTGAGGTGTTTGTAGCAGCCCAGGATGCTGGTGCTGAGGGGAGGGAGTGGGGCTCCTGCTGCTGGGGCTCTGCATTGCCCCTTGGGGTCACACTGACTGCCCCAGCACTAGTTGTGGATAGTCCCTTTGATGCTGGAGTGGTACCTGACAGAACATCTCCCCAGATGAGTTGTCCACTGTTGTGGTCATCTGCTGAGCGAGTACAGAAAGAGAGAGGAACCCAAGAAAGACTGAAAGCAAAATTGAAAGAACTGCTGAAAGCTGTGAATAGGATTTACTGCTCTGGAAAAAGTTAGGCAGATTTTTTTGGATAACATTAATGCAGAAAAAAACCCTCAAACTGATTTATTTTTAAAGAAGAAACAAAGTCCTTCCCCTTGACAGTCCCCTCTCTGTACACTTCTCTTCCCTCTCACTCTCTTTTTTTCATTCTTCTACCGTAGACACAACTTTCCCCTCTCTTCCTTGAACCAAAAGGTCTCTGTTGCTCCTTCGAAGTACAGCTTACGCAATCTTTCCAGCATAGACCTTGCCTTCAGCACTGCTCTGTATTTTCTTGGATTTAACGTGCTGTCCCATATCATGAATACATCTAAATTAAATTAGATACTTTTCAGGGGCAGGAGCTGGCCACATGATAGAAACTGTTCCAGCACATGAAATGATACGGCTGACGTCAAAACCGTATTGTTTGTTTACAAACCCACAGTTGGTTCAGTTCCTTTCTTTAAAATCCTTCAGATTCAACTATAATTCTATCATAAACATAGGTTTCTAGTGCTCTAATGATGGACAAACAGAGCAATGTTTGGTGCCCTTGCAAGATTAGCTGTATCCAGTTTATAGCAACGGGTGGAATTGAGAAGAGTTGGTTTTTTTCTTGCCATTTTTTTTATGCCATCACAGAAAGTATGTGAAAAACAAGCTGTTTTATGCATCTAGTGAGACTCAAGACTAACACTGGGAGAACAGGCTGCTTGCAGACTGCTTGTACTTGACAGCTTCCAGGACGGGAAGGGGACGCAGGGGAAATGAGTTGAAATGATCTCAGCCCACATTCTATTTACAGAATTTATTTCACAAGACTTAATCCATTAAGTATTACCTTGGCAGTGGCAACCCAGAAAGAAACCAAGAAAGACGTTGCTCTTCTCCATAAAGAACAGGCAGCAAATCCACATCTCCTTACCAAGCAGTGAGTCCACACCAGTCATCATTCAGTAGAAAGCCTCCTAAAGAGCAAACATTATCACTACACCTCTGTAGTTTTATTCTGTGGCAAAGACTGTGTTTGGTGCAGTAAATTAGTCCTCACAAATTAAGAAGAAATAAAAATGCCACGACACACTTGGAATTATTTCCAGAAGTTATTACAAGGATATGCAGAAAAGGAATTAGAAGGGAATATATCCTTTTAGAAGATCCATTTCATCTCTCACTGAAAATAGAAGTAGATATTGTGAGCTGCAGGGTTTTTCATTATCTTATTAGGTAATATGAGTCATTAAGGCTAATTAATACTTATGCAGTGGTTTGGAATTGTAAAATGCTACAGAAGTGCTCGCGGGTCCTGTTAAATAGTAGTACTCGGTTGTTAAGGAAATTTATTTTTAAAGTAATTTAGTATTTGCTGAATATGGGGAATGAGAGCTAGGGCTACATTTATGATAAAAACCTACTCATCTCCCTGCTGAACTCATTTGTAACTTTGCTGCTGGTAGTGGTGAGAAGGTGGTGGCAGGGCAAAGCAAGCCTCTGGTTTGGTTGAGTCTGTTCAGCTCTGCTGGAGTCAGTGAGAAAGTTTCCCTTAAATTAAATTGTACAGGAGCCCTCTTATAATGAAAGGAGGGAACTGTGGGGAGGGATAAGGGAAAGAAAAGATCTGTCACACCTACATGGGGATGCTGTGGAGTGCGCTTGTGGGACGAGCAGCCTGAAAAACTTGTGTTTGGGGACACATTCAGGCTTTTAGAGAGGGATGTGTTTAACCTAAGTTAGTGCTTCTCAAGGAAAACAACTCATTTGGAGTAGTTGGTAGAGGAAGCATTATTTTGACTTGGCTTCTGCTAGTTATTACAGAGGCCTTTAGGATTGTGGTGGGGCTTTGTTTTAGGCTTTGCTAGGAACAGTCATGCTGGAAGTATGGCATGCTGAAATGCTGCAGGTCAGTGTAGAGGAACATAAGAGGCTGAGCCCTTGGTTGAAACATTTCATGACAAAATCCAGCTTTTTGAATGAAATGTGTGTAGTAGAAAGGTGGAGTTATTCTGGTTAAAACCTGAAACCCAACATTTTTCTCTTTTATTTTCTCCTTCCATGCCCTTCTTTAGTGGAAGAGTGGCAGAAAAAGAAACATCCAATTCTTTACTTAAAACTAGAAAATAAGTGGCAGTCTTAATTTATATGAAAGTCACCCAAGGGTCATAACATATCTTGAGTGAAGCAAAATTCACATGTTCTATATTTATACATATATGCTATTTTGAATAAAAGCAGTTTTGTACTACTTTTCCTTCCCCCTCCCCCCCAATTTTATTTCTACCTTCATAGCACTTATTTTACTGAAGCAGTCCTTGCCACAAAGTGTACTTCTTCGGCATGAGGTGTACTTCTTCCTTCCTTGTGAAGGTCCTTGATCTGTGCCCTTCAGTTCTGCTGATTTAGCTACTTTTTCCTGACAGTACAAATTGACAATAAAATGAATATAAATACAATATTTTGATTTTAAATATTATATAAGACATGGCAAAATACTTTATGGATTAACAGGGTTGGGATTCATACTCTGTGTAAATCCACATTTGAGGCAAGACCTCAGATAAAGCTCCTTGGTGCAAATCTAGCCCATTAATATCCTAGTGCTCCCAATTTCTGTCTGTCAAGGAAAAGAGAGGTTGAGAGTTTTTAGGATAATCCCACACATAACTTTTAATTCTGGTTTTAAGACATAGTGTGGGGGAATTCATGTGAGGAATGTTAAAAGCTTGATTTTTTGGTGGTTTTGCTGAATCCCTGAAGTCATTGAGAGATTCCATTTATTTTTCAGGTGATCACTATATACTGCTTTGAAAACGTTTTGGGGGTGATAATTGGAAATATTTCTCTGTGCTCTGTAGATCAGAAGTTGGGGCATGTCCATGAATTCTGCTAAATACCGATATTAAAATAGAACCCCTGCTTGGCAGAGTCAAAGCAGGAGTTACGAGACCATTTCTGAATAGAGTTCCTGGTTATGCCAGTACTTTTATTTACTTATTAATCATATTTTCACTATGCTAAACCAGTGCCAAGGAATTCTAAGACAAGTAAAATAAAATATTCTCTACCCTAAACTGCTGTGTCTTAACTGAAGTAATGGAAAGGATGAGTGAAAGTCCAATGTAGGGAAGGAAAACAAAATTATAGAGCAAGATGGTGTAATGCAAACTATGAAAAATCTCCTGAGTTCGGGGAGGAAGACAGACTGGTATTTGATTTTGTTGAATAACTCCCTATTGTCTTGGAATTGGTAAAGTTCAGTGCAAAAATGGCTCAGCAAAAAGTCTGAACTCTTATAATCCTTAAAAAATATGTTATGGACCAAGACATTTAAGTCACAATTAAATTTAATGTATTAAGAAAAATGTGAAGGTTTTTACCCTCCCAGAAGGATAATTGATTCATTCTAAAAGATGGGAAGTCTCTGTGGTATTAAATGACCCACAAAAATATAATCTCTGCAAATAGTTACAAACTTCATTGTACTTGCTGGATTCACCATCCTCCTGCCCTGCACCAGCATTATATTTGCACAGTGGCACCTTGAGGGTCTCTTCACGTCATATTGATTTTCTGAGCTCGTTTGGACGAGTTAGGACAAGGCAGTGTTGACAGATTGGTGAAGGCTTTTCTCATGAGCTGTTGCTCATGACCTGGCTCAACTACATGTAAGTATTTGCAATGTTGAAACAGCCCTCTATAAGTTAGTGTTTTCAGACTTTTATAACTCCTGGTTCAAAGTATTTTTAGCATTTGTAAACATGGCTTGTGGAGAAAAATGGTTTTGAGCACATGAAGAATTTGGTGTAAGTCACTTCAGAAATATTCTGATTGGTCCAAATGAACAATATTCAGCTCTTGAGGATGATGTTCATGGCATAGGTATAATTTGTTTCATGGCCAGTGGCTTCAACACACTGAGCCCCAAGTAGGTCTAAGAAGTAAGGACACCCTGCAAAGGTACAACACTCTAAAACACAAAAGAGAGAAATCTGTGATGGGAAACTTACTGAATAACATGGAATATTTGATTTAATATATCAAAGTGTGACATATTCATGCTGATCAGCTCTCCAACAGCCAAAGCCAACTGGCAGCCATGCCACTTCAAGCAAGATCCTTTTCAGATGTCTTTGGCTGAACCTGCTAAGTCTGAGCATGAGTAACTAGATGGGATACCTTTGGAAAAGACCTCCGTGCTGGTGACAGGTTGAGCCCCACATGGAAGGGAACTAACCTGCCCCTGGGGTGGGAATGGGCCAGCACTGTTGGCTCCTGGAGGCCTCTGTGTGCCTGAGTCTGTGCCCAAGGATGATGGAGGACAGGAGAGCAGGTGGGCTTGGGAGAGACAACTGTAGGTAAATAAGGGTACATCCCCTTTGCATAGTCAGTGGGAGTATTCCTGAGGCTTGTACTGCTTTGGAGAGGAGGAAAAAAGCCAGCATGAAAAGAGCAGTTATTAAGCTGCCCTTGTGTTGGAAGTGGACCTCATGACTGTCCTTAGCTCTAGAGAGGCTTTCTTCCTCCAAGGTAGAGACTCTTTCTTTCTGAGACTGCTTTCATCCCTGCCCAGGAGACTGTGGGTGTCCATGGGGCGCCATAACCTCATTATCTTCTATGGAAAGGAAAAAAAAGCCTTCTAAAAATATTGTCTATGCCAGTATTGTCTATGCCAGTGTGACTATGAATCAGTGGTCAGAGCTGCGAGGGAGAATTACAGCCTTTTCTCCCTGTTCTTTGCCATGGACAACCCCTAGTCCTATGACTAGGACTAATGTCTTTTTTAGAATCGACTTCAAAGTCTCCTCGGGGGCCAGAGCCTTTCTTATGAGTTAAAAATCAACTTGTTTTAGGTAAGATCTTAAGGACTAGAAGGCGGCAATGCAAAGTTTCAAACTCTGCAGAGGAGCTGCCAACGCAAAGGTCACACAAGGTTGTGGTTACTCCCACTGCCTGCTGCAATGGACTTCATGCATCAGTACAGACTGGGATTACAGCAGGGCCAGCACAGAGAGAGGAAAGACATGGATCCACCCTGTAGCCCTGTGGTTTTCGCAAGTTTTCTGGCACTGACCTCTGTTCCAAATCCTAAAGGACCTCTGATGGAGACCTGTCATCCTGGTTCAGAAAAAGGGATAGGATTTTATTCTCCATAGCACCGTTGAACTACATGGAAAGTAATCATCACCCATGGTCAATTACTAGTAAGCACCTATAGACTGCTTGAAATGTATAAATAGCTCCACAAGTGCTCTCTGTAACTCATGGCATAGGTAGGGTATTTCTTTATTTTTTCTTTTCTCATATGAGACTAGTTGAAAACTTCATCTCCAAGGAGAGATTATGTTTTTTTCCTAAGCCTCAGTGATTTTAGCCCTCTGTCTCACTACTTACTAGGGAGTGATGTTGCTAAATCACATCTCCCAAAAAGCCTTTATCCTTTGTGTAAATTAGCTGATAACTTCCTTCTACTGATGCAAGTCAAAACAATGTTTTACCTGGCAGAATTATGTGGAGTTCTGCCTCACCTGTTTTTTCCCTCCCATCACCAAAGTAGTATTTCCCTAACAAGTTCCCAGATCTGGCAGTTTTCCAGGGTTTCCCTTTTTGGTAGGCAGCAATAAGGAAGGGAATCTCATCTTTCTGCCAACTCACCCACTTACAACATGCATTGAGGAGGGATCAGAAACCCTTTTCTTTGATTGCCTCAGAGCAGAGAAGGCACTGAGAGTTCAGCTGGAGTCTCTGCCTGTGACATATGGATCATCAAGGCTTGAATTAGAGAGCAAATACCCCACTTTGCTTTTCTTCCTCCTTTTTTTTCTTCATTTAAGTGAATTTAAGTCCTGGTGACATGTAATGCACAGGTAGCCCTTGAAAAGGGGATGTTGTGTTTATCTCCCAGACAGGTGCTACCTGATTTCCCTCACTCCACTCTGGTCCCTTCCAGGGTGGAGGTGAAACAGGAAGAGAGAGAATATTTCAGTGCCCATGATCACTCACTCTCGGCTGGCTCTGCCAGCCTGGATGCCAGTTGTGGTGGTGGGTTATGCATAGCTGTGGGTCTGATACCAGTTTATCTTGCCAACTGCCAGCATAAGCTGTGTAACTCGCAACTCCACAAATGCCATGCCAGCATCTGTTCCTCATCCTACGCCGTTTTAAATAATGCACATTTCCAGCTGTCTTCCCCTTCCTTCCCAATATCAAAGCACAGTTTGTTGGTTTCATGTATTGCTCTGAGATGTGTTTCCAGGCTGCACAGTCCGTGTGCAAGGCAAAGCTGGGCTGCAAGATTTGCCATGAACAGTCCATGCCCTCATCCTCCAGCACAATTATGTGTCAAAGCAGAAGAAACACTCAGCTGTGAGGAGTCCTACAGCATGTGGAATGTGTTAATTAAACAAGCGCCTCTGGAAGAGGTAAAATGGTAGAGGACCTCTGCAGATAACTTGGCAGCTCCCTAATGCAGTATTCACAGCTTCAAGTCTCTCAGGAAAAAAACTGAACAGCCTTTATAGAGTTTTTTTTTAAAACCCTGCTTCCAGTAGGAATGTAATTGAAGAACACTGTGAAGGCCGTGGAAGCATGCTGCTCACAAGCAGAGGAAAGATTAAATTCCAGTGCTTTGTTTGGGGTAAATTACTGACCTTTGTCTTCAGCATTAAAGCCATCTGAAGAAAGCCATTCCTAGCATACAGCAAGATGAGTTGCTTTTGCTGGATTCTTTCCTGCGTACGGTGTAATAGTTTAGTATGAATATAGCAGGAAACAAGGAAAATTGAAAGCATAATTCATTTTGAATGGCATGATGTAAGAGGTGATTTCTTTCAAGGAGCTAGAAGGCAGAGGGATCAGTGTTAAATATTTTAAGTGGGCTCTTGGAACAATCCCTTAATGGAATTTTTTCTC
The DNA here is from genome assembly GCA_028020825.1 of Podargus strigoides. Classification (NCBI taxonomy): domain Eukaryota; kingdom Metazoa; phylum Chordata; class Aves; order Caprimulgiformes; family Podargidae; genus Podargus; species Podargus strigoides. Next base: position 6,074,880 of record CM051626.1, on the reverse strand, counting down.
CCCATCTCCCTTTTATGATTGTAAGATCTATGTTTCCTGCTAGTTCTCTTTTTTTTATTTATAGACTTTAAAACCTTAATCAGAACAATTTTACTTATCAGGTTATAAAAATCCTCTGTCATCTTCTGTCCCACAAAGTCAATAAACGTTTGTTTCTTCAGCTCAGTAACAGTTCCCCATTCTGCTTTCTGAGCAGATTTATCAGTATCAGTACAATTTCCACCCACTGAGTCAATGTCTCAAGGCACAACCTCTTCCTGTAGTGCTACAACTAAGCATTTCCTATAGTAGCCGTATAATTTCCCAAATTTCTCCTCCCCCTTCAGAGCCTGGGAAAGCAGATGGACCCTACAGGATGGCCTGGAGGTCACAAAATCCTGTCAGAGCTGAAGTGGGGAATTACATTCCAGAGGAGACAACCCTTCCACCAGGAGTGTTTGCAGCTCGGGCTTCTTTCCAGCCCACACTGCTGAGCTGATACAGAGCTCTTCAAGTGATTGCAAGTGACATGTCCTGGGGCACGGAAACAGCAAATGTCTGGTATTTAGGTTGTTATGGCTCTGCGTTTTCCACTGGGGCTGGAACTCCACTGCCAGCTAATGATAGTCATGGGGACCCTGTGCAGCGCACATCTCAAATAGGGCACCCGGGAAGAAAAATCCATTGAAAAGCATCGTGCTGCTCTCAGTCATTTGAAAAAGGAGACGACATGCGGGAAGCCGGCAGAGGCATCAGTCACTGTAGAAAGGACCATATTCAAATGTCAAGCCCACAGTTTCCTCAGCACTTGACAAATCCAACCCAGCCCTGAACCTGAGTGGCAAAATGGCCCTCTTCACTTTTGCCTCTCATAGCTGCTGGCCCTTTCATGCTATTTAAGTGAATCAGTTTTCTTTCTCATCCCAGGCTTATAAGCTAACAGTTGTGTCCCTGAATCATGCTGGATTGGCCTGTCACTCAGTTGCCCTAGATCATATCCAGTGCTGCCCAGATATGATGGACCTTCTGTCCCGTCAAAGCTCTAAACGTGAAATGGAGCTAGGAATAACATGGATCTCCCATGGAAGAACCTGGCATCAGAGAATCAGTGCTTGGCATTGCTCTGCAGCTTCTGTCGCTGAGGAAAGGGAAGGCCATGTGGTCAATGTGCTGTAATAAATATAGCTGACCTATGTGAAAGAACTGCTGTGGACAAATAGTTATGTGTGGCTTGGAGGAGGTCATCAGTCAACACAAGGAATGTGGCCTCCGGGTCATATTCAGACCTAGAATCAAACAGATCGGGGTTAAAGGGTCTGAGAACAACAAAGCTGTGGCCATGCTAAAAGATCACACTCTAATTCAAGGCAATGGAAAGTGCATACAAAACCTGTAGTGCCTCAGGCAGCAGGAGGCAGAGATGGGTAGTAAAATGTTAATGCCACCATGAAGACATGCCATGAAAAGGCAAAACCAAGTCAAGAACAAAACCAGCACCACAGCAGGCACTCAGGTTTTGTACTGGTGGAAGCTCTTGTGATCTCTTGATTGCGTACGCAGAAGCTGTTTGTCCAGGGCCGTTCCCAAGCAGTCCATGAATTACAGGTGTAATTGCAGGTGGCTCAAAGCAGGAACAGTCTGGAGACAGTGGTAGCATAAGTGCATTAAGAAGTAGCAGGAGACACTAATGTTTCTGAAGGGCTTCTGCCAAACCAAAGTGCTGGGTTAATGATTGGACTTGATGATCTTAGAGGTCTTTTCCAATCAAAATGATTCTATGAGCTGGAGGACTCCACAGTATCACAGTTACCAATTAAATCAATGAACTTTGTATGAATTCTTGGAATATCTTACAATATTTGTAAAACTTTTCACAGTGACGGATGCAGAGAGTGGATGCCTCTCACCAGTAACAAATTAATTATATAGCCTACATGTTTTAATAGTAGATTAAAATGTAGATTGCTAACACTTACAAGAAAATTATATATTTCATATGAGTTTCTCCATTAGATACAATTCCATGGTGTAACCTCAGCTAAATAATATTTCCAGGTGCTCTGAATATTTTCCATTCCAACTCACTGACAAATCGAACGTTCTCTTGTACGATGCAGTGGTACATCTCTTTGGCCAACAGTATTGTTATGGACTATAGCAGACTGAAGTTAAAGGACTCTTTTTTACTAAATGCTTCACTATGATTGCAGTTATGAATATTTTAATAGTCTTCTGGGAATTCAAAGTATTAAATAAGTCAGTGATACAGCAGAGTCACTGACCTTGCCTGCAGAGTATCTTGAAGTCATTTCTGCAAGGTTTTTCAAGACTACTCCCTTTCTGTTTAGCTTATATTGTAGATGGGCTATTTAAGGAAGATTGTTGTCTAGATACCAAACTTCAAGATCAGTGAACTTCCTTGAGCTTAAGCAGCACCAGAGATTTACAGCTAATTTCAGATAGTGACATTCAGAATAGAAATAGAATTCTTGTTAGAGACTTTCAGCGGTTATCAATGGAAAATAAACAGTTTGGCTAGTCCCTGTGAGTTTATAGATAGAACAGGATGGGAATATCATGGTATGAGTAAAACCAGGCACACACAAGGCATGTCTACACTAGTTTGCAAATGCCTGTGGGGTCCTGTCTGGAATAGCAGAGGTCATACAGAATAAGTGAAAACCCCAAAGCCTATTCAGTTATCACTTTTTTCCAGTCACTGCAACCCTACTGAATTCAATGGAGATAGACCGACAAAATTGAAGTAAATGCCATGATGAGCCCAGCATTCAATTTTTATCTTCTTAAATATCATATTATCTCTCTGTTGGTTGGTGAATTGCTGTAAGACACACTAGTATCATAACTTCGGGGCTGGAAGGAGCCAACCTGCTTCCTATTTGAACAAGAACATTGAAAAGGAAATATGAGCAAAGGAAGAAAGAGGAGAGATGAGATGAGATAAGATGAGATGAGATGAAATGAGATGAGATTAGGAGAGAGTAGCATGCAATGAAAGTAAAGATAGAGGCAGATAGACAAGACTAGAAATAGTGTGGCCTGAGCATGTAATGTGATAATATAGAAAGACAGCAGAAAAAACGGATGGCTAGAAGCAACAAAAAGAGTAGACAATTATGAAATTCAGTAAATGTGTTTAATTTTGTTTTAAGGCAAGTCAGCCATACTCACCATGTTGACTATGTGATTCAAAAGTGGTTTGGCTGCTCCTAAAAAAAAAAAAAAAAGGAAAGAAAATTCTCCTGGTCTTTGGCAGAGGATAAGGTGGCAACATTCCAAACACCCTAATTTCCTTTCATTTAATGTCTGGCATCCGAAAAATGGGGAGGTTGTCGTCACATTATGAGTGAGTTCATTTGAGAGCACGATGGTACACACAAGGCGAGCTGGCCAACAAAACAGGGAGGAAGAGAGGCCTTTTGCAGACTTTTTTTTCCCCTGTGGGACATACCTGGGACCCTCCAAGGCAAAATACACTTGCTTTCATCCACAACAAATGTTCTCCAAGTGCTATACCACATTTGGCAGTCGCAGCCAGGGTCAACTCAACACCTGGTGGTGCCCAGGACTGTAAACTCTGGTCTATGTAGTTTGCCATGTGTGGGACTATCAGATAAGATGTTTTAATTAAGCTTGTGTCTACTCTGCTTGGACATTGCAGCCTATATGGCATTTCTTATTAGGAGTAGGATGTTAAATGTAGTGTCCTGGCCAAATTCCAGCCTGGGTGTTTACATTCTTCTCGCTTAAATACTACTGTTGGATCATTATATGAGAGCAACTGTGGAGCTTGTCCTTTGCTAGTAATGAATATGCCCCTAAGACCTGCTTTATGGGAAGGCACATCAGCTCTTCTCTAAGCACCATGAATTCATGATTCACATTAATAATGATAGCATGCACCAGACCAGACCTTGTAGATTTTTTAAATATTTTTTTTCTTTGTAATCTCAAGGTTTATTTGCTTACTCTTGCAGTATCATTGATTTTTCTACAGCGTTAGTGTCCCTGAATTATCACATGATGTATCTCCAGCATGCTGCCGTACCACGGGACCACATAATGGGTGAAGGATAAAAAACATCTTTTAAATCAAGGCAATTTCTCAAATGTGTATTTCTTCAAGAGGCTTGTTTAGTCTGTTTCTATTTTGCCAGAACTTGAGTTTTTAGACAGTCTCCTCCTTTACCTGAATATATCATGATTGGTTTTTGCTGCATCAATAGTAGAATCATAGAATAGCCTTGGTTGGAAGAGACCTCTAAGATCATCAAGTAGCGGCTGAACCTGAGAAAACTTGGAAGGTGGTTCCTACAGGCATCCAAAAGCAATTAATATTTACTCATATTCTCTAAACCTTTCCACTCACTGGGGCAGGACTGTCTTGTTTTTCTGTGTTTGTTCAGTGCCTAGCACCATGCTCCTGCTCATATGATCTTGGTCCTCTGCCATGATTAGGTATTAGCACAGTAAAATAATCTTTATTAGTAATAATATTACAAATTAATAACACAGAGTGAATGAGGTGGCAGGACTTTGCTTTCCCTGCTTTTCATCTCTGGAAGATTTGTCAGGTGGATCTCTATTCCAGCAGGGCAATTCTGCAAGGATAGAGCAGAGGTCTACTCCTCTCTTCTAAGTCTTGTATCAGTGAAGTAACCACTGATTTCCCCTCTAAGGAGGCTGAGTGGAGTACCCAGTATGCTGTACTAACTGCTCACACTACTTTCAATATTAAAATGCATATTTAGGAGTGCTTGAATATTCCCACTGGAGTTTCCTACTTAAGGCTGATAGATAACCTGACAAGTAATAGGAGTTCTTCCTCCAGAGTCTGCTTTGCTAATACTTTTCCCTCTTTGCAGGCTAAAACCAGGTATTTATTTCATTTTAAAAACTATTGATTGAATTATCTTATTTTCTAAATTCAAAGAATGGTAGAAATTACTGAGTTGTATAATGATGGCTTGTAGAATGATGCCATGTCAGGCATACTGACCTATTGGAAGGTAGTAAGATTCTGGGTTTCACATAAAAGAGGTGTGCCATGGGATGGAAAAGCAGTTATAGATCTCATTAAGGCCGAGGAGATGGATGTACCAGATTATATTTCAGATTTATTTTTACCTGGACCATAATTAATTCAAGAAGCTAATTCCACAGGTTTTATTTTTAGATAGGCCTGAGCCCAGCTGTGCAAAAGGAAAACTTGTCATTTCCTCATAGGTGGGTTGCAGCAAACAGAACAAGAACAATGGTTTCTAAGGGGGGGACTGAAGACTCAAGCCTTCTTGCACAATGTAACTGGAGGCTGGAGTTCACACATGAAGAAGGAGTCTTTATATGTATTCTGAAAACAACACAACAGAAATACTGTGTTGTAATTTCCATAACATGTAACCTCGTTTCCCAACAGCTTAGTGTACGCTATTACTAGCACAATGCAACACCACAGCTTTAATACTGAATTCATTGTGTGAATTAAACCCATTGAACCTCAAGTTGCCTTTGGATCCTGTGACTGACAAACAGTAGAGCTGAACGTCTGTTTTTCACAAGGGGATGGCCCCATTAAGAGGGTCAAAGTTATGTTAAGGCTGATGTTGGTCATGCAACAGGCAGTAAAAGGATCTTGCCCTGCGAGTGCTACTTCCTACATTTTCTTCTTGACTTCATCTCCACAGATGAGATCAGTGGAAAGGAAGATGGGGAGGGAATAGGATGGAGATTGCAAAACATGCTGGGAGAGATGTACTTTTCCATGCATGTCTTGCTTGCTGGCCTGCACATTCCTCTTTCCCTGATGACAGTATTATGTGCTGGGTTTTGCTGGTAGCTAGGCAGCTACCCAAAGCAACAAATTCAGGTGCCAATGAAACTTTCCATTGACTGAAGTGGGTTCAAGGGCAGCAGTAACAACTCACAATTCAGTCTGTTCTGAGGCCACAACACAAGGTCCCATACAATATTTTTAACTGCAAATTATTCCAAAATCTCTCTCAAAACATAATCTGTGCTTCATGCTGCATATCTGTACCAAGGATTTAGAAGGAAAATGGGTTATTAGTACCTAATTTACATTTTATGTTTTATCCTTCCTGGCAAGTTAAAGCTGTGGTCAATGGTTCGGCCCCAAATGGCCTTTCATTACTCAGGCTGTCCAGACATTCATAACCTTATGAGTCCTTACCAAAGAGGCTCATTTTTGTGCCAGAAATATTGAGAGAAGCAAGCGCTCATGTGGAATATGCAGAATGTAAGAAATAAATGGAGTTCAAGAAAGTAAGGTAATATCAGTCCCTGATAAGCAGATAGAGATGCTTAATTGTTACAAACCATGAAGTTATACAAAACATTGCGAAAATCTTATTAAATATCCCTTCTTTTCCCCCATATTCTGCTGTTTCATGTTTATCTATTTAGGTAGAAACATCTCTGGAAAAGAAGTTGCTTGTGTTTTCATTCCCATATAACCCTCTTTGACTTTTCCAGTCAAGCCTTCCGAATTCAGTGAGACTACTCACAGATCAAGGTCCTGAAACATCAGCTGGCAGGACAGAACTGGCCCTGTAACACATCATAAATAATAAAGATGCTCCTCTCAAAGTCAGACCTGAGTAAGGGCTGCTGTTCCTAGTGGGCTGGGTAGCACCATCCATCATTCAGGTTGCCTAATATTGCACATTATAAGATTAAGATTATGCCAGAGTTATGTAGGCTGAAATTTTCCATAGTGGATGTTTTCTGTGCTATATTTTTATTCTTTCTTTTTTTAATCAAAAGCAACAGGCTGAAAGTGGGAGCCACGATTGATCAGAAAGACAAAGAAGCAGCATCAGTCCACTGAGAGAATGAGCACTGTTCAATTACAACCACTATAGCTGTTCCCTTAAATATTCAGGCTAAATTGGAGATAGTTTATTCCACTTTCAGATTAGCTTAGTTACATTGCATATTGCTGAGGAAGTTCACAAAGGTTGACTGTATTTTGCTGCAACTCATCTACCTATACATCCTTTTAGTCAAAAAGGAAAGAGGCCATCTAGGGTGCATTCCAGGGGAGGATCCCACCTTGAGGATCGCTGAATGCCTTTCCCTCCAGTGGAAGAAACAAGCTACTTCAGACTGAGGTGCGAAGTCCTAGCATATGTCTCCCAAAGGATGTCCACTTGGAGAGCTGTTGCACAGCTGCTGGTATGCAGTAAATTCATATCCCACCTGTACTCCTGCATACTGTCTTGCTGGTGTTGGACAAGTCCTGGGATCAGATGGTGGAGATTTGGGACCTATTATCTAGAAAGTTTGAGATTGATTGTAGAAGTGGGGGGAACTTGCTTGTCTTACAGGAACTAGAATGGAGAAGCAGTGCTGCTGGGAAAGCTGGTGAGAAGTTAGGGAGTGAAGGTGAAAGAAAAAAAATGGGGAATCATGGTCCCACGAGACCCTAGAACTGAGCATGATCACAATTTACAGCTCCTTTCCCAGCTCCCAGCAGCACAAGTGGATACAGTGACATCCCTGTTTCAGCTCTGCTGGTATGAGTATCAGTATGGGTGTCAACACGATGGAGTTTCTGTTTTGAAGACAACTTAGGAAGGAGCTGAGGTAAAGCTGTGCTAAAAGAGCATTCTTCAAGTTGACAATTCGAAAGTTCCCAGCCTTTTGTGTGAGCTGTTCATAAGGAACAAGGGCTTTTCTTGTTGGTCCACATCATTTTTTTTCCTTCAGTTTTCCAGTTCCTTAAAAACTTAGGAAATAAACCATGCAAAAATATGTGTTGAAATGATGAGCACCTAAAATTGATTTTGAATTAAAGCTGCCTATGCAGCTTAAATGCATATCTCTATATATTATATATCACATGCTTAATTTTCTTCCCCAGGAGCCCTAATGCAGTCAGTTCAAAAGTCTGGGTTAGTCTGGGGATAAAACTGGGTTGTCTAATAAAGGAGGATAGAATGACTGACTCATTTATTGCATGAAGTAAAGGTGTGTGATAAATTTAAATAGGGTTTTGCAGCATGGAAATTGTCTCATGGCCAAAGCAGTTGAATAACACACTGGGGAACTGGACAGGGATACACTCTGGTCAAACTAGGTCTTATGTGATGACAGGCAAGTCACTTAAAATGTAGTTTTCACAGTTGGCCTCTAATTGTGCATTTTTCATTTTCTGAGTACCTGCCTTGAGATTTTTGGGTCTCAGTAGTAACATCTGCAGCTGAAGCAAATGGAAGATTGGTTGTGAACAGAGAGAATAGCGTATAAAATTAAATACACAGAAAATCAAGTTGCACTGATCAGTGGATACTTTTTACCTTAATCTTCATGTTTTAAGTTCCCCATCTGTAAATTGGACTCTTCATCTCCCAGAGGTGGTGTGAAAATAGATCCATGAATATGTGTGAAGTATTCAAAGGCTACAGTGGAGAATGCCACAGAAAGGTCCATGGGGAAATGAATCACTCTGTCTTCAGAGCAGGCCTGGCTGGTGTGCAGTAAATAAAGTCTAGGGCCACCCATTGAACCAGAGGAGAAAACGAAACGCTGAATAGCTGCTCATTAAGTAAGCACTGTCTGTTCTGTGCATTGAATGAGGCGATGGTCCTGTGGGAAAAACAGTTTGCAGTGATGTAATTAAAGACCGTACCAGAACACACGCACAGTGAGGAATGGCATTCAGGCTACACAGGCAACATTAATTTAGGTTTCTCCTAGGTTTTGAGGCTTAACTTTGCAACCTCAGTCACCTTCCTTTAGTAATTTGGGGTGTGTCAATGTAACGCTACAGCTGAATTCTTCCTTGTGGATTATGTCTTATAAAAAAAAGTATTCTCTAGTCAAAAGTGAATGTGTTGCATTACTTCCTGTTTGCTTCCCATGCTGCTACAGTTAATTGCTTCTTTCCTGCGGGTGGAATGGAGACTGTTGAAGTCCAATGGCCTCAACCATAGGCTGCTTATTCAATGTGGCATGTAAGCAGCAGGGATTTCCTTGTCCCTGGCTAGAGACCTGCATACTTTACCTCTTCCATGCAAGTAGGATGAAATTAATCAGTGTTGGTTTTCACAGCAAGCAATGAAATTTCAACCACTGCAATGTCGGAGGAGGAAGACTCCTCAAAGGGGACCAGGAGAAAATGCATGAATGAGAAGTTCCTGCCAAGACATGAACACTACGCTTGAGTGTGTCTGAAATGTTGGGTGCAGAGAGTAAATAAGCCCCATGACAGGTCTAGCCTAAATACCCAGCACTTCCATGGCAAGTAGCCCATACTTTCACTGACCTTGGCATCGCGACGAGGATAATATTTTTGCAAGGATGAACTGCACTCGAACAATGTCTCTAATGTTTCAGTGTTGTTGCAAACACGTTTTCCCTTCAGATCGGCCATGTGGCTCTTCTTTTCCATCCCTTTTTTCCCTTTTCCTTTCATAGAAGTACATTTTATGTGTCTGCTGAAGAGGAAATCCCTGTCTTCTATGCAATTCCTGAGCTCACCTGGGGACTCAGAAGACAGTGCACCACAGTCTGGGGAATGTAGGTGTTAACCCTTAGCTGATGGTTCTCTTCCAGCCTAGCTCACTGTAGTTAGTGTTCTTATGTCTCCTTCTCATAAGAGAACCTGCATATCTCTAAGGGTATGATTTCACAGGGAAATCTTGACTTCCATATTTTGTGGACTCCTCCCAGCAACCATTGTGTTCAATGAAGTAACAGGAGCAGTCTAGCTCTGCAGATGGGCCACAGAATATTGCTGGTGAAGCAACCACTTGCTCTAAATGTCTGAGCACCAAAAATCCATATACAGCATCTACCCTACCCGTTCTGGAGGTCAGCATGAAGGTACAAGCACAAGAGGCTACTCTTTTTGGTGGTAGAATTGAAAGGGCAACCAGAATCTAAGTGGCTACTCCATAAGTAATCCTTTTCCCCAGGAAAGGGTCCTAAGAGCACTTGATCTCTGAGCATTGCTTCACATTTATGGACACAGAGTTGATGCTTCACACAGAGAGAAGTGTGTGTCACCCAACTGATGAAAGGCAGCGTGAGCTGTTGCAGAGTTCCCACAGGTGGAAATAAGCCCATGTTTATTTCTAGCCTGGTCCACCCCACCTTCTTGACGCGGGTAACTTGGGAACGGGTTTCTCAAAGGTCTAATGACATCTAGTTGTGGTGCTGCTCTAATCACAACAGTGCTATTCCTTGCCATGCATCAGTCTGGTATAGAAGTTTATGGGATAACCAAATTAGATTCCAGTGAGTTTTAGTAATACTCTGCTTATTTTACCAAGCAGTGTGTGCAGACCTCCTGCTGATATCTTGAAGTGAAGCAATATCTGAGTGGGTCAGCATTTGGCTGAAAGGGTGCAGGAGGACACTTCAGACGTGCATTAGGATCTCAGTTATTGATGTGTTTCTTCAGATCTGACATGTGGTACAAAGGGATGTTGAAGTGTCATCTTCCAAGTGACAAGTAAAATGTCTAAATATGTTTTCAGTATCTAAATACCATAGCACTAATTCTGAGGTAGGCAACCCTAGCTGTAGTTCTTGTTAATTTTGTCTTCTGTCTGATAAAATTCTTTCAGTAGCTTTGGAGGTGACAGTCTGGACTTCTTGTTTTACAGATCTGTGTTGCTGAACATTTGTGATTGTACATTGAAATTTAGGAAACAAAACTTTATGGGGAAAAAACACTTTATAAGGGTAAGACATTATTCATATTACAGTGTGAAACTAAACCAAGAAATGACAGAAAAAAAATGAAAAGAGATAAACTGAAAATATAGAAATATTAGAATAACCTTTAAGATTATGTAAGTGCTCAGTCTCCCTATGACAACCCAGTTTTCATAAGAATGAAGGGGAAGTTCTCTCTAAAGTTGCATTTTTTTTTTGGTAGACCTGAGTAAGATTGTTCATGGTTATTGTGTCTGGACACCAACTGCCATGCTCTCTGCATCCATCTCAATGATTCAGTATGAAGAGATCCTTGGTACTGCAGACTTCTGCCAAGAAAGAGAAGAAAATAATTTCCGTTGGCATTCCCCTCTTGCAAAAGTTCCTTTTAATGTATTTGGGGTTTCTAAATGACTTTAAAATATCTTTTCCATTATTCATATCAATTTTTCTCAGCAGCTCAGCTCCTTCACACCCACTCAGAGGGGGCTGTCACTCAGCACACAGGCAAATCAGCCTGGGAATATAAACCAAGTCAAAGTCAGTGTCTGTATTATTATAAGTAGACCACTTGCACTTGGGCTAAAGATCCAGTTAAGTGGTAATTTAGCAGCATTGTCAAAGGTCAGTGATACCCCTTAAAATTGCTGAGGACTGATTGGGTTTTTTTCAGTGTATTATTGTCTCTTTGATTATTTAGTTTGATGGTTAAGCTTATTTTGCAATTTTTTTTACGTTTAGGATTGACAAACACTTAGAAAAATAACTTACCAGTGTAAGATTGTGGAGCTTGGTTGAAGTAAATTTAGCAATAAAGTGACAACTAATAGCATCTATTATTTTGTTAAAGTTCACTAATAAAATGACTGGGATGTTTAGAACTTGCAGTGACTATTGAATGGCATGCAGAGTTAGTAATCCTATAGACAGATGAAGTGCCGAGGGACATGGTGTAGGTGGTGAATAAGCAATGCTGAGTTAATAATGGTTGGACTTGATGGTCTTAGAGGTGTTTTCCAACCGAGGCTGTTCTGTGATTCTGTGATTATGTACCTGTCAGCAACATATGCTGCTTAAATATGCATTTGCAGAGTGACTGTGCTGATGGCTATATGCATTCCTCTATTTTATTGACCTGGTAAAGGTTTGGTCTTGACAGCTGCTTCAGTTTCTACCCAGGCTAGTTTAAAAGTCAAAGAGTAATTTTGCAGAACTCTTTTCGTCTTAAGAAAGCGATTCACAAGATGTCGCCTTTAGTTTCCTGGAATCGAGATGTTTATTTTGTGCTATGTACAACAGCAACAGTTCTGTAGATTTCATAACCTTACGCATTCAAATTACAACTTTTAGTGAAATTTTCTTTCAGCATGTATTACTCAGAATATCACCAGGCAGGAGTCTAAATAACAGCACTAGTCAGAAAATAAGTTTGGTATTTCAGTTAAAATCTTTAAGACTGGACATAAAAGTCCCAAACTAAAAAAAAAACCAAAACCAAACCTCAGTAGCTACCTTCTTTGAGGACAAATCATTCAGTTCTGTCATCCCGATCCAAAGCAGAACAAAATGAGAACAACCAAGTGTTTGTTCCCTGAATTTCCCAGGGTGCTTCTGAGGTGAGCAGTCATATTTATTTGGGGAATTTTTTCCATTCCTCTGGCCTTGCCGCAGAGACATTGTTGAAAGTCATTTAAGAAGATAAAGACAATCTCCTTTTCTAGTTGGGGTAGTGGTCATGGTTATGGTGTGGGCAGCCCTTCCCCTGGGGCTGCAGAACAAGCACCACATTCAAGTGCTGAGAAATTTTGGTGATGGAGCATCTTCTGTGATCAATGTGAAGTAGTTTGAAAGTCCACCATGCCCTGAATAGCTTTGTGACCAGCCGTGAGGACAACACTTCAGACACTGCTCAGGAAACCTCATCAAAGGCATGAATCCAGGATCATGTGCTTGTCAAGTGTAGTTTATGGGAATGGTAATAAGCATACTACTAGTAAGTTGAATTTTTAAACTGAAAGTGTAACATACCTGTCCATCTCTCTGTCTGTCAGTAAGTCTGACTCTCTCCCTGCTCTTTTTAGCTTTTTGTTTCCTTTCTATGCACTGTTACTCTAACTGGTAGCCAAATGCAAGAGAAAGGATGTGTTTAACAACATAGTACCTAATAATTTCAGTTAAAAAAAGATTTTCAAGTATCCCCATTGCACATTCACAGTCCAGATTTCCTGATGATCAGTCATGGCGCATGCGTTTCCACTGTCATGCTGATGTTGACTGTGGAGCTGAGACAGGCTGTTTTATTCATGTAAGTTGTGCTTGACAGAGGTGGGAAAAGTAGGTTTGACCAAAAACCCACTGGAATTGGTGGGAATCTTTCCATCCATTTCAGCAGGCTTAAAGATCACCTTCACTATTTGTAACAATTATTTGTCATCTTCCCTGCACCCTTTACTTCATGCAACAATATATATTTTTGCTTCTATGATTTGATGTGTAGATGTGGTGCTGAGGGACATGGTTTAGTGGTAAATTGGTGGTGTTGGGTTAATGGTTGGACTTGATGATCTTAGAGGTCTTTTCCAACCACAGCTATTCTGTGATTCTATGATTTAAAGAAGCTCAAACAATGGCAAGCTCCGTCTTCTCAAGCTAAACCTACTCTTAACCCTGCGGTATCTGCAGTCTGTGTTTCAACTCAGGGCTTGATTAGTGACTTGTGTGGAAAGGATGCAGTTACCTGAACAAGTAACTTTTAGAAGATACCAGAAATGTTGGAGGAGGGCTGGAATAACTCAGCAGAGTAACTCAGATTTTGTTAGGATGAGAAGCTGTCTTCCACTGGTAAATAGCCTAGTCTCAGGGCAGAGCATTTGCTCTTCACCATTTGACTGTGCTCCTGGCACAAGGCTGGGTGACCAAATGTCTCCCCTGAGACAGCTGAGGGTCCCTCCCCAGGCTCTGGTCCTCACTCACAGTTTTGTGTGCAGTGACTATATCGAGCTCACAGAATCTCGTCTGATCCTCCTGCTGCTACTACAAAAAGAGTGGGTGGGTTGTTATCCCTTCTGCCAAAATCTTTGTCCAAAATCAACAAAGCCACATACACGTTCTGGTTCAAGTACTCGTGCAAACATATTTATGCAACTGTTTGTGGGATTTGACTTTCAAATAAAATCCCATGAGCAAAACTTCAATACAGCCGCTTTCAAAAAACAAATGAGAAGATGCATGTATATCACCGATGTGTATTCAACTGCAAATTTGTTACAATATTCTCCAAAATATTTTTCCTTATTGAACCAGCTCCAAGGTTTGGACTGTTTCCATCTTCAGTGTAATGCTGCTGTGATGTGTGGAGTTTATCGCTGTAGCCTAATACCAAGAAAAGAGTGGAAATAAGGAAACTTATACAAAGCAAACACAGTCTGCATCTGAATTATTACATTAGATGTTCGATGATCAGGAGATTAAATTTTGTTTGTTTTAAAAAAGACAGCTGATAAGCAGAGAAAATTAAGTTGGCAGGACTTAAACCAGTTTGGGGTAATTCCATTGTCTCAAGCAAGCTTGATTGCATTTGTATTTTTAATTAATTAAACTTGGACAGCCAGTGCCAAAGCAACGCTCACTGTAACAGCATAAATGAAGGTCTCCAAGTTTTTTGTAGAAAATCCTAAATTCAAGGGGAAAAAAATCAACCAAGGCCAAAGAATGTGTTCTGCACAGGGGATTCATATGTAAGGTCTAGAGCTTTCTACAGCAATGAAGTGCTCGTTTTGACTGCAGACCAGGACGAGCTGCTGTTTAAAATAAGGAATCTATCAAGCTATTATCCTGTCATAAGTTGTAACTATTTCCATATTTTATTAAAAATAAAGAAAACAGATGAAATATTTATTGCTAGAGGGAGTGTGCATTTGCCACCAGCAACACAACTTCATCACTGCCCTTAGCTTCAGTTTCTGTCCGGCACCTGCACAGCTCTGACCCTGCCAAGATAAACACTCTCCAAGACAGGGGCTACATCATCATTTTTAATCTCAGTGAAGTGCCAGGTGAAGTTACGGAGCAGTATAGCGGTTAATGTATAAAAAGACTCTGCTGTGCTCTCTTGGACTAAATTTCCGCTCCAGGGGTTTGCATTGCGAGTAAATAGGAAAGAGCCACAGGGCTATCCAGTAGCACTTTGGGCTCATACTCTTTAATATAGTTATTCTGGCCACACTGCTTTGAGGTAGGGCAGTGCTATTAGCTCCATTTTATAAATACAGCATGCCACTGAAGTCTGCAGGACGCAGAGTATTAGTTGTACTGGTAAATGAACTCCCCCAGGAGCCTAGATGCTTGTGTTAGGCTTTTATATCATTACTTACTGCCACAGTTCCTGGGAATTTTTGAATGAATTGAAATGAGGCATTTTTTATTCCTGTCTTGTGTTCTCTAACCATCTGGCTTGCCTCACTTTTTAAATGCATTGCTGGAGACAGGGCAAATGGAGAGTCTTCAGCATCTCAACAACAGGTTTCCGTATTAAAAATGAAAACAACAACAAAAAACTCAAACCAAACAAACCCAACCCCCCAGAAAAAAAAACAGAAAAAAAGGACAAGAAACTTCCCTTCTATTGCTTTCTACCCTTCCTGCAACAGTCCCAAGTAGTCACCATGAAAAGGAGATCCCTCACTACCTTGCTGTAGATGTACTTGGCCAGGTTCTACAGTTTAAACAGCAATATCCATGTTTCTTCATCAGAAACGGGCCCATATTTTCAGTTTCTCAAAGAAAGAAACCTGATACGTTTTTCACTGCAAGTACATGGGTTCCCAGCAAAGTTTATCAAGTTCTGACTGGCTGTGACATCTCCAGTACTGAAGGCCATCAAGAAATCAGAAGGTAATAACTGGGTCTGCAGAAGTGTTAACATGGCCAGTCTTGGGATCTTGCTTTTGAACACAAGGATTATCTTTTCTATTGAAGCATATTTATTAGAGATGGAAAATGGTCTTTTGTAAAATGCAAGAGCTAATGTTCCAGCTTTCCAGATTATTCTGAAATACAAGAGCAACACAGACACTGTTAAATAACGCAGTCAAAGCAATTTAAATCCTTTTAAAGCATCCACAAAGGATCCTTTGATAAGAAGCTACTTTCATCAGCCTCAAAGACTAGGCAGTTTAGTATGTACTGTTTATGAAGTTTATACACAGACAGTGATAATTCCACTTCCGTCTGGAGAAGAGCAGCAGTAAATTTTAAGACATATTTATAAGCCCTAGTGTTAGACTTGCTGGTTTTAAATGAAAAATGCATTTATATTAATATAGCTCTAAATGGGGTTATTCAGTGTTTAAAGATGCAATTTGTTTTCCATTAGTCCCCTGACTGGACACAAAACAATTCTGTAAACTTGAAATGCTTTGGTCTTCTTTTTTTTTTGGACAAAAAGGAGGAAATTGCTACAAATGCACACTGTGTGATGGGCGGTGAGAGTCTGTTTAGTTCAGTCATGCTGCATATTTTTTAATCTTGCTTTTAGCTTCTGCTTTTGTCCTCCTTTTCATTGTGTGCCCCTGTAAGAGAGATTACACGTAGAAAGCAGAGATGGGCAAAAAAACCCAGAAGATTTGGGCTGAGGTGGGTAGGATCTCTTTTAGCAGCATCTCCCCCTAATTTGAATGAGGAGGCATGCGTGTGATTTTAGGACATCTCTAACTGTAGTTTCCATCCATCCCAGGGATGTGGAAACCATTTTGACAGGCCTCAGCCCCTTGGGAAAAGAAAGTTTTACTTTTGGTGTGCCAACAGTCTTATGAAGTGACCACTAGCCCCTTCTGGCTCTGATGCTGCTCCCCATTGTCCAGCTTCAGCATAGGGATGGAGGGTTCCCCCACTTTCAAATGCTTTCTTCCATGAGTTTGATGTGCTTTCTGTACTTCTGGACTAAAGCAGGCTAGAGGAAGAGAACAGCAGATAAACAATGTCTGTTTGAAAGATTTTGATTCACCTTAAAGAAAAAATGTAATTGGGAAGGGAAAATGAGTTCTCATCTTGGGTCATTGAGCATGAGCAGGAAAAGAACAATTAATTCTTCCTACATCCACTTTGGAGTTTCCAGGTGCTAGGGAGAGGTTTTTTGGTTTGTTTGCTTTTTAGGGTTTTTTTGGTTGGTTGGTTGTTTCTTTAGGCAGCAGAATTACATTGTATTTAGATCTTACTCAGTTTTATACCAGGCTGATTTAATGCCAAGGAGAGCAGAGATCCAGAGGCCATGCCCAAATTTTCCTGCGCAGCAACATGGTGCATGTCTTCTTGGTGATTCTCCAATGCAATTCTTTGAAATATCTTCTCTTGGCATTCCAGTATGTTGGAAAATAAAATTCTACATTTGAGATAGTACATAAGTGCAATCATTGGCCATACCAGTAATGACCAAGAAAGTGTTCCGGGCTTTTGTAGACTTGAATAGGAAGATTTAAACTGAGCTGATCCCTCCCCACAGACATCCACAGGAGGAAACCTCAGCAGCTGGTTGCAGGTGTTGAGTTAGTAGCCCATCAGAAGGAGGGCTTCTGCCCAGAAACAGAACTACAGCTTTCCATAGCAGTCTCGTTGAGACACCTGCAGTTTACGCTGAATGAAACAGTGTCAGGAAAGGCTGGTTTTCAGCCAAGAGTCTTCGCCCAGTTCTGTAGCTCACCACTAACCCATCAAACCCCACAGGTATATTGCAAAGGGGAAAGAGCAGGGGTGACCTGATCTCTCTGCAGACCACAATTTCTCTCACAAATTGCTAAGGTGATATTTTGAGCCAGAAAAAATCACTAGGTATTTAAATGGGAAATTAAGATGAAAAAAAAAGCCTCACAAGGCATAGGGAGTTTTACATCTAATTAAAATACTAGATTTTTTTTTTCCCTTTTACTTGGAAGTCAGAGATTTTATCAGCAGCAACTTTATTACCTTATTTTGGTTTTTTTACTTCATCGATGACACGTTTTGATCAATATGAAATTTTACTAATAGGACTCGCTTTCCTAGGCATGTGTTTAGATATTTTGCAGAGCCTTACCAGAGTATCCATCAGGGAACAAATTTGTCCATAGACTTTGAATGGTGAAGGCATTTTCTGTATGCAGGTGTAACAATTTTGGTATGTTCTATATACAGGGTGCTCTTTAAAGTGGTGGTTTAATACATAAGCTATGAAGTAAAGGGAAAAATGAGTCAGTAAAATTTAGAATAAATTTTATTTATCTTTATTTCTCTTATGAATGTTTATGATGGCATTTTATATAATATGTTTTCTGTATTCATCTGTGATGTTACTCTGTTGGGACGATAAAGGATTCACTTGCGTGTGCACATTATTTGCCAGTGTTCTAAAAAAAGAGCCTGGCATCAGTAAGAAGTGACTGCTTTCCTAGGGCTTCGACCCACCCAGCTTTTCACCCCCGTTTTGGGTGACTTTGCAGGTGTTGAACAGGATTGTGCTGAAGCAAGAGGAGCTGACTACCAAAGATATCGCTCTCAGAGCTGTTTTAGTTGCACCTCATCATCATAAGCATATGGTTTCACTTCCAAGTGTTTAACATTTCCATTTCCTCAGGAAATCATTCTTTCTGTTTTTTAAACTTTTGAAACTAGATGGATATTTTTACTGGCAGGCAGACCGAGAGCGACACGACGATTAGCCCAAGGGAGCCCCTGGCTGCGGTACCCGCGTGGCTCCCCGTCCCCTCCCCTCGTGCAGCGGCTCATGAGCACAGCTTGGGGTGCTCCAGCCTTGTCTTCGGGGTGCAGCACACTGCTAAAACACTTCTGCTTTCCTTGCTTACTCTAATAAAATTACGCACACCTTATTTCTGCTTTTGCTGCAAGAGGTGTTTTTCTTTCTAACTCCACCCCAGGGCCCATGCAGCCCAAGAATTAGTTGAGAGCAGACTCCTTTAGCTGCTTAGTGAGGCCAATGGCAAGATCAGGGCCTAAGAAAATATTTTACGTCACCTACAGGGAATGAAAGCAGTTGCATCATGTGTTTATTGTCTGTACTGGTATATCCAGCACTTAAACGAACATGACCAAGGAGTGGATGGCTCCAGGGAACTGCTCTGGCTCTTGTGTTTTCAGAGATTATTTCTGGTATTTCCTTTTTCCTCGTTATGAACGGATCACCCTTCTCACGTGTTGGCCAAGTTATGTACCCTAGGAGGAAGTCTGTGCTTGTGTCTTTATGTTTCATTTATCCACATATGTAATAGTGTTTAGCTGCTTATTTTCTTTTCCTGCTGTGCTGTAAAGTACAGCTATTGGATGTGCAATTTGCACGCTTACTTGGCTGGTATCACTAGCCCTTGTGTTAGAAGAGCATTCTCTGCTACAGTGAGTGTCACCACATCATAACAACTTTGATAAACTGCATTTTGTACAACAAGTGTTGTCACTGTGCATCAAATAGCGCTGTACAAGAGAAAATATAGGGCAGACTAGCTTTTTAATGTATTCGTTCCTTTGTGGTTTATCCTGTTACAGATTCAGACAGTCGTATTTTTTGGCACTGCTTGTTTAAGGTTGGGAAGATTGCTGTGGGTTTGGGCTTCTGGAGGGACTGAGTTTGAGACTGTGATCAGGCAGGCTGTGTGCCATTGATATTCAGGGTGTATATTTTATTCACACCCTCAGAAGAGTGAGTTAGTCAAGGTAGCAGAAAACAGCATCAGACAGATGTAGTTCAACCTCCAGACCTCCCAGGAGAGCTCACCTGAGCTGTGCAGCTTCTGGCTTTGTGCCGGCCTCTGGGACGTTGTGAGTTGCTGTTTTGATCCATTCAGGTTCTTTTCTAGCTCCTTACCCTAGTGTGTCAGCGACTTCCTTCACCAATTACCTTCTCACTAAAACAGCTACTCGGTGAAGCAGCACAAGCTTGGACCGCTCACAAGGACAGCCCCAAGGCTGCTCAGCATCCAAGGGAGCCCACCACTTTCTCACATGTCTGTGTACATGATGCTCCAGCTCCTGCAAACAAACCAGTACCACGGGCTTGCTGCTGCCAGTTATATAGACTGGAAGTCAAGTTAGGATTTACACAGTGATTTCGATCCCGTTTTATTTGCTAGAGGGTATCAAAGCATTGCAATTTTCTGGATAGATTGAGTGATATCCTGATCCAAAATGGACTGGCAATACTGGCCACAAAACGGTACTGGTATGTTGTTCCAGGACCATGCTGAATTGAAAGCACAGCTCAGCTAGCCATGTTTTCAGTGCTTCAGGGGCCAGTTCCTGAAGTATAGCCATACCTGCACACAGGCACAGCACTGGGCAAGCACCCTTCTTCATCTTACAAGAGGCAGCTTTGGGTGCTCCTGCCCACCTGCCACAGGTCAGCAAGTCCAACATCTCCTACAGCATTTTCATTTCAGGAGGGATGTCCTGGTTTGGCAGGACATGGTCCCCAAGCCATGACCTGTGATGAGGGAGCCCTTTGGCTGGGTGCCCCCATGGCAAAGGTGAGCTCCATCGCAGCCGTGTGCCTGCAGATGTTTTCCTTGGAGTGAATGGAGCTGAAGGGTGCAGGGGGACAAAACAAAGGGGGAATAAAAGATGTTGCAGGAGCGACTCCAGGCCTGAGAAAGAAGTAACCGAGGCACTGACAACTTGTGTGGGTTTGGTATGTCTGTTTGCAGTGCTATGTTATGTGTTTAGAAGCTGGTTGTTTCCATAATAACAGCAAGTGCCATATGGCAGCGAGGAGGGTGGTGAGAGGAGTGCTCAAGGAAACACAGTATGTTGTTTGACATGTGTGTGCTTCTAGAGGAATAACGTGTCGCGAGTGAGTACTGCTGTTCCAAACAAGCTGAGGGATTTGCTGCTCTCACTGGAGAAACATCCAAAGCCCTTGGTGTTTGTACTGGTACAATGCCAGTTAACAATGCCTGCCCTTCTCTCGTGTTTTCCTGCAGACAGTCCCTGTGATGGTAAAGGAACTTTTGCTTTACTGGAGGTGATGGTTCTGGATGCACCAGCACAGGGACATTTAAACATGACATTTAAGGGGAAATACAGTTCTGTAAAGAGTGCTGTGTGAAACTGAAACCAGCTAGATGCCATATGCTCCATCCATTCGTTAACACTCACTGAGTAAATAGCAGAAATTTTGAAACCTTTGAAAAGACACAGTTTGCAATAAATGTTTAGTGGAGAGTGGGCTGAGCATTTCCAGAGATTAGGGGAACTTTAGAAGCATCCAGGAAGGTCTCCACAAATTCCAGCTTTTCCTACCCTTTAATGTATGACTCACATTTCAAGGGCTTGTAGTTTGCTCCCCAGTCTGAGCGGTACCTTTGCAAGGTGCGTGTATTTCCACCACAGAAAAATGTGAAATTACTTTTTCATAGTAGCTGAACAGCTTTCGCCAGACTTTTACCAACATCAGCTCTATAAAATTGAGTCCCTCTTGTCTGAGTCTTAAAGCCATTAATTAAATTTGTATTTGGATACTTAAAAAGTGGTGGCGGGTAGCAGGCAGCAGTTCTGCTTTGGGGTTGTAGTTCTGCACTCACTTGCAAGGCTTTAAACTCCTAATCAAGCCAAAAGGCAAAGCTCTTCTCATTTTCATGCTTCTCTTCTTCTCTTTATTGCCTCTAGAGAGAGATTACTGCAGCATATGTGAAAAGCAGCCGATCGGAAGGCTTCTCTTTCGGCAGTTCTGTGAAACCCGACCCGAGCTCGAGTGCTGCATTAGGTTCCTTGACTCGGTGGTAAGTCAATTCTTATGATATTTTGGGGTGCTTCGCAGTGCTTTCCTGACAGAGGAGACTCCCCTGACCCCAAGATATCACTGTTTCATGGGACATGATTTTGTGTCTGAGCAAGCAGGGCTGACCCCGTCAGCATCCCAACATCATTGGCATTGTGGGGCAGCACTGCATGTGGGGTTGGTCCCAGCATGAGACATGGAAAAGGGAGAAGGACTGGCATACCAGCACGGTGCTGGTGCAGCCTCCCTTCATGTCAATGCCCAAGCAGCTCGGCTGCTGTGAGTAATGTCTTTTGATGTGGGTGAAGCAGTGCTGGGAGGCAAGGGAAGATGATGAATGGACTGACAAGAGAGGATAAGGAGTATGATAATACTAATTATCTAACTCTTACTAACCCTTTTGATCAGTAGACTTCAGAATGATTTACAAAGGACATCCTGATTATTATCCTGGTTTTTCAAATAGGAAAACAGAGGCACAAGGTATAGAAGTGACTTTGTTGGGGTCACCAAGAAACACATCTGCTCCATTTTCCACGCCAGTGAGCTATTATTTAACTCAGACACTGAGCAACCCCCACCAGCCCCGAGGGGACCTGATGCTCTTTCCCAATCATGCAGCACTTGGCCATGTGTAATGCCAGCAGGAGAAGCTGTTCATGGTGTAAAAGTCCCTCGGTGACTTTCTTGCTGGGAGCCTGCAGAAGAGTTGGGTGTTGATGAGCCAAAAGGCTTCCACTAGAGAGGAAGATGAACTTGTTACTGCTGAGTGCAAGTGTCCAGGGGGCTTCGCTGTCTGCCTGACACTGAGATTCAAAAGCAAAACAATGCATACCAATAGGAATATTTTTTGTTTGTTTGTTTGTGCTGTGGTGAAGCTATCTGAAGTACAGGCAGACGTGAGGGTTGCACTGAAGTTGTAGAAGTAAGAGTCTGGAAGAGGACATGTAGTCACTTAAAGTTTCAGTTTGTACTGCAGTATCTACAGCAAATCTACAGCATCATAGAAAGCACTGGATAAAGTCCTGTTCAAATCAGTTTTAGCTGGTCACAGCTTCTACCTGAGATTCCTAGCACTGGTCATGCTTTTCCCCAGTAGAAAGGTTTAGCCATCAAGGTACATGAAAGTCCTACGCCTGACAAATGCTCCGTGCAGCTATGCTCAAGGCCAGCAAGCAGGAGGACATTTTGAGTACCCACAAAATGGCACTGAAATGGCATCTTCTAGTGGGGTGTCTGCTGCTAAGGAAGCACCACACACCATCTAGGGGGAGGCATCCCCACAGAAATGCCACAGAAGGTGTGATGCCTGCAGCCTCATGGAGATGGGTGATGGCCATAGGAAGCCGTAGAAATCCTTTGGGAGACAGCCACAAAAGATCACTTCCAAGTGGTCTTAATTTCAAACAGAACAGATGGATGCATCCTCAGTTTGTAGGGGGTTAGTGAGGCTCTGTTCTCTTCTCTCGTCTCCTCGCAGTGGCAGGCGTCACATTTCGGTTCCGGCAGCACCCAGGGGCTGGGGAGAACAAGCTCACATTGTGCAAGCCCCGCACACGTCTGTCAGCAGGTGCTCAGGGTGTAATGCTTGAACTGACAGCCATAATAATGTCTGGGCAAAAGGAAGCATTACTGTCCCCTCGTGTATGTCCCCAGTGCCACCAGCCCCACGGCACCGTGTGATAACGTTTGGGCTGGCATGGTGTCACAGCTGCAGTGCTGCCCAGCAGCATCTCCCAGCCTCTCCCAGCAGCTGCCCAGCCCACCTCTGGCTGTGGGAATTGAGGGCACTGTGTCATTTCGTTCTCCTGAAGCCCTGTGGAGCGGTGCCAGACTCCATGTCCTCCCAGCATCCGTGCAGCACAGGCGACACCGGTGCTGTGAAAGCTTGTGGTGGGACTGGGTTTTGTATCCTGGACTGATATCCCCAAATCCTTTTGTGAGAGTGTGCTTTGCCCCCACCCCCGGGTTGCTTATGCAGACTGGAGCTGCCCTGCGTACCTTTACTGGGCCAGCAATCCATTCCCAGTTAGACTCAGCCTGGCAGTACGAGGATTTCATGAACAAAATGCCTGGCTGTGTGGAGGTCTGAACATTTAACGCTAATTAACAGCAATCTCCTTTGTTTACTGATTTCAAGTTCTGTACAAGCTTGCTCTCAGCCCATGAAAATCCCTGTTTTAGGCAATATTAAGATCTAGCAGCACAGCCCATAACCATTAAATTGGATGATTGCTACTGAAATTCGCCCAGCGGGGTCATCCTGCGTTGAGTGAGTAGTGGGATTCAGGCCAAGTCCTACATTAGGCAAAAAAGCCCTATAATGAGACCAGAAGTTTGACTTTACAGCCCTATTCTGAGACCACCAAGAATGTGAAACCTTTTGGAGACCACCTGCTGTAACAAACCCCCAGCAGAAAAAGCCAAGACCTTCCATTTTCTTTTGACTTAGTTATTTTTCTAGCGTGAGATGCAAAACTTAGCTTTTATGTAATATCAAATAAAAAGAAAAAAATAATAGAGGAAATTATTTAGAGGCTCACAGAGCTTTTTGTGCACTGAGAGGTAGGACCACCTCTGTTTTACAGAGCACAGCTGAGTGACTTTAGCAGGTCACAGAGTAAGTCATTGGCAGAAGCTGATAATTGATGCCTCCCAATTTTTAATACAGTTTTTTAACCTCAACTCTCTGCAAAGAAAGCAGCAACTGGGGCTCCTGGGAGGAAACCAGAACCCAAGTCAGACACTCAACAGCCTACCAAGAGCCTCCATTCCCATACTTGTGTGAGACTAAGTTTTGCAAGCTCTTTCTCATGTCTTTGCTTGCAAAGACTGATAAAATCAACCAGACCTTGCAGACCAGAATATGTAAAGTGAAAAAAAGATCCCCTCTTTGCTAGACATTTATTCCAGCTGTTGAGTGAAATAACTAACCTGGTCTGATGTAGTCTCCTCCAAATCTAATTATAGCTGCATCTGGGGGTTTTTGTCTGTGCAGTTAAACAGTTGTTAGGCTGCTTTCTGAAGAAAAAAGGATTTGTATCATTAAACTCTGCATGTGTGTAGGTGTGTATCTGTCAGTTCCCTCTGAAACCTGTGCATACCTTGGCCAATCTCAGCCAATCATTGAGACTAAAGTACACAGAGACATAAAGTTCCTGCCTGTTTTCTGAGAGCAGTGTGTGGGTAATTAGCCACAATCTATCAACTGTAAAACAGACTACAAAGATGCGTGGTTTATAAGCAGTAGACCCTAACATTAAATGATAAAAGTGATAAAAACGAAGAGATGCAGAGCTTTGCAGTGCAGCACTGGTGGAGCTGTGGATGTTTGGTTCCCACCGCTGCTGTGGGAACAGTGAGTGGCCATCAGTGTGACTGTCTGTCTGGGAAATGGGGCAACAGCAGCCCCTTCTCCCAGCCAGTGTGGTAAGGCTGTAAGGACAGAGTGCCATCTCTTGTTACGGATATTGTGGAAACAATTTCATGACAGAGGTCCTGACTTGACTAGATAAAATATCTATTAAGAAGTACTGATGGCTGCAGCTTGTGCCTCTGAGTGCATTGTGTGCACGTAAACACAAGGAACTACACGAACATAAACTATTACCACTAAACAAAGATGATTTATGATTAAACCAGCTCTCCTGTAAGCCCTTAACAAAGGATTCACGCACAGCCCTAAAGCACCCTTTGCTGTGCTTACAAATATTTTAGCAACATCATGCACCTTTGGAGCTGTTAAAAGACAGCCGTTAAAATAAAGCGTGAGGGGATATGTTTCCTGTGCTGAAAGGCAGAGCAGAGAGCAGGGAATCTGCAAGCAAGACGTGTTTCCTTCCCCGCAGCCCATGCCTCCAGCACAAGGAGGCAGTGATTCAGCAGGGATCTCTTGCTGTCCCCTTCTCAACAGCACATTCCCGAGGTGCTGGCTCCTGACATTTCCCTCTCCTCTCCTGGGGTTTTTGTGTGCCATTACAACAAAGACTTTAGCTTCTGGACTCTCTTTCCTGCTTTGTCTACTCACATTCATAATTTCTTAACATTTTAATGTGGACCAGATTTAGATTGACTGGAGGAGAATGTGGCTAATTCTGGTCAAGGAGAAAACAACCTGATGTTATTTACTCTCTAACCTGTCTGATGTTATTTCTTTGCCCTGAAGTCACACAGAAATACATCCTCTGGGGGCAAATAGCCTCTCTGCCTCTCCAAGTTGTTTCTCCTTGTGCTATCTGGGCACAGGGGCTGGGGGCAAGAGGCACAGTCTCCTCAGGTGGAGTTTTCAGCTGAATGTTTCACTAGACATTACACTTATCTGGGGTAAAAGGATGAGCGAGCATCCACTTAATGCCATTTGTAAAAACCCTGTCTAGCTGTTAGGGAGATTTCACTTGGTTAAGTCCCTTACATGGTATACAAACCATCTGTGTATGTGTGTCTTAAAGCTGTTCAAGGCTTTTTCCATCAGAAATGCCAGTTTGTTGATATCAACAAACTCATTAACTCAAAACGTGTTTTTAAACAGTCAAAAGGGCTCTTTTTGCCTTGCACTTAAATATGAAAAATGTGGTTTCAAGTTCACTTTTCATTTAGAAATGTGAGTTATTATGAATCCCAGCTGTTTGGGCTTTGCCTTCCAAGTTTCAGTCACAGATTTTAAATCTCCAGTGGAGGCAAGTGCAAGGGCAGTTGCTGGAGCACGGAGCCTTAACGGGGCAGAGCCTGGAGTCCAAGGAAGGAGTGAGCAGGAGCTGGGGATAACAGAGGAGGGAGCTGAGAAAGCAGGGATGTAAAATTTGGACCAAAATGCCAGTAGTCTCCTGCAGAAGCTCAAAAAGTGACCCCACTGCTCCTGACTTACACCAAGAATATGAAACCACTCAGGTGGGAGCATCTGTCCCCCTCTCCATCTCCTGGTGGGTATGAGGGACTGACCTCTGTGGCCATGCCACATTCCTCCAGGCAACCAGCAGCTACCTGCTGTGGGAGAGAGACCTCCTGGATCTGCAGAGAGATCCCATTAGCTCCGTTTTTCAATTTTCACAAATTTTTAAGCCATACAGTTTCAGGAGCTCAAAGAATATTAAGGTGAAAATCAATCACTAGATAAAACGATGCATCAGAATTACAGTTGCTGATGTCAGCCCCTGCTGGGTCCCTGTGCCATTGCCTTGGAGACACTCTCCATCAGTTACAGGTGCCCTCTAGTCCCCAAACCTCTTGCTGGGCTGTCCCAGAGCCCACAGCCCCGTCCCACAGCCAGCCAACAGGCTGGACGCTGCTCCTCTTCCCAGTGGAAGCACGTTTTCCCATCCGAACTTGCTCAGCCCATCCCAAGGGTGGCAGCTCCGAAGGGAAGGACACTTTGCACCCCTATGCCTCCATTCAGCCAGGGTTGCTTCTAGGGAAGCAGGAGCCACTGAAGTGACTATGACCTCTGGAACAGCAGCCAAAAGAAAAGTTAGCAACAAACGGCAGCCAGCCCACATCCTCTCGCCATTTGGACTGAAGGATCCGTGCCTGCCCGCAGAAAGAGCCTTCCCTGCAGCTCGTCCCATGCAGTCAGGGTGATCGTAAATCCTCCCCTCATTTATGAGCTATGAATAGGGCCCTGTCTGACCTAACTAGGGCATGGAGAAGCTATTAGACTTCAGAGCAGGAGCCTTGAAACACATGCCTGGATTCATCAAAGGAATAATGGAAAATATTTTGTTCCACATGGATTTTAAGTAACGATGTTATTTCTAGCAATTAGGGATTTGCAAACTGTAGCCGGGCTTTTGAGTATTGTGGGCAAAGGGGATGTATCTTGTGATTTAAGCACAAGATTGAGAGCTGAGGACCTTGGTACGCTTCCCAGGCATGCAGTAGAGTGAGCATGGGGAAGCCACTCTGTCTGTCTACATGGGCAATTCTTCCTGTAATAACAGTCCATGGCTGAAAATGTACCAGTATCTGTTGCCGAATAGCTCGAAAGTGGCACTGAAGGGAGAAATAATAATGAACTTATAAACAAAATGAAACAGGCTTCTAGTACTTCTAGCTACAGTGAAATCAACACTGTTCACAGTTGGAGCTTATGGTTCCTTCTCACATCCTCACTTGTCTGTCACTTCCTACCTTCACCACCACAGCCTCGCATTTTCTGAGAATGTCAAATCAAGTATAAATAAACTTCCCTTTTATTCCTTCCCAACTACCTTGAGATAGAATTAGAATGTGTGTGTGCATTTAGCTCTGCATATGTTGGATCCCATCAGGAACTGCAATTCAAAACACTGATCCAATTCCTGCTAAACTTCTGTGTTCTGGTCTGTCCTGATTTTCTTCCTGTCGTACAATTCAGATGGGAGGGAAATGTAATAGGGTATTTGTGGCAAATTTTTTGACATCAAGTTTTTCTGACATCTCCCTGGTGCACTTCAAATAGCAGATGATGACTTTGAATCAGGTTTTATTTACTAGGGAGCCAATATATTACCAGGGTCCAGAGTCTAAAAGCAAACGAAGGAGAAAGAAATGGTCATTATTGGATAAATTGTAACTAGCATTGAATGGAGGACTCAGAAGATCTCCTAGATGCTCCCTGCCATGGCAATGCCGAGGAGCTCTCCTCTCTTTGCAGTCTTCTGCACAGGCAGTTAAATTTAAGTACAATTGTTTTCTTTTATTAAAATACATTGTTTCTGTTCTCTTTTATATGAATAACACCTTGTTTGTCTTTGAACCTAACCGTAAACTTTAAGGTCCAAATAAGATGCAATTTTGACCTTTAAAAAAACATTCCTTCTGTTACTCTTGCCATTGCATTATCCCCTCACAAAGAATCATGGAGAAAAATACTCTTAAGATGCTGTAAACATTCAAGAGTGTCTATGCTTTAAGAGCTAAAATGACCCATGCTTAGATACCATCTGAAAGGGCAGAAAATTGGATGAAATATTTTTTTAAACCCTTGTATTAAGTTTTATGAGAATGTAATCAGCTCATCCCCAAAATGATCACTAAAAGAGAAGTACTGCACTTGTGGATTTTAGCTTTCAGTGTGATTTTCATCAGCAATACAAGTTTCTCTGTTGTTTGCAGTCATTGTCATTTCCCAAACCAAATCAGATCGTAGTTTGAGATTGTTCAAGAACCTGCTATGTATGTGTATAAATATGTAGCCTCAGACTTAAGCTGCAATAGCTAAATCAGCACTGGCTAGATAGATGGGTAATAGCATTATTACTACATTGTGGTTTGCATGTCATTCCTAGGTCTGCTTAGCTAGGGTATCCATTACAGCCTGCCTTGGATTTATTGCATAAAGCTTGGAGCAGTACATACATCTTCCAGTGGGCAATAGTTCTGAAATTTGTTCTTCCAAGTGTTTGCCAGTTCAGTCTGATTTACCTTTTTTTTTTCCTTTTAACTTCCTCCTCATTTATCATCGCAGACAGCTTGTATTGGACCAGGTTACTTAATTGGTTTGGCAGGACTTTCTGAGATCCTTTTTCTAATACGAGCATGCAAGATGTTGGGCTGTCTTCTTTTTTTTATTATTTTTTTCTGGAAAATATTTTGTTCCTAAGGCTAAAGCTTTGTTTCCTGGGAGGTGCCAAGTGGGAATGTCTCGAAGAACTTATCGTTGTCATTTAGTCCCTGAAGTCCCACGTGCTGTGTGTTTCCTTCGAATGCTTGCCATGGATCCAAAATTCCATGGATTAATGTCTTCGTAGTGCACAAGTAACACTTCCTTTGGTTCTTATGTAAAAGTTGATCTGAAACTCATCAAAAGTCAGTAATGCTGCGATACACAGAACAGTCAGAATTTTAAAGTGTAGGTAAACTTTGTGTGGGGGAATGTGGTGCTTTTTTAATGCACCGGGGAAGTCAAAGAGAATTGTGCCTATAGTGTCTATTCCTCTAAATGGTCTCTTTTGGTTTATAATGATCCTAAGAAATCTGCCTAAGAAATCAGCCCCAAGATCTGTCTTTTGGAGGGACTGAGTCAAGGATTGCTAACAGTGATGGGCAGAAGAAAGTGCTGCTTTGCAGAAATATTAGGTCAAGGGGAAGTGTTAGGCCAAAGGGAAGATGTAAATAAATAGCAAGGACACATTCGACCGAAAAGACAATCAACTGAAGGAGTTCACCTGGTGCTTGAAATACCACTCTGGCAAGAAGCATTCACTTTACTACTCAGAGAAATAATTTTACCTTCTGTGTTCACCTTCCCTTTGAGTAAACCAAATAAAGTTGCCATCTCTAGTCACTGAATGCTTTCTAAAAACTGGCTTGGCAAGTCTATAAAATATAAATGAATTAAATTTTATTGCTGTTAATTAACAGGCATTGTCTCAGAAAATGCACCACTAGGATTTGGTCAAAATATAGTAGAAGGTTTTTAATAGGATTGTGTGTACGGGTTTTACTTCCTTCAGAAAATGGTATTTATCCTTCAGATTTTTCAGAGACAGCGTTCTGTTAAGGCTACATCCAAAATGAAGTTATAATGGTGAAATATGAGTGCAAATATTGACTTTTTTTTTCATATCTGTTCCAGGCAGAATATGAAATTGCTCCAGATGAAAAGCTGGGAGAGAAAGGAAAGGAAATCATGATGAAATACCTCACCCCAGAGGTAAGGGGCAGCCAAAGTGGCATTACTGAAGGAATGCTGCAAGGCACACCTTTGCTAAACAAGGTTGTTGGAGGCTTTGTAAACCAGTCCTAAAATTTATGGTGGCAATCTCCAGTGAATAAACCTGCAAGTCTTATACAAACAGTCAGAGAGAGAAAAAAAATATAATCCAATCCAGAAATTGACTTCCAAGGATGAATTTGAGCTTACCAAGGGCTTAATTCATCTGTGGATGAGCAGGGGGCTTCTCTGATCTCTTCTCAGTGTGCAAAGCTCTACATCTGTGGTGTGACGCAAGAGACCTCAGCTGTTAT
Organism: Podargus strigoides; assembly: GCA_028020825.1. NCBI lineage: Eukaryota > Metazoa > Chordata > Aves > Caprimulgiformes > Podargidae > Podargus > Podargus strigoides. The sequence continues at coordinate 6,044,498 of CM051626.1, read as the reverse complement.
CAACAGATGCCACGATTATTTCCTATCCAGCTCAAAAGAAGTGGTGGCATTTCATATATTGTTGTGTAGAAAGCACTGGCAAAAATGGTCTTTGGTAGCAAATGCTGTATTTTGGTATAAAAACTCCCACTCCCCCCCCATTTTCCCCAGGGTAGCCAGGGACATGCAAGACTGGCATGGGACAGTGTGGTTTGGAGCTCAGAGGTGCTATCACCTGTTCTCATTTCCACGGCTGTTGGTTCCTCAGCGTGGCATCTCGGGGCTGTGGGAAGGAGAGGAGCTCACGGCAGTGGCTGTGTCCACAGGGTGGCACTCCAAACAGAATTCCTGCTGCAGGAATTTGTGACAGGCTGCACGGGGACTAACCCTTTTTGGGGGGCAGTCAATCATTTGCTGACCGTGTTTAACCTTTGCAACAGAAGTCAAAGCCAGTAAGCAATAAACATCCAACTTCAAACACAAGAACAATCCTAGGATTTTTCCTAAGTTGCTTTCATAAGAGTAATCAAGATGTACAATTGCTGCTTCAACTGTTTTACAAGAGAAATACGTTTGACCTTCAGGAGAATTAATTGCAGTTTGGGCAGATGTCTTTCTAGAGCGTTTAAATGGTACAATATGTTTCGGAGATGCAGGGGCAGAGCAGACCACTTTTTTTCCCAGCCAGTCGTTTTCCTACAATAAATTTCAATGCATACTTTCAGTTATCTCAGACTGCATTTTGGGATCAGGTTTCATTTACTGGGCCTGGCTAGTTTCATGTGCTGCCATTGAGCTCTGCCAGGATGAGCTCCTGCTGCCCATTCATTAGGGGCATGAAGTTCCACTGCTTTTTCAATCCACCAAAATGACCGTTTGTCTTAACATTTCTGTCAACAGAAGAACAAGGGACAAATACTGAGGGAAAATATTTCCCACTGCTCTAGTTCTCATCTGGAAACTGAGAAAGGCATTTTGCCTGTAGCAGGACTAGTAAAGCGAGAGAAGGATGGTACTGCTTCATTTCAGCCAGTCTTGGCGCAGGTTTCCAGATGCCAAATCCCTTCCCTGCTGTCCCGTGGCACTCCTGTCATCCTTGTCCATCTGCCAGCAACCCCATAGTGCAGCAGGAGCACATGGAATAGTTTATTGAGGTAAAGTGAAAGTGCAGTGAAGGCCAATCTGAGAGCAGTTTCTTATTCATCAAATAAAAGTGGTGGTGGTACAGGAAGGGAGATGACTGGAACCCCAGAACTGGGGTTTCCATTCTCTGCCATGCTCTGCACTACAAATCTGGCCTGTGTACCTGGTTTCTCAGCGAAATAGGCACAGGATATTTAAGTCTCTTCTGAAACTTTTCTGGTATTTGCAGGTTACCTTAACATCTTTGGGCAGAAGGAAACATGAAATTGTACTCCTTCACTTATAATCTCAAACTGCCTCCCTGGTGGTGGTGCTTTGATGTCTGCATTGGTCTCGCTGCACTTTTTTTTTCTTAATGGGAAACTTCTGCTTCTTCCCAGAGGGATGTTTAAGCCCTGTGTAGCAAGGAAATACTTCCTAGAGGCGAAGTTGACTGTGCCATAGAAATGGGTTCAATGCTAGATTATTTAATGCATCTCCCATGCAACAAATACTTAAACTGGAGCAAGGCCTGGATTAATTTCATTTCTTTTTAGATACCTACCTAAGGTGCTCATGTTAGGAGTTCAGGTGGCCTACTGTCCTAAGAATCTCCAAAGGGCACATTTTAAGCCATTAGAAGTCAGTTATTTGAAGCCAGGTTAGATGCTTACAGTCATGACAGATGAATCTGGACCGAAATGTCCTAGTGGAATATCATCCTGGCCAGCAAAGAAACCTTATTTTCATTAGGAGCTGCCTTTCTCCATTTGGTTATCAGTCCCTTGAAAGATACAAATTGCCTCTGATTCTGAAGTCTTCAGCTTTCAGAGGAACACTTTTTTTAAGTAGGTGTGTGTCTGTGCTTCAAAGAACCTGATTGTCTTGATACAAAAATAGTGTGACATACAGTTTGACTGATAGAATAAAATTATAGGTTTAGTTCTTGGACAGCTTTATAATGTGAGGAGTATTTTTCCCAGAGTGCAGGATCAGAAGCAAAATGAAAACAAAAAGTAGACTTCATGCTCTTTAATATTTATAGATGATTTTTAGTTCTTGCTTAGATTTTTAAATGTCATACATATTTAACATACAATGTGTCAGTATATCATCATTCTAAAGTGTGTTCATTTGCATAGGGAACATGCACTTTATTTAATAAAACATATACTACTTGCACAGCAGAAAGGAAAAGACAACAATTTCCCAGATGAATAGACATCACACCGGTACTTACAGCCTCACGTGACTCACACAGCCACTGTCTGCAAATGATGTTACACCGTGCTGTGCAGTTAGCAGACTCAAACGTGTGGGAGCAGTGAATTCCCATGTAGAGAGCTCTGTGTGAGAACATTCAGCATCAGCCCTGAGGCCACTAAACAAGCTCAGCACTTGCCAAGATGGTTAAGAGGGGAGGCACTTCCTCAAGTAATCACAATTCAGTCTCTTTGCAGCTTTAACATCCTGAATAGCCCCTGTGTGCTCACTGGGGAAGTTGTGGTCTAGCAGCCTTTTGTCATGGTTGATGCCAGGGATAGCATGAGCAGGTCAGGCTTCCACCATTTCCCTGGCCTACAAGCAACAGTGATGACAAATTCTGAATGTGTCCTGGCACCTGGAATGGAAAACGGGTGGTTTAGGCCTCTCAAAGGAGTAGCATGTAGGAACCACCTCCCTAGGGATGTGGTAGAGTCCTCATCACTGGAGGTTTTCAAGATGCTGTTGGACAGGGTGCTAGAGAATATTATCTAGGTTGCCTTGCCCATGAAATGTTGGGCCAGATGATCTTTAAAGGTCCCTTCCAACCTGAGCTGTTCTATGATTCTATGTACTCAGGTCCTTACCTAGGAAGACATTAGTATTCCCTCTCTTGTCTAAAGTTCACTGGAAGATTCATATCCAACAGACCATTCTGAACTATTTGATGGGAGGAACATGTAAGGAGTACAAGTGGAGTACACACTGAGGATGCCAAAATACAAGCGTTTTCATGGCTTCCTTAACAGCTTCACTTGAGTGGTGAGCAGAAGAGTGAAGAACTACAGGAGAGGTGTCCTGTAGCTGAAGATACCCCTCATCCTTGAAACATATTCTGAAGAATTGTTAACCTGCTTCTCTGAGGAGGTGCAACTGTGAGCTGGCTGCTCCTCAGGGGCTGTGTTGGGACGAGCACTCATCAGAGCACCATAACCATTCACAAGAAGAGACCCAACGAGACATGTGCCACTTCAGTACTGTGATCTGAAGGGAACTCCACCTGCAGACTGTCTTTGTTTAACAGGAGCAGCACAATGGTGGCCACACTGGCAAGATGAACGTTTCTTGACTTGAGTCTTGCTCTTTCAAGAGAGGCTTTAACAGTTTCCATGAAAAAGGCACTTAAAGCTGCCTGCTTGACTTAATAAGCCCATAGGGCAAAAGTCCAACCCACAGGAAGTCTAAAATTTCTGAGGTTGTGAAATATGATGGTAAAACTGCTAAAATGAATTGGTCACAAATATTTCTTTCCTGGCTTTTCCTAATCTCAACAGATGAGTGGGAATGTTTCAGTTTTAGGTTCCAGTTCTGTCTGTAAATGGAAAAGCCCTCAGTGATTCGTGGAACAGTTGAGTTAAACCGAACCCAGCCTGGCTTCATTACCTGGCTGCTTCTTGTGCTGGAACAGAGAAGAGATGTGTTTACCTTTGTACTGCTTTTAAATTAGAGTTTTGCATCTCCATGCAGCATTTTTGCCTTCCTGCCTGACAGCTGCCGTGCCTTACTCTACTAAATCACTAGCCCATTATTTTCTTTTTCACTGTAAATCACCTTGAGATACTTTGAGAGAAGCTATATAAAACTAAATTGATTTGAAATGGCTCTTAAGACAGTCTCCATATGCCATTATAGTTTATATTTGGACTCAGCTGGGTACTAAAAATGTTGGTGAATAGGATGTCTAATGTGTATTGTTATCCCCATTAATATACTTCACAGAATATGAAGAACAGCAACAGCATTAGTTTTCTTATCTGAATTCCTGTTCGGTCTCCTTTCCTCCAGGAAATACACAGAATAAAGGCCACGTTTGCAATTTCTTTCTTTGCTGCAAGAGGTTAGCTGGACACAGCAGTAACCTCCTTACTCCAAAGGCTAGCAATGGATACTTTGCTAAATGAAAATGTCTTTGTTTTTATGAACAATTATAGGATAAGGAAGGGAGGGAAAAGTCCCATGAAAGGGAAACTGGCTGGTCAGCAGTTCCTGGCTTTCCACTTGTCTGCTGGCTACTCAGTTCTTTATGGAGGAGAAAACATCTACGTAATAGGGGTGAGATGAAATTAAAATGATACATGAGCCCTTCTGCTAGACAAAGCCATGCAGCTGAGTCCAGGCTCCGGCTTACACCCTCTCTCAGCTCTGTGCATTGTCAAAGAGTAGTTTTCTTTTTGCACACTGTTGCTTTAATCTTGATACTGAAGATCTTTGCCTTTGGTTGCTCTCTCCTTGAGATTTCTTTCCCTCTTCCTATTTTCATCACCAAACTAAATGCAAACTTCAGCACTTGTGCTTCTGGGTGAGTCATCTTTGCTGATCACTAAAGCCTTCCATCTCCCAGAAGGAAAGTTTCATGTATCACTTTTTAATGATTCTGGCTGAATCCTGGAAGGGTAGGTCATACTGTACCAAGAATTGGATTGAAGTACCGAGACCTCTTTCTCTAACTGTTTTACTAAATGCCTTCTAGGGAACATGTTATAATTAGTTTTTGGAATGGCCAAAACAAAAGCTGAATGTCACTGTAAGGGAAGCTCTGAAAGAAAGAAAGAAACATTAAGCTTCTGTAAAGCAATCTGCAGAGTTTAATACGAGACAGAGGCTTTGTGTTTTGAAAGGTGAGCCTTCAGGGACTGGTTTCTACATCGTTACCTCTCTCGTACAAATTCAGCTTATATCACTTATATCCAACAAGTCATCTCCATCCCCCTGTAAGCTTATTATCTTGCTGATAAAAGGCCAACACAATATCGCTTTTCACTGCCTACAGTGGATGGTCCCTTAAGGCTTGGTCCAAGAGTTATCTCCACAGCTAGTTTTCAAATTTTTCTAAACCCTATGCATTTCATTAATGACCCAATTGAAGTAAGCAATGAATGAAGTGCCTGTCTGAACACAGTCTGTTACACGGATTCAGGATGGGCTAGAATTATTTACTTGCTCAAAGCGTTATTCACTGTGTCCTTTGGCTTCCTATTAGGAGACTTTTCAGGATGCTAAATACTTAAGTAGAAATCCTGGCCTTACTTGAGCCAAGGAGGGTTTTGCCATTTAATTAATTGCCGTGGGACTTTACCCTTTGACTCAATGGATTTCTCATCTCCCCTTTCTATTGACTTCACTACTCTACAGGCACCATTTTAGCCAGAGATGATAGCATTACTTAGGCCTCTGCTTAGCAGCTAGCATAATCGATACATAATCCAGTCTCCAGAGAAATCAATACATAATTCTTGTTGTTGTTCCAGAGACAGCACGATCAATATCTCTGCTTATCACTATGTCTTAGTCCAGGAAAGTACCTTCTCAGCGTACTTTCTGCATAAGCTCATCTTTCCAAAGCTCAATTCTGGGAAAATATCTGAGCAGCAGAATGGCAACCTTGTTACTCAAATTAGTGCCTTCTAATCAGAATTTATTTTAATAAGCATTCTTCTGTCACTGGGGCCAGGCTGTAATATAGTGTGGCAGAGGAATCTGAAAAATCACAGTGTGCCTTGATTAGAAGTCCTTTTGCTGTGGTCTCAGACTAAAAGGCATTTTCTCACGGTTTGCTCAAGTCTTATTTTCTCATCCTTTACCCACTGTTTATAATAAAAATGTTAGTTAACAAAACACTTACTGAGGATTTCTGTCTCTTGTAATGGTGCCAAACTGCATGAGAGCCCGTGGAAACAACATGGAGTCTGCTCTGTCCCAGTGATGCTGTCCCAGAACAGGTCCTTGGGCAGTCCTGTGTCCTGTTTAGACTTAAGGAGGGCTGCATTTGCAATGCATTTGCTGAGACTGGTTGAAGGTTTGGGCTGGAGTCATTAGTACACTGGTTTTACGCTAAGCCGTGCTATTAGTTGAAGCTCCACTTTTCCTTCCTCATTGTTTTGAAGAGGTTACACTTCCCACGTTCACATGCTTCTTAGCAGTTTGTCATTTGTGGTCAGGAAAATAATTGGGATGACTTGGTCAGTGGGCAAAAGCATTCTAGCTTCCCTTGTTGGCTGGGATTACTGACTTGACCCTTTGGAAAAGGGAAACTTGCTTCAGCTAATTGATGTCAACCACACATGTAAACCTGGTTCACATCTGTCTGCTGAGGCAGGGCAGGCCCCCCAAGCTGCTCTGACTCCTCTCGGAGACTAGCCAGAGCATGCAAAAGGGCTGAAGACACTGTGCAAATAAAGAGCCGTCTGGTCTGCTCAGGATTATCTGAGAACAGGAAGGATGTACTTGTCTGCCCTTGGCTAACAAATATGCTCATTACAGTTTCCTCCCGTGTTTTCAGGGGGTCATCTTTTCCCTGTCCCCTCTGCATACTCATCATCACTTATACTCAGTTTGTATGGCTTATCCAATGGCCAGGGAAGTTAATTCTAAGCCTTTAGGGTTCATTCAGCTTCCCCAGAAACAGCCTCTTCTGCCTGAAAATTTTGCCCACATGGGAAAAAAGAAATCAGCCTTTTCCAGCTGTCTGAAACACTGGCTTGCAAAACATCCAGAAATCTGCAGGAGGTGGCTTTCGTGCATTTGCTCAGAATGACATTAAAATAGACCTCTGGTGAGTCCAGGCTCTTACACTCCCAACACACATATTGCAGCCTTGGTTGTCCAAACACAGGGAAGCATCTGGATAGGAGAAATGAAGTGCCTCTTCATGCCCACTGACTACAGGGAGCCCAGGAAGACTTTGAGTGTCCCATTTTTTAGATTATTAAAGTGCAGTGAGGTGAATTCCACGCTAGGTGTAATGCAGAATACATTAAATTACATTGCATGGCATATCCACACAGGTTTCTGTGCATGATTTCTCAACAGTACAGGAGCCCTTTGAACAGCTGACCTCCACAGCCCTTCCATCCACCCCCTGCAGCTTGCAGCAACGTTCCTGGTTGGTTCAGCTTTGGATTTCTGAAGCTAAAAGCACAATGGGTCAACGAATGTCTCTCTGAGCTCAGGATGCGTTGTGCTAAATTCGGAAGCAGTAGCAGGCGAACGTATGCTTGATCCCAACAAAGAAGAGAATGAAGAAGCACATGATGAAAATGGAAGTTAAACATACTTTATTTCTCATCTGATTCCCTTGTAATGGGAAATTAGGATTCTAGAAAAACATCTATAGACTTTGGCAGCTGCGTGGCCTCACGAGAATGGATCAGGCAAACTCAGATGAGATGCTTGAGGCTGACACCTTTGGCTGGGTGATCAACTAGAAGAATCACTAAGCTAATAATGTTAGAATGGGTTATTTTAACTTGGAACCAGGAATCACAGCATTACCATAAGGAATATTTTAAATTTTACAGAAAATAAATGCACTTCAGTTCATTAAAACATCACTAGATAAGTGTAAAAAAAAAGAAAAAATGTTTTTCTCCAGTAGTGCAACTACACTTACAAAGCCCACTTAACATGCATGCCAAGCCTCAGCTTGTGTGTTAATTTATTATTTTTTAATCAAGCCAGACTCTGACCAGAGTCAAAAATCAAGCATATAGCAAATTTATTATCCTGGCACAGATGCTGTTTGTCCTACAAGCAAAGCTGAGGAAGAGCAGAATAGGCCCCTGCAAACAGTATGTCATCTCCTACAATAAATGCCTTCCCTCTCAATTCTTTGCAGATGGTTATTACCATATGATCGTTAATGGATCGTGTGACACAGGTGATTAGGGAATGCCCTGTTTCCAGCAGCTCTAGGTAGTGATTTTGTTTGCTTTCATGGGTGTTTCCAGTCTTTCTGTGAGTGGGCCTCTGGTTCCTGCCTGGTGTTTATTTAACTCACTTCCTAATCCTTTTCAAAGCCTTCCTGAACTCTCTTTTGGATTTTCATTTCTTCATTCAAGTCTTTCCTGAGGTTTTTGACCTGATAATGGAAAAAGGTGCAAGTGGTAACCCTGGATCTGTGTTCATGCATGAGCTGCCTTCATGTAAAGCAAATAGCTCATGGGCTTCAGTGCAAGAAGGATGGCTTGCAAGGGAAGGGTTACTCATGTTAAACAGGCTTGGGTCTCAGAGGAGTGAATTCAAGCAGGGATCTGTTTGTTTTCCTGCAAGAAAGCCATTCAATAACGTTGAGGTTGTAAATGAGTGTTTATAGATTAAGGGATTTTTTTTAATGGAACAAATGACATTTGGTTTACCAGAGAAAGCCAAGCTATGAGTATTGCAACATAAGGTTGCTTGCTAATGTTTAGGCTATCCATCAGTGCTGGAGGACGTTAAAAGGTAGAAAGGCTCTGATAAGAGGCTGGATACTGGATGCTATCCAAACCTATTAAGCACACGTGATGAGAGAAAAAAACTTTCTGAGAACAGCAGCTTTCAAAATTGTCCTCTCATCTTTGTGGCCACTCATGTTGAGAACACTGTTCTTTTCCAAAAATGCTTTATCAAACGTCTGGCTGCTTGTAGTAATGCATTGTAGGAATGGCTCAGTTGGGTTGCTAACAAAAGAGGTCACCTTTTAAACTACTGATGCTTCTAAGGATTGTGTGAGTGCCCTAGCTTTTGGGTAGCTAGAAAATCCTGGTTAATATTAATTATTCTTTTTTTCTATTCTATTTCTTAAGCTACCCTCCTCATCCTGCTGACAGCTACTGGTACTGGTTATTTCATCTGTGTTTTCAGTGTGTCCAAAATGCTATTCAAGTGGAAAAAAAGACAAAACCAAGTAAAACATGCTTTCCCTTCCCCTGCTTTAAAGCAAGTTTATACAAAACCATTTCAGATGGCTAGTTTATGAGCACCACTACACCAATAAACCTGTGTGTCTACAGCAAGGAGGAAAAATTTGTTTCTTTGGTAAAGAAACCTCTATAAGCAGGTTTCCAAACAATTATTTTTAAAGTATGGATGGGGAAGGACTAGAGTTTAAAGACATCTTGAAAAATATCTTGCCAAGCACTTCTTGTGAGGCCCAGTTTCTCACTAATTGAAGTCAAAAGCGTCTTTTCCATGGTGATCAGTGTAGGTTCTTAAACTAAGCTGTACCAAAAACCCCATAGCTGGTTGGGATTGTGGTGAGTGTTTCTATTTAATTGAAGAGTATGAAGTCTGCAGCTGAATCACTGGACTTGCAAAAGTAGCTGATGAAACAGCTAAATTTTGTCTCATGGGATAATTTGCTATTTTAAAATTACTTTCTATGGGGCTTTGAGTGTTTAAGATTTCCTCTGGTTGCCTATAGGAGCCAGGAAGAAATTTCTCCTTCTTAATCTAGGCAGTCTTTTCTCTTCCTTTGTTGCTCCAAAACTCGTGTTGTGGTTACACCCCCGAAATTTCTCTGAATCAAATAATTTAACATTCCAAGGAAACCACACTTTGGATTGAAGACCTTTTTGTAGGAAACATTTTGACTCACACCATTTGCATGGCAGTTGCTTGTTTGCCACTAAGGAACAGAAGTGTGGTTTCTAGAAAGGAGCAGTTACAAAAAGGTCTGCCAAGAACAGGAAAAACAAGGTATAGCTAGATAGCAGACCCTATTGCTGATTAACAAGAGAGACATGAAAAATGCTTCATATATTTTCTATGCACTTGTCAGAAAGGAAACCTCAGTGGCTTCTGAGTTTCTCCAAGGAAGGGTGTAGTTCAAGACTACAGCTTGCACCCTAGCACCAAAGAGGAAGGATGCTGGAAACCCAGAGGAGAAACATGTCCTTTTCCTACCAGTGGGCTTGCCAAGGCTTAAGAGGCATCCCAGTGAGTCCAGAGCCAGCAAGTCACCCTGAAGCAACATCAGATCTGCTGCGGTAAATGAGTTCATGAACTGAGGTGGTTAGCATTGCCTTTTGTGATGGACTAGTACAAACCTTCCAGGCAGAAGAACATGTTCAGCTGTTTGCTGAGGGCTCTATTGTCTTCAGTCAGTGTATTTTTCTGTGTGTCAACATGTGTTTTCATAGTTGAGTAGAATATGAGGGAAAACAGATTCATCATGACTCCAGATCAGCTTGCAGCTACAAAACAAACCCCACAGTTGATAGGCACTGCTGATTTGCTTCATTTAGCTACCAGCAAGGGATCCTGCCCTCAGTACTGAAAATACCATTTGATTCAGAGAACAGGATTGGGTTCAATTTTTTTCTCTGTCATTCACCCACTCTGTAATCCTAGGTGAGGTGTTTCATGTCTTTGGCCCCCGTTCCCATTCCCAAGGCTAGTGTGATTGGTTTGCTTTGGAAGCTTTAGCTCTCCTGACACGTGTATGGTAGTGCCTGGCATTACGGGCCCCCATTCTCAGGTATAACATCTACATGCTGTCGTAATAGATAAATTGCTACTAACAACACAGCTGCTCTCCATGCTCCCCCTCCACCTCACTGCCAATTCCTACATCTGTCATCTCAAAGCAAATATCCTGGAATTATGAAGCCCTGTGCTTTGCTGGTTTGCCTCATACAGACCCAGATGACTTTGTGGTAGGAAAAAAAAATAAAAAGAAAATGCAGAAGTTGATTACTTAAAATGTTGCAGCTGCTCCTGATGTAGAATTGGCTGTTTACTACATATACAGCTAAAACCAAACAGACAAGATCAGACACAGGGCAAGAAAAAAGAATGTTCCAACATTTTTGTGCATAACACCAAAAAGCGTCAGGAGACTGCGTGTGCTGTGACAGTGCTGGGGACCTTCCCCTCACCAGCTTGAAAAACATGCCTAACCTGGACTTCCCAAAAGCAAAGTACCACCAAGACACTCTATCACCTCCTCCATTGCTTTCCTCTGCATTACTTGATTGGACTCAATGATCTTAAAGGACTTTTCCAACCTAAATAATTCTGTGATTCTCTCCGTCAGCCCCTTCACACTTCCCCTCCATCAGTCACCAGCTGCATGATCAGTACTTCCCAGGCTGTAGCTCAGCCTGAATCTCAGCTGGCATTGACCTGCCCTTGCCTAAAGCAGAGAGGTGGGGGGACATCAGAGTCACCCAAAGTGGCTCTGGAAGCCTCCCTGTGGTGAAAGCAAGCAAAGCCTGGTCTGTGCCCTGTGCTGGCGTGTTCCTGTGCTGAGGGCAGCAGTGCCGACCCCAGTGGAGATACCCCAGGCCAGTTCTTGGGGTGAATCTCTAGCTGCAAGTAGCAGATCAGCCTTGGAGACACAAAGAGGCACAATTTCATGGTGTCTGTTTTGCTTTCCATTACCATTCCCCTTGGAAAGCATGCATTACCTGAGCACATAAACTTGTCTTTTCCTGATTTTGTGCCTACCAGCACGACTTGCATATATCTACCTATTCTCCTTTTTTCTAGTAACTGCTCTGGTTACAGTCCTCCTTATGAGCGTTTGCCTCAAATGATCTGTCCTGGTTCCCCAGGCACAGCCCCATGTGCCAGCCATGCAGGCAGCCATGAGCAGCCCTGAGTCAGCTGGGAGATCCAATGAAGGCAGATGACTCACAGGTGTGTCCCACACCACTTCATCTGCTCATTAGAAAAGGAGGGAGCTCAGTGAGGGTGAAGCTCCTCTTCCTGGGGTTTCTGGGCTTCTCTCTCTTGCTCTTCTGCTACTGACCTCAAGGACCAGGGTGAGTAGAACCCTGTACACTTTGTGTTGGTGATTGTGTTAGTTTTGTTGTTTCTTTAAACCTGTTTCTACTTCAACACATGGGTTTATCCCTTTTTTCCTTGATTCCCCTTCTCAGCTTGGGAGGGGTCATTGAGTGGTAGAACTGCTACAGTTTAGCCCCAGGTACAGGCTAAACGTAGGTAGGACTGAGGACAGTCACAATTGACAGTCATACCATTGCTACCTGTCCTGGTAACTGCTCCTCTGCCAGCTGAGCCTTCCTCAAACATCTGGAGAAGGATGTGACTCTGCAAAAGCAACAGCAGGAATGGCATTACAGGTGGCAGACTTCCCATCCCTGACACAAACCATTGCTTTCTGTTGCTGATCTTGGGCTATGGCTGTGAGAGAGCAAATCAAATGCAGCAACATAACCGGATGAAGCCAGTATTTCTAGATTTTTGTGTATGAACCCCTCTCAGCCCATCATGCCCCTCCTCCTACCACCTCATTTTAGCCTGCTTCTTCCATAGTCTCTATTAGTAGCAAATCTGTGTTGAGATTTGCAAATAGATTATATGTGGAAAATTGCTGTCAACATCTGAAAATACACATATCATTAAGACAGAAGTGCTTGGAACCGGAGACAGCTCAAGAAAAGTTATGGCTTGAACTTTTGTCCATTGACTGAAACAATTTTAATTGTTTTAAGCTAGTTTGTTGTGGAATGTTTTCATAACCTGAGACATAACACATGCTGCACATTATTTGTTTTATGCAAGTGACTTTTAAAATAACTCGTCATGTTTCAATATCATGGCTGCAAGTCTGAAGCTTGCCAGGAAAGCAGTTGTGTTTATGACAAAAGTTTGCATGAAGTCTATTCATTCTGGAGAGTGTGGTATCTTTCTGGTTCATATGACTTTTGTAGTGATGAACAGTCTTGCTTTAAGATACTGTGGTGACTCACATCCACTGGCAAGAGTTGGTATAAAATGAAAGCCTGTATTTCTAGGTTTCTATTCCTTATTCACTAATTGCAAGCTACAAATGGACGGATTGAGGAATCTGAGCATCTCTAGCTTTCATTTATCTCAGTGAGACTTCTTTGATTTCACTCACAGTTGATCAACTCTTTTGCAAAACACAGCTCTTAACCTCCCTGTTCACTGCTCTGTAAAATATTGTGAGATTGCCACCTAGCTCATGAAGACTTAATCATGCAATGAAACTTTAATATTTTGAGGGCACTGTGTAGGGATAAAGAATTACCCCCAGACGAAGGAGCAAGCTCTATTTCTTGCAAAGTCAGTCGGACTGAAAGCAATCCTATCCCTTTTTCTGATCTGAAGTTCAGGGTTCTGCAAGCTATTTCTTTTTTGTGGGAGACAATAGTGATTGAGACAAGTGTATTTCAAGTGGGACTGTTCATTTGCAGAGAAGATAGTTATTCCTTTGCTCAGAGCACCAGGTTTCCTTTGAGTACTCAGCATATTCCTCATCTGTTTGCGGAGCCATGCCATGTGCCTGTGTTTTATGGAGTCCAGCATTTTGCAAAATCATTGGTACAAAGGACTGGGAGAGGGCTCAAGAGCCTCTTGCATTGAGGAGAGATCAAATATTCTTAGATCATCAACAGATGTCTGTCTGCCCTCGGAGACCTCCGAGAACAGATTCCACAATATTCATATGCCTGTTCTTCCCTGTGTGGAAAATTAGAAAAAAAAGTCTTCATATCCAATTAAGTGGATTCCTTCACATCAATTCCCCCAGTGTAGAGCAGAACATGCAGATTAATTGATCCCTGCCCTCTTTATTAAAAACATTTCTATATTAAAAGACCTTTATCATGTTTCACTCTTACTTTTTCAGACTAAAAAATTCTAGTTCCTCAGTGCTTCCCTTTGGCATTTTTTTTTTTCCCCAAGCGTGTTTCTCAACCCTCCAGATACTCAGTGCTCTCGTCAGCTCTCCGTAGCTTTCTCAAATAGTGGTGACCCCCAACTGGATATGCATCTCTAGCTACAGTTTCAGCACATCCCTCTCAGTTCCTTTTGTTATTTGTGCACTTTTCCTACACAAACAGCAGCATTTCACACAATAAACCAACTCTGCATGTGCAGGTTAGCGTTGTGTGTGCACCTGCTCGGGACTCCGTACAGCTATCGGAAATAATCGGACTCGGTTACACAGGCACCTGCTACTTACTCCACCCTGGTTTCAGAAAAGCTAACCCCAGCTGCTGAGCTGTTAGGAAAATGGTTTTATGCACTGAAGTTGCAAATCTCTGCTAGCTGACTGCCTGCTTTCACTTCCACAGCCTTCGAGGTGACACCTGTAGTGCACTACATCCTGACCAAAGTCATCCATTTTAGAGATCTGCAAGTTCTGTCTTAAGGAAAACTAGAACAAATAACATGTTTTAATGAAAAAGTAAAATTAGCAGAGGTCTTCTGAATGCTTTCCTTGGTACTGCTGGTATTTCAGCTTCTTTTATAAAGAATTTGGTTAGCTGATAGATCAACAAAAAGTCAGGTGTCCTCCACACAGGCACAGAGGAAACACCATCAGAGAAATGTTATAAGCACCATGATAAACATACAGAGATGGTTTTATGAGAAGGCTTATTTATTTGCTGTCCTGTTCAGTGAAGGTCAACAAATACTGTGTCTTGAAGGGCTGAGGGAAGTAGCCTGTACCAGATACAGCGCACAGAGCTGCATGGCGTGGCTCTCCTGGCATTCAGGCTGCCAGGGACAACCATGCTAAGGCAGGAAAGATGAGATTGCCTTCACCTTGCAATGCTCTCAGTTCCCACCAAGAACCTGGTATTTATGGGTGACGCTGAAGATATGGCATCCAGCTTCAAACCTAGGCACTGTGCTGTTAATCAGTGGTTGCATCCTAGTGAGCAGGAGAGGAAGGGGGAAAAGCTGCCATCAACTTCTCAGCAAAATATGAAAAGTATCTTGCAGGTCCAGAGGCTTAATTTGGAAGGAACAACGACCTCCAGATTTTTGTGGACATGAACACAACTAACCTTGAACAAGTGTGTGACATCTCAGCTGCTTTCAAGCTATTTACTGAAATGGAAGAGCAGCTGGGAGGCTGTCTTTTGTCTTTTAAATTAGAAAAAAAACCAAAATTTGGAAGTGGAGACTTTTTTCCCAGAGTATGTTACTGGCACTCAGAAGTAACTGAATATCCACTTCTTGTTTCTCAGATAATCACTAACCCAATTCCTAGTTGCATTGTTTTCTTAAAAACTAAACAAGAGGGCATCATAAAACTGAGATGTTGCTTTGCCAGCAAAATATTTATACAAAGGTTTTCAGTTTCTGGCCATAAATTAGAAGATACATGAGACAGGAGATTTTGATTAAAACCTGCTGAAAGTAGTTTGGACTTTTGGACTTTTATTAAACTCTCTGGTCAGAAAGAATAATGTGATGAGAGAGATTTTTGCTCTTGGATCAATTTAAGCACTTTTTGCACTGTCAAAGTCTTGGGCCATGAATCTGGTTTCAGTCCCATCAGCTTTAACCTACTGTTACTCTGTTGACTGGCGTCATTTCTGATTTACGTTATCGTAAGTGAGATCAAGAATCACTTTATTTGCCCTCAGGAAACAGAACAGCCATTAGGGAAAGTCTAGGACTGTACTTGTTAAAACTACTCAGCATTTTGTTTTGAGTACATGAAAACCTAACAGGTTTGTGTAGGTGTTTCTGAAGGGTTAGCAGAGTATTCTTCGTCACACGCCCAGGGGTACTGGTCTTAATCATGGTGTATGGCTCTCCTAGCTGCCACAGGACATTTAATATATTCAAAAAGGTGTCTCTGTTCCCCTGTAAAGGCTGAATTTGCTTTTACAACCATTACCCATAATGCAGTGGGAGAACAGTGTTAATAACCATTTCTTCAGGGCTGCAGAAATCTTTTGTACCTCTCCAGGGAAGAAGCAACTTTTCTTCCATAAGTGGCCAAAGTGTTACCTTTGGAAGCTCTTGCTCTTGGGATCCAAATGCTTTCTTGCACTTATAACCTGTGCTACATAATTGTTCTCCAGGGGAGCACAATTAGGTTGGTGGGTCGGGTTTTGGCTTGTAATTGTTTCTGGCTTTGTTTGAACATTTGAAGGCTGTAGGTATGCACAGCACTCAACCATGACTGTCATTTTCCTTGTTTATTTAATGGGAGCAGTGGGAACTATGAAGTCTCAAGGAAAATCTCAGGAAGGATCGTACAAAGGCTCCCTAGGACTGTATGCGGAGTTTGGAAGGGCTGAGTGTGCTCCTCCCATAGATGTGGTGCAGCTGCTCTGCCCTGAACACTAGGAAGGGCTGCATAATGACACAAAATGTTTTCCTCGTCCTACAGAATCTTTGGAAATGATCAGTCTGTGGAAAAAAAAGTGGTTTTTTGTTACAGAAGGTCAAGTGGTCTAGTAAAATGTTTGCACTACACTGTAAGGCTTTAGTCCATGTACAGAATGTCAGTATACTTGTGGCTTTGCCTACCTTGATATTGTTATCAATTTGTCCAGAGGAAAAAAGGTTCAAAGGGCAGCAATGAGTGGTTTTGAAAAACCAAGTGATGACTGTATCTCCCATAAAATTGGAGAGAGGAATCCCAGTTCATGCCATTTTAAAATACTTCCCACATTGTCTTACAGTTTCTTTTGCTCATTCTTCTCCCCTTTCCCTATAAGAATTTTGTTTATTCTTTATGAAACCTAGCTCATGCTTATAATTTATTTTTTAAATGTACTTTGATCTCAGACAAAATTTGATGCAATTATTACTATAATAAGGCATCATGTACATAATCTTCAACACTAACCTCGAGGCAGCTTACCTCTCATTGGGAAATGAAGTTGCCTGGCATGAGCAAGAATCAGGTCACTTGGTCAAAATGCCTAATTATGGGGTTTAGCACTTAGCTTTTGGATCCCAATTTTGGCCTATAATGTTGAACAAAGCCTAGATTTCATTAATAGTAACTTCAATTAGAGGCACTAGTATCAATTACTTAAGTGCAGCTCCATTCATGTCAGAAAAGGCACTCCTGATTCACAACAGTACAAAGAATAAGGAGTTCAGTGGTGTTTCTGTACCCTGTAAATCAGAGAGATGTTCAAGATAACCGGGTCTCAGATGGGTCTCAAAGCTATGTACATGATTTGGGTTGCTGATGAGCTTTTGTAGCACACCCCATTGCATATGCAAAGTACAGGCACAAATTCATATGGTTCCTAGCCTTTTTTTCTCTCTTTTTTTTTTCTTTTTCTTTTTTTTTTCCTAGTAGTTTCAATGCAGCAACTCTAAGACTGAAAAACAGGAAGTTTTTTCCTAGTTCCTTTGCTGCTTCACTCTTGCCTCTACTTACTCTCTTGAACTAAAACTGGGACTTAGATTTAGTCATGGGCACATATAGTTAGGATTCTCTGTAAGTTGTCTGATTTACTGAGACTTGCTCTGCAGTTCTCAGTTCCTGTCAGCCTCAGTGGCCAATCAAGATGAGAAAATCTGGCATTGTCTCAGTCTCCTGTCTTTTAGATGATAATGTGAGGGCTCATCTACCTCTCAAGAAACTGTAAGACTTCTTAATTATCAGCAATATACTCTGGGATTAAAAGTGAGTGCTCCCTAGATATCTTTTGCTGAGGCAATGGAGGAATATATGGAGGAAATGAGGAAATATTTCAGTGAGGTCAAAGATATCCAGCATGTTCTGCAGATTGTCTGTCAAGGTTGAATAGTGAGACTGCGTTACGCAGCATGCACAGACAGTTCTGTAAATCGTGTTCCTATTTAAAAACATTCAAGTGGAACAAACTTACTTTTTCATGTCACAACCAGGATCATATTCACATTTCAGCAGTGAGAAGGAAAAGATAAAAGGCTTAATTCAGTTTCCACCATGCTGGAGATTTTCTCTGGCTCCACCTCTGCCCCGTCCTCTGTCCTCATTCCCAGTGTTTTTGAACTCTGCCTGCAATGCTTTTCAGTGCTTGCCAAGATATCCCCAACTAAGGGGTGAGTTAATGAGAACATCTGGCCAGGAATGAGGGATAATGCTCTGTGACCCACCCACTCAACACATCTGGTGGTCGTGGCCATGGATGGGGAACCTTTCTGAGTGTTAAGGCTTCTGCAAGGAAAGAGGATTTTGTCATCTATGACTGGATTTATTGAAAATACCCAAATCCGATTGGTTATATAAAGGGGCTTTCATGTGAATGGGAGAGATGCCTATAAATAGGTATACACAACATGCACACTCATGCACACACGTGCATATACACTTTTTTATCTAATTACACTATACTGTCCATGAGTAAGATTGTGGACTGCATAAAAGCTGTCTCTATAGTTAATTAGTCCCAAAGGTCTTAAACTGGTTAACCATCAAGGCATACTGCAAAAGCCCTCTCTTTGGTAAGGGCTTTTTGAAGGGGCTGAATGTACATTCTCTCTAAAAGGAGAGGATGAAAAGAGTTTATATGCTAAGTTGGCAGAGTTCTTTTTTGAAATGATTATTTTAAAACTGCTGGATTATTTTTGTCCTTCTAATGATGAATTAAGGTGTCCAGAAACTTTTGTGAGCATCTTTTTATATTATTTATATATAAATCAATACATACCAATGCTCTGCTCTTGTTTTCCTTTGCTGGTAAAAGAAAAAAATAAAGATGGGTTTTTCAGACAGCACAATGAATCATCAATGAAGTGAAAACATTGGGCAAATTCTCTTTTGTTTAAGAGAATGGCCTGCACACAGTTCAGGCCAGCACATTTTTCATGGGATGCAAGGGAGCAGTTCAAAGAATTGGCAAGAAATGGGTCCTGCATATTCATGAGGCTGGGCAAGGAGGTGAAGGTACGGGAGAAGGCAAAAAAGCAGTGTGAGGATAGAGAGGAATGCAGAGCGAGTTACCACGGTATCCTATTTTACTGCTGTTTGACGTAAAGCTCCTTTGCTTTTACAAAACCGCTGGAATTGAATGGAATCAGCTCAGGGCATAAATAATGAATGTGTCTTTTACACACTAAGAGAAGAGAATCTGCACCTCATCACAGAGATAATGTGCCACTCTCTTCTCTCCCCAGTCTCCAGCCTTCGTTCCTGAAGTCAGTCAAGATCTTATCCATCAGACAGAGGAGAAACTTGAAAACAGCCCCTGCAAAGAGCTGTTCTCTCCCTGTACAAAGTAAGTATAACTTGAGACTTAAAGATCGCAGGGCTGCAGTCAGTAGCTTGTAAGGAATGTGTCAGGTAAAGAGAGACACTTTGATTTGAACCTGAAGCATGTATCTTCACCTTATGTTCATCATCCTAGAGGCATCGCTGACAAGCGGTGAAGTCATTTCATCTGAACAAAATATAATACATATTCCCGTGCCATTATATACAGTACACACAGGCACTTAGTGTTTCAGGTATTTGACAGAGTGTTCTAGCCAAGTAAACCAGCCGTGGATTTCATGCTGTGTGAAAAGAGCTACAATGATAATGTATCCAAAGAAAACATCTCTGTTTCAAAGTGAATAAAAATTAAGTGGCTATACAGTCCATTTAGACAGAGGAATGTGCAAACTTGCTCTGCATGGCTTTTCCAGAAAATCTTCTACCAGGAGAATGGGGCTATTTTAATGCTTTCTGTCTGTGGCGTTCAAACGAACGTGCATTATTTCATCCTTTGTCTGGGAAAAGGCTTATCAGTTTTTGTAGCGGCGAGGCGATTTGTACCATTATGCGCTAAAGCTCCAGGTATGCAATCTGCATTTGCAAACACTGACCCGAGTACGTTCACGCCAGTAGATCATAAACCAATAAAAATATGAAAAGGAGGGATCATCCCAAGCTGGCCCATGTGGTTTCTGGCTGAGCACGGTTTGTTTTCCCTGGATGATGTAATAGGGATTTGTAAAATTCGCTCCGCTGTCATTCATTGTTTTGATTCATTTAATTGACCTTTTCTGTTTTCAGTTATTCTTTGCGTTGGTAGGAGATGTGGGTTATTTCTGGCCTCTCTTATAACATAACCAGTTTCCTTGCATTGGCCTGGTGTCATGTAGAGATGCTCATATAACTCGCACCAGTTGTGTGTGCCAGTCCCAATGACAAAGGCAGAGCTGTGCTCGACACAGACCCCCCTGATGCCTGTTTCCAGTTCTCAAATCGGTTTGAAAGCTGACAGTTCCCTCTCAAATGCACTTTGTTGTTGCCAGAAAGGGGAACTAAAAAGCAAACAAGTGGTGAAAGGCAGCTATTGTTCTTTAAAATACGTGCAGCTTTTAATTAACTGAATGGAATAGGCTAGTGTTGGACACCACTTAATGCATGCTCGTATTCACCGACAGCCATTCCTTCATCTCAACTGCAACGAATAAATAAGCCAGGTTTTGAGACCTTGTTAAAAAATATGCTGATCATTTCACATGGACTGAAACGGGGTCAAAAGGAAGTTTTAAAAACTTGCTGTTGGTATTTACTAAATGTACTGAATAATGTTAATTTTGGAAGAGTTCAGTCAGACCAAAAAGGGAAGCACGCATACAAATTTAAAGCTTGCTATCCTGTAGAAGCAGGAACAGGGATGAGTTTCAGAGACTTCTTCATGGATAAGATCAGTCTGCAGGAAAAATGCATGTATAACCCTAACTTCTGCTTTGACCTTTATTTTCAGTGTCTGCTTCTGCCCCCTTCCAATTTCCCCTGTAATTTTTGGCTTTGAATTTGGACATCTGTTAAAGCTCATTAAGACTTACTTTTTATTGTATTTTGTAAGCTTGAATCCACTTAGGGGAAACCGTATGATCTGTGTCCAATCAAAGCTAACGAAGACAACAGTTTGACTTCTGAATACATGCAATTACCTGCCTGTTCCAAATTGATGGTGCAAAAATTATTACCAAAAAATTCAGATAACTGAGAAATTCTAAAAACTTAAGAATAGTAGCTCATGAACAGGGAGGAACTAAACTGAGGAGACACTTTATTCATGGTGAATTTCTTGCTCAGGTCTAGAACTGCCCCAGGCTAGGACATAGACTATCCATTCTCAGACAAGAGTAGTCCTTCAGAGAGGATTTCCTACTCTAGCAAAATCTAGAAATGTGTCTGCATACACTTAGACACAGACACAAAAGTGTCTGTGTACACCAACACAGAAATACTCATTTCTTTTGGGCATTTTTCACCCAAAACCAAGTTTTGTCCCCAACAATGCTGCCAGCAGAAGTGGATGCAGTAGCCCCAGTAAGCAAGGCAAGACCCAAAACCAGCAGGTCAACAAGCCTTTGTTGAACAGTGTGACATCCTTCATCTCAGGCAGCTCTCTCAGCTCAGCCCATCTTTTCTTAGCTCTGAACCCTTGGCCTTCCCTATGGGATCTGTTGGTCACTGTCTGCTTGTTGCCTGTCACAAGCAACATACTTGTCACATTTGTAGATTGGTCTTTTTACCCCTTTATTCCTTTGATTATGCAAAAGACTTTGCATCTAACTGCACGAGCCCCAGAATTCTTTTCTTGATCCAGCAACAAATCTATGTTGCTGTTCAGACTCTTTCCTCTGTTTTACTTTACAAAGCAAATAGCTTTTAGGAAAAGCCCTTTGACTTTAATCATAGTTATTACTTCTTCTGTATAGCAGGAATTGAAATTGATTTATTTTTTTTTCTCAAAGTAACACCTCTGATGATCCCTCTTTGACGGAAAGGGGTTTCAGCCAGAAATTTTTAATCCAGATGTAAACATCCCTCAAAGTTGAGGAGCTCAGCTCCTGAGGGTGTTGTGCTA
This sequence comes from Podargus strigoides, assembly GCA_028020825.1. Taxonomy (NCBI): domain Eukaryota; kingdom Metazoa; phylum Chordata; class Aves; order Caprimulgiformes; family Podargidae; genus Podargus; species Podargus strigoides. Next base: position 6,022,824 of record CM051626.1, on the reverse strand, counting down.
AGCCAGTCTTAATTTACTAACAGAAGCAAAGATATTTGTTGTCTAGTGACTAACAGCCTTTGTAAAAGTCCATTGAAGCCAGTGGGAGATGCCTTGTTAATTTTCAGCAAGCATAACCAGTACATATTACTATTCAGCTTGTATAAGGCCTCCTGTTATGAAATCCATCAAACATATTACTTTGTTCCTAGATTGAAACCGTGAGTAAAATAAAGTACAAAATAAAGTAGAAGTAAAACGATCCTACCATAGAAGTCTGGTTTTTCTCCTCTTGTTATGTTTCTCTTTCACTCCAAGTTCAGGATTATAAAATACTTATATATCCTTTTCATCTGAGATAGATCTGTCCTTGACCACCTCAGTGGGGAACCATTCCAAGAATACCTAAACAGCATGTACTTTGACAGGTTTCTCCAGTGGAAGTGGTTGGAAAGGTAAGTGTCACAATTTATTTTATTTTTTATAATTAAAAATGAATACAAAAGGTTTCTTTTCACTTTCCAACAAAACCTTTAGAACATGATCAAAATCTGACAGCTGACAACAGTACGTGTTTGCTCCCTCTGCCTTCAAGAGAAAGACAGTTTGGCCTTTCTACAGTGTTACTGTGCCTCATCGTAATGTTTGCCATTTATGGCCCTCTCTCTGCAGTGATTCTCTCCCTCTTTTCACTCTTCTCCTTCAAGAAGGTCCATCGAGACTCATTCCCCATTTCCCTGAGCTGTACTCCAGGGAAGCTCTCCCAGAGAGCTCCAGGAAGGCTTTCCTAATTTTAGCATTTGTTTGTAAGTGTTCATTGTCAGAAGGTTCAAGAAGAGATAATGGCCTTAGCCACAGGAAGATGCCATATAGAAAAGCCATGGTTATGTTGGCATTAGACTCAATTTAACCAATTTCATTGTAGGCCTTGTCACAACAAGCTACTCATGGCACAGCTTGAAGGGCACATTGCACTTTTTTATAACCTACCCTTGTGCATCCAGAACACTAAACATAAGATACACATCTAGTCTCTGGCTTTTACATTTGCAAACACCATGCCCAAGCAAGACTGAAACAGATGCTGCTCACTAGGGAAGTAACAAATAAACCAGAAATCTACCCCAAAACCACCAGGGAGCCAGTTCTAACTTTGAAAGCTCAAGTGTTTGCCTGTTTAATGCTATGAGGTACATTAGGTATCACTAAAATACATTCAGCACTTTCGGTTGTCTTGCTGTTTAGTTATGCTCTGCATATGGTACGTTTTTTGTCTGGGCCAGTTATTGCAATTATTAAATCAGACAGCCAAAAATACAGCATATAGGTCCTTGCACCATATTTATTTGCTATACATTGCTGAGCTCATTTAATAACCAAGCAGCCTCGGTGGGTATTAATTTGCAAGGAAAGGGGCCTTTGCCTTCTGCTTGTTGGTGAGAGCTGTAGCAGACGTACACTGCTGGGTACCAGTGACCTTGAGTTGAATGAAGCCCCAGTTTCCACAAATGGAATTAATTACAGCAGATGAGTTAGGGCCAGATCCATGAGCGGTGTGTAGCAGCATGATGCCCTGGAGATCAAAGGAGCTGTGCCAGTTCCTCTCCCTGGAAAGCTACAAAGCTGCTGCACAAGAGGGAAGGGAAGTGGTAGGCAGAGGGGAGAGCCATTTCATGCCAAGACATGCTCCACATGCCATCTTTACTGAATCCAGCATTTACTCTTCCATTTCAATTAAAAAAACATCAGATGACTCATCTCTAGCCAGGCTATTTCCTATCTATTGTCACATTTGGGATGAGGAATTTGCTCAAGTGCTTTGAGGATTTGTTTTTTTCCATTCCCCCAACAAACATGACAAGCTATTGGATGTGCCTGTCCAGCTTAAGAAGCTGGGAGAAGTGTTTTTAGGATTAGCAAAAAGACATTAGTAGCACGGAGTGATCAACAGCTCCTTCTGACAGCCTGCTGGCTCCAGCGGAGGAGTCAAACAGTCCATTTATTCCAGGGACATTGCTGAGCGTGTAGTTATCACTGCTAATTGTTGCTTTTAACCCCAATAGCATTTGCATTATCTTCACAGAAGCCTGAAAATAGCATCTTTTCGTCTTCTAGTTTTGGCCTTCTGCATATTTTCCTTCCCCCACTTTTAAAAACAATAATGAACATAAATGAAATGATTCACTTTAACATTTATTCCTTATTGTCATCAACCTCATCATCACTGTTGTGGGAACAGCCACGTTATTGTGCTCCCTCTGCCGACTGGCTGCCCGCCAGAGGAAAACAAAGCTGGTAGGAATATTCATATCAACTGCTAATATAATTGTAAAACTTCGGTGATGGAGTGGTGGATATAAAATTGGATCTCTCTGAATCTAGAATTCTTCTTCAGTCACATTACCACATTTAGCATCCAAGTTTTGTGTAAGATAAATGTAGGGCTGGAGCCCTTTTGGTAGAGCAGAATTTTGTGGGAAATCTGTGAGATCATATAGCGATCGTGTCTAGTGATCGTTAGGGGACGTTCTGCCCTCAGAAAGACAGACTTATTCAACCCTGAATTTTGGCCCTTAAAAGGCAAGAGATGCTTTTCCTGCATTCTTGCCCATGATGCTCCCCCAGGATGCAGGTACCCCAGGGCTTGGAGTCCAGCTTCCTGCTCTCCTCTCCTGCAAACAGCACCTAAACCCACCTCTCTGCTTCCCAGGATTGTTTCTTTCCTTGTTTCACATCAGTTCCCTGTTTTGTTTAAGGTCAAGAAACCAGTGCATTGAATTTGGGATCTCTTTTTCCCATCTTGAAGACCAAGGAAAGTGATAAAGTGTTAGCCCAGCACTACCCTTAAAATGCTATATATATATCATGAGAATTAATATCTTGTTGGAAGCTCTCAGGTCTCCTGTTTGCTTAACAAAGGCCAAAGCTATATAATGTAGATTCAGAACCCTCCTGGTCCTAAGATACTAGCAGAAATTATACTGATGACTCACTAATGTGTTGTATTTTATTACAGCTTAATATGTTGGAATTGAAAAGTTCAAGCCATACATAGTATTGAAGTAATGTAATTACATAATTATGTATTATATTATATAATGGGATTACCTTGAAATAATGTGATTATATAATATTTATCTATTTTGCTTTTCAAAAGTATGCTCTGAAATAAATAAATCACAGAGTGCATTAAGTGTAGTGTGTCTTTTTTTTTTTTTTTCTTAATTTCCTTTTCTTCCAGGCAACCAGTAACGAAAAACACATTTCGGCAGTACAGGGTACTGGGGAAAGGCGGCTTTGGGGAGGTGAGTAATTCTGAAAGTTGCTGTTCAGAGTGTTTCTTATTTCTCAGGCACTGCAGGTTTACAAGAGCCTGATGCAAGAGAGGCTGATTTTCATTAATTGCTGACAGTTTTACTTAACCTCTCATGACACCGTAATCTCAAAAGAACGCTTTTGAGAATTATTTTGTACTCGACTGTTGCATTCAGGGTGGAATTAGGGTCACACCCTTATTTGTATTTTACTGATGGCTGGAGGTCGCTGAGAGGCAGCGGAGTTGGGGACAGGCTTTAGCTGGGCAGATTGCAATCTGCACAGACAAAAGGAGGTGGGATAGGAAGTAGGCAGAGGAAAGTGAAATAATTAAACCAATATTAGCCAGCAGGTTTGGAAACAGTAGTCGGTTCCCCAGCTGCCCCCGCCTATGCCTTATTTGCTATGCCACTGTCTCTAACCTTAAAAGGACTAAATCAGATCACGAGGAGTAAAGTGCAACCCAGACACAGCGTTGGCTTTGATTTACACAGCAATTGTTCTCTTTAATTCACAGGTCTGCGCTTGCCAAGTCCGAGCGACAGGGAAGATGTACGCCTGCAAGAGATTAGAGAAGAAGAGAATAAAAAAGAGGAAAGGCGAATCCATGGCACTAAATGAAAAGCAGATTTTAGAAAAAGTCAATAGTCAGTTTGTAGTGAGTATTGAACTCCTCAGCACTCAGCTCCCTGCTCACCTGCCAGGCAATGTTCTTGTTGAATCCAATGCCACCTCCTCCTGCTGCAGGAAAGGGGCCAGAAGCTGACTCCCTGCACTTTGCACCTTAGCCCTGCTCCATCCACCTTTGAGTCTCGTTTTAGTCTCTGGTCTGTGAAAAATGCACCGCACGAGGTGCCTGTTTCTACCACGGGGACATGATGCGTTTTACAGCCTTGTCTTGCATCAGGGCTGCATCAGGCTGGGCTATTTTTATCCAGCGTGATTACCTGAATTCCCAGTGTCTGGGAGAGAGGAGCTTGGAGGAGACTGAAGGAGATTCAACCCAAATAGATCAGAAGAGATTGGCTAGTAGAAGCATCTAGCCAGTGACATGGAGCTGGTCTGCCTGATGTAGGGCTTTCCTGAGGTCTGCCAGCTCTTGTGTCTCTTTAAAAACTTGCCTTAGATTAAAAAAAAAAGAAGGTGTCATTGTCTCAGCATCTGTCATGTTCTTTATACTTATTTCAGGAAACACTATGAATACAACAGATGCAAGATGTTTACTTACCTCTGGCAGAAGCAAAGACAGTGACACATTTAAGTGATGGGTAGCTTTTGGCATGTCTGATCGATCCTGGGGCACTCACCAGAGCCTCACAGGGGTGATGACATTCATGCCTGAGTGATGGTCCATTTCACCACCCTAGAACTGGGCTATCTGGGCCTCCCCAGGAACCCACTGAGGTGATGAGGTTTTGACAGCTATCCAGCGAACCAGTGCAGCAGGAGGTGCAGATTCCTTTGACTATTAAGATTTCTCTTACGTGGAAAAGTATGCCTGGCATTAGTATGTTTGTCCAGCCTGTGATGCTATCTGCGCATTAACCTTGAGGGTTTCTGATGATGAGTAGGCTGGATTCAACAAATTAATCTATAAAATCCTAACATCAGATTTTTCTATACCTTTAAAATGTTTGCTATTGTAATAAGGCCCATATCAAATTCAATGTATTTTTTTTCTTTTTCTAGAGAAAATCTTTAATGAAAAGTTAGTGGTTTCCTCTTAGCAGTTAACTAAACTGTCACAACTATGCTACAAATGTTTTTCTAGGTCAATTTAGCCTATGCCTATGAAACAAAGGATGCACTGTGTTTAGTTCTGACCATAATGAATGGAGGTGACCTGAAGTTTCATATCTACAACATGGGAAACCCAGGCTTTGAGGAGGAAAGAGCTTTGTTTTATGCAGCAGAGATTCTTTGTGGCTTAGAAGACCTACACAGAGAAAATACTGTATACAGGTAAGCACTCTCTAGAGTCTTAGGACATTCTTTTCTGGGTAGAAAAGAGCTGTCTGCATCCTCCCTGCTCATTGTGGTGCTGTACAGCTTAGATGCCTCAGTGCTTTGGCTGAAATTTCACAGAGCCCTGTACAAATACAGTATGATTCAGTAACCATGGAAGGAAGCAGTTGCTTTGCTAAATACATCCTGTCTAAATTATACAGATCTAACACAAAGCTCCCCAGACCCTACCTCAGCATGCACAGGGTGACATAAGAAAACTATGAAAGTTCCTTTAAAAGGATTTCATTAAGGAATCCAGTTTCTCCTTGGTATGAAATGGAGATCATACTATTAAAGTCTCTATTTTAATGAGTTAGATTGTATTGCATTAGGGGCTACAGCACGTCAGATGTAGGAAAACCATCTCTCCTATCCCAGAGGGAGTGCAATTAGCACAAGAGGGTGTTTGAGAGACAGAGCATGGCTTTATGCTCTAGGACACCAACTAGTTGATTAGCTAGATTGGATCGGGATGGTGGCCGTAGCGTGCCAGCTGTGGAAAGTGGCACATTCACAGCCATGGGATGGAGGCATCCTGCTGGCAGCATCCCATGTGCTGCGGGTGCAGCCAGCGGGCAAGGGCGCTGCCCGGAGCCACGACACGCAGCCAGCTTCACAGAGGACGAATTTCAAGTTCTCAGCTTCCAGCCTGGCTTGCAGCTCTACACAAGCACTTTTCCAGGGCATCACAGGGTTTACTTGCTGGATAAGCAGGGTGATTGCAGACAGGGTTCCTTTTACTCCATGAGGATTTTTTTTTTTTAATCAACGACCAGTGTAGTTGTAAACAACATTTAATATTTGTCTTCATCATCCCAGCTTGTGAAATCATTATTGCTGGCATTCACAGCAGAAGAGGTCCTGTAAATCAATGAAAGAATTTCCAAGGACAATGATTAATAGACAACAATAAGTTGTTTTTAATAACTAAACCACACTTTAAATCATTTGATGTGCCCATGCATAATAAGCATTATGCATATGTTTGAATACATATTAAATTATGATATTGTTTTTCCTTGGGGGAGATCTCGAGCAAACTGCCACTTGGGTGCCTCACTGTGACTCAGATCTTGCTGGCTGGCATAACATGCTGCTTTAGTTGGCGTTGGCCCAAGAAGGAGATCTTTTTTCCCCAAGGAACAAAATGGAATTAATTGTTTAATGTCAACTGAAAAAATCAAATAATGAGTGACGTATCTGGCTTCCCTTTTCTTTCAAAAGCATCCTACACATTCAAAAAAGTTTCAGGAGGTATTATAGCATTTCTTTAAAAAGTACTATATCACAAGCATACTTTATTGATGAAAATGACTGGTACATTCATAACATGGCTGGTAAAATGCCATACTAATGCCACTTTCTAATAAAACAAATTAGATCTGGCCACTTAAAATACTACGTGGCTCTGAGACAAATGGCATCCTATATTCTTAAGCAGTTGTTTTCATGTTACTTTTAAAAGAGCTGCTACTTTACACCTCAGATGGCACATTCATTTTGGTGATGAATGGTATATCCTTGCAGGTGACATTTTCTAGCAGTATTTTAGGAGCATCTGGAGAGACCCCTAATTTGTAATACCTCAGTGTGTTTTGGGACCTGGGAGAAGTGCTATATAGGTCAATAAAATATAGCAGCTAAATGCTACCACTTTTGCAAAGAATTATTCACCTTGAGAAACACCTATTCTTCAGACTTAATTTCATTTTCTATGAACAAAATGCTTCTGAGTAAAAGACAGCATCAGAAAATACATCCCCATCTCATGGGTCAGTGACGCACACTGCAGACGTGACCCGGGAGAACAACCAGGCAAAGAGTCAGATTTATCTAATTCAGAATTCCCTTGCTAAACATGTCACTTATGTTAACATTTCTCAACTGCATCAAGTTAGTAAAGGTCAACGGGTCGATTGTTCATGGAAAGCAAACATAAAAAGCTGATGTTCTCCTCAAATTATTTATATATATAAAAGTATATGTAGAATTTTTATTTATCTACATATAATATATATAATATATAAAAATTATTTTTATGTATGCTATAGCCATGCCTGGAAGTTCCATTCAGCATCAAGATCACATTGTCCTAGGCATTACACAAATATACAGTAATGCCTTGTCCACCGTGATTAATGAATTGTTTACACTCTCCTCTACAGCCAAACAATGTGCCAGCGCCTTTCCAGCATGGGCACAGTGCCAGCTGTTTATGTCTCAGTATATTTAGGCAAGGCTAGTTTACATATGGGAAACTGTACCGTTGGGAAGCATTATTACATGTAACTGTGTCCACTGGGGAGTTTTATTTCTCCTAGACATCTCAGTACAAAAATGACGTTCCTCTTTGGCACTTGGAAGTGTTGGCCACGCAAAGGAAGCAAGTCTTGATCCTGAGGAACCAGGAATCTGAAAACAAAAATGACAACTGATGTCTGGAGGGAAGGGAAGACTGTCCTGATCTCCCTAAATCAGAGGGCTGTAAGGACTGAGCTGCTGTTCTCAAGAGTTCTTGGGGACTTTCACATTCAAAGACAATCTTTCCCAACTTGCATGCAGGATTCTTGTCATTTGACCACAGCTACAGCTTTAAGTGGGACTAATAACTGCTGGAGTGGAAGATGAAGTCACTAATGAAGTCTGAGTTCTTCAAAGAAATAGTTCTTAAGGGATTTGGAATAAATTTCAAAAAATAAATAGGAAATGCTTTCAACCGTGTTGCTCCAGCATTGGAAACCTTCTGCTGATAGGCAGGGAAAGCCCACAGTGGTATGTTAAACAAAATCACAGCTTCTCAGTGTGCAGCTGCCCTTCACATATTTCAGTATTGTTTATTTGAAAAGTAGGCTTGGTACCACTGAGCACCCGGTGAAGTTTATCTTGAGAGGTCAAGGGGGTCTGAAGCAAGCAAGAAGAGGAGATTGTTCACAGCGCTCTATGTTCTTGCTTGAAATAGTAAATAAAAATGAGAGCAGTTTTGAAATTTTAATCTCAGCATTGTCAAAACTGTAAAATACCCCTCTCCATTGACAGGAAAATTCATGACACCGAAGTGGCGCTTGGATCCCAGGGCGGGCTCCTGTGGACTGTGCAATGCACTGATCTGGTGCGAGGTTTCTCTTGCACGCCCCCCTCTCTTTGCCCTTTGAAAAGAAATGTCTTGCTGGGAAGCTAACGGAATCAAGCTGGTTCACAAATGCAAGGAGGCCTTAAAAAAAAAAAAAAAGAGGCCAAGTGCTTCTTGGATTTGCACCAGGCTAAACGTTGTGTTTCAGTAGGAGTCGATCAGATAAAATGATGCTCTGAGGGGACTTCAGCATGGCTGACCTGGGCAGCATCTAGAAGCAGCAACTGGTGGAGCAGGCTTGGTGCAGACAAACCTTTCAGAAGAACGACCTGCCAAGGCTCTGCTAAATATAAGAAAACTGAGATTATTTTATTTTTTTCAGAAGATTATTAACTTGGCCAGATTTGGGATTTTTTTTTTTTTTCACAGGAGCAGTAAAAGGTACATCTTTGACATCAGAGTGACCACCTTGCTGGTTTTCATGGCATTGCTCCAAACCACATAGGTACTAGAGTTTCACAAATGTTTGTAAGAAGAACTTTAATCTGGGCACAGCATTCTCCTCTCTGCCCCTCATTTTCCAAACTTGCTGAAATCATTACATGTGCACAAGTGCATATACACACATTCACATATTTGGTCCGAGTCAGATGCCAGGCATAGAAAATTTAAGCCCAAGAGATTGCTATTTCCATTTTAATATGCAAATAAAATATTTAAAAATATAAAATATTTTTCTTTTTAACAAAAAATTTTCTAACAGAAAATGTTACAGAGATTTAACAACACACAGGACTATAGGGTTTACAGGGTTTGCAGGACTAGATGGATGAGTGCATTAAAGAGTGGATTAGGAACTAAAATCTTGGTTAAGTGAAAAAAATGTAACTCCAGTTTAAAATAGGCATATGGTTTTGGTCTGTCTGTGAAGTGAGTTGTAGAAAGTTGGTTTTATGAGTTCCTTGCTGTTTGAGTTGACACTCAATTGGTTTATTACGAGTAATAAATGCACTCACACACTGTTGTATGGTTATGTTATCAAAACCAGCTTTATACAAATAACGGCTATCTTTCATTTTCAGAGATTTGAAGCCAGAAAATATCCTGCTAGATGATTATGGTAAGTCTCAGAGGTTTATAGAGATGCCTTCACAGTAAAGTAGATTAAGTTAGTTTTAGGATATATATTACACAAAGACAAATAATGCTCTGAAGTGACTAAGAGGCTCAGCATACACTAATACTCTGTCTTGGGGTGGGTGAAGTGCTGGAGTTCACTGCATGGATGGAATGAAGCAGCCATGCTGCTCAGCAGGGTCTGTTCCTGAGAATGTGGCTTTGCAGGAGTAATCTGCATTTTTTCCCTTTGTTTTTCCATCCTTGTTGTTGCAAGGCTGACACAACACAAAGGAAGCTGCGATTTCTAAATCTGTGCTTCCCGCTCCCTTTTCAAAAGTACTTTCATCCTTTGCCGAGCCAGCTCTCGTTTTGTGCAAGCCCAGGTACCCATTTGTTGCTGAAGGCAGTGGTAATCAAATCTTGTGCTGACTTACAGACCAGATGTAGCCCCTTCAGCCATCAGAGAGTTGCAGAATTATGTCAGCCCATCCATTCACTGTTATCAGTTCAAGATACTTCCCTACAGCATGCTTCTCATTGCCTTTTTTTGGATGGTTTTAAATTATCTAACACAATCTGCTCTAGTCTGTAGCCTCACTGTTAATCTTAATTTCACTGTATTGTAATAATAATTTCTCTTTTCCTTATCAATGAACTTCAGTGATTCAGAACACTCTTTTCTTAAAATATCTGAACAGTAAATTGCAAGAGTATTGTAGCAATGACAACAGTTGTTTTTGGACTAATTTGGGTCATATTATTATAACTGCTCTTTGTTATTTTGTTTCTTTGTTCCTTCCAGGCCATATTAGAATATCTGATTTGGGTCTAGCTGTTAAAATCCCTGAGGGTGAATCAATCCGTGGAAGAGTAGGAACAGTAGGGTATATGGGTAAGTCTTCAGTAGCTCATCTTTTTGATAATTTGATGAGATTACTTGAGTTTGGGTGATCTTTCTGCCATGTAAGATTAAGAAAGAGAATAAATAAAGATTCACATTCAGATGGATCCAGTTCCCTGCAGCAGCCTACCAAGAAGTCACACTAGTGGAAATCAGAAATGGGTGAAAGGACAGACTACAGCAGCTCTTAATGAGATTGGTTTATAATCTTAAATCAGCAAAGAAAATTAAAAGGGGAGACAACTGGGATTCTAGTGATTTTAGAGTAGATTTATTTTAGGAGGGTTATGGAAAGATTTTTTTTCTAGTTACTGCTTTGTACAATAGTTAAAATGTGTTTGTATATTTATGATAAAATGTGTAAGTCCACACCTATGGTCATCCTGACCAAGGTCATCTTGAGCCTTCCCCTATGTGCAGGGGAGGCTGCACAAAAAAAAAGCAGAGATTTGTACATTGGTAAAAACCACACTCCCTGATTTAACTAGATCAGTTTTCTAAATTCAATGTAATTATTTTCATGCATTCTCTGGGTGGGCATATTTCTTGGAATAAAAATTGCTTATGCTTATTTGACTAAATAGAAACTAGCTGGTACAAGCCACTGTTACACCATATGGAGACTTTAATGAAAGCAAGCAATTCAGTTGTCATTTCTGAATTTTGTTATCTCAGTGGAAGTCTGTGTGCTCACTAAGTCTCTGTGCTTGTGAGCACGTGCATATGTGTGTTTGTACCCATGCACAGAAGTGAGGATGCCTGCGAGGCAGTGACTATATGCCCAAAGCACACTGGATGGTTGCAACACAAAATAAACAGATTTGGTTTTTAAAGGGGGAAAAAAAAAAAAAAGTTAAAATTGAACAAAAGGACAGAATTTGCTTTTGAAGAAATGTCACTGCTGTTTACAGGATGTGTGTTTGTATGTCATTTCTTCCCTAAATGGAGGAATCTGGAAGGACTCTTAAGATCAGGCCTCTGCTTAATACTTAGCTTCAACTTCTGTTTTTTCAATTGGTCTGACTTGGTAGAGAAGTCAGAAGACAGCATGCACATGGCATGTAACACAAAGAGAAAAAAACATGGCATGTGGCATTTTCTGTAATGCCATCAACAGAAATCAGGAGGTATTTTTATATTTTACCCACCATTATCTGTGCATTCTCTATTCGGTCACCAAAATGGGACTTCTAGAAATTTAAGTTTTTTGCCTATGTAAATGTCAAGCATTTCCACAAGCCACATCTTTCTCCTCCACAGCTCCAGAAGTGTTGAACAACCAGAGATACACACTCAGCCCTGACTACTGGGGGCTAGGCTGTCTCATTTATGAAATGATTGCTGGGCAATCACCATTTCGTGGAAGGAAAGAGAAGGTGAAGAGGGAAGAAGTGGACAGAAGAGTGCTGGAGACAGAAGAAGTGTACTCCCATAAGTTTTCTGAGGAGGCCAAGTCCATCTGTAAAATGGTAAGGGGCTTGAAGGCCCAGTGTGACAGCTTCATTAGCAAGCTGTATCTGACACGGTCTGAGCAGTAAGACAGTACCATAGAGGGGCTGCAGAGACAAGGACTAACCAAGCTCATCTGTTGATGGGATGACTGCATTCTCTATTCATTCAAATTGTGTTTATTTGGGCTTGCTTCTCCATGAGATTTATCACGGTCATTCTGAGTCCTCTCCAAAGTTTTATGGCCAAGGGAGCGGTGCCTATTCTCGTGAGACTTTGAATGTTAGTTTGCAGTCAAGAATGCATTTCTGTCTTTTATAATCTTGTAGAAAAAATAAAAAGGACTTGATGATGCAAGACTCTGATTGTCTCCTGCAAGGAACTGAAAACCCCATGCTTCCATTGTCTTTGGTGAGAGCTGGGGGTAAGCAGGACAAAGATTATGCAATGAAATTATTGTGACACTCAAATGTTGTCCCACCCCATCTCACTAACTTTGTTAGCAGCTTTCCCCCTGGGGTGCCAGGGTATCCAGCTTTTTTTAATACTGTTGAGCTGTCCTTTAAAATGTTTTCTCACTCTTTCAGCTGGGAGTCATTTTTGTAGCACAATAGCCATGTCTAACAATGGAAATCCTCAAACCCTCTGAGAAATCTCAAAGCTGTGTCTGAATTCATCAATGTCTTGTTGACATCCATCTTCAGAAGGCTGAATTGTAATTTGGAAAGGGATGTGGCCTTTTTCTTGATGCTGTTTGCTAAAGAGTGAAGCCTCCTTTGGAGACAATGACATATCTGTGTATACTGGTAGAGAGAGAATGAAGGGAAAGAAAGGTCAACAAATAGGTAGTGAGAGTTTCACCAATATCTTGTGCAACAGGCAAGCAAACAGCAGATCAACAGCATTCTGGTTGGCTGGCTTCATGAAGAGACACTGAAGTCTCCTTGCAAAATAATAATGCTAGTATTGCCAAGTATCATGCCTGGAAGTCATTAACTCACAGTGCACCAACTCATTGCTGAATCCCCGGGGTAGTAATTAACTGACATCACTCTTGATAGATACTCTAGGCCGTTCACTGCCCTTAATCTGCTATTCAGAGCCCCCAGTGAAGTTGGCGTGGGAGGATCTAGGGCATCACAGGCTCTTACAGACCATTTCATGTGCTCAAACAGCCTGCCATCTCTTCTCTAGTAGCATCTCAACTCCCACCAGGTGAGGAGCAGCGTTGGCTGCAGTGGCAGAGAGTTTGTGCATGTCCTGTTAGCATCAAATGAAAATGTCGTGAGGCAAAAATTATATTCTCATTGCTTGTTCTGTAGTTAGTTACAGGCATGAGGCATAACGGAATGAAAGTATACTTTGAAAATAACCAAGCCCATGAGAACTTCAAGCTACGAAGAATTAAATGTAGCATTGATGGGATAGTGTTGGAGATGACCTACCACTCCCAGGGGAGTAGACAGTGAAAGTCATCATACTATAGTGGTCATTTTTGTCTTCAAGCCATAAAGTGTATAGTTTCAGGGAGTTGGGGACCTCAGGAAGTTGTCTAGTTCAGTCCCTTGCCTCAGGGAACCATGAACTACATGTAAATCATTCCTGACAACTTGACCATTACTCCTTCACTCTCCAATCACATGGTATGTTTATTTAGGTGGTTTGGCAAACTCTTAACGGAACCAAAGATAAGCCTGTCCTTTTTGAGCATTAATGCATGAAAATTATTGTGCCTTAAGGCTAGGAGAGACTTACTTTAGATACTGAGCTTGATGGCATTTGTGGTTTTTTATCCAGTAGTAATTTATTTTATCAAGAGATATTTTTAAAAATCCATTATTTAAATACATTTTCTCAAATTCTTTTTTGCTCTTTATATTGAAAACCAGAACTTTGTTGCTTTGTATCAGCATCTCAACAAGGAAACAAAAAAGTGATAATTAAGTACCCATCATACCTACAACATGAAGCATAAACTTGCAGTACATAAATCTAACTTGAGCCTTCACAAAGATCCATCACAAAAGGCTTTCCTGTAATGGACTCTTCAGGGCAGGAGTGAGGAATGTGTCTCTCACTGTGTCACCTAATCTTCTCTTCAAAGCTTACTCCATGAGCTAATGGCATCTCAATCAGGAAATATATTGTCTTTATTCATTTACTCATGTGAAAACCCTTTAGTATCACCCCATGTCAACCATCCCCTCCTGGATGTTTATGCCCTTTGCATTTTTGCAGGCACATATCACAGCCCCCATTAATCATCATCCATCCCATATTTCCATGTTTCATTTTGTAAGTCATTTCCCATAAATCAGACCTTATTTTGGACTGAAACCGAGATGAATAATAAATAATTAGGAACAGGGGCAGCTGGTTTTCTGGGAAGCTCCCCAACCCATAGTTCCCATATATTATAACTGCTTCATGGTGTGTTTTTTCTGTGAAAAAATCCAATCTTTCTAGGAAATGCTCCCTGTTTGTTGTTGTTATGACTTGTGCTTCATTGATGCACACGCGTGTTTTCCCTGACAAGTGCAGTCTTGGATCTGAAGATGTGACTTGAAGTGCATTCAAGTCAACACTATTGGTTGGGCCCATATTGCTGTGCTCTTCTGTCACTCTGTCAGTGTCCTGTTTGTCTACATTTCCCGCAGACTATCTTCCCTGTGGCTTTTTATTCCTGCAGCTCCCATTTTACTCTGCAAAAGGGATCTTTGATTGGAGGGTGCAAAGAAGATGGAGGCAAACTCTTGGTTTGGTGCCCGGTGATAGGACAGAAGGCAATGAGCACAAACTGAAACACAGGAGGGTCCCTCTGAACACCACAAAACACTCTTCCTCTCTGGGCAACCTGTATTTGTCTACCCTCACCATGGATGTGGATTCTCCACACTTGGAGATATTTAAATCCCAGCTGGACGCACCCTTGAACAACCTGCTCTAGGTGACTCTGCTTTGAGCAGAGGGATTGAACTAAACAATCTCCAGAGGCGCCTTCCCGCCTCAGCTGTTCTGTGATTCTGATCTCCATCCCCTTCTCAAAGTGAATCTCCAACCAACTAAAAGATGATGGATTCTTTTTTCCCTAAAAGCAATTTTTTCTCTTCCTCACTCACCACCAGAAACTCTGTCATCATACTGCTACTACCACTGCCTGCTTTCATCCCTCCCCTCGGCTTTCATCCCTGGAAAACAACTTGTTCACACATTATGGTACCTTAAAGTTTATCAGTGGTGCCTGAGAATAACTGCTCTTTCATCCAGTCTGAGAGGCACCTCACACGTATCAAGGTGCTCTTCAAATTATTATCATTGATGATGATGATAATATAATATCTTCTGTATTAAGCCTTTGCTATAAACTTGTCACCCATGCCTGAGAGACTCATGCCTGACTATGCACTTGGCCAGACTGTGCTGTGCTTTCATATGCATAAGCAGTGCAATATACAGCCATTTATGTCATTCTGGCATCTTCAGTTCCCACACCACTGTCTTGTCTTATTTAGTAATTGAGAGGTGACCATAGTATTACTTTTCTCTAAAAATTGTTTAAAATAGTATGTTTACTTCTGTTTCAGGGCTGAAATTTATCTCGGTGATCCCTTAAACTACTTGATCAGCTGTCAATGGAAGCAGTTTTACTGTTCCCCTTTTCTTCTTTCATGAGCAGCAATATTTTGCACTCTTACCCTACAAAATGTTTCCCTTACTCCTATAATTTTAGGTCTAACATCTTAGGACTTGAAGCTATTTATTACATGGTATGATCTGGATATGAACTGACTGATCACATGAAGATAAATAAAGCAGCGCTTTGGGGACTGTTGGCTTTTTTTAGCAATCCTCACAACAGTTGTTTCTTTTTTGTAAAGGAAGCAAAACAAAGTTGTGGAAAAAGTCTCAGACATTGCAGAGTTTGTATCCCCAGCGGGCATCAAATGAGTGACATGAAAGTATCAGAGAGTTCTTTATATCAAGAAAAAAATCTTAATGTAACTTCACCACTTCTACTCAAGGCTCTTCTTTGAATGTCCTATTCTAGTCACACTTTGCCCATAACTCTGTAGACTACATCCTGGCCTCATTTACACACATTCAGCATCATCTGGAGCCTTTGTTACCAGAACATAAAGCTCTGCTGCTTGGCATCAACTTCATGCATGGTTGGATGGCCTCAGCCATCTTCAGATCTGAAGCTCTGTGAATTCTCCATAGAATTCTACATGGCTGTAGAATTACACTTAAATTATGTTTGAGTGGGTCATTGCACTGCTGTCCCAGGAGGGCTTGTCATCAGCCTGATGTAGTTGCTTTTGTTCTGCTCTCTATTCATTTTAAACACATCCTTTGAAACGGAATTAAACAAAAGTGTAGAGATGACTCAAAACATATGGTTATCTCCGTTTCCTTTCCCTGGTCAGATCCCCAAATGGGATGCATATTTCAGGCCATTACACAGGTTTACTATTGCAGAAAGCTGCTGGGGCTGCAGGAAATGGTACAGGACTTATTATTCCTTGGAGAAAGGAAAAACTTTCCCTTCTGGAAAATATTCTAGTCCATTCTATCTCTTAATATCCACAACAGAAGCCAGAAGAAGTGTTTGGTTTTACCTGTTACTTTCTCTAGAGCTGGCTGCAGTTACAGCTTAACAAATTCCATGAATTAATTCTTTTTTTCCTCCATTGGGACTCTCCTCAAGAGGCAGGCAGGCAGCTGCTCCCCTGCAGCAGGGCTTTGCAGGAGAATCCTCTCCTTTCTGTTGTCTTTCAGTCTCAGCCTGCTCCCTTTTGTGTCCAGCCTGCAGTGCACTCACAACCAACTGCATTCATGCTCCAGAGACTTACTCCTTGCATCTGAGGTTATTGAATACTCCCTTGTTTACATCACGGAGGAGCCCAGGAATCCCCAGGCAGCCTTTTTCTATCCTCAACTACCCTACCATCTAACCATTCACTTCAAACAGCTTCTAACATTTACAGCCTGGCAAGGGTAAATTCCCAGATTAGCTGTGTCTTCCCACTTAGTCTGGAGACAGGAGATTAACCCCCTTTCTTCCCATCACAGCTGACTTGTAGAGCAGAAACTGTAGAAGTGTCCTTTATCATCTACAGGCAAGTCCAAATCACCATTCCTACTACAACTTGCTCCTCAGCAGCACTGTTCCTGAGAGCTTCAAGGTGTCATTTCCAATCATATATCAGAGCCATAGGTAGTGAAATCGGTCCTTCTGCCTGCAGATTCTTCTTTCCACTTGTCGGGAAAGTCCTCTCAACATGAGAATAGATCATAAGAACTTCTGTCTTCTCTGCCCAGCCACAATAGAGCAAACCAGATCTTGACTAGACATTCCAAAGCAATCTTCTTCTTCACATAGGCAAAATCCATATGCCTGTTGGGATTTAAAAAAAAACAAACAAACAAAACCCAAAAAAAAACCCCACAACAAAAAACCTTGTCTCAAGACCAGGAGAGCTAGAAGTCTCATGAAAGGACTTGAAAGCAAAACATCCCTCCTTCCTTGTACCCAGGGAAAGCACTCCAGAGAAATGCTCTGAGAAAGATGTTTTTCTATCAGCTGGATCAGTATGATGCTGTACCATGTGAATCTTTTTGCTCAGAGGATGGCAAGGCATAGAGATGTTTCTTCAAGTCTTTCTCAGTCTCTATGAACCAGCCAGTCATGATGACCAGTCAGACCAGATGTCACCACCTAGACAGCAGCAGAGGCAGAGGAAGCTATGAGGAAGAAAGGGACATTGCTATCTGGAAGCTGGAAGTTGCTGTTGTGGCCAGAACCACTCACTTTTGCCCCGTCTCTCAATCCATAGTCTTCTCTGGCTATTGCTGCTGCTACTGCTGAGGCAGAAAGAGCTGAGCAGAAGACTCATGTCCCACAAGCCCTTCCACCAGCTCTTCTGGCTGCTTGGCCTCTGCCGTTGTAGCTTGCTCAGGACTGGCTGGAGGACAGTCTCTGAGTACAATGCCATGCTGCCTGCCGAAGCCATTTGCTGTCTCAGGTTGGAAATGAGGCCCCTAGCAAAAAAAAATGCAGAATTGAGGAGGCTGTGGAAGTCAGATAGGAAAACCACTGGTGCCCAGGGGGTAGCAGAGCATTCAGAGAAGCCTAAAGAGCTGTGACCCTGTAAACCTGTGATAAGGATAAGAAAATCTATCTCTCTCCACACACCAGAGGAAAGACTGCCGTCCTTCCATTAGCAACAAACAGTTATTTCAAAGTTCCTCCTCTTTGAGATGATGGGGCTGAGACAGCAACGCAACCAGAGGGTACTGGGGCATACCCTGAGCTGCGAAGCCTACAGGCAACACCTCCAGACAGCCTTGTTCCCCGTTCCAACCTCCTGTGGGGCTGCACCGGATTGTCTACCGGAGTGGTACCCACCCTTCCAAAGCTATTTGCCTCCTGCTCTCCGAAGTGACCCCAGCCAGGCACTGCAAGGTACAGCTCAGCTTGCTGGCTGCCCTGGCAGACAGGCACAGCTCGTAAGATCCCCGGGGACTTATCCTGGGGCTCCATCCCTTCACGGGCTCGGATGCTCAGAGCCCAAACCACCCCACCGTCCTGCGTGGGCGCTGAGCCCCCGTGGGCAGGCAGTGCCAGGGAGTTTTGCTGCCCATCACTGATCGCCCACCTGGGGAGGGGGCAAGAGGAGATCGCTGCTTTCCAGCCCTCGCTTCGGAGCAGCAAAGCTGCAGGCGAGGAGGAGATGAGGCGTGAAGCTTTCCCTCCCCCGGGCACCCAGGCACCAGTCCCCTCCTGCCCGAGGGAAGAGCCCCCAACACAGCTCCAAAGCCGCTTACCCCTCGGGACCCTTCCCTGCGGGGCGCGGAACACCTCGCCCCCCCGCGCCGCCCGTTCCTCTGCTGCCCCCCGGCGGCCCCGCCGCGCCCGGCAGCCGCGCTCCGCCGGGCATCCCCCTCCTGCCGCGCTCCGCTGCCCTCCCCAGCGGTGGGCGAATGCCGGGCTGCCGGTTCGCGTTCCCCCCGCGGTGTGAGGATGCAGTCCTGTCCCCCAGAGTGCAGGCTCCAGCAGAGCCAACCTTGACTGTTTTCAGTGCGTGTTTGGGATTCGGTTGTACTAAGGCACGCGTTACCCATCTCCTAACAGGCAGCTGAAATCTCCGGGCAGGTGACAGTGAGTTCGGAGTTGTATTTTCTGCAGGCTGCCTCAAAGATGAATGGAAGGGAAAAAAGGAAACAAATTTATGAACCTTCACTTCCCAGCAGGTTGCCTGAAGGCAGTGGTGCATTTAGAAAGGTCCCTGTCCCAGGCGATGGACTTTTTGCACCAGTCATTTGCAGTCTGAGCTAGCCCTCTTTTCAACGTGATGACTTCACACGTGGATTTAGCCTACTTGCTTCTACGCATGTGATTTAAAAGAAGAGGCATTTTAGTGAAGACTTGGTTGTATGTTCTGTCCCCTCATCCACCAACTAATCTGTGCCAGAATTGTTCTTCCATTGAACTGTTCTCTTGCAGAGCAGTGAGTCCATCCATACAAGCTGTTGCAGGACCTACCACCCCTGCGCTGTGTTCATGGACCTGCTTCTGCTGAGTTCAGCTGGTCCCCACTGCAGGACTTGCTGTAGCAGGCAGAGGTGGTGCATTTCCCTTCTCTGGAAACAAGGCTGAACTGAGGATGGTTACTGACACTGGCTCCATGGACAAAATGCCCCTGGAGTTCAGCAGAGATAGACCCACGAGCACAGAGGGCTGGTTCAGTGTGTCGTGTGATGTACTAGAATACACTACAATGGGTGGAGGGAAATGCAATTTGACAATGAAGTCAGCCAGCATAAGCAACACAGGAAAATTATTCTTACAAGAGTAACATGAAAAAAAAAAAAAAAGAACTGAGAAAAAGCACATGGGACTTATGAATATGCATCTATATATGCTATTAGGGTATGTCAGACCTCTTTGTGAAAGTGTTCACTGCAAGTAAGCAGGAGCAGCGGTCTCTATTTTGACTGTAAACTTCACAGCAGGTAATTTTCAAAGGGTTTCACCAGCGTGTAGAACAGCACAGTCCTAATCCATTTAACTTTGGCCATTAAGTAACAGCAATTACAATTCCCCTCTGTGCTTCCCTCTGGGCACATTCAAAACCAACTGGATATAAAAATATCTTTGTGGAGCTCTTGCTTTTCTGACATCCTTACCATTCCTCCTGACCTGTTTCAGCTCCTCACCAAAGATGTGAAGCAGCGGCTGGGATGTCAAGGGGAAGGTGTGATGGAGGTGAAGAGGCACCCCTTTTTCAAGAGCATGAATTTCAAGCGGTTAGAAGCAGGAATGTTGGATCCTCCCTTTGTCCCTGATGTAAGTACGATAGGAAGAACCCCCAGTGGTCTCTTTCAAGAGATTTGTTTCTAAAATAACTTCTCTCTCTCAGAGCTGTCATCACTCCTTCTATGGGTAGCTGCCCTAGGAAGGTGTGAGAAGTGGTAGGGCTGGAGTGGGGAGGCTGGGGGGAAGAGGAGAGCTGCTCTGTAGACGTGTGGGTGGGCCTCCATAGGTAGGGTGGTAACCTTGGTCTGGATTCCTTCCCGCTTACTTTAGCACAGTCTTCTTGTGTGACACTGGAGGCACCACTTGATCTGTTCATGCCTCAGTTCCCAAGCTTTAAACTGAGAACCTTTATGTTCCCTTATCCATGGTAGTAGTGTGAGAGGACCAGGTGGTGCTCAGAACAATCAGCAATGAAAGCCACATGTATGCATACTGATATATAGATATATATGCTGAGGTGAAACCAGAATTGCAAAGTCCAAAGCTCTGTGGAACTGAGGAATGGACTGGATTATCATGAAAACAGGTATTTGTTACAGAGTCTGAACCAGATTCAGATATCAAGTATCACCTCAAGCAGAGGAGGTGACTTGGACCTGAGATAGCATTTTGAACTTGCTGGTGGTCACGGCGCGGGGAACCCAGCACTGAGTCCTTACTCAGGTTTACACACCAGTCTTGCACATACTGAAAGTCTTTGTTGCATTGGCACTAACAAAACTTTTTCCACCCTTTTATGGTATCAGTCTCTACCCCAGTGCAGAGTTATCTGATTGTTTTCCTCCTGCAGGGCTTTCTTTCTGGCTAGACCTTCTCTCCTTAAAGTTCCCATATGGTTCTAAGTAAACACTGACATTTTAACGTATTAAGGAAAGTAACATCTTGGCAGCTCTCATTCACATCGCTGCAAACTCAACCAAACCAAAGTGGTTTGAATGCTACAAAAGTTTACTTTAGCTGCTCTGGTTTTGCTTTACATTTTACTATGTGGCCTAGTTCTGCCTGCCAATTAGCCCATGGTGTTACAACCTGCTTTAGTGGGAAGAAATAGGAGACAAGCTACTATTTCTTTCTGATGTAGAAAATCAGAAAATTCTGGGCTCAAATATGAGATGCACCAGAGAGTATTAAAAGCTTAACTGTGGTATGTAAGGCCTAGAAGGCACCTCTTACAGACATATTTGCTAAAGCAGAGGCACATAAATTTTTATGGCTATTTATTGGAAACTCAAGAGCTGCCCCTAATTTAATTTATTTGGCACTTCATCCATAGATTTCCAAGTCTTTACTGAAGTCAGCTGAATCACCCAAAGCTATATAGACAATGGCAAGGGTTGTGATCCAACCCATGTCTCTCCATCCTCTTCTAGATTATTGTGACTCCCCAAAAATGTTGTGGATTGCAGCCATCAGGAATGCAGAGGGATGCAGCCTCCAGCAACTAGGAATTCCATTGGGAATCAGCTTGATTTGTTTGGTCACACTGCTTAGCTCTAGATAAAATACCGCACAGTTGGAGCCCTGGGCTGTGCAGTCATGGTACCATGGGTAGACAGGAGGATTCAACACATGCTTGAGTTCAGCAGGTTGGGCTAGTCCCACAAGCCACCTCTCAATTATTCCTGAGCCCAAAGGGTGACTGTGTGGTTGATGGGAGCTCACAAGGCATGCAGATGACCACACTAACTATGACAGGTAGGCAGTGATGACTGCTTCTGCTTTCTGTGGCTGACTGCTGGAATACAAGCCAAAAGCAGCGTCACTGCAAAGAGTCTTGCCTCTGTCATCCCAGAAAATTAAGCAGTTTTAAAAAAAGGCAAAGCCATTTGATTATTTGTTTGAAGAAAGGCAGCCAAGTTAAAAGAGCTAATAGAGGTGATTCTGGACAGCTTCCAGCAGCTGAGCTATTAATAAAAACAATGGAAAACTGCCAAACTACTTCTGTTTCCTTTAGCAATTAGTATACATTCCTTTAAAATCTTGAGCTGCAAACTCCACTGCTATCTGAGCAGGACACTTCTATCCGAGGTCCCTTTTCAGGGCTGTCTCCAGTGTGTCACTCATAAACATTCTGCTTTTCTGTTGTTCCTTCTCTAAAAGAAAAGACTACTGAAGGATTATTTTTTTCCTTTTCTCCCTTTCCTCTTAGCCATATGCTAAATGAATGACTAAAACCCACTTTGGCTGCACCGATGCTTTAAGGACTTCAAAGTGGGAAGTTTAACGTGCTTAAAGCGAAGTCAGCCTTTGATGATAAACATGCGGGCAGAGCGAGTCTAGAGAAGCAGGATGCAGATAGTCACTTGTTGTTCAGCATTCTCACTTGACTGAATCTGTGAATGAAAGCACATGGTCAGACTCAGAAATATTTTTTCTCTTGCTGTTTTTCTTTCTTTTTTTTTCCTGCTGAGATAGCCCAGAGCAGTGTACTGCAAGGATGTGTTAGACATTGAGCAGTTCTCCACAGTGAAAGGAGTTAACCTGGACCAAACAGATGATGATTTCTATTCCAAGTTTTCCACAGGATCAGTGTCTATTCCGTGGCAAAATGAGGTAAGGATGTATCATAGTAAAATTGCTCCAATAAAACCCCTAACACAGATGGTTTAAGAGGAGCTGTATATTTCCAGTAATATATAGCTACTGGATAACTTGCCAGACTCTAATGCTTTCATAAGTTACAAATGGCCTCTTTCAAGATCTCTAATGTACCACAGATGTCAGGTTCAGGTGACTGTATCTGTTGGCTCTACATATTTGTGTAAATTGGCAAGGATCCTACTGTACTTCCTTCTCCTGGATTCCTACAGCGGTGTTTTGACAACAGCTCTGAGGAACTTCCATGGGAAGGATGGAAGTCCAAATGGGAGGCTCCTCCACTGGGGATCTCACCCATTGTCTTGTACCTGCAGCAGGTCCCAGCTGCAGCAGTTGACTCTGGACCTTGAACTACTCCAGGGTTTCCAGATGTGGGTCTTTGTTTCTGTGTGATATCAAAACACAGCCAACAGTGGATTTCATAATCCAATTCTGGATCAAACATCAGATTCTCTTAGGCAAAAGGGTGCTAATAACTGGGATTTTGTGAGCATGCCTGTCTTTACCCAACATTCCTCACAGTGCTAAAGAAAATAATAGAAAACATTACAAGGCAACTTTTAATAAGACTGATGTGCAAACATGCAAAGCAGACTCAGCCTCTGGTTTTTATACATCCTATTTACCTTCTGTAGCCACCAGCAGGAATTCAACTGTTAACTCTCCAAATGTTAACATATTGCTCTAGCTGCTGGTCCTGATCCTGGCTTTGAACAACCTAGCACTACTGGAATATATTTAATGCAGATGTATAATTTATTTTTAACTTTCTTATTGTATTCCACTAGATGATAGAAACAGAGTGTTTCAAAGAACTGAATGTATTTGGACCAAATGGTACTATTTCACCAGACCTAAACAAAAGCTACCCCCCAGAGCCACCCAAGAAAGGATTGCTACAGAGAATATTTAAACGACAGGTGAGATCTTTTCTGACTAAGACAAGGAACCCCACTTAGATGCCCAGTGTCCCAGCCATGTTCTGTGATATTTTTGTAGAAAGACAGTACATCTTAGAGGGGGCTTGCTGTCACAGTTACCTGGTAGTTTCCTGACTAATACTGCCTATCCCGGGTTTCCCATCTCTCTCTTGTGATTTTTTTGCCACCAGAAGTTTCAAGTGTTTTTCATCAGATGTGTTTCCAGTAGTTGAAAACTTACCCAAACTATTTTTCAGTGATATGCTGATGTGCAGCTTCCATGAGGCACCATGGCACCATTTGCAAATCTAAGTAACATTCTTAGACCGAGCTATTTCTCTAGGGTTAAAACCAAGCCTGAGCATTGGCAGGTATCCTCTGTATTAGTCAGATGTAGCAGATACTGACATTTTGCAGTGAATTGATTTGACTTCTGGAGCGCAAGTGAGTCTTCTTTGCTGCATTCCTTAGGAGCTGCCATGGTCCTCCTGACCTAGAGAGAATACAGGTAAGAAAGTGAAGAACATTTTACATCCAAAGATCTTCAAACAAAAATTTTTCAGTCCAGTCAGTATTTTATCATCATAAAATGAACAATGTTGGACTAAAAGAAAGCATGGCATATTTGGGGAATCTAATTGTCACTGTCTTCCTCTTTCTACAGCATCAGAACAACTCAAAGAGTTCTCCAAATTCAAAGGCCAGTTTAAATCACCACATAAATTCAAATCACATAAGTTCAAATTCCACTGGAAGCAGCTAGTTCCAACTCAGTTTTATGAAACATGTTACATCCTTCCACTATAATCTATGGAGCTTCTATGGATGAGCGAGCCTCCACCGTTGAGTGAAAAAAAAAAAGGATCTCCCAAAATGGAGATTTTCTATCCATTCCTTCCAGTCGAGCCTCGCATTTTAAGAAGAATTTTCCACTCAGGTCTGTTTTTGGAGGTGGCACTCAAGACTGTGTGAATCAAATTTGTCTATTTAGAACATTGCAATAGAAATTCAATGAACATGACTACTTGCACGTATTTAAATAGCATCATACTAGAACTGAATTTTGTCTTTATTATTTTTAAAGAAAAGTTTTGTAAATTTCTCTATTGTCTCGGTTTACATTTTGTACATTTGTATTTAAATGAAAGTCAGACTTTGGAGGTGTATATTTTCCAAGCAGCAGCTGTAAAGCCATGTGTTTTAAGACATTTTTTTAAAAGAAAAAAAAAATGTGACTCAAGACTTCCAGAGCCTCAAACGAGAAATCATTCTTTTTAGTAATTCTAGAAAACTATTCATAAATCACTTTATCAGACTGGGTTTTATTGACATGCATTTTTATGGAACAGTTTATTCTTAATTATTTTACATCTGTATATTTGGTTTACAGCAACACTGCATACATTTCTCCTCTTCATTAGTTTGTAATGTCTTGCATTAAATGCTCAAAGACAAGATTTTGATGCATTCAATAATGCTACTTGCTATGCCTAAGGTTTGTGATGTCATGGGACCAGCACAGCTGAGATTTGCACTTACTTATGTTGTTAGCTCATCAAAATCTTGTGGTTAGAAAGGGAACCCTATGTTAAGCCCTTCACTAGTTTTTGTGCCATTTCTAATGACAGCAAGAACAAAACTGAGTGAGAGGTGACCAGGAAAGCAAATGACCATTTGGTTTTCAAGGACTTAATACCTGCACCTGCTGAAAGGAGAGCAAAACTCTTAAGTGTTCTCCATGCTGCAGTCCAAAGTTCAAGGTGTTTCCACACTTGCTCATTTCAGACAGGTCACAAGACTGAAATTCAATAGTTTGGTTAGTGCTGACCATGAGATTCATGTCAGCCTTCTAGAGCTGAGCTGTGGAGGTTCGGAGTGGGATCTGAGCTGCTTTTGAGCAGTAGCAGAACATGTAGGTTGTGTCTGCACTTAAGAGTCCTTCCATGTCTCACGGCAAACTCGTCCTCTCAATTAGGTCCTCAACTTAATTGAAAAAAATGTCAGTTATGAAAATAATACCTCTGTCCCCCCAAGTGCAGACAGGATCACTATAACCCAGCACGTCCTGTAAAATGTGTTGGTTCACCACGCTCTTTACAATGTTGCCTAGATTAGACTGATGATTTAACATCTTTAGGTCATCAGGAACATCTGAAGGTCAGCCTGGTGTGTGTAGAACCCTGTTAGCTTTAAGTGCAGTTATCCACGGGTACAAGGAAGCATTGTTCTAGTGGAAGCCTTAGCTAAAACTCATTAGACTGTCATATCTATGTTCTGTCTGGCCAATGCAGAAGGGAAAAAAGATGCAGGTCAGTAGGGAAAAAGCTCTGAGTGAGAAAGTCAGTGGAATTGCATACTCAAACAGCCTGAGGTCATGAGGAAGAGAGACAGAACAGGGTCAGGATTTGCACAAAGCAGCTGACAGAGGAAAGTCAAGGGAGATGGGGCTTTGGTGCCTTTATTAGGAGCAATGTTAAGGTGCAAGTCCACATAATTTCAAAAGCCTCCAGTTTTCCTGGTCATTAGTAGACATGTAGTGAAGCTGTGTAAGTGTGCCATAATCTCACCAAGAAGTTATTCCTCTTTTTCCTTCAGATCAGTGTGGCCCAGAAACTCCTTTTCCCTGTATTGGTGGTGCTCTGGGAGAGCTTCAGACACTCTCCCATGTCAGATAATGGCATTGCAGTTCTTAGGGAAGATGCAAGATTTTAGAGAGTCAGTAATAGATGAGAATTTTGAGTAATTTTCTCTCTCTGTACCAGGAATAAACTAAATCTATAATGGTTTCAGCTTCCTGACAGGAAAGGAATGAAATACTCTAGATGTGAAAGCCACAATGCACAGCTGGGGCTATTACTTCTAGTCCTGTTCTCATGGCCTGACGTAAAGCTACCTAAGTCAATAGAAATCTGATCAGTCACTTGAGCACGCTCTGGATGAAGACATACTTGCTCTGGGAGGTTTTCACAGGCCTCCTGCAATGACATGTGGGATTTCACCTGATTTCAAGAAATGCAGGTGAGAAGTGGAGGAACACATCTTAGCCAGACAACTGATGTATCTCAGTGTACCTGAGACAAGACAAGACGCACATCTTAGCTCTTCTTGGAGGGATGCAGCTCTAATTTGTTTTTATCTCTCTTAAGACATCATCTTCTAACAGTATGGTTTACAATATGAGCGTGCCCCCTCTGTTGATTTCATCCTGTGCACTGATGCTAGGGGAAGGGGTGCTGGATCAGGGCTAGAGTGAAAGACTAAGCTCTTCTTTCCACTGCTGCCATTATCTCACTGCAGCAGCAGGCAAGCATATTCCCCCATCAGAAAAGCGTGGGTGATAATATCTACTTACCACCATGAGGAAGGAAAAAAGATATCTGGGGAAAGGCTTAGTCCATTAATATTTCATTGGACAAATCTGATAAAACTGCAGCTATTGGCCTAAGGGCTTCATCTCCTACGTGTTACCAATTTGGCACACGAAGACTGCATTTTCTTTACTATCTTCCACTTTGGAAATAAAATCCTAATAACAACAAACCCCCTACTGAAAGCTGGTGAACAAATTGCAAATAGATTGTAGATGGCCTTATACCTCTTAGATGCTATCAGCCTTAACTCGCAGTGGATGACTTTTTTTTATATGACAACAGTGAATGATAGCAAATGTGCCTTCTCCTGCTCTCCTTTCAGCTGGGACAGTTCCTTACTCAGCACCTCTAGGACTCTAGCAGTGGAGACACAGGGACAGTGCAGTCTTCGAGTGATGAGAGATGCATTCAGTGAGTCCTGATACTTGGAGGACATTATGTTAGGGTTAGATATCCTGAATCCTCATGATGGTATGGAAGACGGATGCTTATATGGACTTGAAGCATCAAGCCTGGCATGGAGTCCCTCTGGATCCCAGCCCCTTGGGAGCAGTGAGTGAGTAAGGGGAGAGACAGAAAACAAGACCAGGTGAGGGAGATGTCATGCCTCAAGTGTTGCTATCCTGTCTGACAAACTTTAAACAGTATTATGATGCTGGGGCAGCAGAATTGTTGTACTCTCTTAGTATCCAAGCTCTGAAAGACTTAATTGATGCCATACATCACTAGTGATAATGAACAGTCCTAGGAATCTGCTAGCCAGGCTTTGTTGCCAACAACAAAACCTGCAGAATTTTAGGTTTTATTACATTTTTCTTTCTTTCTTTCTTTTTTTTTTTAATTATTCAGTTTATCTTGCACTCAAGACTGGAGTAGGACCACAGTCCTCTCACTTCCACTGTGTGACCAGGTGCAATCTGAGCCCAGAACTCGGGCTGAAGCCCTGCCGAGGCAGTGCCCTGCACAGCCAGGCTTCCACAGGCACTTGGTGTCTGGCTCCATGGAGCCACATTCAAAAAAAAAAACACTGGGAGCCGTGGGTGCTCAGGAACTCTGAAAAAAAGCAGACTTGTAGTTTCATTGTACAACCTTGGGAGAGCATTTGCAATGGGATTTTTAGTATTTTGGTTCAAAGTAAATAGTTTTTGAGAGATGGGCTTGCACATAACAAAGGAGCAGAAAGGAGTAGTTATTTAATAGCTTTCCAGACTGATAAATTTTCTCTATCTCCTTTCCAATTACAGTACAAATTCTTTCCAAAAAATGCATATGTTCAGATCTGGTTGCTTGTTTTAAATAGACAGATGGACAAATTTAGCTCTTTTTAAGAATCAGAAATCTTTTGCAATCTGATCCTGAATTGTGCAAGCATGTTTTTTATTTTTAAATCTTTACTGAGTAGTCTGATGAACACTAATTAGTTAACAGGCTTTTATGATTCAGATGTTTGCTGTTTATTTTCTACAGTGTCTCAAGGTTCACTTGAGCCTTGTAACATTTTTTCCCACTCTCTGATTGGATGAGAGGCTTTTTTAAACAAAGGGATAATGAAGGGGAAAAAAAATAACAAAAACTCTTACTGGACACTCTTGACCTGGATTATCTAAAAAGAGAATTTTACATGAATGGCCATGACTCAGATGTAGTTTCTGAACAAAAACCTGCTTGTGAAGCTCAGAAAGGTGTGAAGATAATCAAACCAAACAGGAACTAGAGATCAAACTGAGCTTTAGGGAGCTGCAGAATTCAATATCGCAGCATTCATCTGGCCCTGCTGATTAGGGATGCCTGGTAACTGGCAGCTCGGAGATGATACCAGCTATCCATAAGAACAGTTTGATACCATGTCAATGTGCAGTCATCCCCTCCCCCAAAAACTATGGCCAAGCAGGGAATCAAACATGGCTGACCCAGTAAAGCATCTGATTCAAAGACACTGATTCTTAATGTCATTCAACCAGACCAAAGGACCCAGCTTGAATTCTTTGCTTCATCTGTCAAACCCTCGCATTTCGAATCAGGTTGCTGTTGATCTTTTTCCGTAGAGATGCCTCAGCTGAAAAGAAAACCAGGAAACCAATCTCTAATACTAATAGAACCATGGGCAGGACAAGGAAGACAGACAAGCTGTGAGCTCTGGAGGACAGTGTGGAAACTACCACAATGTGTGTATCTTCAGTAAGCGTCCAATGGCAGTCGTTAGCATACATTGCTGCACATTCTTCCTTAGTTCATCATATGTTGCTCACAGTTTTTGGAGTAACCTGGAAACTGCACACACAAGGTCACATTAAGGATAGAGTCTGTCCTGTGACTCAAAGACATCCCTATGAGGGTCAGATGGAACAGTTTGACAAGGCAAGTGGGTATCCACTCAGCCTGCATCAACTGCCATCACACAGGTCTCTCTTCCCATGTACCTGAGCCTTGGTCATGAGTTCCCTAGGTAGACTTTTCTGGAAGAGCAATAAATGCACACACTTGTAGCACAGCTGCTTCTTCTTACGGACATCTATGGAACAGGTGGCTGCAGGACCTGACTTCATTATGGACAAGATAATGGGTGTTTTAACCTCTCCTCCAGTTAGTTGTGATTTTTATTTTTCAGTTTGTATTTGTAATACTGGCTTGTTAAGTCTCTCAGTGCAGGGGAGATGATTGATCAGGCATTTCTAAGCATTTCCAATACAATCTTTGAAAAGGTTGGGCTTTGAAAGAACATCCTTGGGTTAGTCTGCCCGTTGGGATGTAGACCATCTTCCTTCATGTGTGCAGCATGAAGCACAAGTGGCCTGCAGGAGCTCTACAAGTCCAGCCTTACAGACTCTCCTGCCTGAGGATGGTCCTAGCCTGCCTCAGGCTGCAGGGAGGTATATTTGGCAGTGAAGTTTGGGAGAATTGGTCTGTCCAAGGGCTCCACAGAAAACAGAAGGTTCCAGAGTTGTCTATGTCAAGCCTTCCACAAATATGACCTGCAATTTAAAATACTACCAATTATTTAGAGTCAGAATAATAATGACTAACGCCCTCCTTCTAAAGCTGAGAGAAAGACTGCGTAAGTTTAAAACGATTCTTTACTCTTGTGTGCCGGGCAGGACACAATCTCTTTTTATACAAAATAATATTGTTTATGCAGGGCTGGCTGGTAATAACCTTCTGTCCTTAACTGCAAAAACAACAGAGAGAGAAATGGGTCCAGAGAATTTTGCAAATAATTTCCTTTAGGGAAACCACCAAAGAAGGTGAAAGCCAACAGTGTGCTATGGTATTACACGCTCACCTCCCCCAAAGTCTCTGTGATAATACAAATACAAGCTGCTGCAGTTGGATCAGCTAAGCTAGTGTACTGACACACGGGCTTTATGAAAGAAACAATTTAATCAGATTGCTGCCTATTCACTAACATGAATATTACTGCTGGCACAAATGTATTCTCCTTGGTTTATGTACTGGAGCCAGAAGTGGTGGTTTGTATTCCTGTTCTGCCCATGTTTTTCTTCACTGCCCTGGGCAAACCTCTGAGCAATTCTGTTTTCCCATTCTTAAACATGGAGGGATGCTCTCTGTCTATCAGCAAAAAGTACTTTGGAGTCTGTGCATAAATCAGATCAATATCAACTCTTATTATTACTATTTAAGTGAAATAGGCTTAACATAGCTGCTCTTATTTACATGACTATGGAGACAACTCTTGTAAATTAGGGCTCTTTTTTTATTGGTTTGTATTAGTTCCTTAGAGATACTGAAACAGAATGCACTGTGCTTCTTAAAGACAGTGAAATGTTCAAATATTCATTTCTTATTTAAGAGCTAACTAGTAATTGAGGCATCCACACAAACACTTCCTCTGGTTTTTTATATTGGAAGTAGTTAGGAGGAAGGGAACAAAATAACATTGATTGATTGGTTCAACTTTTTCGGCCAAGCCTGCAAACGAGTCCCTAAGGTACCAATTAAGTGAGATGCTTTGGGAAGTCACAAAGATGCATGCATGGCAAACACTGGGTCAACTCATTGCCCAGCTATGGAAATAAAAGAGGCAACCACATACCTGGGATCGATGGGCTCCAGAGGGGAACTCCGGGTTTTGTGGGGAATCAGAGGTCCTATAGAGCAGATTCACTCCCAGAGAAGAAAGATTTCAGGTAGTGGCTGGATGATAAATGCATTTTCCTTTCTCATCACCCCACATGCAGCTGTTAAATATGTTTATTAGCAAGCTGAAACGAGTTATTTTATGTGTATTGAATGCGGTCTCCCTTAATTGCATTTCTTCTAAACACTGGACACTCTTCTAAAAGACTTTAACATTTTAGCCTTTTGAAGGTGAAAGTTGTAAAAACTTTATTTTGTGTTTCTAAGCAATGTAGATAGACCTAAAGATTTCTTGAACTATCATGTGGTTGCCCATATCTGACTAATAATTAAATTGTAAAATTGCAGTTTCATATTAGGGTTAGTCTTTTCACCTGCTTTAAAAATTAAAAATCATATTTGGTATATAAACACACACAGAATATCCTTCTGATTGAATTTCAAGAGCATATCCAAGACTAAATGTTTTTAAGCACTTCTAATGCTGTAGTCTATAAGAGGAGCAGACACTTCTAAAGCAATGTTAAAAGTTGTCTTTCATAACTGAGTCAACGGATCATTTTTGTAATAAATTAAAGCAAGTGTTCTCAATTAGAAGAGCTAGTGGCTGTTGGTATTGTACAAAAAAATCATCCTAGTATCCAAAGGGTTATGGGTGGGGAGGGTCTGTTTGTTTTTTTTTTCTCTTTCCAGGGAGATCTTTAACATTGTTCGATGAAGCTAGTTTCATTTTGAGATTGTTACTGAAGATAAAGGCTTCTGTGTTCTATGGCTGCTTGGATTCTTCGTACATAATGTCCTAGTAATGTCACAGTGCTGCTGTATCTAGATCAAACCACTGTTTTGATTGTTTTTTTGGCTTTGTTTTGTTTTTTTTTTTTAAATAAATTCCTTAATTTAAATACATGAAAACTGTATGTTTTTGCTTTAATGAGGCATATAACCAAACAGAGCTTCTTCAAGTCTTTGAGATCTTGAAGATGTTTACAGGAAGAGTGGGATGCAGCCCATATCTTGCTAGATGCCTTTCATAGAATCAAAGAATCACAGAATGGTTTGGGTTGGAAGGGATCTCAAAGGTCATCTCTTTCCAACCCCCCTGCCATGGGCAGGGACACCTCCCACCAGACCAGGTTGCTCCAAGCCCCATCCTTTGTGGCTTCGTAAGATTTAATATTACTGCCTTTTGTATTTTCTGGCATCACATCTCCACAGAGACTGAGGGAACTGAAAACCAAACAGGTTGTATCTCACTTTGTGGAGGTTCAGATTCTCATCGGAAAGCAGGTTGTGTTTCCCCTGAGATGTCCATCCTCTGCCTTCCACCCTCACATCCCCACCCTTCCTCTGCACTGCAGGCTGTCAGGCAACACAACTCTTCACGACCTTAAAAATAAATTTGAGGAAAAGATGAAAAAAAAAATCCCTAGGAGGGACACAGGCTTCAGAAGACATGAACTATGTTTTTTTAAAGTTGAGCACTGTCTGATTTATGAGCCCCTATGGAGGACTCTCCCTGAGCTCCAATTAGGCAGAGAGAAAGTGTTTAGAGAAGGAAAACAACAACCGCAACCAACCATGTGTGTTCTTCAGTATTCTGTACAGAAAGATCTAAAACAAAGATAAGGAGCAGCTGCAAAATCACCAGAAGGAAAGTGGTGCAGTACTTTAAGAGGAGAAAGAAGATTTTTTTCAAAGAAGCAGGAAGAATATTTTTATGAGATTGCTAATGGCAAACAGTGTTTGCGTCAAGTTTCATGAAAGAACATTGTGAAAACAGATTATCTGCATGAAAGCAGCAGCTACATCCAACAGCTAAACTCAGTAAAACCTCAGGTAATAGACTACATAAATTCAGGTCATGCATATTATCACTTTCCAAACAAACCCAAGCCATTTTTTCACAAGATTTTAACAATCTGAGACGATGTGAGATGAAATTTTATTCCTTCTCTAACAGTTCTTGGTGGTTTTGTTCTCTCTGTAACTTGATGTCCTTTCCGTACAGCAACGTCTAGATATGTTCCCTCTTGGGAGATATAATCTTCCTTCGACTTTTCCACTATCTCTGGCAGGAGATGCACAGCTTCTCAGAGGAAAATCATTACACTACTTTGAAGGAAATCCAATTAAAAAAAAAAAAAAAAAAATCATGTCAACTTTTTTAATCCCTTAGGGTGCTCTACAGATGAAAAATACCATAAATGGGCCTGACTGTGGAGTTTCAGGTCTACAGGGTGCTTCTGGGGGAGGAGACAATGCAAGTTTCTGCCAAGTCAGAGTCTAATTTGTTGGGCTTTGTAATTCTATTTCATATTTGGTATACAGTAAAAGTAAAAAATAAAATTAAACTAAGGCCTATTCAAAATTGGTGCTCTGACTCATCCTGAGTAGAGAAGAGTGACTCTGTTGCAGAGGCTGAGCAGTTGGAGTAGCCCATTTACAGACCCTTCGGTAAATTCTACCTGATACCCTATTTTTTTTTATTCCAATTTATCACTGCCAATTTTTTTCTTAATTCAAATGAAGTTTGTTCCTCTGCTGTCAGCAAACATCAGTATCACCCCAACAGTGCAAGGCTCCATTATCTTATACGGCAGAGGTCTGCAGAGAGGCTCAGGATGATCCAGAGCTGCTCCTCTGGGGTCACTGCAGTGTGATAATGATTAAAATATCAGGAGTGGGAAGGCAGGCAGTTTGCCTTTTTTAAAAAGCGTGTAGGTAGGAAGTGAATTGCAAAACTAAGCTTCAAAAGCACATATTCAAGGGTGCAAAGCTTAAGAAAAGAAAGAATTAAGGTTGCCTGTGTTCCATTAATATTGTTCCCTTGTCCTTACGCACTGTTATTATTATGCCCTCACATAATGCTATGTTATTATTATGCATTCACTCCTAGAGGAGAAACTAACCTCCAGTGAATTTACAATGAAAACCAGATGCATTCACTTTATGGCATCTGCTAATACATTATGTGTTTCAGACTTTCATTTAAATCTCAAAAAAAAGTATTTTCCTTCAGGGAAAATCTCACCTAATTGGCTGCTCCCCTCCATTTGCAGCAGTAAGGCAACTGTGAATTCTGAAAAATTAGTTTAGAGTAAGCATATAATGCTTTTTTTCCTACACAAGGGACTGAGAGCTCTCAGTATCCCATCTCAGTTCCCTTAAATCCTGTTGATCCCAGGATTGGGGAAGAGATGTGGAATGAGCCTTATCTGTTTCCTTTCCCATTTGGGGGGGAACTCTTGTTTGTCTGCTGAGGGGACTGGCTGGAGAGTGAGAGATTCCTTGATCTGCCCTCTCCTCTCCACAAGTATTCACTCACACTCTGACTTCAGCTGTCCAGAAAAGTGAGGGAACAGGGAAGCAAAGACAGAACTATGAGGCCCAAGAGCTGGGGAGGCAGTGCAGTAGAAGAAATGCTTCTGCAAATAGGTGAGTATTGGGAAGAAGGATAGTATGAGCTGCAGAAGGGACAAGACACACCTTTGGGGCAAGTTTCACCAGGGCTGAAAACATGGGAGGAACAGGGAGGTAAAAGTGATGGGGAGAAGCCAGCACTGGGAGGAATGAGGTCTAGCCAGTGGCACAACTTACTTGTTAACTCACATCAAAACAAGTCTGAAAGCAAAGGGAGAAACATCAACTCAAACCAACACCGTGATGAGGAATTTATTGCTGATGATACCACAGGCAGCAGTAGTTCTTTCTGGAAGCTTAAAACAATTGCCTTGCTTTGGGTCTGATATTCAGTCAGTGTACTGTGGAATTAAACATTGACATTTCACATAATAAAAAGATTCAGCTGCAGCAGACATTGTCTACTTAGATGACCACGATAAACACTAAAATGCAATAAACAATTTGAAGTTCAGATTACATTCGGAATTTGCTATGCTGTTCTCATATTTACAGTAGGAAGGAGGGAAGGAGCCTTCCTTCATACTTAATTCCATAATTCTCACTTAAAGCTAGCATTTTTTCCTCTTTGCCCTTGTAGTGCTTTTTAAGTGAAAGGTTTGTGAGTCTAGAAATGAAACCACAATGGCTGATCATATTTGAAAGTAAAACTTATGCCTGTGTTTGCTTCTTCATGCATCAGACACTTAGAATGATCCACCTGGTGAATACACGTGTCAACGAGCGAAAATCAACCATTTCTCATCAAATATTTGCATCTGTGCAAAACATCACCATAAATGAGTTGGGCCAAAAGTTGGACATGATAAAAACCAAGAGGATTAAAACAAGCAAAGTAACTAGGCAGAACACAATAGTCTTTCTTCAGATTAGCTAATACAAACTGTACAACAGGAAACCAAGCTGCTCCTCTGACTCTAATCACCTTTTTGAAGGCAACTTAAGGAGTCAAGTCATATGTGCATGTATTTAGAACACTGCTCTCTCTATATAATGTCACAACTACGTCTCAACTATACTGACTCCTTGCAGAAAATAACTGAGAACAAATATATGCAATGTTAAGCAAGAACACAAAATGAGAGAATATTTTCTCCCACAAACGAGCACATTTCTGTGTCAGAGTGGACTGACATACACGAACTACTTAAGTCAGAATGGTGCTGAACAGGAACAATTCTCCCTGGTTTTCAGGACTGCACAAAAAGCGGTAACCAGCTCCAGTATCACTTTTTTTGCACAAATGCTTCTAGGGGAGCAGCGATATGCATTGTCAAAATGTCCAAGAAGTCCTCCTTGTAGACATCCAGGACATTCTGGGTTTCCTCTTGATCATTATGCTCCATCACCTTTTTCTTGTCTTGATTTGCTGAGCTGCAGGACTCTTCGCTCTCCTGGCCATGCCCAATCATCACCACAGCACTGCAACTGCTTCTGCGCCTCTGAGATCCTCTGCGGGTGAGGAAGGGGTTCTGGTTCTTATCTGCAAGTACTTTAGTCTTCCTGTTAGACCTCTTACTTTCATAGTTCCTGAGCTCCATTAACTTCTCATTGAAATACTCTTGCAATGGTTTGTCATGGAAGCCACTGCTGGTTGTCAGGTGGCCTTTCAAGTGGCCTCTTGAAGAGCTCCCCAAGCAATGGACTAATGAAGCTCTGTTTGGAAAATTATTCAACTGTGATGAGGAGCTCTTTCCTCTTTCCAAATCCTGGAAAAGCTGGTTGAAGGCTGGAGTTTCCAAATAGTTTCTTGATAACTGTTTAAAATACATGGGGAGGGAGAGGCAGGATTGGGAAAAGAAGGAAGGAAATCTGAATTAAAATATGCTGGTCTATGTAACAAAAGGATCTTAATTGTATGATTCCATACAGTAAACAGCTGTTAGGGAAGGTGTTGAGTTCTTAACCCAAATTCCCTGAAGACCAAGCAGTTTGGTACCAATCCTTCTCTGGAACAGAAGTTCATTGGGCTGAGGTTAAACAGTGATGAGCATTTGTACCTCCCACTGACTCTGACGTACTGCCACAATCCCGGGTAGCCTCTCTGAAAATCTAATTTTCTGAAAGAATCTCTCACCTGTCTGTATTAATGGAACTTACTTTAGGTTTATCCTTTTCAAATCTTGTTAGCCCATAGCTGCTGTTTCCCATGGTAAAACCTGATCCCACTTGAAAGAGATTTTTTCTTTCTTTCCCCTTTCCTTACCCCCAGGTAACTCTGCTCTGAACTGCAGTGTATTATTACAAAAATTGCAATTTTCACATATAATATACACCAAGTAATACCGGACCATGGCTTTTTCTCCGAAAAAACTTGGCAGTTCAGCCTGAAGGAAGAACTGTTTCATACCATATTACTGTTTCAAATCAATAAAAAGAAAGACTCTATGTAGATGACAGCCACAGTGGGACCATGGAACATTTTGCAATCATTTATTATGCCTGACAATGCCTTTGGTATAAAAAAAAAGCCATAATTCATGCAGTTTTTGACAATTGCTAATTAAGTCTAGATACTTGCTAAAAGTCCCACCACAAATCTGGTTTCAGAGCCCAGCAATGTCTCAGTAGGGCACTCCATCATCAGCATTTGGCATGTTGCCTACTGGTAATGAATGAAAAACATTGAGCGCAAATGAGAAATAGTGGGTTGGACATGCCATGTAAATTGAAAAGTAATCAAGTTTTTGATCTCTCCCTATCCCATCACACTTCATTCTGGAAGGGACCCAGCAAATCTAATGACCCTGCCTAGCGTGGTTGCACTTTCGGAATAAGTTAGGTGATTGAAGAACATTAAAAATTGACTAAAAAGTAGTCGCTCCTTCCTACCTCAACTTTTAAAAAATTGTTTAAAAATTAATAATCAACTTAAAAATTAATAATCAACTAATAATGTAGCAGAATAAAAGTCTTTAAAGTTAAGCTTTTCTCTACCAAAACATGGCCCAAAACTTACTATCATATCAAGTATCAACTTAGCAGGAAGTAGAGGAATTACTCTAACAGAAGAATAGGAAGCAGTTATCGTATATTGCAAAGAGAGTTTTTGCATACAAACCTTAATGTCCTGGAAGCCTGGATATTCTGGGATGATGGGCAAGGTGCACATGCTAAAACTGCTTGACCGCCTTGGTTTCATCGTCCTAAGAGAGTAAGTGCAGTTCCTGGAGAGAAGGGCTTGTCCCAGCTCAGATGGATTTTCAGCGAAATGGAGTGGTTTGCAGTCTTTTATGTAGCAAGTTCTCAGGCATATCATTGCAGCAGGTCCCTCCATTTCAGCACGGTTCAGAAGAGTTTGGAAGTGATGTGTACTCCAGAATAATTCTCTCTTCTAGTTTGCCTCTAACAATCTCGCACTTGTGAGCCCCTTGACAGTCTGCAATGTTGGGCACCAGCAGACAGTCTAACAGCTCTGAGCAGTACGGCTCTTGCTAAACTGGATTTGCCAAGATCATTGGCAGGTGATGCCTTCATGAGGTCTGGAACCCTCAAACCATTAATGCCTCTTTTATCCTCCGAAAACTCTCTCAGAAGGTCAGTAAATCCAAACGATGAACTCAAAGGATTCAGGTGAGGGGGTATTCGTGGGGATTACAAAGTCTCATACCGTCATCTCTGACAGCCTAATGTGACTCTGACGTGGCAGCAATTAGAGAAGATCAACAGCCCACACACAGGAGCTGTCACTGGGCTTACATGGGAGCAGGCAGATCGCTGCCCTTCTGATGAGGGATCCCCGACAGCGAAACATGAAGGGCTTTTTCTCAGTGAGGCAAAAGGTGAGTAAGTCAGCACAATTAACCAACAGATCAAGAAAGACAGTGTAGACAGCTGTAATAAAAAATTCCTTCCAAGAAATCCTATGCCACCAGTGTAGTTGGAGATGGGCTTACAGCCCTGGAGATCTGAGGAGACCCAAACTGCCTTGCTGTTTGTGTAGCTGTGTCTGGAGAGGGATCAAACAGCCTGGCACCATTGCAGATTTGGCAAGTGGCCATGGTAAGAGCAAGACTCCTTTCCACCAAAGCTGGGAAGGTGTTCACAGTCTGAAACAAAAGCTGCCCTAACCTAAACAACCTAGCTTACAACCTAAATATCATAGATGAAGGGCAGTCAGGGAAACAGCTCCACAGTTTTGATTTAAAGATATGTTAGTGGTATCATCTGCTAGAAACAGATATGTGTATGCAGTTATGTCATGAACTTTGGCAGCATGGGGCTCCTTACTGTCCACAGCACCACATCTCCTGTTGTTTGGAGGGCAGCACCTCCATTCACTGCCCCACTGTGGCCAGTCTGCACGCAGAGCATTGGTAGGGAGGGATGAACTACCTCTTCTCCATCATGTGCCATGAAGTAATTACTGTGCTCATGGTGCTTCTGGAAGGTAGATAGAGGAGCTTTACAAACCCCTCAACCTCCAGGGCTTCTACCTTATCCAAGGTATACATAAATATTTGCAGACTCTGAAAAAACGTGCATGCAAATATTTGTGGATATCCTGGATAAGCTAGAAATCCATATCCATCCAGGGTATCCATAAATATTTACCTGCATGTATTCAGAGCACTGTGAGCTGTAAAGAGCTTTGGATCTTATCCATGAGACCATCAGGTGGATTCAGGTTAGTGCTTTAGACTGTCTGGCAGATGGCAGCTTGGTAGGCTCAGGGCAGAACCCTCAATAGCAGCACCCATCTGGCTGTTGGACAAAAGCAGGTCAGGCGTAAGTAAAGAACTCACGTAAGCAGGTACATCCAGCTCTTCACTGTCCCAGTGCAACACGAATTTTTACCAGTTCTGGCTCTGGCATTATTTTACTTGAGGGTAAAACGATGCTCAGGCAGAGCTCTCAGTGTGAGTGACCATTTCAGCTACGCCCACACAAGTGTATCACAGATCAGGGTCTGTGTCCACAGCTCTATGAGCTGCACACAAATTCAAATACGAGGTTGATGACAATAACAATTTGCATGCAGAGATGTCACGATGCTCACAAAGTAATAAAACTATGAGTCATCCTTGATGCAGCCTTGATTATTTGTGTTGTTGTTTTATACATAATGGTACCTTAATACATAAGTACCATGTGGCCTTGCTAGCAGTACCTGAGAAAAATTAACAAAGCATTAACAAGACTTCTTGGCACAAAATTTTCCCCTAAAAGACTTTCCTGGTACAATTTAGCAGGGGAAAATATATTTATTTATTTAATACTCCTCCTTTCCAGATCTTTCAGATATTCTCTGAGCCAAAGTTACCTTTGGGATATGTTTCAGGCAAACCTGGGCCAACAAGTCGCCGTGGGAAGGCAGGAGGTGGATCTTGTCCATAAGCCTTTAGGTCAAGTCACTTCATCCAGGTCTAAATTGCTTCAGCTGTGCAGAGACAAGCAAATGGGATCTGACTGGTAGCAGAATGTGCCTTACCCTGTAAAGAGAGGGAGAAAAAGCACAGCAGCAGCAGGAGTCAAACTAATTTCACTGGTGACAGTGAATTAGTTCACACAGATCAAGGTATTCATGGTACTGCCCACAGTTGTCACCCAATTCAGAGAACTAAGAACTGTGCAAAATAGCTGCCATTGACACCGTTGCTTTAGGAGATGGGACCTATTGTAAGCGTGGAAGCTTTGCAGGGGACCTGCAAACGTACAGTTATTGTCCACATTTAAACTTGCAGTCTGAAAATCTCTCATTATCAAAACCTATTCCCTCTTCTCCCCTGAAAGCATTTGCCTGGTTGAAGTGAGACACCAGCAGCTTTTAATCTGTAATTGCTCATTGTGCTTACGGAATATGCGAGTGCTACATACAATGTGTGACTTGCATGGAGCTTCAAAAAAACGTCCCACGTCCCTGTGTTAATGGGAGGTTCTCATCCTACTCCTGCAGTCTACAATACTCTGGAGCTCACAGGCTCTGTTCTTTTATAATCCTGTGTTCCTTCTTGTACCATATCATTACTGCATACAGTGAGGCCAAGGTAATTCTCTCTTCAGCAAAGTTCACTATCCTCTTTAACATGAAATTTCACATTATCTTTTGATCCTCCAGTGAAAAGAAACACGACTGTCAGCAGCGTGCAGACTTCATTACTTACCCACCTTACATCCTAACCTTTTGATTCTTTTAAAAAGAACTCTTTTTTCTTTTTTCTTTTTTTTTTTTTTCAAATGGAGAGTCACATTATTATACCATTCCTCCTGTCAGATAAGCCAGCATTGTTTACAGCAATTTGCATGAACAGTTTGTGGCCACAAATCTCTATTCTTCTGCCTTGGGAGTAAATAGCTCAAAAGAAAATTCAGGCAAATAATTATTTAGGTTTCTACAGCCTAACCACTGCTAACCATTTGCATTTTCTCCACTATCCCTTCAACAAATGAGAACTGGTTTATTTTTATATCCAAGTAAGGTGAATGATTGATAATATTCCCAATTAATCATAAATCACAAAACAGAAGAGTTTTATTTTTCAATGTATCACTAAATGACACAGATATTAACAAAAGTTCAAATCCAAAACTGGATGTGGGGTCCAAACCCAAGTGCTAAATACAATATGTCACACTTTCTATATAAATTATAGCAAAAAAGGAAAGCTATGCTCATTTAATGATAATTTGTATTAATGTGATATTTCCCCTGGTCAAAGATATCTAATTTGTGTTATAAAAGTACGGATTCATTCCCATAGTACGAAGCTATAACACTTTGAAGGCTACACAGTTTTATACAACAAAATAACCTCAAACAAGAACCTCCTTCCTTACTGTCTACACTAGAGTAACTTCTGGGACAGTAACCTGCTGACCTCTCACTGAAGTCAAAGTATGTTACACCCCTTCATCCACATAACCAGCCACTTTGTCAGAGCCAGCACACGGGCTGGCCAAGTGGGGTTTGCCTCCTTTTCGTGGGCAGCTGGGAGTAAAGCGTGTCACGAAGAGAAGCAATGAGCTGTTCCCTGCCCACAGATGAGTGGCCTGGGGTGGGGGCAGAAGTAGAATTACAAAAGGTTGAGTCAAAATTTTTGGCTTCTGAGGTTACTCAGTTCCTCATTTAGAAAAGGCTTTGGTCTAGCCATGAAAAGGTGTGTGGGCTGTATCACTGCCTCTACATCCAGACTTCCCCCAAATCGGGGTGGTATGATTTTATGTCTAGTGCAAGTATTTCTCCTCTACTTATAAACAAACTGGGAGCATGAATCTACACACCATTTTACTTGGCCTTCAAAACCCTGATCTCACTCACACTCTTTTGACCTCAGACCAAGTTTCATGCATCTCTTTTCCTTTGTTAGATGACTAATACATTTAAAAGAAGAAACAGATGGCACCCGTTTGCAGATGTCAAATGCTTGCCTCACGTGGCATGTTTACTATTGGATTTTCACCAGGGAGTCCTGGCCCAGATAGTGAGATTTTTGTTATAATCACCAGCTTTAAACCTGAAGCAAACATCCACTGACTGGGCTGAGCCACAATTACATTTGTATCTCTCAGTGCTTCTGATTCTTTTTTAAATTGACTTTAGATTGGAGTACAGGAAATGGATTAGGGGTGCTTATAGTTCAGGAAGTAGAGAATTAGAAGTGGATGTTAAATAAGAGATGGAAAAAATAATTAAAAATGTAACTTCTGCTCTTCTAGGAGGGGAAGTGCAATCTAAGAGCTGAGCTACAAGACCTGCATTTCTCAGTATGTGTGATGTTGACATGGGAGCAATGCTATGGCTATTTGTGATGAATACACTGATCTATACTCTGCTGTCCTGCTGCACAAACTTTCCCACGTGAGCATCTCAACTGGAGCAGACAGGTGTGACCCTTTGTGTCACGGAATAAAGCAGCTGTGAAGCTGTGAGCTTTGCCACTGTGTTCCCCAGAACAAGGCTCTTGGGGCTTTTCTTTCTTTGTTTCTTTTCCTGTTTTTGCATACAGGTTGCTGAGCTTCCTGGCTGGGTGACCGAAAGCACAGGGAAAGCACTGATCCTTCTGGGCTAGCAGTGTTCAGCATGGGATGTCCTTGTCCCTGCTTGCAGCTGGTCTGTGTTAAGAGCGAATTCACCTGAACCTGTTGACAGTTTTGTTGCACATTTACAACATTGCACATCTTCAAGAAAAGCACTCTAAGAGGTATAAAAGCAGCGTCCTCCCTCTATGAGGGATAAATTCTGGAAACTAAAGGTGGACACCTAATGACAGCACTACTGCCAGGTGTTTCAGACGCATTAAGCTAATGCGCTTATTCCACAAGCCCGAAGCGCCTCATCTACCCACCTTTATCCCACGACAACTTCCTAAGCACAAGGAGGCATTAGCAAATCTATGGCTGAGTAAAATCCAGGGTAGAGGAAATAGAGCAAATGTCATATTAAAAGTCATAAACAAGGTGACTGCTTGTCACAGATAATCTGGTCGGATCTGCTCCACTGGATAACATTCATTTTGTCTCTGGTCAGTACTTGAACTGTGTTGAGCTACAAACTGTTGGCAAATTAACCCTGCTGAAGCACAGTGTCAGTAAGAGACCTTCCCACACTCACCTGGGTAGCTCAGCAGGCTCAGGACAACCATATTTCTGTCCTTCTGCCCTCACCAGGTGGTGCTTCCTGGGGACAAACTGAGCTGCAAACGCATGAGAGCAATGAGGAGTTGACAGGTTTAATAGCTGCACCAAGGGATATCAGAGCCAAAGAAGAGGGGAATGTATTCCTCCTGGGATCCCTGCATCTTCAGCGGGGGTAATTTCTCCTCTTTCTGGAAAGTACATAATAAGCCACTAAACACAGGTGATTTCTTGTCTCACCTGCTCACAGATGGTCTGATTCCTTGTCTGCTTTTTCTCTCCATGGTATTTACTTGATTTTTCCTGATGCTTGCATGCTGTGCATGGTAACAAGTCTTGATATGAACACATCACCTTCCCTCCTCCCATCAGCTCTGTTCCCATTGACTTCTCCATCTCCCATCCACACTCCTTCCTCTATTTCCTCTGTCCTCACACAGAGACAAACAAACTGGCCTCACCACCTCGGTTTCTGCTGCTCTCACAACCACTCCATCTTGTACATCTTTGCCATCGTTGGCCAAGACACCTGTAGAAATGGTGGCAACAAAGAAGTAACAGTACATGAGCTCAGCTTTAACTCTCCGCCTCTGCATGGCTGTCTGCGGAAACTGCTTTTACAGAGAGCAAAGCAAAGAGAGGCAAGTATTGACGCACAAGTCACATCAGTGATAACAGGTCGATATTCTAAAGAGTGATGCCCTTTGCCCCCATGCCGTGAGTGCCTGGTATTCCGATCATCTGCACTTTCTGGAAACAGCTTTGTTTGCAACTCTGCCTCCCTTCAGACAGAAGCTGATATAAGGCAATCTCCAGTATCTAGGCAGTATTTGTAAGTCAATTAAAAGCCCATCCATGATGTCAACTTTTGTCAGTGCTACCAAAAATATCACGGGCAGAGAATAAGAGTCAATCATAGAACAGCCTTGGTTGGAAAAGACCTCTAAGATCACCCAGTCCAACCATTAACCCAGCACTGCCCAGTCCCCACTGCCCCATGTCCCTCAGCATCACATCTACACGGCTCTGAAATCCCTCCAGGGATGGGGACTCCCCCACTGCCCTGGGCAGCCTGGGCCAGTGCTGGGGAACCCTTTCAGGGAAGAAATTCTTCCTAATATCCAATCTAACCCTCCCCTGGCACAGCTTGAGGCCATTACCCCTCATCCTGTCACTGTTACCTGGGAGAAGAGACCGACCCCCCCTCACTACCCCTCCTTTCAGCGAGCTGTAGAGAGCAATGAGGTCTCCCCTCAGCCTCCTCCAGACTGAACCCCCCAGTTCCCTCAGCCGCTCCCCATCACACCTGTGCTCCAGACCCTTCCCCAGCTCCAGTGCCCTTCTCTGGACACACTGCAGCCCCTCAGTGTCCTCCTTGTAGTGAGGGGCCCAAAACTGAACACAGGATTTGAGGTGTGGCCTAACCAGACTGAGTACAGGGGGACAATCACCTCCCTACTCCTGCTGGCCACACCATTTCTGACACAGGCCAGGATGCCATTGGCCTTCTTGGCCACCTGGGCACACTGCTGCAGATGATTTAGATGGGACCAGCCCTTTTTATCCCCTTATTCCTCTGTTTTCCCAGACTTGATCCTCCCCATAAACGGTCTGAAGCTGCACCTCTGCCGTGCTGGTGGCTCTGGGAGGGACAAGGTATGCTGTGGGCACCCCCTCACCCATCCCTCCGCGCTCCATTGCGGGCGCGCAATAACAATCACACACCCCGACGTCTGCTGTTCCACCTTAGGCTGCC
Organism: Podargus strigoides; assembly: GCA_028020825.1. Lineage (NCBI taxonomy): Eukaryota > Metazoa > Chordata > Aves > Caprimulgiformes > Podargidae > Podargus > Podargus strigoides. Next base: position 5,977,930 of record CM051626.1, on the reverse strand, counting down.
CCGGGGCAACACACGGCAACCCCTAAACACCAAACACCCCCCTCAGTCCCCTTAAAGAAGCGAACGGCTGCCTGAGGGCTCGGCGGAGCACGGACCTGCCCGGCCCGCCCACCGCCTCCCGCCCGCCCGCGGTGACATGGCGGCCCCTGCCGGCCGCGCCGCCGCCCCGCGGCCCCTCAGCCGGGGAAATTGCGTGGGGGGACGGTGGGGTCCCTGAGGCCGCAGAGGGTGGGCTTGGAGATCCGGTTTGTTCCATGGGCACCCCACACCGAGCTCAGAGGGGGCAGAGCTGGGGCTCACTCCAAAGGGCTTCCTCGCCCCGCCTAAGGGCGAGAGTTACCCCTGGTGCCAAGGAGAGGTGTCACAGCCAAGTGACAGTGATCTGTCAAAAATTATGTTTTTTTTTTTCTTTTTTTCTCATTGATTATCAGCCAATGTCGCCCTTCTGCCATGGTCCTGGCTGAGACCTGAGCACCATTCTCTTACGGCCAGGTTTTCCAACCTAAAAGATGGCCATACAGAGTCACAGACTGGTGGGGGTCAGAAGGGACCTCTGGACACCACTCTGTCCACCCCCCTGCCAGGGCAGGGTCACACAGGATCACGTCCAGATGGGTTTTAAATGTCTCCAGAGACAGAGACTCCACAGCCTCTCTGGGCAGTGCCAGTGCTCTGTCACCCTCACAGTAAAGAAGTGTTTCCTTATGTTAAGATCGAACCTCCTGTGTTCCAGTTTGTGCCCAGTGCCCCTTGTCCTGTCACTGGACACCACCGAGAAGAGTCTGGCCCCGTCGTCCTGACACCCACCCTTCAGACATTTATAAGCATTGATGAGATCCCCCCTCAGCCTCCTCTTCTCCAGGCTAAACAGACCCAAATCCCTCAGCCTTTCTTCATGAGAGATGTTCCAGTCCCATAACCATCTCCACAGCCCTTTGCTGTACCCTCTGCAGCAGTTCCCTGTCCCTCTTGAGCTGGGGAGCCCAGAACAGGACACAGCACTCCAGATGAGGCCTCACCAGGGCAGAGTAAAGGGGGAGAAGAACCTCCCTTGACCTGCTGGCCACACTCCTCTTCATGTACCCCAGGACACCATTGGCCTCCTTGGCCACAAGAGCACATTGCTGGCTCACAATCATCCTGTTGTCCACCAGGACTCCCAAGTCTTTTTCCACAGAGCTGCTTTCAGCCCCTAACCTGCACTGAGACATGGGATTATCCCTCCCTGTGTGCAGTACCCTATACTTGCCCTTGAACATGGCAGATCCAACCTTGCGCCCTGCAGCAGGGCAAGGAGGGCATTTAGCAAAACCCCTCCCTGGCTCCAGCTACAATTTTAGGTACTGTTTAAGCCTCTGAAAACCCCAGCATTAATGTAATGGTGGAGATTGTACCTCTGGCTTCTATCAATTCAAACAGGCATCTAAGCTCCCCAAAATGCAAATCTATTAATGGTGCTAATTTAATGAAACCTGCAGCAGATGCAAAAGCTGTCACCTGATTAAATCACTTTCAAATTAGTGCTGTTATCTGTAGAAATAAATGGGATTGCAGCCTTGGTGGAACACGCAATTGGAAAGCATACCAAGGAGATTTAGCTGTGGCAGTGCTAACCTTCAGTGTGTCCAGGCTGCCATAAATGACCCACTGCAAGGTATAGACAAATGTACTTTTGCTGTAGCTCCCCCTGTACCAGTACAGCTACAACAGGCATAGACTGACACTTTAGTTTCTATTCTTGTTGGCAAAAAATAAAACAAAACTAAAAAAAATACCCACAAGCAAAATCTTCCCTATTTTTAAAGCAGCTCTATTCTCAAGGCAGCAGTCACTTTGCCAGCCCCGAGCACCTGCCCCATCCCCATAGCCACAATTCCCGAGGAGCTCACCAGCACAAGCAATGATTCACACGCTTTCTGTGAAGCCTCCTGCGTTGTTGAAGCTCTGACCAGTATCTTCTGCTCCGTAAGACAGTGTTCCTCTTGTGCTGTGATGGGAAGCTGGAGGTCAACCAGAGTCCAGTTTAGCAGTGCCTCTGTTTGAGAGGAGCAGGCTCAGGCAGCGGCACCACTGAGGACCCTCCCTCCCTTGCAGTGATTTTTCTCCGGGATGACTGAGGCTCAGCACTACCCACCCAGAACCAAATGTATTTGATAAGCTAAGGGAGCTGGACAAGCAACTATGTGGGGACATCCTTCATATTCGAGGGTGTGATGTGACCCACCTGTGCTTTAACTTCTTAAAGATCTCTGAAAAGCACTGTCTTGAAAAACAAGTCTTCTACATGGCTTCTATCTATTGGCAAATAAAAATGGTTGTAGCCTGGTAAAGGATACTGTAACTTTCTCCTACATGCCCAGTTCATGCTCCAGGTTGCCATATGCCTGTTCTGCGAGTCTGGGTTTGGCTAGTGAAATCCTCACTGCTGGCTACTGCAGAGGTGCACAAATGCACCAGAACTGCGTAATACATCTAAGTGTTAGGGAAAGAAACAACCATGAAACATGTTATGGAACAGGTTACATCTTCTAACAAGTAAACATGCTTTTCAATGGAAAACAGGGATGCTCACATTACTGTGAGCCATGATTTTCCTTTTTTTTGAGAAGCTCAGTAACAATTACTTATTTTTCCCATCACTCTCTTCTTTCTTGTGGTCAAAAATGGTGATTTTTATGGGGTATTTAAGAGGACTTGTGATCCATCAGCCCTCCAGAGGTACAACCACCCCTACCCACTGTATTTATAAGCTTTGAAGGAGAATATGAAGGGAAGGAAAAAGTAATAATCCCAGTGTGGGTTATGCCTATGCAATATTGGAGTGGTGAAGGAGCAGGGCAAAGACCACAGAGAGAGAAGAGAGGGTGTGAGGACTGCACATCCCCTTGGAAGTGGGTGCTTCGTTCTGCTGTAGTCCAGATGCTCATAAATCTCCCAACCTGGTGAAGCAAGATGTGCCTTGAAGCAAGATGGTGCTTAAAATGAGATTGGTGTCACAGAAGTAAAATTAAAGTTGGCAGGACATAGAATCATAGAACCATAGACATACCCACATCCTTAGAGACCTTAGCTCCCAGCTGAACTCCTCCATAGGCAAATTAAGAAATAATGGCTAAGCAAATAATGGTTTTCACTGTGAGGCTACAGCTACCCTTGCTCTAACAGTCAGTCCCACTTCAGTCATTTCACATGGGACCAAAACTGAAACCAGGCTGAATGCAGACTAATGCTTTTTTTCTTCATTTATATCACCTTAGTCACTGCTTCAGTTATCTCAATTTTATTTAGCACACCATGAAGGCCTTCTGGTATATAGATTGATTTCTCTCCCCTTTTCCTATCCAGTGTGAGAGCTTTGCTGGGTTATGTGCAGTTACATACACAAGGACAGCTGAACTTTAACAGCATAACTTTGACCACAAGCTATTCTTGACATCATTCAGATGTGCAGCTCTCCCTTTCCACCCACTCCCCACCCTAACCTGCTGGGGGTCAGTTGCATCCTTGGGTGTCCCTCTTTGAAATTGATGAGCCCTGAAAAAACTCATCACTTCCAAGTGGTTTTTTTCTAGCTTGTAGCCTCTCTTTTGAAGTGGGGGGGTAGGGGAACGAAGGGAGAAAAAAAAGACTGATTCAGTTTTTGGCAGCTCTCCTCTCACAGAAGAACATTCCACACTTGCACATGAAAGGGATTTTTTAGCAAACCAGAGCAAAGAGTCAAAATAACAAACACAAACAATTACAGAAAAAATTGCCACACTCAGTAGTTCTTCTGACTGCTGCTAGTGGCTTAGTGAGAGGTTGGTTCATTGCCTAATCTTGAGCTCAGAAGACAGTTCATCTTTAAGTTTACAGTGTTATTGGCCCAACTACAGAGGATAAGATTTCCCTTAAGTCTTTGCCCAAGGCCTAATGATGACTCCAAAAATAACAACTCGCCTTGAGGTTGGAAATTTTGGTTCAGAGAGATTTTGTTCATGTTCCGTAAATGATACACAAACATTCATCCGAGTGGATGGAAAATGCTTAAAAGCTCTACATAACGTAGCGAACGAGACCAATCCCGAGATGGAAATAATTTACTTAATTCTTTGCAGCACTGCTGTCACTTCCAGCCATCTGTTAGCTGGGACGCCGCTGATAATCAATGAAGCAGCCTGGGTGAAGAAACCTTCCGAAAGCAGAGATCACAAGGAGTTGACTTATTTCTCTGCAGTAGAAAAGGAAGTGGGTGGGGAAAAGGGATGAAAGGATGAAACACGCAGCTCGTACTCTTCTGGCTTCAGGATGAAAGCTTTGCTCTTAAAAAAAATAGTAATTTCATCCTTCCTTAATGAGAAATGGTGTCAAAGATGTGGAGTGAGCAGCAGTTGGAGATGTTCTGTGAGCCTGATTATCTTCATTACACATAGAATGTAATTTTAAGCCAAGAAGTCTTCTCTAGGCCTGTGGATTTGCCAAGTAACCTGGTTGGGATGTTGAGAATCCTGGTTTTTAATAGCAGCTAAGAAAACACTGCAGAAAAGCAGCAGAAATGGGTTTCCCATTCATTTTGGGAGTGACTTGCTCCCACAGGAAACACCAGAACTCTGCCCTGTGACTTCACATGTACCGAGGCACTTGGACTCAGTGATAGCCGTAGGAGTGTTGCCTTTTGTCCTTCAATTTTTAGGGTTTCATATAATTCAGTATCTCTTTGCAGACTAAAAGTGGGGAAAATCAAGCTTGTCCTCTACATTCTTTGCTGTCAGGTCCATCTCTGCAGCATTTCAGGTATGCAAAAAGGACAATTTCACGTTGTGTGTACTGCAGATGTGAAAGAATGTTTAAATCTAGTATCCAAACCAGAGAAAAATTATGAAGTCAGTAAATACAGAACAGGAATTGAGAAAAAATTATGTTAGGCTGCTCCTTTGGACTGTAGCTTGAAAAGGAACCTGAAAGGTTTTAACATACCTCCAAGTTAGCATGGTTTTTGTAACACTGGGAGAGCTTTAGTGCTGCAATCCTTAGCATAACTTGTTCAAATATTTCAAGTTCCCACCTCGCCTTACTAATGACATGGAAAAAACACTTGAAATCTATCTAATCAAACGCTCACAAGCAGCCATATCCCACAGGCAGCTGAGATAGGCCTGACAAAAACGGAAACCACATTTGTTAGTGCTGATACAACTGCAGCTCTGCTCCTGCGAGCTGAACTGCACGCTGGCACGTTGCTCAGTTTACCACCACGAACTCCCTTGGGCTGAGGGGTCTGGCCAGGCAGAACAGCTCGCAGACAAACCTGGGATTCCTTCAGGAAAACACGCACTGAGGGGTTGCTGCAGCCCTGCTCCAGTAAGGAAACAGCCAGCCAGACACTGCTGGGAATTTATACTACAAAGAAAATGAAAAGTGCATTTCTTACTCGGTGTCAGGACATCCCATTGATGCAATTTCAGTGTTTGCCTGAGACATGAAACAGTGGCCAACGGTCCCCCTTCCCAGCTCCTACCCACGCAGTACTGCTTTTCTCAGCCAACCTTTTTTTTTCTGGTTTGCATATTTGTGTGTGAAGTGAAACAGGCTTTACAAGGCCAAAGAGTAACACGGGACCGCAGACAGGCGATGGGTTTGGCCTTTAGCTATGCTGCCTCTGGAAAAGCTAAAGCAATAGACGAGTACAGTAGGAAGAAGCATGGAACAGCATCTGTTCCCTGTGCCTGGGCTACAATACTCAGCATGCTGGTCACCCTTTCCCTTCGGAAATGTCCTGTCTGAGCAATTGAAAGGAGCACAGCCCAAGGCAGGAATGGTAGTGGGGGAAGGGAAAACTGCTGGCCCTCTTCTGAAGTTGTTTTGTAGCACAAAGTACGCTCAAGAGCATTATCTGCTCTACGATGCCAGCTTACAGAGCAATTTTCATCAGTTTTCTTATACACAGTGATCACCTCAAGTTTTGACTTAGATTTGAACATTGCAACACCAATTGCCTTTAATGAGAACGAGAGCCATTTTAAGTATTTGAGTGCAGTATTTTAACTTGGCTGCATTATTGCCCACAGAAAGCTCACCAAGTCCACCGCGTTAAGGAAACAAGCAGCTGTCTCTCTCCTGTCTTTGCAGCCTCACTCCAAGATCAATATCCCTACCCGTAATTCTGCCAAGAACCAGGAGAGGGTGCTCTTAAATTTGGCTATCGTTTCATTTCTCCGGGGAGCAACCACAGCCTGTAAAATGCATCTCCCTATTTCTTCCCCCACCATCCCAAGCTGTTGAGTATAGTGTGCTTGTTAACTCCTGTCTGAAATGGATTTGCCACGCTCATCAGCCAAGATATGAGTAGTAACACTGATGAAAAACATCTTGCTCTTCATTATAGCAAAGCTCCTAAATTAGAAATGAACACCATCACGTACACAATAATTCCAGAGTGCAGGGCAGACATTTGGCAAAAATGGGTGACTTTGTAAGATTTGCTGCTCTGTTCTACGATGAAAAAAGTTATGAACAAACAGTTTATAAAAGGGGATAGATCCCTTTTCAGCTTTGAACCACAGTCACAGAATCATAGAACAACTTGGGACCTCTCTCTGCATCATAGACCTAATTAGTTTTTAACCCAGATGCAAGTGCTAACTACTTAAAAATCAATCTGAATCTTCAGTAAAAATAAAACCACGTTCTGCACTGTTATCCAAACCTGAATATTCAAACCTTTTTCTCTTCCTCCCTACAGCTTTCAAACCCTCCTTCTCCACATCAATGGGTTAGCAACTTCAAGCGAGCACAATGGAAGAAATGCAACGGGAACAAAGAAATGGGAGGAGATGAAAAACATACAAGAACCATCTTCTGCTGTTCAAGTGATTTTCTGCAATTTGCTCAGACAACAAATGGTTCAGAAGTGAAACCCACTGTCATCTCTTCTTCCTGTCTCCCAAGAGAAAAACACACACTGACAGAATGTAAGCAACTCTGTTAACAGGGACTGAAAGCAGAAAACGGGATAACTTCGGGATTACGAAGTGATCTTAGGCCAAACTGTGCCCAAAACATAAAACAACTGTCAGCACACAGATTTGGTGTATTTGTAGAATATTTTAATCTTTAGCTGAGAAACACACAACAGGGTAGAGTTTAAGGCATGCAATCAGGCATGAAACTTCTCTTGCTTGCTTTTTGTGCTCATACCTTCAGTGTAAGTTCTATGAAAAGGAGTAGATCCTATCTTTAATCTCTACGTAAAGCAACTCTGAGTACCCACTTACAGCCTGAGGTTCGATGCAATGTTTACAGTTGTTCCTGGAATGCAGGATTTACTTACAGGGAAACTCGTTTCTTTTTCTGTCTGAGATTTGTTCTACGCCACATAGAGAAAATGCCATATATTTCACAAAGTAAATTTGATCAGTGATAATGTCAACAGAAACAAAATAACCTCCTCCACATATATACATCCTGCAATCACAGACATGTGCTTGCATGGTTTTACTTTGATTGCTCTTTTACTGGAAAATACAAATAATCTAATGGACAGAGAAAAAAACTTTGATTTCTGCAACCTTGCAAGTCTAGTTGTTGGTTTTCTTCTGAAAAACAAACCAAAATCAGACACCACAAGTAAGACAGCCAATGGGGCAGGGAATCTTTTACTGCTGAGGCAAAAGAGCAATTCAAAGATTATGAATTTTGTGGATTTAGGTACATTATCTTAGAAACATCATAGGTACTGAAATAAACATCGTAGGCATTGAGAAGCTGTTAAAAAATACATTTCCATTTGAGTGACTTTTTGGCTAGCAGTAGTGTAAAGCACCTTGTGTCTACTCCTATGGGGCGTTTGCTCTTAACAAGCAACTAATACAGTACCTGACAGGGAGCATATTGCCACGGAAAACGTCGTTTATAAGCAGCTACAAATGACTGTTTTCTCTCTTTAATGCCCTACCATTGTCCATACAGCTTCTGGTTTTATTTTTTTATTATTATTATTTTAAAACATGATAGTCAAAGACTCTTCTCCCTTACTCATGCATTTTTAAAATCAATATGATTAAAAATGAATCTACTGTGCATCCATGTGATGAATGTGGTAAGAGCTCATTCTGCATTTTTCCCATGAAGGTCCCCATCCTGCATTTTTCTGGATCACTGAGACTTCTGCTGCAATTACTGGGAAGAGACAAATCCCAACTCCTAAATGTGTTTAAGCAGCCCACTCCTAAGCACTTCAATGGTATCAGAAGTTCCATCCTCTGCTGTGGTGGGCCTTAAGAGTTCATCAGTACAGTGAATTTTCAAAAGAGGTAATCCTGAGATTACAAATAGTTGGCAAGTCCAGAACTGGACAGTCCCATTTCCTAGGCCCCATCACAACAAAAGGATTCATGCATGTGCTTACTTTGTCCTTTTCAGCAAAACACTGAAATACAACTTAAGCATGAGGTCAAGTACCACTGAAAGAGCCTGAAGCAAGATTATGACTTCACCACTAAATCTTCTGACAGCATAAAAGGAAAATTAACTCAGTGCATAAGAATTACATCTTAAAACATGCATAAGGAGGCACTGACCTCTTTGTTGATTTTCTAAACATGAACAGGCCATTTAGCTCTGGGGGAAGAATCAGAACTCCCGTTCCTGCTCTTACATCTAATTAGAGAAGAGCCCACAGAAACAATTTTCTTTACATATTACCTGCAAGAGTGGCTCGGAGTTAAAAGAAATAATCAAGTCTACCAAAGTGAGTTTGCATCCTCAAAAATGACAATCTAGACTGAGCTTAAAACATTGATAGCAACAATAATGTATAAAACATACCTGGCCTTTCTGACAATAAAGAACTATAAATCCATCAAAAGCTAACTGTGCATTTAGCTTAGCCAGCACAGAAACAAAAATTCAAGAAAAGCAGTGCAAAAATGAAAGAGTAAATGAGAGAATGTGCAACAGCTAGACTACACACTGCGAAGCCTGTAAATAGAGCATATAGCTACTATGCTTTCCCAACTTAAACTGCAATTTAGTAACGCTGCAGTGAATTAACTCAAAAATATACGAACACATGAGAAACTGTGTGCCAGAATGTGCTTTTCAGCTTTGACAGTCCCAGGACGACATGGAAGGCTCATTGGCAGTGTCTTCCTTTACCACCCTGACATTTCATCTTTGATTGCTCTGGGCAGAAATGAATTCCCCTTCCTCTCAAGCTTGATGAGAGGATGGCTAAACCACAATGTCAACACCCCCTTCCATTGCAGCTATCAGAAGTTACAATAAGAAAAACCTGAAATACTTCTCTGGGGCAAACAAAACTAGGCAGGGTGATTTTAGTAGAGAAATTTTAGCAAAACAAAGCCAGACTTTGTTGGTTGGTCCTTTGCCAAAGGAAGATTGCTCAGGAGACCTAGGAGAGGCCAGGTGCTTCCCCATACCAGCACCTGACACTGCTGTTCTGCAGACATGCAGTATGTGCCCCAGTCAAGCTTTGCTGAAATCACTGTGCCCAGAGTGGAATATTAACTGTCAGGATTCCTAATGGCTGTTTGAAGTTCTTCAGAGATTCTCTCTATCTTAGAGCTTTTGTTCCCAAGGGAATACAGGTCATTCCATCCTCTGAAGAATGTGATTGCCTACTGCAAAAAAATGAGGGAAATTTAAGAAATACAGAAATGAAAATCATTACTAAAGAAGTGTTTTGATTTAACTATAAAGGCAAAGCAAAACAGATATCACCTTGAAAGAACAAAATTACATAGGAAGGGATTGGATTCTATTGAGTTTAACCCTGAAAGATGATGCCCCTTCATGATTAAGTTTGCTATGAATGACTCATCCACAAAGTAACGTGAAATGTTCTCCTCAATAGCTTCTCCCAGCAATTCAGGATGTAAAAGCCAGTCACAAATAAAAATTACACGACAAAAATAAGAAAACAACCACCCTATCTCCCATTTCTCATCATCATGATGCCTCACAAAAGAAAATACAAAAATCGAAAGCATTTTAACTTGTGAAATATGAAACGCAACTCATGCTATGGAGGAATACCTCAGCCTTTTAGCTAGGAAACAGTCTTTCCATGGGTGCTTTGTTATTAGCTATCATGCAAAAACAATTAGTTTTTCAAGCAATTAAGAAGTTAAGTATCTCCTAAGAAGGCTTTGAGCTTTTCAAGCCCTAAATGCTACTGCTATAAACCTAGACTGTTCCTGAGTGTAATTTAGTTATTGTATTGCCTCTGCTGAAGAGATTCATCGTATCATGTGTTGTAAATTCTTGATGCTCTTTTAGCTGCAGTCTGAGCCTCTGGTGAATTCTCCTCTTGCTCCTCGGACTTCTTATGGTTTAGGAATATGTCTGACTTTAAGAAGCGGCTGTAGCTGTCATATTTCATGAGATTGAATATCTGGTAAGAAGGGGAAAAAACATAAGAACAACGACCTAAGTAAAACTAGATTTTACATGAGAAGGACAACATATGATTTTTGTTCTGTTAGTATTAAAGCATTACTGAAAGGCATGACATTACCATACACTTCAAACTCTCAAAAGAGGCTGCATGTAGCAAACAAGGTTGTAGGTTTCACAGTCACTGTTTTGCAATAATGTCCCTATTAGTTTAAGAATCAGACTATGGTATTCACAATATCTGACTTTGAAAACCTAATACTGAAGGCTAGTGGTCACACACCATGGTCACTGGGTAGGATTTTATAGCTGATGATCAGATAACTGCACGTGTGGACAAGCCAGGACATTGCCTGGTCCCCTTCCACAGCATTCTGAGCTCTGCAGAGCCACCAGGGGTAAAACCTATTGAGGGTGTCCTTCTGGCAGGGCAGTAGGAAGACATTCAAAGGGATGAAGCACAGCTGAAGAAAAAGAGTTTCTGACTGCAGTTACTCTTGAACATTACAGAATAGCTCACTATACATGCAGAGCACTGGATAATTTTTAAAAGCCTCTAAATAATTTACACAAATACTGAAAATGCAAACTGAATCTAGACTGAAACAACTGGTGTAACCAATGATGTTACTTAAACTTACGCCAATCCTCCTCTCCTTTTTATAATACTACACAACTGAATCTCAAGGTGGGTCTCAGGCCAGATCAGAAATGTTGCAGGTACCTGCCACAAAGAGCTGATCTGGTACAGATGTAATTTGACAGTTAAAGTGTGGTTTAAAACTGGAGATGGATTAAACTTGTGCCATCAGACTATTCACTAGCCCAAGACCTGCCCTTGTGCCCATACAGCCAGCATGGAAACATGAAGTCAGCACTGAGTAGAGCTTTTCTCTCCCAGGGTGGGAGTTTAGGCTTGTCCCTCAACACAGCTGCTTTCTCTTCTATTTATATCCATTTCAGGCAAAAAAAAGCTAGAACTCATTTGGCATTTTCTGAAAACAAAAGGGCTTGGGAGATGAGCCTGGAATCTGTTCAGGTGTCAAGGTCAGGACTATATTTTGCTTGGTCTTGAAACAGAGGGGAAGTAAAAAAGTAAACCTCAAAACTATAATTGAGGCAAAACCAAAGCCTACATCACCCTCTGCCTATTATTTCACTAGCAAAGCCTCTCTGAGTCACACTTCATGACCGATTACATTTTATGGTACTCAGAGTAACTGAATTTCCAAGAGGAATTCCTGGATTCTGACCTGCATGTGTGGATAATCCATGTGTGGATAACTGGAGCTTTACCTTTCCAGGCCTCATTTCTAACTGACAGTACAACTGGGTAATACAGCTGTTTGAAAGGAGGAAACAAAATAAGCAAACTGCTTTTTCATTTCACATCCTCAAGGAACCTGGACAAAGGCAAACACACAAAACTTGACTGTTCTTGTCTGTGTTTGCTGAAATATCTTCCTTGCAAATACATTATATGAAGTATTTTACTAACCTGTTTGTTTACATATTGAAATATTTCAGTTCACATTTAAAACAGCGGAAATCTTGCTTTATAAGCTACATATTGAAAGACTAAACATCCCCAAACACTCTCTCAATGTAGACCCAAAAAAATGCAGTTAAGCAAAGTCAAATTGCACCTCCTGGCACTGGCTAACTACAATGTAATTAAATTTATGTAACTACCTCAAGGGAAAAAAAATTGTAAGGAAGACATTGCCTGTTAAAACATCATAAGTCAGTGTTAAGAACTTAGACCTCTCTTGTTCCTGGTATCATCTAAAGCATCTCCCAGAGAGAAAGAGCACTGTAAGATCAAAATCTTCTGGAGTCTAGTCAGCCAAATGCACAGAACACACAGATTTTACAATCATGTGCAAAAGCAGAATTATCTGTTTCCCTCCCCTCCTCCTCTCATCGCCTCCGCGGAGCAGAAACATTTACTCCATATTTTGAAATCTACAGTTTTCTATGAACCACTCTAACACCACTTCATCCTGCATGAACAACCGCCTCCAAGCTATTTGTTTAAGGCCATCCCAGGAGCACCCAACCACACCCCACAGTTAGCCCCCCTGAAATCAGGAGGTCTCTGGAGACCAGACTATGGCTTTCAAGCTCTGCCTTTTTATACTTCAGACACACAGTGCCAGCAGTAGTTAATGCTGTTCTTTAGGGAACAAATTATACCACTCTGCATAACTTTATAAGGATTGAAAACTAGAGGAGATCATAACTCTTCCTCAACTATTATCTACCAGCAATAAACAAAAGCTTCAAGCAGTGGAAACCTGCAACAACCCATAAATGCTCTGCATTTGGTTTTAAAAGTTCACAGACTTTCTTTCCACACTAGTGGGATTCCTTTGTCACTGGTCTAGTGTGTTTCCAGTTCAGGTATTATGAATCCCTGGCTGTTCAAGTGCATGATCATTGTAAAACTGCAAAACTTTTTAACTCCTCCTGCTTCACTCTCATAATCACCCACCCTGAACTGCAGTGCTTAGATTTACCAGAACATTTCCTTTCCCCTGCCCCTAGCCAGAAGTTCTTCCATGAAAAACTTTGCTTCTTCATGTGGAAATTTGGCTTCAGACATTTCCACTGGTAATGACTTGGAACCTGCTTGAAAGATAGCAGAGCCGTTGCTCCTCACATCACTTTGATTGCCCCAGCCAGCACCCAGATGATGTATTCAGTACTTGATGTGAAACAGGTTGAAAACACTATTTAAATCAGTGTGCTGTTTGTCCACAAAAGAGCCAAATGGAAAATACAGGTAGTCCTGGGGATGGTACAGAAATTAAAAATAGTGCAGACTGCAAGCACTGGAAAGCCACAGATAAGAATGACTCACTTCATAACTTAAGCTTTAAAATAAGCTAAATATCATGAAAATTTACCACCAAAAGACATGCCTGCAAAACATCACCTAACCTCTACCAGACCTGCCAAGATCTATAGGAAAAGGCAAAGCAGATACCAACTCCTCTTATATGTTTTGTGTGTTACAGAAGCGGAAGATTTTCAGGAAATTGCATTATATTCATATCAATATAAATACCAAAACAAAGCAAAGTGAAGAATCTTGAGCTCTCAAGGAAACCAGTGGCAACTATGGAAACAAACATCAGCAATGACTCAGCGCAAGTGGACACACAGGAAAACGTAGGCATGAAGTTAGTCAGCTGGGTGATTCTCAAGCTACCAGCAGAAAATTTCATCCAATCTTCCAGAAAAGGCACAAACTGGAATTAGCACGGTTGCGTGGAGTCTCTTAACTAATTGGCCCTAGCCAGATGGGGCCGAGAACCTGGGGTGCAGTGCATCCACCCTCAGAGTGGCTGCATTAATATCCCCAATATGGAAGAAACCCAGCTCCGTGCCTACCCATTCAATTCATGCCACCAACTTTCCTGCACTAGCCTGTGCTTAGACAGCAGAGCCCATTAACAGCAAACAAAAAATCAGAAGAAACATGGTTCTTGAAGAAAACTTTACCTGGTCCTGGAGCTTCTGAAACATGAGAGGGTGAGGTGTCTCCAAAATGGTCTCATTCAAACGGGATTGCCCTTCAACATTAACTTGGGAGGAAGCTTTACTGGACAGGAAAGTCATGTAAATTTCTTTAGCTTTTTCTTGCATCTGCAAAAGGATATATTTATTTAAAGAATTATTTGCTCTGGGAATATTCTCTCTATTTGTTAATGTTTTATTGGAGACCGCTCTGGGTCACTTACTTCTTGATGTTCACATCTTAAAACCAAAACATAGTCTGAATTAAAACAGAAAGCAAGCAACAAAACAAATACACACAGATTATCTTATTTATGTATATTCATTTGTACTGCAGGAAAAACATCTCTGCAGGCCGACCTCTGCACTGACATTTGTGGGAGCTGCCAGTATTCAGCACTGAGGTTAAACAGTAGGTTGTGAGTTTTGAATCTGATAATCTAGTGTAAAACTGCTCAGCATCATCAACTAGGCCCTGTCTTCACTATTTAGAAGACTATTTTTACTAACAGATAACCAGCAGGGAAAAAGCACTGTGGAAACTTACTCCAAGGCAATACTAAGCAAAGTTAGTGTATGACCCATGCTACTGATAATCTTGCCATACTACATGCTTTGTCATAACTACGTTTTTTCCTCAGGGCAGCTCATGTGCAACACTGGCTACATGATTAAAAAAAACCCAATAATTTTTTTTTTTTGGCTAATGGTAAAGATAAGACTCTCAAGAGCCTCTGAAAGCTGATAAATAAGGGTAGGTGTGACTTGCGTGAAGCAGTTTGTTACTGATTTCAGTGATCTTCTCTTGATAAATCAGTAACAGCAATAACATTTTGACCCTCCCTAGCATCTTTAAGCTTCAAAGCAGTAAATGAGTGGCCACAATCCTCTGAAATTCAATGCAAGCTCCCCCTTTGATGAGAAGGCCAGATAAGAGAAAGCCAGTGAGGGAGAAGAGAGCCCAGCCAGGCAGGAGGCAAGCTTCCCAGTTGCAATCTGAAATCTGCACACTGAGAACAGCATGATCACGAGCCACGGGTACTTCTCCATGTTCCCCATTGTACACCTAATGAGTAACTGCATCTCCAGACCAGCACCAACTGAAGGGCTGCCTCTTTGATGGGAAATGGGCTTGAAGGAAGCATTTAAACTCTTGCCCATGAAGGAGTCACAGAATTTCTTTCATGTTTTACAGCTAAGAATCAACATTTGGGGATAATTAGAAGAAAAGCTGCATGTGTTTGACAATTCACAAGTCCTAAAGTTAACTCTCTCACTGCTGAATGAGACACACATTTTCCAGGAGTATCCCTTTTTAATACAGAGTATTCATCTGGTGGGTAAAGCATGCATGTGTCAGGTGCATTAGGTCACAATGAAGTGTTTTTAACAATTTCCAATCTTTCTAGTTTCACAGATCAGGGAGGACTGTGTCTGTCCTAAATGAGCAATTAAGCCAATCCATCAGAGGTGTGACTGCTCGACCAGTGAAGTTAATACCCTAATGTAGACACAGTAAAGGTAGCTGGGCAATGTGGAGAAAGAGTAGAGGGGAAACACAAAACTAGAAGTACTGTGAGGAAGTTTAAAGAACACGGGGGGAACAAGAGGATTGTGTGGGAGGTTGGTGCAACGGGGAGGACCTCTGGATTTTGTGGGGAAGAATGAAAAACAAAGGAAGTGAAAGCGCCGTGGTAGGGAGCGAGGGTCATTGGAGAGACACAGGGGACCTGACTTTACAGTAATGGGGAAATATGGAAATGCACAGCTAAACATTATAGGTTTTGCTGCACATGGAAGAACTGTTATGCTACATCTATGCTTCAGGAGAAGAGCAGCAGCTTAACTCCAATTTTTATCTTTTTTAAACAAAGTACAGTTAAAGTTGCCAGTATGTTGATACATCCCCCAAATAATATTCAGGGAGAGCCACATTCAAGCGGAGGAGACAGAGATGTTCCCCGTTCAGTGGGTGGCATTCTTTGTTCTGTGTCAGCCTAAAACTAATGCCTCAGCACAGGGGACTCCACTCTGGAATTTAAACAACACTTAAACTGGGATCTTGTTCACAGGTGGTTACTAAAGGATTTCTGGCACTTTCCACTTACATCTGTGTGCTTGCCCCAGCATCCGTGCCAAATTCTCATTTGGAGTACGAAGTTCTGCCTACAGAAAACCTCCTCTCTATTTCAAGTGGATACAATATTCTCTCCCACTTCCTTTCCTAAGGTCAAATTCAGCTCTCAAGCATGTGTGGTTCCCAAATGAGGTGAATGGAAGTCCCAGATGCTCATCAGAACAGGCTCCAGCAGTTAGCAGCTGTGCAGCATTAGCCAGTCCTGCTTAACCACTGCCACATTCCACATGGGAAGAGGCAGAAGAAACTCTTGACTAGGTATACTTTGTTCTGAAATTGTTCTCTGCAAAACTTCAACCTGGGTATTTTGGGGGGTTTTAGCAACAGCTGAAAAGATTCCCTGTTGTTCGAAGCATTTATTACAATCTGTAATTTAGTTTTAAAGCTCTGCTGTAAGAGAAGAAACATTTAAACCTTGGGAAGTAGTAGCACAATGGACATGTTTATTTCATTAACGCAAACACAACAGCATATGACTAACTTCAATAAAATATTTAAAGTTAAATTTTATTCACTTACCCTCACCACTCCCATTTCAATAATTAAATATGTGTCCTAAGATGAGGACCATATGGGTGGCAGCAGAGCTTGTTGCTGTAAGTTGACTTAATTCCTTCCTCAATCTTTGCTAAAAATTACATTTCTATTTTAAATTCAATTTTAAGGGAATGATAAAGAAAGAATATAATTTTTTTAAAACCACAGAGATGTGTCTTGAGCTGACAGGAGGAGTTTGTGCTTCCAAGCTGCAAGAAGATAGGCTGAATCCAGTCCATCTGGAACCTGCCTAGACCACAAACGTAGTCTGCTTGCTGTCTAACTCTGCAGATGCTGAAAACTTCCCCTGCTCCCTGAAACACGCATTTTGTACTAGTTCACCCAAACTGGAAAACAAACACGCACACTGCACTTACCTGTGGAGACCAGAAAGGACACAAGGGAAGGGCAGCACCTTTACTGAGCCAATCATCCTAATGGTATACCAGCCCACCCAAACCAAACAGTGCTCCAGGCTGACTCGGAAGGGATGACAGTAACACTAGGCACAATGGATCCTTAATCCACTGACCAGGTAGTAACCTTTGTGCAAGTTTAGACCGACCAAGAAAAACCCCACACTAACACTATCATGTCAAGTAATGAAAAGTTTATCTTATCCTTTAAAAACAGGGGAAAAAAATCCCATTCAGTCTGGGTTAAATTGAGATCAGTTTTACCTACCAAAAGCCAAAGTGTCTATGAGCTAGTTTCTGTGGTAAACCAATTTTAATGAGAAGCAGGTTACAAAATAAGTAAAAAGTTGGTTTTAGAATACTTTGCTCGCATTAGATAGATACAAAGTGATTTCTGCAAGAGTCACTTTCAGAAGACAAATTCATGCTTCACACTGTCATAAACACTGGAAATATTTCTATTTTTAGTGCTTTTTCTGGTTTTGTAAATTATCTAAACAAGGCCATCCATAAGGAGTAGCTATAAAAATTTACTGTAAGTCTGTGTCATTCTAAAGCACATTTATGCAAGCTGTCTGTAATAGTTTTGGCAGTACTAGCTTCCAGACTGACCAGGCTGTGCAATGATTGGTACTGAATAATTAAGGTAAATGGAACCTAGTTAAATCTCTGTCCATTCATTTGGCAATTCATTCAAGATTTCACTAAGTTACTATCTCTATACATCAGTTTACCACTTCCTGTACTAGCATGTGCAATCCTAAAACAGCTAAAAAGATAGCAATTATTTAGCAAGGGAAAATGTGATTATTGTCCCACTGCAAAATGTAGGACCTTACAGAAGTATTTTCCACTCTCGTTTCCATTTTAAAATGGAGTTTGATACCTGTCCAAGGGGCATCAAGGAAAGGAAACCTACGTCTTGGCAAGGACACCGTGCGACATACAGAGAAAAAAATATCTGTTCTGTACAAAGTGAAGGGTTCTTCCTGCTTGTTCATGGACTGTGATGCTGCCTCCTGCTTCACCAGCTCAGAAAACAAATTATTTTAATGGAGTAGGGAGAGAGATCAAGAATACCTAGATCCCCAGTGCAACGTACTGAACATACCAGCCAAGGCGCTGCTGATCAGAGGGTTGGAGCACTTCTCCTGTAAAGACAGGCTGAGAGAGTTGGGGTTGTTCAGCCTGGAGAATAGAAGGCACCAAGGAGACCTTATAGCACCTTCCAGCACCTGAAAGGGCTACAAGAAAGCTAGAGAGGGACTTTTTACAAGAGTATGGAGTGACAGAATGAGGGGTAATGGCTTTAAACTGGACGAGGGGAGATTTAGACTAGATATTAGGAAGAAATTCTTTCTGTGAGGGTGGTGAGACACTGGCCCAGGTTGCCCAGAGAAGCTGTGGCTGCCCCCTCCCTGGCAGTGTTCCAGGCCAGGTTGGATGGGGCTTGGAGCAACCTGGGCTGGTGGGAGGTGTCCCTGCCCATGGCAGGGGGGCTGGAACAAGA
Organism: Podargus strigoides; assembly: GCA_028020825.1. Lineage (NCBI taxonomy): Eukaryota > Metazoa > Chordata > Aves > Caprimulgiformes > Podargidae > Podargus > Podargus strigoides. The sequence continues at coordinate 5,959,413 of CM051626.1, read as the reverse complement.
CGATTTTTGAGGTCCCTTCCAACCCAAACCGTTCTGTGATTCTATGGAAATTTGGGAACAAAAGAGAGGAAATTCTTTGTCAGAGACAGATAATAATGAGATTGCAGCTTGTGTCAAAGCAGAGCCAGATCAGCGGGCCTGACAGCACCGCTCTCACCCAGAGAGGATCACAGGAGGAGGTGGCTTCCCGTGCAACCCAGAGAAGCTGCATCTGGAACATTCCCTTACAGGCAAGGGGAGAGGAAGACTCCCAGCCTCACTCCAGCTACGGATACTGCTGCCATTGTAGTGGCATCTAGCACAAACAAGTGAATGAAACGAGGTGAAAGAGGGAGTTAATTGTCTTTCTGCCTTACATCTTACAGAAAAATAGCCTAATTAGCTGTTCTTTTCTGAAGACTATCTGCATGCAGAGGGAGGGAAGCAGCTAAATATGCAAAGTGGAAATAGCGCTAAATGTCAAATCGAATATTTTCCTCTTCTTGCAAAAATTATTATTTTTGTACTTTTGATGGATTTATCAATACCAAAAAATATTCACAACTGAAACAAGGAAATTGTTTTGACACAATGCTTTTTCAGTGCAAAATAGAGAATATCTACAGAAAGTAGAGCCCCACTTCAAAAATACATTTTGCTGAAATTCCAGTACTCTGCTGGAAAACAGTTTCAGCTGATAATGTAAGACTGATAATGTTTGACCTTAAGAGGTCCAGATGCAGGAGCTAGGGCAGCCCTTTTACACCTGCACTTTGTAACACCCCTAGTAGCCCAGTTCCCCCACCTGATTCCTGTTCCCTGACATTTCTGACATGACTCAAAGCACGTACTGTCCCATTTAAAGCAGGTTTAAGTGGCATTTTCCAGCCACAACTCCTCATGGTACTCCATCTACTTTGGCCAGAAGAGCACAAAATGGCCTGTACATTTGTACCTGTTGCCTTCTAAAATGCTCCCTGTGACAGCAGGAGTTGCACACGTCAAAAGTGTAAAGGTGGGATTTAAAAAAAAAAAAAAAGGGCTTATGGGATTTCAGAGCCTGACTCTCATGGACAGTGATGCTCAGCTGGAGTTTTGAAACAACTTCTTTTCAGGCTCACAGAATCCTTGTCTCAAAGATCAACTAAATTTGGATTTTTTTTTTCAAAATAATAAAAATCACAAAAAAACTTTTCAGAAACAAGCAAACAAAACACAGTACAGATTTTAGTCCTGACTCTATAGGCTTCAAAGCCTAAATGTGAAAGTGGATCCTGTATTCCTGGTGGATCTACATATAGACCAAGATCCAAGCAGTGGAAAAAATATACAGGAGGTGGTTGGTTGAAATATTTCCAGTAGAATATTTTCTACTAGAAAAATACATTTCATGAAAATGAAAATGCTCTGCTGGTGTACATCAATTTCAATAAATATTTAAATAAAAAAGTTTAAATGGACCCTCAGTTTCTTTTGTTTTGTAACTTGTAATTCGATACGGGAAAACTTGTGATTTTGGTATTGTAGAACATTTTGTTTGCGCTGTTGGTTATTTTTATGTTCCACTAAAATATTACAATGGTGTGTATTTTCCTGTAATAGCCACCATGCTTTAAAAAAAGTCCTGAATGACATGTCTTTACGTTTTCAAGCAAAATGATGTAACATCACTGAAGTAAACCTTCTGCTATTCCCAAGCAACAACAAAAAGTTTGGAGTTTTCAAAACAAGGGAAACTTGACAGTTTCAGCATTTTGTTTTGATTTAAAATCAAACCAGCTTTGTTTCCAAACAATTCCACCCCCATGATTTCAGTGCATTTCCTTCAAACATATTTATTTGCACTCACATGAAGCGCATTATGCAACAGAAACATTATAGCTCCAGCTCTGCTACGGTAACTTTGTTGACAAATAAAATTTATCTAGGAAACATACCTGTTTTTTTCCCTGTGTTTTCTTAAATTCTTCACATGCTAGCCAGAACAAAACGTTTTCTTCACTAAATTCTTTCTTTAAAAATTCCTAGGGAAAAGAAAAACAACAAACAAACGTTAGGATCCAATTTCTCAATTGTTTTTCTCTCTTCCTACTATAGCTATTAAAACTAGAAGCCACCTACAGCTAGCCTGACCATGGTATGAGTTCACATAATACAGTGTAACAGAACCACTGCACTGGTGCATCTGCACACTACTAAGATACAAATGATCAATCACATATTCAGCACTTTCAAAGTACATTCCAAGGAATGATGAGCTACATTTAATCTCAGAGCATATCAGCATAACTAACAAGAAGAGTTTCTTCAGTCTCCCTTAAGTAAATCAAGCAATTTTACAGTCATTACTCAAAGGGAACTCAAAGACCAGATGAATTCATTAGCAAGTGAGTATAATGAACTATTTTAATGAGTCACAGATCACTTAAAATCTCTACAAATAAAACTGTTTCTAATCATGATCATCAGTGGCAATAAATTCACTTAAGTAAACTAGAGCAGAAGATGTATTTGCATTCTCTAGAGAGTGTTTAAACAAAGCACATTCTTCCAAAAGTGAGGCATATTTTAAAAGGGAGAAAAAAATGTACATTAAATTTCTTTATAAAATAAAATGACTGAAGTATTTATAGCTCTGAGATCATCACTTTTCTCTTTCAAGTGTTAGAAAACAGAGATTAAGTTACACCAAGAATTAAATAGCATCCAGACTACTTTTTTTTTTTTTTTTTTAAAGAATTCTAAATCACAGTGTTTTGTAATTCTATCTTACATCACTTTTCAAACCCACGTGGCACAAAAACGCTTTATCCTAGTGCTTTTTATCAATGCTTGGTATAGCAAAGCCATGCTCAAGTAGGTAGCTCCAATTCCTATAGCTAATACGGCAAGAAGACCTCGAAAAAACAACTCGCCACCCTCATCTAAGCCTCCAGCCTGCATTGTGAGCTGCACAAGTCTTCCATGTGCCTTACGAGAGCAAGCTGTAGTGGCACTGGGCAAAAGGCACTACCTCAGAAGCTCAGCAAATGCCCCAGCTCCAACTCTGCCACCTCTGCTCAGGGTACGTATCTAGCAGGACACAAGCCTGCGTGCTTACAGCACTGGCACAGCTGCACCATTTATGCAGAGACTCAATCAGCTTTAAATGCTAATTTTGGTTTATATAAATATCCATAGTTAATAAAGCAACCCTAAATCGTTTCACTCCTTCTGGATCTTCAAGGAGGTTCTCCAGTGACGTAGCCCATTTTGAGGTTCCTTTCAAGGTTTGGTGGCTGCTGCTTGGGTGTCCCTCGCTGTCATTTATCTCTGGAAAAAAACCGAAAAAAATGACACCATCTTTGTTAGAAGCGAATAATGTCCCATGCATTTCTTCCCCACTGCCCTCTGCACCCTTGGATTACAGCTGCTCTCTTTAAAGGAAACACTATAAAACTGAAAATAAACACACACACATATTTGAATTCTGCTTTGCCTGTAAGGAGGCAAAAATGCCTTCCAGTTAGATAATTCAGGCATCGTCACTGTTTTATACGAGTTCAAGCACCTTTTCCATGTGGAACACCATGACCACAGCCTGTGTATTAAAAGGACCATTTGCCTTTTGTTCTGGCACTGTCAACGACATTGGCTTTTATAAAGCAAATCCTGGTCTATCACACACATGAAATTTATTTTTAAGAAAAGAATCATCACTGGAGGTTGGGAAAAGGCAAAGAGAGAAAGAAAAATAATGCCTTGTTTAGCAGGAGAACAAGTCCAATATGTTAACCCAGTCTAACGGGAGGAAAGACAGCTGGCAGAGGAGCCTCATTCCTGCTCAGTCGACCTGCTATCAGGCAAGAGGTACTTGGGTGGTTTTTCTGTTTGCTTGTCTGCTTTCAAGTCCACCGAAATTCTGCTTTTATAAGGTGTACTGGACTGTGCCCACATCTTACCTGCCAGCCAGCCTTCTCACAGATAGGAGAGATGGTACTACACATCTTTGAATTCTGCTGTCCCAGGGACGAGTACATTACATCTAAGGCTGGTGATGCCAAAAAATATTGTTTGTTGGCTACCCATCAGAAAACCTATTACTTGGGAAGACTCCAGGAATGTAACCGATGATCTGAAAAACTCTAAAACAGACATAAAGCACTTGGCCTCCTTTCCACTCACACTGAAGTGCCCAGGGAGGACAGCAGGAGTGCAGGCTGTGAGAAGCCAGGCGAAGAGCTCCACTTCAGGTCACTACACGCTGGAAAGGTGCACAAAACCCTTACTGTAATCAAGACAGCTTCTATTTATTTTTATAACCCCTTCATTTCTCCCTACCAACTTATTGGAAATATGGATCTTTATAACTTCTGTTTAAGCTCTGTTAAAAAACCCTTCCTCCACCATGAAACCAAACCTCAGAAAATATCTCAAAAAACTATCTATGCAGAGCTATACTATCAGATGCCCTTTTCAGCTGGTAGCTAGAATGATAAATATTAAGGTTAAAGCCCTACAGAATACTGGCACGAAAGCAAAGCCTACTGAGTCTGGGTTGGTAGGGACCTGTAGAGTCTATTTGTTTTTCTAACAGTGAGCTGGACCACTGTTTTAAATGAATTAACATCTCTTCTCCCTTGATAAGTTGCAGGGGGTTTTTGTATATAGGAGAATTACAAAGCTGGAAAAGAGGTAAACGTTCTGAAGCTGTGGATTCCATATCCATTGCCTAATTGCCATTGAGAGATCTATATTCATGCCCCAGGTAAATACAGAGGTAAAAGGAAGGAACACATCTATAATGATGGAGCAAATGGTCACTGCAGGCTACACTTTTCACCTGCAAATCCTGCCTCTCCTTTGCCTGCTCTCACCCTATGATGCAGTTACAGCACCAACCTGAAATTTCTTACACAATGAATGTATGACTCTGTGCCTGCACAAAACCTTTCAGGACCCAAAATTATAACCAGTTTGGGTAAGGACTGTGACAGATTGGTCTCCAAAGCAGCAAATATACCTACAGCTCTGTACAAGGAGAATAATCCTCCCCCAAAACACAGTCTGCTAGTTAAAGGTCAAGAGGCAGAACCTGAGGATTGTCTCCAAACCACTACTGCAGACTTCAAACGTGACACAAGAGTATAATGAGTCAACTTTGCCTCAGTTTCCCCTCCCCTCCTGCAAAAGGATGTGGTTCTTGATTATCACTTGCAAAATTTATTTTAGGAACATGACTCAAAGTGTCTGGGCATCTAATCTCAGTAAAATCTGTGAGATTTAAGTAGGAATAGCCAATAGCAGAATACAATTACCTCTGAGGAGCTTGAATCACTCTCATCTGCAAGCAGAATGGCAGCTCTGGGTATACAGCTGCTAATGGCCTGAAGAAGCAGGCCATTCCCTTATTGAATACATGATTTAGCACAGAACATATGGGAGTGAGATTTTATTTTCCACCCAGATTTCAAGTGGACTTTAACGATTACTTTGAAAAGCATGTATTTCAATGATTCAATGCAATACAGAGCAGACTCAGTGCCATGAGAACCTTCAAAGGATTTCTGGTGAGCAGACAAAGGCCACAACAAGTGCTCCCACGCACCCAGGATACATCGATCTGCTTCCCCTCTGCTGCTTTCACTGGTGTCTCAGCTGCATCCAAACAGCCTGCTGGGGACATGGCCTGGCTGGTACCACCCTGCCTGCTGTGGCCAAAGCCATGCCAGGGACTGTGCCAACAGCCCTGGGGGGCTCAGGTCTGTGCGCTGGGTACAGCACTGATCAAGCTTTCTCCCTCTGGGCTGAGTAGCATTAATCCCCATGTTCAGTGTTCCTTTGCAACCGCCACAAAACATTTACACTCCCCTTCAGTGCAAATGTAAACAGGCTGCACATGCGACAGGACAGCAGGAAACACCCTGAAATTTTATGGGGATATTAAAACTGCTGGGTAGTTTTATGATACCTTATTAAATACGCCATCACAAACATTTTTTTTAATACAAAACTGAGCCCCCCATTAGGATCCTAACTTCCCACTCCACATGCTGGCTTCATTTAGTAGATTTGGTGTGTGATTTCTAGACTTCTTTTAAGAGGTTTTCCTCCCAAATGACTCAAGTGAATCCCCAAATCCATATCCCATAACATGTTACTAAATTACCTTAAAAATTATACTTCCACTGAAGTACAATTTAATGAAAGCCTGAAACAATTTATTTTAGGAGGCAATACTGCAATAAATTCAATTACATGAATGACTCTCCTGAAACCTATTTGTCTCTGTTTGCTATTTATAAAGATAACTTTCTCCTGTTAAAATTATCTAGTGACAAAGTTCCGTAATACACACTTGGAAATAACAAGCTCAATGCCAATGTCTAACAACAAAAGTGTATACATCAGTATGATTATTCAAATGAGGAAGGCAGACATTTGCTGGTACTGAAAACTGGGGGATAATTTTGTGGGGTATCACAAAATGGCAGATCTTCCACCAATATTTCCATAAAAGTAACACAGAAAATGTAGAGGATGATAAACATGCTAACAACATTTCTTACTGTCACAGGAGACTGCTTGCTATCTTTTAGAGGGGTTCAAAACCAAAGAGGCAGAGCAAACCAACAAAGCATGCAGAGTGCAGCACGGTTCTAGAGCCTCTGCTGAAGCAAACTTTCCACTGAGGGTACAACCATAACACAACTGCCTGCACGACGTGCAGTGGCCAGCTGCTTCTACAAATGCAGTAAGTGATTAAGTGCTCATTTTAATAGCACCATTATCTGAGTAGAAGAACCCTATACTAAGCCAACAAATAGGCAGTTACATTAGCTGGAGCATTATTTTAGAGAAGAATCGTATAGAAGCTGCCTTCCCCTGTCACAGGACAGCCCTGCCCATCAGGCTGTGGATAAAGGCTCTTTGTAAGCGACAGATATAACGGTGAGTGCAGCACTAATAACAAGGTAATTATCAGTTCAAGTGAGGTATCAAAAATGGCAAATATTTGCATTCTCCAAACAGGAACTTGGACTGAAACCACAGAAAGCGTCAATAACATGAAAATACACAAGTTTGCAGGTCAAATCTCAACAGTCCTGGCCCTTGCTTTTGACAAGCACAAACCAAATGTGGAAACCCATCAAACTTTTAGTGATTCAGACACAGCTAATTGAGTTAGACATGCTAATCCATCTGCCTTCCAGAGGGGCTATGCACTATGGCTTCCCCAGCTGCTGCTGTCCTCAGGCTGTTGACAGAGCGGCCTGCATGGCACCGTATCAAACAGCACGGACTCACACCCCTCCCCTAGATGCTGACTCCAGCTGCCTCTTTCCTGCACACTCCAAACCCCTTCACAAAAGGCAACAGGCACACAAGTAACTGCGACAAAACCACCGTGTAAACAGCACATTCCTTATCCTGTATTTAAACTCTAATATACAATGTTAAGGAAAGCCTTCTCAATTTCTTCTTGAAGAATTTCTGATGGCACCACCTGCATTGTCCCCTTTTTCACATGGATCATAAAGCTGCAAGCCACGAACCTTTATTAGTGCTTTAAAAGTATTCTGAATGCCTTGGCTTTTCCTACGGTCACCAGAACACCTATCCAGCAACAATCACCAGTCTGGAATTCATAAATCCAAGGTTATAAAACAGTGGGAAACTTTGTAAGTAGGGAGCTGAAAAGGGAAAATTCCCTTACTTTCCATGTATCCACGGGATGAGTCCTCACACAGACGTTTTTTCCTAGCAGGAGCTGAATTTTAGAGCTTTTCACTATAGAAAAGGGCTGTCCCTCACATGCTTTGGTTGTTCAAAGCATGAAGCCTCAACATCCTCTTCTGACTGTCTCTGGCAACAGATGGCTACTGGATTCCACTTTTAGCTAGAAGGAAGGAAGCTAAAGGGACGTTCCGCTTTTGTGGCATCTCTGGAAGCGTCCACCAGACATATATCCTTTAAAAAAAATAACAGAAAACAACACAAATACCCTTCTGGACAAACACCACATTTGTATTTTCTTGGAAAAACGGTAACTTCTTACTGCACATCATAAAACGCAGTATTATCCTCCGGGATGCTGTGTAACTCGTACCCCGACCGTTTCAGCGATGACACACATCACCCTTTGAGTCAGAGACACCCCGTAACAGCACAAACGCGTTCCAGCGCCTGAGAGGGAACCCCGAAGTCCCGCATTTATTTCTCCTCGGTGATTTCCACGCCAGTTTAAGGCGCTCCCTCCAAAGCCAAACTCTTCGCAGCCAGTTTAGGTCCCGAACACCGCCTCTCCGATGCTCTGGGCTCCAGTAACGCGACAGGCAGCAGCTCGCAATTAAAATTTGGCTGATGAGGCACCAGCCCGCGCAGAGTCGGGTTCCCCGGAGCGGGAAGAACGGCGGTTCCCCCAGACCCGGTCCGTTACCGCGGGCCCTCTGCCCCCGGTCCCCCCACAGCCCCCGGACACAGCCCCCTCAGCTCCCCCCGGGCTGTGCCAGAGCCGCTGCCGGCCCGGCGCCCCCGCTCACCGCCCCCCGCCGCCGGGAGGGGGCTCGGCCGCGCTCTCCTTCCCCGGCGCTCGCTAGGAAGAGAAACGCAGCCCTTCCCCTGCCGCCACACGCGAGCCGCCGCCTGGGGTGGGGGGCCGCCCCCAGCCGCCTTACCTGACGGCGGGCGCTTCCTGCTGAGCCGGCTGACGGCCCGGTTGAACATCTCGGGGGCGGCCGCGCGGCCCCGCGCTCCCCGCAGCCGGAGGGGGCGGCCGCGCCTTCCCCGCTCCCCTCCGGGGAGCCGCCCCGTCCCGCCCCGCTCCCCCGCTGCCGCCCGCCCTCCCGCGCGGGCCGCCCCTCACAGGCGCCGCGCCGCGCCCTGCCCGCCGCCCGTGAGGGGGAGCCGCGGCGGGGCGGGCTGGGGAAGGGGCGCGGCCGCGGGGCAGGCGGGCACGGCCGAGCTGTCGGTGCCCCGAGCCGGGCCCGGCTTCTCCGGGGCGAGGGCGGCAGCGTGCCCACAGGGGCACACGGACCCACGGCGGCAACGTGGCAATGGTGGGGACTCGCTCCCCAGCGCCTGTGGGGAACGGCGCCTTCCCCTGCGCTGTTCCACGGCCCGCGCTGCCACCCCCTTCCCGGCGGCGCCGTTACTGCCCTCCGCCCACACCCAGCTCCTCTCGCCTCTCCCAGGCCCCCGCACGCTGCAGCCCGTGCCGAGCAGGTGCAAGAAACGGCAGCGCTTCCCAAAGTGCTTCACCCTCGCGAATCTCTGCGTTCCTACCCGAACAGTCTTGTGCTGGGAGGACTCCTGTGCTCTTCCTAGACATGGGAAGAACAATTAGTTCTCTACAGGAAAAGCACAATTACCATTTTAACAAAGGTATTTTCGCTTTCAGAAATATTTTTTTTTCACCAAAATATTTAATCGAAAATCCGGCACGTAGCCAGCGTGAGAAATCTGTGCAATTCTGACACAGTCGCAAGCCGCTGACAGACAATTACCTCAGGGAGCACAGGACAGCAGTGGGAGGCAACGCGGGCGCTTAAATCCCACTGAAAATAGCATCGATACCTAAAAAGTCACAGAAATCACTGCTAGCAGACAAGTCAACACTTGTTTTACTTCCACCCACGGCCAATCCCACCCCGAACACACAGCGATGCATTTATAATCAGTGCTGTTCACAGAGGGAACTTGGATGGGCTCCCCGTCGCGCTCAAACGTATGGATATTTTCCACGTACGTGCACAAGGCCAAGCTTTCATTCCTGGGAACTGGTGACACCAGAATGCTGAACACAAGAATAAATCGCATCTGTGCTTCCAAAATAAACAGCAGCACAATACCTTCCAGCTGAAGTGATTTGGACTGCGCACCACTGGACTTCTGCCTCCAGAGTCAGGGCCAAAAGCTGTGTTAGCTGGTAAAGACTTCTTGGCGTGGATTAAAAAAAAAAAAAGTTGCTGCGGTGCTGAGGGAACTGCTCAACAGCTGCACGTGGCACTTCCAAGCAGACGTGCGAGACAGGCACAATGACATTTGGAGCACAACTGGCATTTCTGTGCACGCACCAGTAAAACGTGAGCAGCAGCAGCACGGGGGTGGCACAGCTGGGACAGGTAAGGCACCCAGGCAGGCACAAGTCAAAGGAACATACGTGGTGTCAGTTCAGGGAGAAGACAGCTTGGACACGCGCTCCAAACGATTTCTCAGCCATAGCCATTCACACCAGGTATTTCAGGGCAGTACACTCACACTGAAGCAGTACAGATATCACCAATTTCATTTACAAATCAGGTCACAAAGCCCAAAGGTTTTCATTTTAAATGTTAAGAACTAGTACTCCCAGGACAACCAGGAGCTGTCTTCTAACCATCAAGCTAATGCACTGCAAACAGGTTATCAGAGTAGTTTGAAGACTCAGCTACACGGATGCAGAGATGGGAGTAGGTAAGGAACAGGTGACTGCTTGGAGACCAAAGGTTGTGCCCAAGGTGCATGTTCCTCTGCTGGTGTCTTCAGGCAGCCCGAGCCCAGCTGTCCATCTGCACTCCACTCGTGCACCACTAAACCTGGCCTTCAGGTCTGCCACACATTTACCTGTAGAAGCCAGGATGTTTTCTGTTCCTTTCCTCCCCTTGATACAAACCTTCATTTCCAGGATTCTTGTTTGAGGAATTTCACCCTCCCGACGCCTGGTCCGTGTGTTCTGCTCTCATGTTTATGACTCAGTGCTTCATTAGACATAATGACACGAGGGAATTGTCCTTCCAGGTGAATTTGGTGGATATTCAGGCGTGGTTCATTTGCTGGGGATTTGTCTTTTTCCATAAATAAGCCACAGTACCTGTATACAGCCACATGCAACTTTAATTATGACTTAATTCATACTGTGACAGCGTCCACCTGCCAAATCTATACATTCTTACATTGATTTTTAGACCTTGCATCACAACTCTTACCAGCTTTTCCTTAATTTCACAGGGTAAAGGTGCCCTTAAAAATTATTAAACTAACATACTCCACAAGTTCGATAACCTTTGGCTGTCAAACACAACGTGCCCCCAGCCAGCAGGACTGCCAGGTGACACACAGACCACCCCCCCCATGTCATTACACCTAAAGAACTGTGTACCATTAAAACTGGAACGTACTGAAATTGAGATACATTTAGTCCATGAAGTCATACCATCTGGTTACATTTTTGTGTTCAGCTTTTACTTCTGCTGTCAACACTACTCAATAATGTTCAAATAGTAAAGTTCACTTGAAACTGAACATAAAAGCTTTCATGAGCCTGGTTTCTCCCACTCCATTCTGTACATACATGACTTGTTAGCACATTGTGTGGCAGCAAACCTTGGACTGCTCATAATCCTAAATAAAGGCAGGTTTAACAATTTGGGTAAAGTTTCTCACTGACACTGGTAGGAATGGAGGGGTATAGAAAATGAGAATGTGCAAGACACCCAAAAAAGGCAAAACCACACCTGAAACACACTTGATAAATCTATGATTTCAGGCAAAGATATTAGAGTCTATTTTAAAATTTAACTTGTATCCTGAAGAGTAATTGGTGGACTCAAATAGCTGGGTTTGAAAAGAAATTGAAGCAGTTGTGCTTAGCTGTTGCCACTGCAAAAACCTGTTCTGGAACACACTGAACCATGGATAAACATCACAGAAACTCCCGTAAAGCGTGCGGCTCATTTTAATACCAAATTGCAGTTGACAGACTCCAAACTAATCAACAGACTATGAGAAACCTGGCTCATTACTTAAAGCCCTGATTTCATTCACACCAACATAATGCAACCGGTTTCAGTAGAGGTACTTCTTATTTACATGACTGTAAGAACTAGGCCCCAAAATTAAAAGCTGAAACATTAAGAGTGAGAAGAGGCTTTCAGGTAGGAAACTCCTGTTTGCTACACACAAAACCTGGACACTTCTAGAACCTAATTTCAGACTTGCAAAGTTTATTTTCCAGTTACACTGTACTTGTTTCTAAAGCACTCCCAGAACACGGCACTGCATAGGTGTTACTGCACACGTTAAAGGCCAGACTCACACACCTTGGTTCATTATACTGAAGCCACCTGTTCCAGAGGTGACACTCACACTGCTAAGCAGCACTTCTGCTGCCAAGTTTCCCCCAGACAGCTACCCAGGAACAGCTCCAGCTCCTACCAGAGCTGCAGGGGGAGGAGCTGCTGATTCAGCATGTTCTCCAGCTTCCCTGTCCCTGTCTCACCTGGAAATGTCCCCTGGCTCCCTCAGCTTAGTACAAGACTTAGAGCACTGCTGTCCCCAGCACCATTTTCTTTGCCAGGGCATGTGGGAGAACAGCCACTATAAAAAAAAAAACAGAGCTCACATGAGAAGTTCAATTAGACTAGTGTGATTCAAAAGCCCACGCACCAAGATTTCTACTGGAAGTTTCCTGCTTCTACTACTAAAGCCAGAGCATCCTTGTGAGATGATTTTTTTTCCCCTTCTAACATTCTTGCCTCATAATTGGCAATGAGGGTTTATGAGCTGGAAAGACAGAGGGCAAGATGTTTAAGTTTCCTCAAAAATCTCTAAAGCAAACAAGCATGCTTTTGACTACTGATTTCTAAGAAATTTGTTTTCACTTAAACCCAAGGACTAGTCTGTTGGTTGGTTGTTGTTTTATTTTCAGTTCAAAGCCAAGAGTCACTTTTCAATAGTATTAACCTTAAACCAGCAAGCCATTTTTAGTTTCAAATCAAGTTTTGTCTAAGATAAACACATTTACTATTCTGAAGACTCACAAACACCAGAGTAAAAGAGCAGATAATTAAACATGGTTTTAATCTTTTAGAAAGGTACAGAGAAAATATAAGGTACACAGCATAAAACAGCTCTGAAGAGAATCTGGGTAGACAACTCTATTCTATTTCAGACTTGCCTAAATATATCAGGGGAATTTGTCCAGCACCCCTCACTTTGAACTCAAGAGAAAGCTCTGACTCACTCTTTGTAATACTTTCTAGTATCAAGGAGGTTCACAGGGTCAACTTTTATCCCCAGTCTTGTGGAACATTCCTCAATACCTCCAACTCCAGCAGCTTTATGCATGCCAAAATACAGACTGCAAAACTCCAGCAGCGACATTTAAACATGCAGAAACTGAATCACAGGCTTAACTCCAATAGTGCTCATACCTTCTATTATAGCTATACCTAGACCTTCTCATAAATTGCACTGAGAAAAAACAAATGTGTCAGAGCTTGCAATTTAAATAGGCAATTTATTATTTAAACAAAGTTTTGTTCTTTTTGCATCTGACAGTGAAGAAGCAAAAATGTTTCATTAGTTTACAGTATTAAATGCACATTTAAGTTAGTTTAGCAGTAAGGTTTTTATTAAATCTCACTTCTTGAGTTTCTTCAACTTTGTTCTATACATAAAGGAGAAAGAATTAGGGCAAGGGAATTTTATTTTCCTCTTATATTGCCTTTAAATTGAAAAAAAAAAAAGCAATTTCTGTTAGTTTTTTACCCCTAGGGCACCTGCAGGATTTCAAAACAGCTTTCAGAAAATAAAGTAGCACCATGAAATAAAACCTGAGATGAAGAATTATGGTTTTCAATAACCAATTCTACAGCGATAAAAAATTTCACTCGGTAAAACAATATTCCTATGTTCAACTAGAAATGAATTAAGAAATCATAATCAAAACCGTATAAGCATTCTAAGCCCCTCTGCACTATATGTAGTTAGGACTATTGGGGGGGCACAGTAAAGAAATCAGATTTTGTGAATTATGTCCAGTCTGGTATAAACCTGAAGATACAAAAAAACCCCACAACCCAAACCACTTAACACAGGCTTTCAACATACACACATTAATATTAAAACATGCAGAGAGTAAAGAAATCAAATTTTGCAATACAGGGGAACATTAAAATGATACCTGAGGTCAGTGTAAATTTCTGGTAAGGACCAGATGGAAATGCAACAGATTGGCTCCTTATGCATGAAAGGCAAGTACAACAACTCTGTTGACTAGAAACATACATAAGTAAAATGAGAAACACATCAAAATAGACAGGGTGTGAAAAAGAGATGCGCAGCCTTAACAATAACTGAATCACAGCCCACAGTTTAAGTCCTTGCTTGTGTTTTCTACAATAGAAATAGTTATGAAGGAATGCCTGCTTCCACAGCCTCGGTAGACTGAGATTTGGACATACCTGGATTTGGATACTTCTAATAAGACTGCATCTTGCCTTCCTTTTATTGAGAAGTCATACAGACAGAAAAGGCTCCTGCAAATATTTTCCAGGTAAGATTTTACTGTAGAAGCATTTCAATGAAATTCCCGTTTTCTAATTCTGTGCAGCATCTGTCAGACACTCGTTGCTAGATGCTGTGACCTCGTAAAATGGCCTTAAAGCACAATATTGCCAAATTTCCATGTGTACCTCTTGGGGGGCAGGTTCTATACCGTTTCTTAAAAGGCCATAAAGCAAAAAAAAAGATGCTGGAAGGAGTTAATGTGAACACAGCACCACCTCGTATACCAACTGGCCTTAAATCTTCAAAATGCAACATATATTCAGCAATATATGTTGGTGCTCTGACCTCAGGTATTGACCATTTCAAAATATATTACCAATACATATGAACAGCTGTTACACTTCTAGAACAAGGTCTTGTTAGATGCATACTGCAAGTTTATAGCTATTTTCTTGTTCCTGAAAATATCCCTTTTTAAGCAACTTAAGACATATTTCACAGACTTCCATATCCTTATTCCACCGAGTACATAAATGCAAGTGGAAGCAAGATTCATCTAGGAACAGAATGCTAGAAACATTAATGTTTTATCTTCCCTAAAGTCCATCTGAAATTAGCCATGTTTTTAGATCATTAGTCACAAATACAACAAAAATTTCTCCTATAAAACCACAGCACATACCTATAAATGAAAGAAGCCCTGATTCACACTAAGATAGCAGGAGTTCAGAAAATAATGCTGGACCTCACGCTTCCCTGAATATTTGCAAATATACAGGACAGATTTATTTTCTACAGAAAAAGTTCTGCACTTAAAACAAAGCAAGCAGCAAGGCATAAACGTTTCCAGCGTTTGGCTCTACGACAGTGATCTGGTACGGCAGCTGTAGCACGTAACAGCAGCTCCAAGAGGTTGACTCCATCTTTTCGGTCTAAGGTGTATTCATGTCGCCTCCTTGTGCTTTCAGGTGCAAGTAAAACTCAAGTAGAAATGGTTCTACAAAGGTATATTGCAAAATTCAATGGTCCTTTTAATAACTTAAGAGGGTTATTTTTCCCCAAAAGTCAGTACTTCAGTTGAACTAAGCAATAAATTGTATCAATTGGTCTTTCCCATCATGCTTGATACCCCGACGTTAAAGAAAAATCATTCGTGGAATGAAAAAGATCTGCTTCATTGAAAGGACCAAAGAAACCACAAAGAGCATTTTTCATGGAACAGCACCCCAACGAGAATTCTCCATTTATTGTGGCCCAGGAATTCGCTATTCAAATGGAGGATGGCAGCTTCTCATCATCACGGGAGGCATTTCAACTTCTACAGAGCTGGCTCTAGCACATCAATTTCCATCTAGGAAATGTAAGCATTATTCAGCGTTTCATGTGGTAAACTTGTGATCCTTACTCAGTTCCTACCCACCCCTGCTCCAGAAATTATACATTTAAAGAACGGGAAGACATTCAACAAGCAGCTGTGCTTATCTTGAACTACTTCAATCGTACAAACAAAGGGGTCAATACAGACAAACAACAGAATGCCAAGCTAAGAGGTCTCAATTAAGCAAAGGTCTACAAATCCAAATGCTTAAGCAATTTGCTCCTTTAAGTCTTATTTGTTTAGCCAGCTTAGGTATTCTAGTTTGTGCATTTATTTTCTCAGGAATCAAAAAGAAAATGGCCAAAGGTTACATGTTTTCTGGTTTTGTAATTTTAAAGCAACATTATTTTAAGGAAGGAGAGAAAGCAAGTTTTTGTCTGAATGCTCACAATCCTCTGGAATCTGCTGCGGTACCGGTGTACGCCTGGCGGGATTTTAAATGTGTCTGACAGTGTGACTTGGCACTGCTGCTGCTGCATCACACACACTAGTCTGGCGTGTGTACCACCTCGTCTCACTGGTTTTCCCTTTCCTCCTTCTCCCTTCCCTGCAAGCAGCTGGGAAAGACAGCTGCAGAGTACCTGGGATGAGTGAGGACCTGGGTTCACGCAAGGCACAGCAACTGATCCCTTGGCTCCAGCGGGCCATGAAATACTCAAATGCTATCACCCATCACTGCAGAAAAGTCAGCTTACTCCAAATTCCCTGACACAACTCCAGTAAGGGTTTTTATTCTGAACAAAAAAAGACCATCTACACAACTCAGATGTCTTAGTGACAGCTTAAATACTAAGATACATGGTAAAGCAATGTTTCTTCCCACAGCATATCAGGAACACTTTAATAATCAAGAAATCAGATCAGCTTCAATCAAAGCACGAGTGGCTGTGTATTTAAGCAAGAGTAACTTGTATTCAAATAATCATTACTGATGTCAAGGTAACTTTGAGTCATTACTCCCTAAATGTCAGTGAGCAGAGCATGTCATTCACATCCAGCACCTAGATCAGCAGACATCCCCAGAAAGATGACAGCATCAGTGTTCACTCCTCAACATGAAGTCCTGTTTCTTTTTAAAGTACAACATTCAGTAAACATTTCAGCATTTTCTTTGAAGTGATGGCAAAGGTGGGAGGGGAAGGATTTTATTCATGTGACACTGAGAAACACAAATATATTTTTAATTATTTTTTTTTTTTAAACAATCAACTGGATTCACAAGAGTTGGCTGAAATGAAACACGACAAAGACCTTCCCAGTAGCTATTGCCTTGTGGTTTCCTTTTCATGGACAGACACATTATTACATAGTGAACCTCTTAAATCTCCCCATGTTGAACAGGCACTACATATAACCAGAACAAATAAATTCTCACTCAACTTTCAAAAGAACAACTTCCTTTTCTGTTACAGCAGCAATCCAGATCCCAAATTGTATCTATAAATGAAGATTCGAGTTGAAACAAGGCAGTTCTTTACAAACCCCGTGCATTTTTTGGCAGTATACTGAATAAAAGACTGCCTGTATCTTGCAATGTAAGAACAGTGCAACAAAATCTTTTATTGCTGACCAGGAAACAGTTCTGTGATTAAAACAAAGACTCGTGCCCTTGTTCAAAAACAGTCAAATAATTAAGTAGTATCAGACACTAATCGCACATTTAAGTCTGCTTCCTTGTGTACAAACACAAGAAAAATATCACATTTTCTGCAAAACTAAGCCTTATTCACTGTGAGACTTTTTTGGCAAGTAAAATGAAGGAAATGGTTCTGAAAGTGAATAGCTGTCTCATGAAGTTATCCGAGTAAGGAATAACGTTCTGCAGGAAGAGTACGTCTGAAAACTGTTAACAAATATACACAAGGAGGCAGGACTGATGAAATGCTACAAGTAACCTCAGATTTACAGCCTCCCTACTGCAACTCTGCAAAATACAAAATGGCTTTGCGCGAAAAAAATGAAATAAAACATCTTTCCCATGATCGCAAGTGCATAGTTTACAAGTTCAGCCTTGTATGCCTGTTGTCAGTTTTACAGCAAAGAGGGACAATGTTCTGACAGATGACAATACAGGATAAGCCCTTTATCATGTTTCACTTTTATTGAACCTTTTCTGCAAAGGCAGATTACAACCTCGCCTCAGGTTGCACGCACCAACTGAAGCCATGATAAATCAATACTTTTTGAAATCCAAATCCTAGTGGTAAGGGGTTAGGTAGTGGTTGGGTTCTGTAGTTAGAGAAGTTACAACAGTGTAACAGTCACTCATAAAAGCAGTATGGTGCAAGAGGCTCTTTGGTGCCAAAAAACTGTCAGTGATGCATTTATAAACGCTACTAAGTGGAAACCAATCCAAATTACAGCTCTTCCTCGCAGTGCTACAGAAACATTAAAGAACACTGGAGACTCCCCATATCTTGAGCAGTCTGCGAAGAAAGATCACCATTAAAGAAAAGCTATATAAAAAAAACAATGGCAAAAGCTTAAATGAGAAAGTATATCCTCTCTTTCATCCTGAAATACAGGTCAGGTATGGCCCAGCTCTACAGCAGGCGTATTAAATAATCAGATTTAAGGTGATCTACGCATTGAGACCTGAAAGATCACAGCATTAATCTTACACCCATTCATATGGGCATTTATGTGGCAATGTACTCGCATCATCCCAATCTTCAGTAGTGCCTAAAGAACATACTGCTTACATACCAGCATGCATCCCGAACAGTCATATGTCAAATACCTAGAATTATGTAGAAACCCCAGATTTCAAGTGCAGTCTATGAAATACTGAAGTAACTTGCAATTAATATACCTACTGACCCGTGATTTTGTTTTTTAAACTGGGTAAGTGTAACAAAAACACAGACTTACTTCTGATTTTCTTTTCCAAACTACAACGTATAGGCCGATCCTCGCGTAGATATACACATATATACAAAAAGTATAGAAAAACAAGAGTCCTGTAGACAAGATTCCTAACTCGAGCGGAAAAACACTACATATACCATAAAGGAGAAACAGAGATAAAGGGCCAATTCTGTCATCACAAGCACTTATGGTTCCACACTAACTTCAGTCCTTATTGCATGCATTACGTGCCCAGAGTTCCAAGTATCTCCGAGTACAGTTGAGCCAACTCACTAAACTGCTCTTCCAGTACATCTCACTTTCAACCTGATCTAAAAGTCAAGGTACTATTAAGCATGTCAAGTAGAGGAGGAGGAAAAAAAAAACCTCATGTAATTTGCTACAGCATTAAATGTACTTATTTGCACAACCTGTCTGGGTTTAACAAAACTGCAAGTTTCCATTTCACAAATCTATTTTAACTTGCAACACCTGCATGGTAAGAAATGGCAAAGATAAAATACACAGCTTCTCAGACACTCATTTTGAACTATCATCTCTAAAATCAAACGTTCCATTTCTTTTAAAATGCAAGTTTGCTTCACTGAACTATCACTGCAAATCCTACCTTTTTTTTTTTTTTTTTTTTTTTTTTTAAAAATTGTGCCTGCCTCAGTGTATTTCAGTATACAGCTGAAACATTTGCACCCCCTAGCTGTCACGGGTAACACACAGTACTTATATCTAACTTACATTCATTTTCAACTTCAAATTTATTGAGGCAGTTTATATCAATGTATCCATAAAATAATTCAGAAATAACCCAAGTATAGCATTTAAACATCTTCATGGTTTATCCATTTACACACTCAGTACACAAACAACCCAGCCTCTGTACAGGTTCATCACATGCAAACCACCCATAAAGACAAAAACTTGTAATTAAAAATAAGTCACAACTCAGTGTACTGTTTCAACTGCATCTCCATTTACCAAATGGCACATTGAATATTCTCTAAAATAAGATGTTTTTAACAATCTCGTTAAAAAATTCTTGGGCAAAATATTTCTAGACTTAAAAAACATCGAGATTTTTCAAAACACTCAAGATACTATACAACTTATAATAACCTTGAAATAGGTTTACAAGGTTGTTAACCAAGGTATTTACATACCAAATAATGTAAAGCAAAAAATCTGTATTTCTAATGACAAAAAGGTGATGCATTAAAGATTTATGAAATTAAAATTAAGGCTCTTTGTTATAGTTCTTTATGTAACTTTACATAATAGCCAACTTTGGAAATGTCAGTCTTGCACATTCTTGTCAATCTACTGCATTTAAAGCAGTAGAGTATATTAAGTATTACTTTGAATAATTACTTTGCTACTTCTATGTTTGAGCATGCTTTTGAAACACTGTAATTATGAAGTATTTACAATGTGTAGCCTTCAAACTTCATGTAAAAGCACAAGCATGACTGTTTGATTTGAATACAAACAGCATACTTGCAAAAAACTTTTTTTCTCCCCTCAAAATTAAATGCAAATTACTACAGTCTTAATAAGCAAACCAGCTCTGAAAAGTTTTGATGTGTGCCTGAATGTGGACAGTGAAAGTTATATGAAATTACTCAGACAGTACTGTTTCTCATTTTAGACTGAACTATTCTCTTTGTATCCGACTGTTTTCTTCAAGCATGTAGAAAAATTAAATATTTTTTTTAAAAAAAATTATTCCAAGACCTACATATACTTTCTGAGCTATGCCCATAGGTTTCTTGAAAAATCAATACTGTCTAGCAGGTTGTAATGATTGGTCCACAGTTTACTTCAGGATGTGTGCTCAGCTAAAAGCAACTCGCCGTTTTTCAACGTCGTATCTCTTAAAAAGCACAGTGATCTAAAGCACTGAAGACAGAACAAAAAAAAAAAAATGGAATGGTAACCTAAAGATCAAATTCAATAGCCATTTCTCCTACTATATCAAAATTTGTAGTCAGAATTGTCTTTATTGACTTTATTTTTAATTTTTGTACACAAAGAAAAACATGTTCATATCCATCATAAACAAAAACTTAAAAAGGCAGAACTAGAAGACATTTGTGTCCTTCACCAAAGCAAAGCTGTGCTAAAGGTTCCAAACATTTCCATTTTTAAAATAAATATTTTCTTTTTTTCATTGTCTACATTCCAGTCTTCAGAATGTCACTGGAAACTGCAGCCTATCATGAAATACACACTTTTAAACAGAGTCCCAGCTCACTGTGTTTGGTAGCTTGCCATACCATATCCAGCTTGGTTAGGTATTACAGGAGCACCTTGTCCCTGGGCAGGTTGAGCACCAAATCCACCCATCCAGGCAGCAGATGGAGATTGGCTTAAAAAGAAACAGGGTGGTTAAAAAAAAAGAAAAAAAAGAAAAAAAAAAGGGAAAAATAATCATGCAAGCTAGACAACTTATTTACAAAGCAGCAGACTAAAGAACATAAAAACATACTTCCTACACTACTATTCATACCAAAATAGAACAATTTCTTCTTCTCTTTAATTAGCAGTGCTGGTTAAGTGCTACAACATGTGATTCTTGAAAATATCATAAGCTTTTTAAGAACAAAGAAAAAAAAAAGCCCCACAAACCTTGAGTACCAGTTGCATAGGACAACTGCCTCCAAAGGCATGTACGTACGCAGGTCAACATCAGTGATGCAGTAATGCAAAAAATTCCCAACGCCTAACTGGCATGAATACCAGTGATAGGTTTATCAGCTTAATATGTTTAATTGGCAAGAGATGATGAAGAATTATGTAAACAAAGAAGTTATTTTAAGAGTATGTTAAAACAAAAAGTTGTTGCAAAGACTTTGCCTTCAAGAGATGAGGTATTAAAAGCCCACCCAAATTCTGAAACCGCACAAGTTATAACGTCAAGTGTGCAGTTTCTTCTCTCCAGGGTTATGAACCCTTCAGGCAAATACCTGGGCTCCCTGGCTCAGACTCTCCAGTATTCACTGCCTCAAGCCAGAATCCAGAAAACTTTTAGATATCAGACCAGACCACCATCCAGCACTCTACCATAGAAGTCTTTGTGCCTTGAGTCTCAAAACACTCGTACACATAATATGTGTGATCAAGTACAAGCCAGAGTGACTCACCCCATTATCTGGGCCATGGTAATCATTAAACATAAGCTTTAAGCATGTAGGAGTCCACCTAAGGCTTGAAACCTTGTGCAATCCTTCAACCAAATGAGACTGAAACTCAGCTATAACATTGTTGGAATATTCTAAAATATTAAATACAATTACTCACTCTACTCCAAAACCCTGTTGATTCCACGCTTGGCCATACATTCCATATGATGGTACTTGCCACCCATTAGCCATATATTGCCCATACTGTTGTGGATTTCCATATACTTGGCTCCATTGCCCCCACTGACTGTAATCCACCTAAGGAGAGAATAATTCACAGTACTTCAGGTTCTAGAGATGGATTACCTTCCTTTTGTGGTGCTGAAGGCAAAATTTTTGGCTCTATCAATCACAGGGCTAAAATGAGCAATAATGAGATCAGGAAAATAAGACATCACTGTGACTTAATTAGATCCTTGTACTGAAAAACATATTTGTGTGTGTTTGAAACCCCAAAGAATATTTGGTTGGGTAGTCACCTAGTCTGCAGTTAGTGATCTAGAAAGAATCAGAATTACCTCAGAGTTTCTCCCTATCTTGAATTATATCCAGGAGACAGTAACAGATATTCCACCAAAATCACTAGCCCAATTTGATGAACGACTGGAACATAACTGAGACAGAACATGGAATTTCATAAGAACACTATCACAAAATTCAGCTATTCTAACTGGGAAGGCATTATGTGTATACACACAAGTGCTTCTGTGATACAGCGAAAAGGTTAAAGTGCAGTTACCTGTTGGAAGTTTTTAGTCATATCAGGGGATTCTTTACCCCAGTAACATTTAACAACATGTCCTTCAATTGTGGTTCCATTAACTGAAACAATAGCATGTGCTGCACTTTCATGGGTTGAAAATCTAAAGAATGTAAAAACAAATTCATGTTATGCTTTATAGTACTTTCACCTGATTGTTAAAAAACAGCGACTCCATACATACACGAAATCCAGAGACAAAGATCTGCTTTCACAGATATTCATCTTCTCAGGTAAAAAGATTGGTGGCCACTTTTAAAAGTTCCACATTTTTCTATGAACATATGGTGACAGCTTTTAATGTATCAGCAAAAGTTCAATCAAGTGAAATTACAGAAAGATGCAACATTAGTACATGAACAAAATCACAGATTTTATTTCTTCTCTGTCCATACCTGACAAATGAGTAACCTTTTTCTGGGAACACTCTTATTTCCATAATCTGTCCAAATGGTGAAAAAGTCTGTCTCATAAGTTGATCTACAACATATAATGTTTTTTGAGTTAGTAACCATCTTGGTGTCCAAAAAGCTTTAATAATAAAAAAGCAATAAAACACATCATACCTGTTAGCCCAGAGGCAATTCCTCCACAGTACACAGTACAATTTTTTGGACTTGACTGATTTACTACATCTTCAAATCTCAATTGTTTTGTATTATCTACAAAGAGAGAAAGCTGGTTTTAAGCAAGGCTAACAATAACCACAGAGTCCCAGGCACTTACCTCGTACACAAGTATGAATCATACATTTAACAAACACACTCAATATTTTATGATAGACCAGTAATGCCACTACTACATTGACACAATATGCCAAAAAAAAAGAGAATCTGTTCTTTAAGATCTAGAAGTCAAGCTAGATATGTAATTAAGTGACATGATTTTGGCATTATGATTTATTTCTCCACTGAACAGCGACGTGCAAGAAAGCAAACACAACACAGCATTACATGAAGATCTTACTTTCTTGTGTACTTTTGGGTGCTGGTGGTTTCCGCGTTGCCCAGTTAGTTCTGATCTGCCGGCCTCCCAACCACTGGCCTCCCATGTGTACAATAGCATTTTCTGCATCCTAAAGAGATTAAAATAAAGATTATAACACATCCAAACAAGATGTACAAGTCTAGGTCTAAGACAGACTTGGTTGTCAGTTAATTCTGTTGACAAAACCAACAACAGTACTGAAAAGTATGTGAAGTTCTGAACAACCACCACAAGCAGCCAAAACTGAAGTAACATGAAGCCAATTGGTTACAGAGAAGGCCCTCAAGTGATTTGCTAAAACCTTCCTCCCACCTCTTTTTCTACACACGGATTAGAAGCCAACTACAAACATACATATACTACCTTCACACAATAGGCATCTGTACTGGAATATTTGAAGGCTGCCTAAAAAAGCACAAAGGTCATACAGATGCCAGAAGCAATTGGTGAAATAAAACACCCACAATTTTAACTATAGAAAAAAGTAAATTATTTTGCCAACTGACTGTATTAAAGACACTGTATAATAAGTTCTGAAGGTGTTTTTTTTAGAATCTTAGTATGCACTCAACACAGAAGGCCAAGTTTAGGTAGAAAAATTCTAAGTTCTGAGAAGGTTGAGTGGTAGTTACTAGGAAACTGTAATGCTGAGATACAAATACATTGAGGGTGTAAGTTTCTTTTATTTATTATTTGCACACACCCCTAGCCCCATCCTCTCTTCTGCCCTCTGGAAGTATATAATTTATGTCTGAGCATAGATTGCTTTGTAAGTTCTCTAAAGTCATTGTATGAAAACACACACACACAAACGAGTCCATTGCCCACATGGCTTAACTTGAGCATGAATCAGAAGACAATCTTTAAGTTCCCATTGTAGGCAGAAACGTCTAGTAAGCAACGGTAAG
The DNA here is from genome assembly GCA_028020825.1 of Podargus strigoides. Classification (NCBI taxonomy): domain Eukaryota; kingdom Metazoa; phylum Chordata; class Aves; order Caprimulgiformes; family Podargidae; genus Podargus; species Podargus strigoides. The sequence continues at coordinate 5,935,110 of CM051626.1, read as the reverse complement.
TTTGCTACCATTTGCAAGAAGCAATTTTTCCCCCAGCTGCTTTGAAATACACGTGAAATGCTTTTTCAAGGGCAGAAAGCTTAAGAAAGAAACCACCAAGCACACGGGACAAAGAACATATGGACAAGGTAAAGGTGAGCAGCTAGTGTTGTCCTGCCTCACACTGAAGCTATACCAGACTTGTCTCGAACTCAAATCGCTCAGGACCTTGACCCTCCTAAGTTCTAATTACACAAAGTGCTCATTCTGAAGACAATACATAAATACAAAAAAAGAAATTATGAGAGATAACCAATGAGAAAGAAAAAAAAAGACAAACCCAAAACACCAAATAATAAAAAGAAACCTTATTCAAGCACCCTCACTCCCAAAACATAAAGAGTAAGTTACAAACTGACTAGGAAAGGAAACTAGCTTGAATAAATCTTGCTGCCAGTCTTGAGGATGACTGCTATGACAAAAACAGAATGGAGCCCAGGCCATAACGGTTCCAGTTCAATGCAGAAGTTTAATTTTCCCGTAATTGTGGTGTGCTTGAAGAGCTCACATTGGAGTACTTGAAGTTTGGGAACACATCCCACTTCCCCAAATCTAGCAGGATGACAGTAAATTCCAACAAACAGGCCTACCAGATCAGGATGGTCGTGCCATGACCCTATAGGTGCAGCTGCTGTTGGAATGAACAGCAATCAGGACATACATTTTAGAAGTACTTTTTACTATTACATCTAGAATCCACCCATTAATTTTGCAGAAGGAATACAGATTTTAAATGTTAGATTTTATGGCTCAGTCTTAAAAGAACCCAGTAACTTGCATTCCTTATGACTGTTTAACATTTCCCCTATGGTCAGAGAAACCAAATGTATGATAAGGAAAAAGGGGTGTGAGGAAACAAGGCATTTATTCCTCCATATATATTGCATCTATGTCAGCTGCAACACAAAACAAATGAAGTGTAAGTGGAAAAATACACTAAAATCAAGGCATTCAATTGTACTATCTTATACTACACTGATAGAGAATCACCTCTTAGCTGCAAATTAATTGCTCAATACAAAGAATCATCTTAGAATTCAAAACATTCTAACAACTCAAGCAAAGAACCAACCAGCAGCTTTACTGAGATGCACAGCTCAAGCAAATAAATCCAGCTGCACTTGGGTGTATGGCACCCTTGGCTGCATCAGGTCCTCAGAAAGACTGAGCTTTGGTGTGAACCTAAACCAAGCAAGCAGCAAACCGTGCCGTGTAGTGTGGCACTGCACTCCTTCGGGCTCCAGGACAGCATTGTGCAGGGGCTCCTACCTTACACAGGGAAAAGCAGTGGACCTGGTGTGGTGCTTCAGCAGAGAGACCCAAAGCACTACTGATCCTACCAGGCACCCAACTGACTGTAAGAAAGATGGTTCCACAGACTAAGCTGAACAGTAGCTTAGGCACCCAAACGAGCTTGCTGCGTTCAGGAACCTTCTTTCACAATGTTCTCAAATCTTTTCCCACCACATTCTCGTAGCATTCCTGTCATCTGAATCGTTTCAACCCTTCACCACAAATAACAGAATTTAAAGTGAATTTGCCCTGTAAACACAAATTTATTTCCCTTGGGAAAGTCTGATACATAGTCAACATATAAACAAAGAAGCAAAGCTAAAAGTGGAAAACACACAATTATTTTAGATCTACATTGTGATTACTCACCAGTTTGTTATAAAAAGATACAAAACCATAGCCTTTTGACTTTCCAGTTGCCATATCTTTAACTACCCGTGCGTCCCTGTGAAAAGAAGCACAGCTATATGAGAGTAATATTAATAACCTGCAAAATAAAAACTAAAAGGAACCACACACACTGTATTGTGAGCATAATTTTTTCTTATAAATTCAGTTAGCCCTAAAACTACAGTCATTCCTGAACTCTCCCTATTGCTTCTTTACCTGTTAGAAAAAAGCAGTAGGACAAAAAAAATAACATGTAATAAACATGCAACCTATCCACATAACCTATACTGGCTAAAACTAGAATGTTCAAATTTGAAGTATAAGAGAAACAAAGTTTCCTTTTCTAATATTCTATTGGCTAGGGTCCTCTAAGGTTTACTGTTCTATAAATTACTGTAACAATTCTATCTAAGTTACCATGCATTTTCTAAATAGTTAAATGTCTTCTGCCTAGTGATACAAAATATATGAAATATTTAAAAAATCGAAAAAGAGGAAAAAATAGGAATTAAAAGGCATACATGGCCTGTTAACAGATTTCTTTATTTTTCCTGGTCAATTCTCTACCATCATTTTGGAGTTTGGGCAGCTGTAAATTTTGAAAAATTGACATTTTCAGAAATTTAAGAAAGGAGAATAAAACTAACAACAATGCTAAGCACACCAGTACGAAAACAACAAATTTACACAGAAATTTTAGTGAGTAAGTTAAAATGATTGGAAATATAGAACTGCACTGAATATAGAATGTTAAAATGTAAATACTAAAATATGTATATATAAATAATGTATAATAAGAATAAATAGAAATGAGAAAAAATCTACAACTGAGTTCCAGTGTGCACAGTTCCTTGCAGTTAGCCTTCAAGATCCTGTCCATTCTTATGAGCAATTCTGCAAAATAACCAGAATGCTATTACTTTTAATTGTGACTTGGACTTTAGAAAAACTGCAGGTCTCAGGTATAAATAATAGATTGAGAAACAGAAACCTGAATTATTCTCTTAAAATTGATTTTTAAACAGTACTACTTACCACATTAAGAGACAAAAAAGCAAAGTAAACAAAATAGCAGAGGTAAGAAATAAGATTTATGATTCATTTAAAAATATGCGTACAGAACAAGAGAAAAATAAGAATTTTGTTCTTAGAAATATATTCCTGTAAAGTAGTACAAAAACATTCATGTGCAACTTTAAGATACTTTTATGAAGATAACTGATAGAAGATTAACAGACTTTTTTGCAGCAGTACTCTTAAGGACATGCATACTTTAGCACTTGCAAGGATTCTTGTAATGCTCAATATGTTCAATTAAAACACCAGGTGATTTGGTAGCACCTGAATTGTCCATGAGAAGTTTAAAGAAACCTTCTCTTAACTGGCAGAAATGTGCACATATTGTAAATCCACCAATCTTTTATTTCAATTATAATATTAATTCATCCCCTGTTATCATCCATAAGAGTAGATTTCATTCTCATATTAGACTTTTTCAAAACGTTCACAAGTTATTCAACTATCTGCTTCAGAAAATTATTTTCCAATTGCCCAGTTTTCTATACTATGAAATGCAGTATGAATGCAGACAAAATATACCCACAATGCAACATATACCATTTGTCAAGTCACTATTCTGTACACATTCTGAACAACAACAACAAAATAACCACACTTAGGAACAGTAATTAAATTTTAATAAAAAGTTAGCATATAAATTAGCTTAAAAGCACATTTCAGCAAAACCAGAGCACAATTACATTACTGTATTTACAATCATGATAGATACCGAGATGAAACAATAACCCCTCTTTACTGCCCACCCAACATAAGGAAAGTAACATCAGAGAAAATAGCTAAGATAAGTAATAACATTTCAGCTCAGAAACAAATTTGCACTATCATATTTTCTAACTGATATTGGAAATATTTATTATGATACTTACGATATTTTACCAAAAGGAGCAAATGCTGACTTGATGTCTTCTGTTGTTATTTCTGGACTTAAATCCCCAACGAACACGTGGAAGTGATCTGAAAATAAATAATTTACTAATCAAATATTTAACTGCTATCTAAAATTTCAACTCCTGAGCAAGTGATGCTCTGCACACAGCACTGGGAACCAGGAACGCCCAGGATTCCATTTGATGAGCAGCAGCAATTTAATCTGTCCACTCCAGTTTCCCCAGTTGTAAAGCAGAAACAGAAGAATTAGTTTGCAAAATTCTATTAAACACAAGATGGGAAGGAGAAAAGTTACGTTTAAATGTATTTATGACAAATTATTACCACGTTGTGAAGTACTGCGTAGAAGTGATACTGCGGCATTACTTTACTTACTGGATGTATCTTTTTTCTGGCTACTTGGTGTTGTTGCCCAGTTTACTTTGACCTCCTGAAAATAAGTATAAGATTTAGTATAAATTCACAAAGTTCTCACATTTTGTAAGTTTATTCAAGGGTGGGTTACAACTGTTAATGTTTACAAACCATCATTCAATATAAAATGTCATAATTAGAACATCACAAACAATAGGTTTCCTAAATAAGACTTTAAAACCACTATTTTAAAAATATTATTATAACAATATTTAACCTTGGTAAGTATCTTCAACAAAATGAATGCCCCACAGTTTTAATTGTATTTTTACACAAACCTATATTCCTTAAATCTAAGATTACAATATAAGCAACTTACCTTTCCCAAAATTTTTCTCCCATTCATAGCAGCTAATGCAGCAGCTGCATCTCTGTGTTCATAAAATTCCACAAAGCAATAAGGGTCATTGCTTGTATGCTGCAAAACAGAAAATCCAACAGAAGAGTTGACCCTTCTGCTATCGGGTTGCTGAGAAGAAAATCCAGGAAAATATATTACTTATAGCTAGAAACTTTAAGAATTATTTGCATTAGATTTATGAAATAGCCTTTGACATTACACTTAAATGCAAGAATTATTAAGATGGACTTTTTAAAGGTCTAGCAATTTCTGAAATATAGTTTACTTTGTATGAGGGCTCACTACTTTACTAAACTAAAAATAATTTAACTACTAGAAAAGTGATCTGCAGACTGGATGGAAGGGGGGAAAAAAGGGGAAGAATGGAGAGAACAACAAAAATGGTCTTGTGTCTCATACATATATGTACTCAAAGCTTGAAAGGTTTGCTCCCCAGACACATTGTCACCACTTTTCTCCCTCTTCCTACTTAAGAAGTCCTTCATTTTATTTGCCTGAAAAACCACTAGCTGGCAGCAACCTAGACGTTGCATATTCTCAGTCTCAAGTGAAAAATGTTATACCCAGCAACTGGGAAATATCCCTTCAAAAGGACTCAAAATAGTTTGAGGGGAAAAAATACTAATCAATTGATTGTTACTCTGTTAAATCTTGGGTATAAACTGGTTTTGTAGGATGGCCTACTGAACCACCTTTAAAAACACTAATTGAAAAACAAAGCTCACTGAAGCATTAAACATACCAAAGTATTAAGTGCAAAGAACATAAAAGCTTTCTGGAAAGTCAAAGTGGAAATGACGATTAGAATGCTAACTTTAACACTGGATTTAATCTGCTTAAAAGATGAGTACAAAAACTAGAACCTTACACCAAAACATCCACATTAACTACTCTGCATGTACACAGAACAAAAGAAGATAAACACTAATATTAAACTAAACAAACAATTTCTTGCATGGACAAGGAAGGTTCTAGCATGTAAAGAAACTGCTTTGGCATCAGTATGCTTGCGTATCAACCTCCCCCAGTGTCAAGGTAGAGCACAGCTCTAACATAAGTTAAGAGTAGGCTTCTACTAGTTTTACTATTTAACTTCTGAAAATTCACACAGCTTATATGGACAAAGCAATCCTAATTCTGCCTCATAAAACTAGACTGTACATCTTCAAACATTGCTCTGTCTATACCTGAACAAGGGAAGGTATTAAGATCTAAAAGCTGAGCTGATTGCAAGGCCTTTATATACCTAAAATGATAAAGTAGTCTGAAGTCATCCTGACCACTGTCAGTACTAGGTGTCTCAAACTGACACAAAATGAACAGACAAGAGAAAATATACCCGAGATCATAAAAAAGGAGTTGGTCACAACAGCTCTAAAAGCACATCCACCCCAGATGCCCCAAATCACTAAGCCTCATTTCACCCCTCTAACCGTACTACTTCCCTGCTGCAATAGAAACAAGACTTGGGAAATCCATTTAAGGCCTTAACAGATTTAGTGCAATTTATGCTTCAACCAAAGTGTAATTTTACTTTTAGATTGTGGGAAAGGTCTTCTTTAGCACTAAGAACTTCTCTGAACATGAGAAGAGCCTCTTTTGCAGATGCCCAGATCTTCAGGCATTCAAGATACCTGGAAATGCTGTCACACCACCCCTCTGATATTATATACCCCCAAAATAAACACCTGAAATCTCTGAACAATTGGTATGTTCCTATCACATATTCTACAACTGAAAAATAGAGTGAGAAAACAGTTGATACAAATGGCTAAAGAGGGGGGAAACAAAACTCACAAAAGGAAAACACTCAGGTATAAGCTTGATGGACAGATAAGAACCACTTAAATATAACTCAGTGCCTATGAAAAGTTTACAACACACTGATTAGAAGGATGGCCAGTATGGACAGGTACTTTGACAGTTAAAAGCACTGTAGCTGCAGGCCAGTCCCAGTCTAAAATCCAACCTGCACTCGCTGACTGCTTGGTGACAGGTGCTAAGGTCAGGCGAGTGCGTTCACCTCCATACGACTCAATATAGCTGCAAGTAGCTTTTTGTTTATCTACTTGTTTCATAAAGATGTCTGCCTTGTTATTTCTGTGGTTATGTAAAATCTTAAAATCACAAAGCCTAAATCGAGGTAAAATGAGTGTTGGAATTTCTCATCTAGTTCTCAAGAACTCAAACTGATGCGAACATCTCTCAGTCAGCTGAAGGCTGGAGCAGCAGTACCTTATTTCTGAAGGGCACACGACAATCAAAACTGTTTCTTCAGAGAAAAACTAACAGCTGTGCTCTGTTATCCTTCTGTTTAGTTATCTTGCTCCAATAAACTTACAGAAAATGTGGCAGAGCTCTTATCACCACTAAAAGTTTTTAATATAGTACTACATGGGAAGTGATTAGTTAAGACAAAGACAAGAGTGATTAAACGAGCATCAGGTGGATAATCAGCAACTAAAAGTGCCACATTGGAAGAAAAAGATGACCACAAAGGAGTTACTAGCAGTGTTCCTAAAGAAGTCTGTTTGCAAGACTTGCCTTTTATAACAATCCTGACAAAAAAAATAATGCAACTGTACTCAGGAAATCTGTAACTGCAAGTTAGAAGGAATGAGAAGTAGCAGTAAAAGTAGGAAGAACGTAAAGAAAACCAGAGCTGAAGAGCCAATAATTCAACCTAGCAAACATTCCAATTAGTCCCTGCTGCTAGAAGTTTATCTGTTATAAACACAGAAGGAAAAATACCAACCCTAAATGCATCAGAGTATTTACAACGGAGAGAAGAAAGTATTAATACTTACCTACAGTTTGTACAAAAGACCTTATCTGAAATACTATGGAAATTTTGTCACTTTGTTTCAAGAAAAAATGAATGTAAGAACAGACAGGAGCAGACGAGCTATTTGCACTGGCACAGAAGAGGCTCAGGAAGAGCAAAACATTGCAAAGGATTTTTTTGCTTTTCATCTGTAGCGAAGAAGGATTTATTCAAGAAGGAAAAGAATTACTGAGGCTCATGTTCAAATAAAGTGAAAAATGTACAAAATAGCCATGAATAACACTTGAAACAGCAAGGTTTCTCATCATCAGAACAATGTGGTTCTGAAAAGAAGGGGTAATGATCCTTGAACTAAAGGAGAATCTTGTCATCAGCTGGTAAAGGGTACATCAGCCACAGGCAAAAGTATGGGTCTCTGCAAAAAGTTATTCCAAAAGCCAAATGCAATCAACCTAAAAAAATCACTACCAGTAACATCCAAAGCAGCCCCCAACTCCATTTACTTTGCACAGCTTTATCCTAAGTTACATTATATTTGCTACCCCCAGGATGTGAAAGGCCTTACCTCTGTTATCATTTTACAGCTTTTGCATGGTCCAATCTGGCTGAATAACTGAAGTATAAGAACTTCAGTGACATCTCTGGAGAGGTTTCCTACATAGCTACACAAGGAAAGAGAAACACCAACATTTTAAACCAGAATTCCTCATCTTTTCAAATATAATTATTATTCTTAAATCTTAAATGACTATGAAACATCTCCCTTTAAATATCCCAGGTATCTTAAAGGCAGTATTTATAAATTATTTCATGATATAGTTGTAATGCAACATTCATGTGGTTTCTGAATTATCAAGTTCGTCACACAACTGCGAATACGAAGCTCGATACAGACATGATACTGGACACCAATATCTAGTGCCAATCACTGCTTGGCAGAGAAATGTGGAAAGCAGGAAGAACGTTCCTCAAGAATGCTGGGTAGAACATGCAACCGTTTCACTTCCCACTGAGCCTCTAATGAAGACTGAATTTGGGTATGAACCCACATCTAACTCCTCTTAGTTCAGTAGCAGCTATCGGACATAAATTGTGCTGCCTTGCAAGAGACCAACTCAATTTTTCTGAACATTTGGGAAACCAGCCCGCTCCCCAATAGGCAAGGCAGTTTATGCAGCACTATGCCATAGGAATGCTCCCCACAGCATCTATCTCAATGGCTACCACTTCTGTAAAACACCCCAAAATTCTGGCAGTGTTATTTTAATATCACCCATACTTCCTGTTTCTTTTTATTTATAAAATCTTAGAAATAATTCCAAGTTCTGAAATACCTAGCAAGTTTAAATAGAGTCCTAGATTTACCCAGGTAGCCAGAAATCCAACCGCAGAGTTACCAAACTACTTCTAGATACCCTGCTACATTCTACAACCACAAAAAGTAAATCCAGGTCACAGAGATGGCTGAGAAAGAGTCATGCATGCAAAACTGAACTCTTAAAAAGAAGTTACTAATTTGTAATCACATTGTAAACAAAGTGATCAGTTAAGAGAAAGGCTTGTCACAGCAACAGAAGTCATCAGCACAGGGACATTCATTATCCTTACAAGTAAGCCTGTCAAGACAAAGTATTCAAATACAACCAATAACATGAGCAGAACTTTTGTGACTAACTGTGGAAACAATATACATTTTATTCATTTTACTCTGATCTACTACAGAATGTCACAACACAGTAAACTAAAGTCAGTCTGGGCTGTTCCCACATTTCAGGGACCGTAAATGTGAACCAGCTTTTCTTAGTCTATGCACCAAACTCTTTTGAGTACAGCAATTTAAGTGCACACATACACTAAATGGGCATCCATTTAAAAAAATCTGAAAAACAATTTCTGTGTTTGACAACTGGACTTTCATTTGGCTTCAGCAAAATTAAAATGGACACTACTTGTTTTCATCTGAATACCACACAATAATATCAACAAATTTTTGTTTATGTTAGTATTCTTTCTACAACTATGAAAGAGTTCTGCACTTTCTCAGTCAGGACTTAAATGCTACACAAGATCCAGAGTGAGTTTCTTATATATCACATCACCTGAATACAGAAACATCCACTTACTTTCTTCCTAAATACGTATGAATTAATAGAAGCCACATTTGCAGCCTGTATTGTTATGAAGCATCTCAGTAAAGAAGTTAAAAACTGCAAAACTCTGTAAGACCCGTGACAGGACAAATCACCCATCTCATTGACTCTTCAATTCTCCAGTCTGAAAACTTAGCAGTTAAACCTTTATCCATACCTTCTTTCTGAAACCTTAACTCATTTTTTGTTAATCATTCACCAAGATTAAATTGCAAATCACTAATAGTTTTAAATGAAAATATTAACTTAGCAGATAATACTACGAGCAGATGGAAAATATAATTACAAGTAAAAATTCCCCCATACAGTGTCAGTATGGCTGTGAACTTATTACTAGTACTTCTTTCCTTTGTATGTTGTAGAACAGTATTAGTTAACACCATGCCCTAACAGCATACTGATCGCATGTGTACAGTAGCACTGATGTGAAATTAAATATAGTGGAGTCCTATTAACATTATTTCCACTGCAAAATCAGATACAGTAAGGAATATAATTAACACTATAGAAAAACAAAATCTCAGACTCTTCTGCATAATATTAATATGGATTTTGGAAATGCAAGAACTCTTAAAAGCAATCTGAAGAATTCCTCATAGTCTGACAGAAAAGCCAGGAAAAGCCACTTCTTAGAAATCTATTCAATTAAGGCAAGATAAATTACACTAACTGCTCAAAGAGATACTAAGTGGTTTTCCAGTACCACTATGTCTCCATCAAGATAGTCGTGAGTGAGAATCTTTCATTTCAAACTTTAGCTATGAAACAAGCTGCCTCTTCATAAAAACCAGCAGTGTAATTCTGGACCACCTGATGGCTGGATCCAAATGGGATGTAAAGTCCTAATGGTCCATTAATTCTCTAAATGTGTATGATAAATACTGCCTTGATGTTTGATATTACCATAGTGAGAAGGCATCAATACCTTTCACAAGTTGCTAACACTCTAAAACTTTAAGACTACACACACTGAGAATATTTCACAATAAAAGGTGGATGTAACAAGGACAACATCCACAGAGACACAGATTCCTTGAACTGTATGTGAAATACGGGAATACAAACCTCTACAAATTTGAAACAATACACTAAAAGAATAAGACTTGAAGGTTACTTTCATGTCTTTAAAAGTAGGCTGCAGTAACATTATCTGCACAGTTAGAGATGAGTTAAAAAAAATACAAGCAAGCATCTTCAGTGTCCAATGTCTGAATACTATATAACTAAGGAAAGAAATATATTCAACACATTAGGAACAGAAACCTTACCCTTCTGGAAACAAAACTTTCCTCAGCTGATGCTAATGACCTGCCACACATGGCCAGACCACTGGGGCACCCAGTTTTCCCCTTCCTAGCTCAATTTGTACATGATACAACATAACATAGTATTCTCTATTCTACTTTATGAAAAAAAAGAAGCAGAACCACACCTAAATGAAACATATGGCTTTTAACATGCTATCTCATGCTATTTCCATCTTTTTTGTTACATGCTAGAGGATATATTATTCAAACTTTACAAAAATTACAAAACCCAACAAAGAAGCACTTACTACACTTTTATAGGCTGTTGTCTTGGTTAATGTGACAGGGCAGCAAAAGTTGTGGCTTTTTGCATAGGGACAATAGTGTTTGTTCCCTTCTGCAAGTTTGAAGCACTTACAAGACCAATCAATAAGTATATACAAAAAAAAACCCCACCCAAACCATATATATATATATATGTATGTATGTATCTTTACGTATAATCTCCTGATATAAATTTCAATATATTACACTTTTGAATGCTGCTGACAGCACAAGGAATAAGAAACTCTATTTGAAATTCAGAGATCTTGTAAAACTATCTAAAGAATAAAAGAAGGCCATATCACCAAGTAAAAAGTTTTAGAATTAAACTCTCTGGCTTGAACAGAAAAATCCTCTTTAGGAAAGTAAATGGGTTTTCATTGTATCCTAGACAGGTTAAGACGAAAGGGACACTTACAGCCACTACTTTTAGGTCCAAACTCCCCTACATACTACTAGGAGGAAAGATAGTAAATATGTTTTCACACTCACACAGACAACATGCAAGAAATGGCAGACTTGATATTTAAATGAAGAAAGTATGATAAGCTTTAAGGTGGTGAAAAGCCCATAGAAATTCTAGTAGCATCTCTGCCTAGTACTAGTGAGCTACTGGAAATCAAGTAATAACAAGAAAAATCCACCCTGCAGGCTCCACTAGCAGACAATAATCCTCTACAAGAGAACTAAACTGAAAGGAAGCATGAGAGATGTGAATCCTGCTTCTGGTTCACAGCAAGTCCTACTTCTGCACCCCATCCAAACTCCAGGACACAGAGTATACCATGGCAAGTCTAATGATAGCACAACTTGCAGGTATTCAGTGACTGCTTGTGAAATTTTTTCTAGAACTATAAACAAGAACAACATACAAATTTGGAACTTTTCTTCCAGTCATCAGCGACAGTCAGTAACACTAGCAAGACTATCACAGCCTCCCCTTCTGAAGTTATCTTCAAATTGTTTAGAGCAGTGCAGAAAGCCTCCTGGTATAAAATATTGAATGTTATTCTTCACATTTCTATGGAGGCCTAGGAGTTATGAAATGTGAGAAATAAAAATGCAAACGGTGTCTATTTTCTCTATTAAGCCTCAGAAAATATTTTGAATTCTTAGAGGTTCATGACTGACCTATCACAACTGAAAACAACATAACAGCCCTGCAAGTACTGCAAATGGAAACCATTATTATACCTGAGATATTTAATATGAGTATAAACATTAGGTAAACAGTGGTTAGGTGGGTTTTTCTTTTTATAACTTAAAAAAATTGCTTGCTAGTGTTCAAAAAACCCAAACAACTCTTTCGTAACCTACAAGTTTAGTTTTTCCTTCCTGAAGGAATAAATGAAATACCAAAGACATCCACGAAGTATCACTTAAACTGTCAACCACATGCCCATGCACATGGTCAAACAGCTACAGAAACAATTTGTTCTTCCCTTATTTATTTCCCCCCGGTAAAAAACAAACAAACAAAATCAAGGAGTTCAACTAACAATATTATTAGTTGTTCTTGCAGGACCAGTGAGTTTTATTTCTATGAGAGATCATAACTGCTCTACATGAAAAGTATTGCCCAGCATAATAATTTTGAAAACACAACTTGCAATTCTAAATTGAAACCTATTTCAGATAATAGTAGGGTCAAGTGGGAGATGCAAGAAATGCTACAGCATAATTTTTGTGTTCTACAAAAAAAGCCCTCAAATAATTACAGGAAAGTAACTCTCATGACTGTGGTTACTACAAAACTACTAGGAAATGAATGTATATGCTGTTTATTAGTTTGACAAATTAAACAAAGAGTCACATGTGTGCAATAAAACATCTTGGGCAGCTGTAGAGATGCTATTGCAGATATCTTGATACAAATGTAATTTGGGCTAAGTCAGGTCATCGATGGATGCGACACTCCCACTCCCAGGACAGCATCCAAACTTGTCAGCAGCAAAAGAACATCTTAAAACTTGGTCTAGATATAAAAGAGCATTTTAAAACTTAGTCTAGATATAGCGCTTATTTTTAAAAAGAGGAGCCAGTCAAGAAGGGAGGAACCTTGAAAATAAGAATGAGTAAAATGTGTACCTCTCCCATTTTCCCTCCTCTCTCTCAAACAACACTGAAATCTACCTCCACTATCAGGGCCAAGCAAACTCAGACCGTTTGGGCAGTCAACACAAACAGCATTTAAGATATGATTATTTAGACTACGCATCCTGGGAAGCAAGGAGTAGGTGAGCATTTCTACCACACCGTAAACAAGTTAAAAGAACTTCTGCAGACACAGGAAGGAGAAAAACCACAAATTGCCTTGAAAAGCTTTAAATGCCAAAGCATCATTTTGGTAGTAGGAACAAGCTGAAGTAACTCAGAGATATTTTACTCTGTTTCAGTAGTTTCTCTAAAGCAGCCTTCAACCCAAATTATCTCTGACAGACTTTCTGAAGGCTGCTGTCCCCAAAACCGAACAGAGGTTTCACTCGCACCATCCGGAGCTGTGTTCTCACCCGGGCAGCCCCGAAACGCTGTGCCGGTGAGAGTGCCCTGCTGCCACGGACAGCCCCAGCCCCGAGCTGCTCCCACGGCACGGAACACCTCCGGCAGCTGCGGACCGAGGATGTCCCACCCGAGTTAAAATAATCGACAGGAGAACGATGTGCTCCCGAGTGCCCGGGCACACGTAGTGCCCCCCCATGTAAGTCAACAGGACAAAGACAACCCACCAGAACCATACCTGCGGAGTGGGAAACAACCCATCAGCGACCACAAAAAAAAAGCTCAAATTTAGATTGTTAAACAGAGAACCGATGACAGCCACCAACTCACTGAGCACTGCCCGGAGAGACACAGAGTTATGTCTGCTCCCCGGGCCCAGGAGCCTGTTACCGACCGCCCCGCACGGCACGGGGGAAGCGCTGCCCTGCCCGCCCCGGGGTGTCCCCTCACGGCGGGGGAGAGCACAAAGAACTCCCGCAGCGCCCGGACCGCGGCGGAGAGGTGACCCGGCCCCGGGAGAGGCCTGTGCCCGCAGGCCGGCCCCGCCTGCACCCCCGGGCGCCGGACACAGACCGAGTCACACCCCGAGCCCCTCACCGCCACCACGGCAACCTCCGCCCGACCCTGCGCCCCGCCCGGCCCCGCCGCTGGCAGCGGCGCTCTCCGGTGCCGCCCCCTCCCCACGGCCACCTCCGGACCCTGCTCCCCATCCCCTCTCCCCTCCAGCTCCCTCCGCTCCTCTCCCGCCGCCCCCCGGGACTCCCGCTCCCCCCGGCCCCGCTGTCCGCCTCCCCGCCCCCCCCGCGGCCCGGCCCCGCACACCTCCGGGAGGGCATCCCCCGCCGCCGGCCCGGGCCTCCCCGCCCCTCACCACCCCGGGCCCGCACGGGCTCACTGCCCACCCCTGGACCCCGCCGTCCCCTCCCCACTCACAGGGTCCTGGGCTGCCCGTCGTCTTCCATAATGGTGGGCGAGCGCGGCTCTCAGCGGCACCCGCGGGCAGCGCCGGAGGGGTGCTCCGCCGCGCAGGGAGGCGAAGGGAAGGTGAGGGTGAGGGCCCCGGCTCCCCCCGCTCCGTCTCGCCCCCTCGCCAGGTCCCGACACCACAGCCCGAACGGGAGAGGGAAGAAGCACCACAAAATGGCCGCCGCCACCAGACACTCAGGAAGCCGGGCTCTGCGCAGCCGCGCCCCGCCGGCCCGCTCCCTCTCGGACCGGATTCTCCTTCCCGGTCCCCGCCGCCGCGCCGCGGAGCGCGCTGGGGATCGTAGGCACTGCGGGCCGGAGCGCGGCGGGACGGCGAGCGGCGCCCACCCGCCTTCTGGGCGCTGTAGTCCCTCGGCCGCGCTCGGCCCCGCGGGGAGCGAGGCCGGGAACAAACTACAACTCCCAGCATGCCCGGCGGGAGCGGGCAGCGGGAGCGAGCCCGGCCGGCACCGATTGGCCGCTCGCAGCCCGGGAAGATTCGCCTGTCCCGGCCGCAGCCTCCGCCCGGGGTGCCGGCCCTCGGGGGCGGCCTGGGGACAGCCCGAGTGGGACTGCCGGGCAGTGAGGGGACCGGCGTGTGCATAAATGAGGAATAAAGCGACGGGATGTTCCTCAGGGGCTCACCCTGTCAGTACCTCCGGTACTGCCCTGTGCTCCCCGAGGCGAGCTGGTTTGTACTGGGCTACGCTGCTGCGCGTTGCACTCACAGCAAAGGTGGTGATTTCACACACGGTACCAAAAACACAGCCCGGCAGCCCCAGACACCGCAGGGCGTGAGTACAGCGGCGGGGGTAAAGGTTGCGATTGTCACGACATGTGCGGTGCTCAGGGGGCTCACCCCGAGCAGAGACTGGCTGCACACACACCACAGGGAGGTGTTCTGTAGGGCACTGGTGTTTGGGGCCCTGAACCAGCCTCTGCTGCAGGCACAGAAGAAAGCGCTGTTAATTAGCGCTCAGAACCCCAAACAGAGTCGGTATCACAAAGAACTCGGTGCTAGTGGCCAGTGGGACAAACGACAATGGAGCGGTGACGGTGTCTCAGAGGAGTTCCAAAGGAAGAAGCCTCGTTCATTAATCATCCTTCGTCAGTAATTTAGCAGAGGCATGGAGCAATGGTCTCTGGAAACCCTTCTGGACGTGCTCTCCTCTACATCAAGGCACTAACACCGTTCAAGTGTTCGCGTTGCAAAACAAGGTTTAACAGAAGACTTTTTGTGGCAACTTCTCTTTAAGTAGTGAGAAGTGAAGGAGTTGTCAATGAGGAAAGGGACCAGAATAGCTGAATCCTCACACACAGTTACCACAGAACAATCACAGTGCTCTTACTCTGGAAGAAATTCAATTTGTATACATATTGAATATTCAAGTACTCTTAAATAGTCTCCCTCTTCCAAAATAGTAACATCATGAAGAAAACTGCCTATATACTTATCAAACTAGATATTTTCATGCCTGCTGCTCACACAGTAATGTTTTCCTATCTGTAACTTAAACACACAAGACTGTTGCCAGGCATATATTTCTGGAAGAAGCTATTCTAGCTTCAAATTACAGATATAGGTGGGTTAAGTAACTTTTTAAAATGTGCTAAAAACACAGAAGGTCGGATACATAAGGAATTACTGGAATACTCTAATCATGGGGTTTGAATAGCCAAAGATCTGCATATAAAGAATCTGCATATCCAGCAGGGATCAGACACTTTTTTTGTCAGATACTGCCACTGGCAACAGCAGTGGAAGGAGAAATGAACAACAGGGAGAGAGATGGTGGGTAGCGGTGTGGAGGCAAACAGCAGCTGCATATCACTTTGAAGTGCCCTGCACAGTGCCCAAGTCTGAGACCTGATATAAGACATATTTCTATAGCATGGACAAAACTGCCTCCTGATGCAAACCATCTGTGTGGCACTCGGGACTGCCTGCACAGGGAGCTGCAAATGAACTGACTGCACAGCAGCAGCCTGCACTGCTCAGTAGGTCCTGTGACATCTGCTACTGGACCTGGGTGATCCATACCTGAAGCCTTGGTGCAACATAGGCAGGCTAGCAATGCCTCCTGGTAATGTCTGTGGGCTAAAAAAGTGAATGAAACAACAGTTACATCAGAAGATACATGTCTGGATATATAGATTTTATTTTTATATATATCTCTCCAGATGAATAAGTGACATGATTTATTTCATGTGTTTGGTTATTTGGGTTACAGGCAGTAAATCCCAGGCATTCTCTGAGTGTTAGGATAGTTTGCAGTGCTTATAGCTACAAGAGATGATGCAGCATGACAGATGAAATAGCCATGACATTAAGGTACCCATTACTAACTAGTATCAATAATGTGCATCACTGTCATAGGTGCAAAGTCCCTGACAGTGCAAATATTTTTGTTGAATGCAGCAATGAAAATATATATTTTCTTTAAATACAGGAAAAATTATTTCCTGACTTCAAGCTTCCCAGATTGTATTAATCAAAACTTACAGCACTGGTGCTTCTATTTTATTTTGTTAGTCATTTCAGAGTGTAGGAGCAGTGTGAAGAGCTGATAATGGAGATAATTTGTGCCATATGTCTCAAAAATGAATGACTACAAAAAAATGCTTGAGACGTTTCTTAAACCACATCATGCTTTTCCATCCACGAAACCAAAGAGGCCTTTGGTTCCTTACCTTCCAACCCAGCACTGGTTCATTACATCAGGCCAGGGTGTCACAAAAAACCTTCACCAAAGCTGAGGACAAGGGCAAGGAAACACCTGGACAATTTACTAGAAAATGGAACACCAGTACACAAAAATTGTCTTCTTGACATGAGTTTAAAAAGCACCTAAGGTTCATTTCTGCTTCAGAGATATGTAAGGTCCCTGCAACTTGTAGACAAAAAAGTGCGTGTAAATTTAATTACATCAACATCCATCCATGAAGCACTTTATAAAACAACTACACACTGACTTAGAAGCCTTCTCAAAGTATGTATTGAAAGCAGTTTTTCTACTAGGTCTGAAGACTGACAGATTTGCAGTATTCAAAGTTTGGAGAGCACTGATCTCAGGAGAACTTCTCTGGAACCATCACTCTGCAATTATGTTTTCCCATTAACAAGTAACTTTTTGAGATTTGTTAATTAGCATGTCTTAATCTCTGTGCACCTTGATGCCTTTACCTCTAATTTGCTTAACAGAATTTCATTTAGTGTTATGGAAAGACAACAATCCATTAAGTACAATGGTCCATTTTATGTCTGCAGATAATTTTATCAACCAAAGCAGCAATCTCCTTTAAAAATGCCATATGGACTATTAACTAGGCCTATGTTCCATATGACAATTTTTTAGGCACTGAAGCCTTTTTGTTAATTTATTTAGAGCTGGTTACATGAGTCATCTTTTTTCTTTCTTTCTTGAAGTTTGACACAATATTTATGTTTAATTCATGTTCTGGAATTTCCTTACTATTCCAGAATTTATTATGAGTATTAGCAGGATGAGAAACTTCAGCCCATTCCTTGAAGATCCTTGGGCACAAACTGGGTTGACTGATTTTAAAATGTTTCTAATTGATATCCTGCTTTTCCAAAAGATTGCAAATAATAAATTTGTCAGTTGCTCATAACCAGAGCTCTCCATTTATTGAAACCTATTGTTCTACTTCAACATCAGTGTCAGTGTCTACTGCAGACACTAGATCCCACTCATCAGATTATTTTTGCTTAAGTGAGAAGTTTTGACAGTCTTTATGAAGCTTTCCTTAATAAAAAGCAAAAGAGAAATGACTATAATTAAATTTGTATTGCAAATGGAAAACAGGAACTTAAGTATATAGTGAAATGTCATGTCTCCCGTCTGACAAACCTGTGATATTTTCAATTAAGGTACAGCAATTCCCATCTGAAACTGCCAGCAAAGTCTCTCACATGCTCCAGGTCAGCAGTCCTCTGTTTCAACACACCTATGAGTGACAAAGACAGGAAGCATTAGGCATGAAATAAAGAAGTAATCAAATGACAACGGAGTTAAATGAGAAATTAAGACAACATGTATAATCTGTGATCACCCAGTTATCTCTGTTTTCCAGCACCACTCTGCTTATTCCAGGGGATAGCTGATGGTACAACAACATGCCCTGCAAACAGTTTTCGCCAACTATAGCCCAGCAAAGGAATTGTTTTGGACTAGCCTCTTCATTTATCTTTTTGTCAGAGCAGCTTATCTAACAGAACTTGTTAGCTGGCATACCTTATTCTTAATTACTTACAGCAAGCCTAAAAGCTGTACTGTGGCAGTGAAATTTTGCAGAGATGGTTTGCTAACTTGTCTTCACCTCAGCTCTAAAACCAAAACACTTCAAAAAACTCCAACTTATTCTTCAGAACCTGCATTTTACAGATTTATGGAGGAAATCAACAAAGGTTCAAGTTCTCAATCATTACCTTAGACCTGATATTACCTGGAAGGTAGCACAAGCTACTCTAGGAGGGCACATGCAGGAGAGCTGGGTCAGAGCCCTGCTGAGAGGGGGGAAGGAAACAAGACTCAATACAATCTTTTCTTGCTTTCCACCATCCTCACTTCAAGAGCAAAAGGGTTAGTCTGGCTATCCAACCTTTCTAAAATATAATTACTTTAATTTGTGTTCCTTTAGAGATCAAATTATCTTTCCAAAGAACATCAGGTGCAGTGAGACTTAAAATAACTCTTCAAATATGGAAGCTCTCTGATGTGTCATAGAAACACCTGGGGCAAAATTTGGAAGTCTCCTCATGACTGTTACCCAGCCCTTGGTCAGACTAGTCAGCCTTGTGTGAGCTAACTGGGATTTAGCACAGAATTATAGAGTTGTTTTGCTAATTACTAGGCCTAGCACAAAGGACACAGCCAGCAGTAGAAAAACCAGTAACCAGATTCTACTGTACACAAAAAGGTCAGTACATGGGTGATCACTGGGGGTACAAACAAGTCAATCAGATCACACATAACAGACATCAGCCCCAGTGACCCCAAGAATGATACAACACAGCCAACAATCGGTGGAACAAACAAAGCAACAAAGTCTCCCATAGCAGAGATGGGAGACAGCCAAGCCAATAGGCTGATCATATAGGATAGAGGTAGCCACATATTGTTCTCACAGAGCCCACATTCACAAGCACCAAACCTGACTGGGGCCCAGTTGCAGGGAGAGTCAGGAGGTCCTTCCCCAACAAGGAAACTCTGCAAAGTGCAGCCACCTCACAGACAGACACTCCTCCCTTCCTGCAAGTGGTCCCAGCTTTTATGCCCAAAGCAGGACACCTGGCACTCATTTACCCAATGCAGGGCACCTGGGGCTTGTTTACCCAAGGGCTTTCCTTACAAGGCTGGCCACACCTTGGAGGAAAGCCAAATGGCAAACTCATCCCCTCCTTTTAAAGGACCATGGGGACCACTCATATGTCAGCCTTAATTCAGGGCTTGGGGTTCAGACCCCAGCACTTCAGGAGTGCAACCAAGAAAGGAGTCTGAACTTAAATCATGTCCCAAGAACATGTGATCCACTCCTGACCTTGTTGCTTGGGGTTTTTAAAATTTATTTCTCCCCCCCAAAGCCTAATGTTTCATCTAAATGAAATGTATTTATGTTTTATCTGACTTAGCTTAAAGGCTGACATTTCCAAGGAGACAGGGCTAATAGTCTGAGCTATTTGAATTGTGCAGCTGCTAAGCAGACACACAGACATACCCAAGCCTCTTTTCGCATGGCAGACAGGTAGGAGATCAGAGCTAGGTCCAGATGGGAGCTGAGCAATGCAAGCTCAATTAACAGTAATGCATAAGTAAACAGAAAAGGAATAGTCAAATGATTTAAAATTTCAAAACTGAGAAAACACAAAGGAGGCTCGATTTGCTGCATTGAAATGCTCTTTTATTTTAGCTGCACTGAAATATTCTTTTATTTTAACATCAATTACCTTTTTCTAAAAGGAAGAAATCTTACCTACAGGTCAAAACTAGAAGAGTCGGTTCTGTTTTCCCATGTAGCTCATTGACCCCATCAATTCTTCTCAAACATCAGGTTGTAATGACAGACAGCACCATGAACTCTAAGTAAGAAAAAGCAAATTACATTTCAGCTTTATGTTTCAGTTAAACGTTCCACACCCCACACCCCCCTCAATTATCTTACAGTTTGAGCAGGAGGCTGTGAGAAAGCCAAAGATATCTTCATCAATTGTTCCCACATAATTCCTCCGAGCTGAAAGGGTTTCTCACGTGGAAGTATAACTTAATCAGGAAGCATCTAGGGCCTTTACGCATCAAAAGGTCATTCCACCAAAAATAAACATAAAGATGCTGCCAGCTTAATGAAAGTTTACTTCAAATGCCATCCAGAATTTGTCATCTATTTGTCAACTCTTAGTTTGCAACAAGAAAACACACGTGTATCCTAAAATAAAATAAACCCTTCTGTTATGCCACACTGTTCCTGTTTGATCATAGTCTAAACTCTGAAAAAACATTGGATGTGATCCCACAGGGCTAACGGGAGCAAAATGTGATCTGACAAAATCAGTGAGCTAAACACACAAATAGACTGATGCGGTTTTGCTTTCCTGAAGCTGACAAAAAGACACTTTCAAGACCGTATCGCTGTCTTAACTGGAGTTTCTTTCAAATGCTGAGATGTTCACAGCATCTTCGTGTCCGTTGTTAAACTGAGCAAAAATAATCCGAGAGAATATGATTCCCTGGACATCTTAACAGAAGACATCTGCTTGATGTGCAGTGAATGGAAGATGGACCAGATCCCAATGTCCCTTTTGTTCATCTGCAGCTCTGGTAACAAAAGGAGCCAATTCCAATATTCTTTTTTACTCAGAACTTCAATGAACATGAAGTTACAGGACTTAAGTTTCCACGAAATCTTGCCAGATGTACTGACAAAACAAACTATAATACACATAGCTGCTGTAACTTCAATTTGTTGAAAATTTCCCACCACCTGGACTACATAATGATTTTCTTAAATCTGCTTATCACAATTACCCCAAGCTTTGATTCTTGCAGTTCAAGAGTTTATTGTACCAAAAAACCTCATGATGCAAAACTATATAAGATGTACCTTTACCTGCCTGTTCAGAACCAAAAGAGATGTTATTCCAAACCGCTGAAATAAGACTTAGTTTTTTTAAAAATGTTTTTGGGTCCATGACGTGTATTTCACAATCACTCAACATTTTTGTTTGATTATGACAAATGATGATGAACAAGAATATTGTACTAGGTTCCTGTGTCTCCTTTACACTCTCATTGATTGTGCAGTTACAATATAATTCCCTGTCACATGAATACACCGTGCTATGAATGTACAACCTTGCATCAAAAACTCTTACAAAAAATTTGTTTCTAAGACTTTAGTGCTGGAACAGGCAAAAAAAGGAACTGTGTGCAAAGACAAGTGGGTATTATAAAAGCAGGATAGGGATTCTGTGCAAAATTCATCTGGATATTGTTTGACTAGTGAGCATGTAAACCTGCAACCTGATATTCTCTTAATGCATTTTCTTTTGGGGAATCTTCTAATTGCTTTCATGTTAGAGAAGAAAGAAAACTACGTAAGCTATATTTGTCTAGATGCTACTAGATCTTAGTGTGTCCCACACTGTGTATTGAGTACAAGGGAACGTGGGCCCTATAAGAGCCCAGCATCATAAAGGGCTCAGTCATGCAGGAGTCAATCTTTTAAACTGTTTATTACTCAACTGAGTCTTGCTGCCTGCTTGGTATTACTGTGAACTGTGTGTGCTCAGTTCCCCCTCTTGTAAGTTCTTCCTGGATGTTCAGACTTGGCATTGCTCCCACTGAAGATGCGCAGCTAAAAAGCATGGTGAAATATGCAGAGCTTCAGTCTCAGAACTTGGTTCTGCTCCTGTTGAATAAAGCAGCGGAGGATAAAGGCTCCATACAAAATTTTCAAAGCAAAAATTTGTATCTAATTCGGGATGGACTTCAGGAAATACAGATATGCAGCTAGCTTTTGCATTATTTCCATGTTTTGACGTCTTAACAAGAAACTCACTGAAAACATACGCATGGAGCAGACCCACCTTCTCACAAGAGGTAACCTTTATAACACCATTAACATTAAAAACATGACTGTGCTTGAGTTTATCATTTCTGGTCTCTCTTCTTCTCCCAAGCTCCTGGTAACACCTCCACTAAACAAAAAAACCACATTGTGTGGCAGGGCTATGCCCATGCTGATAGCCAGCAACCAGCCGTTGAGCAGCTGGCTTCTACTCGTCTGTCCTTCACAGGAGATGCTCCTATGAGTTTCTCTCCTCTGCCCAGCTGTTGATTTCTATGGAGTGTATTGGGAAGCAATTACTTTTGAAATGTTCTTCTTGCTCAAATTTCTGTGAAAGTGGCAGCAGGATTGTATAAACACCTGGTCGTTGGGACCAGGCTAAAAATGAAAAAGAAGCTATTTAAAAGGGTCTAAGGAATTAAAAAAAAAAAAAAGTTTTCTCATCAGAACCTGCTGACTCCTTGAAACCAGTTTGCACAAAGAGAAAAGACAGAAAAAGCATATGCAATGATCTCGTGGTACAGAGCTCAACTGGGCTGTAAGAAATAAAGATTAAAGTCTCTGATCTGGGTAAGAGCCAAGAGACTTGAACCACATTCCTGTGACTGCCCTAAGCATGGGATCGTCCCAGGATGATATTCTAATTTTTCTACACAAAGACAAAAAAAAGTAAATATTTCCTTCTCAGTGCAGATCACTGACAATTAAGAAATCTCAAAATGTTTTCTGGGATGGAAGCAGAGACCAGGGCAGCTGCCTTGTTCTCTGGCTTGCTCACCTTGCCAAGGCAGACTATTTTGGCAACTCAGGATTTGCTGAAGACTGGAACTGATCTGCTCCAGCTGACTGCCAGGCCACATTCCTAGCACCAGGGAATAAAAGAAGGGCTGTGCTGTCCTAAAGCTTAGCAGGGATCCTTCCACGCCAGCATAACCCTCTGGAAATCAGATCCACTGCTTTTGCTCTGCACCGCTTGTATTATTTTTTTAATGGAGGTGATATTTAAACTACTAAAGAATACAGAATAGAGGATGTTCAGCCAAGAACACAATAAAATAAAACAGGAGAATTTAGAAAGATATGAGAAAATTTGCAATATGCACTTAGAAACAAAAATCTAGTTTTACAGTACCCTTGACTATTTATAAATATAAACACTGGGAAAGGAAATCAGCCCTGTTCTGGTTAAAATGAGCTAAAGATTGGAAACAACTACAGACCAGATTTTAGGGGGGGAAAAGATTGCTATCACCACTTACAATAACAGCAGTTCTGCAAACTAAGATAAGCATCATCTAATCTTCTGTTTCAGAAAATTGATTAAGTTTGGAAAGAATTATTCCCCTACTGCTGCAATGAAAAACAGGTTTTATGCATTATCCAGGTTTCAGTCTTCCTCTGAAACACTGGCGATGAAGTTCTGACTCAGGCAGTTGAGCAGGAGTCCCAGGTTTTGTACCTCTCTGCTTTATCAGACATTACTGGTCCTCGAGCAGGGATGGCAGAAGATATCTGTGATCAAGTGCTACAGATTACAGTCCTCTGTTCTAATTTAAGAAGGAAATTAGTGACAGTTCAGATTAATCTGCAGGTTGTGGACTGCAGTGCGGCGGAGCTGCTTCATTCTGTGTCCCTGTTGCAGGGGTAGGATGCTGCAGGAGACAAAGCTGATAGGTATAAGCAGAAACCACTGAGCCATCCCATCCAAATTCACATGTGAACATGAGTCAGAGCCACTTAGAGAGAAGGGATGTTTACCCAACTCCATTAGCAAGGAAATTAGAGGAAAATAATTACAAAGAGTAGGATTCACTCCTCTGATCAGGAGAATTTTATAAATGCCTCCTCTGACTGTTGTTTTGTTTTTTTCAGGAGTATGCAGACTAAGATTTTCTGCTTAGATTTCCTTATAGCTAAAGACTCCATTAAAATTCACCATAGCAAATCTCACTTTTTCATGAGTATACCTGTAAGCATGGTTTTGTATATAATTCCACCTTCTGAAGGTTATTGGGCAAGTGAAGATTTGTCCTGACTTCTTGGCTAGTTCTAAGCTCAGCTCAGAACTAATGTCCTCCATTAAAACAACGTGCATGTCCTGTGCCACCCAGGAGCTGTAGTTTTGCCTGCTCACTTGTTTGCAGCATTCAGTAGATGTGTAAATGTCTACATAGATCAGATAGCTGATGCAATCAGTAATGCTCTCCAGGAACTCTCCACCTCACATCTGCCATTCTGCCGACACAACTGTCGAACCCCCGAATGATGGATTTCTTATGTCGTGTGGCTTTGGTGGAGTGAGAGCTCAGCTGGAAGCAGCTCCCAGGAGAAAGGGGAGGAGGCACTAAAGCTTCTTCCAACTCTTCTCAATTGCTCTTATCACTGAGCCAGCCTTAAGCAGCCAACTACCCTCCTAGAAGTAGGGGGGTCACATTCCTGGCGTGGACCCAAAGAGCTCTTTGTATGGCTAGGAAATGCTAGCACTCCTGAAGCTGAATTCCCAGGCAGACACTGCTCCAAGAAGGAGATCCAGAAGGAGCAGAGACTGAGGGACAGGCATTTGTTTCTCTTTCTTTCTTAGTCTGCTACCTCCTTTGAGACTCCAGTGTGCCAGAGAAAGAGACAGAGATGCTATCAGCTATGCACCTGCTTCTTCAGTTCAAGGGAATAAACATATTTTGAAGGAGTGAGTAGGGACAGAGCACCAATATCATTAAATCAGTTGCAGTACCCACAGAAAACGGAGAAAAACTTCTGCCTCCACATGTGCCATATTCTACTACTGCTCATAAAAGGATCAATTTACTTATGAAAAACAGTTTTCCCTTTTCAGTTGTTTTTCCCTGCCTCTGTACCGTGCCTGCTACTGGGCACACTCAGCTCTGGAAATAGGGTTTTTTGGGGGGCTGAGATTTGCTAGTAAACCTTGACAAAGTAACTCGGATGTCCCAATGTACGTTTGGGTCACTGCAGCCTTCCGTACAGAAGAGCAGTTTATCCACTAGGTGGAAGCCTGCAAATGCTAATGGATGATGACCACTGCAGCAATTAATGAGTTCTCAGCTGGCTGAGATTGACTCTAATTCATTCTGATTTCTAACAAAGTAAGGCAACGTTATCCTGCTCCCTGGGGAGACCCAGACACCTCTGACACCAAAGAGCTGTCGCCTTAGGCTTCTGTCCAACAGACTCAGGAAGAACAGGGAATGGTCAACCAACAATGTCTATTTTGTAATATTAATTTAGTTTACAGATAATCATAAAGTATTAGGAAAATGAGGAGCTCCAAAAATCCAAGCTGTCTTCTGCTGCCTACGTTCTGGATTGAATTTTGCTTTCTCTGCATACAGATCACAGAAATTAAAGCTGTTTTCCTGTGTTCACAGCCATATTTGCTTCCTGATTTAAGGCAGGTTACATTCCAGGTGGAAATAGAAAGGCAAAATTAAAAAAAAAATAATAAATTTTATACTGGAATTAGCTTCTGGAGTATTTTTCAGGTTCAAAAAACCTGAAATTTGGAAATCTGAGAATGTGCTTTGTGAACACCCAGATTCAGTGTAGTTTCACTATGATTGCAACAAGTATGTTTTAAAAGTTTTTCCCCATTTAGACAGTACACTTAGCCCTCTATTTTCTCATTAGTTTTGCATTTTCTATTAAAGTTCACAGGAACTATATTTATCTATCGAATAGTTTGCATTTTATTACTATAACTCCAACAAGCAGATGACATGATCAAGCTATATGAACCATACAATGTCTGCACCAGTACTGCAGTCAGCATGAGGTCAGACCATTAGTAGATGGACATCTATCTACTTCATTGGCAGCTACACTAAACTCTGTACCAAACAAACACTGAAAATCAAGTCAAAGGTGGTCTGTAGCGTAAGTGGCAGATTAGTATGAGATTATCAATCACTTTGCATCCTTAATTTTCTGAAATACAGGGCCCAATTGTATCAGTGCCTCTCTTTTTGTGCTGTTGATACAAAGAAGTCCAGAATTCTGAACAAACTGTGAAGGCAAACATCTCCACTTCTCTGGTTGCAGTTAGCAGAGAATTCATAGCTGGGACCTTTTTGCTTTTTGCTGAAAAGGTTTCTAACCTGGAGCAGGATATTCAAAATGCAGCCAGTGAAGTTCTGGGCTATTCAGTATTGATACTCTGGATTCGGATGAAACACCAGGCGATGGACATGCTGCTGGTAGATTCATCATGCCTCTCAAATCTGAAGACTGAGAAACTCTGTGTTTGCTGCATTTATTATCAGAGCTTTCATCTGACTCAATCTTAAATGCATCCAGCAGAGAACTTGGCCTGATGCCTGCTTAGAGATACAGCACTAGACATGTGCCATATGCATCACTTACCCACTGGTTCATCAGTAACAGCTTTCTACAATACCTGATCTAGAACAAACATTTCAACTCACAGTACCAATTAAGAGTGCCTTCTCTAATAATTTTCTAGCTGGTTTACCCAGAATCAGCCCGTTTGCAAGACAAAGAAACACGTGAAGACCCTGTAGAGTTTATTAACTCTGTATAACTACAGTTACATGGTTTCTAGTTGTACTGGAACACCCTGGTGCAAATGCTCAGGCCGGCACTCCTGGGTGTACAAAGCACGGTGCAGAAAGGCATCTGGAGAAGTCAGGAGTGCTGTGTGAAGAAGACAAGAAATAGCAAATGCTTCTTGATTATTTTCCTTTCTGAAATGGAATACATAGATCTTGAGCGTGGAGTCTCATCCGAGATTAGCCAGACACTGCAGAGACTTATCTTAATAACAAATTTTCCTGAACCCAAGATTTTTGCTTGGCAGTATTCCTTACGTGAACATTTCCATAAATCATTTTGGTTTGAAATATAGCTAATGACAACATAAACTAGAAGCCATATTACCTCAGGGTTGCAGTTATGGCCCAGCACTGTAAAAGAGAACAAAAGTGAATCCCTGTCCTGCTATCCTGTATAACCTACCTAGAGCTGAGAGCCCTTTCACCTTCACAAGAAACCAGGCGAAACCTATCTGTCAAGGAAGACAATTTAATTAACAGAAAAAGCATGAGGTCTAGCCAACTCAATTCAATCACTAAAATGCTTTTCCTTCTCAGCCCAGACTGCTTTCTTTCCAGCTGGATGCTTGTCCAGCCATGGGTTTCTTTCCTGCAGCAGCAAAGTGGATCCTGAGCTATTAGCCTGTGCTAATGGGGGAATATATTTCTGTGAAATATAATCTCCTCCATTTCTCAGCAGGGCGTGCCCTCACGAAAATATCTAACTTAAGACTGTTAGATACCCCTTTGAATTTTCCTCTTAGTATTTTTTCACCTACTTGCTGATCTTACTCATTGCCTCTGCTGAGTATATGGTTAGCTGTCAGCCGCCGCAGAACAAAGAAACCCCATTCTTCACATCTCTGTTTACACTCTCTCAGCTACAAACCCAATCTGTATCCCTTCCTCAACTTACAACAGCAGTAATTTTCCTGCAAGACCTTTTAACATCTGTGTCCCCTGTGTCTGAATCAGCTGCTTTTGTTCATTTGGCAAAGATTCTGGCATATGCTCCAGAGAACATATGGTCCAAACACGCCTTTCTGTTACAAGACACAGAGTGAAATTCCTCTGCAGATCTCTACAGATTGGAAGCAGAATAAATCTCTGATATTATGTCTTTTGAGACAACTGCTGACATTAGTTGAGGCTGAGCAGAGGTCTCATGTCACGGAGAGAGATGAAAGGTAGCAGAGGTAGGAGGTATGTCCAGGGATAGGCACCACAATCCAGGACTGGTTGTGGGGTGCAGAAGGGGTGTGACTTATTGCTGTAGGAAACAAGCCAGTGAGCAATGGTGATGATTTTACAGGTAGCTGAAAGTACTAGCCAAAATAATCCATTTACAATATTTGAGTCAAGGGCACACCACAAGGAGGGCAGAAAAGGGGGTCGGTGATGGACCACAGCGTGGTTCTGAAGGTGAGGGATGTGCAGGGTGGAAGAGCTGCAGGAATGAAGGAGAAAGTCTGAGCAATTATTAAGTTTGTCAGCGTGATAAACAAAACCCACTCTGTCAAAAGATGAATGACTGTCGGTGTCAAGCGGTACAGAGACATCTTTGATCCTGCCCCAAGTGGGAGGAGATCCTGACGGTCCCCAGGGGTGTGACCAGGCAGGTTTTTCAGAAGTAAGAGATACTTTGGCAAAGAGCATCTCTCTCCGAGGACTGCACGCCTTTCATTCCTTGAAGCAAGCAGCTTTGCAGCAGGTAACTCTGCACTATCAACAAGCATCTGTGGCTGTACGTGTGACTGTCAGATGACCACGAGTGGTGTAGTGGTGAAGTACAGTTACCTCAAACTAAACACGCTGCGTGCAGGACAGCACCCATGCAGGAGGAGATGATTTTAAAGCTCACCGATGCGTTCTTTGCCTTTAGACACAGATTTGCGAAGAGCTGAGAAAGCTGAAACCGGCTGAATCTGAAGAACTATGCCTGCCCACACCTTTATTTGGGAAGAAACATCATTTTTGTTATTTGTCCATTATCACGTGGAATTGTCAGACATGGGGCAAGGAGTTTTCGGGAGGAGCTCTGGGCTTGTGCTGTGAACACGGGGCAGCAGGAAGGAGTTCGTGGGCGGTCGTGCCCCTGCCGAAGGACACGGTGAAGCGTGTGGGAGGGCTGGCGTCCTCCCAGGACAGCGCTTGCCCCGCGGGCAGGCTGGGAGGTGCCAGCAGGCACCGGCCAGAGCAGCACAGCAGCTCCGCCTCGTTCGCTGCCTTCCCCACGCGTGTCCCCAGAGCCTGCGCCAAGCGCTGCCCCGGGCAGGGCGGACACCCGTGCCGCTCCGCGCCGGGGCTGGGGCCGGGCTGCAGCCGCACAGCCCGCCCGCGGGGAGCCGCCTCCGGTAACCCCCGGCTCGGCCGAGCCGTGCTGGAGACAACCAGAAGTTTCCAGCCGGACACCTCCTCCGCCTGCTCCGCGTCCCTCCCCCTGTCCCTCGTCCCTCCTCCTCCCGCGCCCCACGCCACCGCTTCCAGACACTTCCAGCCCCTCGCCTCCGCCCCCCCCGCCCCACGGCGGATAAAGCCGCCGGTCCGGCGCCCCCGCCCGGCACTGAGCACCCGGAACGGCTCGGATCGGTACGGCACGGCCATGAGCGCCGCCGCGCAGTCCCCGCCGCCGCCGCAGATGGAGGGCAGCGCCGAGCCGCTGCCCCCCGGCTGGGAGATCAAGATCGACCCGCAGACGGGCTGGCCCTTCTTCGTGGATCACAACAACCGCACCACCACCTGGAGCGACCCGCGGCTGCGGGCGGCGGCGGCGCAGGTACGGCGGGGGCACCCCGCACCCCTCCGGTGGCCGTGTCCCCGCGGGGGGACACACGGGACAGGGCGCTCCCCCCCCCCCCCCAGCGCATGGCAATGCCGTGAGGGCAGGAGCTGCCTTTTGTCTCTGACGCACTGCAGTCCCTTTTTTGTGCATTAAATCATTTGATACCTCGGCCCTGTAATGTTTATTTAAAGTTGGGTGAGTCCGAACCTTGATTTATTTTTCAGCTGTGGAGGGCCCAGACAGTGAGTGCCCTGAAAAAATTAGAAACCAGCCTGGACTTTTACTTGTCAAGTTTTGTTTTCCTTCTTTTTTTTTTTTTTTTTTCTTTTTCCTTTTCTTTTTTTTTTTCTTTTTTTTCTTCCTTTTTTTTTTTTTTTTTTTTTTCCTTTTTCTTTTTTGCCTCTCTCTCTCTTTTTTTCTTTTTTTTTTTTCCCAGGCAGCTGCCTGGTCTGGTTTTGTTCTTCACCCCGCTGAGAGAAAAGCCCTATCTCAGTCCAAATATGTCCATGGAAGGAGAGGCGCGGAGGGGAGAGCGGTTGTGATTCTATCGGGGCCCCTCAGCAATGGCCCGTTCGGGTTAAATTCTCTGGGTTTTGGGGACGACACCCTCTTTGACCAGCGCTGGTATTCTCGCAGTGGAATGGCTGTAGGCAGAAAGTGCTGGAAACTTGAGCCGAAGGAGAAGTTGGCCGATGGGAAAACGATTCCTCCGGGGGTTTTCCTGCGCTTCCCTGGGAGCTGGGCAAGAGGTGCCTCCAAAAAGGAGTTAAAGCACTTTTTCCTACCCAGTCCCAATAGTCAGATTATCAAATCACGTTTTTTTCTAAGGCCTCTTCGTGTTATTACTAGAATTATGTCGGGTACCTGTTAACACGGGCTGTTATGGCAATAAAAATTATAAATAGTATTTTTTTTATAACCACAAAACATACTCGAGAGGAAGAGCGTGCTGTTTACTCAAAGGTTTAAACTAACCCATTTAACAGGAAGGTCACATTTAAGCTGCTTTTGATAATTGTGTGACAACCGAGGTTGAAGTGCTGGGATGGATCAGTGCTCTGCTTGAGTGGGTGCCTGAAAGAAAACAAATATTCACCCCTATCTGATGGGAAATCTGTGGAAAGGAAAAGTCCCTTCTCTTCTGCCAGCTTGCAAAGGTTGTGACAGAGAGAAAAAGCTACACCTGCTTTTGAATGGCTTTTGTGGGATACGCTTCTTCCCAAACTGGAAAACCTGTTACCGCTCCCTATGAGCAGGAATGGGTGTGTGCCTCGGCAGGGGCCATTGAGAGAGAGGAACACTTCTGGAGGTGAATGTGGAAAATTGTTCATTTTGGGGAGTTCCTGTCTACTGTTCAATGCAAAAAGCCTCCAGTTTATGGTGACAGGAGTTGTGTGTAACCGGCCTCACACAGCCATTTGTCAGAGCAGTGGGCTCAGAATATCTGCTGGAATTAATGGTCCAGTGTAAGTACCAGTGTATTTCACCAGGACAGGTACTATTTAGCAAAAGACTGTCAGAATTGAGCCCAAAGAAAGTATTTCTCTTCCTAAATAATGTTTTCTTAGCTAGACAGTGCCAAAGGAGACAGATTACCCACTGACATTCAATTTCAAATCCAGCAGTGATTTTTGAAGTCATTACACTTTATTTTTTACCTGAACAGGTAGGAAGGACAAAATCACAGATGTAGGCAGGGAGAGACGAGACAGGAACAGCTTTCTGAGTTCCCTCAGTCTCAGTCTAGCTCAAATGAGAACTTGGGGGTTTTCGAAGCCATCTGAGAAGAGCAAAAGCTGGCTGCCTGTGTCAAGACTTTTAAGGGTGATTATACAAAGATCAAACTTGTACTGACTTAATGCTGCCTTGCTTTCATTGAAATCAGCCAGTGAAACTAGCAGGTTTGTAAATCACCTTTATGATGGTCTTTAAATAACCCTTACTCTGTATCAATATTCTCTCTCTGGTCCCTTTCTGAAGAGACCTAGGTGAGGAGATGAGGTATTGCACTGTAAGTGGGCAACGGAACGGGCACAGGTCTGAAGCTAATTGAGCTCTTCTAGCTCAGTAATGTAGCTGAGACAGTATTAATAATGAAGTCCCATTTTTTTCCCCAAATAGTTGATCTTGGTCTCACTCTAGGCTTGACATCAGTGTAACTACACTGATTGCAGTAAACTGTACCAGATATATAATCAGGTAAAACAAGAAATGGCTCTTGTAGAATTTGAACCCACGACTGAGCCATTTTAAACTAACAGAACCAGACCTTGATTTTGCATCTATGTATTTTAGATGTGTTCATCAACTCAGATGGCTCTCTGTTATTTTCTCATTCAGTCTGGCCTGTTTTTACCCACATGAGTGCTGGGTGCCCTTCCTCTGCATGTTTAGCTGTAGGTGTATGAAATCATTGCAGTGTAAGGCTGGAGTAGGGAGACCTTCCTGAGAAAGAACAGAAAACCTCTCACTGTACTCCTGTGAGAAACAAGCCATGACTTTGCAAATGACTGAAAAACATTTAATAACAAAACCTCTTGGTAGACTAATGATTTTCTTCCAATTGTCTAATTAGTTAATATAGAGTACAAGAGAACAAAGTGCAATCAATACCATGAAGCATATATAAGCATACTTTTGCTAAAAAGTGTTTACTAGCAACGCCACTCATCTTTTCTTTGGTAGAATGATTGATTTCCTATACTCATTTATTATTGATATTTTCTGTGTTAACTTAGGCCATGACAGCTCAGCATACTTTCCGCAAGATTGTCTTATAATGTTTAATTGTTTATCTGGTATTCCCCAAGGTGTTGATAAAAATAATTACATTTAAAGGAGAAACAAGGCATGTATTTGTTGATGCCTGTTCCTACATGCAGTAAACCCAATGGGAAGTACTGCAACTAAAAATAGACCGAAGGAATTGACTGTGCTGAGCTTCACTGAACTAATATTACAGCGATCAATAGCTCACTAATGCCTTAGGTTTGAGATAAAAGCTGTACCAGGCAGCCACAAAGTCTGGGAGCAGTCATAAAAGTGATATATTTATTGGTTGCAACAATGACTGCAGACCTAAACAAAGGAAGAAGCAGCCATCTTACCCTCTTCCTCATGGCTCCGTTGGTACTTGGGGAACGACTAAGTACACCTAAGTTTCCATCCTCACCCATCATGACTTGCATCTCTTTTCTCTCTGCTTCCTCAAATAAGTCTTAAGTCACTCGATTCCCATCTCTTTAGCAGTGAACTTATTTTTGAGCACTGACTTCTCACGTTTGAGTTGACTGAAAAATTCTTGGTGGATGAAATTAGAAATTGCATTGAAAGTTCAGTACAGCCTCTCTGAAACTCTGTGTCTTCTGCAGTGGTTCACATCAGTGGAAGAGAGTGTAAGACTAGGTAACAATTAAGGTCTCTTTTACCTGCAGTGTTTTTTACATTACTTATGCTGAGGTGCATTCTGTCAGAGTCAGGTTAATAAATCAGCTACTGGATTAAAAAGGTACTGTACATAAAAGGCATAATATGTAGGAGTGGTAAAATTATCAGCAGGGGATTTTTGGAGGGTTGTGTACTGGCTTTGTCCAGATTCCCTGAAGCTTTGTGTAGTTACTTAAAGCCCCCCTTGACAGAACATGGTAAGCAGGGAGTTAATTTATGGAGATACCAGTTAATCTGAAAACAAGGGGTGGATCAAATAGGAAATAAGAGGAAGGAACATGAAGAAATGACGCTAGAAATAATGCGTCAGTGTCTGGGCAATTATGCAAGAGGAAAAGCAAGGAAGGTCTTGCATGGGTCTCTGTAGCTTCTAACACAGTATACCTCTTACCTACACGAGAAAGGAAGAACACTTGTGCCAGGTGGCAGCATTCTTTCCTAGGAATCATATTTTTCACACTTTCCACATACACACAGGCAGGACTTTTCCATAACCACATGGCCAAAATAGAGTTGTACCCATGATAAGGCAGGTAACAATCCAATATGCTTTGGGGTATGTAGACAGTATCACTTTCTAGGTAAGCTCTGTCTCCACCTTTTTCTGTGGCAGCTATGTCCTCTCTTCATGCCAAGTTAAATATAAATATAAAATAGAAGAAATGACTTGTTTGCACAAATTACGTTACTTAATTATAGAGAAAAAGTGCTGTGTCTTCAAATGTGTTGCATAAGCTGTTGGTTTGATTTTTTTTTATTTTACCTTCTTGATTTTACAGACAGGAAGGTGAGACATTGGGTGGTGAAGTGACTTGTCTGGCATGGCCCAGTAAGTCAGGTAGCACAAAAGTACATTTTTACAGCTGATGGCAAAGCCTTAAAGCTGATAAATAGGGTGCAGTGTAGCAAGTGTTTTTATAGTGTTGGAAAATTGCTGTTAAAGGGAGTGAAGTCAAAAAACCTGCTGTGTACAAAATGGAATTTAGATGAAAATGTAGACCCTGACTATACCCTGTGAAATTCAGAGCCAATTCTTTAATCGTTAGCTACTTGCTCTCCTTTTTTATGGGGCGTTGTTTTGCTAATTCTTGAGGCTTGTACTTCATGAGCCAGAACTTTGGAACATAGAATAGCTAATAGGAGGAAAGCAACAGGTTGACCACCTGCTTCTTAAGTAAGCTGGCAGTGAACAGAAATAACTGAATAAAGCGTGTCATTCTCATCACCCTTGACAAGGGTATTTCTGTTAGCGCTCTAAAGAGCTTTTCGTTAACCCTGTCCATTAAAGCTGACAGGATGGGGGGTGATACCAGCTCACTCCTAAGAGCTCCACTCTTTGTGGCAGTCATTGTGTCTTTCTCTGAACGTGTTCAGTTTGGCCCATTGGATGCTTTCCGTGCATGGGCCAACTTCCACTCGTGGGCACAAAGGCAAGTGTTGTCATGTCTGCGCGCCAAAGCGTTTCAGCTTAAGAAAGAATCATCTTAGTGATCAAAAAAGAACAGTTTTAATTCCTGAAACAAGATTGGTCTGCAAGATATCCAGTGTATTATTTGCTCCATTAAGGCTCTCTGCTCTGGAAAGCTTAGGATTAAATTTCTCCTTCAATTTTTAATGGCGTTTATTTATTTCTAGTGACATCATTGCGCTTCATCAGGTAGAGCATACGTTAATGTAATACTCGTCTAATACAACATGGTAATTACAAGAGAGAACAAAAGGCTTATTTGCCTACACATGTGTATGTTGGGAAATAAAACTCAGCATTCAAGAAGTAAAACATCAAAAGCAGCTTGGCATATAAATGGGTCACATGATGTGACCGACTCGAACTTCTACTGAGACAGCTCATGCGACTGAGCTTATTCATGGTTTCCTTCAGTCATTAGCTAATGATATCTTGTTCAACTGCTTATGCGCTCAGTGTATATATTTAAGCACAAATTGTGAGTAGAAGAGTGAGAATGTAAAAATCTTTAGTGGCTGAAACATGGCAGTAGGATGGTAGGGTCAGTGCTGAGAGCAAATGACTCTGCACCTTCCCACTTTGTATAGTTCTCTGGGAAGTATTAAATGGACTTTAGGGTAATGTTGTACTATTAAGATGTTTAAACACAAAGCACTGTTGAGGAACTTTTCAGTACTTCACTCAGGGTCTGGCCAAAAGTAAAACACAAGCAGGTATGGAATCCAGTTCTAGTGGTGAAAGTTTTGCCTTTCCGTGACATAAGATGTTTGAGGAGTTTTTTAATAAGTAGAATTGGTTCCTCATTCTTGGATTTGAATATTAGGTACTACTGGCTTTTTTTTTTTTTGGTTATTCATGGCAGTTTCTGATTAAAAATAGATTTGTGTATATGTGCAAAGAAGACTTAGTTGTCCTATTTCAGTCACTCATTATATTGTATTCTGTTGTGAAAGAACAGAATCATACTGCTCTCTTCTTCCTAAATATATAGGATCTGGGCTTAAAATCATGGGAAGCGTGCTCTCAAGTCAGATTTTGTCAGATACTGGCATTTTCTCAGTCATTTGACCAACCAGAATATTTTTTACTTGCATGATACTCTACAGCAGCAGCTTAAAAGTTCAGAACACATCAAAGTCAGTGGACATCCTGTTTGTGTATAGAAAGAGATACTTCGTCTCTCTGTAGTGCTTGTAAAATTTGTGTTCCTTTGCTAGGTAATACTTACAAAACAAGGACAATCTAAATATTTGCACTGCTGCTCTGCAAGAGCTACAGAGGTGCTACATGTGTGTAGAGAGAGAGAACAGAGAACAGAATTTACTGTACTGCAAATAATACCCGTACCGGTCAAGAAAAACACAATAGTGTGATGGCAGCAAAACTTGCTTTTTAACTTCTTTTCCTGTAGACCGTTTTAGTATAAGAGGAGTGCACAATGCATTATGTGAGCAGTTTCAAAGGGGAGATGTCCAAGTTCGTTACAACTGGTAATCTAGCGTGCGTACAGAATATTTTGACAAATTTCATTCTATTGGTACAGCCATCTGGATGACTTCAGTGGCAGTTTGCTAGCATCAGCAGTGACTGAATTTGCAGGTTTCTGTGTTTCAGTCTGGAATAACACTTGAGCAGTCACTGAGGCACATCAGGAGTTATGCCATTATCCACTCTGGATAGACAGTACAGCTGTACTGGAAGTTTTCTTGCAAGATTATGTTTTGCTTTTGCTTTTTTTTTTTTCATTCCAATGGCACGCAGTGTCAGAACTCAATTAAAATCTAAGCAAGTTGGAGGATTTTAGCGTCACTCCTGACTGTGCCCTTCCCATGGGAAGCCAAGAGTAGGATGTGGGGGGTATGAAGTGTTTTTTCCAGTTGCACAACTTGTGCTGGCTGCACCTTTTATTTATCATGGTGATGGCCTCACAACAGAAACGCATGTCCTGGTCCCAAGAGGTAGGAGCACTGTCATTCCCCCTGAGCAGCTCTCCCAGCATGACTCGGCTGTGCCACTCGCACCTTTTTCAGAACACAGTGATGCTTTTCTCTCATTTGACCAGCAGTGGTGACTCCTTTACACTTGCTCTCTATCTCCTGAAATGGTGGCTTGGGTCTGAGTTTGATGGTGGCTACCTGAAGTGTTGGCCAGAACTGTTGTCAAAATATCTGAGCTGCTGGAAGGAGGTTTTTTGCATTTTTGTCTTCTCTCTTTTTTAGGGATTCAGCCTCTTAAATGTAAAAGAAACATGTGATCACAGCCAGGGTTTCTGCAGTGCTGAATGTCAGTCCTGCTACTTATGGGAAAATTCATTGATATTCTGTTGCTTATAATTACTCTCAGTTTTACTGTCAAAGAACTTCTTGTTTTCTTGGATGAGGGCAGGAGAAATTTACTTCTTTTTTTTTAAGGCAGAAATCTGAGTTGAGTTCCTGTTTTTTTATACTTGAACTGGGAAGGATGATGGACCAAGGCTTGTCATTCATTTATTGGTCACATCTCTTTGTGCAGATTTGTGTTAAGTGTGAGCTCTAGGCTTTTTCAGATAACATGTTTGTTAATATAATGAGCAAGAACTGTATTTGATATAAAGCAAATAAAACCAAAAAATGGCCATTTTTGGTCTCCTGGCTGGCTGTCCTGTGAAACAGGAATTCAAGCATTCAGAAGGAATCCATGAATCTCTTCTCTGTAGCATTATAAAGAGTTTTCCAGAGCTTGATTCCCTTCCTTCCCTTTGCCACAGTGTCCCCAGACACACCTGAGCTTCTCCTGAAGTCTTCCAGAACCTGTTTGTCCAGGCTGGAAATGCAGGCGTCCTTTCACAGAACAGAACTGCTTTGGCTGACAGCCTGCCTATGGGGGTACTGGGATCTGTGTGCACTCGCTGTTGTGCTGGATCCTCACTAAAAATGAGCCTGAACCCCTTGCAGCCATCTGCCTCACCCCAAGGCCTCTTTTGTCATGGTGCTGTGGTGTCATGCCTTGGTGCAAGGTGTCTCAAAGCACGCAGGTTGTGCTTGTTCATGGACGTACGGAACAGTGGGGAGAAAGGGAACTGGAAAGAAGGAATGTTGAGGATGTGATGATACAAACTGGTTCGGATAAGGAATTGTTTTGTAGAATTAAATATTAATGTAAGTGTTGAAGAGAACAATGTGGATCAGGAATAGCAGTTGTGATGAGAGCACTTTTCCTTCCACAGGAGCAGCACAGGTTGTCTGAAGCTGTAAGAATAAATGACAAGTTATGAGAGCATAGTTTCTGCTGTGGTTCTTAAAGAGGGGTCAGTGTTTCCATTAAAAACAAAACCTAAACTTGCCAAAAGTTTAACAGATGTAAACTGAATTGTTTGAAAAAGCAGTCCAACCTGATTTTTCTTTGGTTTTGGGCTGCTGTATTTCTAACCAGGGTGTAAGTTGCAGAGGCAGATTTCTCAGGTTGCTAAGATGGTTCAAAACAAGGGCGGCCTCAAGGGTCTGAAAATAAGGATGAGGGGAAGCCTGTGTCAGACTCCTAGGAGGGGGTTTGTGGAGGGCGGGGGGAGTGGGACATTGTCCATGTTGAAGCCTTGGCAAGGATTTACTTTGATTACTCCAGAAGACTGAAGGGCTTATCCCCAAGTGGAGCAGTTCAAAACATTGCATGTCAAGAGAGAGGAGGTGGCAACTGATCCCTTTGGGCACATTTGCTGTACACCCAGCTGGAGTGGAGCAAGTGTGGCCGAGAGCCTTCTCATGTCAGGGCATCTGTAGGTGCTGCTAGTCCACCCAGCACCTAAACCCTTCCCAGCACCAAACCTTCCTGCGTGTGGGGAGTCTGACAGCACTGGAAGCGAGTGAATCTCCTTTTTATAGCTGTGGGAGCCATGCTGTAAGGTGGGGTGGGTGGCTATGAACTCTTGGGTTACCCCCGCAGCCTGCCGAGCAGCTGGCGCGCGCCGGCGCAGAACGCATCGAGTCAGCGCGGAGCAGCGAGGTGCTCCTTCCGACTGTCGAATCATCACTTTCCCTCCCTGCTCGCAGCCTGCTCGGCTCCGCTGGCCCAGCAGACGTTTGGCTCTGACACGGCCTCGCATTGTTGCTAGCTGAGCACACCTCAGATTTATTTTCCGGCAAAGGCGGTTTGCTGGCGTCACTGCGCGTCCCTCCAGATCCCGGGGGAGGTGGCTGCCAGGAGTGCTGTGGGCCTGGGGTTATGCTGGTAGAAGCTGAACTGGCAAATGCTTGTTGGTCCTCGGGGTCCTGAAGCCCCTGGAGAGCCTGTGTTGAGCAGAGCAATGTGGTTTCCGGGTAGGGTGAATTTAAAATGACTCATCTGTCCGCAGTACATCCTAGTGCAGAGCTTGGCATGAGATCATCCTTGTTCTGCAACTGGAAGAGCCAACTCCAAATTACTTCTCTGTGCGAACTTTCTAGGCCTGGCTCTCCTCTATGCCTCTTTGAGGATTTTTCCTTTGTTTGCTTAGGGTTTTTTTTAAATGAGTAGAAAGGAAATGGCTTTGAACTTGTTCCTTTCAGTACTTATCTTTATTTTATTAGCTTATCTAAATAATAGCCTTTATTCTCTGCAGTTTCATTGCTTACAGGAATTCTCAGAAATTACTTTCTAAGGGGATAGTGTCATATAGGAAGAACCCTCAAAATCTGGTTGGTAAAATAGTTGATTCTTAATGAATTAGAGTATTAATGTGTACAGAAGCAACATTAAATATTTTTGCAGCTTAAACACCTCTTTAAAAATAGGGTTTCCAACACTTGCACCATATGTCCCCTTATTAAATTCTCCTCTTACTGAATAATGACATTACCCTCTGAATGACAGAGGTGCTTGTTATATGATCTGACTTAGAGATACATCTGGAACTTGGCCCTCGTGGGGTCTCAAAATAGAATGACCGATGCAGGAAGAACTTACTAGAGGACTTGTGAGGGCTCTTAGTACAAACCACTTCCCCCCTTGCCAGAGCTTTGACATTGTCCAGTGAGCACACTCGGACAACACAGGGATTTGTTTTATCTTGCTTTTCAGCATTTTCCTCTTTGTTGTGCTATCCTGTCTTCCCCTCTCCTCCCCTTCAGTATTTACTGAACTGGATCTTCTTGTAGCTGAAAGTGAATATATCTTTCAGTATGTGGCATTAGTAACTCTTTAGGTAGCCAGTGGGAGGAACAACACCAGCAAACATTGGGCTTCTGATGGGATTAGGCTTCCCTGAAAGTTTCTTCTCAGATGTTATCTGTAGCACTGGGTGGGTTCTGAGAGGTGCTAAGGAAATGACTCTGGTCCCACAGGCACGTGTTTGGAAGAGCTCCCTCTGAAGAGGGTGGGCTGGTGGCTAAGTGCACGTAATGTATGCTAAGTAAGAAATCCTGTTGTAATTAGGCGATATTTTAAAGGCTAAGTTGGCATTTATGAGAAGTGGGAGTGAAAGACTTGGACAGAAGCAGATGTTTTAGCTTGCTTTCTTCTCTTGCCTGCAGATCTGGAGTGTTAGCTGCCCTGCACAGACCCAGGAGGGTCTGAACTTCTGATACGCAGCTGATGCTGCTTTTAGAACAGACCATTAGGGCAGCTTTTTTTCACCAGGTGTATTGAGCTACCAGCAAGTGCTATGTGATGTTTTTAACTTCCAGGAAAGCCAGTCATCAGCAAACGGTCCATCTCGTGACAGCCCCAAGCAGCCACCAGCAAGAGAAGGAAACATGGGATACCCCAAGCTCCGGGCTGGCTATATCCCTATTCCCGTCATCCATGAGGGCATCGATGGCAGGCAGCAGCACCCATGCTTTTCTGCTCCACAGCCTGGTATGCAGCGATACAAGACAGAAGCTGTTCCTACCACCGTGCAGGCACAGCCACCTCTGAGAGGGGCCTATGCCGGCTGCGAGTCCCCTCCAAGGGGACCAACAGAGGCTTCTCAGCCAGATAAACAATGTGGACAGACAACAGCAGCTGCAGCAGCCCAAGCGCCGGCCACACACGGACCCGAGGTAACTTGTCAGTACTGCTGGGGTGTGTTTGCATTGGTCTTTGCAGCATTTATGACCTGAATGTCACACGGGTAGTTTATCCTTCGGAAAGCCAAACTTGCCACAGGATTACATTTTCCTAATACTTCCAGAGCATTGAAATGCAAAAGTGCACAGTCATGGCAGCATAAATATGTAAGGTTTTTCTGGCATTGCCTGCTTTCATTCTGAAATGATTCTGCGGAAATAAATGCATGTAAATGGCTTCTGCAAAAAGTGAGCCTCTGAGCTGTGCAGGTCCTGCAGCAGGGGAGGATTGTTTTAGGGTTTATACCAGTTCCTCCACAAGCAAAGGATCCAGGCAAATCTCTTGTGTTCTGCACCATGACTCAGAAACTGAAGAGAACAAAGTGGGAGAGAAGAAGTGGCCAGGTAGCTAACAACCCACGCTGTTTTAAAAGTTGTACTGCTGTGATCTTTGCTTTCCATTTTAATACTTCAGTTGTATTAAGTGCATAGGTTTACATATATACAGCTTGAAAAATAAATTAAGAAGTATTTGTGTCATTCAGTGGCATGTTAAAATACTTTCAAACTATGAACTTCTTTAAAAACAAACCCAAAAGTCACCCTGCTTGCTTTGTGTTTCAGAAGGTAGGATTTTGGTTTGCCTGCTCGATCTAGAGAATTAGCAGAATTGGTATTCTTGTAATACATGGAAATATCAACCTCATTTTTATTCAGAGTAAGATGAGCAGGAAATTCAGCCTTCACCAAGCCGAAAATATATCATCAGGTTAGTAATTCAGCAGTAGTGGCTCTGAAACCTGTTTGGAGTCTGAACAATGTAATTAAAATTAGGTTTCTCAGCTGACTCAACTAACAATACCTTGTCCATGCAGTGCCAGGCCAAGAGGCTCAGCTTTTCCTTCTCCTGACGCTGTACAGTTGGGAAAATGTTTTATCTTGTATGCAGAGTGGCTTCAGGAACATATCTTCTGTGCCTCTCACTAATGCAGCTCTCACTGCTGATGCCAAGGGGCTGAGGTGTTGGAAGGTCTTGGCATGGGGGGGAAAGGGGGCTTTAGCCCTATGTGCATTGCCTTAGCTTGCTACAGAATTACATGCTTATAAAAAAACCAACAAACTAGAAGAAA
Organism: Podargus strigoides; assembly: GCA_028020825.1. Lineage (NCBI taxonomy): Eukaryota > Metazoa > Chordata > Aves > Caprimulgiformes > Podargidae > Podargus > Podargus strigoides. The sequence goes on along the minus strand of CM051626.1, from coordinate 5,893,198 downwards.
ACCTGTTAGTGTGACCAGGATCAGAAGTTTAAATGTTGTGCCTCTGTTAGGGGTTTGTTTTTGTCTCCAGCCTATAATTTGTTTGCTTAACTTTAGTTTGCCTCAAATTTAACAGGTTTAGACAGGAACAGCCATGCAAAAGCAGCAAACATCCTGACTGAGCATCCACTCCCTGCTCATTTGAGGGCTGGGAATGCTGTAGCTCAGGTTTTTACTTGTTATAGTGATGCTCTCTCACAACTTCTGCGGTTTGTCTAGTGAGGCCCTTGGCCAAAAACTCCTTTGTGTGCTGGAAACATGAGTTCAGTTTCTGTGACCGTCTCCTTTTCTCTTTAGAAATGAAAAGAACCGTGAGCATAAAACAGTTAAAATTTAATAATGGATTTTGTTTTCATGGCAGTCTCAATCTCCTGGAGCTTCTGATTCTCCAACAGCTTCCCCTCAGTCCTCTGGCAGACCCAACACAGGAAGCCATCAGCTTCCTCGTGGTTATATTCCGATTCCCGTGATCCACGAAAATATCCAGCGGCAACCCACGCAAGTCTACCACCAGGCACAGAAGACACACTACCCTGCCCAGCAGAGTGAATACCAAGCCCACCAACCAGTGTTTCACAGAATTCAGCCAGATGAGAGGGAACCTAAGACAACGCGAGCGCAGTCTCCCTTTAGAGTGGCTCAGAGAGGCTCCTCGAGCCGTGAAAATTCACCGGCCAGAGTTACCACCCAGATCCAGCCCCCAGCTCCCATCAGAGTGCAGACAGTTGTGGACAGACCTCAGGTATGTATGTAGGATGGGGAAGGGAATTACCTGCCAGGTATTTTCAGTGTGGCTAGAGCTGAAAAATTGCCTCATACTAACAGGTACGTGAAAGCATGTAAAGCAGTCAGTCTCCATTTCTGTATTTAAACAAATTGGGAGATACCAAGGGTAATGTACGAGCAGCAAGCTGCCTTTCCACCTATCAGGACTGGGGAGTCTTTGGATCAGTGAAGTATGATTTAACACACAATTTGATTTTCCTCTCGTCAGAGTGTAATTTGGTGTAATTACACTGAGGTCACTGATGTTGCATGATGTTTGTGAGAAGAAAATCAGGTCCACGGGGTTTGTGGTAGCTACGTAAATAAACCTCATTGATGTCTCAAAACCATTTGGGATAGCATCAGATGCACAAAGTCATTGTAGTTATGAAGAAAGACAATCAGCAAAATCTGATCTTAGCTTTTTATTCTTCCTACAGGAAGCATGCTCTTACAGAACGTGTTGCTTATGTTTTCTCATGTTAAAATTCTTACTAAAACTACAGTTAAAGACTATTGGGAATTACTTTTGAAAACACAGGTGCTAGGACAAAACAAGGAAGACTTCAGATGTAATGGCATATCCTAGGTTATAATGCTAATTTATCTTTACAGATGCGAATTTGAGCTCCCTAAAAATTTTACATTTAATGGGTAAAGCAGTAACAGATTGTCAGTGCCGCCATTACTTATTTGATTTAAATATAAATGTAGGTATTTTACTTCAGCCATCTAAATCCATGAGAGCTGGATTTAGTACCTTTCCAAAATCACTGTATATGTGCACAAATAAGTGAAGGGAGTGGCAGGGGAAGGAAAATAAAGATCTCACAAATTCTAGTTTCCTGCTAAGATATCAAAACTAATCTCAGTTTCAAGAGATTTCTGATATGATGACTGTTAGATCTGTAGTAATCCCAGGGATTGTCTCTAATTGCTACAGTGTAATAAGATTGATATAGTAACCTCTGCATGTAAATACTCTGAAGATCAGTAAAAATAAGCAGTAGCAAAAAAAGGAATGTCCTGAGAACAGGAATGGTATGAGAATAGCCCAAGATGTGATTAGATCTCATCAAAGTAGTTATCTTGTCAAGAAACACAAGCTCTCAGTTAGTGACACACTGAAGATGAAATCTTGACCGTGCTGCAGTCAGCTGTGACAAATCTTACTGACTTAAGTCAGGTGAGAGCCTTGCTCTAAGGTTCTATCTTACAAAACTGCCTGTAGGGCTGATTGTAGTGAGCATGGGCAGGATTTGCTGGGTTGAAGTTCAATGTCTTTGAGAGTCCTCTGCAAGAGCTTGAAAACAGTAACTGAACTCTTCAGCACGGTGCTTTGTTTTTTTTTTAAAAAAATTCTAAACCAGTAAAATTCAGCAGTGCACAGGAAAGATTAATTATCTGGCATGTGTGAAAATTGCACTTCTTAGAAGTGCAGGAAATGGGATGTTAGATTACTTCTTTAGAAGGAAATAAGGAGTATTTTTCATTGAATCTCAAACTTGCGTTGTTTACCAGGTTCAGCAACAAGTCCCACCTCAAGAGCTACCAAGACCGTCCCCACCACTTGAAATCAAACCTGAAAACAGGGCAGTGCCACCACCTGGAACTGAGGTGCCATCAGCATATATCCCAATTCAGGTCACCCATCAAGAAGCAGATCCTAAACTGCCATCTCAGAAGCCTCCAGTCATGGCCGAGAAAGTTGATAAAAAGGTTCCCTGCCCAGCTAAGATTGTTCCTCCACAGGAAAGGCCTCCTCCTCCTGAAGAAGTGGCAGCGCCGAAGACAGTGGAAACAGGAGAACCTCAAAAGCATCCTGGTGTTTTGAAGGTGGAGGCAATTCTGGAGAAAGTACAAATGCTTGAGCAGGCAGTCGACTCCTTTGAAGGCAAGAAAACTGACAAAAAATACTTGATGATTGAAGAGTATTTGACCAAAGAGTTGCTAGCCCTAGACTCAGTGGACCCTGAGGGTCGTGCGGATGTGCGCCAGGCCAGGAGAGATGGTGTAAGGAAGGTCCAGAACATTTTGGAAAGACTTGAACAGAAAGCAGAAGATGTCCCAGAACCAGTTCAAGTTGATGGACTTCCACCAAATTTGCCAGAGCCTAAACCACCACAGGAAATCATGGAGATTGAACCTGTGGTAGTCAAAAGCAAGGGGGATACCAGTAAAAAAAATGCTGAAGAGGAAACCAAAGTGGAAGGACATCAGCCTGAAACTAAGGAAGAAGTGTTTACCAATCTCGCCACCACGACAAACACATCTAGCAATCCAACTGAACCTTAGTCCCATGCTGAAATGAAAATCTCTCAGACTTTATAACTTAAAGTGTGTTAAAGTGAATTTTAAGTTGCATGCATTTCCAGAGCTCTTTTCAACTGGTTTTTAATCAACATAGCAGCTTGGGACACAGTAAACACTTTGTGGGGGAAGGAGGGGGTTAGAAAGAAATGCATTTATCCTTTATTCTTACACTATGTAAAAGACATGTTTCAAAAATAAACCCTGGACATTAATCACTTCTAGATCAACTGAATGAAAAAAAAGAAA